>CM060383.1:106253231-108653231 GCA_030545235.1 Helianthus tuberosus
GCACACACACATAACACAATAATCAAAGCGCGTAAATTCGAGTTGCGATTGCTATAAGCGATAAACATGCGATAAATATCGATTAAACCTCGAATATTAATAAGTACTCCACATAATACAGGTAATGCAATAAAATAGATAGATTGTCTATAAGTCAAAGAAGTCAAAACAGTCAACCTTGACTTTGACTTCGACTTTCGAAACACGGGGTGTTACACATCCCTAGTTTGGGTTATGTGTTTATTAAGGCAAGGGTATTAGTTAAGGGTGTGATGTAAAGAGGCACAACTTTTGAGTTACCCTAAGGTATCTCAAGTTACTTTTTGTAGGGTTATGTAATTAGATCATGTGCAAGGCACATGAGGGTATACTTTTGTCTTTTTACCGTATTATTTAAAAAACATCTTAAAGAAAAAAAATTAGAGTAAACCTCAATTTTCGTCCCTGTGGTTTGCTGATTTTAACACTTTAACTCTAATAGTTTAAAAATTGCATTAATTGTCCATTAGTTTGCTAATTTTAACAGTTTCAGTCCATTAGTTTGCTGATTTTAACAGTGTCAGTCCACACCACTAACACTGGTGTGGACTAAAACTGTTAAAATTTAACACTAGTGTGGACTGAAACTGTTAAAATCAGCAAACTAATGGATGATAAATGCAATTTTTAAACTATTGTTGGATCTGAGTTTGGTTTTGATTGTATTTTACGTTTGAAATTAGAATGAAGATGGATGAGTTGTGCAGCGGAATTAAGATGGAAACAAACTTTGCATACAATCAAACGAGAGTATTGCTTTGATCAAACACTTTACACAAAGAACCGAAAGATTGAATTTATTTCAATTACGATTACAATGCAATGTTTAATATTGCAAAATCCCCCTCAGCCAGAGCTCAGTGTTTGTTCGTGCAGAGAAGACGATTGTTGCAAAGAGCTAATAGAACAGTACAGAGCACTGTTCTATTTATAGGCACTATCAAACCACTAAGCATCTAAGCTGACGTCACCATGAAAGTGACATCTAACCTCCTAACAAACTCTAACCTCTGATCAATACAAACACTGCTATGCTAACTACTGCTATTATAGTTCATTACATAAAAGACATCTAATAACTGTTGCTTCCTTCCACTGCTGTGAACCCAGCAGTACTTGTTCCGGATCTGCAGTGCTTGACTCAAGGCAGTAGATTAAACAACAGAGCTTTAGTCTTCATCAGGCTTTTACTTGATCAGCAGTTTGTAGGTCAGCAGTTTGCAAGATCAGTAGATAGGAGGTCAGCAGATGTTGAAAACCACTTTCAAGGGGAGAGACTTGTATGTAACATCTGCTTATTCTGGATCCACTGCTCTGATCCATTTTTGGCTTTAATTACCTGTTCCTCTGGTAGGGTCCAATCCCAACAATCTCCCCCTGGAACAGATAATGCCAAAACTCTTCATTATTGTGGAACTTTATTGCCTTATCAACAGCTCCCTTATCTGACCTTTAAGTTGTAACTCAAAGTCTAGGGCATCTGTGTCATCTTCATCCCTACCAAGTGGAAGATCAAGGAGATCCTGCATATCTTCAAGACTCAGGCCAAGAGCTTGTTCCCTTGTTATTTTCTTCACTTCTCCACCAGACCTGAACATAGTCAATACATGGGTATGTTTGTCAGTTTCCCACTTTAGTACTTTTGAGCCTGGTGGGTTTCTTGGGAGATTTTTATTTGCTGAGGTGTTTGGTGAAGCTGGCCTATTGATGACTGTCTGAGCAGTACTTGCAGATTGTTCCAATTCAGGATCTTCTTTCATCATTAATCTAATGCCTTCTTTTACAACGACATTTCCAGCATTTAGATCTTGAACTGTTTCAGCACCTAACTGGTTTTGACTCCTTCTTTTGTAGATGGCAGCACCAGCTGGAGCAGTGGTTCTTTTGACTTGCAGCTTTGGTGGTCTTTTTGAGACCTCTGCTTTGGAGTAGTCAGGCCTTTTTGGAACTGTTGGATCTTTCTTTCTAAGTTCCTCCAACTTTTTGTAGGTAGCCCTGACCCTATCTTCTCCCCACTTTGTCACTGAATTCTTTGACCCATATTCAGCTGCTATCAGCTCCTCTTTCATTCTCTTCAACTCTAAGGCCTTGTCAGCTTCAATCTGTTTGAATTTTTCAGGAGGAGTCTGCTTGACCTTATTTTTGATCATGTCTTGAATCCTGGCTGCCTCTTTTTCAAGCTCAGGAATGGTCCAGTTTTTGTACATGTTTTTCTCCCCCCTTATATTTCTTGTAGGTCATGATGTTTTCAATGTAGTCTTTACTCAAGGACTCATCTGCCCTTTCTGAGATTTGCTGACATACATTTTTGGCAAATTGCTCCATAGATCTGACCTGTGTGAGTAGAAACTGATAGTTTTGCTGAAATTCTCTATCAGATTTCCATTGTTTATTTTTGATTGAGATATCCTCTGCTTGTTTGGCCTTGAGTTTCAAATATTCTTCAATATTGTTTGGCCTGGGATATCCTTCAACTGATGGCAAACTCCTTTTAGCTGGGTCATCCTCATGGTAGAAGGATTTGATTTCTTCCCTAACTGCAATGAGTTCCAGAGGAAATGAGACACCAGCAGGAGGTAATGGCTTTAGAATTTGAGCTGAAGAGAAAGGCATGGGTTTTGGAATTATGACAAGTGACAGAGATTTTGAAGATGTTGGTGGTGGAGATGTGTCATCATCTTTTAGGATTAGCCTTCTCCTTTTTGTTTGAGGAGGGACTGATGATGCTTTGTGTGGAACAGTGGTGGTAGTTTGAGTGGCAGTGGTTTGTGATTGACTAACAGTTGTTGAAACAACTGGTGCTTCAACCACTGTTGTTATTACAACAGATGTTGTAACATCTGTTGTCTTCTGCTTTTTGGCAGGAGGCGATGGTGGTGATGTTAAAGCAGTGGTTGTGGAGTGTGTTGAAGTGATAACAGATGTTGAAACCTCTGAAGTACCAGCAGTAGTTGATACAGCAGGAGTTACAACAGCTGTTTGGGTGGAGGTTTGATGTTGAAGGGTTTTGGATGGTGGTTTTGGAGTATGCTTTGTGAGTCTGGATGGGATGGACTTGGGTTCCCTCACTTTTGTAGTGGGATTTCTTTTTGGCTTAGGATTTTTAGCATCCTTTGGTTCAGAACAACCCTGCGCATTCAGCTGCATGTAAGCTCTTTTCTCCTCATTCCACCTTGACATATCCTTTGCCTCTATGTCCCTTTTAACACTTGCTATGGCTTCATCAAGTGCTTCTTGGGTAACATCAACCTTTTTGCTACCGTCTGGCAAAGGAATTTTTCTGGTCATAGCATCCCTTTCTGGTTCAATGTAAAGACCATCATCTATTCCCTTCCTTATCCACTCCTGAATTTTCTCCCCTTTTTTGGCATTATCTGGGGGAAGTTGATCAATAAAGAGAACAGTAGGAGGAGCAGTGCCAGTGGTTTTTAATAAATGGGCCTTGAGAGCCTTGATGTCTGCTTGTGTGTTCTTGAACCTAGACTCCATGATGTTTCTCAGCTTTTGTACATGTATTTTATGTTGCTGATCAGCCATTTGTTTTTGTTGTTGGAGAAAAGGTTGAAATAGATTCCAGAGCTCATTTGTAGCAGGTGCTTGTGGTGGAGCAGGTGCTTGAGGTGGAACAACAGTGGATTGCAACTTTTGTACCTTCAACAGCTGTTGCAGCATTTCTTTGATATCTGCAACTGAAGTATCCAGTTTATTAACTTGTTCCGTCAATTCCAAATATTTTAAACCATCACCCAATTTAATGGGATCATCTGATTTCCCACTAGCAGTGGTTTTATCAGTGGTTGAGGTAGGGAGTGTACTCCAAACATTAACCACTGATACCCCTTTTTCTTGGTACTGGGGTCTTCTTCCTTCAACACTTGACAATCTTTTGATGTTGCCAGTGGTAAAAAAGAATCCACTGGTAGATGTCAGAGGTGCTATGGAAGGAATTGCCTCCAAGGAAGTCTTATTAATGTAACCACTGTCCAACTGTAAACCAGTGGGTTCAACAGTTGTAGTGGCTGCTTCACTAGGATTACCACCAAGAGTTACTTGTAACTCAAGGGGTGTAACCTCATCAGGTTGTGTTGGTGGGTTAGCAAAGATTGATACATCATACCCAGTCATTTGTTGATGCATATTCTCATTGATAGGTGATTGAGAAGGACTGGTCAGTGCCTGGTTCAAATCAATTGCATCCAACAGAAGTTTAGTTGGTGGGGGAATTGTGGATGTGATGTTTGGTGTAGAAAGAGAATTTGCCCCGGGCATTGTGCTGTGGATGATGGAAACGAATGATTCCAGAGCATCATAATGTGGTGTCCCAATGTGTACAACCTGTTCTTTTTTAGAAGAAACAGGAGGAGTTTCGGTTATGGGTTGAGATATTTATACCAACTGCTGTGAGGAAGAAGCATCAGTGGTTTCTTGTGACTTTTGTGTTGTCACAGGCAGTTGCTCTGGTATCTCATTTTCCAGAGTTGCCTTTTTGATGGGTTTGGGGGGTTTTTGATTTTTCTTTTTATGTGGCTTTTTGGTGATTTTAGGTGTGGGCTTCAAAGCAGTTGTTTTGCTACTTTGATCACCTTGAGCAGTGTGCTCAGCAGCAGATACCTGAGGAGCAGTGGTAGCTGCTAAATTCTGCTCAGGCACCTCTGCTTGAGTTTTGCAAGGTGTTGACATTCTTGTAAAAGTTTCAGCAGTTAAGCTGTGCACTTGTAAAGAGTCACCTTGGTTTATTTCAGAAATATCATTCTTACTGAATTTCTTTTCAAAATAATAACTTAGAAATCTTGGAAACAGTAAGAATGATTTTGTTTCAACATTTTTAACCAGATCATTAAAAATTTCCCAGGAATAATTAAAATTTTCTTCTTGAAGAATAGCATATCCCAGATTTTGAATTTTTAATGGTATTTCATTAAAAGAAGTGTTTTTGTTTGAAACACACATTAGAAGGGTATGAAATAAAAACCTTGTTGCAGAAGGGAAGTAACCTTTTTGTAAGGTGTCCTTTTTCACTTCGGCATTATACCCTCTTTCCAGAAAATCATTTTTTAACTCGTTTTTGGGAAAAGTAATTTTACCTTCCTGATCGTCGAGTTGAAAGACTTCTGAAATGGATTGTGTTATAATCTTGACAGCTTTCCCTTTTAGAGAAGAATTGATGGCGATTACTGTGTCACCTTGTTTTTCAAGGGTTGCATTTTTCCAAAACTCTCTTTGGGTTGTCAAGTAAATTGGTGCATCTGCTGTTAACAAAGTTTTGTACTTCGATGCAGACATAGTATCAATGATGGATTTGAAGATATTTGTGGTGCCGGGTTTTGTGAGAAGACCCAGAAGATTGTGAGATGATTTATGTGGAATTTCAGTGGTTTCGCCTTTTGAGAGGCTTGTTTTGATGTTGATTTGGAAGTGGGTTTTGCAGATGACTTCGATTTTGTCATTTTGGAGATGATGATCGAAGAAAGTTGTGAAGGGATTTGAAGAAAAACTTCTTTGAGAAGAGAATTTTTGAGAATTCAATTCGACAGTAAAACCCTGTTTTTGTTGTGAAGTGGGGGGTTTTATAGAGAAAAAATGAATGTTGACGTGGCAGCGGTTACAAAAGGTCTGACCACAATGTACTGCCCACATGTCAATCTCTGATGAAATGAAGGACAGTACTTTTATGAAAGTTACTGATGAAGGCAGTGGTTACAACGGTAAAATGGAAGCAGTGGATGATTTTCACTATCAGTGGATAGCATATCAGTGGATAAGACACTGCTTTTGAACAACAGAGTTTATCAAGGAAATGAGAGGACAGAGGATGGCTTTCAGCAGTGGACAAACTTTGAAGTAGAGCAGACTTTTGAACAAGCAGTGGTTATGGCAGACTTTTAAGGATTTTAATGAAAACTTCATTTTTAGCTATTTTTAAGGATGGATTTTTGATTTTCTGAAAACATTTTAATGCTTTTATTCATAGAAAAACAAGATGTTGCTTGTTATTCCATGTTTAGCATGCCAATCCTAGAGACCAAACTTTCAAAAGTGGCTGTGTCTAATGCTTTTGTGAACATCTGCCAGCTGGTCTTTAGTTGGAACATGATGTAGAGAAATCAAACCTTTTTCATAGCAATCCCTCACAAAGTGATGTCTGATGTTGATGTGTTTGGTGGTTGAATGGGAAACAGGATTTTTGATGATATTTTCTGCTGCCTGACTATCCAACATGAGTGGTGTCTTTAAGGCAGTGATACCAAAATCCAGCAACTGATTTTGAAGCCACAGGAGTTGGGCTGTACAGCTTGCAGCAGCAATGTATTCAGCTTCAGCAGTGGATGTTGAAACAGCTGCTTGCTTTTTGCTTTGCCATGAAACTAAGCAATCACCTAGAAACTGGCACCCTCCTGAAGTGGACTTCCTTGTGGTGTGACATCCAGCAAAGTCACTGTCTGAGAAACCTGAAAGCTTGATATTCCCATTAGCTGGATACCAGATACCAAGTGTGGGAGCACCTTTTATGTATCTGAAGATCCTTTTTACAGCAATGAGATTTGAATTTCTGGGAGCTGATTGACTTCTTGCACAGACACATGTTGCAAACATGATGTCTGGTCTAGATGCAGTTAGGTACAATAAAGACCCAATCATGCTTCTATAAAGTGTTTGGTCAATCAGCTCATCCTTTTCATTAGACATGACAAGCTTATTTGTTGCCATGGGTGTGCTGCATGGTTTACAATCATTCATATCAAATTTGTTTAAAAGTTCTTTAGCATATTTGCTTTGATGAATGAAAGTTCCATTTTTCATTTGCTGAACTTGGAGACTAAGAAAGCATTGCAGCTCACCCATTGTACTCATTTCAAACTCAGCTGTCATGAGTTCCCTAAACTCTTCACACATTTTGTTACATGTGCTTCCAAAAATAATGTCATCCACATAAATTTGGACAATCATTAAATCCTTTCCTCTCCATTTTAAAAACAGTGTTTTATCAATGGTACCTCTTTTGAAACCATTTGAGAGTAGAAAGGTGGAAAGAGTTTCATACCAGGCCCTAGGTGCTTGTTTCAGGCCATACAAGGCTTTGTTTAGCCTGTAGACATGACCTGGATAAAATGGATCCTCAAAACCTGGAGGTTGACAAACATACACCTCTTCTTGAATTGTACCATAGAGGAAAGCACTTTTGATATCCATTTGAAACACCTTCATGTTGTGGTTGACAGCAAAGGCCAGGAACAGTCTTATAGCTTCCAATCTTGCTATTGGGGCAAATGTTTCATCATAATCAATCCCCTCTTCCTGTCTGTAACCTTGAACCACAAGCCTGGCTTTATTTTTGACAACAATGCCCCTTTCATCAGTTTTGTTTTTAAAGAGCCACTTTGTGCCGATGGGACTGACATCTTTTGGCAGTGGTACAAGCTCCCATACTTGTTGTCTTTTGAACTGTTGGAGCTCTTCTTGCATGGCTTCTACCCAGCTGTTGTCTTTCAGTGCCTCTTGGTACTTGACTGGCTGATGGAGTGATAGAAAACTAGCAAAAAGACAAATGTTTTGGGTTTGGCTTCTTGTGAGCACCCCTTCATTGATGTTGCCAATGATTTGATCAGGTGGATGAGATCTCAAGTAGATTAAATCTCCTTGGTATGGAATGATGGCATTTATTGGTGTCACGGCCCCCGACCCGGTTTGACCCGTTTCAGGAGCCGCGGGACAGAAATCCCGTGGTATTTATTTAACAGCGGAAGTTTCTTCAGGATCTTTTTAAAACTGAAATATTCCTCGTTTATTTTATTTCACAATTCGGGATAAAACCCGGTAATTTACAATATTGAGATTTCACGGAGAAATCTTTTATTTTACAAAACATGTTTCTTTATTTTATACTGAGCCACTTCCTTAAGCTGATAGTGCTTCACGGCACTTTTCCTGGATCACAACAGATCACCTGAAACATGTTTGAAAAAGGTTTTGTCAGCGGGAAATACTGAGTGAATCATTCTATTTGCATAAAACGACCTGTTTGTTATATTTTACAGTATTAAGAGCGATTACAATGTCTCTATCTTTTTAATTAACTGATCCAGTTGTCACTTGACCGGACTTGTGACTGTGGACATATCACTTGTTGGGTCCGTTCACCCACAAGTGATAAATAATTAGTAGCTATGTGCACATCCCCCCACATACTGGCAGTAATTTCAGATTACATAGACTTAATACCTGTAATTATAACCTTTGAAAATAAACATGCTTTTGTAAAGTAATTTGATAAAAAGAGAATGACTTACATTGCAGATTTAACAGAGCTTATTCTACTGATTAGCCTTGATAACCTAGTTTAGATAATCAAGCACACAAACTAGGTTAGTAACTTAATACAGCATTTACGATAACTCACGAGATTAAAACCTTCACAACGAATGACAAAGTGCGATACTTAAACATCCATCGATTTAACGACGAATGACAAAGCATAAACCCTAATGTGGGCAGCACTTAAACATCCATTGGATAGTTTAATCGATCGGACATTGAATCGTAGCAGCGATCGAGTTATTACCCTGAATTATGGCAGCACTTCGTGATCAGTGTGTGTTTTTGTAGTGATTATACTATAACTCAGCGTACAATTCGAATTTAAACGTCGAACGAACACTCAATTGCATGAAACAGACTGTCCTATTTATACGTGAAATTGGTTTCCCCCGCGTGTCGCGGGAGATGTTGATGATGCTGTCGCGACTCGCCTGGGGTACCAACCTACCCTAGGGTAGCCTTGTCACTAGTATAGGCCTGCTGAGTTGATAGTTCGTGAATTCTCAATTTAGACAACGCATTTTAGAGATAATCGTTAGTTAGGGTTTACCCCGCTTAAGTTTTAGGGGCCCTAATCCTGATTCCAAATGTTTTGAAAATTTTAGGGATTATACAGAATCACTTGGGTTTCTCAATTAGGGTTTCCTATTGGACAATTTGATTAAATAAATATAACTTTTGATGAGAGTTGTTACATTCTCCCCACCCTAATAAAAATCTCGTCCTCGAGATTTACTGGAATAAGTGAGGATACTTTCGCTTTATTTCTGATTCCAGCTCCCAAGTGTATTCAGCTCCTCTCTTTGAATCCCATCTGACTTTGACTAAAACTAGTCTTTTATGTTTGAGAAATTTGATCTTTCGATCCTCAATTTGAAGAGGTTTCTCAACAAATTTCAGCTTTTCGTTTACCTCTATATCTCGAAGAGGTACTACCAGTGATTCATCTGATAAGCATTTCTTGAGATTGGATACATGAAATACATCATGTACTCCAGATAATTCTTCTGGTAGTTGTAAACGATAAGCAACTGGTCCTATACGTTGGATTACTGGAAATGGTCCTACGTACCTTGGACTTAGCTTTCCTTTCTTTCCGAATCTAACTACTCCTTTCCAAGGAGAAACTTTCAATAGTACTTTGTCTCCAACTTGGAATTCTAACGGCTTGCATCTATTGTCTGCATAACTTTTCTGGCGATCTCGAGCCGTCTTCAGTCTTTCCTTGATTTGAGTAATCTTATCAGTCGTCTCTTGCACTATTTCAGGACCGGATAATTGACTTTCTCCTATTTCTGCCCAACAAACTGGAGTTCTGCACTTTCTTCCATACAATGCTTCAAATGGGGAGGTTTCAATACTTGAATGATAGCTATTGTTATAGGAGAATTCAATTAAAGGTAAATGATCATCCCAATTTCCACCAAAATCTATTACACATGCTCGGAGCATGTCTTCTAGAGTTTGGATCGTCCTTTCACTTTGTCCATCTGTTTGGGGATGATATGCAGTGCTCAGATTTAATCGAGTTCCCATAGCTTGCTGGAAACTTTTCCAGAAATGAGAAGTAAAACGACTATCCCTATCCGAAACAATGGAGAGTGGAACTCCATGTAAGGATACAACTTCATCTACATACAATTTTGCCAACCTTTCCATACTAAAGGTTTCTTTCATTGGTAAAAAGTGAGCTGATTTGGTTAATCGATCCACAATTACCCAAATCGCATCATTACCTTTTCTGGTTTTGGGTAACTTAGTAACAAAATCCATTGTTATAAGTTCCCATTTCCATACTGGCATTTCTAATTGTTGTAGTAACCCCGAAGGTTTCTGATGTTCTGCCTTAACTTGTGAACAAGTAAGACATTTAGAAACATATCGCGCTATATCCTTTTTCATTCCTATCCACCATAAATTCTTTCTTAAATCTTGGTACATCTTATTATTTCCTGGGTGCATAGTATACCTAGATTTATGGGCTTCTTCTAAAATCTTAGGTCTTAAGTCTCCCTGCTTAGGTACCCAAATTCTACTTTTTGTGGAATCTCCAAACTCCATCTACTCCTTGTTCTAATTCCTTGATTCGTCCTTTCATTCCTTCAGCATCATCCTTGATTGCGGTAGTTTGAACATTCTTCAATTGTTCCATTAAATCTATTTGTAGATTTAATCTGAGAGCACGAACTCGTCGTTGTTTCTCATAATACTTACGACTTAAGGCATCTGCAACTACATTTTCCTTTCCTTCGTGATACTGAATATCATAGTCGTAGTCACTTAGGATTTCCATCCATCTCCTTTGCCTCATGTTTAACTCTTTTTGCCCAAATATATATCTTAAAATTTTGTGGTCTGTGTAGACAGTAAATTTACTTCCGTAAAGATAATGTCTCCAAATCTTAAGGGCAAAAACTACGGCTCCTAATTCTAAATCATGAGTCGTATAGTTTTCTTCGTGCTTTTTCAATTGCCTTGAAGCATATGCAATCACCTTTTTGCGTTGCATAAGCACACATCCAAATCCTAGTTTTGAAGCATCACAATATACTTCAAAATATTCAGTTCCTTCTGGTAAAGCTAAGATTGGTGTATTTGTTAATTTCTGCTTCAATATTCTAAAGGCTTCTTCTTGCTTAGGTCCCCATTCAAACTTAACCGCTTAACAGGTTAACTTAGTTAATGGTACGGCTGTTTTGGTCAAAAATTACCTAAGCAATTAAGTGATCAAATTAGTAAAGTGAGGTAGTGTGCTAGAAAGTGTATTTGAAAATATGTTTGTTGAGTTAATTAGGAAATCAGTATTCAGGATACGGCTCAGGATATTGAGCTGTATCTATGATCAAACAATGAGCAAAAGTAAAGTAAACGACACGAGATGTACGAGGAAAGCCCTTGATCAATCTAGATCGCCGGCATAAAACCTCGGGAGCTGACAATCGCAGCTGCCTTGTTCTTCTTATTACTTCAAACGTCAGGATACAGTGCAGGATGTGGTACGGATCGACTATGTGTTACAACGAAATTTGAATACAAGTGTGGTGTTTGCAATGAGCTAGAGAGTGAAAGTGTTCGAGAGTGTTAGTGAAAATTGTGTGCCTTAAACTGATCCGCCCCCATCTATTTATAGTAAAGATAAAATAACAAACTATCCTAAACTTCCGGGATCCACCGAATATTCCTTCATCGAACGTTGTAGACCTGGTCTTTCGGGCTCAACGTCTCTTCTTCAACAAACTCGTCCGAGTCTTGAGGAGAAGAAGTCCACTTGACCGTTAGCAAGCCTCAGCCATTAACCTGCACGTGGTTAATTCAATAAACCTCAGGATATCGCCCAAGATGTCAGCAATATCCTCTTCCAGCATCCTGGTCACAAATAAACAAACAAAGGCAGGATATTGGTCAGGATATGTATGCAAAGAAAATGACCCCTAACAATTGTCCCCAAATATATCGGTTGGTATACCAATCCAACGGATATATTTCAAAAATCTTATCCCATAACTCAAGACATTTAAAACGAAGCGACGGTCAAGATCACATCGTAACCTCCAATGCGTTTTTTACTCAATGGAGATCCACAACGCCCCTATATCTTCTCTTTTCTTGTTTGAAAAGCAGATATCTTCAACAGAACCTTCAGGTAATCCTCCATTTCCGATTTACTTTTTATCAATTTACATCACCTTACTCGCAATGGACGCCGAAACCTTCACCCAGCAGAATCTCCTTAAAAATCCCGAAAAGGAGATCTGTGCTTTTGACAACGCAGACATTGCAGCTTTAAGAGCTTCCGGCGCTTTCCCTGATAACACGGTCTTCAGACCATTCGATCGGTCAATCCGATCGGATGTTTCTTCCACTGAATGGGTTTGTTTTCCAGCATATCCTTTTTCACTAGGTCTTCGATACCCTTTTCCTGAATTCATGATGCAATTCTTTCGAACCACCGGCATCTCTTTTGCTCAAACCATGCCCATGGTTTGGAGAGTACTAATTGTACTTAATCAAATCAAAAATCTCCATTGTTCCGACCTTCGCATCAAGGATTTGCCAATTGCTTATCGCCTCCGATCTCACGGCTCTAGCCGGTTCTTGCTCTTCTCGACCTCCAGCAAACCCCTGATTCTCAAGGCCACCAAAAACGAAGACGGATGGCAACGCAAATTTTTCTTTGTCAAACGAGACTCCATTGCTGAGGGTGCCAGCCTTCCGGTGGAGTGGTTAACCACCGGTAGAATCATAAATATCCTCATAGACCATCTGATTGTTATCTTCTATTAATACTCTTCTTTTTTATCCTTATGCAGTGAACTTCAAGGAAGTTGCTCCTCCTACTGCTGAGTCAGAAGAGAGAATCAATAATGTTTACCAGTTACCTGCAATAGACAGGACTTTCACCACACACGTTCCGAGTTCCAGTCAATACTCATCATCCGAGATGTCTGGTAAGAATTTCTTTCAAAATAATTAGTCAAAACAGTATAATGATAAGATAAAGAGTAAAACTTTTCCCTTTATGCAGCACCAGCTAAGATCCCTGAAGTCTTTGACCTTGACGAATTGGACAGCTATTCTGACCAGATCCAGGTCAAGAAAGAACCTAGCCCCAAGACCACAGCCACATCGAAACCTAGCAGTTCCAAAGCCATCATTATTCCCAAACCTTCACCGGCTACCAAACCCCGGAGTTCCAGTTCCCGCAAAAGGAAAGAACCTGATTCCCCTGTCATTTCTGACACCTTTCCTTATGAGAAGCACGGGTTCATTGAAGCCAGCGGGTTCATGACTTCTTTTCTTAACCAGGTTAGTATTCTCATATCATATCCTGCGATTTACATTACTTTCAAATATTTAACAATATTAATCCCTGTCCTCTTACCTTTGTAGGGTCTTGAGTGTTTGGTTCATTTATATCAAGAATCCTGCAAGCTTAACAAAACGCTTGAATCTAAGCTAAAGGAAGCAGAAATCACAATCTCCGACCAAGGCATGATTGCAGCCGCCAAATCTCGTCACTACGAGGAGAAATTCAAAGCTATGATCCAGGAACACCAAGTTGCTCTCAACAAAGCTACTCTTCAAGCCCAAGCCGATCTGGAAGCCACCCATGTGCAGTACGAACGGGATATGGTCAGCTACCGGGAAAGACTCAAAAGTTCCGTCGTCATTTCTCTCCTTCAAGCCAGGTTGAAGATGGCTCATGAAGCCAAAACATTAGGTTTCGAATGCCCTTCTTGGGATGTTGGTGCTTGGGAGACCAAGCTGAAGAACCTCGGCGGCACCTCTTCCAAATCAACTGTCGAAGAACCCTCCAAAGCAGTTGAAAAAGCAACCGATGTTGAGAAGGATGCTGAGGCGGATCCCAAGACGGATGTTGCTGAAACCACTATGGACCAAGAAGGCACTACCCCTAGAGCTTATTTCCTTTAAATCATTCGAACAATTTTATGTTTTTATGAACAATTTATTTCTGTGTCAAAACAATTTGATAGCCGAAGGTGGATGGGTCCTGGGTTTCAGGATGAAACCCTCGGTTATCAACCAGTATTGATTGCTTCAAGAATAATTTTATCTTTTTATTTGTTTGTTATTGCCTCGCATTACTTAGTGTAATTCTTAGCTTTGTAAAAATTTTATATCACTATCTTATGAAAATATCCTGATCAGTATGCTCAGCGATATACTGTAAAAACCTTTTATTAGATAGAACTTCTAAACATTCCTTTAACTTTGTAGAAAGTTTTTTGAAAAACAATCTATTTTTCCAAAACCAGTTTATGATAATACTTAAATGATCAAAGTGCCAAACTAATACTAGTTTCAAATACCTTAATCAAATATCCTGAAAAGGACCTTGAGAATATATCAGGATACTTATAGTGTTACTAAAAACTTAGACGATGTTTACAAAGGAAAGATCATACCAGAAATAGGGAATAAACCTATTACCAAACTTCAATCCCTTTGCAACTCTTCCAATGAGGGTGTCCCCCGTGCAAGGTACTTAGTGCATTAGTTCTGAGCCTCATCCTTTTAGCTTTACATCACCATCTTGGCAGGGATGTCCCCTGTGTACAATGTCTTCAAATACTTTAGAAATCTACTGAATGTTAGTTTCCATTGCATAGGCAATTTTTTACGTCCCAAGGGTAAAACCCAAGGATGTACTGGAGATAAATCCCTTGTATCCTGGGGAAAATCCCAAATTTTCATGCGCTACAGGCGGGAGTGTATAAACTCCAAGACTTAGAAAGGTGAAAACATTTAAACCTTAGAGAGTATGAAAATACCCTTTCGTGAGAGAGGGTGATCAATCCTCATATACCTTTAGGATTCAGGATATAGCCAACAGTAACGAAATTGTCAGCCACTTTTACATGGACTGGTCCCGCCACCTTGAACTATCCCTGAATAACTTGCGCTCCAGGCGGGGTGTTTAAACCCAATTCGGAAGAAAGGTGAATACCTTTAAACCTGTGAAGGGATCAGTATCTCTTAAACGTGAGAGAGGGGGCCAATCCTCTAATCTTTCGAGTTATCCTGAGTACATATCCTGGAGCCATATCCTGAAACATATCTTGCAAAACAATTGTAAACTAAGGTGGGTGTTAGCTTGGCTAACACCCCTCCGATGCTTAAGTTAGTATTGGGTTTCAAAGAATAAATTGAACCAAAACATATTTAAAAAAGATAGAATTCATACCATCCTGAGTTAGAAATTGAATTCTAAACTCACTTGAAATAGAGCTTAAGGTGTATAACATTCCAAGACCTCGGTAGCATATCCCCCTCCATATTCTTGAGTCTGTATACTCCTTTCCCTGCTTCTGATTCAACTTCATATGGTCCTTCCCATTTTGGAGCTAACTTGCCATCGGCAGGATTAGTAGTATTCTGAAAAGCCTTTCTTAGCACCCAATCTCCAACCTTAAATCCTCTGGTCCTAATATTCTTGTTATATGCCCTGGATATTCTCTGTTGATATGCTGCCATCCTTAGCCTTGCCGCATCTCTCTTCTCATCTATAGTGTCTAAATCCTGACTCAAGGCTTCAGGATTCTGCTCAGGATCACTTAGGGTAGATCTTGCAGTAGGTATTGTCATTTCCGTTGTAATCATTGCTTCTGCTCCAAATACCAAGGAAAATGGGGTTTGGCCTGTTGCATTCTTTACCGTTGTCCTATCAGCCCATAAAACAAAGGGTAATTCTTCTGCCCGTCTTCCTTTTTTGGCTCCAAGCCTTTTCTTTAAGTTATTGACAATTATCTTGTTTGAGGATTCTGCTTGTCCATTCGCTTGAGGATGTACCGGAGTAGACGTAATCATTTTGATTCCCCAACTCTTGCAAAAGTCAGTAGTCCTCTTACTTATAAATTGAGAACCATTGTCACAGATTATCTCGGCTGGTACTCCGAATCTGGTCAGGATATTCCTCTTGATGAAGGATACTACTTCTTGGTCTCTAACTTGAACAAATGCTTCTGCTTCAACCCACTTAGAGAAATAATCCGTCATTGCTAGCATAAAGACTTTTCCTCCCGAAGCTTTTGGTAGCTTTCCCACTATATCCATACCCCACTTCATAAACGGCCAAGGGGAAACAATAGGATATAATGGTTCAGCAGGTTGATGCAGTATGTTACTATGTCTTTGACATGCGTCACATCTTCGAGCATATTCTGCTGCATCCTTTCTCATTGTTGGCCAATAATATCCTGTCCTTAACACTTTTGAGAATAACGACCTGCCCCCAGCATGGTTACCACAATCCCCTTCATGTATATCCTGAAGTACTTCTTTGGCTTCAGGATCCTCCAAGCACCTCAAATACGGTCCTGCAAGAGATTTCTTGTATAAAATATTATTTATAATAGTGAATCGTGATACCTTCATCCTAAATGCCTTAGGATTCTCATTCCCAGGGATGTGTCCTTGTTTGAGATATCTCATGATTGGAACCGTCCAGGATTTAGGATCCTCTTCAGGATGTTCTGCTCCAGGATCCTGAATACCCGCTACTTCTTTATCCTGAGGATTCGTTGCAGGATATAAGACATGTAATATTGGTATTTGGGTCACTTCAGGTATCCTGATCGATGATCCCAAATTTGCTAAGGCATCCGCTTCAGCATTATCCTCCCTCGGTACCTGTTCAAGTATAAAAACATCGAAATATCCTGCTAATTTTTTGAGAATATCGAGATATTCGATTAGTTTCTCACCCTTAACTGCATAGGATCCATTAAAATGGTTAGTAATTAACAAAGAGTCAACATATACTTGCAAATTTTTGATACTCATGCTCTTAGCCAACTCTAATCCTGCAATTAAAGCCTCATACTCTGCTTCATTATTAGTAGCAGGAAATTCACACCTAATAGCCTGGGGTAATATGTCCCCCTGTGGCGATTTTAGTAGTATTCCTAATCCTACTCCTCTTACATTAGATGCTCCATCAGTATATAATGTCCAGGATCCTGAGGATTCTCCTAACTGTTGAACTTCTAGGTCTACCTCATCCTGAATGTCACTACTAAAGTCAGCCACAAAGTCAGCTAAAGCCTGAGATTTTATGGCATTTCTAGGTTCATATACTAAATCATAAGCACTTAACTTTACTGACCACTTGGCCATCCTGCCCGACATCTCTGGTTTCCTAAGCACATTTTTTACAGGATAATTTGTTTTAACATGTATCCTATGTGTCTCGAAATAATGCCTAAGTTTTGTCGATGCCATAACTAGAGCTAATATCAATTTTTCTAAATGAGAATACCTAGTTTCAGCATCTAGCAAACTTTTACTAACATAGTAAACAGGATATTGCTGACCTTCGTGGTCTTTTACAAGAACGGCACTTACAGCATTCCCTGATACAACAAGGTATAGGGATAGTGGTTCACCATTTTCAGGCTTCATTAATAAAGGTGCGGTTGAGAGATATCGTTTCAAATCCTGCAAGGCTGCTTCATGCTTCTCCCCCCATTCAAATCTTTTGTTCTTCTTTAGGATATCATAAAAATCTTTGCACTTCTCTGAGGATCTCGAGATAAACATGTTTAAAGCTGCTACTCGGCCTGTCAATCTTTGTACGTCCTTCATATTTGAGGGTGATTTTATATCCAGGATAGCTTTGATCTGCTCTGGGCTTGCTTCTATCCCCCTTTTTGTCACCATATATCCTAGAAACTTTCATGCCCCCACTCCGAAATGGCATTTAGCAGGATTTAGCTTCATGTTGTATCGATCCAGGATATCAAATGCTCCCTTGATATCCCGGAGGTGATCCTCAGCCTTTTTAGATTTCACCACCATATCATCGATATATACCTCCATGGTGTCCCCCAGTTTGTCTTTGAACATCATGTTTACCAATCTTTGGTATGTTGCACCTGCATTTTTCAAACCAAAATGCATAGCTGTATAACAATAAATACCTGTTGGTGTCATGAAGGCAGTATCCTCCTGGTCAGAAGGCTCCATTTGGATCTGTTGAAATCCTGAAGATGCGTCCATGAAGGTCATCATTTCATGCCCGACAGTGGCATCTACCATTGCATCAATGTGGGGAAGAGGAAATGGGTCTTTAGGACAAGCTTTGTTCAAGTCTGTGTAGTCCACACAAACTCTCCATTTCCCATTTTTCTTCTGTACTACAACCACGTTTGCTAGCCACCTTGGGAACTTAACCTCTCTGATCATCCTGGACTTCAATAATCTCTCAACTTCCTCCTGGATAATTGTGTTCCGCTCAGGAGCAAACTTCCTTCTTTTTTGCTGCACAGGCTTGAATGATTTATCAATTCCAAGCTTGTGAGTGATAATATCTTTGGATATGCCTGTCATATCCTCATGCTTCCATGCAAACGTTGACATCCTGCATTTCAAAAAGTTAATTAATTGTTCTTCAATATCCTGAGGGATATTGGTCCCTACGAGCACCGAAATATCGGGATTATCTTGGTCCAGGGTAATTTTCTTCACATCCTGCTCCGGATCCTCCACGATATCCTGGGCCCGCGTCTTTAATTGCTATGCTACACTAGGTTTGGTTGAGGATTTCATCGAGGATGAGTAGCATTCTTTCGCCTCCTGCTGATCACTATCGACTTTGACAACTCCCCAAGGTGTAGGTATCTTGATGCATTGGTGATATGTTGATGGCACAGCCTTCATATCGTGAATCCACGGTCTTCCCAGTATGATGTTGTAGCAGGAGAGAGAATCCATCACACAGAAACGTTGTATCGAGTTGACTCCTTCAACATATACTGGCAACTTTATCTCTCCCACTGTGTTTCTAGCCTCTCCACTGAACCCAACAAGCACGGTAGACTTTGAAGTGATATCCATTGGAGATACATTCATTCTCTTCAGAGTTTCTAGTTGGATTATGTTGACGGAGCTGCCATTATCAACTAATATCCTGCGTACAAAATGGTTAGCCACATATAACGTTATTACCAGAGCATCATGGTGAGGATCCTGGACAGCATCCCTATCATCAGCATCAAAAGTGATCACTTTGTCAGTTGTGAGGGTAGTCATCCTGACAGGTCTGTCTCCCCTTTCGGCCTTAGCTTCTTTTGCATGTCTCTTTGCTGCCGAATACGAAGTTCCACAAATGTCGGATCCTCCCGAAATGAAGTTGATTATCTTGGCATCCGCAGGAGGTGATGCTGCTCGTTCAGGATCCTTCTCAGAATCCTGACCCTTATTCTTCTTTCTTCCTAAGAGATCTTTCAGATATCCCTTGCTTAGAAGATAGCTTATTTCTTTCCTTAGAGCAATGCAATCCTCAGTTATATGTCCGAAATCTTCGTGGAAAGCACACCATTTTGACTTATCTTTCCAGTCAGCCTTTTGTTGATTCTTTTGAGGCCACCTAGCCTTGTCTCCTAGACCCTGCATGGCATACATCAATTCAGGAATGTTAACAGAAAAGCAATATTCAGACAACTCAGGATACTCTTCAAGATCCTCATCTTCGACAGCATTCACTCTCTTGTTTTCATTTCTACCATATGGCTTAGGCCGATATAACTTGAATGAGGATTCTGACTTCCTGTTAGTTGACTCATAAGTGTTAGATGAATTCATCCTTTCTTACATCTTCTTGTCATCTTCCAGACGGATATATCTCAAAGCCCTGTTACGAGCTTCGTCTAGATTCCTGCAGGGATTCATTACAAGATCCTGATAAAACTGAGAATCCTTTTGTAATCCCATCTTAAACGCTTGCACAGCTGTTGCAACATCAAGATGTGGGATATCCAAGGATTCTCGGCTGAATTTGTTCACATAATCCCTCAAGGATTCCTGAGGCCCTTGAGTTATCCTGTAAAGATCACTGGTTAGTTTCTCAAAACTCCGACTACAAGAAAATTGACTGTTAAATAAATTAACCAAATGAGCAAATGAAGTAATTGAGTGAGGAGGAACGTTTAACAGCCATTTTAAGGCTGATCCTGTTAGAGTAGAACCAAATCCCTTGCACAAGCATGCTTCTTTGAGCTCCGGAGGGATAGGGTTAATCTCCATTCTTTCCCTATACTGAGCAATATGCTCTTCAGGATCCGTAGTCCCATCATAAAGCTTCATGTTGGGGGTTTGGAATCTCTTTGGGATCTCAGCATCACAGATAGGATATGCAAAACGAGATATCTTGTGGCTGTCTTGGGACACTTCCGGGATCGGCTGGACCACCCCAGGTACACTAGATATCATGTCCTTCAACTTCTGAAGTTCCCTAGTAAGTGCTGATGTTACACCTGTATCCTGCAAAGATCCACTATTGTTAGTAGCATGAGTATTATTATTATTTGACACGTTACCCGTTGGAGGATTTTGCCCATATCCTGAAGCATATCCTGAGCTCCTTATGGTCGACATCCTGACCGAGGAGGGTATTTCAGGAGTATGATTCTGAGGAAGGCTGGGCACAATATTCCCCCTGTTATCCTCAGTATACACAGCTGAACTGAAGTTCAACGTTCTGGGATGTAATGGAGTGACAATATCCTCAGCAGATCTGCTCGAGCCAGACTTCAGGAGTTGTATTTCCCTTAAAAGCATTTGGTTTGTTTCCTGTTACTGCCTCATTTGTTCCTGCACACTTCCAAATAAGGTTAAAATTTCATCGTTAGAAACTAAAACGGGAGCAGATTCCTGAACACTGCGAGTAGGGATAATATCCTGAGGTCGTGAAGAGGTTGGCATCCTTGGAGGAGGTGGTGGAAGCACCGAACCAGTAGTAGCAGAAGTCATAGCAGACACAGTAGAGGAACTCATGTTTGATCTTGAGGCCATTATGGACAATGTGGCAAAAAGTTTTGAAAATAGAAAGCCGATTAGCGATTTCACAAAAAATTTTAGTAAAGAGAGCACCACTTGCCCCACGGTGGGCGCCAAATTGTTTTGGTAAAAAATTACCTAAGCAATTAAGTGATCAAATTAGTAAAGTGAGGTAGTGTGCTAGAAAGTGTATTTGAAAATATGTTTGTTGAGTTAATTAGGAAATCAGTATTCAGGATACGGCTCAGGATATTGAGCTGTATCTATGATCAAACAATGAGCAAAAGTAAAGTAAACGACACGAGATGTACGAGGAAAGCCCTTGATCAATCTAGATCGCCGGCATAAAACCTCGGGAGCTGACAATCGCAGCTGCCTTGTTCTTCTTATTACTTCAAACGTCAGGATACAGTGCAGGATGTGGTACGGATCGACTATGTGTTACAACGAAATTTGAATACAAGTGTGGTGTTTGCAATGAGCTAGAGAGTGAAAGTGTTCGAGAGTGTTAGTGAAAATTGTGTGCCTTAAACGGATCCGCCCCCATCTATTTATAGTAAAGATAAAATAACAAACTATCCTAAACTTCCGGGATCCACCGAATATTCCTTCATCGAACGTTGTAGACCTGGTCTTTCGGGCTCAACGTCTCTTCTTCAACAAACTCGTCCGAGTCTTGAGGAGAAGAAGTCCACTTGACCGTTAGCAAGCCTCAGCCATTAACCTGCACGTGGTTAATTCAATAAACCTCAGGATATCGCCCAAGATGTCAGCAATATCCTCTTCCAGCATCCTGGTCACAAATAAACAAACAAAGGCAGGATATTGGTCAGGATATGTATGCAAAGAAAATGACCCCTAACAACGGCTATCTTGGAAAAATCCTTAATAAACCATCTATAGTACCCAGCTAAACCTATAAAACTTCTAATTTCCATTGCTGTTTGTGGAACCTTCCATTTGGTAATTGCATCTATCTTAGCAGGATCAACGTGAATACCTTCGTGATTCACCATGTGTCCTAAGAATTGCACTTCTTGTAACCAAAATTCACACTTCGAGAATTTGGCATAAGGCTTTTCTTTTCTTAACAAAGTTAAGAGTGCATGAAGGTGTTCACAATGCTCTGTTTGACTTTTGGAATAAATAAGTATATCGTCTATGAAAACAATTACAAATTTATCCAAATATGGTTTACAGATCCTATTCATCATGTCCATGAATGCAGCAGGTGCATTCGTTAACCCAAAGGGCATGACTGTAAACTCATAATGACCATACCTAGTTCTGAAAGCAGTTTTAGGTATGTCTTCTTCTTGTACCTTCAATTGATGATATCCGGAGCGTAAATCTATCTTAGAAAAATATCTAGCCCCCTGAAGTTGATCAAATAGATCATCAATCCTAGGTAATGGGTATCGATTCTTAATTGTAACCTTATTCAATTCTCTATAATCGATACACATTCTCATTGAACCATCTTTTTTCTTCACAAACAACACTGGCGCTCCCCAAGGGGATGAGCTAGGTTGTATGAATCCTTTACTTAGTAATTCATCTAATTGCTTTTTCAGTTCTAACATTTCTGTGGGTGCTAACCGATAAGGTGCCTTGGCTATCGGTGTAGTTTCTGGAATTAGATGAATCCTAAATTCTACTTCCCTATCTGGAGGTAATCCCGGTAAATCTTCTGGGAATATATCTGGATATTCTGAGACTACAGGAATTTCCTTAAGTTCTTTACCCTTAGTACTAATGATTACTGAAATCATATATACTATTCCTTGTTTTCGTTCATAATTAGCAACTTTCATTACTGATATGAACTTCATGGGCTTACGTGGTTTATCTCCTGTAATCCTAATTACTTCTCCGGTGGGTGATTGAATTTCTATAGAATTCGGATCACACAAAATTCAAGCATGGTTGGCTACTAACCAATCCATTCCTAACACAACATCAAATTCAGCTAATTTCATTGGCAATAGTTTTGCAGAGAATTTATGTCCTAAAAGTTCTATATTTTCTTCTTGCAAAACTTTATCTATTTTAACTGAATTTCCGTCTGCCGTTTCAACTGTAAAAATCTGTCTAATATTGGTTAAAGGTAAATTAAGAGCTTGGCAGAATGAAGTATTTATAAAACTTTGGTTTGCACCATAGTCAAATAATACTTTGGCGTAAATGTTGTGAACTAAGAACGTACCCGCTATCACATCTGGGATGAGTTCTGCTTCTTGAGTGGTTAGCTGGAATGCCCTGGCATTCTTCTTAATAGTTCCGTCGGTCGCCTTGGTTTTGTTGTCTGCTGGTTTGATTAATTTAGGACATTCTGTTTTGAAATGTCCTGCCTCTCCACAATTGTAACAAATTATGGATTTCTTCCTGCAATTTTCTTCACGATGTCCGACAGTTTTGCAAAAATTGCAGTATACCTTACATTTTCCAAAATGTTTCTTTTTGCAATTTTGACAGAACGGCAAAGTTGAAGATTGCCCTGTTCCTCTTCTCTTGAAGCTGTTATTATTACCCGTACGAAATCCTTGGGTAATTTTATGAGCCAGTTCCTTCTTCTGGTTTTCATCTTGGATGCGTACTAGTTCATCGGTTAGGGTATTAGCTAATCCCACAGCATCGTCAATAGTGCGAGGTCTCGCAGCTTTAACGATATTGCATATTTCACTAATCAGTCCCCAAATGTAGCGAGAAATGAGTACCGGTTCTGGCGAAGCCAGCGTTGGTACCACTCTAGCATATTCAAAGAATGTCGAAGTATAACCGCGACAATCTACACCCATCATCCGATGATTTAGAAACTTGTTTGTCATCTGTTCCTTTTCATACTCGGGACAGAATTTTCTTTCTACAAAACCCTTAAATTCTTCCCAAGTCATGGCATAAGCTATTATTCTTCCTTTTGATTGTAACACAGTGTTCCACCATTCGAGTGCTCCTTCCTTGAAGAGATTTGATGCGTACATGACCTGATCATCTTTAGCACATTTACTTATTGCAATGACTGCTTCGGTTTTCTCTAACCAACGCAGTGATGCAGTTGCTCCTTCATTGCCTGCAAATTCAGTGGGTTTACAAGCAAGGAATTCTTTGAAAGTGCAACCAGGCATTGCGGCTTTCATTTTCTTAGGAAATGGAGCTTGATGTGGTTCTGCATTATGATTGACATTATCATTGCCTCCGTTTACACTATTACTGAAGTTATCTTCAGAAATACGTTTACTAGGAACGATATGTTGCGGTTCGATTGGATTCTTTATAGCAGCAACGAATGCTGGAATAACATTAGCTATTCCTTGAACAACAATATTTTCGATATCTTGCCGAGTCATATATTGATCTCCTGGATGTTGCTCAGACTGATTAACCTCATTTACTGGTTCGTTACCAATGTTTGACATCTGATAATAAATTTTATGTAAATAATTAGTATAAATATAAATATAATAAAACAGTTTGCACATAATCACATTAATGTGTATAATCAAAAATTATCGATTTCACAAGTTTCATTTCTATATATTATATTATGCCTCGTACACACGATTATCATACAACGTTTTATTGTTAAGTTATTACACATACTGGTTATTATGATTATTTATTAACAAATATTCCTGCAAACTCCCATTATCTGGTCAGCTAATTTCTTAAAAACGACGCTCCCTTTCGTCATACTTCCAAGTAACTCTTTCTCCCACATCCATAATCCGATTTCCTGCATCAATTAACTCTTCGCCCCAGAGGCGAAGTTCAGTCAAATTCTCCGGGCTCATAGTTGGGTATAGTGGAGGTTCTGGGTCAACTTGTGGGAAAAATGTATCAGGGTTGTTTAAAATATTTTGGTATTGCCAATCAGTTGTCCACCATTCATCTAATTCTACTGGTAGTGGTTGAGGTTGGACAATAGGATCTGGAATAGCAGGTTCCAGATTGATTGGAATTGGAGCTTCTAATGGGTAGCTGAAAAGATCTTCTTCAGTAAATATAAGGTTTGGATTAGCTGGTTCAAGGTTTCCATCGGCAGGTCCGATGAGGTCACTTATTACTAATTTATGATCTAAAACTTCCCAGGGAGTCATTTTCTGTTTCTGTCTAGAACTTTTTCCGACCTCTATTTCTGTTTGCTTAAAACTCTTCTCAGCTTCTATCTCTACTTGATTAACATTTTCCTCAATTTCTACCCCTTTTTCTTTGTCTTTTGGTTCTTCAGTTTTGGTAACCTTTCTTGTTGCTGGCTTTTTCCTTCGTACACGCCTCCAGCCCACAAATCTGCTTCTTTTCTTGGGTTTAGGTTTTGTCAGTGGTTTGGATTGAAATTCCATGGGTTCTTCTTTATCAGTGAAGTAACCAGTGAATTCCTTGGAAACTTCTATCTTAACGGGATAGAGGTTAAGATTTTCTAAACCTTCAGATATCTCATTCATGCTGTTTAGCATATATGCAAAATACATACCAAATGTTAAAATAGAATAACAAAATTTTATAGATAACCTGTAAATATTATTGCATACATAAAACAACTGACAATTATTTTATACTACAATTTACTGTGAACTTATTTATTTACTAAATAAGGTTTCTGGAATAAAAGTGCTAAAACTTGAGTTAGGGTATTTAGAGATTTGCATTTTCTGCTACTGTGGCTAACATATAAAGATTTGCCCATTTCTCATCTAATTTGTCCTCCCAAGGTGATTTATTGATTAAGTCCTGGGTTTCCTGTTTAACTTTCTTCTCTCGGTTTTTCCTTATTTCCTCCTGACTTTTCCTAATAATCAAACTTCTTTTATTAGGAGAAAGTGGTTCTTCATATTGTGCCTTACGGACAAATATTCCTTCTTCGGGAATTACATAAGGTTTTGTTTGGGATGAACTTCCCTTCTCGTTGGATGACCTATCTAGTTTAAGATAGATGTTTGACAGCTTTTGTTTACCCATACTGTAATTAACAAATAATCAGTTAATAAAACACATAATCACATAATTGGCAATCAGTAAAATTAAGTATTTCTAAATACTTAATAGGCTTAAACTCAGTGGCTCTGATACCACCTTATTTCTGTCACGGCCCCCGACCCGGTTTGACCTGTTTCAGGAGCTGCGGGACAGAAATCCCGTGGTATTTATTTAACAGCGGAAGTTTCTTCAGGATCTTTTTAAAACTGAAATATTTCCCGTTTATTTTATTTCACAATTCGGGATAAAACCCGGTAATTTACAATATTGAGATTTCACGGAGAAATCTTTTATTTTACAAAACATGTTTCTTTATTTTATACTGAGCCACTTCCTTAAGCTGATAGTGCTTCACGGCACTTTTCCTGGATCACAACGGATCACCTGAAACATGTTTGAAAAAGGTTTTGTCAGCGGGAAATACTGAGTGAATCATTCTATTTGCATAAAACGACCTGTTTGTTATATTTTACAGTATTAAGAGCGATTACAATGTCTCTATCTTTTTAATTAATTGATCCAGTTGTCACTTGACCGGACTTGTGACTATGGACATATCACTTGCTGGGTCCGTTCACCCATAAGTGATAAATAATTAGTAGCTATGTGCACATCCCCCCACATACTGGCAGTAATTTCAGATTACATAGACTTAATCCCTGTAATTATAACCTTTGAAAATAAACATGCTTTTGTAAAGTAATTTGATAAAAAGAGAATGGCTCACATTGCAGATTTAACAGAGCTTATTCTACTGATTAGCCTTGATAACCTAGTTTAGATAATCAAGCACACAAACTAGGTTAGTAACTTAATACAGCATTTACGATAACTCACGAGATTAAAACCTTCACAACGAATGACAAAGTGCGATACTTAAACATCCATCGATTTAACGACGAATGACAAAGCATAAACCCTAATGTGGGCAGCACTTAAACATCCATTGGATAGTTTAATCGATCGGACATTGAATCGTAGCAGCGATCGAGTTATTACCCTGAATTGTGGCAGCACTTCGTGATCAGTGTGTGTTTTTGTAGTGATTATACTATAACTCAGCGTACAATTCGAATTTAAACGTCGAACGAACACTCAATTGCATGAAACAGACTGTCCTATTTATACGTGAAATTAGTTTCCCCCGCGTGTCGCGGGAGATGTTGATGATGCTGTCGCGACTCGCCTGGGGTACCAACCTACCCTAGGGTAGCCTTGTCACTAGTATAGGCCTGCTGAGTTGATAGTTCATGAATTCTCAATTTAGACAACGCATTTTAGAGATAATCGTTAGTTAGGGTTTACCCCCCTTAAGTTTTAGGGGCCCTAATCCTGATTCCAAATGTTTTGAAAGTTTTAGGGATTATACAGAATCAGTTGGGTTTCTCAATTAGGGTTTGCTATTGGACAATTTGATTAAATAAATATAACTTTTGATGAGAGTTGTTACAATTGGCGAAGGCTGCAAATGTGTATCATCTGAGCTAACCACTGCTGGTGACTTTGATGACCCAGCAGTGGCTTCAAAAGGTGGTGGAATAGGAGGTAATGTTGAGGACACATGCTGACTTTTATCCACTGTTTGGGGACTTTTGTCAGCAGTGTTTGTTGATGTGGAAGCAGTGGTTGATGGGCTACTTTGGTCAACAACTGTTGAGGTAGCAGTGGTTGAGCTTTGACAGCTGTTTTGAACATCTGCTGCTCTTCCCATTTTGGCAGACTTTTATTGAGGAATGATGATCTCATACCCATAGTCTGGTGATGAATCCTCTGATGGACCTGCACTGTTAGTCTTGACAGCAGTATTTTCAAAAGTGAATTTATCAAGATCAAACAGATCTGCAGGATTTGCTGGGATTTTCATTGATGAAAGTTCATTGAAATTTACATTCAAGGTCTCCTCCACTGCCTTGGTCTGTGTATTAAACACTTTGTAGGCCTTGGCAGTGGTTGAGTATCCCAGATGATAACCACAGTCAATTTTGGCTGCAAATTTTGAAATGGAATCTTTTAAGTTCAAAATAAAGCATGGGCAGCCAAATACCTTGAAGTATGAGATCAGTGGTTTGATTTTATACAGAATTTCATAGGCAGTCTTTTTGTGCCTGGGGTTTATTAAAACTCTGTTTTGGACATAGCAAGCAGTGTTTACTGCCTCTGCCCAAAAAGTTAATGGCAAACCTGAATCAGCAAGCATGGTTCTGGCAGCCTCAATCAAAGTTCTGTTCTTTCTTTCAACTACCCCATTTTGCTCTGGTGTTCTAGGGATACTGTACTGCCTTACAATCCCTTTCTTCACACAGAAGGCATCCAACTCCTTATTTTTGAATTCTGTGCCATTGTCACTCCTGAAGACTTTTACTGGAAGGTCAAATTGCTTTTCAACCTGTGTCACAAAGTCTTGCAAAATGCCTGCAGTCTCATCTTTTGAGTGTAAAAAGAAAGTCCATGTAAACCTAGAGAAATCATCAATAATAACCAAACAGTATCTCTTTTTCTTGAGACTCGTGACTTGAACTGGGCCAAACAAATCCATGTGAAGCATTTGCAAACACTGGGTTGCTTTGGACTCTTCAATGGACTTGAAGGAGCTTTTATGTTGCTTTCCTTTTAAACAGGAAACACAATGCTCAGGACATGAAAACAATTTTTGTGGTAGGCCTCTTACCAAACCATTTTTTGAAATTTCAGTGATTGTCTTAAGATTTGTGTGCCCCAGTCTTCTGTGCCAAAGTTCTGTCTCTTTGTTAGAGGCAGCTGAGAACAGACAGGCATCAGCTCTAGGACACTCTTTTGACATATCAACAACATAAACATTGCGACTTCTTTGAGCAACAAGTTTTGTTTGACCAGTTTTTATTATTGCTTCAATCTTTTGGACCATTTCTGGTCCAACAATCCTACAACACTCCTTTGTGAAGAATGACCCATACCCCTTGTCACTCATTTGTGAAACACTCAGGAGGTTGAATTTTAGACTGTCTATCAGATTGACATTTTCAAATTTTACATTGCCAGACTGTACTGTACCAGACCCCAGAACTTTCCCTTTACTGTTATTCCCAAAGGATATATCACCCCCTCCATGAATTTTGAAATCTTTGAGTAGGGCTTTACATCCAGTCATGTGCCTAGAGCCTCCACTATCAACATACCAGAGGCTATCTAAGCAGGCAGAAGCTCCCTTGGCAGCAGCCATCATGGCACAATCACATTGATGATTTTTTTCATCATCAGCTCTTACTTCTTTCTCACCTGCTCTTCTCTCTTCCTCTTCTTCTTTTTAATCTTTGGACCATGGGTCTGTCAGTGGTTCAATCAGGGTTTCTGAATTTTCTCCCAGCAGCAGTTCACCAGCAACTGCATTAACAACTGCTTCAGTCACCTCATCCACTGTTTCATCACTTAGCTGTTCACCTTCAGTTTCAACCCCCTCTGGTATTGACTCTAATGCCATCAAACAAAATTCATCATTAGAAGGTTCATTAAAAGCATAGAGTGCAAAATTTTCATCACCAAGCTCATCAGGCATGCTGCTCCAGTCAACAAAGCCTTGAGTGAAAAAGCTTTGTTGATCTGGTTGTACCACTGCTGGAGCAGCTGTTTGAGGTGCAACAGGTTGCACTTGTGCCTGGGGGACAGGGGTTTGAACATACTGAATTTGTGGGACAGGGGTTGCAGCATAGTGAGCAGTGTTAACATGAGCTGCAGGAGTATATTGGGTATAGTGAACAGTGCTTTGATTTTGTGGTCTAGGGTTTGAGCTGGGATGAGTGATTATAGGACCAGTAG
Source organism: Helianthus tuberosus (assembly GCA_030545235.1). NCBI lineage: Eukaryota > Viridiplantae > Streptophyta > Magnoliopsida > Asterales > Asteraceae > Helianthus > Helianthus tuberosus. Next base: position 106,282,650 of record CM060383.1, read on the forward strand.
TTTGACTCCTGCATTCCCTAGCAAAATGACCTAGCCGATTGCACTTGTAACACTTTATTTTAGATTTATCCACCACCCTTAAATTCCCATGTAACCCTGGGAATTTTCTCCCTGTTCTTTTGTAGAATTTGCTTGTTCTTACACTAAGCAATGCCAATTGATGCAAGATGTCCATTTCTTCTAAGTCAGTGGGATCAAAGTGTTGCAAATCAATGAGTTCAAAACACAAGTTATCTGACATATGGTTTTCACAATTTGCAGTAAAAGCATAATTTGCAGAGTGAGGATCAGGGTTGTTAAAATTTCCACCAGCAGTTATATCAATGAAGTGATCATAACCCTGATCCTTACCACTGCTACCAGATTCTTCCTGACCAAAAAGAGCTGTGCTACCGAATGAATAATCATCAGCAACTTTGCCAGACTCTTGCAACTTCTTTTTCTGGTTCAACTCCCTTTCATAGGTTAGGAGTCTACCATGAAGTTGGGTCAGGGTCAGACTCAGCAGAGTTTCTAGTGACAAAAGCTATGGTATCCCATTTTTCTGGTAGTGATCTAAGGAACCTGCTATTTTGAGTTGAATTTGGAAATGTTACTTTAACAAGCCTTAGTTCACTAATGAGACAACTGAATCGCTAAAACTGCTGAGTCAATGATTCACCCTTGATGTGACAGAATGTTTCATACTGCTGATTCAGAATTTCCCTATTGTTTTCAATGACTTCTTCTGTTACCCCAAACTGTTCCTTTAGCGCATCCCATAGCTCTTTGGCACTGTTACAGTGTAACAGTCCAGCATAGATCTCATTGGGTAATGCAGATGCTATGATGCTAAATGCTTTGGCATCGAGTTCGAACTTTTGAAAATCAGTTTCAGTATAGTTTTCAGTTGGTTTAGGAACGAACTTCTTTGCATCCTCAGCACTTGGCACCATAGGAACATGGGGACCAAAAACAACAGACCTCCAACATCCAGTGTTCTGTTGAGCAAGGATGTGACCCATCCTTCTCTCCCAGGTGTTGTATTCATTACGTTTAAGCATGGGTGGTTTAAAAAGCGAGCCAATGTTATTCTTATCATCTTGTGATTGTGATGTCATCCTGGTTGTTTTACAGGCACTGATTAATCAACTTTAATGGTGATTAAACCTTACTCTGTTTTTCAACAAACCGAACAAACTATCGATATCAACGATTATGAGCTGAACTATTTATGTCAAAATGATTGTTAAATCAAATTTTACTGTCCAAGCTCTGATACCAATTGTTGGATCTGAGTTTGGTTTTGATTGTATTTTACGTTTGAAATTAGAATGAAGATGGATGAGTTGTGCAGCGGAATTAAGATGGAAACAAACTTTGCATACAATCAAACGAGAGTATTGCTTTGATCAAACACTTTACACAAAGAACCGAAAGATTGAATTTATTTCAATTACGATTACAATGCAATGTTTAATGCAAACTCCCCCTCAGCCAGAGCTCAGTGTTTGTTCGTGCAGAGAAGACGATTGTTGCAAAGAGCTAATAGAACAGTACAGAGCACTGTTCTATTTATAGGCACTAGCAAACCACTGAGCATCTAAGCTGACGTCACCATGAAAGTGACATCTAACCTCCTAACAAACTCTAACCTCTGATCAATACAAACATTGCTATACTAACAACTGCTATTATAGTTCATTACATAAAAGACATCTAATAACTGTTGCTTCCTTCCACTGCTGTGAACCCAGCAGTACTTGTTCCGGATCAGCAGTGCTTGACTCAAGGCAGTAGATTGAACAGCAGAGCTTTAGTCTTCATCAGGTTTTTACTTGATCAGCAGTTTGTAGGTCAGCAGTTTGCAAGATCAGTAGATAGGAGGTCAGCAGATGTTGAAAACCACTTTCAAGGGGAGAGACTTGTATGTAACATCTGCTTATTCTGGATCCACTGCTCTGATCCAGTTTTGGCTTTAATTATCTGTTCCTCTGGTATGGTTCAATCCCAACAACTATTGGACTGAAAGTGTTAAAATTAGCAAACCATAGAGACGAAAATTGAGGTTTACTAAAAAAATTAATATAATTACACAATCTCTCTCTCTCTCCCTCTTCCTGAACAAACAAACACTCGTATATCTAAAATCCCATCTCTCTCTGTACACCACAACCTCCTTCCACCACCACCACCCCATTCACTTCCATCGAAACCCTAACTTTAATTCCGTTCCACTTTGGTAGTTCGGATTCGCGATAAAAATTAAGAGTTAGGGTTTCATTGGTTAAAAACGTAGAAAATTAGGAGTTTGGATTTCTGGTTTACAATTGGGGGTTTACACCTTATGAAATGGTGCTCAATATCTAGAACATCTGTCACACCCTGACTTTTGCAGAAGCGTATACGTGTGACTTGATCAGTTTTCATTGCATTCGATTATAATAAACAACTATATGACTAAAATATGATGTTCATCCATTCATAAGCTTTAAAACATTACAAACATAAGTTGTTTAAGTTTCAACCATCATAGTTTTAAGTTAAGTTACAACCCATCAAAAGATAATAAGTTCCATACAAGGACTTTTTCAACAAAAGACTAGTTTCACAAGGATTTGCATCATATATCTCATCAAGGATAAGATATACAATTCAAACCCTTCAAAAATGGATGACATCTAAACTTGATATTCACATCTTGAAAACAATCCCAGCGCCAAAGATCCATTTAGTTTCCTGAAATACATGTAAGTTGAAAACAATCAACAAAAGTTGAGCGAGTTCATGCGTTTTATGTGAGCTCCAAATAAACTTGTAAACATTTGAGAGATTCTTTTGATAACAAGTATGTAAAGCGTCTATAAACAGATCACTAATGTTTTGCAAGGACATTAATATGTGTGGTGTCGTAGGAAGCACTCAAACCTAGCGGATTTCCTCCGGTCCATCCGGATGGAACAACAAAAGCACTACATGCGGCCACACAAGGACCCATGCGTGGGGCTCGCTACACCCGATAGATCTACCACTTCTGCCCCTCGGTCTTAAACAAGATTAATGGCACTTAAGAGAGATACTACCCATCCACATGATCTAACAGTTCATTCCCTAGCTAAACCATACCATTGAAACATGTATTTCACCCCCGAGAGTTATAAATCCGAAATCAGTTAAGAGAAAGGGGGACATGAACTCACAGGTTTGCGTCCGTACTCGTGTGCACTCAAAGTTGATATCCGCGAGTCGTGTCACTACCTACAAATGTGCTATGTTTTATTAGCCACTTTGGTCGTGTAACGACTCTTAGTCTTAATTATTTATTAGGACTTGTGTTGGAATTTGTATTCTTTAAGTTACACGTTCGGTGTATGATGTATATATAATTTTCATAATTATATATAATTCCAATTTTAATATATTAGTTAAAATAATTATATTTTAACTTATATTATTTTCATGCAATTATTCGGGGGTTTTGTTAAAAATAATATATTTTTAACTCGTTGTCTCGTATGGTTCTCATTTACGTATGTTTGTAGATTCCATAACCAACATACCGTTTATTGGGTATTATACATCTATACGTATTCCTAAGTATAGGTATGCTTGTATTATGAGTATGTTAAGTATGTGACTCTGTGTTCTCATATTTATGTATAATACTTGTATATGGGTATTTTACCAAGTATTGGTAGTGTATGCTGGTATGTATTTGTACGTATAGGAATACGTATTTTCTTGTATTTATTAAGTATTTCACACTTAATATATATTTAATTTTCCGGAATATTGTTTTTGCACTATTAAAAATCACTATTCTTATATTCTTAAAATATATATATTTTAAGATAAATTTATAGAGAAATATCTATAATTGACTTGGTAAAATATATGTATTCACACATATCTTAAAAATACTTTATTTTTAAGATCAAGTTAGAAAAATATATATTTTTAGTCTCCACTAAAATAATATATTTGAAAAGTGTTAATGAAAATATATATTTTCTTATACTCAAAATAATATATTTTCAAGTTGACAAAATATGATATATTTTTATAATAATTGTAAAAATTCATACTTTGTCGTTTGTTCGGTTTAGAAAATACCGTTTACCAAGTTTGTCATAATACGAACTAAATTTCTAGAATATTTATATAATTTGTCCAACGTGTCCATTGTCCGTATGTCCAATATTCGTTATTTGTCCAAGATATATATTTTTGTATTCTTGTAATTTTTGTAATTCTTTAATTACAATTTTTGGTATTTTTGTGTGGTATATTATTTTCAAGTTCCTAATTTTAGTATAACTAATACAAATAATATACACATAGCACATATTTTGTGTGATTTCTAAATATATATTTTCCTAAATATATACTTAGTCATTTATATTTTTTAAAATCTACCCCCTTTTCTTGAAATTTTTATACCAAAATTATGGCAATTTTTATACTTAAAACCATGATTCAAGATTACTTGAAATCACTTGTTAAAACATATTTTTCTAAGTGTTTAATTTCTACAAAAATTTTGCCATGGTTTCCTATGAAAAATGGAGGCTTCCATACTTTAAGCATATAATTTTCTTTTGATAAATCATCAACAATCATCACCAACAATTTACAACTTACCATATGCATAAAAATACATTTTCATGAAGATGTGAACTTGAAATTTTTATAAAAATTGTAGTCTTTTAGCATGATGTTTATCAAGTTCCATAAACCTCTAAAACATGATTTTTATTCCATAAAAACCATTTTTATAAAGATCCCATCTTTACAACTTATAACTCATTTTTTGCAAAAATTCATCTTCTTGAATTTTTCATGCTCTAAATATTTCAAGTGTTCCATTTTTACCTATGTAATGGTCTTACTTTCTTTCAAAACTCAAACCATGTTTCAACATAAGTAAACTTTGTTTCTTGAAAACTTTAATGTTTGGAATCCTTCATTTTTAAGATCTACACCTTGTAAGAATCATAATCTTACACAAAATCATGTTTACTTTCAAGTTCATGCTTTACATAAAGTATGCTTAACATGGATCTTTCAAGATCCATCATCATACTTGCTAAATCTTGTTTTAAATCATCATCTAGCAAGCACTTATGTGGTGTTTAACACCATACACACAAGAAATCATCAAACAAGTTCATCACATAACATAAACAACTTATATTCTTATGATTTATAGTTTTGTTCTTATGTTCATCTTCTTGTTTATGTAAGATCTCTTATTTTCTTTGTCATACATACTCTTTAACTACTAAAACAAGATGTAAAATGGGTTCAAGATGCAATTACTACTAGCACAAGGCTAGGATAGAAACTAAAAGATGATGATGAGGAAAAATGGTGGTTAATAGCTCCAAAGTGTGGTCCTTCAACTCCTTTTGCTTGAAACCTTCTTAGATATGCTTGATGCACCTTAGAACACCCTTGGATTGGTTTGAAATGGACAAGAAAATGAAGGTGATGGTTGGCGTGTGGTGGCCGTAAGTTGTTGTTGTTGTTGGAGAGTTTGGGGTGTTTGAATTTTGGTGAAGTGATGAGGTAAAAAGATGTTGGGATAAGGTTTAGTTTATAACATCTTGCAACTTCATCATCCATAATATAATCTTATTATCCATCATCCCATAAACCATATTAGGGAACAACATGAGGGCTTGTGAGGCCCTTATATTTGACCGTCCACTTAGGGGGGGGGGGGGTATTGGTTAGATTTTTATGGTAGTTAACCAAATTAGTTAGATATTTAGGGGTTTAGTTAGAAGGTTTAAGTGTTATGGATTCTTAATGTAAAACATAGTGTTTTAAGCACTGACTAGTTTGTTGTTATAAAAATATAGCTAACTAGTTCATATGATGCTTCTAGTCGTGATCGGGTGTCTGTTTGGTTAAAAATTTTAACATTAGTGTCTTGTATGATATGATATGTAATTATGTTGTGTTAATGTTTTCAACACTTTTCAAGCTATTCTGAACATTCTGGCTTTGTTTCTGATTATTACATAAGCTGACAAATGCTGATTTCTGCTGAATTATGCTGAATTTTACTATTTAGTGCTAGTTTCGGGCAGTTTCTAGTGTTCACTCGTCACTCGGAAAGCAGTATCATAAACCCCTACTTTCCTACATAGAGTTCTAGTATAATATTGGTTTTGGGACTCAATTTGTGTCCTAACATGATGTCTGTCTGAGTACTGAACTCCTGTCAGTACTACCAGTTTATCTAATAAGTGTGCTAGTTTTGTTCTGCGCACTGTTTAAATCGTTTCGTCGAAATCAATAATAATAGTCATCATGCATCATGAAATATTTTGTGAGTTCTTTAAACGAAATCCATGGATTCATTCACATCACATGTTCAGAATACACAACCATAACATATAAAATATTGTTCACATTGTACGGAAATTACATGAAAAATGTCAGTTGTCACAAGAACGACAAGAGAACGGCCGAAAATATAGGCTTTGAAGCATCCATCTTGTTGTTATTTGGATTATTGAAGCACATGAAGAACTGAAATATCAGTTCGTAATTCTGTTATTTGTTATTTGATTTTGCAATGCGTGAATTATTTCTCTTTTGAGTTAACTTCCGTTTTGCACCCTGTGGTTTGGTTGCTTTAACGGTTTGCCCCAATCCTTTAAAAATAGCCATTTTCCTCCCCGCCCCAAATGACATCCATTTTAGCTATTAAATTTTAGTCATGTGCCCCTTACATGAGGGGCATTTCAGTCTTTTTCCTTCCAAGATATTTTATCATCGTTGATGTGCTAAAAGTAGTTTAATAAAAGCAAACTAAATTAACCTAATCTAGACACTAAGTAATACTCTAGACTCTCTAAAACTCGACTAAACTACTAACCGGCAAATGAACCGATTGACTCTAGTAAAGCTAAGTAAGTCCGGATATCGAACCCACGAGACTCTATTTAATTACGTTAACTAACTTCTATCTAGACTTAGACTGACACGAACTCTAACCGTTTTTATATGGGGGGGGGGGGTTCTAAATTTCCTAAAATCATGTTTTAAATTAAATTAGTTAACTAAATTAACTAATCACGAACTAACTCGGGTTTTTACTCAGATGGTGGAAACAACTACCTAGACTGGAATCCTGGTTTGCATCAGTAATGATATTATTAGGATATTAGTTATTATGGAACCGTGATCTTCTAGTACTAAACATGTCGAAATACCGAACAAGACCCCCGGCCCTTCTCAGGAAGACACTTATGGCACTCTAAAGGCTGTTACGAACACCGTTTGGTTAGACTCTCTCTCAAGACATCTAAGTGGTTTACGAAAGTACCCTAATTCGATTTACTCCCTCTCAGGACATAAACCTAGGTAGAATCGGGTTCATCATTAGCCTTCTTAGACAACGGTCACTAAGGCAACTAGTTCAGACTCCTCTCGAAGCTCCTACCTAGCAATTTAATGACCTAGACCTAACAATAATCTCGCACCTCTCAACTATTGAGATTAGTAGAACACTTAAACTTATTTAACTATCGATTATCGCTTCTAAATTTATTCCGTGATATAGACACTCGCCAAAACTTATAACCTAGTATGTATCTATTATGTGATATAGACAGTCACCAAGAATCATACGAAGCAACAAAAGACAATAAAACACTTTTAAGAATGCATACACATCCAAACAATAACCGAGTCGACTACTTTCGTAAATAATCCATAAATAACTAAATATCCATAATAAAAATCAGAACTTTACAAACCACTCATCCAATCTAGGTAGTATAAAAGATCTAGCCAATCATAATCATTGAACAAATCATAAACAAAGTATTTTTAATAACAAGAAACATAATCAAACTAAGAAACGAAGAATAAAGACACCAGAATAGTAGAACAACGACCCAAATGACTTCCTAAGCTTCCAAACTTCAATCGGTTGCTTCCATCTCTCAAAAACGCTCCAAAAGATGTCCAATTTTCATCCAAGAACTGCTGATTCATAACTAGGTTTAAGTTGCATGGTAATGATGTATTTATATGGTTTCAGAAACAATCCAGCTCCAAAAACAAATCTGCCGCGACTAATACCCCTCGCGCGGATGGGTATCCCTCTTAGGCTCCGCGCACCGTGGCGCTTCATATTTCCAGAAATTATATTGTATAGCTTCGCGTACCGCGAAGCCTATTCCCTTTCACGGTCGCGTAGCGCGACGGGTCCTTTTTTCCAGAATTTCTCAATTTTCGTTCCCGTTCAGCTACAGCTAGACCCGATTCTCGTTGCTAACATTTTTCCAGCAGATTTCAAGCGTTTTCTCCTCTTTTCAGCAACCGAGACCTGTAAATACAAAAAAATATCAAAAGTTATTATATCTACCTAAAAATCGACATAAACGAAACGAAAACTATACAGATTATACATGATAAATAGATGTGTTTTGCAATACATCAACCTTCATATTAAAACCCTAACTTCACATAACCTGCATCTTGTTGAAGCTTCAAAAAATATCCATGGCAACCATCACAACAATCACCCGCTGCAATTACCATCATCACCATGAGAAACAACCCCTGTCCAATCCACACACACTCTCTCACCCCTCTATCTACCTTCTCTACCACAAGCCACTACCACCACCATAATCACCACTTATATCATCGCCGTCACCACCATCAACCACCACCCCAACCCACTCCACACACACACTCTTTCTCACCACCCATCGCTCTCTCTCATCGTGCCTCTTTTATCGGTTCAAATCTAGAAAACTTGAGAAAGGGTTTTCTCCGATCACTCGTGAACCACGATAACGGCGACGGCGCGCTTAGGGTCCAACATCGTTTCAAATCTGAAAATGGGCGGTGAACTCTGTTTGGGGGCTATGATTTTCTGAGATCCAGTGAAGAAGGGGCTTAGGTTTACTCAGATCTAGTGAAGAAGGGGCCTAGTTGGTGTTGAGAAGGTAGAGAGAGATGTAAGTGTGTGAAAGAGAGGTGTTTTTCCTTTTTTTATATATAAATACTAAATAATAAGTTGATAAAATATCTTGGAAGGAAAAAGACTGAAATGCCCCTCATGTGAGGGGCACGTGACTAAAATTTAACAAGCTAAAATGGATGTTGTTTGGGGCGGGGAGTAAAATGGTGAAAAGTTACATAGATCAGGGAGGAAAATGATTATTTTTAAAGGATTGGGGTAAAATCGTTAAAGTGACCAAACCACAAGGAGTAAAACGGAAATTAACTCTTCTCTTTTTGATGTTTAAGTTCTTGGGCTCAGTTTCTCGTTTGATTTGCTATATAGAAGTAAATGACCATGTTTGGATTCTTCATTTTATCTTGAGTTTTATAATTATTTTGAAGCTTGGATTTTGTAGTTAGTTTGAACAAAAGACATCTTTGTGATCTAAGCTATCCAGCAACTGGTAGCATCCCACATCCCTGGCATATTATTTTCTTTTCGGGTCCATAATCCAAGTTTGTTTATATATATATATATATATAGGGTAAAGTTCTTGTACAAATAATCTTAACATACTAAACATACAAATTGAAGGAAAACTCAAAAAGACAAGGTGGCATTTTTGTAATTATCAATAACTTTCAAAGTTACTCTACAAATATAACTAAAAAAACCTAACCACTCCCCCACCCAAAAAAAAATACCAAAACCCCCCCACCCCCCAAAAACCTAAAAAAAACCTACCCCCCCCCCCCCCACCCCCACCCAAGCTAAAATGCTAAAAACTAAACCCCCAAAAAACCTAAAAAAATAAAAAAAAAAAACACACAAATTATTTTATTTTATTTTTTTAACATTTTTTATTAAAAAATCGCTACTTTTAGTAGCAGCAAAAAAAAAAAAAATTTTTTTTTTTTTTTTTGCTAACTAAATGTAGCGATTTTTTAATAAAAAATGTTAAAAAAAAAATTTGTGTTTTTTTAGGTATTTTTGGTTGTAACTTTGATAGTTGGTGGTAATTACAAAAATGCCACCTTGTCTTTTTGGGTTTTCCTTCAATTTGTATGTTTAGTATGTTAAAGATTATTTGTATTTGATCTTTTGCCTATATATATATATTCATAACAATGTTTTTACATGAAATAGCCAGCAAATAGGTTTTGGCATTAATAACCATATCAGTCTTCACACTTTACAAGTTGTATTATTCTTTTAGCAGCATGTTTATTACTCTTTGTTCGTGGAAGGCGCTGGCTGGTTGTGGTGTGGTGGTGTGGTGGAGGGTGGTGGCTGTTGGTGGTGGTGGTGTGGTGGTTGGTGGTGGTGTGGTGGTGGAGGGTGGTGGTTGTTGATGGTGGAGAGGTAGAGGGAGGTGTATTGAATTATAGAAAGGTAGAGAAGGTTTTGTATGTATATATACTAGTTTAGACCCCGTGTGTTACACGTTGCACGAGTTAATTAGAACTTTTATATATTAAGTAATAAAAACTTTTATATTTAAAAAAAAAACCGTGTATTGCACGAGTTAATTAAAACTGTGTATTAAACAATTTGAATAACAATAGATCTTAGTTATCGTTAAAACATAAGGATAAAGATTAGTGATATTCATATTTTAATTATTAAAATAATTAAAATAAAATATCAATATAATTTTGAGGTTAAAGGAGATAATGTCACGTATCATTAATTGGAATCGTTTATTAGAATTTAGATTTAGTTATATTTGTTATTGTATTAAATAAAAGTTATTATATTCTTATAAATAGTAGGTTCTAGCTCAAGCTCGATATAAGAAGTCAGGCTCTACATCGTTTACTAAATAAGTTCTCGTTTATGCTCTAGCTCAAGTATTTAAGTTCAACTTGATTCGAGCTTTTAGTTAGCCGGTCTCGAGTAGCTTACAAATGGATTAGCTCATTTCCAAACTTAGTTTCGGTAGATATGTTTGACCCGTTTAGTTAAACATGAAGGCCTATCAACATGTTTAAAGTTTAAATAAAATAATATATTTTATTAATGTCTATACATTTAACCATTTTTATTACAAAACATCTATATGTAAAGACATTTTTAACTTGGAACATAACAATTTCAAATGTGTTTTGGATTAAAGTTTAGGTGTTTCGAAACAAATAAAATCAATAATAAGTCTTATTCAAATTTATAATTCAACCTAACTAATAATCATAATCATGGTTATCCCTATTTATAGGTGGATAACTATGTGAAAAACGATGCCACAATATTAGGAGTGATTATTATGTGAAAAATGATCTCCGCTTGGTTTTTTTTCTTCTTCTAAAATATTGTAGTCATCACAAAAACATTCGTGGTCAACTAACATTCTAGAAATCCTGTATTTGACATTGCTACCATCAAAATATGTAGATTAACATATTAAATATTCAAATCTAAATCTTTTATTAACATATTAAATATTTAAAATCTAAACCTTTTATGTTAGGAGATAGAGGCGGAAAAACAAAAAAAAAATCGATAGCTCCAATGAATGACACGTGTCCCTTCATTGGTTTCTTTTATTATATAGTATAGATATAGATATAGATACATACTTACATCGAGGGAGGTGTACACATACACACATTCATATATTATATTAATTTTATTAATTTATTTATTAAGGGTGAAGGGAGTGGTTACCTATTTGTAATAGGTAAACTCCCCATTCACAAACCCAATCAGACAGTGCTACGTCAATTTACCTATATTGTTTACTTAATGCTCAAAAACGTTGGCGGTAGGTTCACACGACCTGTTTTGCCCTTCTTCTTCCCGACTTTATTTTGTGAATCACTCATGACTTTGATAAATAATGTTGAATCAGCAACTATATCAAAAAACAAAACACAATTTAAGAAACAAATCTAAATAAAATATATCATAAATCTAAATAAAAGCTCTCACAGTTAAATATATATTATACTTTTGAGATTCTGTACAATGCAATTAATGTCATCGGTCTATCCATTGATGATGAAAGTGCATACATTTTTAAGTTAATAAGTCTACAACTGGTGTGGCCATGATAACAAAGACTCCCATCATCTTCTTGTAAAGATATCATATATGCGTGTATCTTAGGGTGGGGGGTATAATCTTCGATGAGTTATGCGGGGAGGGGGAGTCACCGCGTGGTGACCATACCCTGGTGTTGATGTTTTTCGGTGAGTAGGAGAGAGGTTACCAAAACCGGTGTGTAGTCACCGAATGATATTGAAGAGTGATGGAGGAGAGAGAGAGAGGAGAGAACAACCAATCAAAAGTGAGAATCACTAAAACACCTTAGAGTGATTAACCATACCCCCTGATTGAGTGCAAAATGGAGAGTGGAATGGGGAGTTGACATGGCATAATATTATTAGGTAGGATTTCACTCAATCACCCTAGAGTGATTAACCATACCCTCCACCCTTAATAATTCTTAATGAAAGATGTGCTGTAAGATCATATGTTAAAACTAAATGAATCACAAAATATCTGAACTACTTCACAACATATCTGTGTTTCTTACATGGTAGAACGACGCCGGAATAGATGAACGACGTCGGAATAGACGTGAAGTGAAAGAATGGCCGCTGATGTTGACGGAGAAGGGTCGAAGAGATGTTGACGCTGATGTCCGATTATGAAGGTTCGAAGAGATGAACGATGGCCGCCGGTGATGCTGAAGTGATGGAATTGAAAGTGAGCGGCGACTGAATTAGTAAATTTAAGGTTTAGTTATTGGAAGGTGAAGTGAAGGAATGGATTTCAAAATTTGGGTATACCCTACTGACTCCACATGTCTCCACCCCACCCCACATATTTGATATATTTTTTAATTTAAAATTATAAACAAGTCACTAACGGGTCTTAACAGGTTAACGGGTGGGTTTTAACCTGTTTAGACACGAAATTTAAACAGGTCTTATCGTGTCGACCTGTTTAGACACGAAACCTGTTAAGGTCAAACATGAAACCTGTTAACTTCGTGTAGGTTCGTGTCGTGTTATCGTGTTCGTGTCAGAATTGCCAGCCCTACCACCACCTCTTCTTGGCATGTGTGATGTGTATGATGTATCATTGACTACTGCAAAAAAAAGAACAATCATATAGATTTTTACCAATTCAGTAGCTAAGATCAAATGATTGACTATAAATAGAAAATGCAAAATTGCGAATCAAGTTTGAGAGACTACAAGTTCTCCTGTTTGAATCATATGGGTTAATTCATCAGGGGTGCAACCAATGACCATATGAGTCAGACGTCCAAGGGCAAAGCAATTGTGGTTTTGCAAGTTAACCACATATTAATCTAGATGATCATTTATAGATAGTATCTTATGAATGCATATCACACAAAATATACACAATAAGAAAAGAGTTAATTTAAAGTCAAGCTATTCTGAAAAGAAAGTTTGTTGAAAACAAAATGCCTACCTAGGCATTTACGCCTTGTTCAGCAAAACCCCAAACAATGTTGCGTAATCATCCTACAAAATAAAATAAAGAGTAAATTACAAAGTTCGTCCTTTATGTATGTCATTTATTACAAAGTATGTCCTTTATCTTTAATAAGCTCAGAAAACATACTTAATGTTTGAAAAACCATTCAGGTTATGTCCTTTACCCTAAACCTTGTTTGTTTTCCCAGTTAAGTCAAGTCACATGAGAAGCACATGAGGGCATTAATGTCATTCTACCTAACAGGGCACAATAATTTAACACCTAAAACATTATATAATATTATATACACCCACACATACATACTGAACACACACACTCTCTCTCTCATCTTTCTCTCTGCTCTTTCTCTCTCTACTACCACCATCCCCCACCGCAAAACACAACCCCACCACCGTATCATCACCACCATCACCGTATCATCACCACCACCACCAGCACCTCCTCCACCGTATCATCACCACCCCCAAATCCAAAATCAAATCAAATCAAACCCATATCCCAAATCCAAATTAACCTCTAAATCGCATCTGGTACCTACCACCAGCACCTCCTCCACCGTACCTACCACCAGCACCTCCTCCACCGTATCATCACCACCCCCAAATCCAAAATCAAATCAAATCAAACCCGTATCATCTCCTCCACCGTACCTACCACCAGCACCTCCTCCACTGTATCTACACTCGTTTCTTTATTCTTGAACATTAATCGATTAATCGAGATGGAGGGTGGTGGGTTTTTGTCTGAAGCAGAGAGAGAGAACGACGGTAGAACAGTTAGGGTTCCGATCTGAAAATGAAACCCTAAATGTCAAAAACACCTATATGTTTCAATAACCTGCAAAAAAGTGAAAAATTAGGGTTCCGATCTGGTAGAACAGTTAGAGAGAGAGAACGACGGCAGGTGGGTGATGTAGCGACGGCGATCTGCAATAAGGTACCTGTACATGAAGATGTCACGACCGACGATGAGTGGGCGGTTACAGAGATGGCAAGCGGTCAAGAAGTGAGAGGTTGTGTGCGTGTAGGAGTGACGGCGGTGGAGCTTAGAGGAGAAACGGTGATCGGGTGGTGGGTTGTTGTTGGTGTCCAAAGTGAATTCCGTCATGCTGGTGGTCCTCTTCATCGAAGGCCGTTGTCTCTTCCCCAACAACATGCTTCTTTTTCTTTCTTTCTTTGCACAATCAAACAGAAACAAACAGGAGATGAAGAAGAAGAAGACTTTTAAGTTTGAGTGAGTGGGGGAACTAATAGAGGGAAGAGATTCTCGTTGCTTTTTATTTCAGGATCTTTTGGGTATATTATATTTTTTGTTTTCATATGGAGTTAATTGTCAAAATCGGTGGTGGTGGTGGTGGTGGCGGTGGCGGTGGCGGTGGCAGGTGGCGGTGGCAGGTGGGTTGTGGGGTAGGATAATTAGAAAGAGAGAGAGGGAGAAGACATTATCTGTATATATACACATATATAATTCTAAAATTGTTTTATTTATTGGTTTTATGATTATTTATTATAATATTTAGGATAAAATGACTAAAATACCCTTATGTGGGGTTGACTTAGTCAACTTTAACCATGAAAACTAATTGTGTTATGACTAAAGGACATAACTTGTAAGGGTTTACAAACATTGAGTATGTTTTCTGAGCTTATTAAAGATAAAGGACATACTTTGTAATATATGACATACATAAAGGACGAACTTTGTAATTTACTCTAAAATAAAATAAAACACAAAAGCAATCAATATGTTCTGTAGTAAAAACAAAACATTATATACAACCCAGATATAAATATGTTAATGCCCTTTCATTTATTAGTTTCCTTATTTTTCCTTCTTATTGGGCATTATTTTAACAATGTCCCTCCCTCTTCATGCCCATAGGGATGGTATAAGGACATTATCAAAACCTTTCACGTCCATATAGTGATTAAAAGTATAACCTTACTTAGAATTTTTCAAGTCATTGAAATACAATGCTTAAGCAATCTGACGCTATCCTACAAAATAGAAAAACAAAAAAGCAATCGGAATGCTATAAGCAACAATTAAACCTTGAATGTAATGACAATTAAATGCTATAACCTTGTTAGCCAAGTAATAAAGTACGTTGAGGCTATCGGCAGGAATGGAGCATAACACAAGAGCAAAGGCCACAGCAACTTCATGAGTAGGAAACTGCAGAAAGCGTTGTTCTGAAGAAACACAAATGTATAAGTAAAGTTTATTAGCAATGAATTGTCTCCTGTATGTATACAGAACAGATTGTTTTTAATGCTAACCTACTAATGAGTGTATGATTATAGAATCTGCAGCGGCTCCATCTTGCGCCATTCCATCATTAAGAAATTCCAGCTTTATTGATTGTTTCAAGTAATGGAAAAACGTATAAACGATTGGAACACAGAATTTCCAGTTTAGTGTTTCCGACAAATCAATTTCACATTTATTCAAATCTTCTTCGGTGGATAAATGAGCGGCCCATTGCGAGAGATGGAGATCGCGTCTCTCAACAACCTTGAAGGCCACTCGAACACAAACAACCGCCCACAATTTAATGTAATTTGGATCCTCCAACAAGATTTCAGCGGCTTTTGACAAAAAGATATCAAAATACTGTGCAGTAGTAACATGTTTGTGGTTTAGTTTTTAACTCTCTACAGGCCTGTTCAAAGAAAAACAGTCCAATTAATGAAGGTCTAGATTTTGATAGTAAGTACTCAAGCAAAACTAACCTCGCAAACTTTTCTAATGCCATCATATCGAGCTTTTGCCATGTTGCGGTGGATATCAAGTGTTTTATGGTACGACTTTAACTCAACACCCAGTGACATAGTAACCATGGCATCATGATGGGTTTGTTCATAAAAATGAGCACAAGTTTCTTCCGGGAGTAGTAGCTAATCATCAGGATCAATAAGTATAGTGCTAAGTTTATTATCTGTTCAAAGTGCGAGACTTATTAAAAAAAATCAAAAAGTGCGAGACTTGTTAAAAAAAATAAAAAAAAATCAATAAATAGAAACTAGATATTTTACGAATTCATTAAAAGATTATACTAACCAGTCTTTGACGGTAGTTCGTCCTCTCCATTGGTTGACATAGTCTGTGAGCAATACAAGGAGAAACGGAAACCGAAAACAATTACAAAAAAAATCTTGAATCGAATATATATTACGAGCAAGTTCAATCAATTAAACTTGGTTGAAACATAATCCAACAATGAATTCATGTATCAATAAGAAAGTTTCGACATGGCCACAACGAAAAACCATGTATGCCACTCAAAAGAAAATGAGTTTTCCAAGAAATCCGTTGACTCGATACCAAGGAATCAACATTTTGCAATAATACGGGTCGTCTAGAATACAATACAAAGATTTAGTATAGCGAAATAATATATGAGATGTGACAAAACAACCATTCGAAGTGAAACCACATGCGTAGGAAACGATGCATGTGTAGCGTACGAATTTGTCAAGAAATAAGCAAATGAGTGTTCGCTATCATGAAATAAAATCTTCGTGATGCAATGACCATTAAGGGGAAGTAGAAATGTAAAAAAAAAAAAAAAATCTACTCACTAGATGCAAAAGTCGGAATTTCAATAAAAGAAATTTAAGGACTTTACCTGGAAATTTGTGTGATGACTAGTTGTTGAGCGACATTACCACGAAATGTCAATCTTGGCGTAATCGCCATTTAGGGAGTGGGGAGATGTGAAGACTTGTAGTTTCTGTTGCAATGCCCATAATCGTGATTTCCATTAGTTTGTGAAGCCCTCGCTTGAACGTACCTTGGCGTGATTTGCGTCGCTTGCAGGATCACGTGGCAAATTGCCGCATTCCGGGTGGTAGTTCTCCCGTTGCCGAGGTTAGTATCGTTGTTGTCGTGTCCATTTGTGTTTTCCCCAAGGCCTCGCCTCGAAAGTCGTGTGTGATGTACTTCGACGTCCGCTGACGTATAGTTTAAGTTTCATGTACACTTGTGCACTATCGTTTCGTTCCGCGTAGAATGTGATGTGCTCCGACATCTGTCGACGTATAATTTAAGTTTCATGTATTCTTGTGCACTAACGTTTCGTTCCACGTAGGTTACCTGCTCGGGTAAGTAAGATAGCATAGACGACATAATATAATGGCGTTTGCCCGAGTTAATAGTCGCAGTTCCTACGTATTGACCTTTAATGGATTTTGACATAAGTTCTCCAAAGGTCCTAGATGCATGTTATCAAAACTTTCAAAGTTTTGCTTACTGTATGTAATCGTTTCGTGTATCGTGTATCAAACGCAACTCTTGTGCATGTTTAAAATCAAAACAGTTGACTCGTTCTTGGCAACGGTTGGAACCCATATGCGAGTCTTAGGCGTTATGTATGTGTTCAACTCTTGATATCTAAGTCCCCAAAGGATAGTGAGGTTAAAGCCTAAGTATCTCTACAGAAACCTAATTCGCTGAAACCTATAGCTCTGATACCAATATGTCACACCCCGAAAATATTAGAGCTGGCGTGACTGGACTGGTATCTTCATTGCACAGCAGAAGTATTTGAGCTAAGACTTCTAAACAGTTGACCGCCCACTAAGTACTCGAATCCCCAATGGGTTCTCCTATTCCAACCGCTCCATAGTTTGTAAAATGCAACCTTAAAAGAAACATGCGAAAAATCAACATAAAGTTGAGCGAGTTCATAGTTTGTTTGTTTTGTATAAAATGCGTTTTAAAACACTTGTAATCTTGCATTTGAAAAACCGGTTTGTGAGATCTTAATATCTCAAAGCATTTAAAATGCCGTCTTTGTATATCGGTAACGAAATGTTTTCTGTTATGTTTATAAACCGATATATGTAACTGTTAAGTTTGTAAACCAGTAATGAAATGTTTTCTGTCATATCTGTAAACTAGTATTGAAATGATTTCTGTTATCTTTGTAAACCGGTATTGAAATGTCTTCTGCTATCTTTGTAAACCGGTATTGAAATCATATTATGTAGGATACCTACGGAATCTAAGGTTCAATCAGTGTGTAGCTAATACACTAACCTATGCCATAAGTAAGTAACCAAACCAAGACAACTTTGTTATCATATGGGATCACAAAAGCACTCATAAAGGGTTAACAAACCCGGAGTGGAGCGCGCCTCAAACTCGATAGATCTATACCTTTTGCACCTTGGTCATTACGTGATTAATGGTTACTAATGTCATCCTCCTACTTACGCACAGTGATCTGTTATCATCTAATTCCATAGCTACATACCTAGTGTTATTGGGCCTTTGCCCATGTCCTTGGGCCTTTGCCCATGTCATTGAAACTCATGCATGTTTCGAAAATCTTGTATTGTTGTAAGAACCGGTAAGTTTAGCTTAAGCCTTTTCGTAAACCATTTGAGTTCGTTGAAATCCTGTTGCGAAATGGTTTAGAAACATGTGATTTTTGTTTCTCGAAACACTGTGTTCTTGCAAAACTTGCATGTCTTTCCACCCCCGAAAACATTTATAAAAATGTAAAACAGTAAAAAGTGGAGGTTATGAACTCACCTTGATATTCCTGTGCAAAGCTAGCTTAACGTGATTCTGTGATGTCATTCCAAGAATGTGAACTCGCTAGCGTGCAACTAAAGCATTCCTAATCAAGGAATAATGATAAGTTTCTAATTAAACGTAGCTAAACTACGTGTCCGAGCTCTACCGAATCGTTAACTAAACGATTCTAAGAATGTGTTATTAGTTTGACTTAGGATAACCAATCTATGGTTATTTGATCCTATATATAATCGGGATAAAACTAAGTCTTATGAATACTTAGTGTTCGAGAGGTTTAAGGATATATATCTATATAAAAATACAAGTATATTTATGAATCGCATTAGTCGTCTCGAAAGGTCGTACGTGTATGTAATCAAATATTCAAATAAAAATAACACGAGCTATAGACTTGTATAATGTATTCATTCGTTTCCCGACTACTCGTCATATACATTGACGGATCATAATACGACTCATTGTAGTGTTTTATAAGATGTAAACATATATATATATATAGGTAAACGCAAATGTATACGTATATAAACGCCGTGTCTCGTGGATAATTATCAAAAATAATTATATAGTTGTTGCTTGTTAGGCTCCATTTGTTTGGAATATATTAGCAAATGTATACGTATATAAACGCCGTGGCTCCATTTGTTTGTTACCAAAACAACGCGGATAATAATGTGTTGAAATCGTTCGGGAATGTATCATGTGCCGTTTAGGCGTTCGAAATAAATATAAATACTTATATTTGTTTCTTGGTTTAAAAAAGCGGGAAGCGCACAAAAGCGATGAGGTCTAAAAAAGCTTTTTTTAAAGCGAAGCGCAAAAGCGGTGAGCTTTTCGTACGCGAAGCGCAAAGTGATTATAAAATTTATTTTTTATATATCCCATAAGTGTGTAGCCTCCAATACCTATGATTTAGCTATAATTAAGCTTTATATATGTTTTAAAATGAAAAAAACATAAATGTACACATAGTTAGTAGCAAAGGACTTATATGTTGGGTGTGTGAATGAAAGTCTCAAAAGGTGATAAATACTTTGTCCCACATCGGTGTGGGGACAAAGTGAGTGGTTGTTTATAAGGTAAAGTCTTTACTACTCTATTGTAGCTTTATGACATGTTTTACCACAAGTCCTACCCGCGCGCAGGGGGGGTGCAAAAAATGAGTTTCTGAATTGAAATTTAATTGAACTCGTGCATGCCCGCACGTCCTGCGGACACGAATGCAGCTCCGAAAACCCCAGGCACGTGTGGGCCAGTTTTTGCATTTAAAACCTTCAATTTTTTTTAAAAAAAAGGCTGTACAAAGCATAGAAACAGCCCATGTGCAAAAAGCGTGCGCCTCAGCCTGCGCCTTAGGTCGCTTTTCCCCTAAAAATCGCGCCTCAGCTGCGCTTTTTGTACATGGTGCGCCTTATGTCACACAAGGCGATCCAGCTTGCGCCTAGGTGCGCTTCACGCTTAAGCGCGCTTAAGGCGCGCTTTTTAAAACCAAGATTTGTTTTATGAAAGATTTCCGAGTTTCGAGACATCATCGTCAAAATAAGTATACTTTTATACTTATGTTATAAAAATTAACTGAACCTCGATAAACGTCGTTTTTGGAATATAATCATGTGTCGCGTTTCGTAATCTTATAACGTCGTATATTTATATTATACAATACTTGGATTCTCGTTAGACGTCGTTAGTTAAATATAACACGTTTCGTGTATCGGGTTTTTAACGAAAAACGGACATAGCTTCCTCTGTTTTTAGGATAACCTCGACATCCAAGGTGTCGATATTTTGATCAAAACGCAACAATTTTCAACAATATTTCAATAACATAGCACTATATGTATAATTTTCATTAAAAACGCCAAAAACGTAACAAGTCGCTAATGTATGAGCGTAAATTAATCGGGTCGAGCTCGGTTTCACGTAATCTAAATTCTAAAGTCTATAACTAATTAACAAAATTTTCGCGTTGTTTAAAGGTTACCGGGTCGCGTTGGCTGACTTTGCCTTCCGTTGACCGTCTGATGACCGAAACAAACATAACCCGAGCCGAACCAAAACTGCAATATGACCCGAGACTGAACCCAGATTTGACCACTGATGACCGCACCCGAAACCTGACCCGAATCTGTGGTTGACCCGAAAAAAAAAAAACTGATGAACGTTTCACTTGAACCCATAATCAGAACTAAAACTTCAAACCGTGACCCGAACTTGCTGAACCGAGACATGTCCCGAGCCTGACCGAGATCAAAACTGACCCGAACCACAGTTGACCTGAACCGGCTGAATCTGAAACCCGGACCCGCTGACGTGAACCCAAAACTAAAACATCGAGACCCGAACACGAATCTGAATCGAACCAAACTCAGCTGGTGTCGAACCAATCTAACGGAACATCACCACCATCATTGTTGTCGCCGCCGGCGTGGCTCCGACAGCCAGTGCCGCCGTCGGCCACGACGCCATCATCTTCATCATCATCAATCAACAGCAGGTCATTAACGACTTCTCACAGAAATTTATCATCACCTTCAACAGTCACCGATTCGTGCCCCTTTTTTTGACCAACGAAGGGCGGCTGTTGCCGCTGTATGCCGCAACCGCGTGAAGGTGGTCGGCCGGTCTTCAAGAGAGGGAGATGAGGGTATGCTTACCTGTACACGTCGCCGGAAATCAGGAATTTGGTGACCGGAACCCTATTTGCCGTCGCCTGCGTACCGTCGCCGGCTCCTCCATGGTTATCCGATCATGAGAAACGAGGAAGAGAGAGGGTGGTGTGGGTGTTCAGTTCTGTGTTTTGAGGGGGGGGGGGGGGGGGGTAGCAGGTGAGGTTAGGGTTTTGTGTGTGTCTGCAGAAGAGATCGAAAGAGAGGGAGAGCGAAGATGATGGTGTGCGTAGGTTTCAAATGAAGGAATTAGGGTTCCCTTTGTCTTTTATGCTCAGGGTTTTTAGTGGGTTGGGGCCTAAGGCCGCAAGCCCATCTCGTGTGTTTTTAAGCGGCCCGTTAACGTTTTAAGAACCTGTTTTCGAACCCGAACTTCGTGATACATCGTAAAATATTATTTTAGGGTCAAATACACTTAAAATTACGCCGTAAGTCAATAATAGATGTGTATGCTCGTCAGTCGTGTTAAATCGCGTCAAGCACTTCGGTTGTCGTTTCTTGTTCGTTTTTCGATTCGATTTAAACTACGAACACTAAAATTTAATTACGAAGCAAAATATATTGTAAAATTTCGTTTTTGAAAGTAATACACGCGTCTGATGCTTCCGTTTCATCGTTGATTGTCGGTGCGTTACTGTTTCCGCGTTTTTCGTTCGCGTATGCGTTTTGTGTTGTTTGAAAGCATAATATTTTCGCAAAACGTAATCCATAAGTATATGCTATATGTATAAACTTCGTAATCGACGGCGTGGTAAGTATTTTGTACGATGTTAGTTCGTTTTCGTTTAACGCTTAGCAGATTTCCCGAAAATCACCATACGCGTACTGTAACGTCCGATAAGCTTTCCTAGGCATACCAAGAGCCTAATTAAGTTAATTCGTGCCTTAAACACTACTTATTATCGACTTAAACGTTTGTTAATCGCGAAATTAGAGGCCGTTAATTACCGGTTGTCACAATCTGCTCGTGAAACAAACAGTCCGAACCATTAAGTGTTGAACCAGTAAGAGGTTTGAACCATTAAGAGTCTCATTAAGAGGTAAACAAACATCCCCTAATTCGACTTTTATTATTTAGGGCTTTCAAAATTTCATATATTATAATATGTGGTTTGGGTCAAAATATGTGGTTTTTTCAGATATGCGTCAGGTTGGGTTGACAAGGAACACATTCTACGGTGCCTATCTGTGTCTTGTATTACCAGTTTTCACAAACTATTCAAGAGTTTTCATTGAAAAGCACTTCCTGTTTCAAGTTGGAACATTCTTTGCATCAAAAGAATAAGGTTTTTATATAGTATTATGTAATTATTAATGGATGTTTATTGATCTATTTGTTTATTAATGGTTTCCATGCCGCAAATGACAACAGAGTTGCTGAAGTTTGGGATGGAATACAAAATCCTCAAATTACTCATTTTCCTCCAGGGCAACCACAGCTACAACCAGAGTTGAATGGCAAAGTTAGCATATATTCTTCATTGATCCTGCTTCATCATAATTGTGTGTATTTCCTATAAATCAACATTTTTTGTCTTGGTGTTTTCTTCGTGATGCTAAAATATCATCACTTGCGTATTGCATCCTTGCGTTTTCTTTCATTTGGTTTCAATGATTGCAACCATTTTGTAAACAAAAAAAAAATCGGTGCTTTTGGTTCAGAGAAATAATAAGTAATAGTTATTCAAGTCTGATGCTTTTGGTGATGTTTTAATTTTTTATACAATTTTTTTGTGACCCAGTTCAATCTCAAAGACTGTTATCAAGTTTTTGGCATTCATTTGTTAATAGCAGTCATGGTGGACTTCCTTTTGGTCCTACTCAACTTCCTGTATTAGGGTTGTGTGAATTCTGAAGAGACAAACATTGCATACGAGATCGTAGTAGCATTATGGCTAGACATATACTTGCTGACAGAAGTGAGGATTTTATCAATGGCCAGGTTTCTATCTCAAAATACTAGAGCTGGGATACCGCTATTCCGTTTGGTTGCCTTACTATGTTAGTTCCAAATTGTCGCCGTCACTGTCGACCCCGCCGCAACGCGCGGGTTCCCCACTAGTCAATATATAGATATCACTTATTTTTATCCTCATCTTTATCTAAAATTAATAAATAACTTCAATTTTGCAATTTAGACCCTTTGGTTTTTTTACTTTTAATACAAAGTTTTCCATCTTTTGCAATTTAATCCCAATTCTTTTTTATTTTCAGTTTTGGTCCATCATTCTTTTCATCTTTCCCAAATTTTTTCGTTTCGTTCTAAATTTTGTGAGTTAACGCACCGCAACGTGCATGTGGGGTCAACAATTTTTTTCGTATATATTTTCCTGTTTGACTGGCCCGTCGCGTCACATCTATTTTTCTGCATTTGACAAGTTCGTCCAACACGCGGGTCCTGGATGAACTTAGTTATTTTTTCCTATATTTTACTTTTCGTTTTAATTTCTCAGCTATGAGCGTGCGTGATTCAAAGATTTTACATCTGCTTTTCACTCGGCGTTATTTTTTCCTGTTTTTATTTATTTTGTTTTTAGGAACTTTTTCGGTGTTGGCGGTCGCTGACAATGGTATAGTATTGCTACTACTTATCACAGTTTTATGACAACCGCTGCAACACAGGGGCTTAATACAAGTACATAATAAATCATTTAGTTAGCTTAAATCTAAATGAACACCCTAAAGTTTTGTAATCCATATTAATCTAACTTATTTTGATACTATAAATTTTATAACAATATATAGTTAGATGATATTTATTTACTGATATGTTTCTTATTTGATGATGTTCATTTTATGTTGTGTTGAATTCGTTTAATAACCAAAACACTAAGGGGCTGTTTGGCAACATCTGAATGGTTAAGTGCTGAACCGGTAAGAGGTTTGAACCATTAAGTGCTGAACCAGTAAGAGGTCTGAACCATTAAGAGCCTGTATAATGCTTAACCATTCAGAGGTAAATGTCTGACCAATTCAGATTAGAGGTCTTAACCATTCAGACTCTGTATAAATCTTAACCATTCAGAGGCAAATATCTGAACCATTCAGACATCTGCTCGTGAAACAAACAGTCTGAACCATTAAGTGTTGAACCAGTAAGAGGTCTGAACCATTAAGAGGTAAACAAACAGCCCCTAATTCGACTTTTATTATTTAGGGCTTTCAAAATTTCATATATTATAATAGAGTAAACTGCCATTTTGGTCCCTGAGATTTGGTCACTTTTGCCACTTTAGTCCAAAACTCAAATCTTTTGCATCTGGGTCCTTGTGGTTTCAGTTTTATTGCCATTTTGGTCCAAAAGTGAAATCAGATCATATTCGTCTTATAAAATCCTGCTATTTTGTCCTTTTCATCAAGGGCAAAATGGTCATTTCTTTTTTATACTATTTAAAGCTTTTATTAAAGAGACTATTTGTGTAACTAGGTTCAAGTTTTGCACTAAAATAAAAAATACACATGTATGTAACACCATCCATCCATCTCCATCTAATTCTGTAACCATCCATCTCTCTCTCTCTAAGTCTGCAACCAGTCACCACCATCACAACCACCAAGGCACCAACCCACCAACCCACCACTACCAACCTCCCTACTGTTGCTGAAATCACCACTATCCAACCCCCACCACATCCCCTTTTCACTCCGTCAAACAACAATGACGGACCAAAACCGAAGAATAAACAATAACCGTCACCCAGTCACCACCGGAGAAGATTCCGACACCGTCGTGCAAGACGCCGTCATCAAATGCCTCATCTAAACCCTCATCGACGAGATCAGTAAGCGTATGCTTGATTCGGTGAAGTGCTCAGGCGTCCCCTCGCTGTCGCCGCATTAGAACCACTGCTGCCACCGGACATTGAAGCCATTAATCCTTCGTCTACCTTAAACCATCATTCTTTTCCACACATACAAATCTGGAGAGAGAGATCGGGAGAAAGATAGTGGCAGCTACTGTTTCACCTAGCAGCTTGGCGATTGTGGTGCTATCATCGATCAACGGCGGTTGCGAGTCGAAGGGGGTTTACGGTGAGGCTTTTGCGGCTCATCTCGAAGGTATATAAAGAACCATAACTTTTTTATGGGCAGATTTGAGAGCAGAATAATAAATCTTTAAACGGAGTCAGAGCCAGGCTATAAGTTTAGTCCGACGATTGTTGTGTTTGCTTGATTTTGAAGTGAGTTTGTTTTTATAGGGCATATTTTAGAGCAAAATTTAGTGTTAGTTGCAGGATGTGTGTTCGATTTTACTTGATTTAGATATGTTTGTTTGAATTGTGAAAAATTATGGAAATTTATGCTCAGGCGGTGGTAAGGCAGTAGTGGTGAGGCTGTGGTGGTGATGGTGGTAGTGGTGGTGAAGCTGTGGTGGCAGTGGTGGTGATGGTGGTAGTGGTAGTAGCGGTGGTGAGGCTATGGTGAAGATAGAGGGTGTTGCGGGTGTGTGTTTAAAAACATATGTATTTTTTATTTTGGTCAAAAACTTGAACCTAGTTACACAAATAGTCCCTTTAATAAAAGCTTTAAATAAAATAAAAAAGAAATGACCATTTTGCGCCTGAGGAAAAGGATAAAATAACAGGATTTTATAAGACAAATATGACCTGATTTCACTTTTGGACCAAAATGGCAATAACACTGAAACCACAGGGACCCAGATGTAAAAGGTTTGAGTTTTGGACTAAAGTGACAAAAGTGATCAAACCTCAGGGACCAAAATGGCAGTTTACTCATTATAATATAATTATAACTTTACCTCCTTTAAAAGAACTAGTGGGAGACCCGCGCGTTGCGGCGGAGTCAATAACGTGAGACATGAACAAATCACCAACTTCCCACCAGCACTTACCGTCTACAACAAGGACCGAAACACGGGCCGGTTATTTTATAGAAACTATAGAGCAGTAGAATGAAAAACAAAACTAAATAAATCGATTCCCGCATAAGCCAAACATAATTTAACAGTCAACAAGTCTTTCTAAACTTCAAAGATTTTCGGTACACACTTTCTTTCATGGAAGTCTTATATGATACTTGGTCTCTTCCAACAAACAGAAACAAACAAGTCGACTTACTTTATCAGACAAACGAATGAAGATACCCATACCTATGTCGTTTGTTGTACTGTAGCAAGCTCGAATAAATCCAGTTCGACACGCCAATGTAAAGCGTTTCATCATCAGGACTAAGAGAGACACCAGCTATCTCCCCAAATAAATCAATCTCTTGTCGTTTTTCATAGTTTAGCTTGGTATTGTAGACATGAACAAAATCCACAGCTTCTGCAACCACCAAAAATTGCCCGTCTGATGAAAAACGAACCGATCGAACCGCGGCCATGTTGCCTTTAAAAACCGAGACCGGGGTTGCAAGAAATTAGTAATACCATGAGGAATAATTAACTGTAGCCATGATTTCTAAATGGAACAAAAAGTAGCACCAAACACTAAAGCCTGACATAATAGACAAAGTAAAACCAATTATTCTCCAACTTTGACAGAAAAAAATAAGAACATTGATATCAAAAAGGTCAACATCGTCAATTTGAAGCCCAACAGCCTTAACTGCAGCTGGAATTGCAACAGCAGGGCTGATACCCACTATTGCTGGTGGGACACAAACAGCAGCAAAAGTCCTGCAATTCTTTCAAAAGTACATAGATGGTCCCTGTGGTTTGCACTTTGTAACGCATTTAGTCCCTAACTTGGACATGCTAAGACCTTTAAATTTGTTGGCGGGGGAGTAAATGTGTTACAAAGTGCAAACCACAAGGACCATCCGTGTACTTCTGGAAAGCTAGGGACCAAATCCAAAATTTTGGTTAACCATTGATGTACTTTAATAAAAAATTAACAATGATAATAGGTCACCTTTTACATCATATGATAATGAACTGTAAATTCATTACATCAAAAGTTAAATTTCATAGTTCATTAATAAGTTTGGAGGTAAGGTACAAGAATTAACTCAAAATGAAAGAAAATGCGTAATAAATCATAAAACGTCAACTGATTATGTCTAGCTGAAAGTCAGTCAACGAAGTAACCGCATACCTGAATACACCGAGACTTGGTAATCCCTTCTGCAGAGCGATACCTCTCTTCATCAAAAGAACAACTCCAGCACCGTCACTCACTTGGCTGGAAGTTCCTGTTCGGAAAGAAACAACAAGAAGGAAAAAAAGCGTAAGATACGATACTAAAAAGATTACTTTTTGGCTAATGATAAGAATCTAAATTGCTATGTACCACCAGGTAATTTTACATCACGTTTCAATATCCTCAAAACTCATAACCCCAGATTTGAGTCCATCACTCCACTTTACAAAAATATAAAAAACCTGTCAAAATCAAATTTGAAGTTGAGACAATGCCAATGTAAAGTATTTAGAGTCAACTCAACCTCGCCGGACCCATTTTGACCAATTACCCAAACTTCCCATTTTCCACCTCTATGTCAAACAATCATGTGAACAAATCTTACCTTTTTGGCAGCTTCCAGTGGAGTATTTACAGTTGATAAATGGCGTAAAAATGCAAGGTAATCTAGAAGTGGTGGGTTTTCCTTTACTCCACATTCATTAACAAAAAAATCACGTACACTTGGATACAAATCGCTTAAAATTTTTCTCTCTTCACATTCTGTAGTGATCATATTATCATGCCAGTAGACTTCATGTGGAGATAAAAGTACACCAGATACAACTTCACTTGAACAAACTGAAGATGAAGGAAACAAAAAGAAGAAAAAAAAAAGCGTAAGATATGATACTAAAAAGATTACTTTTTGGCTAATGATAAGAATCTAAATTGCTATATGTACCAGCAGTGGTTGACCCGTCTTTCCTAAATACGGGTTTTAGTTTTGCGAGATCTGCCAAACTTGTTCCTGGGCGGATCCCATCGTCAACAGAAATGGTAACACGCTTTTCGTCTCCAGTTTTCGGGTCAACAATCTTTTTCAACATGAACACTTAATGTCGGCTCTTTTAAGCTTTTTTTCGAGCAAAGCTCGAGTAGCTCGCGAGTAGCTCGGCTCGTTTGCACCCCTAATTTTACCCTAACGCCGTAAAAAGTCAAAATAGTTATTGTGAATAAATCACCTCCAACTGTTTATTTACAGGAAGATAAAGAATAACAAATGAATGATAAATGATCAAAACGGAGAAAAGAAAATAACAGTTCAAAATATGGAAGCAATAAACAATTATAAACCTGGAGCAAATGTAACAAGTAGTTGAAGATAATTCTTTCTGCTCCCGCAACACACAAGTTAAAAGTGCAGCAGTTCCACCACCCAAAGAGTGTCCAACTATCTGCATCAGATATTAATTCTTCTCAACTAAATATGTGTACATTAGAAAAATAATGGAAAAGTAGCAAAATCAGGTGATGCTCGATACATGTAGCTTATAGTCAGGATGATTTTGCAATGCTTTTAGAAGAACTGGAGTTGCCAGCTTGGCAATCCATCGGACTGGAGTTGCCAGCTTGGCAATCCATCGGGGGGCAGCTGCAACCATTCCACAGTTAGCATAACCTAGAATTACATCACTAACTCCACCCTCAAGAACAACCGTATGGTGAAATGGTACAACTGCTCCAGTTGCAGCAGTTAGAGTGTCCTTTATGCTATGGGTTCCACGAATCAATAAAAGAAAGATTTTTGTCTTGTGGTTCACTAATATTGTAAAAGCTGGTTTCAAAATCTGCAACAAGAAACAGATTCACTTAACTAAAATTTCAAATTTATTCATAATACAATCTGCAATTAAGAAGTTCAAGGGAAATAACCATCGCAAAAAAAGGTTAAGGGACTAAAGTGCTAAAACTTTGCAAGTTGGTTGATTTTATCCAACATTAACCCAATAATATTTCAAATTAGATATATATACAGTTTTACCGGTGTGATTAAATCCATTAACTTTGTTTTAAACTTTTCATAACAAGATAACCTCCTAGTACAAAACAAAGCCATGCTGTTCTAATTCAATGTAGTTGGTCCTGTAAATCCAATGCAAGCTTAACGGTTTTGAGAGTAATCAAAACTCAAAGGCTGCTGCTGACAAAACGGCGCCTGTCATACATCAGTCCAATACCGAATCATCAGTCGTATAAAAAATAAACATTAAAAACCTTATACTTCTAATTTCAAATCATTATAATCAGTTCTAATGGCAACTCAGGTATGATACCGTACCTGAAAGACAGCATGCCTAAACTGCTCATGCACATGTGCATACATCATGGAATGAGACGGCCATTGCATATAGACAGGGTCTCTTGATATGTGATTCATTACACCAACAACAGGATGCGAATTCATACCCGAACTCCTGTAGCAAACATTGGATTGACTTTGACCAATCGGGAGTTGACCCGGATGTTGTATTACAGGATCGTATTGGACACATGATGGTTGGAAGGTTACAAACGTACCTGCATTGTTAATGCAACAATTATGAAATCAAAACCTGACTTTAATGTCAAAAATATGTTCACTGAGACATTTTATCGAACAGTTGGTGGATATTATTAAATCAATCAACGAGATAACATGGTGATGGTCAATTTAACCCAAACTTAAGTCTTAAGTTCCTACCATCTAATAACATACTATCAAAACAAAGCATGAAACAAAAAACAAACCTCTATTAACAAGAAAGCATGAAACAAAACGTCCAAGTATACAAGTGGGTTCTTCTTGCTCATCTTCCTTGTATTTGAGTTAAGTCAATCCAGCACTCCTGAAGCACTCTGCGAGAAAACACAACAAAATAATACCTGTCGATCCAATAACATCGCATGTAGCCAATAGAGTTAGCATAGCAGAGCCAGAATTCGAGCGGTTTGACCCCAATCGGGATGGAGATCCTGCTCTGACCCCATTCCACCTAAAATATGGCAAAACCCTAGCCGCCGCTGGCACATACCAGCTTCCTCTGCTCTACGGGGAATCCAAATCAAGTTGTTGATTACTGTGTTGTTTAAGAACATCTTCCATCACATTTCGCTACCGAGAATGATAGTGCCATCAATTTCAATGATTATCAATTAGATTGGCTTGAATTGGAGACAATCAAAACGCTTGGGTTTCTTGAGAACTGCTGGGAAAATATGATTCCGAGAATGACCCTGTAGGCGTCTTAAAATGACTCTTCAATTCCAATTCTGTTGCTTAAACTCCTATGTACATGCTGCTTAAGAACTTGTATATTTGGTGAAATTACATTCTTATCTATAGGAAATGCTTTATAAAGATCTATAGATTTTCGTTCTAGAAAATTAAGGTTACCCCACCTACTATATATTATGAGTATTTCAACCCTGTACCTACCAACCCCCCCTCCCAATCCAATCCAGAGTCTCTAATTCGGAGCCCTAAGACCGTGGGGTATGGTGGGGCGTGGGTTTGGGGCCTGACCCGACACGTGGCCTGGGTGGGCTTCGCTGGGCTGACCCACATTGAAGACGGTATGGTGGGGCGGGGGTTTGGGGCGTGGCCAGGCCAAACGGGCTATTTTATATTTTTTAAAATAAAAAATTTAAATTTTTTAATGATTTTTAAATAAAAAAAATTACATAAAAAAATTCCTAAGGCTTGTATTTTTTCTTTATCTCTTATCTCGTCGCCAACATTAGTTCCAACTCTTCACCTGATAGGTGATAGATGGGCTGGGCTAGAAATTTCATATCATCTCGTCTTTGTTTCAGAGCATCCCTAGCTTCTTTGCTCTTCCGAATTTCTGCCATTTGTTGTTGGAATACGTTGAATGTATCTAACTTGCTTGCAATGTCATCCAACTGATCGCTGTATATTCCCCTACACGAGCCTGAACTCCCAACTGAAGGCGATGCCGTACCCGATCTTGATTTTAGAGCGCGCCTTTGTGCGGCATCTCTTCCGAATTCAGGCCGGTTTGGAGAATCATCCAGAAAGTCCTCCAACTCTTGATCACGTGCATCCGATTGGGCTTGGGACGAGGTTGTCCTTGACCTTTTGGAAGACGTGTTAGTTTCGCTACCACTGGGGATATTCGCCCACTTGGGATGGAACTTACAAATCTCCCAACAATGCATGAAACGGAAGTCGCTCCCCACATTTGTTTTGAATGTGACCAATGCATTTGTCACAAAGTAGGCTTCGGTTTCACCACTTTTTGGGTTTTGCTTTGCTTTATTTAAAAAAGCACTAAAATTTGTAATTTGGCTGCTTATCTCGGTCCACTTCGCGGATAAACTATCGTTTTCACGATAAGCCTCCCTTTCCATTTCTTCATGGAATGCTTTACTAATCGCTTCCCACAAATGGCTTCGATGTTGAGAATTTCCTATTTTAATAAAAACAAAATTTAATATATAACAAAGTTATATAAAAATAACCATAAATATTAAAATAAGGGCTACAAAATATTTAAAAATACCTAAAGTTGAATGTTGAGATTGTTGAAGCCAAGCCCTCGCCAATGCAAGTTCTTCATTAACGACCCATCTTTGTTGTTTTCGTTTGGCGGTTTCAAGTGCTTTCTCGGCCTCGGTTTTTTTCTTGTGACTTCTTTTTTTGATGGGTTTGGATGCGGAAGGACAATCCTTTGGGGGTTGAGTTTCAGGGACGGTTTCGGTTTCGGTTTGGGAAAGGTTGACGGAGGTTGGTGAAAGGTTGATGGGCGTTTGTGAAAACGGGGTAGATATAGAATCGTCGGTGTGAGGGAAGTTAGTATACAAACGATTCCCGAGATACGATGCGTAACCCGCCATATCGGGCATAGAGGAGTGTATTAAAAATGGACGAGGCGTTGGACGAATTGGTGGTGGGCTAGGATTTTCTTGGAATGCCCACGGGTTGTTCGGGTCAAAAGCACGATTGTGAGGATTCATTTTTCGTATTGTAGAATGAGAATAGAGATGATTATAGAAGAGGTGGAGTGTATTGTAGTTGGATGTGGTAAAAAAAAGAATAGAAATGTGAGTTTTATAGTGAGAAAAAAAACATTTTTTTACCACATAGCCGTTGGCCAACGGCTAGTTTGGTTTGGCCATTAAGAGCCCGCCATGTCATATTGATAGACCCGCCCCACGCCCGGTCTTAAACTCCCGCCCCTTGGGCCACGCCCAAACCCAAGCCCACCCGGGGTGATGACTTGGGCGTTTTCAGCCAACCCACGCCCAATACCCCACAGTCTAAATTGCAAGTTACGCCTTCATCGCCTCTTTCTTGCTCCAGGATCGGATCAGTTCAAATTGTCGGAACTCACATCCACTGCAAATCCATCTGCGTGAAGGAACGAGTTGATCTTTCAGCATCTGGCATATACAGGATAGAAAAAAAAAACATTTTATTATTGCTATTTAGTAGGAAAAACAAATCTTTTTTTGTTAATTTAATCTTTATTATCTGTTTTGTTTATTGGGAGTCAAAAAAGAAGGCAGAGTGAATGGTCGGAAGAATGGAAATAAACTCAGAAGTCGATAGACTGAGTGTCATGCCAGATGAGTTGCTCTTTAAAATCCTCTCTTTTGTTGGATTAAAAGACGCTATTGCAACTAGTTTTTTGTCACCCAAATGGAAGTATGTGTGGACATCAATTCCTCATCTCAGTTTCTCAAGTGAGGATTTCTCTACCATGGGCAAGTTCTATGACTTTGTTACCCGTGTTCTCTCGCTTCGTAATAATCAAGCTCAGTTGTTTTCTTTCAAGCTTTATCTTCGTGGAAAGGATGGCCAAGATGTTGCCCAAAGGATTTTGAACCAAGCATTTTCCCTCAATGTCCCACAAGTGAACATTACATGTTTGTTTGGGAACAATACATGTTTGAGGAAGAAAAATACTGGATTACCTCTTTCTCTTCCAACTTCTCAGACTCTCAAACATCTCACCTTTAGTAGGGGGGGGGGGGGGGGGGGGGCTCTAGTTACGATTACATCATACTTAACTCAACACAGGAGTTTTCATCTTTATCAACATTGCATCTTTCTTATATCACATTATCTGAAGACTTTCTCTCCATGTGCCCCATGTTGGAGAGTCTGACCTTACATTGCTGCAATATGACGGGATCCAAGGGTTTAGGGATTTGTCATCCTCGACTTTCTAAACTCACACTTGAAAACGGAAATTCAAACGCACATAATGTCTATTTGGTTACACCTCAATTGAAAAATCTAACCATTCAAAACTATTTTGGAGAATACAGAGTTCATGCACCTGAGCTTGCTTCCTTGCTCTTTAAAGGTCTTTGTCCTTCCATGTTCTCAACAGATGGTTTCCATTCTTTGGAACAAGCACAACTCTCTTTTCACAGTTTAACGGCTCTAAGCAACTCAACTGCGTCTACTATTATTGGTCTGCTTCAGAAGTTCCACAATGTTAAGCTTCTTTCACTAAGCATGGAAATCATTCAGGTATATTTATTATATGTGCATCTCACAAAGATTTTCTATTCATCAAATCAAGAAAGTAAAATAGAACAAGGTTAGTTATTTTTTGACATGAGGGTTTTATTTTAATAGCTCTCATGTACAAATCTTTGCATTTAACAAGGAAGGTGGGAGCACTTACATAATGGGTAAGGTTGTTTGCATTTTTAATAGTTCCCATGTCCAAATCTTTGCATTTAACAAGGAAGGTGGGAGCACTTACATGGGTAAGGTTGTTTGCATGCAAATGCTGATTTTTATATTTTTTTTTGAACGACAAATTTCTTTTAATCCTTGCTGTCTGTTGGACTTGACCCCAAGACCTCTCCATCCCAAGGTGTTTAAAGGCTTTGCCTTTGCCAATGGACCACCACCGCATTGGTAAATGCTGATTTATATAGGTGCGATATTATTATATGTATATACTAGGTTAGAACCCTGTATAGGTGCGATATTATTATATGTATATACTAGGTTAGAACACTGTGTATTACACGGGTTTAAAAATATAATTTTATATGCTAAATAATAAAACAATATATTTTTAAAAACCCTGTTTATTACACGGGTTAAATAAATTGAATTTTTTATATTAAATAATAAAAAAGTTATATTTCTAAGAACCTCGTGTATTGTACCGGTTTAATAAATGTAATTTTATATATCAGATAATAAAAAACAAGTTATATCTAAAAAACACCGTGTATTACACATAGTTGTCAAAAGAGCAAAAGGCGCGCGCCTAGGCGCGCGCCTAGGCGCGCGCCTAGGCGCTCAGGCGCAGCGAGGCGAGCCTACAGCGCCTGGTGGTAGCTTAGGCGCAAAAATGGTTTTTTTTTTTTTTTTTTTTTTTTTTTTACAAAAACCATGTTTATTACACGGGTTAAATAAATTAAATTTTATATATTAAATAATAAAAAAAGTTTATATTTCTAAGAACCTCGTGTATTGCACCGGTTTAATATATGTAATTTTATATATCAGATAATAAAAAAAAACTTATATCTAAAAAACCCTGTGTATTACACATAGTTGTCAAAAGCGCAAAAGGCGCGCACCTAGGCGCTCGGACACAGCGAGGCGAGCCTATAGCGCCTGGTGGTAGCTTAGGCGCAAAAATGGGTTTTTTTTTTTTTTTTTTTACAAAAACCCTGTTTATTACACGTGTTAAATAAATTGAATTTTATATATTAAATAATAAAAGCAAATTGGAAAATAATAATCTCATCTTTCTGAAATTGGCCGATAATAATTCCAAGTCAGTTATTAGCCAATAATAATCCGACCTCGTCCAATTTTTTTGTAAAATAGTCTGCCGTGAAAATAAGCTTAACGGAGTTAAGAGTTTTCCGAATTACAAATCAATGTTTTAGGGCTTTTGATCAGAACGAGGATACGAGTCGATTGATTTAAAACTTACCTCGAAATATTGTCCCTAACCCACGAAAACGGTGCTTCAATTCGGGTGTTTAACTTCCAATTAACAAAATTCAAGTCATTTCGAACACAATTTCGAGGTAAGTTTTACATCAATCGACTCGTATCCTCGTTCTGAACAAAAGCCCTAAAACATTGGTTTGTAATTCGGAAAAACACTTAACTCCGTTAAGATTATTTTAACGGCAGACTATTTTACAAAAAAATTGGACGAGGTCGAATTATTATTGGCTAATAACTGACCTGGGATTATTATTGGCCAATTTCAGAAAGATGAGATTATTATTTTCCAATTTGCCAATAATAAAAAAAAATATTTCTAAGAACCTCGTGTATTGTACCGGTTTAATAAATGTATTTTTATATATCATATAATAAAAAAAGTTATATCTAAAAAACCCCGTGTATTATACATAGTTGATTTTAAAAACTACGTGTACTATACAGGTTAAATATATTTATTTTTTTAATAAAGAAAATAAAAATAAACAATATTACAATGTTGGAAATCAACAATATAAATTTGAGGATAATATTTTATTAGAAAATTAGGTCGATTCTATTCGACGTTCAAAGTAGGATAAAATTAAATATCAATTTATTATTTATTTAATTAATAAGATAAGTAGGAAATACAGGCTGAAAAAACTAAAAAAAAGATGCATTCAATAAATGACACGTGTCAACATCGATTTCTTTTATTGTATAATAGATGCATAGGGGTGAATGATCAACTAAAACTAAAAAGTGGGTTTTGCCTAAGTAGCTTAAAAACGATTGTGGTGATGACATCTACCACTCCCTATAAGTAGTAGGATGTATGACATTTTGGTTATAAAGCACAAACTTTCATGCTTTCATTTGAAAAAAAAAAACAAAAATTTAGCAAAAAAATCCAACAAAATGTAGCACAAAAATGGACCAAATGCATATGAGCGCATCGGGCAATTTAAAACCAAGATCTCAACAAAACACGAGTCCGGTTTTTTCAAGTTAGTTACATACATAAACTTACTAGAATATTTATTTCTTACTATGCAACCGTTAGCTAGCCTATTATACATGAATTTTCCGTATATAGTTTTCTTGAATAGAGTTTTCTACAGCTTTTGAATTCATCCGTGGAAATAATCCCACTCCAGCCTTGCCCGCTTGCTAACTTAAAGACTTTGAGGATTCTTCCGAAAATTTTGTGTTTGTGGACGCACAAACACACGAGAGTCATTATTTCTACTGAAGTTAAAAACTATTTGCTAAATGGTTCTCCAAAAGCCATCTTGGACGAGGTATTTACAAGTATATTCATGTGTAAATTTGTATATATTGTATTATCATGAAAATTAATGCATTTCTAAGAGGAAGCATAAACCAGCCTTATGACATTATTACAGGTGGTGAGAGAGGAATGTTGTGATGTAGCTGCAGGTGCTGATCCAGACTCTATCTAGCACATTGTAAGTTATTGATTTCTCATATACATGCACA
This sequence comes from Helianthus tuberosus, assembly GCA_030545235.1. Taxonomy (NCBI): domain Eukaryota; kingdom Viridiplantae; phylum Streptophyta; class Magnoliopsida; order Asterales; family Asteraceae; genus Helianthus; species Helianthus tuberosus. The sequence goes on from CM060383.1 coordinate 106,319,622, forward strand.
TAAGTGATAACTAGACTCAATTGTTAGTTAGTGCCATAATCTTTTCTATTTTTGATCCAGGTCTCCTCCTCCTGGTGCAAGTCATCTTTCACCTGTTTACACCACTTTTTATTTTTTTATGCTTAAAACCAAATTAAGTTTATCTTGTCATGTTTAGAACCAATTACATTTATTTTCTTATGCTTGGAACTAAATTACATTATTAATAAATGGTTCACAGCTATGTAACCGTCAGATCCTGACCGTAATAATTGCTCAGTTACTTTTTGAGAATTGATCTCAGCCGTTCAAATCCAATTGGCAGTTTTCAATGCCAGTTTTTTTTGGGATGCGGCAGTTCAGCAGTTCCCACCCTTTTCTCACCACGTTCGTTCAGTTTACAGACATTTCTCTCTCATACGCTCCTCTATTTTCCCCTATATACCTATCAGCAGTCAACAACATCCTCTCCGTTACACACCCTTTCTTCATGAATTCTCTCTCCAGGAAACCTAAATCAATAATCGGGTGTTGATCGATGCATCCCTCACTCATCCTCTCGATCTCTCTTCTCCCCACTACTTTTGATTTCACTGTCAATTAGTGAGAAGATCAGTAATTACAACATGAAGATGCAATCATCTGGTGTTATATTGCGTTTTTATCTATCTTCTCCATCATCAATCTCAAAATTTTATGTCTTCCTCTCACCTTGCCGACTTCCCTATGTGCGTGGCTTCTTCACATGACGAAACCCTAGAAGCAATATTGATGTCATTGCTGATGAATGTCAACCTCAGGTATTGTTACTTTCGTTTTTTTGCTAACTTCTCAGTAGAATTAGGGTTCACAATTTCATATACAGTATGCAAATTTAGCCTCCTCGAAATTCATAATCGAACTCTTGGCGAGGTAATATCCGGAGGGCTCATGGCGGAAATCGACGTTTCTACCATTGAAGCAACCGTGATTTTTCAGCCATGGTGTTCACCCTTTCTCATTTTGTTACTGTCCTTCGTTGGGTGTATTTTATGATTTTTGTATATTAAATGAACTTTGTATTTAAATATTCATTTGTTTAATTTTTCATTTTTTGTTTTGAGTTTACAAGGAATGTGATAGAAGCCGATTCGAGATGGCTAATCTCCCAAGAGACCCGTAGAGTGGGTTAGGCTCTAAAGAACAAGATAAGAGAAACACAAGACTTTGCTAACTTTTCTTCTTCTTTCAAAACAAAGTTCACGTACATATAAATAAACATGCAAAAGCAAACTAAACTAAAAACTAGGAAATAATGGAGAACATGGCCTAAATGACAACTAGTGGTTGCAAACGTGAATTAGTAAAAAAATACTAAATTAAATAAGTATTCAATCCATAACCGTGGATATAATTTCAATGGATGGGTGAGTGGGTTATGGGTCTCTCAATGGGTCGTATCAACTCCTCGCCCCTTCAAATAGTCCTTGTCCTCAAGGACGGAAATATTACGCCACGGTGGCCGCCATTCATGTCTTCCGGTAGCATTTGGCTTGGTTGTAACGTCACGTCTCGATGGGTACCATGGAGGTCGCCAATCTCGTTGTTCGGTGGCCTTCGGTTCTATGTTATTCGATGGCGTGACTCGAGTTTTGTGGGTGCCATGTCGGGTAGGTGAATGTGCAGTTTTGGGGGCTGGTTTAGGGTGTCGATGGGTGTCGTTTGAGGTTGGTTTCGGTGCGGTAGAATAGGTTCGTTTGGGCACGGTTTTTAGGGTAGTTTTGTGGTGACGATGGATGCGTTTTTTGGACGCGGATGATTTTATTTGGCGTAGGAGGGGTTTTGGAGCAAAAGGTTTGGGTGGCGGAACAAACGGCTTGAGTGGCGGACGAGTGGCGAGTGGAGGTGGTGGAGGTAGACCGAGGCTAGCGCAGAACTTGACGAGGCGTTGTTGGTTTTTCTCGATATTAGCCCACATTTCGTCGAGCAACAATGTGATTTTTGAGGTCACGATGGAGGTGAATTCGGGAAAGAAAGCACCAAATGATAGAAGCCGATTCGAGATGGCTAATCTCCCAAGAGACCCGTAGAGTGGGTTAGGCTCCAAAGAACAAGATAAGAGAAACACAAGACTTTGCTAACTTTTCTTCTTCTTTCAAAACAAAGTTCACGTACATATAAATAAGAGTAAACTTCCTTTTTGCTCCCTGTGGATTGGTCATTTTAACGATTTTGCTCCAATAGTTTAAAAATAGCCATTTTCCTCCCTGATTTTTCTAACTTATCTTCATTTTGCTCCCAGCCTCTAACTCCATCAGGGAGGAAACTGGCAACAAACTCAAAAGATTAGGGAGCAAACTGGCGACAAACTCGAAAGATCAGGGAGGAAAATGACTATTTTTAAACTATTGGAGCAAAACCGTTAAAATGACCAAACCACAAGGAGCAAAACGAAAGTTTACTCTATAAATAAACATGCAAAAGCAAACTAAACTAAAAACTAGGAAATAATGGAGAACATGGCCTAAATGACAACTAGTGGTTGCAAACATGAATTAGTAAAAAAATACAAAATTAAATAAGTATTCAATCCATAACCGTGGATATAATTTCATTGGATGGGTGAGTGGGTTATGGGTCTCTCAATGGGTCGTATCAGAATGAGGGGTTTTTGTGCTTCATTTATGGATAATACAAAGTCATATTAAGAGAGATGATCCCTCTCACATCAACACAAATGCTCTGGTTAAATGAAAATTGGACAAGTAAATGCTTATTCTGTGTTTTCTTTTGTTTAAATTTTCCTTGTGTTTTCTGTGAAAGGAGGAGTCATCAAAATAGAGGTACAAGATTAGATGTCAAAGGTAAGAAAGATAGTAATGGCTTTTATACACATTTAGGCTTCACCAAGTAAGTATATGCATAATACTGTTTTTGTATTTATAACAAACACTTTGTATTATGATCATTATCTTTTTTTTTCCTTTTTCATCATATTGTAGTTATAAAGATGTGAACAATTGAAATTATATACATTATGATCATTATAAACATTATGATTCAGTTCCTTTTGATTTAAAATGAAAACAGGGAAGAAGATTTGCGGGAGCATTTCAGCAAGTTTGGCAGTGTCTCTGAGGTTCATCTGGTGGTTGATAGAGATACAAAACGATCAAAGGGGATTGCTTATACTCTCTATGCACTTCCAGAATTTGCAGCTAGGTTTGTACTTGACGACGGGCCTGTGGGTAAACCCACTTCTCCCGCTTTGGGCCTTTCTATCTGGAAGCCCAACTATTCAAAAAAGCCCACTAATCACAATAACCTTGCCCGCTAAGGTTTCTCCATTTCAGAAATAGGCGGGAAGACAGCTAGCAAGAGCAGACCTCATTTAATGCTCGATAAGAATGGTATCTCGTCTGAAACCTTGTACTTCTCCGGTTCAAACATTAATTAAGGTAAACATCTCGTCGCTGGGAGCCAGACACGTGTCTGCACTCCCCGAGAACCTCCAGAAACCGTTAGATCATATGTGGGAAATATCTAATGAGATAAGTGCTGGACATTATATAAGAGAAGGCATACAAGAGGAACGGCAGGTATCATCATCTCCAGCTCTCGCTCATTTAATATATCCTCATTTACTACACACATTGATCCCCGACCAATATTCCCTCATATTTATTATCTACACATACACACAATAAGATTCACACCAAAGAGGAAACCTCCCGGTGATCATACTCACCGGAAGAAGCTCCTCCCATTTCCGGCAAGTTTACTTACTCTCACGCCGGAGCTTGGTCACGGATCCCCCTCCCGGGGTCCCCCGTGACGAGGCTAACGGTTTGTTGTTTTGTAGCAAGCAAGGATAAGAGCTCTTGACGTCACCGAAGATCCATCAAACGTCATCCGTGGGTTGGGTATTCGACATTGGCGCCATCCGTGGGACATCAGCCTGCCCGGTGTTCCCACATAAACACTCGACGTCCAGAGAACAATCTTGTCACACTAAAAACATGGCGACCCCACATAACTCACGTGTCACTGAGACGGCACAAAACGACTTGGATAAAGTCACTGTAGAGGACATTACTCACGAGGAAGATGATGAGAATCAAGAGGGAAGTCTGAGGGAAACGGAACACATCACTCCCGATTTCGTGGCCATGCACAGGGAAAAGATAACCAAGCATCTTGAAGACCTGAAGAGACAGGAAAGACTCGAGAGCCTCAGGGCCAGGCTTTCCTTCGACACACCCCCTAGTCAGGAGGGAACTAACCTTCAAAGCAAGAACAGCAGCGGTGACCAACTAGAAACGTTCATGTCTGCCCTGAGGCAGATGTCTTCTGAAGAAAGAGAGGATCTAATCACAGGCCAGAAACCCAAGGAGAAGGGAAAAGGGAAAGACAACCTTGATGACGGTGGCCTGGACCAGCCATACTTGCCACGAGACCTGGCCGAAGTCTCAAAGTTCACAAGAAGAATCTCGGAAGCTCCCGTACCCCCCAAGACCAAGTTACCCCCAGGCTTCGACCGATATGACGGGACTAGAGATCCCGAGGATCACCTGCATGCCTTTCGGGGGGCGGGACAGCTGGGGCGGTGGCCTATGCCGACATGGTGCCACATGTTTGTACAAACCCTGACGGAGGGGGCCCGTCTTTGGTTCGACAGCCTTCCCCCGGGGGGCATAGATAGCTACGAGGAACTAAGCGAGAAATTCCTGAGGAACTTTGGCCAACAGAGAAAGGTGGTTAAAAATCCAAATGAGATCCTTCATATCAGGCAAAGAGACAATGAGCGGATAAATCAATACATGGAAAGGTTTATCAAGGAGAGCATGAACATTAAAGACGTCCCTGAGGTCATGAAGATTAGCAGTTTCATAAACGGACTAAAACATGCCCAGTTGTGCGAGAAGCTGGGGGAAGAGTTCCCCCATTCATTTGACAGCCTCATGGACAGGGTCAGGGCCTTTGTCAGAGGAAAGGACACGGTTAGCAAAGCCAAGGAGGCAGACGTCACACCCCGGAGGATCGTCCCAGTCACAAGACCCCCGGACAAAGGTACACCCTACTCTCGAAAACCTGCTTTTGATAGAATGATGCATGACAGAATGAGGCCCTCGTATTCCCCATACAAACCCCGAGGGAGGGGTCCCCCTCCACACTCTGATAATTTCACCCCCCCTCATCAAGACGCCAAGTGAGATATTGGCTACTGAGAGGATAAAGAACTCATTCCCAAGACCACCACCCATAAAACCTGGGCCGAAGGCACAACCAAACGAATATTGTGAATTCCACAAAGGCCCCGGGCACAAAACCGACGACTGCCTCTACTTAAAAAGAGAAATAGAGGCTGCAGTAAGAACGGGAAGATTGGCCCACCTGGTCAGGGAAATCAAAGAAGGGGGAGGGGATCGCAAGGGAAGAGATGCACGGGAACCGGGGAGGGCAGGCGTTGATATGATCAGAAGAAGAAATGAGTTTGATACCACCCGAAGTGTAAAGGCCAGAATCCTAGGTTCCCCAAGCTGCATGAAAGCTCCCATCCTCATGCCATATTTAGAAGAAAACGAGGTGCAACGACTCCCGCTGAACATCTCGGCTGTGATAGCTGGACACAAAGTGTCCAGGATACATGTGGACGGAGGGTCAGGCGTTGAAGTAATATATGAACACTGCTTCCTTAGGTTCGACAGGGACATAAGGGATAGGCTGGAGGAAGACTCAATCCCATTGGTAGGGTTCAACAACAGTGTGTCACATCCCCTGGGAAAAATCAGGCTCCCATTCACAGTCGGCGTAGGGGATCGGGTACGGACAATAGATCTGACCTTTACGGTAGTCAGGGCACCCTCTAAGTACAACGCAATCTTGGGAAGACCCGGAATTGGTGATCTACAGGCACAGGCCTCTACACCCCACGGAGCCTTGGTATTCCAAACACCAAAAGGCCTTGCATGGGTTAAGTCTGCCTACGAGGTGGTTTCCTCCGTATCTAAAGAAGAAGATCCAGGAAAGTCCCAAGGAAAGAAGGTGGAAGAATGGGTCCTCTGTGATAGGTTCCCAGAACAGACAGTCAAGGTGGGGAGTCACCTGAGCGACAAATGTAAGAGCGCCCTGAAGGAGCTACTCCTCCATAACATAGACGTGTTTGCATTCCAACATGGGGACATGACAGGGGTCCCGAGGAGTCTAACAGAGCACCGGCTTAACACCTTTACATGGGCGAAACCGGTAAAACAAAAGAAGCGAAGTATGGGACCTAGTAAAAGAAGGGCTGCCTGTGAAGAAACTCGAAAGCTACTCAGAGCAGGGATAGTCAGGGAAGTTAAATACCCATCCTGGGTTGCCAACCCAGTCATGGTTCAGAAAAAAGACGGGGGATGGAGGATGTGCATCGATTTTCAAGACCTAAACAAAGCATGCCCCAAGGACTGCTATCCTCTTCCGGAAATAGACACCCAAGTGGACTCCCTGTCTCAATACCCTCTGAAATGTTTCCTTGACGCCTACAAAGGGTACCACCAAATCCAAATGTCAGTAGAAGATGAGGAGAAAACCGCCTTCATCACAGACGAAGGGACTTTCTGCTACACCAAGATGCCCTTCGGCCTCAAGAACGCTGGAGCCACATACCAGAGGTTTATGAACAGTTTGTTTAGAGAGCAACGAGGGAGGAACCTGGAGGTGTACGTTGATGATATTGTTATAAAAAGCTTGACGGAGACGGCCCTGATAAGTGATATAGCCGAGACTCTCCACACTATGCAAGACGTAAACATGAAGTTAAACCCTGGGAAGTGCTATTTTGGAGTAGAGGAGGGGAATTTCCTGGGGGTAGTAGTCACCAGGGGCGGGATCAAGGCAAACCCTGAGAAAACCCAGGCGGTAGCCGAGATGCGATCTCCCAGGTCCCTGAAGGACATCCAGCAACTAAACGGAAGGCTGATAGCATTAAACCGTTTCCTGTCGAAGGTGGCTGACAAGACCCTTCCCTTCATGAAGGTATTGAAAGACTGCCTCCAAACAAACAAGTTTAAATGGACCACAGAGGCCGAAGCAGCCTTTCAAGAAATGAAAGCATACATCTGCAAGCTCCCAATGCTGGCCACCCCAGTACCCGGGGACCCATTGCTCCTATATCTATCCGCCTCAAAATCGACCATAAGTGCGGTCATGATGGTAGAAAGGGAAGGGAAGCAGATACCCATATATTTCATCAGTAGGACACTTAAATGGCCTGAGGAACGGTACATGCCCTTGGAGAAACTCGCATTGGCCCTTGTCTTCGCATCCCGAAGGCTCAGGAGGTATTTCCAAGAGCACAAGATCACTTTAATGACTGATCAGCCCCTTCAAAAGGTACTCAGGAAGCCAGAGTTGTCTGGACGGCTAGCTAAGTGGGCTGTGGAGTTAGGGGAACACTCCCTGGAGTTTAAGCCCCGGACAGCCGTAAAGGGGCAGATACTGGCTGACTTCTTAGCAGAAGTTCCTGAGGACGAAGAAAGGGGACTCTTGAAATGGGAAGCTTTAGAGAAAGAAGAAAGGGAGAAGGAAGATGAGGCGGTGTGGAAATTGCTTACCGATGGAGCATCCAGCGAAGAAGGAAGCGGGGCCGGAATCACACTGATAAGTCCCGAGGGGGCAGAGCTGACATACGCTGTAAGACTGGATTTCGAAAACACCAACAACACCGCCGAGTACGAAGCCCTCTTAGCCGGGATGAGGTTGGCACAGAAGATGAGAGCAAAACACGTAGAGGCTAGCACCGATTCACAGTTGGTGGTAAGGCAGTACCAAGGGGAATATGAAGCCAAGGATAGCACCATGGCTCGATATGTGGCGAAGGTTAAGGAGACAGCTGAAGCATTCAGAACCTTCAAACTAGAATACATCCCTCGAGGGAAGAACAGGAAGTCTGATGCACTCAGCAAGTTAGCCTCAGTGCCATTCGACCATCTCACAAAGGAAGTCAAAGTAGAAGTCCTGACATCCCCCTCCCTTGACACGACGGAGGTGGCCACGATCGAAAGCCCCCAGGAAACCTGGATGACCCCAATCGTTAACTTCCTCCGGGACGGGACTCTACCCGAGGGGGATTGGGCAGCCAGAAAAATAAGAGTTAAAGCCCTACAATATGAATTGATTGAGGGGGAGCTGTACCGAAGGTCATACCTGGGTCCGTCCCTAAAGTGCATCGATATGGAGGAGGCCGAATATGTGCTCAGGGAGATGCACGAGGGAATCTGTGGGATGCACTCAGGACCAAGAACGGTAGTAAGAAGAGTAATGAACGCAGGGTTCTACTGGCCGCGAATGTACGAGACGGCGTCTGAAGAAATCAAGAAGTGCGATAACTGCCAAGTACATGCACCAATGACCCACCAGCACAAACACCCTATGGTCCCAGTCTCGACATCTTGGCCATTCCAGAAATGGGCCATTGACATAATTGGGCCTTTCCCGGAGGGCCCAGGAGGGGTCAAATACGTGGTGGTGGCTATTGACTACTTTACTAAATGGATTGAAGCAAAGCCCTTGGCAAAAATCACCGGAGACCAGATGAGAAGATTCGTACTGGATAACATCATATGCAGGTATGGGGTCCCGAAGGAGTTAGTGAGCGACAACGGGGTCCAATTTGCTGGAAGACCCTTCAAACCTTGGTGTGAGCAGATGCGAATCCAGCAAGTGTTTACCTCCGTTACCTATGCCCAGAGTAACGGGCTGGTGGAGAGAGCCAACCAAAGCGTCATCAAAGGAATGAAGGGCAGGCTTGGGGGAAAACAGAAAGGCTGGCTGGAAGAACTTCCATTTGTGTTATGGGCATACCGAACCACTCCCAAAAGCTGCAATGGGGAAACCCCGTTCAGCCTTACCTACGGAACGAAAGCTATGATCCCGGCAGAAATCGGATCCCAAACCGCCCGAATGAGGTTAAGGGATGAGGAGAACGAGCAGGATCTAAGGATGAACCTGAACCTATTGGAAGAAAGAAGAGAGATAGCAGTAGTGAAGGAAGCTCGCTACAAAAAGCTCCTGGCAAGTTACTACAACACCCGGATGAAAAAACTCAACATTGTCCCAGGGGACCTGGTTCTCAGAGCCAACGAGGCCAGTCTGCAAGAAAACACCGGGAAATTGGGCCCCAACTGGGAAGGACCATACAGAGTCACATGGGCAAACGGTAAGGGAACATGCAAGTTGGAGACGCTAGAGGGAAAAGAGGTCCCCAGGACCTGGAACCTCATGCAGCTCAGGAAGTATTATATGTAAGGGGTGCACCCCTAAGAAAAAACGGCCGAGAGCCACTTTTGTAATAGATAGCTATATGTACGGGGATCTCCCCCCAAGAGAATGGACCTTTTGTAAACAATCTATGACGGGAGGTATAGATCCCCCTAAGATTAAATGAAGGACGGACGAAGACGTCCCATTTTGAAAACTATGGGTAACCATACCTAGGCAGACGTGCCTATGAACACCCTTTACATCTAAACAAAAGCAAACAAACACACGTGTATGAGGCATTCAAAGCATGCCCAAAGCCCGGCCGTGGGGCTAATAAAGGTCTAGTTAACCTAAAACGGACAAAAGCAAGTTAAAAACATAACACCGCATTATAAACTTGTCCACCGATTGGCCTCGAACAGACAATCACAGTTTAACGAAGCAAACAATAAAAAACAAATAACGCAGACACACCCATATATGAAAAATCATAAAGGAGAAACATGCTTTATTTAATATAAAGTACATATACAAAAAACAAGCCCCAACAACTTGGGCAAGAGTCAAACAATAGACGAGATTACAAACAGGGCAAGATGAAAACATGGCTCCTCACTAAAACAGTTTGAAAGTCCTCAGGAAACTGCTAAGCTAGCCTTCGATAAATACCCCTGCAAAACAAAAACAAACAAGACAGGGAACAGACAACAAAGCAAAGAAGGAGCTATACATAACCATAAGCCATACGATTAGCGATCAAAATGGTCCCCAACACAAAGGACCATCCAAAAAAGCCAAGCAAAACATACAAATATCCCAAAGTGAGTTAGAGTTATTACAACCACATCGAAATTTGTCAAATATTCAGAATTCACTGGAGGTCACCCCCAGAAAGAGACGGTGGGGACGAGGGACCGGTAGAAGAAAACAGGGCCTTCAGTTCATCAATTGAAATCAAGGGATGCTCCAGGATTTTGGCAAGAATGGCTGGGGTCTTCTGCCCAAACTCCTCGTTCAGCTTGGACAGCTTCTTCTTGACCTTGGAGTCATACAGAGGAGTCTCCTTCCTATCCAGGCCCTGAGCAGAGTACTTGTAACCATCCTTCAACCCCGATTGGTACCCAACATCCCTATAGGCCCTATACACCTGCTCCAAACCACTCTTAAAGTCCTCCGACTGAGCTACAGCAGAAAGGAAGGCCCCAAAACCTTCAGTAATTAACCAATGCTTCTCTCCCGCCAATCGCTGATTGTCATCAGAAGTCACCCCATAGTCCGAATAAATGGTATTGAGCTGCTCCTGGGAAACAGAGTCAACCTCCTTCAAATGCTTCAGCTCAGCAGCAAGCCCCTCCTTCTCCTCAACCAACGAGGCCATCTCCTGCTCCCAAGCTCGTTCCTTCCTCTCAAGCATAGCCCCAGCTCCCTGAACAAAGAATCAGTAAGTATGTATATAAAAAAAAAGGGGGGGGGGGAGACTATACACCTTCTCCTCCTGTAATCTCCTCTCAGCATCAACCACCCGGCTCCTAAGCCCAGCAACAGCCGACTGGGAAGCCTTAAGCTCAGTCTTAAGCCCCTCGTTCGCCTTCCTCAGATCATCAACCCTCTGAAGCATCCCAGCACCCCTGAAAAAACTTTCACATAGGGACATACTGTATTGGTCGTCAAAAAGATCATCCCTCAGGGCGGAATTTACAAACTTATGAGAGGGAGGGACAGCATGGCTCAGGAAGTCCCTGGCAGCTTCAGGAGTCCCTATAACGGAAGAATCGGTTATCTTCCACTTAGGGACGTAAGTAAAGGGGAGGGCATCGGCAAACAAAGGGGCAAGAGGGGATCGATGAACAGGACCTTCAAGAACAGCAGGCTTGCTAGTCCCAGTAGCATGTGGGGGAGAAAGGTCGAAGGCTGAGGAAAAACGAGCCACTCCCACTTTAGAAGTTTTGTCCCGAATACGGGGAGGAGAAGGACCAGTCTGAATTTCTATAGGCTCCCGAGAACTCCCCTAAAACAAAAAAAAAGGGGGGGGGGGGGATAAATCAGAAATGACATGGAAAGAAAGAAGAAGAAAAGGGATAACCTACCAGTAGCGGGGCACTCACTAAGCTTGAGGACTTCAAATGCTTAGACAAGGAACCCTTGACCCCAGCAAGAGGAAGATCAGAAGCGGCTCTAGAGGGAGGAGGAAGCTTCTGACCACTGGCACTACGGAGCCTCTGACGGATGCTACGGGCTGGAGGATCCGGTTGGGGGCTAGCAGACCTCCTCTTACGAACCAACTTTATCTCCACGTCTTCATCATCACCTTGACCAGAAGGAGGAACAGGGGGAAGGTCAGGAGAACTTTCTTCCTCCCCGGAAGAATTCTCCTCATCACTACCTAAGGTGGTAGAACCTCCTGCCTGGACGGATCCCCCAGCAACCTGCACTCCCACATTCAGCCCGGGATCAACCTCATTATCAACCACATACTTCACATCCTTGGAATCACCCTGAAGAAGCCTCCACAAAGTTATCTCTGCACAAAGAGAAAGCACAAAAGATGACTACGGAATTTCCAAAAATATAAAGAAAGAATAAGTACAGAAGGTAAACCAAGGACAAAGAAGTACCTTTCTTGCCAAAAAATGCCCTCGGACGGACAGGATAAGAGGGACTCAGCCCCCCCATAGCAAGCGTCCCCTCAGAGAAAGTAAACGCCCTCGTTGGGTTATCACACATCTTCTTCCACTGAACAGTCTCGGCTGCAGAAAGGGTGGGAATGGTGTCCTCGATAGCAGCATCAAGATCCTTTGGTACAGGGGACTCCGGCAACATAGTGGCTGAAACAAAGATGAATCTACACTTCCAATCTTTTGGATAAGTAGAAGTGGGCATAAAACTGTAACAGGGCTTCGAAACACTGTTTTGACGTTTAGCAAAGGTGAACCAGTCACCGTCGGAAATCAACCGGTAAAACATACAGAATAGAGGGACAGAGGGTTCCCCTGAGATAGCGGCACAGGACAGTTCAAAATGAACTACCCTCATGAACCCCAAAGGGTGAATCTGCGAGAAATGCACACCGAAATGGCGAAGCAAAGAAATCTTGAATGCAGAAAGGGGATATCGAACCCCACAGGAAGAGAAAGCAAGAGTATAGAGAGGTATCCTCTCCGAAGTACATTCCGCTGAGTCATTGGGGCCAGGTAAAGAAGGGGAAAAGCGATCCGGTATGTTATACGCCTCGATAAAAGATTTCAGATCCTTCGCCGTTAAGATAGACCTTATCGCCGATCGGCCACCGCGACTCATGATGAAAAGAAAGGATAAACAGGGAAGGTGATTGCAGAGAAAAATAGGGAAGATGTGGAGTGTGAATGTGAAGACGGAAGGGGCGAAAAGGGGACATTTAAAGAGAGTGGCCTCTGACGTACAAGTAACCGTCACAATCAAAAGTCCCTTCAAAATTTAAAAAAAAGGGGCACGTGTTATTAGGGGATTAACTCCCGCTATGGATAGTCGGCTAAGTAATGATTACGTGGGGTCGAGTAATTATAACTGACCTGGGGAGGACCCACAGGGAAAAAACCACCTTCCTCAAAGCAGTTATGGCTCAGCCCTGGATCATGAGCCCCGGGTCTCAGAACCAGGGACTAAAGATGACTTGACGACGGGCCTGTGGGTAAACCCACTTCTCCCGCTTTGGGCCTTTCTATCTGGAAGCCCAACTATTCAAAAAAGCCCACTAATCACAATAACCTTGCCCGCTAAGTTTTCTCCATTTCAGAAATAGGCGGGAAGACAGCTAGCAAGAGCAGACCTCATTTAATGCTCGATAAGAATGGTATCTCGTCTGAAACCTTGTACTTCTCCGGTTCAAACATTAATTAAGGTAAACATCTCGTCGCTGGGAGCCAGACACGTGTCTGCACTCCCCGAGAACCTCCAGAAACCGTTAGATCATATGTGGGAAATATCTAATGAGATAAGTGCTGGACATTATATAAGAGAAGGCATACAAGAGGAACGGCAGGTATCATCATCTCCAGCTCTCGCTCATTTAATATATCCTCATTTACTACACACATTGATCCCCGACCAATATTCCCTCATATTTATTATCTACACATACACACAATAAGATTCACACCAAAGAGGAAACCTCCCGGTGATCATACTCACCGGAAGAAGCTCCTCCCATTTCCGGCAAGTTTACTTACTCTCACGCCGGAGCTTGGTCACGGATCCCCCTCCCGGGGTCCCCCGTGACGAGGCTAACGGTTTGTTGTTTTGTAGCAAGCAAGGATAAGAGCTCTTGACGTCACCGAAGATCCATCAAACGTCATCCGTGGGTTGGGTATTCGACAGTACTTTTTTTAAATGCTCGTTTCTTGTGTCAAAAGCATGAATTTGTGCTTATATGCCATGCCTATAAGTTTCATGACATCATTTGTAATATAAAGCTGATCTGTATAGGGCACTAGAAGAGCTTGACAATTCGATTTTTCAAGGCAGACTCCTGCACATTATGACAGCAAAGCAAAAAGTTGCTCCTGTGAAGAAAGAGTAAGCCTTTTTTAATAAGCACATCTACTGAAATTCTCAAATTTAGTGTACTGCTATTTTACAAGTCAATGATATATAAATTATTTGATCAGCGAGTTTGATCATCAAGCAAAAACGTTTAAGCAACAAAGAGAAGAAAAGAGGAAGAAATTTGAAATTTCTGGAGATACAAGAGCTTGGAACAGTTTATTTATGAGACCAGATACAGTATGATGTTTTTTATTATATAATATTTTCTTTCTGTAACATGCGAGTATGCTACATCACTTGTATTTTTTCATTTTGTACTAGGTTGTTGAGAATATCGCTAGGGAATTTGGTACAAGTAAAAGTGAATTACTAGACCGAGAAGCCTCTGATGTAGCTGTACGTATTGCATTAGTATATCGAGTAGCAGGCTTTCTTATGCTTAATCAGTGGTTTTTGTTTGTTTCTTAATCTTCTTAGCAGTTAATTCTGTTAAACGATATCGTGGAAAAGTTGATTGTACTTTAGTTGTTAGCAACTATATTGTTGTTATGGATTTATGGCTAAGGAGAACCTGAATGCTGGGTTTATATTTAAGGTAAGATTTAGATCTTATTTTTATCATTTTATTCGAGCTCACATGGCTTTTTGCGCTTGACCTTCCACCCTATAACCCTATTGTTGTATATCTGCAAGAGGTGACAAAACGGGTCAAACGGTGGGTAATGGGTCAATACAGGTTTAGCTTGTATCAAGCTGTTTTTCATGTGGAGAGCCTTTGAAGAAAAGATCCCGTGTAAATCAACCCTGATTCGTCGAGGTGTGTAGATTTGGGACCCGATATGCTGCAGGTGCGGGATGGATTTAAAGAACTGTGATTATGTTCTAGCCTCGTGCATCATAAGCTTCTCAATATGCTGGTGCATCTTGGTTTGGTTAAAAATCCCGCTGCCATCAAATCAGTTCTCAATTAAAGGCTTATGGAATCTCTTGAGGAGGTTTAATGGATCTAAGCGGTGGAAGAAAGTGGTGGGTGTGGTCTTTCTTAACACCTTCTAGACGATATGGAATCATAGAAATGAGCTGCAGTTCAATGGAAGAAACGGGTCGATTGCCAAGGCTTTGGAGGAGATGCAAGAAATGCCTTTCTGGTCAGCTAAGTGTAGATCTAAATTTAAAGATCTTGATTGGGGTTGGTGGCGTGAGTTCAATGTTAGAAATTTGATCAATTGATGTCTTGTATTTTGTTGTTTGGGTGCCAATGGCCTACTGCATCTATTTCTATTTGTTAATATAATGTTGTTAAAAAAAGATAAACACGGTGTACAAACTGTCGAATATGGTTTTAATGTATATTGATTATACTAAGATTTGGTTTTTTGTTTATGGTGTAGGAAAAAATGGTCTCATTTCTTTGAATGAATCGATTTTGGTTGTATCTTGAAGTATGTTAGTTTTTATTGCATTACATGTATGAATTTGATTAATGAAGTCAATCACTTTTGATGTAAACTATCTAATTAACTTGGATTGTATGTTTTTTTTTGAACGGCCAACAAATCAATCCCGAGTACTCTCGGGGCACCCACTGGACAAACGGAGTACTCCGAGAGTAACCCAAGTCATCCACCACCATTTTCGGGGAAAACCTGGTAACCCACCTACCCGTAGACACGGCGGTGAACTTGTATTGTATGCTATAGATATATTTATGTATGTTGTATTAATGAAAGGGTAATGGAAGCATGTTGGTAAATTTGACTCCAGTTGGAGATATATTTACTGTTAGTTTTTCATTATGTTAGTTCATCATCATCATACTTAGTAAAATCCCATCAATAGCAAAGCTAAGTTAGGGTTTAAGCAGGGTAAGATGTAGACAACCTTACCTCTACTCCGTAGGAATAGAAAGGCTGCTTCCAGTGAGACCCTCGGCTCGATAGTTAGTTATATTAGTAAGGACATGTTTGTTATCCATTAAGGAATGGAATGAAGGATTCAACACATATTTTGATCTAAGTTTAATGCATTGTTAAACAATATAATCATGTAGTTTTGGGGTGTTCACGGTCCGGTTTTTACGTCAAAGCGTGAGCCGAATCGTTAGTAACGACGGTATAAAATTATCCAAAACCGAAACCGAACCGTTACTAACGGTTTGGTTCCGGTTTCATTTCGGAGTTTGGACTTTTGTTAGGGATTTTGTATAAGATGCATAAACTATAAAATAAAAAGGTTGTAAAATAAATAAACAAGTTAATCAAATACAAGTTTTTAAAAGTTTGAATTTAGTGGCACATTTTGGGTGTAGAATGTCCAAAACAAAAAGAGAAGTCTTATGTTAAAAAATAAATTCTCCAGGTCATGTTAAAAAATAAATTCCTCATTAGCCCAGTACTAACACTAACACGAGATCTATTTCCAGATTGTTCTAAAAAATAATACATTACACCATTTGAATGCAACCATACAAACTGAAATCGTCACTATACCAAAATATTATTTGTGTATACATACAATTTAAAACACTTAAATATTTTTAAACTAACGGTCCAGTTCAGTTTATATGGTTGTATTTTGGTAAAAATGATAAACCAAACCGGTTTAAAAATTCTGAAAACGCCCGACCGAAAGTTAAAAGAAAAAACCAACTGCAAAACCAAATCGGTATTGGGTTTGTATGATTTCACGATTTTAAATCAAACCATGAATACCCTAATGTAACGTGACATAAAACAAAAATATAGTTAAATATTAAAAGTTTTGTAGCCCAAAATCTTATAGCTGGTTCGGTTAAATATAGGCCCAAGTTAAATATAAAAGTTTGGTAGCCCAAAATCTTATAGTTGGTTTGGTTTTTGTTGATCGTTTTAAGTATAAATACTAAACAAACCATTGGTATGGTTTGGAAATTCTCAAACCAAATACCCGGTTAAAAAATAGGTAAATTGGATTTAAATAATCTTAACTTGCTCAATTTGGCCAATAATAATCCCAACTCAGTTATTGGCCGATAATAATCCGAACTGGTCCACTTTTGGCCGATAATAGTCCGCCTTTAAAAATAGCTTAACGGAGTTAAGCTTTTTTCCGAATTACAAACCGATGTTTTATGGATTTTGATCTGAACAAGGATACGATTCGATTTATGTAAAACTTACCTCGAAACGGTGCTTCAAATGACTTGATTTTTGTTAATTGGAAGTTTAAACACCCGAATTGAAGCACCGTTTTCGTCGTTTGAGGCAGTATTTCGAGGTAAATTTTATATCAATCAACTCGTATCCTCGTTCTGATCAAAATCCATAAAACATCGGTTTGTAATTCGGAAAAAAACTTAACTCCGTTAAGCTATTTTTAACGGCGGACTATTATCGGCCAAAAGTGGACCAGTTCGGATTATTATCGGCCAATAACTGAGTTGGGATTATTATCGGCCAAATTGAGCAAGTTGAGATTATTTAAATCCAATTTGCCTAAAAAATATGATAATGAAGCCAAATTGATAACTATTTTTAAGGTTTTAAACCAAACCGTAGCACCCTAATTACCCGATATTGTTTGGTTGATATATGTCCGGTTAGTGACGAAAAAAAATCCACTATATATATTTGACCCCTTCGAATAAAAGTTATCAAATCGTAAATAATAATAATAATAATAATAATAATAATAATAATAATAATAATAATAATAATAATAATATGCACATAACGAAAATATATTCAAAATTTATAAAGCACTATACTATATTAATACAAAATTAAAAAGGGTAATCTACGTCATTTTTATAAAAGAAAACTTAATAGATGTTATATAGTATCATTACCTATGTTGTCAAGACAGTAGCGGTAATAATAAATAGATCGTTAAAAGTTAAAATCAAAATATGTTTAATGTTAAACGTAAATATAATAATCGTAAGGGTTAGTATCAAATACAAAGTGCAAAATAAATAAATAAAAGTGAAAAAGATTTTGGTCCATTGATCTTAGATTTAGAGGGTTGAGATTAGTTATAGGTGAAAAATTAGTAGAAGGGCATAAAAGGAATATCATACATTTGTTGACTTTTTTTCTCCACATGTAGACACATGTCAATTTCCCATCATTTTAAAAAGTAAATAGATTTTTTATACAATGTCGTATGCTAAAAAAAAAAAATAATAATAAAACATAGTAATGAGTGTTTTTTTATCTTTCATATGAGTATAATATTGTTATATAAAATTAAAATAAAAAATTACATCTTGTATTAGTTATTCATTGTATTTTTAACTGTGTTTTGGTCCTTACATTTTTTACTAGGGTTTCAATATTTTGTGTTATTGTCAAAACCTATAACATAATATATGACATAATGAAGATGAGTTTTCTATGCATTGTGTTATAGGTTCTTGTCATTGAGTTTTTCAATTACATTTTTACTAGGGTCTCCATACATTGTGTTATTATCAAAACCTTTAACACAATGTTATTTTGGGTTTTGTGCATTGTATTATCATCAAAACCTATAGAACAATGTATGACACAATAAAGATGTGTTTTCTAAACATTGTGTTATAGGTTCTGGTCATTGTGTTTTGGTTATTACGTTGTTACTAGGGTTTCTACACATTATGTTATTATCAGAACCTATAACACAATGTTATTTTGGGTTATGACCATTGTGTTTAATTATCAGAACTTATAATACAATGTAGATGGGTTATAATTGGGTTTTCTATACATTGTGTTATTGGCTCTGATTATTGTGCTTTTCAACTAGGTGAGTTTTCTATGCAATGTGTTTAGTTTGCTATCCATTGTGTTTGGTATGTTGTCCTTTGTGTTTTTTTTGTTATGATGTTCATGGTGTTTTAGTCTGTTGTCTATTGTGTATTTAGTCTGTTGTCTATTGTGTTTTAATCTGTTTTCCATTGTGTTTTTATATCTATTGTCAATTGTGTTTTTAGTCTACTTTTTATTATGTTTTTAGTTTGATACTCATTGTGTTTTATATTATGTTCATTGTGTTTTACGTTATGTCCATTGTGTTTATGCGATTGTGTTTTTTTTTTTTTTTTTTAAAACTATAACAATAGGATACTCGTATTAAAGATAAAAATATGCTCGATTTTTATGGTATAGTTTTTTTGTGTTTAAACAAATGACTTATAAAAGTGTTACGAACGTTTAAAAAGGAGGGGGGTTAAGCATTTGACTTGCATGTGCATGTGTCTTAGCATGTGAAAAGCATATGCATATTGATTTTTTCTCTTGGATGAAAATACATTTCCCACTTGATTCCATATTTGACACTTGTCACTCTATGGTGGCTTTTTACACTTATATATATTAGCCTTTGTACAATAACTCAAACCATAATAATACACTATTATAATATTAAAATAGCAAAAAAAAATATATAAATGTTATTCAGTATCAGTACCAATTATACGATACCAACATTCCGCATAACAATCGACATATATCTTACACCGATTGAAAAACATAAAAATGAATACCCTTACCGGTACCAGTGTTGTTGATATTGGTTTGGTTCATTAGGTAATCCGTATGGCACCGACGCTCAACTAAGCTTACGATACCAAAAAATACTATATTGCACATACAACTTCCTGTTCAACAAACTTTATGCCGCCATCTTGAGAAAATAATAAAAACGAATACGAACTGGTACCAATGTTGTTTGGTCGGTATCTGTTAAGTTTGTGACTATAAAAAACAATTATATTTGAGTTGTTCGAATAAAACTTTTATCGAATCGTAGGTAATAATAATTATATCACCACGATATACTTGTGTTTGAGATATCAATCAGGCTTCCAGTAAGGTGTGTGAGCTAATGTAGATGTATGTGCAACAAATGGCTTTCTTTGCTATCAATGCGTAACGTTATGATGCATTGTATCTTGCATTTGTTTTACATATTTTTATTGTCTTTTTTGTATGCATTTTAATTGAAATATGCCATTATATATTTGAAGAAATTTCGTTATTATTTGTTTTTCCTTAAAACTTTTTAGAGTGCACAACGAAGCAAAGCTGTTATCTTGCGTCTACTAAATAACAAAATTTGAGTTAACGTGTACGAGAATTAACCAACATTTCGCCTACTAATCCCAGTTGGATTAGACGTTATCGGGATTTTCAATATACACACAGTTTAAATGTTTTAAATTTTAGAAACCTGTCCCAGTTGGATTAGACGTTATCGGGATTTTGAATTTTGTAGTTGTTTCTGTTTTATATATGTAACATTGTACTATACTATAGCATCATGTTTTTTGTATAAACATTGTATTTTTATATGTCATGATATACTTTTTATTTGTATTTTCTTACAACATACAATGTCATCAACTTTCAGTTTTTTATGTATATTTCCCTCCATTATAATTTTAATTAGGATATGTATTAGGAGTTTATTATTCAGGTTAAACCGTTTTTGTAGTTGTCGACCATGTTCTCCTACAAAACTGATAACATCAACTGTTGTATTAATGGTTAATAAAACTTTTCTTACTTGATAAATAAATAACCTCCCTCAACCCCCACTAACTCCCATTTTTTTTTTTCAGAAGGTAGTTAACTTGAGCGGTTATTATTTACATGGGGTATTTAGGTAAACATAGGATAGGAGTTGACTACAAAGTCCAAATTTCCTAACACAATATTATACAAAAAACCAAAGCATTTGTAAAAACAAAATTCGTTGTGAAAAACACAATACTAGATGAACTCCGTATGTTGGTTAGTATCAGAAGTTTAGCGTGGATGTTGAATCGTGGAAACTGCAAAATGAAATCCGGTCAAAAGTGATTTCTTTTCTGCTCGGTGTATCTATCCCATTGATGATTAGGTCATATAAATGGATATAACAAGTTCATTATAGTTTAAGAATGAGGTGAGATTGCTAAGATAAACATAAGGACAAAGGAGATGCATTACATTAAATGTATAATGAAATACTATATGTACACTGTTATCATTGACATGTAATATGTATATATATCTTTTTTGTTTGTTAATTTTATGGTGATAGCAACACCTACGTTTATCTGGCTGTCCGACCATGGTATTTATCTGTCAGATTAAATCTCATCCGTAATAACCCCCAAAAAATTGGCAGTTTTTTAGAGTGCAGCAGTTAGGAAGTTACCTAAAATTACTCCCCAAGTTCTCCACTCTCCCATTTAATTAATTACACATCTGCAATAAAATACATGCAAGATAAAATTCGTTACTAAATCCAATTATTCATTTTTGAATGTATCATCTGGCAACAATAAAAAAAGTAAAACTAATTTACCTCTAAAAAATTAATTTTAATTAAACATGTAACAAAGTAATATATAATATTTATTTTAAAGGTGTATTAATATTTGTGTCAGGATGAATTTGAGTTGCAGCAGACAAACGATCAATTTTAGTTGTAGCATGCAACACCTGAAAGAAAAACTTAAATTATATATTAAGAAACAACCATTAATTCGATCTCTTAATAGATATTACCTTTCTAACAAATAAAACTCGGGATGTATCAATTTTATTTAACCATTATTAATGCATTAAAATGTATTCGAATGTTATCCCATTTGTTATAAGTTGCAGTATTATAAATCATTGTGTTAGAAAAGTCATAAGTCAATATTTATGTGATTTAGTTACACATAATATACATACAATTTAACATTGTGTTTTTGAAGACATTGTGTTTTTAATACGTCCAATCTTGACGGTTATTTATGAATTTTAGTAGCACATAATTGAATAAATACAATTTAACATTGTGTTTTTGAATATGTAACAGTTATTTCTTAATTAAAGCAATTTTCTCCTAAAGACAGTTCAGGTTGACACTTTGACGTGGTCAGCCTAATAAATAGAAGATAACATTCCACGATCTAACAAAATAACTATAAAATTAAATAAAAAACTGCTAATTAGTTAGTTCAACCCATGATTTTCTGGCCACATTCTTCACCTAAGACACTTCCAACAAAAAAGGAAGCAATTTGAAAAAAAAAAAAAAAAACAAATGCAGTTCCGTGGGTACTGGGTAGTGGGAGTTTCTTTATATTTCTATATAAAGGTGTGCGATTGATCCTGACCGTACAAATTAGACGGTTAATTGTGAGGTTTAATCCTGGCCAGAATAACCACCAGGTGGTTATGGCCAGAATTTGAATGTTTTTTAGGTGTAGCAGTTTCACGATTCAACATCCACGCTATTGATGTTGATGTTAAATTGTGTCTGAATTTGATTTAGTTTATGTTGATGTTAAATTGTGTCTGAATATAGAATTGCAAACATAAAAAAAAACACTATGTATACCATAAACATCTAACTTTGATAGATCTCATCTATCTTCATTTAATGGTGTTAGCAATTGCTACGGTAATCAATTTACAAATAATTACTTAGACATTTTAAATTGTGCGAATTAGATGTAAGATTTTAATTTAGTATGTATGACAATACAAGAATAGTTGTACTTACTAATTGCAATCGAATAAAAAGTCATAATTATCTTAAATATAGACATAGTTATTGATGTTCTTAATAGTTAGATAAGAAGTCATTGTGATATTAAAATATGTAGTGAGTTTGGATGGTGTTAATCATATATACCCGGACCGTGGACGGGTAAACTACTAGTTTATCTTGTTATGTTTGGAACCATTTTAAGTTTATACTGTTATGTTTAGAACCAAGTTATGTTTAAAGCCTATTTTTTGCGTGTGGTTGTCTTGGTTTAAGCACTATTCAAATTGCATCAATATCATAACCTAAGTTTCTAGTGTCATACTATTATATTCACAAATCATGATTTGGAATTGTCTTGAAGTTGCATCAACAAATCGGATGCGTGTGCAGCCATGAGTCGAGTCAAAAGGACGATGGGTCAAGCTTGAGAAGCCTTACTTTTTTGGTTTGGCTTTGATGGCCGAACTAATATAGCTTTTGTGGAGTGCCTAAAGCTTACAAGCCTCTCAACAACTCATGCATCGGAATAGAGTTAAAAGTTAGTTGATTGCCTAAAGCTTACAGACCTCTCACCATCCACCGACCTATCTAGAAATTTTTCCTAAGGCATTACAATAACACACTTTAGTATCGATAGTATATTATGTATAAGACCATATAACAACAAGCCAACTTTGTTAGTAAAACAATGATTGAATACCCAATTGTCAAATTAACTCTCCATATTTCAAGTCTTCTGATGTTTCATAAGTCTGCTTGATATGGAATAAGGCCCCAAGAGGCTTTATTATGGCACATCGTTGTTAACTAGACGCCATGTCAGCAAGAGATCTTTATTCTCCTTTGCCAATAACGTACATGGTATGGAATTACACCCCCCACCCTCTCAAAAAAAAAAAAAAAAACCAATCATTAGTCGTTTTGTTTTATTCTATTTAAACTAAATAAAATACCATTTAAACAACTAAAAAATACAATCCAAGTTTAAAAAAAATTACACAACCCAAATAATAAAAAAACTACTCGTCATCATCTTTAATTATAGTGCAATCCAACCATAGATGTTCAACAAAATCCGATCGAAGATCCAAGTGTATGTCTCTTTTTTCGTATTTTCCAGGCGGATATGTTTTTTCTCGACATAGGTTAGAATTGGGTTAGCCGACTGAACGGTATCATCACAGTCGAGACAAATGGCTCGGCTCATGTCCTCCAAAATCATATTCTGTAATATAATGCAATTATACATTATATTTCTCATTTTTTCTTTTCTAATATATGTGATGGTTGGGCAATGATAGTTCAACGTTTCTTTAACACCCTAAATGCCTGTTCGACATATTTTCTTACCGACTCATGTTTTTCTTGTAGTACAATTGTTTTCTTCATCAGTGCAAGAAATACTTTTCATCAAGACAGCTCACTCTGGATATGTCACACCCCCAAAATCCACAAGCGGAGTATCACCGCATGGAGGCGTGACTGACCAGGATCAAGCCACCAATCATATTGAACAAGTAATTAAATAAATAAAATCAACCACAATAGAATTGGTGTCCAAAAGAAAGCAACCAATTTTAAGTTAACAGCGGAAACATAAAATGTAAAACCCAAACATAAGCAATAAGTTTATAAAGTATAAATGTTAATATGGAACTCAACAGTCCATGTCCCCACAACGACCACTCCTCCCTGTGCAAGCTCCATAAGCATCTAACGACCTGCAAGGCATGTAACAACGAGTCAACAACAAAGTTGAGCGAGTTCACAGTTGGTTGTTTAGTTTTACAAATTTGTTTTGAAAACCATAAGTTGTTTCGTAAGCCACGAGTTAACCAGTATCGTTATTTCCCAATCCTTATCCATAATTAGTGGGGGCTTCCCCATGTGAACCACTAGACTATTACCATATCGACAACTGACGAACAATAGTTGTGCCCTACATCAATGTCTATCATCATTGACTAAGTGCCCAGATCCATTAGTACACGCCCGTCCGAATGGCACGGTGTGAGGCTTTTCAACCCTAATAGCGCTATTAACTAATGACCCGCTCGCCATTGGCCCGGCGATTAAGTTGATATAAAAATGAGGGACTTCATGATAGAGTTTTTGTCTAGTAAGTTTAAGGTTGTTGTCCAACCAAGGAGAATACGCAGGATTAATTTTGGCATCCTACCCAAGGAGGATGGCGGTACATATCCTACCCAAGGAGGATATGTAGGTTCCGTT
Source organism: Helianthus tuberosus (assembly GCA_030545235.1). Lineage (NCBI taxonomy): Eukaryota > Viridiplantae > Streptophyta > Magnoliopsida > Asterales > Asteraceae > Helianthus > Helianthus tuberosus. The sequence continues at coordinate 106,344,066 of CM060383.1, forward strand.
TTAATTCTTTAACCCATTCCCAACCACCGGGAATCCCATGCCTTAGAGAGTGTGTGAACTCACCTTGGTTTGCTCGGTTTGTTAAGTTACTTGTTCTCAGATAATCACAAACGTCCTAACATAGTTACCGACATCAATCAGTCTCAGATGCACATAATCCGCATATTGCACATACAGTTAATTCACATATTCCTTGTATATACTCCACATATGGTAAGCACGTATGACACAATTTATCTTACAAATTATAATAAGTATTCGGGCCCTCAATACATACAAATAACATGATGCACACATTAACAGTTCACATCTCGTTCACAGAAACATGCATATAAAATAACTCATAACATCCCATATTCACTTTGGTTACCACATATTGTGTTGAAATTGTACATGGTCTGCCATCACTTGGCAACCCATTTCGGACCTTCAACATGACCCAGTTGCAGTTAAACCCAACACAAAACAACATCATACGGTCCGGTAAAGCTATGTTACACCGTTTTGCTTATGTAGCCCAGTTATCCACACCGGCCCAACCAAATTGTATGACCTTATTCGCCCCAAAAGCCCAAGACAGATTGTATATCATCATTTAACTTTTTCCATATAACATACCCATTCTAATCAATTTTAGTCTAACTCAAATACCTAATTAATAACTTACTGTTACTTTGTGACCACACCTAAATATACATTATTCTTGTATCAGTAAATCAAGTTCAAGCAAATAACCAATCCAGTTCGCACAACAACCGATTACATATCATTCGAAATTTCATAAACATCAAACATCTAGCAAGGTATCGAGAATATCCATCATCACTTAAGCACCAAGATTAATCCAACAGTGTATACGAATTTACTAACATCAGATGGCATCTATCAAAGGAAACCAATTCATGTCACAAAACTAGTCATGTACAACACAAGTCACAACTAATGCATTGATTTGTCTAATACTTAGCAAGACTATAGGTTAATACCCTATTATCGATTACATATCACCAAGTATTAACATGATCAACAACCACAGCCATGCACCACTACAACTATGTTCATATAACAAGAAAATCAGATTTGTAACATCAATAAGTTATACTAACCGAAGAAGAACAAGAAGTGTTCGAGCACAACAGTTTTCAAAGGAGGGGGGGTCGCCAGTCGTCGATCAGGGAGAAGGAGTAGGGTTTGTTGTATGGATATTGTGAGATAAAAAAAATCACGTAACATCCTATTATAGTGCCAAATAAACATGAGTGGGCTGGAAGTCATGTTACGCACATAAGTTAGGCCGTGATTACTCAAGTTGGGCCGAGATCACATACAAGAACAATTGATAATATCCTAGTGTGTAATGGGCCAATACATTACCGGGTTTAAAGTGTGTAAAGGCGGCCCAAAGTGTACAGCCCAAATGCCAATATAATAATTACGAGTTATCATACAAATAAATTTAACGAAGTTATACGAACAAACGTTTAACACAACGAAGAGGGATAACGAGGAGTTAATATCACAAGGCAAAACATTACTAACCTTGAGAATTCGGGTTGTCACATCATCCCCAACTTGAAAGAAATTTCATCCCGAAATTTAGCACGTAGTTACTGAGGAAGCTAGTTATGTTGCGTGTTTTCCTGGGGTGTCACATCATCCCCCCGTTGGTTTGGAATTTCGTCCCGAAATTCCGCAGTAGCTTCCGCCTCAGCAGTGGATTCGCTTTTCTCGAACAATTGGGGATACTTGTGTTTCATTCGGTCTTCTCGTTCCCAGGTAAACTCTGGGCCACGACGGGAGTTCCAACGAACTCGAACAAGAGGAATTCTGGTACGCTTGAGAACCTTAACGTCTCGGTCTGTAATCTCTACAGGTTCTTCGACGAATCGCAACTGATCATCGATAGTGAGCTCCTTGAGAGGAACTATGAGGGTCTCATCTGACAGACACTTCTTCAGATTTGACACGTGGAATACGTTGTGAACTCCGCTGAGTTCTTCGGGTAAATTCAGCTTGTAGGCCACCTTGCCAATTTTCTCAGTGATTTGGAAAGGTCCAACATATCGTGAGTTGAGCTTGCCTCGTTTTCCAAAACGGACTACACCTTTCCAAGGTGAGACTTTAAGTAGCACTCGATCCCCAACCTGGAACTCGAGTGGTTTCCTGCGATTATCAGCGTAGCTTTTCTGACGGTCGCGAGCTGCCGCCATTCATTGTCGTATCTGAGCAATCTTCTCAATCGTGTCTACCACAAGTTCTGGGCCTGTGATTTGGCTGTCACCAACTTCTGCCCAACAAAGAGGTGGTCGACATTTACGTTTGTACAATGCCTTAAACGAAGCGGCCTGAATACTGGTGTGGTAGCTGTTATTATACGAAAATTCCACTAAAGGTAGATGTCGTTCCCAGCCGTTACCAAAGTCATTCACACATGCCCTAAGCATGTCTTCAAGGGTTTGGATGGTGCGTTCAGACTGCCCATTCGTTTGCGGGTGATATGATGTGCTCATGTCTAATCGAGAGCCAAAAGACTTGTGCATTGCTTGCCATAGTTCAGAGGTAAAACGTGCATCACGATCGGAAATAATGGAGGTTGGCACTCCGTGCCTCGAAACCACTTCCTTCAGGTAAACGTCTGCTAAAGTAGAGAACTTGTCTGTTTCTTTGATAGCCAAGAAGTGTGCAGACTTAGTCAATCGATCTACTATCACCCAATTAGTGTCATTTCCGCGTTGAGATCTAGGCAGGCCAGTAACGAAATCCATGGAAATTTGCTCCCATTTCCATGTCGGGATCTTTGGTTGTTGGAGTAGGCCTGATGGTTTCTGATATTCAATCTTGACTCTCGCACAAGTCAAACATTTACTGACGTAGGTTGCTATGTTGGCTTTCATGCTAGGCCACCAGTATGTAGTCTTTAGGTCGTGGTACATCTTATCCGAACCAGGATGTACTGAGTAATGAGACTTATGTGCTTCATCCATCACAAGCTCGCGTAAGTTTCCGTAAAGTGGGACCCAGGTGCGCCCTGTTACGTAGTAGGCACCGTCTTCCTTTTGTTCTAACCGTTTCCTCGATCCTCGCAAAGACTCAGCCCTGATGTTCTCTGTTTTCAATGCTTCAACCTGAGCATCTCGTATCTGAGCGGGAAGACTAGAGTGAATGGTAAGCTGTAACGCACGTACACGCTTAGGTTTAGACTCCTTCCGGCTAAGGGCATCGGCCACAATATTGGCTTTGCCCGGATGATACTTGATCGCGCATTCGTAATCATTTAGGAGTTCGACCCATCGACGCTGTCGCATGTTCAACTCTTTCTGTTCGAGGATATGCTGGAGACTCCTGTGATCGGTGTAAATGGTGCACTTGGTACCGTACAGGTAATGCCTCCATATCTTGAGTGCAAAAACAACAGCTCCCAGTTCCAGATTATGAGTAGTGTAGTTCTTTTCATGAACCTTAAGTTGCCGTGATGCATAAGCAATGACCTTGTCACGTTGCATCAACACGCAACCAAGTCCTTGGATGGAAGCGTCGCAATAAACCACGAAATCGTCTGTGCCTTCAGGCAATGAGAGAATAGGCGCGCTACAAAGTCTATCTTTTAAGTGCTGAAATGCGGATTCCTGTGCATCACCCCAATGATAGGTGACACCCTTCTGAGTTAGTGAAGTGAGAGGTTGCGCAATCTTGGAGAAATCCTTGATGAACCTTCTGTAGTAGCCCACCAAACCCAAGAATTGGCGGATTTCTGTTGGTGTACGGGGTGCAGCCCAGTTCTTGATCGAGTCTACATTGGATGGATCAACGTGTATCCCATCCTTGTTTACCACGTGGCCTAGGAAATGGACTTCGCGAAGCCAGAAGTCACATTTCGAGAATTTGGCATACAACTGCTCTGTTCGAAGGAGTTCCAAAATAAGTCGCAGGTGATGTTCGTATTCCTCTTGACTCTTAGAGTAGATCAGGATGTCGTCGATGAATACAATAACGAATTTATCCAGGTAAGGCTTGCACACTCTGTTCATAAGATCCATGAAGACCGCAGGTGCATTCATCAATCCAAAAGGCATAACCAGAAACTCGTAATGCCCATACCGAGTCCTGAATGCTGTTTTAGAGATATCCTCATCTCGGACTCTCAGTTGATGGTAGCCTGACCTCAGGTCAATCTTCGAGTAGTAGCTCGACCCTTGCAGCTGGTCGAATAAGTCATCAATGCGTGGAAAAGGATAACGATTCTTCACGGTCACCTTGTTGAGTTCGCGGTAGTCAATACACATTCTGAAGGTACCGTCTTTCTTCTTCACAAATAACACTGGAGCTCCCCAGGGCGAAGAGCTAGGATGAATAAAACCCTTATCCAAGAGCTCTTGTAGTTGAGTGGACAGTTCCTCGAGTTCTGATGGGGCTAGACGATAAGGTGCTAGAGCTATGGGCGCTGCTCCAGGAGTTAGCTCGATTTGAAACTCGACTTGTCGATGAGGCGGAAGACCAGGTAATTCCTCAGGAAAGTTGCGCACAATAGGAATGTCTTCTATCTTCTTTTCTTTCGAGGAGGTATCAGAAACGAGGGCTAGAATAGCAGTGTGGCCCTTTCGTAAACACTTCTGGGCCTTAAGGAAAGAGATGATGCCCACAACAGCACCACTCTTGTCACCATGAATCATGAGAGGTTCTTCACCCGAACGAGGAATACGGACGATTTTCTCCTTACAAATAATCTCCGCTTGATGTCGAGATAGCCAATCCATCCCAATAACGACGTCGAAACTACCAAGAACGATGGGAATAAGATCGATAGAGAAAGTTTGACCAGCTAAGATGAGATTACAACCCTTAACTATGTGTGTGGCCTTGAGACTTTTACCATTTGCTAGTTCTACCGTGTGTTTGGTGTTCAAAAGTGTTAGAGTGCGCTTAAGCATTTGACTAACTTTTAGGGACACATAACTAGTATCGGCACCCGAATCGAATAAAACAATAACAAAGAAATCATCCAGTAGAAACTTACCCATCACAACGTTGGGATCGTTCCTCGCGTCACCCTGACCCAGCACGAAAACACGTCCTCTGGCACCATTGCCATCATTGTTACCCCCGTTATTGTTCCCGTTTCCCTGATTATTGTTTTTGTTCTGATTCTGGTTCAACTGGGGGCAGTTCCTCTTGAAGTGACCTTCAGCACCACACTGATAGCATCCCCTGTTACCCTGCTGTTGCTGCGGCTGATTCTGTGGAGCTGGTGGCTGTTGTTGACGATTCAGATTTGCCGGTCGTGCGCCCCTGCAATCCTTTGCTTCATGACCAAACTTGTTACACCTCAGACAACGACCCTTGTTGCACTGCCCACTTTGATGCTTGTTGCATCGGTTGCACTTGGGGTGGTTTCCCCTGTATCCACCCTGCCCTTGACTACCAGAAGATTGCTGACTAGGACTCTGGTAGTCATCAGTCTTTCGCTGCTGAGACTGAGACTGAGCTGATGTTGAACCCTTGCTCGAGTCTCCATCCCATTTGCGCTTGTTGTCGCTGGGGGCATCAGGAGTAGTAGTAGCAGTAGTACCAATACGCTTGGGCAGCCTGTTCTGCTCGACTGCTTGATCAGTGAGACGATGAGCCAAACGAATAACTTGCTGGATAGTGGCGAGGTTTGCTGCAGTCACATGGCTCTGAATCTCTGGCACTAAACCTTTAAAGTACAGCTCGATACGCTTGATAGGAGGATCTACCATAGTAGGACACATGATAGCCAACTTGTTCGATCTTTTCGTGTACGCTTCAATTTCCGACCCCGTCATCTTTAAGTTGAAGAACTCTACCTCCAGCTTATGGATGTCATCACGATTACAATACTCTTCCTTGATCAATTCCTTGAAATCGTTCCATGGGGTGGCATTAGCAGCAACCAACCCCAGCATCTGAACCTGAGCGTTCCACCACGTGAGCGCTACACCTTCAAGAGTACCAGTAGCATACTTCACCCTACGAGCCTCAGGGAATTCACACATCTCGAAAACAGACTCGAGCTTCTCAAACCAGTGAAGGAGGCCTACAGCTCCCTCAGTTCCGTTGAAAGTAGTAGGTCGGCAGTCCATAAAAAATTTGAAAGTACAAACAGGAGGCTGAGCATGTTGACCTGTCGTGTGTGTAAGAAGAGACAAGGTTAAGCACAAGTGTTGGTTTACGAGAGTAGGATCTAAAGATCATAGAGTAAGTTGCAATGGCAGGTTATACCTCCTGCCCAAGCGGCTGCGAGTGCTGCAGTAACTTGTTCATTGATTAAAGCCGTCAGCTGGGCTTGAGTTAGGTTGATACGTCCACTCATGATCTTCATATCAAAGGAAACATGAGTGAGAAAGGTGTCGCGAAAGTGCGATGACAGAAGAAAGTAAGCACACATGTGTTTCAAACAATAGTTGCTACATTTATCTAAGCATACCATGAACAATGTACTATGTAACTAACAGGTAGGTAATATAAACATAAACCATATCACCTAGAATGTTGAGCCTTGCACATGGAGCGAAGCGTCGTTGTGGATCGTTAAGCACTGTACAGGTTATAGTCTGGTTTTGTCAAAAAGCTTTTCCCTTTTTTTTAAAACCAAGTTCACTATAACCAATGGCTCTGATACCAATCTGTCACACCCCCAAAATCCACAAGCGGAGTATCACCGCATGGAGGCGTGACTGACCAGGATCAAGCCACCAATCATATTGAACAAGTAATTAAATAAATAAAACCAACCACAATATAATTGGTGTCCAAAAGAAAGCAACCAATTTTAAGTAAACAGCGGAAACATAAAATGTAAAACCCAAACATAAGCAATAAGTTTATAAAGTATAAATGTTTAACATGGAACTCAACAGTCCATGTCCCCACAACGGCCACTCCTCCCTGTGCAAGCTCCATAAGCATCTAACGACCTGCAAGGCATGTAACAACGAGTTAACAACAAAGTTGAGCGAGTTCACAGTTGGTTGTTTAGTTTTACAAATTTGTTTTGAAAACCATAAGTTGTTTCGTAAGCCACGAGTTAACCAGTATCGTTATTTCCCAATCCTTATCCATAATCAGTGGGGGCTTCCCCATGTGAACCACTAGACTATTACCATATCAACAACTGACGAACAATAGTTGTGCCCTACGTCAATGTCTATCATCATTGACTAAGTGCCCAGATCCATTAGTACACGCCCGTCTGAACGGCACGGTGTGAGGCTTGTCAACCCTAATAACGCTATTAACTAATGACCCGCTCGCCATTGGCCCGACGATTAAGTCGATATAAAAACGAGGGACTTCATGATAGAGTTTTTGTCTAGTAAGTTTAAGGTTGTTGTCCAACCAAGGAGGACGAACGTACGTATTCTACCCAAGTAGAATACGCAGGATTAATTTTGGCATCCAACCCAAGGAGGATGGCGGTACATATCCTACCCAAGGAGGATATGTAGGTTCCGTTTTAATTCTTTAACCCATTCCCAACCACCGGGAATCCCATGCCTTAGAGAGTGTGTGAACTCACCTTGGTTTGCTCGGTTTGTTAAGTTACTTGTTCTCAGATAATCACAAATGTCCTAACATAGTTACCGACATTAATCAGTCTCAGATGCACATAATCTGCATATTGCACGTACAATTAATTCACATATTCCTTGTATATACTCCACATATGGTAAGCACGTATGACACAATTTATCTTACAAATTATAATAAGTATTCAGGCCCTCAATACATACAAATAACATGATGCACACATTAATAGTTCACATCTCGTTCACAGAAACATGCATATAAACATAACTCATAACATCCCATATTCACTTTGGTTACCACATCTTGTGTTGAAATTGTACATGGTCTGCCATCACTTGGCAGCCCATTTCGGACCTTCAACATGACCCAGTTGCAGTTAAACCCAACACAAAACAACATCATATGGTCCAGTAAAGCTATGTTACACCGTTTTGCTTATGTAGCCCAGTTATCCACACCGGCCCAACCAAATTGTATGACCTTATTCGCCCCAAAAGCCCAAGACAGATTGTATATCATCATTTAACTTTTGCCATATAACATACCCATTCTAATCAATTTTAGTCTAACTCAAATACCTAATTAATAACTTACTGTTACTTTGTGACCACACCTAAATATACATTATTCTTGTATCAGTAAATCAAGTTCAAGCAAGTAACCAATCCAGTTCGCACAACAACCGATTACATATCATTTGAAATTTCATAAACATCAAACATCTAGCAAGGTGTCGAGAATATCCATCATCACTTAAGCACCAAGATTAATCCAACCGTGTATACGAATTTACTAACATCAGATGGCATCTATCAAAGGAAACCAATTCATGTCACAAAACTAGTCATGTACAACACAAGTCACAACTAATGCATTGATTTGTCTAATACTTAGCAAGACTATAGGTTAATACCCTATTATCGATTACATATCACCAAGTATTAACTTGATCAACAACCACAACCATGCACCACTACAACTATGTTCATATAACAAGAAAATCAGATTTGTAACATCAATAAGTTATACTAACCGAAGAAGAACAAGAAGTATTCGAGCACAACAGTTTTCGAAGGAGGGGGGGGGGTCGCCAGTCGTCGATCAGGGAGAAGGAGTAGGGTTTGTTTTATGGATATTGTGAGATAAAAAAAATCACGTAACATCCTATTATAGTGCCAAATAAACATGAGTGGGCTGGAAGTCGTGTTACGCACATAAGTTGGGCCGTGATTACTCAAGTTGGGCCGAGATCACATATAAGAACAATTGATAATATCCTAGTGTGTAATGGGCCAATACATTACCGGGTTTAAAGTGTGTAAAGGCGGCCCCAAGTGTACAGCCCAAATGCCAATATAATAATTACGAGTTATCGTACAAATAAATTTAACGGAGTTATACGAACAAACGTTTAACACAACGAAGAGGGATAACGAGGAGTTAAGATCACAAGGCAAAACATTACTAACCTTGAGAATTCGGGTTGTCACAGGATATATATCCATCAACAAGATAATACCCATACTTGTAATGCACATCCAAGTACACATGCCAAATCCATAGATTTTGAGACGCGATTGCTTGTAGGATTAGGGTTGGACCATCGTGATCACCTCGGGTGTGTTGGCCTCTCCAAGCCATTGGACATGCTGTCCAATCCCAATGCATGCAATCAAGGCTACCTAACATCCCAAGAAAACCGTGTATTCCTTGATGGGCCGCGTATAAAAGTGGGATGTCACTCGAGGTCGGACTCCTAAGATATCGTTGTCCATATAGATCAATAACACCTAAAAATATAATATTAACAATAATAATAATAATAATAATAATAATAATAATAATAATAATAATAATAATGATAAGATTAAATAAAAACCATATCTTCACAAAAATGGTCAAGACTATCCCTACACGTGCGTGCGGACAATCTTAAATACTCATACCATGCTTCGCTTGACATGCCGAATGCTAGTTGACGAATGGAGTCTGCACATCTTTGCGACCGAGAGAATCCGAGTCTACGCCGTGCATCCCCTCTTTGTTTGAAAAATGTATATTCATTCTCTAAATTGCCACTAATTCGCAAAAATAAAGAGGGCGACTCATACGAAAGCGGCGTCAAAATTGCTCATCATTGTACGACGAATTGTTAGCAAAATAATCACTCACCAAACAATTGTGAGCACCAATCCGGTCTCGTTCAAGATGTGGTTGTCTAGTATGTGGTTCTGACGATTAGCTTCATCTCATAAATATTGAACAACCTCTTAGATCAAGGATAAGCAAGTCATCAAGCGTACCCGAGTTGGTTGATGACTTTATAATTTAAGGTGTAAGAACTTCTTACTTTTGATCTTGGATCTTGTTAGTCTTGAATTTTTGATTCTCTGCTTTGACCTTTAAGCTTCACCATACATAACTAACTTGCAAGTCAATACACAACTTTATAATTTATATATAACTAGTGTTATATGCCACGCGCGTTGCGACACAGTAATCTCTTGATAGTTGATACTAATCGGCACCAAAACCGGAAATTTCCAGATACTATCGACACCAAAACCTTTAAAAATTGATACTCCATGATAATAAGACCAAACCCAATGCAATGCATTTGAGTTGCATTTGTGACATGGATGATGAGTTGGAGGAGAGAGAGAGAGAGAGAGAGAGAGAGAGAAAGAGAGAGAGTGTGTGTGTGTGTGAAAAAAAGTTCTTACCTAAGTGCATGCATTTGTGGAGAGAAAATAAAGTTTTTGAGTAGTGAAGTCTTAAATAAAGAAAGGGAAAAAGGAAAGATAGTGAATAGTGAGATGATGTGGCAAAAGTTTTTACAAGAATTTTGATCTTGCATTGGAGATGGTCTAATCTCCCGAATTCTTCTTTTTTGCTTATGATTGACATAAGGATATTGGTTGATTTCTAGCAATGAGAAATAGGGTTAAGTTATTCTACAAAGACTCCTAGGGTCTGTTTGGTATGAGGTAAAGGAATGGACGAAGGAATGGAATGGACGAGGTAGTGGAATGGACGAAGAAATGCAATAGATCATTACCATTCCATGTCTTGTTTGGTTACCATGTGTGAATGGAATGAATTATTATTGTGTATTGTTCGGTAGGCAATAAAAACGGAGTAATAAAATCTGCGGTGAGTGATGGTGGTGGTCGGTGGTAGTGATTGTGGGTGGTTATAGGTGGCGGTGGTGGGTGTCGGCGGCGGCGATGGGTGGTGGTGGTGGCGGCAAGTGGCGGTGACGACGAGTGGTGGTGGCGGCAAGGTGGCGGCGGCAAGGTGGCCTTTGGTGGTGGGTGGCGGCAGAGGTGGCGCTGAGTGGCGGCGGAGACGGCGATTGGTGGTGCCGGTGGTGGTGGCGTCGAGATCAACGTGTCTGGCCAAAGAGTGATATTCGGGGTGGGAGGCGGCGGCGAGTGGCGTTGGCGGTTGGTCACAACTATGGGTGATAACGGTGGCGAGTGGGTGGCGGTGGCGACGGTGGCTGTTAGGGTGAGGTGGTGGCGGGTGGTGGTTGCGGTAGGTTGTGGCGAAGGTGGTGGGTTGTGGTGTTGATGAATGGTGCAAAAGGGTATTGCACACTTGTCACTCTATGAATCCTTCTTACACTTTTTACAATTAAGGTAGTGTTTGGTATGCAGGAATGAGAGATAGAATAGAATGTATGATTACGAGGGAATGAAGAAAATGGTGTTTGGTTGGTCAATGGAATGAAATCACCCATTCAAAAAGGCATTCCATTCCCTCAAAATCATTTCTTCCACCCCCATGTTTTTTTCCATTCAATCATCTAAAACCTAAACCCACTACACCACCACCCAAAACCACCTCCACCCCACCCCACCACCACCACCACCCAAAAACCCAACCCCCCCCCCCCCCCCCCCAAAAAAAAAAAAAACAAAAAAAAAAAACTTCAATATATTGCTTTGATTACAGCACCAAACCTGGTGGAGGGTTTTTGGGTGGTGGTGGGTGTTTAGGTTTTTTTTTTTTTTTTTTTTTTTTTTTTTTTTGTGTAGTGGGTTTTTTTAAAAGCCTTTGTACCCTTCTTACAATAAGGAGCCTTTGTATTTGATTCTAATCCATGATAAATATATTGCTTTGATTACAGCACCAAACCTGGGATAATGATGGTGACGAAAGTTTGGGACCAAGAGAGCCTTTCTTTTGTAAAACTATTATGGCTTTTAGAATAAAGAGAAACAAAAATGACCAAAACCACTTCATCTACGTCCCCCTCCTCTATACGTCATCTGAAACAACCTTGGCACCAAATACAACTTCAATCGGCTGCAGCATGGAAAATACACAACTTCATGAACATTCATAGTTCATACACTAACCAATATGCTATTTAATTTTTCTAATTTACTATTTGCTAACACGTCGTTCAATATATAACACTATGATCATAACCATTGTTCTTGTCGGGATTCAGTGGTGTCAATTTTACTTTTTTTTTAATCAAAACGGGTTTGATATATTTTATTAACTAAATATATAATTAATAAGAACGCAGCGGAATTAATATAAATAATCAACACCAAAAGTGAACCGAACAGGATCATGGTTACAAACATGCAAATACGATATATATATTATTAATCTACTGATGAGATTAAATATACCTTAGTGGTTAAAGATTAACCGTTTGAGACACCGAGGTACAACGAACAAGTGCTAGAACACGAACACGGCTTGCCTTTTATTCGTCTGAATCACAAAGTGGATAGCACAATTTATTAACTGGCTATTACTGTCCTGTGTATGGGGTTCGAAAATCATCAAATGGTGATGATTTCAACCCTTTTGACGGCAGAGCATATTTCCTCAAAAGGAAGATGACTGAGTTAATATATATAGTAATATATATTTAGATTACCTATAATAACCCTACTAATCATCTCTAATTATCTCTTAGCCCTCAAAACCCAATATAATAAGTTCAAGTCCAGACGTAATGCGAAGCCCGAAAAACAAAGTTTAATTAAATAAGTAATTAAACGTTATATTATTTATAACCCGTATAAATAATAAATCCCGTTTCTCGTGGATATATAATTATTCTAGATAATTATATATTTCGTTCCGTTAATTGTTCGTGGTAACCAGTTAACCAAGTTAAGTGGATTTAATGTTCGTTGCCCAATGTGTAACTCTTACGGGTCATAGCTCGGTCAACAACGTTGACTTATCAAACCCGTACATATAAATCCAACAATCTCCCACTTGGACGACCTTCGATAAAATCATCAACGCAGACAGTCAGCGGCGCTCTAACTGCACATGGCTGCCCCAACAAGGTATGACACTTTAAAGTCATTAACCATAACACCTTGCCATTAGCAACAACTTACTATTGCAAGATAATAGACTTATGGTAATTGTTGTCATTCATCCTTTCTGTAAAAGACATACATTGAATCAATGAGACATGGATTAGGTTCATCTTCATATGGTGTTCAATTATTATTGTTCTCGATCAAGAGTCAAAGTGGTCAGAATAAACACACAATAAGTTTGGGTAAGGCTTTACACTTCACCGATTTGAATCAACGATGGCGCCACAATATCTAATTGTTACATATCATGTAAGAGTATAGAATCCTATATCGACTACATACAACTCCCACTGAACTTCAGAACTATTCCCAGTTAAAGCCTTTATAAGTGGCAGTTACGCGACAACGGTTGACAGTAATCAAAGAATAATCCTTGGTAAATGGAAGTTCTAATATGTATCTTAGGTCAAAGGATACTAAATGAGTATACCAATATCAAATCATCTTATGACTAAGATCCATGAAGATGATTTGATGCGAGTTATATCCAACGTCATTCTCAATGAGGTATGTGAATTTGGAAGTCAACTCCTTGAGTTGAAAGTCAGAATAGTCTTAATTCAGAATCGTTCCCACGAGTTTGACGGACTAAGGATAGTTTAGAATGCAAGATTCATGGATTAAACATATTAAAATCGAACACAGTTATAAGATTTAGAATGTCATTTAGCCAGTAAATCAACAGTGAATTCAAAAGTACAACTGTTAAAAGTTCGTACATCCAAATACTAAATCAAAACATATAGCTAGCTAATCTAAGCCCGATAGCACCCATGTGCTGATCATGCTTGTCCTGAGTCATGGGCTAAGTAAACGGGTCTGCTAGGTTTTGATCTATGTTCACTTTGCTTATCACAATGTCTCGACGTTCCACAATTTCCCGTATGTAGTGGAACTTTCTTAGAATGTGCTTGGCCCTGTGATGAGATCTGGGCTCTTTGGCTTGAGCAATAGCACCTGTGTTATCACAGAATATCTCGATGGGTTTCTTAATGCTTGGAACCACATCGAGGTCGGTTATGAATTTCTTCATCCAAGCAGCTTCCATTTTGTCACACCCCGATGCGTAAAACAACAAACCGCGATGGAAACGTCGGGGAGTGGAGTGACAGAATTATTGTTTCACAACCATGGTATTTAAAGATTTGGTTTTATTAGAATTAATGTTTACATTGTCTTGGGATTAACGAAAACATAACATAATTAAACTGTCTTTTAAGTCACTAAGGCCCGAGTCCGCCTAAGTGTAGCACAATCATCATCAAACATTAGCTCCTGAAACACATGTGAAAATAGGTACGTCAACATAAAAATGCCTGTGAGATACATAGGTTTTATTGATGAAGAATTCATGACTTGTAGTTAAAAGAAGTGTTTAACAAAAAGTAGTCATGAATCTTTAAAAATGTTTTCTTTTATAAAATCATATGAAAATCGATATGAAAATCAGATGATATAAAAGAATAATGCATGGTTAAATAAATAACCAAGTAAAAATGAGTTTGTATAAAATATGTCATTTGTAAAACAATGTCGTGTCTTTGTATAAAATGTATCATGTCTTTGTCAAAGTAGTTTAGATAACGTTACGATATGTAATATAATAAAAGTACTTATATATAGGAAGTACCAGCGGCGTATCCACCATGCTTTTATCATATTACACACGCCTCGTTATTTAAATCACTTATCAATAACCACAAAAAATGTCTTGTTTAAACCAATGTCAAAATGTTTATATGTAAACAATTGTTGGATCTGAGTTTGTTTCTGATTGTATTTTGTGTTTGTAATTAAAATGAAAATGGATGAGTGTGCAGCGGAATTATGATGAAAACAAACTTTGCATACAATCAAACGAGAGTAATACTTTGATCAAACATCTTTTCACAATGAATCGGAAGATTGAATTTATTTCAATAATGATTACAATGATTGATGAATGAATGCAAACTCCCCCTCAGCCAGAGCTCAGTTGTTTGTTCGTGCAAAGAAGACGATGATGCAAAAGAGCTAATAGAACAGTACAAAGTACTGAACTATTTGTAGGCACTAGCAAACCACTGAGCATCTTAGCTGACGTCACCATGAAAGTGACATCTAACCTCCTAACAAACTCTAACCTCTGATCTATACAAACACTGCTATGTTAACTACTGCTATTACATTACATTACAAGACAGACTATAGATCAGCTGCTGCAACCTTCCACTGCTGTGAACCCAGCAGTACTTGTCCGGATCAGCAGTGCTTGACTCAAGGCAGTAGATTGAATCAGCAGAGCTTTAGTCTTTCATCAGGTCTTTACTTGAGCAGCAGTTGTAGGTCAGCAGTTTGCAAGATCAGCAGATAGGAGGTCAGCAGATGTTGAAATCATTTTCAAGGGGAGAGACTTGTATGTAATCATCTGCTTATTCTGGATCCACTGCTCTGATCCAGTTTTGGCTTTAATTATCTGTTCCTCTGATAGGGTTCAATCCCAACAATCTCCCCCTGGAACAGATAATGCCAAAACTCTTCATTATTGTGGACATTTATTGCCTCATCAACAGTTCCCTTATCTGACCTTTAAATTGTAGTTCAAAGTCAAGGGCATCTGTGTCTTCATCATCCCTGCTAAGTGGAAGATCAAAGAGATCCTGCAAATCTTCAAGACTCAGGCCAAGAGCTTGTTCCCTTGATATTTTCTCCACTTCTCCACCAGAACCGAGCAAGGTCAATACGCAGGTCTGTTTGTCAGTTTCCCACTTTTGTATTTTTGAGCCTGGTGGGTTTCTTGGGAGATGTTTATTTGCAGAGGTATTTGGTGAGGCTGGCCTATTCATAACTGGCTGAGAAGTATTTGTAGTTTGATCCAAACCAAGAGTTTCTATGATCATTTTCTTTATGCCTTCTTTTACAAGGTCATCTCCTTTTATCATCTCTTGGATGGTTTCACCTCCCAACTGTTTGTGTGACCTTCTTTTATAGATGGTAGCACCAGTTGGAGCAGTGGCTCTCCTGATTTGCAGCTTTGATGGTCTTTTTGAAACCTCTGCTTCAGGATAGTCAGGATTTTGAGGAACTTTTGGATCTTTCTTTCTTAATTCCTCCAACCTTTTGTAGGTGATCCTGACCACATCTTCTTTCCATCTAGCAATTTGTCTTTTGTTTCCATATTCAGCAGCAACCAGTTCTTCTTTCATTCTTTTCAGTTCTACCTGTTTGTCAGGTACATTCTTTCTAAACTTTGCCCAGTCAGGAGGAGTGTGAGTGACTTTCCTTTTTATCATGTCTTTAATTCTTGCTGCTTCATTTTCAAGCTCAGGAACAATCCACTCTTTGTACATGTATCTCTCTCCTTTGTATTTCTTGTGAGCCATGATGCTTTCAATGTAGTCTTTCTTCAAAGTTTCAGCTGCTCTTTCTGAAATTTGTTGACTGACATTTTTTGCAAATTGTTCTAGAGATCTGACTTGTGTGAGCAGATATTGATAATTTCTTGAAATTTCTTTGTCAGATTTCCCTTGTGTATTTCTTTTTGAGATATCCTCTACTTGCTTGTCCTTGATTTTCAAATATTCATCAACATTTTTAGGCCAGGGATATCCTTTTATTGATGACAAACTCCTTTTGGCAGGGTCATCCTCAAAGTAAAATGATTTTATTTCTTCTCTAACAGCTGCTAGCTCAAGAGGAAATTGAACACCTGCAGGAGGTAAGGGCTTGTGCATTCGAACTGAAGAGAGAGGAACTGGTTTTGGTATTGTGACAAGAGCTAAAGATTTTGAAGATGTTTGTGGTGGTGAAGTGTCATCATCTTTGAGAATTAGCCTTCCCCTCTTTGTTTGAGGAGGGGCTGATGATGTTTTGGATGGAACAGTGGTGGTGGATGTAGTGGCAGTGGTTTGTGATTGACTAACAGTTGTTGAAACAACTGGTGTTCCAACCACTATTGTCTTTACAGTAGATGTTGTAACAACTGCTGTCTTCTGCCTTTTGGCAGGAGGTGATTTTGTTTTTGGTGGTGATGGTGGTAAAGCAGTGGATGTAGTGTGTGTTGAAGTGGTGTGTGTTGAAATGAGAGCAGATGTTGAAACCACTGAAGTACCAACAGTAGTGGGTACAACAGGAGTTACAACAGCTGTTTTAGGTGGTGGTTTTGGAACAGACTTTGAACGTCTGGTTGGAATGGATTTGGGTAGCCTTACTTTTCTTGTAGGCTTCTTCTTTTCATCAACAAGATTTTCATCATCTTTTGACCCTGAAGTACCCTGATCCGGATAATCCACCCTGGCTTTCTTTTTGGCCTCTCTATCCCCTTTTACACTAGCAACTGCTTCTGCCAGTGCATTTGTGGTCACATCAATTTTCTTGCTTCCATCTGGCAGAGGGATCTGTTTGGTCATGTTTGCATTTTCTGGTTCAATGTAGAGACCACCCTCTATTCCCTTCTTTTTCCACTCCTTAATTTTCTCCCCCTTTTTGGCATTATCTGGGGGAAGTTGATCAATGAAGAGAACTGTTGGAGGAGCAGTGCCAGTGGTGTGCAGGATCTGAGTTTTGAGAGCCTTTAGATCAGCCTGAGTGTTTTTGAACCTTGACTCCATTGCATTTCTCAGCTGTTGGACATGTTTTTCATGTTGCTGATCTGCTAGTTGTGCTTGATGATGGAGAAAAGGTTGAAATAAGTTCCAGAGCTCATTTGTAGCAGGTGCCTGTTGTGGAGCAGGTGCTTGAGATGGAAGAGCAGTTGATTGTACCTTTTGTACTTGTAACAACTGTTGTAACATATCTTTGAGTTCTGCAACAGAGTTATCAAGCTTTTTAACACGATCCGTCAATTTCTGGTACTTTAAACCATCACCCAATTTAATGGGATCATCTGATTTCCCACTAACAGTGGTTTTATCAGTGGTAGAGGTAGGGAGTATACTCCAAACATTAACCACTGATGCCCCTTTTTCTTAGTACTGGGGTCTTCTCCCTTCAACACTTGACAACCTTTTGATGTTGCCAGCAGGATAAATAAATCCACTGGTGGTTGGCAGAGGTGCTATAAAAGGAATTGCCTCCAAGGAAGTCTTATTGATGTAACCACTGTCCAACTGTAAACCAGTGGGTTCAACAGTTGTAGTGGCTGCTTCACTTGAATTACCACCAAGAGTTACTTGTAACTCAAGGGGTGTAACCTCCTCAGGTTGTGTTGGTGGGTTAGCAAGGAATGATACATCAGGCTCAGTCAGTTGTTGAGGTATATTCTCATTAACAGGTGATTGAGAAGGACTGAGTAATGCCTGGTTCAAATCTATTGCATCCAACAAAAGTTGTGTTTTTGGTGGAATTGTGGATGTGAGGTGGGGTGTAGAAAGAGAATTTGCCCCGGGCATTGGGCTGTGGATGATGGAAATGAGTGTTTCCAGAGCATCATAATGTGGTGGCCCTTTGTGTACAACCTGTTCTTTTTGTGAAGAAACAGGAGGAGTTGCGGTTATGGGTTGAGATATTTGTACCAACTGTTGTGAGGAAGTAGCAGCAGTGGTTTCTTGTGACATTTGTGGTGTCACAGGCAGTAGCTATGGTATCTCATCCTCCAGAGTTGCCTTTTTGATGGGTTTGGGAGGTTTTTGATTTTTCTTTTTGTTTGGCTTTTTGAGATTTGTAGGTGTGGGTTTCAAAACAGTTGGTCTGCTGCTTTGATCACCTTGAGCAGTGGGCTCAGCAGCAGATACCTGAGGAGCAGTGGTAGCTGCTAAATTCTGCCCAGGCACCTCTGCTTGTGTTTTGCAAGGTGCTAACATTCTTGAAAACGTTTCAGTTGTTAAACTGTTTATTTGAGTAAAATCACCTTGATTTATTACGGCTAAATCATTCTTACTGAATTTCTTTTCAAAATAGTAACTTAAAAACCTTGGAAACAGTAAGAATGATTTTGTTTCAACATTATTAACTAAATCTTTAAAAATTTCCCGAGAATAGTTAAAATTTTCTTCTTGAAGAATTGCATATCCCAGATTTTGAATCTTTAAAGGGATTTCATTGAAAGAAGTGGTTTTATTTGAAACACATAGTAGGAGGGTATGAAATAAAAATCTGGTTGCAGAAGGAAAATAACCTTTTTGTAAGGTAAGTTTCTTCATCATTGTGGCTTCATACCCTCTTTCAATGAAGTCAGTTTGTAACTTGTTTTTAGTGAAAGAAGTTTTACCTTCCAGATCACCGAGTTGAAAGACCTCTGAAATGGATTGTGGCATGATGTGGACAGCTTTACCCTTTATAGAAGAGTGTATGGTGGTTGCAGTGTCTCCTTGTTTTTCAAGGGTTGCATTCTTCCAGAACTCTCTTTGGGTCGCCAAATAGATTGGTGCATCGGCGGTGAACAAAGTTTTGTACTTTGATTTTGCCATTTTGGCGATGATTGAATCGAAAACATTGGTGGTTGCTGGTTTTGTGAGAAGACCCAGGAGATTGTGAGATGGTTTATATGAGATTTCAGTGGAGATTGCTTTTGAGAGGCTGTTTTCGATGTAGATTTGGATGTGGGTTTTGCAGATGGCTTCGATTTTGTCATTTTTCAATAGAATGATCGAAGAAATTTGTGAAAGATGAGATGAAAAACTGCTTTGAGAAGAGAATTTTTAAGAATTCAATTCGACAGTAAAACCCTATTTTGGTGGTGAGTGGGGGATTTTTATAGGGAAGAAAGTGAATGCTGACGTGGCAGCCGTTACAAAAGGTCTGACCACTATGTACTGCCCACGTGACAACCCCTGGTGAAAGTGAAGGACAGTACTTTGACGAAAGTGACTGATGAAGGCAGTGGTAAGATAGCAGTGGATGATTTTCACTATCAGTGGATAGCACATCAGTGGATAAGACACTGCTTTTGAACAACAGAGTTTATCAAAGGAATGAGAGAACAGGGGTTGACTTTCAGCAGTGGACAGGCTTTTGAAGTAGAGCAGACTTTTGAACAATCAGTGGTTATGGCAGACTTTTAAGGATTTTAATGAAAATTTCATTGTCAGCTATTTTTAAGGATGGATTTTTGATTTTCTGAAAACATTTTGTTGCTTTTATTCATAGAAAAACAAGATGTTGCTTGTTATTCCATGTTCAACATCCCAATCCTAGAGACCAAGCTTTCAAAAGTGGCTGTATCAAGTGCTTTTGTGAGCACATCTGCCAGCTGGTCTTTAGTTGGTACATGATGCAGAGAAATCAAACCTTTTTCATAGCAATCCCTCACAAAGTGATGTCTGATGTCGATGTGTTTGGTGGTAGAGTGGGAAACTGGATTTTTGATGATATTTTCTGCTGCCTGGCTGTCCAACATGAGTGGTGTTTTTAAGGCAGTGATACCAAAATCCAGTAACTGATTTTGAAACCACAGGAGTTGGGCTGTACAGCTTGCAGCAGCAATGTATTCAGCCTCAACAGTGGATGTTGAAACTGCTGCTTGCTTTTTGCTTTGACAAGAAACCAAGCAATCACCTAGAAACTGGCACCCTCCTGAAGTGGACTTCCTTGTGGTGTGACATCCAGCAAAGTCACTGTCTGAAAAACCTGAAAGCTTGATGTTCCCATTAGCTGGATACCAGATACCAAGTGTGGGAGCACCTTTTATGTATCTGAAGATCCTTTTTACAGCAATGAGATTTGATTTTCTGGGAGCTGATTGACTTCTTGCACAGACACATGTTGCTAACATGATGTCTGGTCTAGATGCAGTTAGGTACAATAAAGACCCAATCATGCTTCTATAAAGTGTTTGGTCAATCAGCTCATCCTTTTCATCAGACATGACCAGCTTATTTGTTGCCATGGGTGTGTTGCATGGTTTACAATCATTCATATCAAATTTGGTCAAAAGTTCTTTAGCATATTTGCTTTGATGAATGAAAGTTCCATTGTGCATTTGCTGTACTTGGAGACCAAGAAAGCATTGCAGCTCACCCATTGTACTCATTTCAAACTCAGCTGTCATGAGTTCTCTAAACTCTTCACACATTGTGTTACATGTGCTTCCAAAAATAATGTCATCCACATAAATTTGGACAATCATTAAATACTTCCCTCTCCATTTTAGAAACAGTGTTTTATCAATGGTACCTCTTTTGAAACCATTTGAGAGTAGGAAGTTGGAAAGAGTTTCATACCAGGCCCTTGGTGCTTGTTTCACGCCATACAAGGCTTTGTTTAGCCTGTAGACATGATCAGGATAAAATGGATCCTCAAAACCTGGAGGTTGACAAACATACACCTCTTCTTGAATTGTACCATAGAGGAAAGCACTTTTGATATCCATTTGAAACACCTTCATGTTGTGGTTGACAGCAAAGGTCAGGAACAGTCTAATGGCTTCCAATCTTGCAACAGGGGCAAATGTTTCATCATAATCAATCCCCTCTTCCTGTCTGTAACCTTGAACCACAAGCCTGGATTTATTCTTGACAACAATACCCCTTTCATCAGTTTTGTTCTTAAAGACCCACTTTGTGCCAATGGGACTAACCTCTTCTGGCAGTGGTACAAGCTCCCATACTTGTTGTCTTTTAAACTGTTGGAACTCCTCTTGCATGGCTTCTACCCAGCTGTTGTCTTTCAGTGCCTCTTGGTACTTGACTGGCTGATGGAGTGATAGAAAACCAGCAAAAAGACAAATATTTTGGGTTTGGCTTCTTGTGAGCACCCCTTCATTTATGTTGCCAATGATTTGATCAGGTGGATGAGATCTCAAGAAGATTAAATCTCCTTGGTATGGTATGATGGCATTTGTTGGTGAAGGCTGCAAATGTGTATCATCTGAGCTAACCACTACTGGTGACTTTGATGACCCAACAGTGGCTTCAAAAGGTGGTGGAATAGGAGGTAATGAAGTGGACAACTGCTGACTTTTATCCACTGTTTGAGGACTTTTGTCAGCAGTGTTTGAGGATGTGGAAGCAGTGGTGGATGGGCTACTTTGGTCAACAACTGTTGTGGTAGCAGTGGTTGAGCTTTGACAACTGTTTTGAACAGCTGGTGCTTTTCCCTTTGTGGCAGACCTTTGGGGAATGATGATTTCATACCTATAGTCTGGTGTTGTATCCTCTGATGGACCTGCACTGTTAGTCTTGACAGCAGTATTTTCAAAAGTAAATTTTCAAGATCAAACAGATCTGCAGGATTTGCTGGGATTTTCATTGATGAAAGTTCATTGAACTTTACATTCAAAGTCTCCTCCACTGCTTTGGTCCGTGTATTGAACACTTTGTAGGCCTTGGCAGTGGTTGAGTATCCCAGATGATAACCACAATCAATTTTGGCTGCAAATTTTGAAATGGAATCTTTTAAGTTCAAAATAAAGCATGGGCAGCCAAACACCTTGAAATATGAGATCAGTGGTTTGATTTTATACAGAATTTCATAAGCAGTCTTTTTGTGCCTGGGGTTTATTAAAACTCTGTTCTGGACATAGCAAGCAGTGTTTACTGCCTCTGCCCAGAAAGTTAATGGCAAACCTGAATCTGCAAGCATAGTTCTGGCAGCCTCAATCAAAGTTCTGTTCTTTCTTTCAACAACCCCATTTTGCTCTGGTGTTCTAGGGATGCTATACTGCCTTACAATCCCTTTCTTCACACAGAAGGCATCCAACTCCTTATTTTTAAATTCTGTGCCATTGTCACTCCTGAAGCTTTTCACTGGAAGGTCAAATTGCTTTTCAACCTGTGTCACAAAGTCTTGCAAAATGCCTGCAGTATCATCTTTTGAGTGTAAAAAGAAAGTCCATGTAAACCTAGAAAAGTCATCAACAAGAACCAAACAATATCTTTTCTTTTTGAGGCTCATGACTTGAACTGGGCCAAACAAATCCATGTGTAGCATCTGCAAACACTGGGTTGTTTTGAACTATTCAATGGACTTATAAGAACTTTTATGCTGTTTTCCTTTTAAACAGGAAATGCAATGTTCAGGACATGAAAACAATTTTTGTGGTAGGCCTCTCACCAAACCATTTTTTGAAATTTCAGTGATTGTCTTAAGATTTGTGTGCCCCAGCCTTCTATGCCAAAGTTCTGTCTCTTTGTTAGAGGCAGCTGAGAACAGACAGGCATCAGCTCTGGGACACTCTTTTGACATGCCAACAACATAAACATTGCCACTTCTTTGAGCAACAAGTTTAGTTTGACCAGTTTTGATTATTGCTTCAATCTTTTTGACAATTTCTGGTCCAACAATCCTACAACAATCTTTTGTGAAGAATGACCCAAACCCTTTGTCACTCATTTGTGATACACTCAGAAGGTTGAATTTTAGATTGTCTATCAGATTGACATTTTCAAATTTTACATTTCCAGACTGTACTGTACCAGACCCCAGAACTTTCCCTTTACTATTATTCCCAAAGGATATATCACCCCCTCCATGGATTTTAAAGTCTTTGAGGAGGGCTTTACATCCTGTCATGTTCCTGGAGCCTCCACTATCTACATACCAAAGACTACAAAGCATGCAGAAGCTCCCTGCACATGAAGTAAAAGGATTAGTTCATTAGGGTCTCCAAAGCCAATAGGGCTTTGGATGGGGTCTCAACAGTGTCTGGGATAGATGCAGAATGATGGACAGTGGTTAGGTCAGGGGTTTGAACTGTTTTAGGACAGTTCTTCTCTAACCACTGTTGTGGGTCCTGACCAATCACCTGCTGGTAACCAAAAGGATGCCTGTTCACTCTGGGTTTAGAGGGCCTTTTGTAGGCCTCATAAACGTGTGGAATCCTTTGGTAAGACTGTTTTTCTTTGCCTTTTCTGAACTGATTGGCAGGGGGTGCATCAGTAACCTGAACATCTCTTTTGACAGATGTTTGGTTCAGCTGTTTTGTGACAGCTGTTTGAACTGGCACAAACAGTGGTTGTTTCTTGGTGAATTTGACAGATGATGATGATGATGGACTCAAGGATGTTTTAGCAATGTATTCATTCTTTTTCACATCAAAGTTTTTGAGATACACACATGCTTGAGTTTTGTGGTTTGTTTTACCACAAACAATGCAACTTTCAGCTGAAACAATGACACTTGTTCTGTTTAAATCATAAGCTTTTAAGTGGAAGCAGTCTTTTGTTAGATGATTCCTTTTCTCACAGAATTCACAAAACAAGTTATCAATTTTTTCTTTCTTCTTTCTCTTTTCAGACTCCTTTGCAGCAGAGGTTTTAACCACTGCTGGGATGTCCTTGAGAGGTATGACTTTAGCTTTTGGAGCTTTAACACCATCAGTTGATGTAAAGTCCATTGGCTTGAAATTTTCAAGAATATCACACTCATCAGACCATTTTGGTTTAAACTGATAATCTTCAAGCTCCTCAAAAGTAGAGGATCCCATTGGTCTGTCAAGTGTGATTTTGTTACCAAGTTTGTCAGTGATTTTCACTTCTTGGCCATTCTTATTTGTGGGGATGAACTCAGTGATTACATCAGTGGTTTGAACAGATTTTCCAAAAGCAGTGTTTTCATCATCATGTTTTCTATAACCAACCCCAAATTTCACATTGCTCTTTATCTGTTTTTCAAGCATAACCTCATACCCTTTGCATGATTCCACCCATCTCTCACATGTGATCTGGGTGGACTCTAACTCCTTTTTGCAAACTTGGTATTTTTCTACCATAGTTTGGAGTTGGGTTTTGGTTATACTCTGCTCTTCTTTCATGCTGCTAATCTCTTTCTCTTTTTCAGCCAATTTGTTTTTAAGTTCTTTTAGAGATCTTTCAAATTTGACTTCATCAGTTAAGATTTTATCCCGAAGGTTTTCGTTCACCTCTTTGATGTTAGCAAAAGCAATAATGCAATTGTCAAGAACACAGTTTTTCAAGAACTTGAGGTGATACCTTGGCAGCAGCCATCATTGCACAATCACATTGAGGATTTTCTTCATCTTCATCTTCAGCTCTTTCTTCTTTCTCACCTGCTTTTTCTTCCTTGTTCTCTTCGGACCATGGGTCTGTCAGTGGTTCAATCAGGGTACCTGAACATTCTCCCAAAAGTAGTTCACCAGCCACAGCAGTAACCACTGCTTCAGTCACCTCATCCACCGTTTCAATACTCAGCTGTTCCTCTTCAGTTTCAACCCCCTCCTGTATTGACTCTAATGCCATCAAACAAAATTCATTATGAGAAGAATCATTAGCAGCATAGAGTGCAAAATTTTCATCACTAAGGTCTTCAGGCATACTGCTCCAGTCAACAAACCCTTGAGTGAAAAAACTTTGTTGATCTGGTTGTACTGCTGCTGGAGCAGTGGTTTGAGGTGCAGGCTGCACTTGTGCCTGGGGGACAGGGGTTTGAACATATTGGATCTGTGGAACAGTAGTTTAGACATAGTGCACTGGCACAGGGGCAGCAGCATAGTGAGCAGTGTTCACTTGAGCTGCTGGGGCATATTGGGCATAGTGCACAGTGCCTTGATTTTGAGGTCTAGGATTTGAGCTAGGATGTGTGATTATGGGACCAGTAGTTTGACTCCTACATTCCCTAGCGAAGTGTCCCAACCTATTACACTTGTAGCACTTGATTTTCGATTTATCCAACCCAACCCTTAGATTCCCATGCAAACCTGGGAATCTTCGCCCTGTTCTTTTGTAAAATTTGCAAGTTCTAACACTTAGCAAGGCCAGTTGATGCAGGATGTCCATTTCCTCTAAGTCAGTGGGATCAAAATGCTGTAGATCATTGAGTTCAAAGCACAGATTATCTGACATCTGGTTTTCATTAGCTGTAAATGCATAGCTTGCAGAGTGAGGATCAGGGTTGTTAAAATTTGCTCCAGCAGTTATGTCAATGAAGTGATCAAAACCCTGATCCTTACCACTGCTCCCAGATTCTTCTTGACCCAGAAGAGCAGTGTTACCGAAAGTATAATCATCGGTAACCTTTCCTGACTCTTGCAACCTCTTTTTCTGGTTCAACTCCCTTTCGTAGGTCAGGAGTCGACCGTGAAGTTGGGTCAAGGTCAGATCCTTGAACTCAGGTGAGTTTCGAGTGACAAAATCTATGGTGTCCCATTTTTCTGGCAGTGACCTGAGGAACCTGCTATTTTGAGTTGAGTTTGTAAAAGTGGTGTTAACAAGCCTCAGTTCACAGACGAGACAACTGAAATGCTCAAATTGTTGTGTTAGTGATTCACCTTTAACGTAACAAAATGTTTCGTACTGTTGGTTCAGGATTTCCCTATTGTTTTCTATGACTTCTTCGGTCCCCCCAAACTGTTCCTTAAGCACGTACCATAACTCTTTGGCACTGTTACAGTGTAACAGTCCAGCATATATCTCATTGGGCAGCGCTGATGCTATGATGCTAAACGCTTTAGCATCTAGTTCGAACTTTTGATAGTCGGTTTCGGTATAATTTTCAACTGGTTTTGGAACGAACTTTTTAGCATCTTCAGCGCTTGGCACTGTGGGAACGTGGGGACCAAAGACGACAGACCTCCAACAACCTGTGCTTTGTTGAGCAAGGATGTGACCCATCCTCCTGTGCCAGATGTTGTACTCATTTCTTTTTAGCATAGGTGGTTTAAAAAGCGAACCGATGTTGTTTTTATCATCCTGAGATTGTGACGTCATTCTTGTTGTTTTACAGACACTGAGAAATCAACTTTAATGGTGATTAATCCTTGCTCTGTTTTTCAACAAACGAATAAACGATCAGTATCAACTGTTATGAGCTGAACTATTTACGTCAAAATGATTGTTAAATCAAATTTGACTGTCCAAGCTCTGATACCAATTGTTGGATCTGAGTTTGTTTCTGATTGTATTTTGTGTTTGTAATTAAAATGAAAATGGATGAGTGTGCAGCGGAATTATGATGAAAACAAACTTTGCATACAATCAAACGAGAGTAATACTTTGATCAAACATCTTTTCACAATGAATCGGAAGATTGAATTTATTTCAATAACGATTACAATGATTGATGAATGAATGCAAACTCCCCCTCAGCTAGAGCTCAGTTGTTTGTTCGTGCAAAGAAGACGATGATGCAAAAGAGCTAATAGAATAGTACAAAGTACTGAACTATTTGTAGGCACTAGCAAACCACTGAGCATCTTAGCTGACGTCACCATGAAAGTGACATCTAACCTCCTAACAAACTCTAACCTCTGATCTATACAAACACTGCTATGTTAACTACTGCTATTACATTACATTACAAGACAGACTATAGATCAGCTGCTGCAACCTTCCACTGCTGTGAACCCAGCAGTACTTGTCCGGATCAGCAGTGCTTGACTCAAGGCAGTAGATTGAATCAACAGAGCTTTAGTCTTTCATCAGGTCTTTACTTGAGCAGCAGTTGTAGGTCAGCAGTTTGCAAGATCAGCAGATAGGAGGTCAGCAGATGTTGAAATCACTTTCAAGGGGAGAGACTTGTATGTAATCATCTGCTTATTCTGGATCCACTGCTCTGATCCAGTTTTGGCTTTAATTATCTGTTCCTCTGATAGGGTTCAATCCCAACAACAATGTCCAAATCTCAAATGTAAACCATGTCTTGTATAATCAAATGTTATGTATGGCAAGTAAAAAGAATCTACTCAAACCATATGTATAATGTTAATGTGTAAACAAATGTCATGTATGGTGAATAAAATGTATTTACTCAATCCCATATGTAAAATGTACAAAACAATGTCTTTGAATAAACCTAAGTTTAAATCAAAAGTTATATTTTGTAAAACCAATGCTTTATTGTTACAAACATTTATGCAGTAATGTTTATCGCATACATTCAAGCCTTGAGACTGTCAGATAAACCCTTAAACGAATCAAAGGTTTATCAAAAATGTTTTCGGAATCTGTCATTCCCTACTTCCAAACAAACCTAGGAAGCCGGGAACGGGATTTGTCAAGTCCTATGGTACCATTACATACTACCGAGTGACGTGATCAATGTTAATGAATGTATTATTGTCCCGTTAAACATACCAAATGTCATAACCAATGTAAGCATGTTATGTGAAAACCATGTACTAAGTATGCTAAGTAAACATATAAAGTAGAAATGTTCATGAAATCAATGTGCCCATATGCCGAGTAAACATATGCAGTAGAAATGTAATGTAAAACAATGTGTCCATATGCTGAGTAAACATATGTAATAAAAGTGTCTTTGAAATCAGTGTGCTAGCATGCTCAGTCAACATACATAGCAAAACATAACTAAAATCATGTACTATATGTGTACTAGGTGAACAGAGCATGTATATGTCATAAAAAGCAATGAAAGCATGAAAGTAACATGTAAGCACAAGTGTTTCACCCCAAAATATTTGAAAGCGGTAAAAGAGGGGACTATGTACTCACTTGGGATTGCTTATTAGTCTTGGAATTAAGACCAAATAAAGCTTCAAGGATCACGGAATCAAACAGCACCTAATATATGTAACTATGTTAATAATCTGATCCTAAACCGGATGATAGGATAGAATGAAGTTCTATAAATCAAATGAGTATTGGAACTCATATAGCATGATTTAATAGACCTAACATTTTGATTAGAAAGTTATCCTAAGTGCTTTTGACCCGTTTTGACTCGTTAAGGTAGTTTAAGCTACTTTAACGCGTCGTTTGCGTAAATCTAAGGTCGGATGGTTCTTTATGTCATTTGTTAAGTCTTACATGCCCAAACATGTTTAAATATGTTATTAAATCAGTTTAGATGTCAAAAATTTGATTACATATGTTAGAAATGAATTTATGCTCTAAAGGAGCATTTTGGTCATTTTTAATGGGCATAATAACGACTTAATGAATAACTAACCAAACAAGGTGACCATAAGGTATAACCTCAGTAGGTTATTCCCTATACAACTATGATCACTAAATATGTTTGGTCGGATCCTAATGATCGACCAAATGGGTCGGGTTCGAAAGTCTAAGCGGTTGTTTAGACCGCTTGACTTACGACCCTAAACAAGCACTAAACTAGTAGTGACGAGTTAAACATGTTAAAACATGTTTAAATAAGTTAGAAAACTGATTTGGTATCAAAACAAAGTGTTTTGATACCCGAAAATAGTTCCGTCATAAAATGCACGTAAATGCGCATTTTGACCGAAACTTTGACTCGTCACCACGACTAGTCAACGTGGTAATCAGTAGGTATAATCGCTAGGGATTATAACCATCGTTATTACGATCACGTTGCAAAGTTCAATTGAACTTTGATTTGACCAATTGATGGTCAAAACCGAAAGTCAAACTTTTAGTCAAACTGTTTGACTTTCAGCTTTAAATAGCTGAAAATAATAACTAAGCTATGAAAGAACACTTACAAGACTCTAATGGCTGAAAGATTGAACTAGAAGAACTCAGGTAGGTGGCTTCCAAAGAGGGTAACCTCCACTTAGAGTCCAAGAGAGAAGAAAGAATGGAAACGAGAAATGAGTGCAATGGAAATCAAGGCTATTTATACTTGTGGAAGTGTTGTAGGATCATTACATGTGTTTGTGTATTGCCCAAGCAATAAATCTTGACCCTACAAGTGTTATGGTCATCTTGCAATACTTGGAGAGGTGTTTACTTGGTGCCCAAAACAAAGAAATTTGCATGGAAGCCCCTAAGAAACAAGCTGCAGTTGAAAAACAAACATTCTGTCAACCAGGGGCTATCGCGTGGCGTGACAGATGGCCTCCTGACTGTCGCGCGGCGCGAGAGCAGCAACAGTTTCAAAATTTACATGTTTAGTCCCTGCACACACATACATGCATATTTGACGTATTTAACCTCCGTTAGGCCATTTTCAAGGCTCTACAAGGACGTCAAAGTATAGGGGACTTGAAATATGCTTGGAAATATCACGGATGTCGGTTCGTTTGGTCGTACGGTCGCGTTATTCGGCTAATTACGACGAAACTCGAACGAACGCGAAAACGATCCAAATTAAGCGACAAATGGTATTTTTGCATTCCTATCACTAAAATAAAATATTTTAGTGACTACAAATTTTTTTTGGATGTACGGATGTGGTCAGAACGTAAGATATGCGCATAAATGCAAACTTACGCAGTTTTTGACGCTTTTAGTCCCTGTTGATCAAATAAGCGTATTTTCGCATACCGTACCCCTCAAAGCTTATTTCTAAGCTATGTTAAGGCTATTTATGGTATGTTTAGCTTATGATCATATTCCAGAATGTACGTTGCATTACGAAATGACAGACTTTTGTAGTTTGACGCAAATAGTCCCTGTGAGCGAATAAACTTGTTTTTGCCATACCAAACCCTTCAAAACTTATTTCTAAGTTATGTAAAGGTTATTTATGGTATGTTTAGTTTATGTTGCTGTTCCGGAGTGTTTGTCGCCTTAAACTGGTTACGTTTACACATCAGTCTGCGTATAACTTTCCAGAAAGCGATTTAGAGTTTAAAATCGACCAAAAATCAAAACGTGTAAAATATCAAACATAAATAAACAAATATTGGGATCAAAACACATTGCTTTATTGATATATGAATTGTTCGGAGTTGTACAATGATTACACAAGCACAGATGTCACACTTTGCAGCATCTGATGCGGCTATATATTCAGATTCAGTGGTTGAATCCGCCACCACACTCTGCTTGGAGCTCTTCCAAGAGATAGCTCCTCCATTTAGAGTAAATACAAAACCTGATTGTGAGCGAGAGTCATCTCGGTCAGTTTGAAACTGGCATTAGTGTAACATCTTATAATGAGCTCTTCTTCTACTCCTCCAAATACTAAGAACATATCTTTAGTTCTTCTCAAATACTTCAGAATGTTCTTAACAACATGTGAGGATCGGGAGTTCGGTTGCTCGAACGCGCTCAGACCGGATTAGCAGCTACAAGATCATGCTGAATCCAAAATTGTAGTAGGAGAAAGAAATACAACACAGACACCGTTTAACATCTTCATTCTCATTAATAGTAACAGCTTGTACAAGATCCAGAGAAAAATGAGCAGGGCTTCGCCAGAGGTGTCAAGACAACTGTTGCAAATGAGGAACCATGAGCACCTATTTATAGGCGAAGCCATCCGGATGAAACCTATCTAACCCATCCGTCCAGATGGCCGGATGGACTTATAAAACATACTTATACCATGTTTCATCCCAGATATAACACAAAACATACATTAAACTATACATAGACCACAAACAGGTAAATATAGACTCGATACATACGAAAGCTACAGACATATGCATCTACAGACCCCCTGGATGTAGCTGCAGTCTTTCTTCCTGTATAGTCTTCATCACGCCTTCCTGTTGCGTCTTCGTTCTTTTGCCTTCCTTCTTCTTTCTTCTTTGCGCTCTTCCAACATTCTTTGTCTCAAAGGTCTCCCCACATTGATCCACTATTCTCTATATACTCTATCACCATCTCTAGCTTTCGACCACCTAGGAATCTTTTGTTCTTCTTTCTCAATTGGAGTTTGATCAGTCACAGGATTTTCCAATCCCAATCTCCATCTTGCATGCTTAGCAACGTCAGCCATCTTCTTTTCCATCTTTTCGTTATACCGTTCTTTGTTTAGAAATTCTTCTAACTCGAGGTTTCTCCACTTAGATTCCCAGTAACGACCCGAGTTAATATCCTTTGCAAAGCAGACATTCACCAACTTCTGGTACCTTTGTGCTTGATGTTTGTCAACTTCATTATAAACAATCTTGTTGAAGAAGAGACACTCTATATCTTTTGTCGAACATTTAACAAGCCACATCGGATCAAGAACATGAATGTGCCTCCAATCGCCTGTTTTCCCATCTAACAGAGTTATCACTGCCTCACACGTACTTGGATTGAAGATCCAGCCTTTGAAGTCTTTATAGAAATCTTGTTCCATTTCTCTTAGAGGTATGTTCTTCAAACACCTTGGACATTTGACGTGTAGTGTGATATCTTTCTCTCATGTGATTGGATCAATCTTCACTATCTGTTTAGGTTGTTGTGGTTTCCAATCTAGAAAATTCAACTTGGCTTGTTGCTTGATATAATTCCACAACCTTTGTTCATGACATTTCACTTCAGGACCATAATAGTATTGCTTTATGTTCTTCGTCTTCACCAACTCTTCAACATCCCACCACGGAAGAGTCTTTATATCCTGAAGAAATTCAAAGTACTGAACACCAAACTCATGCTTGATTGCATAAACTTTTAAATCTTCCAAGTAGCCCCAAGACAAGATGTCTCCAAACGATTTGTCTAGATGTTTGGTGAAGAACTTCAACGACCTCTGAAACTTCCTCTCTTCCGGCATTGCCCTAAAGCATTTCTTCTTTTCTTCTCGAAGATCTTCTTTTGAAATTGTCTCCGGAATACCATCTTTAGAGATCTTCTCAGCCACTTTCCTTCGAAGTTCATCTTCATTATGCGATCGAAACAACTCATCAAAGGTAGGAAACTCATCATCCAGACCAGTATAATAGAATGGAACATCCTGGTCAGAATTTGATCCCTCTTCATTGATCACATCATCAAAATTATATGCCTCATTCACAAATTTGAACATATATTCACGATATGGAGTTGTTGGAATTTCTTCTTCGATATCAAACTTGAACTTATCATCTTCCTTATCCAAAGTTTCCAACATAAACTCCCTTGTCCAGTTTTCTACTAACTCTCCCTCCTCTTCAGTATGATTAAGATAAATAACTTTCGGAGTGTTAGAGAATACCTTATTAAGATCAACATGTTTAGATCCAGAAGTATACTCCCCCTGATGTTGAGCTTCATCTCGTTCCTCATTCTTCTCATCATTCAGGAAAATCCTCAACTTGACTAGAACCTGATGGTTTCACAATCAAAGAACCACTAGCACCATCTTGATCATCATCATCATTGCCTTTATCATCACCTTTATCATCTTTATCATCTTTATCGTCTTTATCATCTTGGTGATCGTCGTCATCATCATCATCACCAAACCACTCATTCAATTCTTCATCATCATCATCAATTTCATATTTTTTCAACTTAGCTTTTAGACGACGACGTTCAACTTCTTTTCTATAAACCACTTCTTTTGACTTACCAACCAGAGTAAATGACGGTATAGGAACAATAGCAAGATCATTATTACCTTCATTCTCTGCAACATTCACCTCAATTTCTGCTGCATTGACCTCATACACTACATCTTTCATTTCAACATCAACAACATTTCAAATATTTACCACAACATCAGGTTGTGACTGCTCTTGTTGACTTGACGACCCAAGAATCTCTTCAGTATCAACAACGACACCCTTTCCTTTATCTTTTAATGCTTCTGCAGCTTCCTCAACATCTCTTTTCTCTTTCTCCATCCTTCGAGCCTCAGCTCTTTGGATTTCTATCTCATCAAACGCTGCATGAACATTTATTCCAAGGTGATTTTTGTCATACCCCGACCGCGTAAAACAACGAAATAGCGGCGGAAACGTAGGGAGTGGAGCGACATAATTATTGTTTGACAACCATGGATTCAAAAGTTTCGTCTTATTGAATTATTAAACATTTACATTGTCTTAAAGTTAAAACAAACAAGTTCACATTTCGACTATCATCGTTATTGAGTCACTAAGGCCTTGTCCAGTCCTAACTGAGCATGCATCCTAGTCGCAATCAACATCATTCAACACCACCTGAAACATATGCGAAAATAAAGTCAGCAAAGAAATGCCGGCGAGCACATAGGTTTTCTGAGAGTGTCGGATTCAAGGCTCGTTTACATGTTGCAATACCTCGTTTGACTACAAGAGTCGATAATTGAAAACCTTGTTTTGAAAAGAGTTTGATATTTCAATATGATTAACCAACTCAAAATAAGTTGGTTATAATTTATAAAATCTCATTGCTATGAATCTTAACCCAAAACATTTGTTTAAGTAAACCAAATTGTAAATCGTTCTCGTAATAAAACTCGTATGGTTTATATCGTTTAGTAAACATCGTTGCGTGTCATCGTTCCAAAATCGTTCGCCCAAGTGAACTAAATAACGCTACGGAATATAATATGATAAAAGAACTTATATATATATATATATAAGAAGTACAAGCGGTGTATCTACCATGCTTTTATCACATTACACCCGTCCTGTTATTCAATCACATACCAAAAACCAATCGTTCGTTCAATTCGTTTAACTCGTTTAAATCATTCAAATCGTTCAATTGTTCCAATCATTCAATCGTTCAAAATCGTTCAATCGTTCAAAATCGTTCAATCGTTCAAATCGTTCTCGTTTTAATTGGGAAAACTAAATTTTGATCGTCTCGCTTATAACATTCAAATCTTCGTAACTCATCCATCATTCAACTCGTATTAACAACCCACCAAAGGGTTAAGTTAACAATCATCAGGTTCAGTCGTTACCCACATAACCCCCATACATAACCATGGTGGCAGTCCGATAACGGGATTTGTCAGATCCTATGGTACCATAACCTAATACTGGTTGGCTCGGCCAAAGCTAATGAGTGTCATTCGTTATGTAAATACGTCCAACAAGTTCGTTCACATTATCGAAATCGTTCTTGTTTTATATAAACCATAGTATTCATTTTTGAAATCATCGTTGAAAGCATCGAAATCGTTTAACACATATGAATCACCCCAAAATAATCGAAAATAGTAAAATAGGGGAACTATGTACTCACATTGAATTGCATGTATCCTTGATCTAATGAACTATCAATGCTCGGGTAAACCAAGGAATTCAAGTAGCACCTAGTAATTGAATCGCTAAGTTAATAAATCGACACCTAAATCGGAAGATCGGATAGAATGAGGTCTCGTAAACCAAATGAGTATTGGAACTCATGTGATATGGTTTAACAAATCCTACATTCTAAATCGGAACCTATCCTAAGTGCTTACGACCCGTTATGACCCGTTAAGGTAGTCTACGCTACTTTAACGTGTCATTCGCGCGAATGCGCTTTTGAGACGCCTAACTAGTCCTATGACAAGTATTATATGCCCTAACATGTTTAAATATTTTGCATAATCAGTTTAAGTGACAAAAGTTAGGTTACATATGCTTAAAATCAAATTATGCATGAAAAGGGCATTTTGGTCATTTTCCTAAGGCATATAAACCACCTATCATAACAACTAATTAAACTAAGTGACCATAAGGTATAACCTCGGAAGGTTATTCCCTATACAACTATGGTCACAATATATGCTTGGTCGGATCCTAACGATCGACCAAACGGGTCGGGTTTGAAAGTCTAAGCGGTTGTCAAGACCGCTTGACTTACAACCCTACACAAGCACTAGACTAAAAGTGACGAGTTAAACATGTTAAAACATGTTTAACTAAGTTTGAAAACAAGTTTGATATAAAAAAAAAGTGTTTTGATACCCGAAAATAGGTTCGATGCAAAATACGCATAAACACGTATTTTGACCGAAACCTTGACTCGTCACTTCGACTAATCGACGTGGTAATCAGTAGGTATAGTCACAAGGGACTATAACCATCGTGATTACGCTCACGTTTCAAAGTTCAAACAAACTTTTTGTTGACCAAATCGCGGTCAAAGCAGAAAGTCAAACACTGTTTGACTTTCATGCTTGAAAAGCATAAACAAGCATGAAAACAGCTTACAAAAGGTCCAAGCAAGGAAGAATTGACAAATTGACCATCAATTGGTCAAATCAAAGTTCAATTGAACTTTGCAACGTGATTGTAATCAAGATGGTTATAATCCTTAGCGATTATACCTACTGATTACCAGGTTGACTAGGCGTAGTGACGAGTCAATGTTTCGGTCAAAATGCGTATTTATGCGCATTTTGCGACGGAACTATTTTCGGGTATCAAAACCCTTTGTTTTGATACCAAATCAGTTTTCTAACATAGTTAAACATGTTTTAACTCGTCACTACTAGTTTAGTGTTTGTTTAGGGTCGTAAGTTAAGCGGTCTCGACAACCGCTTAGACTTTCGAACCCGACCCGTTTGGTCGATCATTAGGATCCGACCAAACTTATTTAGTGATCATAGTTGCATAGGGAATAACCTACTGAGGTTATACCTTATGATCACTTAGGTTGGTTAGTTATCCATTAAGTCGTTTATATGCCCATTAAAAATGACCAAAATGCCCTTTTTGAGCATAAACTCATTTTTAACATATGTGATCAAGTTTTTGACATCTAAACTAATTTAGTAACATATTTAAACATAATTGGGCATGTAATACTTAACATAGGACATAGATAACCATCCGACCTTAGTTTTACGCAAACGACGCGTTAAAGTAGCTTAAACTACCTTAACAAGTCGAAACGGGTCAAAAGCACTTAGGTTAAGTTTCTAATCCGAATGTTAGGTCTATTAAATCATACCCTATGATTTCCAATACTCATTTGATTTATAGAACCTCATTCTATCCTATCTCCTGATTTAGGATCCGATTATTAACGTAGTTACCTATATTCATTTGATTCCGTGATCCTTGAAGCTTTATTTGGTCTTTATTTCAAGACTAATAATCAATCCCAAGTGAGTACCTAGTCCCCTCTTTTACCGCTTTCAAATACTTTGGGGTGATACACATATGCATACTTGTTACTTTCTTGCTTTCATTGCTTTTTATGACATAAACATGCTATGTTCACTTAGTGCACCTATAGTACACGATTTCAATTATGTTTTGCTATGTATGTTGACTGAGCATACTAGCACATTGATTTCATAGACACTTTGTTGCATATGTTTACTCAGCATATGGACACATTGATTTACATTACATTTCTGTTGCATATGTTTACTCAGCATATGGGCACAATTGATTTCATGAACATTTCTACTATGTATGTTTACTTAGCATACTTAGTACATGGTTTTCACATAGCATGCTCACATTGGTTATGACATTTCGTATGTTTAACGGGATAATAATACATTGATTAACACTGATCACGCCGCTCGGTAGTATGTAATGGTACCATAGGACTTGACAAATCCCGTTCCCGACTTCCTAGGTTTGTTTGGAAGTAGGGAATGATATAATCCGATATACATAATTGATAAACCTTTAACTTGTTAAGGGTTTATCCGACAGTCTCAAGGCTTGAATGTATTCGATAAACATTACTGCATAAATGTCTGTAATCATAAAGCATTGTTTTCTGCAAAACATAACCTTTGATTTAAACTTAGGTTTATTCAAAAACATTGTTTTGTACATTTTACATATGGGGTTGAGTAAATACTTTTTATTCACCATACATAACATTTGGTTACACATCGATATTATACATATGGTTTGAGTAAATTCTTTTTACTTTCCATACATTACATTTGATTACACATGACATAGTTTACACTTGACATTGAACATGGTTTACACATAAACATTTTGACATTGGTTTAAACAAGACATTTTGGTTAGTTATTGATAAGTGACTTATATAACGAGGCTATGTGTAATATGATAAAAGCATGGTGGATACACCGCTGGTACTTCCTATATATAAGTGCTTTTATGATATTACATATCGCAGCGTTATCTAAACCACTTCGACAGAAACAAAGACATGACACAATTTTTATACAATGACATCTTTTTACGAGACATTGTTTTACAAAGGACACATTTCACACAAATTCATTTTTACTTGGTTATTCATTTAACCATGTATTTTTCTTTTATTATCATCATCTGATTTTCACTTCGATTTTCATATGATTTTATAAAAGAAAACAGTTTTACAAGGTTCATGACTACTTTTTGTTAAACACTTCTTTTAACTACAAGTCATGAATCCTCAACAACAAAACCTATGTTACTCACAGGAATTTTTATGCTGATGTACCTATTTTCACATGTGTTTCAGGTGTTTACATTTGACTATGAGCATGCTTCACATAGGGCGGACTTGGGCCTTAGTGACTTTAAAACATACAAGACAATTGTTGTACATTAAACAATGTAAACATTTATCTCAATAAAACAAAATTTTATGAGCCATGTGTTATGAAACAATTTGTAACGTGACTCCCCAATGTTTTTCGCCGCGTGTTGTTGTATTACACGATTGGGGTGTTACATTATGAACTCACCTGGATTTCCATGTGCAAAGCTAGCTAAATACGACTTCGTGATGTTGTTTCCAAGACGTGACTCACTAGCGTGCATTCTACAATATTCCTAACATGGAATATCTAATAAGTTTCTAAATAAGGGCGGTAACTAAACTACGTGTCACCGAGCTCTACCGAATCGTTAACCGAACGACTCGTTGATATGTTGTTAACTTAATAAAAACAATTAAGTTATACTTGTTAAGTTGGTTTATTGTCATTAATTAATAAGTCTTGGAACACTTAGTTCTCGAAAGATTTGAAAATATATAATTATTTATATAAAATTACATAAATATATTGTTATAATTGTGTTAGTCGTCTTCGAGAAGTTGTACGTGTATGTAAAGTATACTTATATGAAAGTATATATATAACAAATTCGTACGAAAATTATATAATAAACTCGTATTAAATATTGCGTCTCATATGATATTTATCAAAATGTATGTATATTCCGTTTAGGCATTTGAAATAAATATAAAAGTTATATTTATTTTATAAAAGAACATAAGTCGTTTGATGTTTGAAATTAATATATAAACTATATTTATTTTTGTAAAAGTGTTAGTGCTGTTTGATAATTAAAATAGCTATATAACTATATTTATTTTAATAAAAGAATCGTCGTGTTATTTGATATTCGAAATAAATATATAACCATATTTATTTTAGTAAAAGGATTGTCATGTTGTTTGATTGTTGAAATAAATATAAACTATATTTATTTTTATGAAAAGAAGTCGTATTATTTGACATTTGAAACAAATACGCAAACTATATGTATTTGTATAAACGAAATCGGGTTATCGGCGTTTGAAACAATATAAATAATTGCATTGATTTTGTAAAAGATTTGTCGAATTTTCGAAGTCTAAAATAAATATAATAACTATATTTATTCGTTGTAAATAATTTCCGAATCGTCGTTTTAGTAAGTTGTAAAGTGCCGTCGAGAGTAATTACATACTTGTATTTGCTTTTATAAAAGATTATTTGAATCCGATAGTTTTATTTTATGATAAAACGCGTGTTATTTTACGGATTTTCTCAAAAAACTGTCACACCCTGACTTTTGCGGAAGCGTATGCGTGTGACTCGATCGGTTCTCATTGCATTCGATTATAATAAACAACTATATGATCAAAATGATGTTCATCCATTCATAAAGTTTAAAATATTACAAACACCAGCCATTTAAGTTTCAAACAACACAACCTCTGACTAAGTTACAAACCAACAAAAGTGGATGACATCTAAACTTGAAATTAACTTCCTGAAACAACACCAGCGCCCAAGATCCAACTTGTTTCCTGAAATACATGTAATTTTGAAAAAAATCAACAAAAGTTGAGCGAGTTCATGTGTTTTGTATGAGTACTGATAAGCTTGTAAACATTTGAGTGACTCCTTTGAAAACAGGTATGAAAATCGTCTATGAACAGATCAAATTAATGTTTTGCAAGGACATTGATGTATGTGAAGACATAGGGAGTACTCAAAATGAGTAGACTTTTGTCTTTGTCGAATCTCCTCGACTGTGTCGAATTCCCTCGACTGTGTCAAATCACCTTGACTGTGTCAAATTCCCTTGACCATATCAAATCACCTTGACTGTGTCAAATCCCCCTTGACCGTTGTCGAATCACCTCGACTGGGACACTAAAGCACTCTAAGTGGTCACATAAGGACCATGAGTGGGGCTCGGCCGTACCCGTTAGATCTAACCTTTGTCCATGTTTCTTATCAGAGTTAATGACATTTCAGTTTCCAGCCTATGCTCACATGATCTAATAGTTCATTTCATAGCCAAATCATACCATTTGAAAATTCGTAAGATGTATTTCACCCCCGAGAGTTATAAATATGAAAACAGTTAAGAGAAAAGGGGGACATGAACTCACAAGTTTGCGTCCTGCTATCTCGTATGCTCAAGGTCCTTCTATGAGTCGTACAACTACAAACACACGTGCCACGTTTTATTAGACGTTTAGGTCGTGTAACGACTCTTTGTATTAGTTGTTCATTAAGACTTGTTTTGCAAATCTTGGTATATTTTGAGTTACATCATTGATGTATATTATAATATTCCAAAGTATATAATTATTAGTTAAAATATTAATATTTTAACATAAATTATATTCATCCATTTATTTGGAATATTGTGAAAATAATATATACTTTGCCTTAGTTCATTTTGCAATTCTTTTCATGAATATTTCCCAAGTATGGGTATAATTATTCTTGTGTATTTTGCCGAGTATTTGTGGTGTATTCCGGTGTGTATTTGTACGTACGAGAATACATATTTTCTTGTATTTATTAAGCATTCTTATACTTAATTTTTGTATTTACATTTTCTGGAATATTATTTTTAATAACAATTCACCAACATATATTCTTAAAATATATATTTTAAGAAAACTTTTATAGAAGATTATTTATAAATCTTCCTTGGCAAAATAATTTATATTTTCATATAAATCTCAAAACTAACATAATTTTAAGATTAACTTAGAAAATATTTATAAATCCATTTTTCACCCAAAAAATAATATATTCTAAATTTGTTAAGAAGAATATATATTTTCTCAAAAAATATCATATTTTCTAACTGTTCAAGAAAACATATATTTTTCTTATTCAAAAATAATATATTTTCTTCTTGTTAAAATATGATATATTTTTTTAATAATTGTAAAAATCACATTTTTGTTCTCTTGGTGTCCAAAATATCGTTTACCAAAATATACTCATGAATTTAATTCCGGAATATTTTTGTAAGTTATATTCCTTGTTCGGTTTCTTCCAATTTTTGGGTATAAATTATACATTCGTTTCTTGGTATTTTGGTAATATTTTGTATTGTAATTTTTGGTATTTTGGTGAGTTATATTATTTCAAGTCCTAAAATAATATAACTAATACACATAATATACAAGTAATCACACACATTGTGACATCTAAATATATATTCTCCTAAATACATATTTAGTCCCTTTTATTATCAAAAACCAACCTCCAATATTTATAATTTTTGTAACAAAATTTATGGCAAACTTTATATGAAAAATCATGGTTAAAGATATACTTGTAAACACTTGTTTAAAAATATTTTTCTAAGTGTTTAAATTATAGAAAAAATTTGCCATAGTTTCCCCTTAAAAATGGAGGTTTCCATGCTTTAAAAACATTTCATTTTCTTTTAAAAATCATCATCAATCATCAACAACATAAACAAAACTTACCATAAGCTTTAAACATGCAATTTGCACATTGACATGAACTTGAAATTTTGTAAAAACTTGTAGTAACTTACTATGTTAATTAGTAGCCTTAGTTACCCTTAAAAGTGGGGTCATTTATTCCTAAACATCTTTCTTGAGAAATTTAGTCTTTCACAACTTATAACATGATTTTTCAAAAACATTTCTTCTTGAATTTTTCTTGTTAATAACATGTTTCTATACTTGATTTAACACTAAAAACATGATTAGTTTCTTTAGAAATCATGGTTATGTAAATCTTGAAATTAAGCTTGGTTTCTTGAGAAAACTATCTTTGAAATCATCATTCTACAAGTCTTATAACATGTTTCATACTTTATCATACATAAAAACAACTTCATTTTTCAAGTTCATGTTTACATAAAGGATGATCATTATGATTTTCTCAAGATCTATCCTTATACTTGCTAGACCATGTGTTTAATCATCATCTAGCAAGGTTCTTATGATGATCAACATCATAAACACAAGAAATCAACAATCAAGTATACTACATACACTTAAAACAACTTGTTCTTCATGTATTTAAGCTTTATGTTTATGTTCAAGCTTATGTTTCTTCATGATCTTCATGTTTAACCATACACATAATCTTTTAACCATCTAAATAAGAAGTAAAATCAAGTTACAAAGGGGCTTACTACTAGCTCAAGGCTAGGGAAGAACTCAATATGATGAAGATGATAAACTAGGTGGATAAAAGCTCTATGTGAAGGTCCTTCAAGTTCCAATGCCTCCACCCTTCTTAAATGTGCTTGATACACCCTTAGATCACCTTAGAATATGTGTAACAGATTGAAAAATGGAGGTAGTGTGGGTATGGTTTATGGCCGTGAGCAAGGAAGAGAAGGAGAAGATGATGTGTGCTTGAGGTGTTGAAGTGAATGTTATGAAAGTCTTATGGTCTTTAAGAAATGTTCATCCAACAAACAAATACCCCTTGGTCTTTATGCTTCCAAAGCAACTAACATATCTAATAAACAATGTAGAAAACATCATAGGTGGGTCTCCTTTGTCCATAACCGGTTGGGGGGGGGGGTGCAGTAGTTGGATTGTAAACTTTAGTTAAGGAAGTTAGTTAGCTTTTAATGGAAATGGTTATTGTTTTATGTATTATGTTATTGTAGGATGTGTTATGATGTTCGGTGACCATAACTAGCTTCATAACATAAAAACAATGCTTCTAGTGAAAATTTGATGTTTCGGGTAGTGTCCGGTTGTTCGGTCGGTTACCGGTTCGTTAAGGTGCTAAATAGCGCAGTTTAGGGTACTTTATGTTGTCTTTTATGATAGTTTTGATTCCCGACACCTAGGAAGATATTCTGGACCATTAAACCATAATTCTGCATTATATTTAGATGTTAAAAAGCTGAATTTTGCTGATTCTGGTTATTTTCTGCAGAATTCTACAGTTTTAGTGTGTTTCTGGCACTTTCCGGCACCTAAATCATCTCTAGGAAGGCAATTTTGTAATCCCTACTTTCCTATACACTATTCTAGTGTAACACTTGGTTCCGGGGCTTATTTTGTGTCTTAACATCATGTCTGTCTGAGTACTGAACTCCCGTCAGTACTTCTAGTTTGTCTGATAACTGTGCTAACTTTGTTCTGTGCACTAATTGAACCTATTGTGTTGCATGTAATAATGATGAACAATCTTGCAACATGAAATGCCTTTGTATGTATATAACAGTAATCAGAAATTCATTCGTCTTGTAAATTAAATCATGCACAGTCATTAAAGCACAGATTACTGTTTAATATTGTACGAAATACATGGAAAAGTGTCAGTTGTCACATTCTCCCCCCATTAAAAGAATTTCATCCCGAAATTCAAGCCACGTCATCGGTCTCAGGGGAGTTGTGAATCAAATGTGGATACTTAGACTTAATTTGGTCTTCATGTTCCCAAGTAAATTCTGGGCCATGACGTGAATCTCCAACAAATTTTAGCAAGTTTAAAACGGCTTCTCTGTGTTCTGTGGACTTCCAGTCCATAACCTTAAAAGGTTCTTTAGTAAATTGGAGTTTGTCGTTGATGTGAATCTTATTTGCGGGAATGATGACTGTTTCTTGAGTCAGATTCTTCTTAAGATTAGACATGTGAAACGTGTCGTGAATACTGCTAAGTTTCTGGAAGTTTTGGCTTGTAAGCAATGGTTCTGATCCTTTCCAGGATCTAGAAAAGTCTAATATACCGTGGGTTCAACCTCCCACGCTTTCCAAATCATACCACGCCTTTCCAAGGCGAGACTTTCATTAAAACCATATCTCCGAACTCAAATTCTAACAGTTTCCGCTGCTTGCCAGCGTAGCTTTTCTGTATATCACATGCTGACTTGATACAATCACGTATCTGAACGATCTTGCCTAAAGTTTTCCTGAACCAAATTTGGGCCAGTAAATCCTTTATCTCCGGCCTTCGTCCAACACAAAGGGGCCGATACCTACGTTCATATAAAGCTTCACACGAGGCGGCCTAAATGGGGGTGTGATAATTGTTATTCATTCCAACTTTTCATCAAAGTTCATCATACAAGCACGTAGCATGTCTTCCAAAGTCTGTATTGTCCTATCACTT
Organism: Helianthus tuberosus; assembly: GCA_030545235.1. Lineage (NCBI taxonomy): Eukaryota > Viridiplantae > Streptophyta > Magnoliopsida > Asterales > Asteraceae > Helianthus > Helianthus tuberosus. The sequence goes on from CM060383.1 coordinate 106,387,910, forward strand.
GGACCGTCCGTTTGAGGAGGATTGGCAGTATTAAGGTTCAACTGTGACCCAAACACATTCCGAAACATCTGCTATATCCTTGGCACAAAACGACCATCTCAGTTGGAAAAGATAGAAACAGGCACTCCATGACGTGCCACAACCTTTCTAGGTTAATCCTCTGCTAATTTCCTTGTGTTGTCTTCCTCACTGATCGATAGGAAATGTGCAGTCTTGGTGTGTCGATCAATAATCACCCAATTCATAACATGCACTCCTGGGGCTCTCGGTAGCCTTGTAATGAAATCTGTTGAGATTCGTTCCCACTTCCATATGGGAATCTCAGGTTGTTGCAGCAGCCCTGATGGTTTCTTGTATTCTGTCTTAACCTCGACACAAATAAGACAGTTACCCACATATGTAGCTATATCAGCTTCCATCTTGGGCCACTCATACTAATCCTTCAAGTCTTGGTACATCTTGTCAGATCCAGGATGGATCGAGTACCTTGACCTATGAGCCTTGTCCCAAAATAAGCGTACGTAAATTGTCACGAAACGGAACCCAAAGTCGTTCCATGAAGTATAATGTTCCGTTTACCTTAGGCAATAATTGCACTCCCATTCCACGTAATGCTTTAGCTCGTAGGTTCTCTGGTTTGAGTGCCTCTTGCCCAGCTTCACGAATCCGAGTAGCGGGATTCGTCTGTATGGTCATCTCTAAGGCTCGCACCCTTAGAGGCTTTGCGTGCTCCTTGCGGCTCAAGGCATCTGTTACAACGCTTGCCTTGTCCAGGTGATACTTAATCTCACAATCATAACCATTCAGTAGCTCAATCCATCTTCGTTATCTCATGTTTAAGTGCTTCTGATCAAAGATGTGCTGCAACCCTTGTGATCAGTAAAGATCGTGCAGCGTTTTCCTTACCGGTAATGACGCCAAATATTCAACACGCAATTACTACATCTGGTTCAACCTCTATTCTCATGATTATTTAATCAATGTGACACGTACGCGATGACTTGGTCTCGTTGCATCAATACGCAATTGAGACCTTGTCAAGAAGCGTCACAAGAACAGCAATACTATTGGTACTGTCAGGTGAAGAGGAGATAGGTATCGTCTGGGTTAAGGTTGTTAGCGGTTCAGCAATCCTTAAGAAGTTTTCTAGGAGTCGTCTGATACAGCCTACAATCCCCAAAAAATTCTTAGTTGTGTCTATGGGACTCCTTAGTTCTTGATTGCAGGGTCGACATGAATTCCGTTCTTATTCACCACGTGACCTAAGAATCTTGCCTCGCGAATCCAAGGTTCGCACTTTGTCATCCTGGCACACAACTGTTCTTTCCCAAAGAGTCCCAAGATAAATTGCAGATGTTCCTCATGACCTTCCTTGGTCCTTGAGCATACAAGAATGTAGTCAATAAATATAATCACGATCTTATCCAGGTACGGCTTACACACCCGATTCATGAGGTCCATGAATATTGCCGGTGCATTTGTTAAGCCAAATGACATGACAAGGAACTCGTAGTGCTCAAAGCGAGTCCTAAAGGTCGTTTTAGGGATACTTTCTTCTCGTGTCCTTAACTAAGGATATCCTTTCCTTAATTCCATCTTGGAATAGTAGATGGGACCTTGTAGTTGGTCGACAAGTCATCAATTCTTGGTAAGGGGTACCGATTCTTGATGGTTAGTTGTCTTTCTCCCTGTAACCTATGCGTAATACTTTTTCCACATTAACTCTTCTGAGTTCCTCTCAGATTAGGCTGTGTACATGTATAAAAACTGTCGTCCTTATTCCTAATGAATAATACTTGGGCTTCCCAAGGTGAGAAGCTCAGCCTAGTAGGTTTCCTTTGCCTAACAGCTCTTGCAGTTGCATCGAAGGCTCCTGTATCTCAGACGGAGCTAGGCGGTAAGGCGCTATCCGTCACTAGTGCCACTCCTGGCACTAGGTTTATCCTAAACTCCTCTTGTCATTGTGGAGGTAACCCAGGCAAGTCTTTGGGAAGGGCTTCTGGAAATTCCTTCACAACGGGGTTGTCTTCTAGCTCCAGCTCCTTGGTCTCCTTATCGATAACATGAGTAAGGAAGGCTATGCAGCCTATTCGGAGGCGCTTCTGTGTCTCTATGGCCAATGTGAGATGTCGCAAATCCATCGCCTTATGGAGCCTAGTGCCCTCGCATCTAATGCAAGATGGTTGTGTACTATAAGTGTCTCATCATTTGCAAGAGGGATGCGAATGATTTTCCTTATGACGAACAACTTCAGCTCTATACTTGGATATCCAATCCATGCTGACTACAATATCATGACTTCCCAAGTCAGCGGTAATAGGAGGTTCCTGCTCTCTAAGTTCCAAAATACAATCCTTGATCATCTCATTCGCTTTAACTAACCTTCCATTTGCCAATTCTAACGAATACGGGACGTCTATTCTACTTGAAACTAGGCCAAGTAGTTTCTTAAGTTCTAAGGATACAAGGTTAAAGTCGGCATCAATATAAATAAAAAATGGATGCATAGAGTTGGTTAATAGGGAACGTATCCATAACCGCATCTGGATCTTGGCGTGCTTCACGAGCTCCGATCGTGAAGACCCTTCCTCGCTTGGTTCTTCCTAGGGCAATCTTTCCTAAAGTGCCCCACGTCCCCACATTTGAAGCAACCTGGAATTCTACCATTATCGTTTCCGTCTTGGTTGCCGTTATCATTTCCTCCTTGTTTGGGATACCTCGCCCAACAGGCGTCCTTGCTGTGTCCTTCGTTTCCACACCTATCGCACTTAGGCCTAAGACAACGACCTTCATGGTGAAACTTGTATTCCTCGCATCTCGGCTTAGTCACCAAATAAACTTTACCACCGGCCTTATTGGTGGCTCCATAAGCTCGTATGCCACGAGGCGGGTCCACTTCCGTTCTTTTGTTTGCTTTAGAGCTTTCATAACTGACTTGGGTGCCTATCTTTAGGTTCGAAGACTTTCTTTTGTTATTGCCCGAAGACTCCACATGAGTTTCTTTCTTGTTTGCCTCAGATCCCGAAAACTTTCCCATACGAAGAGCTTCCTCAGTAAGTGTGACATTCAAATCGATAGCCTCTGTGATGGTTAGAGGCTTTGAGGCAGTAACCATGCTCAGGATTTGAGGTGTAAGTCCCCAAATGAATCATTCGATCCTCTTGAATTCAGGCTCGACTAAGTAGGGAACAACCCTAGACAAGTCGTGAAAGCATTGGGCGCACTCAGAAATCTTCGGCCCGTTCATTTTCAAATTCCAGAACTCAGTCTCAAGCTTCTGGATTTCGGCCGTGGCGCAGTATTTCTTCCGCATCAATTCCTTGAGCTCGTCCCAGCTCAGTGCATAAGCAGTAGCTTCACCAAGGGTCTGAACCTGAAGGTTCCACCAGAAGAGTGCGCCATCCAAAAACAACCCTGAAATATAGGTAACTCTCTGCTCGGGCGAACATTTACTCATTCTCAGAATGGAGTCAGTCTTTTCTGCCCACCGAACAAAAGCAACAACACCTCCTGTGCCATCAAAATTCAATGGCTTGTAGTCTAGGAACTGTTTATAGGTGCAGCCAGTTGGAAGGTTATTTCCGGGAGTGCCACCGCTGTGTTCAGAGCGGAGGGCTTCATGCTGCGCTATAGCTTGGGAAATGCGATCATGTAGTTTAGCTTCTGTCCTTGGTAACGTATTAGTGTCTGTGTCACGTCTGGGCGTCATTTTCTTCTGGCAAAAAGGTATGGGGTAGGTTAGACAACATTCCATAATTGTCTATGAGGTATATATCACCACAATCAAACATGTAACCACCTAGCATCACATGCATATATAATTAACAACGTATAAGTAAGGAAACAACCACTGAGCTTTCATATGTGCATGATAACTTGACTTATTGTTTTTATTAGAGGAAAACAAAATGAACTCGAGGTTACATCACCTCGGTCATACAAGTTCCATAATATGAAAGTAGTAGTTATTTTCCTTCTTTATTGGTTTTCTTAGGTCTTTAGTTTCACAAGGTCGGGTATACTTCCCAAGAGATTGGGGGTTGTGCATTTCTACCACATATAGGGGTGATAGAGAGTGTAAAGTTGTTGAATATTTCCCAAGTGTTAGCCATCTTCACTTGTTTAGATATCGGTTCCCAAACGATTCGTGTACGGGTAGAAGTGTCAGACACGAAGTAGGTAAAGACAGATTTCCTACTTTGTAAAGTGCTATAGCAACTATCTAGGTATTGTTCTACTAGATGAAGGTGTGAACACTTAGAAAGTTTTGGATGGGTGGTGATCATTAGCTTGACCCACAGAGTCCACCAGGATTTCCATGCACTACAAGTCGTGATTACGTGGGCCCCCGTAATAATAAATTGTCTTGCATGGTCACCCCAATTTTCCCTTGTTCCACACAGATGATCATTCAAAGAGGGGACACTACTGTCCTTATACCTCCAACATGGAAAGGACCATTGTGGTGGTCCACGTGCTAACATCCGTTATCGTTACGCGCGAATAGGCACGATGCTTAGATGTAATAGGAATAAGGAGTATTCCTAGTAGTTGGAGGGGCACCTTCAAGATGAGCACCTCATCTTCCTTGTCTGGACAAAAGTGTCGTCAATCTTGTTTCACAAAAGCCACAGGGAACTCGTCCTGCTGATAAGGTTGTTATCCAAGGTTACCTCCTCTGCCTCGCCGTCACTACCGTAGTCAGGCACCTCCTCATTCAAGAGGGAAGAACAACCATCTTCTACGGAACTAACTTAGGATCTCGTTTGGTAATCACTCCAGCCATGAGCTTCGCAACAAACGCGAGGTCGTTAGTCCCATCGTGCGAGTCAAGAATAATAATAGGATTTGGAGTCGAAGGTATCTCGTACACTTATACACATATATATTAATGAATAAATATGTTACTTAGTATAAACAGGCAATTAGATGCATCATGTCACATATAACTCTCGTTTGTCCTTTAAGGGGGGGGGGGTCATTTTGTCTTTGGCAAGTCTATCTCATGTAGACTATACCTCAATTGGCCCTTTAATTTGGGGTATTCTCCTCCCTACTAATGTCCCTGCGTTGTCTTTTTCTTTGAAAAATGTTTGACTCATGGATCTTGGCGCTTTCGTAAATGCAATGAAAAACCTTTTTTTGTAAAAATGTTTTCGTGCGAGAATCCTAGTGATTGTAGTCTAGACTCGAGAAGGAGTCCTAGTTTACTACAATCGAAGCTCTGATACCAAACTGTCACACCCTGACTTTTGCAGAAGCGTATGCGTGTGACTCGATCGGTTCTCATTGCATTCGATTATAATAAAAAACTATATGATCAAAATGATGTTCATCCATTCATAAAGTTTAAAATATTACAAACAACAGTCATTTTAGTTTTAAACAATACAACCTCTGACTAAGTTACAAACCAACAAAAGTGGATGACATCTAAACTTGAAATTTACTTCCCGAAACAACACCAGCGCCCAAGATCCAACTTATTTCCTGAAATACATGTAATTTTGAAAAACATCAACAAAAGTTGAGCGAGTTCATCCGTTTTGTATGAGTACTGATAAGCTTGTAAACATTTGAGTGACTCCTTTGAAAACAGGTATGAAAATCGTCTATGAACAGATCAAATTAATGTTTTGCAAGGACATTAATGTATGTGAAGACATAGGGAGTACTCAAAATGAGTAGACTTTTGTCTTTCTCGAATCTCCTCGACTGTGTCGAATTCCCTCGACTGTGTCAAATCACCTTGACTGTGTCAAATTCCCTTGACCGTATCAAATCACCTTGACTGTGTCAAATCCCCCTTGACCGTTTTCGAATCACCTCGACTGGGACATTAAAGCACTCTAAGTGGTCACATAAGGACCATGAGTGGGTCTCGGTTGTACCAGTTAGATTTAACCTTTATCCATGTTTCTTATGAGTGTTAATGACATTTCAGTTTTCAGCCTATGCTCACATGATCTAATAGTTCATTTCATAGCCAAATCATACCATTTGAACATTCGTAACATGCATTTCACCCCCGAGAGTTATAAATCCGAAAACAATTAAGTGAAAAGGGGGACATGAACTCACAAGTTTGCGTCCTGCTATCTCGTATGCTCAAGGACCTTTTATGAGTCGTACAACTACTTACACACGTGCCATGTTTTATTAGACGTTTAGGTCGTGCAACGACTCTTTGTATTAGTTGTTCATTAAGACTTGTTTTGGAAATCTTGGTATATTTTGAGTTACATCATTGATGTATATTATAATATTCCAAAGTATATAATTATCAGTTAAAATATATTTTAACTTAAATTATATTCATCCATTTATCTGGAATATTGTGAAAATAATATATACTTTGGCTTAGTTCATTTTGCAATTCTTTTCATGAATATTTCCCAAGTATGGGTATAATTATTGTTGTGTATTTTACCAAGTATTTGTGGTGTATTCCTGTGTGTATTTGTATGTACGAGAATACGTATTTTCTTGTATTTATTAAGTATTCTTATACTTAATTTTTGTATTTACATTTTCCGGAATATTATTTTTAATAACAATTCACCAACATATATTCTATAAAATATATATTTTAAGAAAACTTTTATAGAAGATTATTTATAAATCTTCCTTGGCAAAATAATTTATATTTTCATATAAATCTCAAAAATAACATATTTTGAAGATTAACTTAGAAAATATTTATAAATCCATTTTTCACCCCAAAAATAATATATTCTAAATTTGTTAAGAAAATATATATTTTCTCCATAAATATCATATTTTCTAATTGTTCAAGAAACATATATTTTTCTTATTCAAAAATAATATATTTTCTTCTTGTCAAAATATGATATATTTTTGTAATAATTGTAAAAATCATATTTTTGTTCTCTTGGTGTCCAAACTACCGTTTACCAAAATATACTCATGAATTTAATTCCGGAATATTTTTGTAAGGTATATTCCTTGTTCGGTTTCTTCCAATTTTTGGGTATAAATTATACATTCGTTTCTTGGAATTTTGGTAGTATTTTGTATTGTAATTTTTGGTATTTTGGTGAGTTATATTATTTCATGTCCTAAAATAATATAACTAATACACATAATATACAAGTAATCACACACATTGTGACATCTAAATATATATTCTCCTAAATACATATATAGTCCATTTTATTATCAAAAACCAACCTCCAATATTTATAATTTTTGTAACAAAATTGATGGCAAACTTTATATGAAAAATCATGGTTAAAAATATACTTGTAAACACTTGTTTAAAAATATTTTTCTAAGTGTTTAAATTCTATAAAAATTTTGCCATAGTTTCCCCTTAAAAAAGGATGTTTCCATGCTTTAAAAGCATATCATTTTCTTTTAAAAATCATCATCAATCATCAACAACATAAATAAGACTAACCATAAGCTTTAAACAGGCAATTTGCACATTGACATGAACTTGAAATTTTGTAAAAACTTGTAGTAACTTACCATGTTAATTAGTAGCCATTGTTACCCTTAAAAGTGGGGTCATTTGTTCATAAACATCTTTCTTGAGAAATTTAGTCTTTCACAACTTATAACATGATTTTTCAAAATCATTTCTTCTTGAATTTTTCTTGCTAATAACATGTTTCTATACTTGATTTAGCACTAAAAACATGATTAGTTTCTTTAGAAATCATGGTTATGTGAATCTTGAAATTAAGCTTGGTTTCTTGAGAAAACTATCTTTGAAATCATCATTCTACAAGTCTTATAACATGTTTCATACTTTATCATACATAAAACCAACTTCATTTTTCAAGTTCATGTTTACATAAAGGATGATCATTATGATTTTCTCAAGATCTATCCTTATACTTGCTAGATCATGTGTTTAATCATCATCTAACAAGGTTCTTATGATGATCAACATCATAAACACAAGAAATCAACAATCAAGTATACTATATACACTTAAAACAACTTGTTCTTCATGTATTTAAGCTTTATGTTTATGTTCAAGCTTATGTTTCTTCATGATCTTCATGTTTAACCATACACATAATCTTTTAATCATCTAAATAAGAAGTAAAATCAAGTTACAAAGGGGCTTACTACTAGCTCAAGGCTAGGGAAGAACTCAAGATGATGAAGATGATAAACTAGGTGGATAAAAGCTTTATGTGAAGGTCCTTCAAGTTCCAATTCCTCCAACCTTCTTAAATGTGCTTGATACACCCTTAGATCACCTTAGAATATGTGTAATGGATTGAAAAATGGAGGTAGTGTGGGTATGGTTTGTGGCCGTGAGCAAGGAAGAGAAGGAGAAGAAGATGTGTGCTTGAAGTGTTGAAGTGAATGTTATGAAAGTCTTATGGTCTTTAAGTAATGTTCATCCAACAGACAAATACCCCTTGGTCTTTTTGCTTCCCAAGCAACTAACATATCTAATAAACAATTAAGAAAAAATCATAGGTGGGTCTCCTTTATCCATAACTGGTTGGGGGGGGGGGGGGTTGCACTAGTTGGGTTGTAAACTTTAGTTAAGGAAGTTAGTTAGGTTTTAATGGAAATGGTTATTGTTTTATGTATTATTTGATTGTAGGATGTGTTATGATGTTCGGTGACCATAACTTGCTTCGTAACATAAAAACAATGCTTCTAGTGAAAATTTGATGTTTCGGGTAGTGTCCGGTTGTTTGGTCGGTTACCGGTTCGTTAAGGTGCTAAATAGCGCAGTTTAGGGTGCTTTATGTTGTCTTTTATGCAATTGATTCCCAACACCCAGGAAGGTATTCTGGACCATTAAACCATAATTCTGCATTATATTTAGATGTTAAAAAGCTGAATTTTGCTGATTTTGGTTATTTTCTGTAGAATTCAGCAGTTTTAGTGTGTTTCTGGAACTTTCCGGCACCTAAATCATCACTAGGAAGGCAGTTTTGTAATCCATACTTTCCTATACACTATTCTAGTGTAACACTTGGTTCCAAGGCTTATTTTGTGTCTTAACATCATATGACACCTGGGTCACTGCGACCAGCAAACAAATACCAAATCAATGAAATATTGTGTTTCATACTTGGGATTTGTATAAATGTGTGTATCATATCAATTCTTGTTCGATTTCAAGCTTTAAATCGCTTTCTGGAGAGTTATACGCCAACTGGTGCGTAAACGTAATCAGTTTAATGCGACAAACACTCCGGAACATCAACATATGCTTAACATACCTTAAATAACCTCTACATAACTTAGAAATAAGTTTTGAAGGCTTTGGTATGGCAAAATCAAGTTTAATCGCTTACAGGGACTAAATTCGACAAACTACGAAAGTATGACGATTCGTACTAGAACAGACATTCTGGAACATGACCATAAGTTAAACACACCATAAATACCCTTTACATAGCTTAGAAATAGGCTTTGAGGGGTTCGGTGTGCTAAAATAAACTTTTGGGTCATTCAGGGACTAAAAACGTCAAAAAGTGCACAAGTTTGCATTTTCGCGCATAACTTACATTCTGAATACATCCGGACATACAAAAATTTATGTAAGCATTAAAATATTTTATTTTAGTGTTTGGCATGATAAAATTCCATTCGTCGCTTAATTTGGATCGTTTTTGCGTTCGTTATGACTTCCGTCGTAATTAAGCGTATAACGCAACCGTACGACCAAACGAACCGACATCCGAGATGTTTTTGAGCATATTTTAAGTTCCCTATACTTTAACTTTATTTTAGAGCCTTGAAATGGGGTTAACGGGGCTTAAAAGTGCAAAAAAATCAAGTTTTACAAGTGCAGGGACCATTTTTGAAATTTCTGACCGATTCAATGAACCTAGTCCATTTTGAAGTGTTGATGGTTTAACCCATGGTTTTGCAAAACCATGGGCTGGTATTCAGTGAACCTAGTCCATTATTAGGGGCTCTCATGGTTTTATAAAACCATGGGCACACATGTAAGGTCCAGATCAAAGCTCAGTTTTCGATGAACGATCTTAACGGTTCTTGAATTCCTATAAATACCCACCCTCACTTCCTCCCAAAGCACACTTGAATCTGATTTTGGCTCTCTAAGTTGAAGTTTATGCTTCATACCTGAGAGTAAATCGGATCAAGAGCTTGCGGGGACCTTCTGTAAGTATTCTTTCGTTCTTTTCATTCGTTTTTGTCGTTAAAGTCAAACTGCGTTTGACTTTCCGCTTTGACCAGTTTATGGTCAATGCAAAGTTCATTTGAACTTCATAACGTGAGCGTAATCACGATGGTTATAGTCCCGAGTGACTATACCTACTGATTACCACGTTATCTAGGCTCAGTGACGAGTCGTAGTTTCGGCCAAAATGCGTTTTCTCGCGTATTTTGTAACCAAACTACTCTAGGATATCAAAACCGTTTGTTTTGATATCAAAACCTGTTTTCTAACTTAACTAAACATGTTCTAGCATGTTTAGCTAGTCATTTTTTTTAGATTAGTGCTTGTGTGGAGCCGAAAGTCAAGCAGACTAAATACCAGCTTAGACTTTCGAACACGACCCGTTTGGTCGATCACTAGGATCCGACCAAACATGTTAAGTGACCATAGTAGCATAGGGAATAACCTTCCGAGGTTATACCTTATGGTCACTTAGGTTTAATTAGTCGCATGATAGGTAGTTTATATGCCTTAGGTAAATTACCAAAATGCCCTTTTTACGCCAAAATTCATTTTAAGCATATGTAACATAATTTTTGATATCTAAACTGATTTAGCAATAATATTAGACATGTTAAGGCATATTTTACTTATCATAGGGCTAGTTAGGCATTCCGAACGCGTTTTACGCGAACGACGCGTTAAAGTAGCATAAGCTACCTAAACGGGTCGTAATGGGTCGTAAGCACTTAGGTTAGGTTTCATTTTAGTATGTAGGCTTTGTTAAACCATATTACACGAGTTCCCATACTCGTTTGGTTTACGAACCCTCATTCTATCTGATCCTCCGATTTAGGTCCGGTTTATTAACATAGTTACCTATATTAGGTGTCCTTTGATTTCCGTGATCTCTAGCATTGTTTGGTTGTTACACAAGGACTTCTAGGCAATCTCAAGTGAGTACATAGACCCCTCTTTTACTGTTTTCCAAACTGTTTTGGGGTGAAACACATGTGCCTACTTGTTACTTTCATGCTTTCCTGTTTTCACATCATAAACTTGCTATGTTCATTAGTACACTTATAGTACATGATTTACATTACATTGTTTTTGTCACACCCTGTCTTTTGCGAAAGCGTATGATGTGTGACTAGCTTGTTATCATTGCATTCAATCATAATAAACAACTACATGATCAAAACGATGTTCATCCATTCATGAAAATTTGAGTATTTCAAACACTTGTTATTTAAGTTTTCAAAACACGACCTTTGACAAGGTTACAATTCAACAAAAGGGGATGACATCTAAACTTGTAGTTTACTTCTAGTTACGACACTTGCGCCCAAGATCCATCTTGTCACCTGAAATACATGTAATTTTGGAAAACATCAACATAAAGTTGAGCGAGTTCATGCGTTTTTGTATTTCACATTTTTATACTTTGTATGAAAACATAGTATGTGTCATGTATAATTCAAGACTTTCTTGAGTACCCCACGTACTCAAGTATAATTCCCGTTTTCTTGAGTACCCCACATACTCAAGTATCATTCAAGTTTTCTTGTGTACCCCACGTTTTAAATGATTGTTTATTAAGGCTCGTGAGGACATATGGAGCATTAGTATATTCTCCTTCAAGGCATGTGAGGACATAGGGAGCATTAGTATATTCTCCTTCAAGGCATGTGAGGACATAGGAAGCATTAGTATATTCTCCTTCAAGGCATGTGAGGACATAGGAAGCATTAGTATATTCTTCCTCTAACTATGTCGATTTCCCTCGACTGTGTCGATTAACCTCGACTGTGTCAATTTCCCTTGACTGTGTCGATTACCCTCGACTGTGTCGATTACCCTCGACTGTGTCGATTACCCTCGACTGTGTCGATTAACCTCGACTGCGTCGATTTCCCTCGACTGGGACACCGAAGCACTCAAGTGGTCACATAAGGACCATGAGTGGGGCTCGGCCGTACCCGTTAGATCTAACCCTCGTCCCTAATTAAGTATTAATGGCATCTCAATATCTAGTTTAAGCTCACATGATCTAGTATTTTCTAGGCTTTTCTTAAAGCTCATCATATTGCACTCACCACGAGTGCTTCTCGTATTCTCAAATCATATTGCACTCGGTTCTCGTTCTCACCAAGAGTGCTTCTTGTATTTTTACCCTTTGTAAAAATTATAATATTTGTAACATGTATTTCACCCCCGAGAGTTATAAAAACTAAAAACAGTTAAAGAAAAGGGGGAGCATGAACTCACAACTTTGCGTTCCTTGCATCGTAAACTTCACCGGATTTTGCTTATAGAGCGTCGTGACCTAAACGTGTTTTATTATCGTTAGTCACTAGACTTGTGTCGCACAAGTACAGTCACTCTCTTTTGTGTATATATTCTTGTGTTAAAGATATTTTATATTTTTAACTAAGCATCCTACTTATATTATTTTCTCAAAAATTAATATAAGTATTTCATGTTTTGCACTTTGCACCCGAATTATGTATCTTGTATGTTGTATGCGTATTTTTATGTTTATACTTCTCATGAGTATTTAGTGTATGTTTAAGTCTTAATACACTAGCACGTATAACACATACTATATACGCTTAGCACAAAAGTTGGTGATCAAATAATATATATTTTTCTCTCAAAAAAAATATATATATACTTAATATTCATTTTTATTTTTGAAGAAATCCTCATTTCTTATCACCAAAAATTAGGGAAACCTTGGTAATACTTTAAATACATTTTTAGGGAATAAGTTTCCCAAAAACTTATATTTTTCTAAGTGTCAAAATTTATAAAAATTTTGATAGAGTTTCCCCTAAAAATGGAGGTTTCCCATGTTTTCAAACATGTGTTTATTTTCTTTTAAATCGTCAACAATTATCAACAACAATCACTAACTTCTCCATTTCATGAACTTGAATATTTACAAAAATGTGTAGTAATTTACCAGCACATTTAGTAAGCCTTGTTATCTTTAAAAATAAGTTTAATTTCTTAAAAACTTTATTTTTAAAGAATATGAAGTGTCACAACTTCTAGTCGGTTTTTACGAAAATTATTTCTTTGTTAAAACTTTTGTTACACAAGTGTCCACACACTTGTTTGTTCATAAAAACACTTCTACTTCATGAAAGATCCGGTTTTAAAACATGGTTTTGTCTTGCAGTTGGTCTTTCGAAAATACCACTTGTAGATCTTTAGATCTACTAGTTTAGAACTCCATTTTATAAGAAAAACTATTTTTACACAAGTTCATGTTTAGTGTGTAGTAGAGTTTCATCATTTAACCCTTTTCATTCTTAACATATTCTATGTCATGTTTCATGAACATGACTAATCCGGGTTAGATGATGATCCGAGCTACCACAACATAGATCGGCACTAAATAATCACCACAAAACAAGTCTTACAAGTTTTACACAACTCTTATGCTTTTAACCAACATATTCATCTTACTTTCAAGACTTTAAGTTATGATCTTGTGTGTTCTTGATTTTTAACGGTTAAACTTCTTATTAATCACTATAAACAAGAACAAGATGAAGATTTGAAGCACTTACTACTAGCACAAGGCTAGGGAAGTTTCAAGAGTATAAATGTGGTGGTTAAAAGCAAATGGCGAAGGTCCTTCAAGATCCGTTGCTTGAAACCTTCCTAAATAGGCTCGAGACACCTTAAAATCACCTTGGAATGTATTGGAATGGAGTGAAGATGAAGGTGTAGGAAGGGGGTGCTTGGGCCATGAGTTAAGGGAGAAGGAAGGAAGAGAGAAGAAAGCTAGTTGGTGTTTTGTGAAATGAAGTTCTAATCTTGGGTGCAAACTTATAAACCATCTAAATGTTTTGTCCACCATATAACATGCCCTTTAGATACTAGACAAGAGCAAATAAAATAATCAAAAGTGTGAGGGGTGTGTCTCACATGGGGGAACCAGCCAAGAGGGTGTTTGGTTGAGTTTAAATTGTTGGTTACAACTTAGTTGGAACATAATGAGACTAATTAGCGGTTATGGTGCGTTATTAAATATATAGTGTGTTAGGGTGTTCGGAGACCCTAACTAGCTTAGAAAAATAAAAACAATGCTTCTAGCATTATTTTGGTGTTCCGGGTTGTAGGACCGAGTTTCGTGACCGAAACCGTGATTCTTGTGAGATCGGTTCAAGACGGGAGAGATTAGATATAAACAAACAGCTTCTTTGTATTAATCCGGTAGTATAACATTACAAATCGGCCCGATTACAAGATAACCGAACTAATACCAAAGGAGTATACATTCCGGGAGAGACCAAGTGGTGATCTCTCCCCGGTGAGGTCTCCAACCTCCTAAACTCTCCTCATGTTGCAAATGACAAGGGTTTTCTATTTATAGTCACACCCCTTGTCTTGCAAACACACACGGTCAACCGAATAACCCTCTCGCTTGACCACTTCAAACGAGCGGGTCTATACACGTTCGATAGACCGTTTCACTAACTATTACAAATTCAGCGTAAAATAAAACTAATCTATTCGACAAGCATCGGACACAAAATCTGCATCAACAAATTCCCCCTTGTCCGTTGCTGTCGAATGCTGAAAATGCAACTGCAATCGATCTTCAGTCAAGTATTCATCTTCTCTGTGTTAACAAATTCCCCCTTGACCGATGATCCAGGTAAGTAGTATCTTGACGCTCCTTGTAAAATATTTCCCCCTTAAAGTACGCGTATCCGTGTTGGGTGTTGTGCAATTTCCTCAATTGACCGATCTTCCGCTGATCTTCCAATACTCCAACCGGCATTTGATAAGGGTTCCAATCTTTAAGAACTGCATCAAGTCTTGATCTTGTCATAAGAACTCTATTTCATACAAGCATACTACATTGATAGAGATTTCTGGTGAACTGTCTTCTGTAAACCGTCTTTGTGGAATCGACCAAGTAATGCACTTTAATCTTCAGCATCAACACTCAGGAAAGTCAGCTAGACCAAGTGTATCCCTTGCAAGCTCAACCAGCATGCTTAGTTGAACTACATCCAGATCTCATTGTCTCGCCTTTGTGAAGTTGACCACGTAATGCACTACGGATCTTCAGCATCAGTACTCAGGAAGTCAGCTTGACCAAGTACATCGTTTGCAAACTCAACGAATTGAGTTACCCCCAGATCCCTGTAAAATCCCAAGGAAACATCAAACCCAAAACCGAATCCTGCAGGTCTTCAGTCTTGAATTATCAGCTTTCATAAAGATTCCCCAGGTCTTCAGTGAACAGCGCTTTTGTAACTACTGTAGACTTTAGAAACCTGTATTTTTCCGTGCAAAACCCTTCACGCTGGCTGGAGAATTAATTAAAATCCTCAAATATGTGTATGTGCAAAACATTCCACGCCGAACCGTTGGTATCACCTGAAAATCACAAACTCTACCACCTGTGATTGCGTTTAGAAATTTACCGAAGAAATTCAATATATGAAAATTTTTATTCCCCCTATTTCTTTGGTAAGATCTCTAAACCTTAACAGATTCTCTCCACTTCAAAGAAACTGTCGTCAAATGTTCACCAGTTCCCTCCACTAAGCGGAACTGTCATCAATCTCCGTTGAATGTTCTTGGTTTTTCGAAAAATCACGAAAACGAATTTCTTCTTTGCATATGCTAGTTGAATAAGAACGTCCCCTAGTACCCCGTTGGATCCGACTTGTATCCCTCCAAAGACTTTGTGAACTCGTTAGGACCGGTATTGACATTCTAGGTTCATGCATTCGTTACCAAATGCGAGAATATGACAATAAACAAAAACAAATTTCTTCGTTGCATATTCTAGTTGATAAGGAAATATCGCCTAGTACCCCGTAGGATCCGACTTGTATCCCTCCAAAGACTTTGTGAACTCGTTAGGACCGGTATTGACGTTCTAGGTTCATACGTTCGTCTTCAAATGCGAGAATATGACAAATAACAAAATGCTTTCGAACATTTTCGAATAACCGATAACAATCATAAACATTGACGTGCGGAAGTGAACATACCGTTTTGTTTTTGGCCCATAGTAGTCAAGTACCAAATTTGACGTTCGCATCGGTAACCGTGACTACCCCACAATTTTTCAACCATCAAGTATCATCATCCTTTTTTTTTTATAAATATATATATATATATATATATATATATATATATTTTTTTTTTTAACAACATACCGCATCATCCCGCACGCGCTCCCGAACCCGTACTAATTTGACGTTGACATTTTAGAAGCGCGGTTCAAATCAACTTCGCGAAAAACCTGACCCCACTTTGCAACTCACAAATAGAAGCGGGTCATCCATGTTTCATCCTAGAAACTTAGATATGTTGGCCCCAAAAAAAAATCCAAGTAAACATCATTTTGATGTTTTATAAATAAGTGGATCCATAAAAAGAAAATCCATAAACTTGGTCAATTATGCAGGCCCAAAATAAATATTTCATCATTCTCCAAACATTGGTCTTGACCCACACAACCAAAAGCCCATTCAAACATCAAAAACCCTTCAACTTGTCACCAGCCGACAATCATCTTCTCATTTCCCCTTTTCTGCGATACCAGCATCAGGAGCAGACATCATCTTCAAAGTCTATGTCCCTCTTTCTTCGATACCCACTAAACATCCACAGCCCTTTTCTAAGTTCAGCCGACATATCTGCCTCTTCGATAAACAATAGCAACAGCCGACAACTTTCATCTTCTTCTTCGATACAACAAGATCAGACAACCATATCCAACAATCAAAACTCCTTCTATCCAGCTCTAAATCAGAATCTGATCGATGAACACAATCTCCAATTCCACTTAAAGACAGCCGCTAACATCTCTGTCTCAGTCATACTTCCTTCTTCGATAACCAGCCCCTGTTTTCTCTCCGATTCCCAGCAACAATCGGACATCATCATCCGCTGAAGATGACCCGAAGAACCAGAACCCCTGTTTCAGATCGAAAGATATATGCTGGACGACGATGTTCGAAAGATGATCCTTCGACCTGATCTTTCGACCTAGGATATCTTTCGAAAGATATATGCTGGACGACCTGATCTTTCGACCTAGGATATCCTTCGACCTATTTCAGATGGAAAGATATATGCTGGATCTTTCGAAGTTGTTGAGGGTAAAGATGATCCTTCGAAATCTGTTTGATCTTTCGAGCACCCTTACATCTTTCGAAATATGAAGCTGCCAAGAACATCAAGAACACAGCCTCTGTTCAATTTTGCAGATTTGACGAAAACATTGTATTTTTGATTTTTGATGATGATAACTTGATTATATAGGTGAAAAACATAAAACCGAACACTTGTTTCAGCACAGATCTGAATATTCGGGTCCAGATCTGAGTTTTTCTCATTTTCACCCAACTTTACATCTTGAACAAAAAGCACAAAAATCACAGATCTAGAGCACATGTGACTTAGTAAACGGTTAGATTTACTAAATCGGGCACCATGGCTCTGATACCAATTGTAGGACCGAGTTTCGTGACCGAAACCGTGATTCTTGTGAGATCGGTTCAAGACGGGAGAGATTAGATATAAACAAACAGCTTCTTTGTATTAATCCGGTAGTATAACATTACAAATCGGCCCGATTACAAGATAACCGAACTAATACCAAAGGAGTATACATTCCGGGAGAGACCAAGTGGTGATCTCTCCCCGGTGAGGTCTCCAACCTCCTAAACTCTCCTCATGTTGCAAATGACAAGGGTTTTCTATTTATAGTCACACCCCTTGTCTTGCAAACACACACGGTCAACCGAATAACCCTCTCGTTTGACCACTTCAAACGAGCGGGTCTATACACGTTCGATAGACCGTTTCACTAACTATTACAAATTCAGCGTAAAATAAAACTAATCTATTCGACAAGCATCGGACACAAAATCTGCATCAACACGGGTATTATCCGGTTGTTCGGTTAGACACTGGTTCGTTAAAGTGCTAAATCACACTTTTTAGTGTCTTTTAAGTACCCTTCTTGTACCCTTTCAATTCCCAACACTTAGGGAAATATTCTGGATGATAAAACGAAATTTCTGCATAATATTCATATGTTTAAATGCTGAATTGAGCTGAATTATACAAAATTATGCACTTAAAGTGCGTTTCGGGTGCTTTTTAGTGCTTATTTTTGCTTTCGCAATGTCTATAAATTAAACCCTTACATGTACTCTTGGGTTTTAATGTACTTTTGTCCTCGGACCTACACCTAGGCCTCAATCCTAATGTCTGACTGCTTTCTGCAGTTCTGTTGACACGATGTGTCTTACCGGTGAGTTTACTAATATTTCTAACGCAACGCTCTCGTTTATGCATAAAACTATATTTTGTAGTACAGAATGTGCATGAATTCACTTGCATGGAATTCAGAAATTTATTTGTCTGGTAAACCAGATCATGTACAGTCATTAAAGCACAAATTACTGTTCATCTAGTGTACGGAATGTACGGAAAAGTGACGGTTGTCACAGTTTTACTTTACATTTCTGCTATGTATATTGACTGAGCATGCTAACACATTGATTTACATTGCTTTTCTGCTTTGTATGTTAACTTAGCATACTTAGCACATTGTTTTACTTTACAATTTGTTGCATATGCTCATCCAGCATATGAACACATTATATTACACTTTGAACCGTTTGTAACTATTTGACCATGTGAACCGTTGTAACCACTTGACTATGTGAACCGTTGTAACCATTTGACCATGTGAACCGTTATAACCATTTGATTATGTGAACCGTTTATAACTGTTGAACCGTGTGAACCGTATTTGTCAATACATAAACATTTCTACAATTGTTAAACATTACATTTTGGTGGTTGTTTGGGTAAGTGATTTAAGTAACGAGGCGACGTGTAATACGATAAAAACATGGTGGATACACCGCTGGTACTTCCTATATATAAGTGCTTTTATGGTATTACATATCGTAGCGTTATTTAAACCATTTCAGTTTAGACATATTACATCTACAATACAATCTTCACATAAACATCGTTTTACAAATAACTTAACTTATACAAACTCATTTTACATGGTTATTCACTTAACCATACATTATTCTTTTAAACATATATATATCATTTGGTTTATTTATCACTTTTCAAATGACTTATGAAAGGAACCACTCAACAAGATTCATGGCTACTTTTATTAAACAGTTTCTTTAAACGCCAGTCATGAATCCTATTTTCACAAAACCTATGTATCTCACATGCATTTTTATGCTGACGTACCTATTTTCACATGTGTTTTCAGGAGCTGTTGCATAGGATGATCGAGACACATTTAGGCGGACCTATGCCTTAGTGACTTAAAACGAAGCAAGAACTAGTTAAATTATGTTATGTGCTCTTTGTTTCTTGTTTTAAGACAATGTAACCCTCTTGTTTGGTAAATAAAACGTAACTTTAATTTCCATGGTTGTGAAACAATTAATTCTGTTACAACACTCCCCGACGTTTTCGCCACGTCTTGTTGTTCTACGTGGTCGGGGTGTGACACATCATGTCTGTCTGAGTACTGAACTCCCGTCAGTACTTCTAGTTTGTCTGATAACTATGCTAACTTTGTTCTGTGCACTAATTGAACCATATTGTGTTGCATGTAATAATGATGAACAATCTTGCAACATCAAATGCCTATGTATGTATATAACAGTAATAAGAAATTCATTCGTCTTGTAAATTAAATCATGCACAGTCATTAAAGCACAGATTACTGTTTAATATTGTACAGAATACATGGAAAAATGCAAGTTTAATATGACCATCAACAACACTGTTGCTGATCATTTTCTATGGAAGGATGGGAATGACATGTCAGATTATTCATCAGCTTTAGTTTGGCAGTCAATCCGTTCGAGGGAACCTGAAATACAGTGGGTTAGCATTGTCTGGTTTGCTCAGTGTATTCCTAAATATGCGTTCTTCTGGTGGTTGATTATGAGGCGGAAGCTTTTGACTCACGATAAGATCATTCAGTGGGATTGTGAGAGGAGGAAAAACATGAATATGATGTGCTGCTTATTGTGTTATGCGAACTATGACTCTCATCAGCACCTTTTTTTTGAATGTCCGTTCTCAATGCAAGTTTGGGATGGTGTTCGTGGAAAGGCAGGTATGTCTAGTGTGGAACCGAAGCTATCGTCTATTGTGGAGTGGATGTGTTTGCGTTCCAGATCGAAGTCAGCCAGCTGTTTGATTAGTAAGTTGGTGGTGGCGGCTTCTGCGTATGTTATATGGCAGGAGATTTAGATCACAGAGCTAAAATTGAGTTCTATGAAAATGAAAGAAAAGATCTTTACAAGAAAATCAATGATAAAGAAATTAATGTAAGAGGTTTTCAACAAGCCAAAGAATTCATAAATTTCATTGAGTCCACACCAAAGAACAAAAGAGAGGGTTTAGGATATGTAAGATCAAAAGGAAATAAACCCACTGTCTTTGTAAAAGCAACTCATCAGATTTCTGATAAATTTTTATCAGAATCTGATTCTGAATCTTGCAAGTCAACCTGTTCTGAATACTCTTTTGAAAAACCAAACTTCAAAACAAACATAAGTGAATGCAGTCAAGAATCTGTAAAGACTCCAGAAGCAGTTCACTCATCTTTTCAAAATTATCCACTCATTCCATCACAAGAAAAAATATCAGAAAATTCGGATAAATCTTGTATATGTGTTGACATACTGAAGCTTGTACAACACCAACTTCAAAAGAAAAATGTAAAATCTGTTTATGGCTCAGCATATAACAGAATTTCTGATGCAAAACCAAGAAGAAAAAATAAATTGATTAAAATCCCATCAGAAACAGTACACAAGCATGCCTGGGTACCAAAAACCCTCTAATCATTCCATTTCAGGACCATCATGTGCAGCAGTTCTGGTACTGCGACTCAGGAAGCTCCAAGCACATGACTGGGGACAGGAGCTTACTCAGCAACTTTGTTTAAAAGCTGGGTAGAATGGTAAATTTTGGAAATGGAGTAAAAGGAAGGATAATGGGATATGGATGCATAAGGTATGAAAGTTTGACCATAGAGAAAGTAGCCTATGTTGAAGGCTTAACGTATAATCTGCTAAGATTTGGTCAGTTCTATGATAAAAATCTCTCAGATAATCTTATCACCAGAAAAATGCTTGATAAATTGTTTTAGTGATAATCAAAGAAAAATCATATATATGATAAATCACCAGAAAATCTGATAAGTTATCAGAAAATCTAATGTAAACATCAGAAAATCTGATACAACATCAGAACACCTGATAAATCATCAGAAATTCTGGTGAATCATCAGATATATTTGCTGGAAAATCAGAATTATCATAGATCATTAAAACAAATTCCTGCATGTCATCATCCTTATTCATATCTCTTGACAGCATATTCAAAAACTGCACTTTGGCAATTTTTTTCTTCTTTCTTTTTAAAAAAAATTGTTTAATAAATTTTTTTTTCTTAGTGCTGGTAACGTCATTTAACAGAAAATTTCTGGGAACTCGTTAATATGAAACTTTCTCTCTCCTTCATTAATTACACCCCATCAAGTATTAAGGAGATTGAAGTGACATATTGGTAGGCTATCATGATACATCACCAGAAAATGGCCGCCTAAACCATTTAATGCAAGTGAAGTGGAGAAGAAGCTTATCTCTGTTATATTTTTTGTCCTTTGATAATCAATTAAATAAACAAAGATTGCGGTTAAGAAAATCTACAAGTAAGTAGATACCATTTATGGCAAATATTGAGTTTACTATAAATGATCACCACTTTGTGCTGAAAACTGTCATCTTCACACACAAAAAAAAAGGGGCACTCTAAATCTTCTTCTTCACCTTCACCTCATACTCTCCCACATACACAAAATGAATACCATCAAAGTTGAATGCTTCCCACTTGTTCTTCATCCATATCACAATCTCAGATTGAGGACCAATCTGGAAGGTCCTCAATGGGAAGGATGTCAAGTTGTGCTTAAAATGCTCATGAGTAGTAACTTGAACTATGCCCTCACTGCTCATATAATTGTTCATCCAGAGATTCTTCAAATCTTCTGAAAAAATGCAACATTATCTGAGTATGAGAACAGAGAACAGATGGCCATCGAGAGTGTGGTGCTAAATCAAAAAAATCTGTTAAATGAAGCCACCATCAGGACGGCTCTTCAACTCGATGATGATAATGATGTCCTGATGTTCTCAAGGCCTCAAAAGGATGATGTCCTGAGGCAAATGGGTTACCATACGGAAACCCAACAACGAGCAATCAACAAACATGGCTTTATCAAGCCATGGCAATATCTGGTCACACAGATGGGTGCATGTTTTTCCAAGAAGGCCATCAATCATCATGAAGTATCTCTTAGATTGATGGAGCCTATACGAGCACTCGTACTCAAAGTACCTTACAACTTCTCTTATTATCTAATGAGAGATTTTGCAAGTAACATGTGGGTTGGCAAGCCGTTCTTGATTTACCCTCGTTTTTTGACGAAGATAATCACGAGCCAGCTAGACTTTGCAGGTATTCCTGCAAGTTATCTAAGAGCATATATGAGACTTCAAGAAAACATGGGTCTCAGCATGCTTGTCCCCACCAACCAGAACTATGGGTTGATAACTGACCTGTTGCTTCTCCTTGAGATGGAACAAGGGGAAGGCATAGATATTGATTAGGTTTTTCTTTGTTTTGTTTGTGTAAAAATCTTTGCATGTTTATATGTTTATATTATGTGCTTCTTATATAACTTTGTTATCTGACTTATGGTTTATGGTTTGGGAAATGAGTAAAGTAAATGTGAAAACATGATCATCAGAAATCAAAAATTTGACACAAAACTCTAAGTTTCTGATGACAGGAGACAAAATCTAGTAATTCAAAAAATGGATCTAAATTTTTTTTCTAGTAAAACTTCAATAATAAAATGTTTTAGAAAATATCAGAAAAAGCTAAGAGACATGGATTCCACCAGAAAAAAAAATGTGAGTCTTCTGATCTTATCTCATTCCCTCTCATCTCAAAAAAAAAAAAAAAAAAAAAAATCTGTTGAAGAAGATCACAAGTTTAGGGGGAAAACTCAACCAAGAAATTCTATTTAAAATTATTGACTTCTGTTGACCACATCTAAAAAGGTCAACAGAAGACAAAACAAAAGACAATACATATTCTCAACAGAATTTATATTGAATTTCTGATGACATCATCAGAATGGGACTTTGACTTACAAGAAAAGGTGGATGCATAGGAAGGAAGGTGATTGGACCTCTTATCTAATGGGGTCCACAATGATGAAAAGGTGTCATAGAACCAATAGCTTTCTCCAATAAAAAATCAGTGTAACACTTTCGTGAAGAAATGATTGTAGAAACTACAAATTAAAGGGATAAGTTGAAAGTGCTTAACCACGATTACATGATAAACCATTTCATTAATGTCTTGATACCCACGATCCAACGGTTACATTCTGAACCAAAAACTCACGATACACGATCTAACGGTTATAAAGACAATTAATGATCTCTTAACCACCATTACATGCCACGTTGCATACCCCTTCAACTCCATACACCCACAATCCTCTACTGAAACACTCCTATATAACACACACTTAGCAGAAATTCAAAAATCACTCACCTTCCTCACAAAAACTTTAACCCTGAAAATCCCCTGTTTCTCACTCATAATTCAAAAATCCCTAAATTTCAAACCCTAACTCACAAAGATCAACAATGGAAGAAGTAAACCTCAACATCCCAATTGTTCAACATGAAGTACCTTTTGTTGAAGATGCAGAATTTCTACTAATGAAGGAAAACAATCTGCTGATGAATACAAAGCATTCGGAGTATGATGTAAGATGTCAACTTCTGATAGAATATCTCACAAAATGTCCAATATCAGGAGCACCAACAAAAGGAAGAGAGGTACCAGAAAGGCTACTATAGCAATTTGTTCACACTTTTAATGAAGTTGAAGAAAATTAGGTCTCTGCTCATGTATGGGGAAGTGTTTATGTAACATTAACCCCTGCAAGAGTAAGAGAATGGCTTGAACTGCCTATTCTTGATAGTTACATTGAAGCTCCAAGCACAGAAGAATTAATAAGCTTCATCATTGGTCTTGGCTACAAGAAAAAGGATATCAACAAAATTGGAGCAATTAGAAGAAGTGAATTGCCAGCCATCTGGCAAGTGATGATGGAAGTGCTAAACAAATGTCTCACCTCAAAGATAGGGGGAACTGATCAAATCAGTCAAGCTATTCTGACAATCATGTATGGACTCATAACTGGGTTCAAAATTGATTATGGGTCAGAAATTTTCAACCTACTCAAAAGGTCAATCATCACCAGAAATGGAAGAATAACCTCACATCTGCCATATCCAAGGTTAATCTCTATTTTCATTTCTGAAACATTTGCTACAATGAACATAGAAATTCCAAATTTGGAAGATATTTGGAGTTCAAATACCATGAAGGCCTGGAGTTCCAATCATGGATGGGAACCAGGCAAAGATATCCCTGTGTTACCAGAAAGCATGTTATGCCTCATTGCACCAGACTCACAATACATAATACAACATGAAAAACTTCTGACCAAATCAGATTCTCCAACAGAAGAGCCCAGCAAAGAAGTTGTGAACTGTGAAGATCAACAGAAGAAGGAGATGATGAGAAGTCCTCGCCATCAGAAAAAAGAGGGTGCAGGAGGAGAAAGAATTCTGGAGATAACTAACTCACCAGAAAACAAGACACAACATGCTGAAAGCCAACAATTTCATGAAGTAGGAATTCATCATGAATTTGAGATTCATCAAAAAGAAGTACATGAACATTATGCAGAATCACATGTTGCTGGAGGAACTCATGAAAATGCTGAAAAACAACATTATGAAGAAACTCACTTTGATGCTGCTACAATTGAAGCCACTGAAGTCATACATTATGATGAATCTCAGATTGCTGGTACATCTCTTTTAAACACTGTCTTAGTTGACTCTCACACAGAAGAAACAAAATCAGAAAGTTCAGTTAATGTTTCTTACAAGTTAGAATACAGAACAACTAATGTTGATGAGGAGGTTACTACTTCCATTAATCGCAACTATGAATCAGAAAATGAGGAAGAGGATGAGATCCCAACAGATAGAGATCAGGAAACTGATCAAGGAAATCTGGCTAAAGGTAATCCGTTTACCTCAAAAACTTATGGAGAATCATATGTTGATATGATTCAAGGACATAAGGAAATCCAGGGTGAAAATGAGTTTTTCATCACTGGTGGAGATGATTCTGGTAAACTTAAAGCTGCACCAAAATCTGGTAAAGCCAAAAGTGACCCTATCATTTCCAAAACAGTAGCAAATGTGTTTGCAGCTGGAATGTTACAAGGAACATCTGTTGTTCCCAATATCCCTGAAACACCCACGAACCAAGAAAATTTAGAAACAGTGCTGGAAAATGTTTACAAAGTCTGCAAAAGAAATCCAGTGGAAGAAAAACTTGATATGTTGCTATCAGAAATACAAGGTCAAAGGGCTGATATGAAGTCTTTGTCAGAATCAGTGGAGGCAATAAAGAAACAAACTGAAGAAAACACTGAAGCACTAAAGTCTCTTCAAAAGATGAAAGAAAAGGCACCAGAATCCAAAATCTCAGCATCAGAAATCCAGATGATTCTCAAAGAAATAGAAAAGATCAAGGCACAAGTTGCAAATGCGGTGGAATCAAGGCAGTCAAGCAGTACAAACAGAGTTTTGGAGGAAGTTACCATACTAAGGGCAAGCAATAACAGTATCACAGATGCCCTTGAGAAGCTGTCAAAAGAATGGGCTGTAATTCAGACTAAAGCTCAAACTGAATTCACCAAAGTTCAGAAAAACATAACCAACAACTCAAAACAGGTAAGAGAGGTGCAACAACTGATGCAGAAGATGCAATTCAACATTGCAAGATTGGCCAAAGTGGATCCCAAAGAACTCATTAAAGAAATACCTGTTGAAAGCTCAAACCAAGAAGCTCCAAAGTCAACCCAACAGCAATCTTCAGCTACACCAAGCATCAAAGCTGGAACCTTACCAATGGGTCCACCTCCAAGTATCCCAAGAGATGAAATGCTGAAAAGGTTAGCAACTGCAAAACCTCAAGTTATTACAAATTTGAAATTGCTAGCATCTGTCCCAAACCCAACATTGTCTGATGACTCAGCCATAAGTAAATTCATGAATATGCAAACAATGAATGTGTGACAACTGGCAAATAACTGGTTATTCCGTACAATCTAATCACTATTTATATTTCTTAATCTCATGCATTTAACGTAATTTAATTATGTAACTATGTCGTATACTGGATAACAGTGTTAAGACAAGAAAACAAAGCTAAAACATATGTTGGTTCTCGTCGTAATGCGAAACCAAACAAACAATATGGCAATCATTTCAGGAATCGCTTGGATCTCGTTTGCATCTAAGCACATCATTTCATTCGTAAACCGATGGACAAAGCGAACGAACCATCCAAACGTTGGAGGACATGCTTCGCGCCTGTGTGATGGATTTGGGCGGAAACTGGGATACTCATTTACCGCTGGTGGAGTTTTCCTATAATAACAGTTATCACACAAGCATCAAAGTCGCCCCATACGAAGCACTATACGGACAGAAGTGCCGATCACCGCTGTGTTGGGCGGAAGTCGGAGACAAACAACTCATTGGCCCTGAACTAGTCTAAGAGACTACTGACAAGATAGCAAAGATATGAGACCGTATCAAAGTGGCCCGTGACAGACAAAAGAGCTACGCGGACAGAAGACGTAAACCATTAGCCTTTGAGGTCGGAGACAAAGTCTTACTGAAAGTCTCGCCTTGGAAAGGCGTAGCTAGATTCGAGAAACGCGGAAAACTAAACCCGAGATACATTGGGCCATTTGAAATTCTAGAAAAGATCGGTACCGTCGCGTACACGTTAAAACTACCAGAAGAACTTAATAACATACACGACACATTTCATGTGTCGAATCTTAAAGAAAAGTCCAACCAACGAAAACAATTATCATCCCAGCGGATGAAATTCACGTAGACGACAAACTACAGTTTACTAAAGAACCCGTTGTGGTTATGGACTGGAAAGTCCACAAGACAAGGAGAAGTCGTATAAAACTAGTCAAAGTTCGCCGGAACTCACGTCACGGACCCGAGTATATATGGGAACGTGAAGGTCAGATCAAGACAAAGTACTCCCACCTGTTCGAGAGAAACTCCTTTAAAGGATAACTCAACGTGAATTTCGGGAGGAAATTCTTTTTAACAGGGGGAGAATGTGACAACTGGAAAATAACTGGTAATTCCGTACAATCTAATCACTATTTATATTTCTTAATCTGATGCATTTAACGTAATTTAATAACGTAACTATGTCGTATACTGGACAACAGTGTTAGGACAAGAAAAAAAGCTAAAACATATGTTGGTTCTCGTCGTAATGCGAAACCAAACAAACAATGTCCTAAAAGTGTTGGTAGAAAGTGTTGCGTGCACTATTCACGGTTACACTATTCATGCCAGCAAACCATGAAATCAGACCGAAACACTGAAAAACGACACTCGGATAACATAACTGAGTCCATTTATATAAGAAAACAATATTATGAAAACACATCTTGCAAAGAAACAAGACTTTCCGGTATAACGCCCTAATCTCAAAGATGTCCGTTTCGGCTTAAAATATAGCATTTTTTAACGCGTCCGAACCAATAACAAAGCATTTCCGGGACTTCGGAATAATGTCAATTGAGGAAAAACACACTAAAACAATAAGATGATATCAACAGAATGTTCATAATCACAAGTTTCCGGTATTACATCGCTTTGCACTAAAATAGTTCATTAGCGAACCGACGAACTAGTAGGCGACATTTTTGTCACGAAACAAGCAAACGAAGAATCTGGCGAACTAGTTAAGCAAAATTTGGAACTCGGAATCACTCCATACATCTCTCGGATGCAAGATAACAACTTGCGGAAATATTTGTCGGTACGCCATAAAAGCAACGTTAATGAACCGACAACCGAACGAAAAGCATCCAAGGTACCAAAACATGATTTTTACTAGTTTAGTCAACTAGTTAATAATTATTTTGGTTTTGAATCCCTAATTACTCCTTAATGGTGTAATTAAACCCCTAATCACCCTACTTCGGCTAATGACCAAAATATCTACTTTTTTTAATATTTTTATAAAAAATTACAAAATACCCCCCCATGGTCATTATGGCCAAAAATTTGGTGGACCCCACCCACTTGATCTTTGGTGAAAAAGGCAAGATTTAGAGTATGGCACTTGAATTGGTTGTTGTTGAAAAATGGTGAACACACCATACTTTCTAAGAAATTATAAGATTCATCATATTAACATTTGCAACAACTTTTGAAACCAAAAATCCTCCCTTGGAACCTCCATATTCACGGCAGCTCTCACCCCCCACAAACTCACCATATTTCACTCATAAACACTCCATTTTACACTAAATTTAGCCATTTCAAGATCATCCACACATGAGTTAAACATGGAGCATTACTAGGAGCTTATCTTGGAGCTTATTTCCTTCTTTTTCTTCTTGATTAACACTTGAAAAGTTGTGAGTCTTCTAAACACAATATTTATGTTTCATTTTACTAGTTAATCATACAAGTACAAGTTGATGATCTTGAATTTAAAGCTAAACATAATAAAAAACCCTAAACACAAAGCTAATAAACACTAAACATGAATATATTAGGTGTTGATTTATGTTGTTTAGTGTTAATATGTTCATATGTTCATGTTGATTATGTTATTTTTGTTGAGATTAGTAACTTAAAGCTTATGTTTATGATGATCTCATGATTAGATTCATGTAGTAATTAAGACTTATGTTCATCTTATCGTGATGAACATAAATATATGATTTAAACATGGGTATGTTTAAACCTTGTAAGATCATGATACTCATTTTCATGAACTAAATATGAATTTAAAAGATTTCATAAAGAAACAAGAGTTAAAAGGGGTTTACAACCTAATCTTGGAAGATTAGTAGACTTTGATTTTACAAGACTAGTTAAAAGACTTGATTATTACAAAATATCATCATAACAAGTCTTGTAATCAAAGGGGTTAAAGCGTGAAACTTGATTTGAACATATGACAAAAATGACGTATTTAAAAGTCTAGTAAAAATATGAAAATTATTTGTCATAATCAAGTTGTTAAAATACACGTGTTAAGTTCATGGAAGTGAGGGTTAAAGTGGATGTTACCATGTATGAAAAGTTGATACATTGAAACTTGATTTGAAAAGTTGATTGTGATTACGATTTAAACGCGTTTTAATAACGTGGGAAACGTCATAGTTTTAGGGGAAACTATGGCGAATTTTTCTAAAATCTAATCGCAATTAAAGAGGGGATTAAAGGGTGATTAAAAATGTTAAACCCGATTAGTGGTCATAAACGTCATTTTGGAAACCCTAATGAGAATATTTAAGTCTTAAATATTCAATAAGTTTTATGGACTAAAACTTATTCTTTTAGAAAATAAATGGTTAAAAATGTAACCATATATGTATATATAATTTTTGGTAAAAATTATATATCTTTTTGGAAACTTGTCAAGTGCATGTATTATGTGCTATATGTGTATGTATTAGATACCTATAGGGTGATCAAAATAAATACACATACATGTTCCTACATGGTCCAAGAAATGCTAGTAAATCGGACAATTAAATAAAATGGCCGAAATGGAAATACATAACACTTTATGACGACAAATTGGGCGCATCGACATCGTGAACAAGTTATTACAATGTCGAGTCTAAAAATAACTTATTTTTAGACACTCAAACGAACACATATCTAAGTGGTCAAAAACAAGAATCCGGAAAGTCGAAAACTATAAAAATTAACAAGAATTTTTCATGTGAAAAACGAACTTATTAAGTTACATGGTTGGTGAATTTTTGGGTAAAAATGCAAGAGTATATTTAATGGACTCACCAAAATTAGATTTGGGCTAGACCCAAATTACTAAAATGCATGGGCTAGAGCCCAAAGATAAATTATTTGGGTTAGGCCCAAATTACTAACATACATGGGCCAAGGCCCAATGGCAAATATATGGGCCAAGACCCAAATTACTAAAGTACATGGGCCAAGGCCCAATGACAGTAAAACTAGGGCTAGGCCCAATGACATTAAAAACTAGCGCTAGGCCCAATAACAAGAAAACTAGGGCTAGGCCCAATAACAAGAAAACTAGGGCTAGGCCCAATAATAAGAAAACTAGGACTAGGCCCAATGACACAAAACTAGGGCTAGGCCCAATAACAATAAAACGTGGGGTAAGCCCAATGACATAGGTTCGAAGCCGTGCACATATAATTCAATAAGTATAGAATGCATGTATATACATAACAATCGAGCGAGTAAACTATCAACAGTCTAAAATACAAAGTTATTCCAAAGATGACAAACGAGAACATAATAAAGAATTCAAGATGAACAACTTGTACGAGGTCCGAAAGACCTAGTGTCCAACGAGATTAGCACACATGTAGGTTATTGACACGTACGGACGCTTACTTCGATTTCATACTACACGGAACGCAAATTTGTGAGTTCATGTCCCTCCTTTCAATGATTTCAATGTTTTGGTTTTAAAACAATCGAGGGGAAATACATGCTAAAACTACGGATATGTTAGCATACATGCTAATACTATGGGTTTGTTAGCTATGGGTTTAGATGATAACACGATTAATGTACATAAGTAGGATGATAACATAGTAACCATTAATCACTTAGTGACCAAGGTGCAAAAGGTGTAGATCTATTGAGCTTGAGACATGCTCCACTCCTTTGATAGGCCATAGTAGTGCTTTTGTGATCCCAGAAAATGTCAAAGTTGTTTCGGTTTGGTTACGTAACTTATGGTACATAATGTCAGGGGTTCGCTACCCACTGATAGATCCTTAAACTCCATATATGCTATTAACATACCTGGATTCCAATACAAGAATGCAAAGATCTCATTTTCATGAATACTACGATTACAAGATTTCATTTTCATTACAAGATTTCATTTTCATGAATACTACGATACCAGGATTTCATTTTCATGAATACTACGATTACAAGATTTCATTTTCATGAATACTACGATTACAGGATTTCATTTTTATGAATACTACGATTACAAGATTTCATTTTCATGAATACTACGATTACATATGATAACAAAAACTGCATGAACTCACTCAACTTTTGTTGACTTTTTAAAACTACATGTATTTCAGGAAACATGTCTTGAGCCGGTGATACATGATTGGATGCAATGATTACCTTTCTTACGTCACACGCAACACGCTTCCGCAACTAGCAGGGTGTGACAGATTGGTATCAGAGCTCCGATTGTAGTGAACCGGGGATAAACTTTTATAAAGTTTGGTCTACAATCACCAAGGGCTCTTACATGAAAACAAAGTTGATAACATTACAAAGATGATTTCAAAAGTATGACAAAATGACAAAAGGTTTACATTGTGTCACTATAACATGAGGATCTATCACGCGAGCTCAATCATAAGTAACTGATATGGTTTAATACATGTTTAGTCTATAAGGAATAGACTTGAAAACACTAAGGCTTACATGTGAAACATGAGAACAAAATCAGCATGAGATTTAGTGATTAATTATATATATATATATATATATATATATATATATATAATATATTTATATATGTGTTGTATGGAATATTTGCCATGAATGAAAATACCTTCGACTATGAATTCTATTAGTACACTTAACTCACTCGATGAGAATGACGACCTCGCGTCTATTACGAAGCTTTTGGCAGAAGTGGTCCCTAATCGAGACCCTAAAGCATTGATTCCGTTGAAGATGGTTGCTTCCCTCGGGTAGTATATGTCTAGCTTCGGTTGTGACGACGAGGCGGAGGTGGCAGCCTTGGACAACAACTCTACTAGTGGGAAGAGGTCCCTGAGATTCATAAAGGTCATGACTGATTACATTCTTGTTGAGGCAAGGAAGATGAGGTATTCATCTTGAAGGTTCCCCTCAAGTGGTTATTATTACGAATTCTTTTTAGACTAACATGGTGTCTTTTCACGAATAATGACAAGGGGCATTGGCACGTGGACCAGCACGAAGGTCCGTTCTATGTTGAAGGTATGTAGACAATAGACTCCTCTCTCTGACTGATCGTCTGCTTTGAACGAGTGACACTGGGGTGACCATGCAAGACAATTTATTATTATGGGGGCCCACGTAATAACAACTTGTAGTGCATGGGAATCCTGGTGGGCTCTGTGGGTCAAACCAAGAGATCACTATCCATTCAAAGTTCTTAAATTGTTCAAATTTCTATCTAGTAGAACACTAACCAGAATGGTTACTATAACACTCTACGATACAGGAAGACTACATGTATTGTTTGCACTTAACATTCGATCTATAACACGAGTCGTCTGAGACTAGTCATCGAAAGCAAACAAAACTCGTTAGCCACTCATGGAGGATTTTTCCTCAACATTCTCGAAATTCTTGTACATGGGCTGGTTCTTTGGTGTCTATGACACCTTACCTTATCTTAGTTATTGGAGATGATTACATTGAACTCTGTCGTTTGATATTTGTCTTATTCCAAGGGATACTATGGCATGAGCCAAGATATAACCCCTTCATTGTATTATTCGATATCTATGGAAAGTATAACAATTTTGTCGAAGCTCGTGGAGCTCAAGGAGTATCAACGTATTCGTCACACGGGCTAGTGCGGCGAAGGATTTTTCCTACTTTGGGCGATCGAGATCCAGGAAGTATGGGATACATGTTGTAAAAATTGGAGACGACCGTTTGGTTTCTCCTCCTCAACGAATTACTTCTTTTCCCATTTAGGCACATGGCTAATACACTCAAGAGGTACTATGCATTTTGGAATGCATTTATTCATGAATATCATTGTTCAAACATACCGGAGCAACGCTGTCTTGAGGTTTCCATGACCAATCACATTCTTAATTCTTAGGCGCATGATAGGCTATATCTGTCCAAATAAAAGCCTAGACCCAATGATACTATGTATCGGAAAAAAAAGTGGCATCAACAAGAAAAGCTACGCCTAGAAGAGGGTCAGTTAATTAGCGCCCTACTATTAAAGTTGAACTAGAGGTCATATGGAACAACATGAGGTTGTCGAGTAGACACTAGTGATGGTACCGATGGTACCGGTAGTTCAAGTGGTTCAAATCCCGATGGGACGAGAATGAGTGGCAATGCCACACTTGGAGATGCAATCACACAAGATTTTAATCCTAAGGTTTTTCCGGATTATAAGCCGCGAGACCTCATTGATACGGAAGGTGCGGTGAGTTCTATCCGCTAGATAAAGACAAGGAAGTCAGTTAACCTTGCTAATAAATGTACTCCTAATTAAACATTTTGGTAAACGAATAGCCTTCTGTTGAATGAGGCGTTAACTTGGTGGAATCTCCAAGTGCAAACTATAGGGAGTAATACAACAAAGAGGTTATTGTGGGAAGAACTCAGGAATCTTAAGCGAGAAGAGTATTGCTCGCTAGTGGGAAAATTCCAAGTTTGGGAACCGAGCTCTAGAACTTGATCATGATTAGAACTAATGTTGTTAGTTACCCCGACGCCTCTACAATCTGTCAAGGGTTCATTGTGTCACACCCCCAAAATCCACACGCGGAGTACCACCACTTGGAGGCGTGACTGACCAGGATCAAGCCACCAATCATATTGAACAATGTAAATAGTAAGTGTAATTCAACCAAATAATATGAAAGGTGTTCCAAAAACCAAAGTATAGTATCAATGTTTAGCGGAAGCATAAAAGTAAACCCAATCATAAGTATAAGTACGAAATGTCATAATGTTTAACAAACATTCACGATCCATGTCCACAACGACCGCGCCTCCCGTGCAAGCTCCATAAGTACCTAAGGTCCTGCAAGGCATGCAGCAGAGAGTCAACAAGTAGTTAAGCGAGTTCACAGTTAATAGTTCAGCAATTGTAATATTATAGTAAGCCTTGTGTTCGTTCATTAAGTCATGTATCGTATTAGTTCGTATCGCGGCCCTCTAGGCATATATGCGAAGATTGGGGAAAGTTTCCCGAGTATTCTAGACTAGGTATATTTGTATCGCGGCCACCCGGCATGTGTGCGAAGTTTAGTGCATAGTTCGCAGCCTTCCCAGGCATGTGTGCGAAGATCAGTCATATTATCGCGGCCAACCCTGGCATGTGTGCGAAGATCAGTCATATTATCGTGGCCAACCGTGCGAAGATCAGTTCTATTAGTATCACTAGTCTATTCGTATCTTATCAATAATCCTTCCTCACCCGAGGACCATATAACTAAGTTCCATAAGCTAGGTAAGTACAAGTAAATAATCCAAACCCATTCCCACCCTGGGAACCCCATGCCTTGGTTGTGTGAACTCACCTTTGTCACACCCCGACCGCGTAAAACAACAAATCGCGGCGGAAACATCGGGGCGTGTTGCAACAGAATTAATGTTTCATAACCATGGATATCAAAAGTGTTTCGTTTTATTAAACATTGAGTAATTACATCGTCTGGAAATCTAAATACACTATTTAAACATAGTCTATCATTGTTATTGAGTCACTAAGGCCTTGTCCAGTCCTATGTGAGCATGCATCCTATCAAACGATATCTTGCAATACCTGAAACATATGTGAAAACGAGGTCAGCAAAGAAATGCTGGCGAGATACATAGGTTTTGTGAAAATAAGATTCATGACTTCTGTTTTAAGAAAATGTTTAGTCATGAACCTTGTAATTTGCTTTGTCTTTGTAAATCATTTGAAAAACAAGTAGTTCAGATGATATGTATAAATAAGAAAATAATGCATGATTAAATGAATAACCATGTAAAATGAGTTTGTGTAAGATAAGTTGTTTGTAAATCAATGTCTTGTGAAAAGTATGTTACTTGTATAAAATGTTCTATGTCTCAAACTGAAATGATTCAAATAACGCTACAATATGTAATACCATACAAACACTTATATATAGGAAGTACCAGCGGCGTATCCACCATGCTTGTATCATATTACACCCGCATCGTTACTTAATCATTTACTCAAACCAAACCAACCAATGTAAGAAGTCTATGTTTAAATCAATTGTCAAATGTATTGGGTAATATGTCAAAGTGTTCATGTCAAGATGTAAATCATATCAAAATGTCTATGTCAAATATCCATGTCAAATGTCTATGTCAAAATGTCATGTATGGCAAGTGAAATGTCTCAACTAAACCATATGCACAGAAACAAAGTATTGAAGTAAAACTTGTTTTAAATCAAAGTTATGTTTTGTGGGAAATGCATGATCAAATGTCAATCATGTTAAAATGTTTACCCAATCGTTAACCCTTTTTGTAAAATCGTTCTAGTCGTTCTTGTTTTAATTGTGAAACTACTTTATGGTCGATTCTCTAATAACATTCAAACCTTCTTGACGCGTTCCTCGCTCCATCTCGCTCTCGCTCTCGTTCTTAACAAACCCTTACCAAAGGATAAGTTAATAATTACAGATTCAGTCGCTACCCACAACCCCCACACATAACAATGGGTGCAGTAAATAACGGGATTTGTCAGATCCTATGGTACCATAACCTAATACTGGTCGGCTTGATCATTGCTAATGAATGTCATCGGTCATGTAAACTACAACCAACAAGTTTGTTCACTTTTTGAAATTGTTATTAGTTTTTGAAATCATTGTATTCGTTCTTGAAATCATTGTTAGCGTTCTTGAAATAATTGTTATTGTTCTTGAAACCACATTGTAATTGTTCTTGAAACCACATTGTAATTGTTCTTGAAACCATTGATAAAAAATTTAGCACATATGAGTCACCCCAAAACAGTTGAAAACAGTAAAAGAGGGGAATAATGTACTCGCCTGGGAGTGCTTAGGAGTCTTGAACAACTACCAAGTAAGCTAGAGGAGTCCCGGAAATCAAACGGTACCTAATATAGGTAACTACATAATTAACCCGGACCTAAATCGGAAGACTGGGTAGCAGGAGGGTTTGTAAGCCAAATGAGTGTAGGAACTCATATGATATGGTTTAACAATGCCTACATACTAAATGAAACTTAACCTAAGTATTATCGACCCATCGCGACCCATTAAGGTAACTTATGCTACTTTAACGCGTCGTGCGCGTGAAACGCGTTCGGACCGTCTAACTAGTCCTATGAAAAGTGTTATATGCCTAAACATGTTACATAATCAGTTATGTGACAAAAGTTTAGGTTACATATGCTTAATTACCAATTATACATGAAAAGGGTATTCTGGTAATTTACCTAAGGCATATAAACTACCTATCATACAACTACTTAAACGATGTGACCATAGGGTATAACCTCGGAAGGTTATGCCCTATACTAGGGTCACCTAATGTATTTGGTCGGATCCTAATGATCGACCAAACTGGGTCGGGTTCGAAGGTATAGGCGATTTATCAGATCGCCTACCCTACGACCCTAGACAACGTGGTAATCAGTGGGCATAGTCCCAAGGGACTATGACCAACGTGATTACACTCACGTTGCGAAGTTCAAACGAACTTCGCATTGACCATTACTGGTCAACGCTGAAAGTCAAACAAAGTTTGACTTTCTGACTCGAAAAGCAATAAAATAAGGAAAAGAACGAAAGAATACTTACGAAGGGTCCCCGAATGCTAAACTCGATTCAAAAATCTCAGGTATGAAACAAATGTTTCAACTTAGAGTTTCTCAAATCAAGTTTCTAGTGATTTTAGCAATGGGGGGTATGGGGTATTTATAGGAATACCCGAACCGTTAAGATCGTTTCATGGAAAACGTGCCTTAATCCCATCCGTACATGTGTTGAAATGTCATGGTGTTTAGGTGTTTAAATTCCATCCATACATGTGTTGAAATGTCATGGTGTTTAGGTGTTTAAATTCCATCCATACATGTGTTGAAATGTCATGGTGTTTAGGTGTTTAAATTCCATCCATACATGTGTTGAAATGTCATGGTGTTTAGGTGTTTAAATTCTATCCATACATGTGTTGAAATGTCATGGTGTTTAGGTGTTTAAATTCCATCCATACATGTGTTGAAATGTCATGGTACCAAAATTCCATCCTTATCTGCTGACTAAGCAAGTTTAGAATGTGTGGTTGTGAATTAAACAACGGCTAATACATCGAATCTGGTCCCGAATGCGAAAAACGAACCAAATGACGCGACGAATGGATTTTTCTTATGGCGAACACTAAAATAAAATATTTTATTGCTTACATAAATTTTTGGATGTCCGGATGTATTCAGAACGTAAGTTATGCGCGAAAATGCAAACTTGTGCACTTTTTGACACTTTTAGTCCCTGAATGACCCAAAAGTTTATTTTAGCACACCGAACCCCTCAAAGCCTATTTCTAAGCTATGTAAAGGATATTTATGGTATGTTTAAATTATGGTCATGTTTCGGAAGGTCTGTTACAGTTCAAATTGGCATACTTTCGCAGTTTGTCAACTTTAGTCCCTGTAAGCGATTTAACTTGATTTCACCACACCAAACCTTCCAAAACTTATATATAAGTTATGTAAAGGTTATTCAAGGTATGTTAAGCCTATTTCACTATTCCGGAGTGTTCGTTGGATTAAACTGGTTATATTTACGCATTAGTGCGCGTATAACCTTCCAGAAAGCGATTTAGAGTTTGAAATCGAACAAGAGTTGATATGTGCAAAAGATACACATATTTTTACAAATCCCAAGTATGAAATACAATATTTCATTGGTTTGGTATTTGTTTGATGGCCGTGGAGGCACAGGTGTTACAGTCTCCCCTACTTTAGGAAATTTCGTCCCGAAATTTATTTAGAGGAAACTTGCGAGAGTTTAAAACATAAAGTTGAAAAGATCAAACAACTTTGGTTAGGGTTCTGAACTTCTAGTAATCTTTAATAACATCATGATTGCAATGTAAGAGGGATACTTATATACAAGTATATGAAGCGTCATTGGTGCGTCCACCGTACCTCCATTACATCGTTCTCATTTCGTTATTGTTGTCACTATCGGTTCTTACACATAATAAATATTACTGGGTTTCTATGCACTAAATTTCATAATTATGTACGCGTCCATAATTAGACAATTCCTTGCACAGTTCACACAGTCTATTTTATAATGTGTAAGGTAAAACCAAATGAACAAACCTGTGATGAGTGTGACTGGACCACCATAGGGTCCTTTCAGCTGTATCATCACATGCCATTCTTAACCAGATCTTGAATCAATCTTTTTGACTAGACCACTAAAGGTTCTCTCATCGAATCATGGAATGGTACTATATAACCCAAGGGTCTTAACTACCAGGTAGAAGCCCATAAGGATTTAAGGTAGTACCTTTTGAATATCCTACTATGAATCCCTCATATGAAAACATGAAAGATTCTATGAGGATTTGAAAAATCGGATCACACAAAAATCATAGAGGAGAACACATAAACACATAATTGCATACTCGTTCAATCGCATAATCGTTCAATTTGACCTTTAAATTTGTTATCTTTGGACACGGGTATTTAATGCATACAAGGAATCAATTCTTAATTGCATCAATTTGGATGAATCCACATGAATACCCTGCTTGCTGACTACATGACCCAAAAAAAAAACTGAACTTCTTTAAGCCAAAATTTCCTTTTGGAGGAATTAGCGAAAAGTTTGTTCCCTCTTTAAGGGTTCCAGTGTCAATGAAGGTGTTGATCGTGATCGGCTCGGAATATGATTAGATCAAGATGTCATTAATAACAATGACGAACTGATCCAAATAATGCTTGCAGACTCTATTTATTAAGTCCTTGAAGATGGCTGGAGTATTTGTCAACCTAAAAGGCATGACTGTAAACTCGTAATGGCCATACTTCGTGCAGAAAACCGTTTTGGGAATAGCTTCTTCGAGAATACAAAGTTGATGATACCCAAAACGCAAATCGATCTTGGAAAAGCATAAAACGCTATGCAGTTGATCGGAGAAATCGTTGATTTAAGGTAGGGGGATATCAATTCTTGATGGTAAGCTTACTAGGCTTACGTTAATCGATATACATTTGAAAAGATCAATTTTTCTTTTCACAAAGAAAATAGGAGTTTCTCCAAGGTGAAAAGTTCGGACGGATGAATCCTTTATCAGACAACTCTTGAAGCTGTTTTGATAATTCTTGCATCTCGAACGGTGCAAGACGATAAGATACTTTAGATTTAAAAGAAACAAGTGTTTGAGATTCTTAGGGAGATCACAAGTGATCATAAAAATGACAGAACCACACAAGTAGTTTTGTCTTTGTGTTGACATCATAAGGTTGAATCAAACATTCATACAATTGCATTAGTTAAAAATAAAACCACAAATTTTATTTATATAATAACCGCATTGTCTTTAAATGTTACAAGATATCAACCAGAGGAAAAACAAAATACTAATTGTTCACTCCTTTATCATTGAGTGCCTCATTGATGTTAAACACTCGACCACGTGCTGGATTCACATTGACGTTGACATTCGCATTTGGGTTTGCGTTAGCATTTGCATTCACCAGTCTTGGGCAGTTGTGGCGGAAGTGACCAATCTCTCCGCAGTTGAAACATGAACCCAGTGGAAATCTCGCAGCATTCCCTTGAACCGGAGCTTGAACCTGAGCAGCCTGATTTTGTCCCAAACGACAAATCTTGGCCAAATGCCCAAGTTTACCACACGTCGTGCATTGCCAGCAAGCTTGTTGTACTTCGTGATGACCGTTGCAGCGTGCACAATAAGGTGCGGTACCGGCATATGCTTTCTTTGCAGGTGGCTGAGCTGGTTGGTTCCGCGGGTTCTGTGCAGTCTGTGCTGTAACAGCAAAATTTTGGGCACCCTTTCGCTTCTTTGACGTCTCACCTTCCTTACCCTTCTTGTTTTGGCCTTTCTTGCTATCCTCCTTGTCAGCTGACTGTTTCTTGCCCTTGTCACCCTTCCTGTGTAACTTGTTCTTCCGAATCTGCGACTCAGTCAATGTCGCTGATAACTCGATCGCCTGGCGGAGTGTGGCAGGGTTACTACCAGTAAGGATGTCTTGTACCGAGTCAGGTAGGCCGTCGATGTACCTTTCGATAGCTATGTCAAGTGGGGTAACCATTGTAGGGCAAAGCAGACTCAGCTCCTCAAACCTATCAGTATACGCCCTGTGCTCACCACTATCTTGCTTCAACTCATCAAATTCCTTCTCCAAAGCTCGCTGCTCATGACGAGGACAGAATTCCCTCATCATCAGAGCCCTAAGTTCAGCCCAGGTCTGTGCGAGAGCAACTTCCGCACCTCGGTCTCTCATTACCCCATTCCACCATGTAAGAGCCCTCTTCTGAAACACGCTCGAGGAGAACTCGACCTTGCGATTATCCGGGCACTGCACGTGGCGAAAAGTATTCTCAATGCTTTTGAACCACTGAAGAAGCCCAGTTGCTCCTTCAGAACCACTAAACTTGAGTGGTTTAGCCTGGTTGAAATCCTTGTATTTGCATAGCACATTGTTGTTGTTGTTGGCTTGGTTCCATTGAGCAAAGAGGTTTGGGAATTGAGCAGCCATTTGCTGCGCAATGATTTCTGCCAGCTCGGCAGTCTCTATCTGGCTTTCGCGTCGAGGAGGCATTGTCTAAAAGAGGAAACATGAAAGGAAACGAGAGAGAGAATTTGACGAAAAGAATGAGATGAAACAAATCTGATGAAAGCAAGGATAGTGGTCATTTGTTTGTTACTACAAAGCAACAAACGACACACAGTGACTGATCAAAGTAAATGGGTCAAAAATAATGTATCGCGAAGACATGCTCGCCTATAAGTGAACACTCATCCCAAGAATTCCCAGGTAAGCACAACTGGTCTCGCGTCTGATGAGATATATACGAAGTGCTTGCCTAGACAGAAAACCCAGAATACAGGCATTCACCCTTCCAGTTTGCACGTGTTCACATTATTTAAGACTCAAAACCTTGTCGAGATTTTGAAAATTCGAAGGGGTTCAAAACCTTGTAATCAATCATCCTAGAACAGATGATTAGTTTTCAAAGAGGTTTTGAAATTTATGTTCTTGTTGTGGTCGTCGCCTAAGGATAGGTGACGGTATTGTTTTATGACTAAACGCAAGTAAACTCGCGTTAGGGTCCTAGAAAGGTTATAGACTAGGTCAAAGCATTACTAATAACCTAATTCCCTATAACCATTGCCTCTGATACCATCTTTCTGTCACACCCCGACCGCGTAAAACAACAAATCGCGGCGGAAACATCGGGGCGTGTTGCAACAGAATTAATGTTTCATAACCATGGATATCAAAAGTGTTTCGTTTTATTAAACATTGAGTAATTACATCGTCTGGAAATCTAAATACACTATTTAAACATAGTCTATCATTGTTATTGAGTCACTAAGGCCTTGTCCAGTCCTATGTGAGCATGCATCCTATCAAACGATATCTTGCAATACCTGAAACATATGTGAAAACGAGGTCAGCAAAGAAATGCTGGCGAGATACATAGGTTTTGTGAAAATAAGATTCATGACTTCTGTTTTAAGAAAATGTTTAGTCATGAACCTTGTAATTTGCTTTGTCTTTGTAAATCATTTGAAAAACAAGTAGTTCAGATGATATGTATAAATAAGAAAATAATGCATGATTAAATGAATAACCATGTAAAATGAGTTTGTGTAAGATAAGTTGTTTGTAAATCAATGTCTTGTGAAAAGTATGTTACTTGTATAAAATGTTCTATGTCTCAAACTGAAATGATTCAAATAATGCTACAATATGTAATACCATACAAACACTTATATATAGGAAGTACCAGCGGCGTATCCACCATGCTTGTATCATATTACACCCGCATCGTTACTTAATCATTTACTCAAACCAAACCAACCAATGTAAGAAGTCTATGTTTAAATCAATTGTCAAATGTATTGGGTAATATGTCAAAGTGTTCATGTCAAGATGTAAATCATATCAAAATGTCTATGTCAAATATCCATGTCAAATGTCTATGTCAAAATGTCATGTATGGCAAGTGAAATGTCTCAACTAAACCATATGCACAGAAACAAAGTATTGAAGTAAAACTTGTTTTAAATCAAAGTTATGTTTTGTGGGAAATGCATGATCAAATGTCAATCATGTTAAAATGTTTACCCAATCGTTAACCCTTTTTGTAAAATCGTTCTAGTCGTTCTTGTTTTAATTGTGAAACTACTTTATGGTCGATTCTCTAATAACATTCAAACCTTCTTGACGCGTTCCTCGCTCCATCTCGCTCTCGCTCTCGTTCTTAACAAACCCTTACCAAAGGATAAGTTAATAATTACAGATTCAGTCGCTACCCACAACCCCCACACATAACAATGGGTGCAGTAAATAACGGGATTTGTCAGATCCTATGGTACCATAACCTAATACTGGTCGGCTTGATCATTGCTAATGAATGTCATCGGTCATGTAAACTACAACCAACAAGTTTGTTCA
This sequence comes from Helianthus tuberosus, assembly GCA_030545235.1. NCBI lineage: Eukaryota > Viridiplantae > Streptophyta > Magnoliopsida > Asterales > Asteraceae > Helianthus > Helianthus tuberosus. The sequence goes on from CM060383.1 coordinate 106,430,742, forward strand.
CTTTTTGAAATTGTTATTAGTTTTTGAAATCATTGTATTCGTTCTTGAAATCATTGTTAGCGTTCTTGAAATAATTGTTATTGTTCTTGAAACCACATTGTAATTGTTCTTGAAACCACATTGTAATTGTTCTTGAAACCATTGATAAAAAATTTAGCACATATGAGTCACCCCAAAACAGTTGAAAACAGTAAAAGAGGGGAATAATGTACTCGCCTGGGAGTGCTTAGGAGTCTTGAACAACTACCAAGTAAGCTAGAGGAGTCCCGGAAATCAAACGATACCTAATATAGGTAACTACATAATTAACCCGGACCTAAATCGGAAGACTGGGTAGCAGGAGGGTTTGTAAGCCAAATGAGTGTAGGAACTCATATGATATGGTTTAACAACGCCTACATACTAAATGAAACTTAACCTAAGTATTATCGACCCATCGCGACCCATTAAGGTAACTTATGCTACTTTAACGCGTCGTGCGCGTGAAACGCGTTCGGACCGTCTAACTAGTCCTATGAAAAGTGTTATATGCCTAAACATGTTACATAATCAGTTATGTGACAAAAGTTTAGGTTACATATGCTTAATTACCAATTATACATGAAAAGGGTATTCTGGTAATTTACCTAAGGCATATAAACTACCTATCATACAACTACTTAAACGATGTGACCATAGGGTATAACCTCGGAAGGTTATGCCCTATACTAGGGTCACCTAATGTATTTGGTCGGATCCTAATGATCGACCAAACTGGGTCGGGTTCGAAGGTATAGGCGATTTATCAGATCGCCTACCCTACGACCCTAGACAACGTGGTAATCAGTGGGCATAGTCCCAAGGGACTATGACCAACGTGATTACACTCACGTTGCGAAGTTCAAATGAACTTCGCATTGACCATTACTGGTCAACGCTGAAAGTCAAACAAAGTTTGACTTTCTGACTCGAAAAGCAATAAAATAAGGAAAAGAACGAAAGAATACTTACGAAGGGTCCCCGAATGCTAAACTCGATTCAAAAATCTCAGGTATGAAACAAATGTTTCAACTTAGAGTTTCTCAAATCAAGTTTCTAGTGATTTTAGCAATGGGGGGTATGGGGTATTTATAGGAATACCCGAACCGTTAAGATCGTTTCATGGAAAACGTGCCTTAATCCCATCCGTACATGTGTTGAAATGTCATGGTGTTTAGGTGTTTAAATTCCATCCATACATGTGTTGAAATGTCATGGTGTTTAGGTGTTTAAATTCCATCCATACATGTGTTGAAATGTCATGGTGTTTAGGTGTTTAAATTCCATCCATACATGTGTTGAAATGTCATGGTGTTTAGGTGTTTAAATTCTATCCATACATGTGTTGAAATGTCATGGTGTTTAGGTGTTTAAATTCCATCCATACATGTGTTGAAATGTCATGGTACCAAAATTCCATCCTTATCCGCTGACTAAGCAAGTTTAGAATGTGTGGTTGTGAATTAAACAACGGCTAATACATCGAATCTGGTCCCGAATGCGAAAAACGAACCAAATGACGCGACGAATGGATTTTTCTTATGGCGAACACTAAAATAAAATATTTTATTGCTTACATAAATTTTTGGATGTCCGGATGTATTCAGAACGTAAGTTATGCGCGAAAATGCAAACTTGTGCACTTTTTGACACTTTTAGTCCCTGAATGACCCAAAAGTTTATTTTAGCACACCGAACCCCTCAAAGCCTATTTCTAAGCTATGTAAAGGATATTTATGGTATGTTTAAATTATGGTCATGTTTCGGAAGGTCTGTTACAGTTCAAATTGGCATACTTTCGCAGTTTGTCAACTTTAGTCCCTGTAAGCGATTTAACTTGATTTCACCACACCAAACCTTCCAAAACTTATATATAAGTTATGTAAAGGTTATTCAAGGTATGTTAAGCCTATTTCACTATTCCGGAGTGTTCGTTGGATTAAACTGGTTATATTTACGCATTAGTGCGCGTATAACCTTCCAGAAAGCGATTTAGAGTTTGAAATCGAACAAGAGTTGATATGTGCAAAAGATACACATATTTTTACAAATCCCAAGTATGAAATACAATATTTCATTGGTTTGGTATTTGTTTGATGGCCGTGGAGGCACAGGTGTTACAACCTTGGTTTGCTCGGTATGCTTAACTACGTGCTCGCAAGTAATCAATCACGTCCTATAGTATGCACGTATAATCAATCAGTTCACGTTCGTAATGTTTCACATATATTCTAATGTCACATAGTGTGTTGGGCAGTAAATCATCAATATTCATCGATCTTGAATCCAATATAACAGTTCTCAATTATCAACAACATGTAATAGTAATAAATGCCTTAACCATTCGCATATACATATGATCACGATCAGTATAACATTCATTAACTAAACGTCCGCTTATCACATAACATATATCATATATTCTAGGGACATTATGTGGCTTTTCAGTAAATCGTACAATAAAAACAATACTTAATCGGTTCACTACAAATATCCATAAGTGTGAAACTCATTCATTAATGTACCACGTTAATTTTGCCCATCCCATCATCATCATGATTTACACATGACAAACAGTTGTTTAATGTATATTCCCACTACAATTTACACATGCACAGACATTTCTTTCAAACCTATCCACACATTTACCCACATATTATGCAATTGCATGGCACACATATCAACACTTACACAAACACCCACACAGTGGAATGTCTACAAGACCAAGGGCATTCATGGCGCCAACATCAAATGATATGGCACACCTGCAACCCTAAAATCCTAACTGCTTCAATCGCATCAAGTTAATCAATAATCATCATATACCCCACAATTGATTTGAAACAACCTGATGAAGCCTTACAACCAAAGCCGACAACTATATTCACTGTTTTATTCTATTGGACCGATTATTTGTTTTTCATGCTAACAGCCTTCTACTTTCATAAAATATAGTTATTGTATCTCACATGTACGCATATAATCTCAAAACAATGTTAATGTATTAGTACAACTCACGAATCAGTTAACACATATACGTATATTTGAACATCTAGTATAGTTCTAATCATACCAAGACACAACAACAACAACAACAACATTCATGTATATATAAACATAACGATCATCGAGTCTTACGTTCATAGCAATGATAATAAACAAATCGCTTAACAATCACTTAAATTTCAAACAATCGGTTGAGGTTAACACTAACCGCACAAAGAGTGATCAAACAAGAAGAGCTTTAACTTCGAATAGGAGAGGGGCTGCCGTCAGGTTCAAGAAAAACGAGAGAGATGAGGGACTTGACTAGGGTTTAGTAAGTTAGCGATTGTAAGGAATGACTAAAACACATCCTATATTCGAATGCCACTGGGCCGAAGCCCATACGCTGTTTTCGTTGGCCCTTTAGTGGACGAAATCACCTTAGTGATTTCGTGGGATGTGTTTTCATTGAATGAGAGTGTTTTCGGCTAGTAGTGTTAGATAAGTTCCATGTTTCAAATGATTACATAATCACACATTACATATACATGATATCATATACACTTATATTGCACCTTAAATCTTTAATAAGCACACTTTAGCAAATAAATACAAATAAGATCGGATAGAGACCTTGAAAACTCGGGTTGTCACATTATCCCCAACTTGAAGAAATTTCGTCCCGAAATTTAGCATGCGGCTACTGAGGAAGCTTGGTAAGTTGTATCGTTTACTGGTTTTCCTGGGGTGTCACATCATCCCCCCGTTGATTTGGAATTTCGTCCCGAAATTCTGTAGTAGCTTCAGCCTCAGTAGTGGTTGCATTGTTTCCGAATAACCGGGGATACTTGAGTTTCTTTTGATCTTCGCGTTCCCAGGTGAACTCTGGGCCACGACGGGAGTTCCAACGAACTCGAACAAGAGGTATTCTGGTGTTCTTGAGGATCTTAACATCCCGGTCCGTTATTTCAACTGGTTCCTCGACGAATCGCAACTGTTCGTCGATAGTGAGCTCCTTCAAAGGAACTATGAGGGTCTCATCTGACAGACACTTCTTCAGATTCGACACGTGAAAGACGTTGTGAACTGCACTGAGTTCAGCTTGTAAGTTTAGTCTGTAGGCCATTTTTCCTATTTTCTCAAAGACTTCGAATGGTCCAACGTATCGTGGATTAAGCTTGCCTCGTTTGCCAAAACGAACAACACCCTTCCAGGGTGAAACTTTGAGTAGCACTCGATCCCCAACCTGGAACTCGAGTTATTTCCTGTCTTTATCTGCATATGCTTTCTGACGGTCACGAGCTGCCGCCATGCGTTGTCGTATTTGAGCAATCTTTTCTGTAGTATCAACTACGAGTTCTGGACCTGTGATTTGACTATCACCCACCTCTGCCCAACAAAGAGGTGACTGGCATTTTCGTCCGTACAATGCCTCAAATGGAGCAGCTTTAATGCTGGTGTGGTAACTGTTATTGTACGAAAATTCCACAAGTGGCATATGTTTTTCCCAACCGTTGCCAAAGTCAATTACACATGCACGAAGCATGTCTTCTAGAGTTTGAATAGTGCGCTCAGACTGTCCATCCGTCTGAGGGTGATAAGCGGTGCTCATGTCTAACCGAGAGCCAAAAGATTTGTGCATTGCTCGCCACAGTTCTGAAGTAAAATGTGCATCACGATCAGAGATAATGGAAATTGGCACCCCGTGCCTCGAAACCACTTCTTTTAAGTAAATGTCTGCTAAGGTAGAGAACTTGTCTGTTTCTTTAATGGCCAGGAAGTGTGCAGACTTAGTGAGTCGATCCACGATCACCTAAATAGTGTCATTTCCGCGCTGAGATCTAGGTAGGCCAGTAACAAAATCCATGGAAATTTGCTCCCATTTCCATTGTGGTATCTCAGGTTGTTGGAGTGGGCCTGAAGGTTTCTGGTATTCCGCCTTGACTCTCGCGCATGTCAAGCATTTGCTAACGTATGTTGCTATGTGGGCCTTCATGCTATGCCACCAGTATGTGGTTTTCAAATCGTGGTACATCTTATCCGAACCAGGATGTACTGAGTAGCGAGACTTATGAGCTTCATCCATTACCAGCTTGCGTAAGTTGCCATAAAGTGGGACCCAGATGCGTCCTGTTACATAGTAGGCGCCGCCTGCCTTTTGTTCTAATCGTTGCCTTGAGCCGCGTAGGGCTTCAGCCCTGACGTTTTCTAGTTTCAATGCTTCTACCTGAGCATCTCGTATCTGGGAAGGGAGACTAGACTGTATAGTGAGTTGTAAAGCTCGCACACGCCTAGGTGTAGTATCCTTTCGACTGAGGGCGTCAGCCACCACATTGGCTTTGCCCGGATGGTACTTTATAGCACATTCGTAATCGTTCAGTAGTTCGGCCCATCTACGTTGTCGCATGTTCAACTCTTTCTGCTTGAAAATATGCTCGAGACTCCTGTGATCAGTGTATATAGTGCACTTGGTACCGTACAGGTAATGTCGCCATATCTTGAGTGCGAAAACAACGGCTCCCAGCTCTAGATCATGCGTAGTGTAATTCCGTTCGTGAATCTTAAGTTGGCGCGAAGCATAAGCAATGACTTTATCTCGTTGCATCAATACACACCCGAGACCTTGGATTGATGCGTCGCAGTAGACTACGAAATCATCAGTGCCTTCAGGCAATGACAGGATAGGTGCACTACTAAGTCTATCTTTTAAGTGCTGAAACGCTGTTTCCTGTGTATTACCCCAACGATAAACAACGCCTTTCTATGTCAGTAGTGTAAGCGGCTGTGCAATCTTTGAGAAGTCTTTGATGAACCGTCTGTAATAACCCGCCAAACCCAAGAATTGGCGTATTTCTGTCGGTGTGCGAGGTGCAAGATAGTTCTTGATCGAATCTACCTTGGATGGATCAACATGAATCCCATCCTTGTTTACCACGTGGCCTAGAAAGTGGACTTCACGAAGCCAGAAGTCGCATTTTGAAAACTTAGCGTACAGCTGTTCCGTTCGAAGGAGTTCCAAAATAAGTCGTAAGTGCTGCTCGTGTTCCTCCTGACTCTTCGAATAGATCAGGATGTCATCGATGAAAACAATGACAAACTTGTCAAGATAAGGTTTGCACACCCTGTTCATAAGGTCCATGAAAACCGCAGGCGCGTTCGTCAGCCCAAATGGCATGACCAAAAACTCGTAGTGGCCGTAGCGTGTTCTGAATGCTGTTTTGGAGACGCCCTCATCCCGGACTCTCAGTTGGTGATAGCCTGACCTCAGGTCAATCTTAGAGTAATAGCTCGACCCATGCAACTGGTCGAATAAGTCGTCGATGCGTGGAAGAGGATAGCGATTCTTCACAGTCACCTTGTTTAGTTCGCGGTAGTCTATACACATGCGGAAGGTACCGTCTTTCTTCTTCACAAATAATACTGGAGCTCCCCAGGGCGAAGAGCTAGGACGTATGAAACCCTTTTCCAATAGTTCTTGTAATTGCTTAGACAACTCTTCCAGTTCCGTTGGAGCTAAGCGATACGGTGCTCGAGCTATGGGTGCTGCTCCTGGAGCTAGCTCGATCTGAAATTCGACCTGGCGATGTGGCGGTAACCCAGGTAACTCTTCAGGAAACACTTGAGGAAAATCGCGTACTACAGGAATATCCTCAATCTTTTTCTCTTTCTTCGATGTATCAGTAACGAGTGCTAAAACAGCTGTGTGGCCCTTTCGTAGACACTTCTGAGCCTTCAAGAAGGAGATGATACCACTCACGACACCACTCTTGTCGCCTTGAACTTCGAGAGGTTCTTTGCCAGTACGGGGAATACGAATGATCTTCTCCTTGCATAGGATCTCTGCTTGTTGTTGGGATAACCAATCCATACCAATGACGATATCGAAGCTACCCAGAGTTATAGGAATGAGATCGATAGAGAAAGTCTGACCAGCAAGGATAAGATTACAACCCTGAACTATGTGTGTGGCCTCTAGACTTTTACCGTTAGCTAACTCTACGACATGTTTGGTGTTCAAAAGTGTTGGTGCGCGTTTAAGCATTTGACTAACTTTCAGAGACATATAACTGGTATCCGCACCCGAATCAAATAATATAGTAACATAAAAGTCGTCGAGAAGAAACTTACCCATAACCACATTAGGATCATTCCTTGCATCACCCTGACCAATCACAAATGCACGACCCCTAGCACCGTTGTTGTTGTTGTTTCCCCCATTATTGTTCCTATTGCCCTGATTATTGTTGTTGTTATTCTGATTCTGGTTTAACTGGGGGCAATCACGTTTGAAATGACCTTCAGCCCCACACTGGAAACACCCCCGGTTTCCTCGCTGCGGCTGCTGTTGCTGGTTCTGTGGAGCTGGTAGTGGGAGTTGCTGATTCTGATTTGCAGGTCGCGTACTCCTGCAGTCTTTAGCTTCATGCCCTAACTTGAGACATCTCTGACAACGTTCCTTGCGACACCGTCCACTGTGATGTCTGTTGCACCTATTACATAGTGGGTGAATTCCCCGATATCCACCCTGCCCCTGCCCACCAGACGACTGCTGACTCAGACTCTGGTAATCATTGGTCCTGCGCTGCTGCTGTGCTTGTGACTGAACGGTAGCTGAACCCCTGCTGGAATCCCCCTCCCATTTTCGCTTGTTGTCACTGGGAGTAGCAGGAGTAGCTGAAGTGGTAACGGTAGTAGTAGCACTGGTACGTTTAGGCAACCTGTTCTGCTCCACCGCCTGATCAGTGAGACGGTGAGCCAACTGAACAACCTGCTGGTAGGTGGCAAGGTTTGCTGAAGTCACATGACTTTGGATCTCCGGCACTAGACCCTTAAGATAAAGTTCGATACGCTTAACTGGAGGGTCCACCATAGTAGGACACAGTAATGCAAGCTCATTTGATCTCTTGGTAAACGCCTCTATTTCTGACCCCGTCATCTTGAGGTTGAAGAACTCGACCTCCAGCTTATGAATGTCGTCACGGCTACAATATTCCTCTTTGATCATCTCTTTAAAATTGTTCCATGGGGTGGCGTTAGCAGCAACCAACCCCAGCATTTGGACCTGAGCTTTCCACCATGTGAGGGCTAAACCCTCGAGAGTACCGGTAGCATACTTCACCCTGCGTGCCTCAGGGCATTCACACATTTCGAATACCGACTCAAGCTTTTCAAACCAGTGGAGGAGTCCAACCGCTCCTTCCGTGCCACTAAATGTGCTAGGACGACAGTCCATGAAAGTCTTGAAGGTGCAAACAGGTGGTTGACCTCCTGCTTGTGCGGCTGCAACTGCCGCAGCAACTTGTTCGTTAATGAGAGCCGTCAACTGGGCTTGTGTCATGTTAATGCGTCCAGCCATGATCTTCATAGCAAATGTAACATAGGTGAGAGAGGTTCGCGAGTAGTGCGATGACAGAAGAGAGTAAGCACACAAGTGTTCTCATGCAATAGTGTTACGTTAATCTAAGCATACCCTGAGCAAAGTGCTATGCAATTCTAGCAAATAGGCAATAAAACATGTACCATATTACCTAGAGTGTTGAGTCTTGCACGTGGAGCGAAGCGTCGTTGTGGATCGTTGAGAGCACTGTTCTGGTTATAGTCTGGTTTTAATAAAAACGTTTTCCCCATATTAAAACCGAGTTCTCTATAACCAATGGCTCTGATACCAATCTGTCACACCCCCAAAATCCACACGCGGAGTACCACCGCTTGGAGGCGTGACTGACCAGGATCAAGCCACCAATCATATTGAACAATGTAAATAGTAAGTGTAATTCAACCAAACAATATGAAAGGTGTTCCAAAAACCAAAGTATAGTATCAATGTTTAGCGGAAGCATAAAAGTAAACCCAATCATAAGTATAAGTACGAAATGTCATAATGTTTAACAAACATTCACGATCCATGTCCACAACGACCGCGCCTCCCGTGCAAGCTCCATAAGTACCTAAGGTCCTGCAAGGCCTGCATCAGAGAGTCAACAACTAGTTGAGTGAGTTCATGGTTAATAGTTCAGTAATTGTAATAGTATAGTAAGCCTTGTGTTCGTTCATTAAGTCATGTATCGTATTAGTTCGTATCGCGGCCCTCTAGGCATGTATGCGAAGATTGGGGAAAGTTTCCCGAGTATTCTAGACTAGGTATATTTTTATCGCGGCCACCCGGCATGTGTGCGAAGTTTAGTGTATAGTTCGCAGCCTTCCCAGGCATGTGTGCGAAGATCAGTCATATTATCGCGGCCAACAGTGCGAAGATCAGTTCTATTAGTATCACTAGTCTAGTCGTATCTTATCAATAATCCTTCCTCACCCGAGGACCATATAACTAAGTTCCATAAGCTAGGTAAGTACAAGTAAATAATCCAAACCCATTCCCACCCTGGGAACCCCATGCCTTGGCTGTGTGAACTCACCTTGGTTTGCTCGGTATGCTTAACTACGTGCTCGCAAGTAATCAATCACGTCCTATAGTATGCACGTATAATCAATCAGTTCACATTCGTAATGTTTCACATATATTCTAATGTTACATAGTGTGTTGGGCAGTAAATCATCAATATTCATCGATCTTGAATCCAATATAACAGTTCTCAATTATCAACAACATGTAATAGTAATAAGTGCCTTAACCATTCGCATATACATATGATCACGATCAGTATAACAGTCATTAACTAAACGTCCGCTTATCACATAACATATATCATATATTCTAGGGACATTATGTGGCTTTTCAGTAAATCGTACAATAAAAACAATACTTAATCGGTTCACTACAAATATCCATAAGTGTGAAACTCATTCATTAATGTACCACGTTAATTTTGCCTATCCCATCATCATCATGATTTACACATGACAAACAGTTGTTTAATGTATATTCCCACTACAATTTACACATGCACAGACATTTCTTTCAAACCTATCCACACATTTACCCACATATTATGCAATTGCATGGCACACATATCAACACTTACACAAACACCCACACAGTGGAATGCCTACAAGACCAAGGGCATTCATGGCGCCAACATCAAATGATATGGCACACCTGCAACCCTAAAATCCTAACTGCTTCAATCGCATCAAGTTAATCAATAATCATCATATACCCCACAATTGATTTGAAACAACCTGATGAAGCCTTACAACCAAAGTCGACAACTATATTCACTGTTTTATTCTATTGGACCGATTATTTGTTTTTCATGCTAACAGCCTTCTACTTTCATAAAATATAGTTATTGTATCTCACATGTACGCATATAATCTCAAAACAATGTTAATGTATTAGTACAACTCACGAATCAGTTAACACATATACGTATATTTGAACATCTAGTATAGTTCTAATCATACCAAGACACAACAACAACAACAACATTCATGTATATATAAACATAACGATCATCGAGTCTTACGTTCATAGCAATGATAATAAACAAATCGCTTAACAATCACTTAAATTTCAAACAATCGGTTGAGGTTAACACTAACCGCACAAAGAGTGATCAAACAAGAAGAGCTTTAACTTCGAATAGGAGAGGGGCTGCCGTCAGGTTCAAGAAAAACGAGAGAGATGAGGGACTTGACTAGGGTTTAGTAAGTTAGCGATTGTAAGGAATGACTAAAACACATCCTATATTCGAATGCCACTGGGCCGAAGCCCATATGCTGTTTTCGTTGGCCCTTTAGTGGACGAAATCACCTTAGTGATTTCGTGGGATATGTTTTCGTTGAATGAGAGTGTTTTCGGCTAGTAGTGTTAGATAAGTTCCATGTTTCAAATGATTACATAATCACACATTATATATACATGATATCATATACACTTATATTGCACCTTAAATCTTTAATAAGCACACTTTAGCAAATAAATACAAATAAGATCGGATAGAGACCTTGAAAACTCGGGTTGTCACAGATTGCATATTGGATAACACTCGAATCGAAACGCACTGAGCGCTACATTTGGGGTTTAGCCCTGAGATCCGAATCATGATCACATCATGTCACCCTACCTAGATTTATTTTCAAGTAACTCTCTCAGTTAGTCTCACCAAGGATGTGGTGAGGATGGGGGACTGCCAAAGGAGGGTGTTAAGAGAAAGAGAAATCTCGTGACAAGGAAAGCGAAGGCGATTACTGCCATAATCGATGCTCGCATTAAGAAGTATGCTAATAACTTGTCAAAATTCGGAATAAGATAGGTGAAACTTTCATCATGAGGACACTTTCAAAAGTGACTAGAGTAGCAGTGTGGTGAGACTTGGCGCAAAACAGAAACTAATGAGTTAGCTAATGAGGAATTAGCGAAGTCATGAGAAGTCATTAAGGGTCACCGATACGTACCTATCAACCGACCCGTTGCATCCGTGTTGTTTAACACCGGTGTCGGTATTAGCTTCATCCCCATAAAATTCAAAGAATGTTTGGCCGAGTCAAGTAAACAAGACGTCCTCCCATTCAATAGGATTGACCAATGGTAAATTAGTCAAGTCAGGAAAGACATCAAAGGATGCACACTCGAACTGGAGCACAGAAATTCAGTAACGACTTTTCACTCATTCAATTAGGTTGTTACGACTTAACTTCTGGCATAGACTAGTGGGCCGACAAACGAGCAGAAGTAGTTGTGCTGCGAAAACTATTATTCTTTTTCCCCCTGTCTGATGAGAGAACATCGTTTGGTGCACGGAGAGAAACACGAAACACGACTGCTGACCAACAACTGCATGAAGGCTTGGAAGAGCCTGAGAACATGATGCATCGCCTTTCTTGTCCATGTGGTCGACAAGAAGGCCGAGTAGCACAAGGTGGAGGACATCCCTGTGGAAAGGGAATACCCTGAAGTCTTTCCAGAAGACTTGCCGGGACTACCTCCGCAGCGACAAGTCGAATTCAGTATCGATATTGTGTCAGGAGCTGCACCGGTGGTGAAAGCTTCATATAGACTCGCACCCTCGGAGATGCAGGAATTATCTACTCAGCTTCATGAATTGTTTGATAAAGGATTCAATGGACCAAGTTTCTCACCTTGGGGAGCTCCGGTGCTATTTGTCAAGAAGAAAGACGGAACCTTTCGGATGTGTATAGATTACCGAGAACTGAACAAGTTAACCATAAAGAACCAGTACCCTTTACCAAGGATTGACGACTTGTTCGATCAGATACAAGATTCTAGCTTCTATTCCAAAATTGATCTAAGATCCAGACACCATCAGCTGAGGATCCAAGAGGAAAGCATTCCTATGACAGCGTTTAGGACTCGCTATGGGCATTACGAGTTCCTTGTTATGCCTTTCGGCCTAACAAACGCTCCTGCCGTATTCATGGATTTGATGAATCAGGTATGTAAGCCATATCTCGACAAGTTCGTGATCGTATTCATTGATAACATTTTAATATACTCACGAACCAAGGCGGAACATAAACAACACTTGAGAACTATTCTGGAGCTACTTAAGAAAGAACAATTGTATGCCAAATTCTCAAAATGCGAATTTTGGATTCGTGAGGTCCAATTTCTCGGTCACGTTGTGAATGAGAATGGAATACATGTGGACCCAACTAAGATAGAAGCCATAAAGAACTGAAACGCTCCCAAGACCCCAACGGAAGTAAGACAATTTCTAGGTTTAGCGGGATACTATCAAAGATTCATTGAGAATTTTTCTAAAATTTCTCAACCGCTAACCTCACTCACTCAAAAGGATAAAAAGTTCGATTGGGGTGAAAAACAAGAAATGGCATTCCAAACGCTCAAAGATAAACTATGCCAAGCGCCAATCTTATCACTCCCTGACGGTACCGATAACTTTGTGGTGTATTGTGACGCATCGCACCAAGGTTTGGTTTGTGTATTAATGCAACGTGAAAAAGTCATCGTATACTCGTCACGACAGTTGAAAGCCCATTAAAAGAATTATACCCCTCACGACCTAGAGTTGGGCACAGTGGTATTCACTTTAAAGATTTGGCGTCACTATCTCTATGGTACTAAGTGTACCATATTCCCTGATCATAAAAGTCTTCAACATATATTCAATCAAAAAGAATTAAACATGCGCCAGCGGCGATGGGTAGAATTGTTGAATGACTATGACTGTGAAATCAAGTACCATCCGGGCAAAGCAAATGTTATGGCGGATGCTTTGAGCCGGAAAGAGCGAGTCAAAACTTTACGAGTACGAGCTTTAGAGTTAACCATTCAGATGAACTTCACTACTCGTGTGCACGATGCACAACTAGAAGCTCTAAAGCCAGAGAACATTCAAGCAGAATCCTTGCTAGGATTAGAGAAACAACTGGAAGAGATCAAAGATGGCACAAGGTACTTCATGGGAAGAATTTGGATTCCTTACTTTGGCGGATTGCGAGACTTAGTGTTGGATGAAGCACATAAGTCAAAATATTCAATACATCCCGGATCTGATAAGATGTATCAGGATGTAAAGGAATATTACTGGTGGCCTAATCTCAAAGGAGATATTGCGACCTATGTTGGGAAATGCCAAACTTGTGCAAAGGTCAAGGCCGAGTATCAAAAGCCATCTGGACTATTACAATAACCCGAGATTCCCGTTTGGAAATGGGAACATATATAAATGGATTTCATTACAGGACTCCCACGGAACTCTCGAGGTCATGACATGATTTGGGTTATCGTCGATCAATTAACCAAGTCAGCTCACTTCTTGCCAATTCGCGAGAAAGACAGTACAGAGAAGTTAGCTGAGCTTTATCTCAAAGAAATAATAGCACGTCAAGGAGTACCTATTTCAATAATCTCGGATCGCGATGGTCGCTTTGTGTCAAGAATATGGCAATCATTTCAGGAATCGCTTGGATCTCGTTTGGATCTACGCACATCATTTCATCCGTAAACCGATGGACAAAGCGAACAAACCATCCAAACGTTGGAGGACATGCTTCGCGAATGTGTGATGGATTTGGGCGGAAACTGGGATACTCATTTACCGCTGGTGGAGTTTTCCTATAATAACAGTTATCACACAAGCATCAAAGCCGCCCCATACGAAGCACTATACGGACGGAAGTGCCGATCACCGTTGTGTTGGGCGGAAGTCGGAGACAAACAACTCATTGGCCCTGAACTAGTCCAAGAGACTACTGACAAGATAGCAAAGATATGAGACCGTATCAAAGTGGCTCGTGACAGACAAAAGAGCTACGCGGACAGAAGACGTAAACCATTAGCCTTTGAGGTCGGAGACAAAGTCTTACTGAAAGTCTCGCCTTGGAAAGGCGTAGCTAGATTCGAGAAATGCGGAAAACTAAACCCGAGATACATTGGGCCATTTGAAATTCTAGAAAAGATCGGTACCGTCGCGTACAAGTTAAAACTACCAGAAGAACTTAATAACATACACGACACATTTCATGTGTCGAATATTAAAGAAAAGTCCAACCAACGAAAATAGTTATCATCCCAGCGGATGAAATTCACGTAGATGACAAACTCCAGTTTACTAAAGAACCCGTTGTGGTTATGGACTGGAAAGTCCACAAGACAAGGAGAAGTCGTATAAAACTAGTCAAAGTTCGCCGAAACTCACGTCACGGACCCGAGTATATATGGGAACGTGAAGGTCAGATCAAGACAAAGTACTCCCACCTGTTCGAGAAAAACTCCTTTAAAGGATAACTGAACGTGAATTTCGGGACGAAATTCTTTTTAACAGGGGGAACATGTGACAACTGGCAAATAACTGGTAATTCCGTACAATCTAATCACTATTTATATTTCTTAATCTCATGCATTTAACGTAATTTAATTACGTAACTATGTCGTATACTGGATAACAGTGTTAGGACAAGAAAACAAAGCAAAAACATATGTTGGTTCTCGTCGTAATGCGAAACCAAACAAACAATGTCCTAAAAGTGTTGGTAGAAAGTGCTGCGTGCACTATTCACGGTTACACTATTCATGCCAACAAACCGTGAAATCAGACCGAAACACTGAAAAACGACACTCGGATAACATAACTGAGTCCATTTATATAAGAAAACATTATCATGAAAACACATCTTGCAAAGAAACAAGACTTTCCGGTATAACGCCCTAATCTCAAAGATGTCCGTTTCGGCTTAAAATATAGCATTTTTTAACGCGTCCGAACCAATAACAAAGCATTTCCGGGACTTCGGAATAATGTCAATTGATGAAAAACACACTAAAACAATAAGATGATATCAACGGAATGTTCATAATCACAAGTTTCTGGTATTACATCGCTTTGCACTAAAATGGTTCGTTAGCGAACCGACGAACTAGTAGGCGACATTTTTGTCACGAAACAAGCAAACGAAGAATCTGGCGAACTAGTTAAGCAAAATTTGGAACTCGGAATCACTCCATACATCTCTCGAATGCAAGATAACAACTTGCGGAAATATTTGTCGGTACGCCATAAAAGCACCGTTAATGAACCGACAACCGAACGAAAAGCATCCAAGGTACCAAAACATGATTTTTACTAGTTTAGTCAACTAGTTAATAATTATTTTGGTTTCGAATCCCTAATTACTCCTTAATGGTGTAATTAAACCCCTAATCACCCTACTTCGGCTAATGATCAAAATATCTACTTTTTTAATATTTTTATAAAAAAATTACAAAATACCCCCCCATGGTCATTATGGCCGAAAATTTGGTGGGCCCCACCCACTTGATCTTTGGTGAAAAAAGCAAGATTTAGAGTATGGCACTTGAATTGGTTGTTGTTGAAAAATGGTGAACACACCATGCTTTCTAAGACATTATAAGATTCATCATATTAACATTTGCAACAACTTTTGAAACCAAAAATCCTCCCTTGGAACCTCCATATTCACGGCAGCCCTCACCCCCACAAACTCACCATATTTCACTCATAAACACTCCATTTTACACTTAATTTAGCCATTTCAAGATCATCCACACATGAGTTAAACATGGAGCATTACTAGGAGCTTATCTTGGAGCTTATTTCCTTCTTTTTCTTCTTGATTAACACTTGCAAAGTTGTGAGTCTTCTAAACACAATATTTATGTTTCATTTTACTAGTTAATCATAGAAGTACAAGTTGATTATCTTGAATTTAAAGCTAAACATAATCAAAAACCCTAAACACAAAGCTAATAAACACTAAACATGAATATATTAGGTGTTGATTTATGTTGTTTAGTGTTAATATGTTCATATGTTCATGTTGATTATGTTATTTTTGTTGAGATTAGTAACTTAAAGCTTATGTTTATGGTGATCACATGATTAGATTCATGTAGTAATTAAGACTTATGTTCATCTTATCATGATGAACATAAATATATGATTTAAACATGGGTATGTTTAAACCTTGTAAGATCATCATACTCACTTTCATGAACTAAATATGTATTTAAAAGATTTCATAAAGAAACAAGAGTTAAAAGGGGTTTACAACCTAATCTTGGAAGATTAGTAGACTTTGATTTTACAAGACTAGTTAAAAGACTTGATTATTACAAAATATCATCATAACAAGTCTTGTAATCAAAGGGGTTAAAGCGTGAAACTTGATTTGAACATATGACAAAAATGACGTATTTAAAAGTCTAGTAAAAATATGAAAATTATTTGTAATAATCAAGTTGTTAAAATACACTTGTTAAGTTCATGGAAATGAGGGTTAAAGTGGATGTTACCATGTATGAAAAGTTGATACATTGAAACTTGATTTGAAAAATTGATTGTGATTACGATTTAAACGCGTTTTTATAACGTGGGAAACGTCATAGTTTTAGGGGAAACTATGTCGATTTTTTCTAAAATCTAATCGCAATTAAAGAGGGGATTAAAGGGTGATTAACAATGTTAAACGCGATTAGTGGTCATAAACGTCATTTTAGAAACCCTAATGAGAATATTTAAGTCTTAAATATTCAATAAGTTTTATGGACTAAAACTTATTTTTTACAAAATAAATGGTTAAAAATGTAACCATATATGTATATATAATTTTTGGTAAAAATTATATTATTTTTGGAAACTTGTCAAGTGCATGTATTATGTGCTATATGTGTATATATTAGATACCTATAGGGTGATCAAAATAATACACATACATGTTCCTACATGGTCCAAGAAATGCTAGTAAATCGGACAATTAAATAAAATGGCCGAAATGGAAATACATAACACTTGATGACGACAAATTGGGCGTATCGACATCGTGAACAAGTTACTACAATGTCGAGTCTAAAAATAACTTATTTTTAGACACTAAAACGAACACATATCTAAGTGGTAAAGAACAAGAATCCGGAAAGTTGAAAACTATAAAAATTACCAAGAATTTTTCATGTGAAAAACGAACTTATTAAGTTAAATGCTTGGTGAATTTTTGGGTAAAAATGCAAGAGTATATTTAATGGACTCACCAAAATTAGATTTGGGCTAGACCCAAATTACTAAAATGCATGGGCTAGAGCCCAAAGATAAATTATTTGGGTTAGGCCCAAATTACTAACATACATGGGCCAAGGCCCAATGGCAAATATATGGGCCAAGACCCAAATTACTAAAGTACATGGCCCAAGGCCCAATGACAGTAAAACTAGGGCTAGGCCCAATGACATTAAAAACTAGGGCTAGGCCCAATAACAAGAAAACTAGTGCTAGGCCCAATGACACAAAACTAGGGCTAGGCCCAATAACAATAAAACGTGGGGTAAGCCCAATGACATAGGTTCGAAGCCGTGCACATATAATTCAATAAGTATAGAATGCATGTATATACATAACAATCGAGCGAGTAAACTATCAACACTCTAAAATACAAAGTTGTTCCAAAGATGACAAACGAGAACATAATAAAGAATTCAAGATGAACAACTTGTACTAGGTCCGAAAGACCTAGTGTCTAACGAGATTAGTACACATGTAGGTTATTGACACGTACGGACGCTCACTTCGATTTCATACTACACGGAACACAAATTTGTGAGTTCATGTCCCTCCTTTCAATGATTTCAATGTTTTGGTTTTAAAACAATCGAGGGGAAATACATGCTAAAACTACGGATATGTTAGCATACATGCTAATACTATGGGTTTGTTAGCTATGGGTTTAGATGATAACACGATCAATGTACATAAGTAGGATGATAACATAGTAACCATTAATCACTTAGTGACCAAGGTGTAAAAGGTGTAGATCTATTGAGCTTGAGACACGCTCCACTCCTTTGATAGGCCATAGGAGTGCTTTTGTGATCCCAGAAAATGTCAAAGTTGTTTCGGTTTGGTTACGTAACTTATGGTACATAATGTCAGGGGTTCGCTACCCACTGATAGATCCTTAAACTCCATATATGCTATTAACATACCCGGATTTCAATACAAGAATGCAAAGATCTCATTTTCATGAATACTACGATTACAAGATTTCATTTTCATGAATACTACGATTACAAGATTTCATTTTCATGAATACTACGATACCAGGATTTCATTTTCATGAATACTACGATTACAAGATTTCATTTTCATGAATACTACGATACCAGGATTTCATTTTCATGAATACTACGATTACAAGATTTCATTTTCATGAATACTACGATACCAGGATTTCATTTTCATGAATACTACAATTACAGGATTTCATTTTTACGAATACTACGATTACAAGATTTCATTTTCCTGAATACTACGATTACACATGATAACAAAAACTGCATGAACTCGCTCAACTTTTGTTGACTTTTTAAAACTACATGTATTTCAGGAAACAAGTCTTGAGCCGGTGATACATGATTGGATGCAATGATTACCTTTCTTACGTCACACGCAACACGCTTCCGCAACTAGCAGGGTGTGACAAATGAATGGGAATAAGAAGGTGATTCAGCAGAAAAATCAAAGATTGTTAAAAGAAAAATCTCTGAAACTACGTCTGTCATGGTTAAAGATATTGCCAGGGATGTAATGATATTCCCTTAGTACAATCTGGTGAGTTATTATTTAACAAAATAAGATGAACAACCAAGATCACTGTCTCATGTCAGATTGGCATTAAGAGAAGAAAGAATAAAAAGAGGTACAGGTAGCATTCACTCCAAGAATGAGAATCCAATAAAGAAAATTTTAAAAGTGGATGAAGAGAAAGTTGCAACCGATGATGTTGGAGGAACTCATGTGCAAACCAGATACACACTTCTAAGAAAAAATGGGGAAGAACAAAAGGTGATTGATGAAGAAATAGCTGACCAATGGCATCCTATAGACATTCTGTTTATGAAGGATCATTATGAAAAAGAAAAGAAAAATAATCAAGAAGTCAGAACGGCGTTGAATAGCATATCAAAGGCTGGAATACTGCTGTTTGAAAGAATTGCTTTTTCAGACTTTGATCTATGCATCAATTATGAGCATGTACACAACAAAAAGGTGTATGTCAGATCACCAAAGACAAAGGTTCCCTCAAAAATATTGGAAGATGCAAGATCTGGAGACATCATTGTATTAACAAGCAAAACTCACAGTCATAACTATGGTGTCATCTACAGAGATATTGATAATAACAAAGCTCTGTTCAGAAGTGTTGATATTGCAAATACTCAAATCAAAATCTGAAGTATCTCATGAAAACAATGAACAAAAGACAAGAACATCTTCAGAAGATAGGAAGGAACTTGGAGGGACACAGGAAAGAAATTGAGCAAATGATTGAAGAATAGATCCAAGCAAGAGAATGGTACAAATACATGTATGTCAGCTGCAACAAGTATATCTCCTACAAAAAGCAGTTAAAGGAAGGAGATGTGCACAAGAGAGTGAAGCTGAATTGAAGAACCTGGTTGTTTGATTTTTCATCTTTTATGTAATTTGTTTTTCAAAAACATCAGTAACTGGTTTAAATTTGCAAGTAGTATGTTTCCACTGTTTGGAAATTTTCTGTTCATCAGGTAGTTCATTTTCTTACAATACTTAGGGGGAAACTGTTAGGAAACTTTATTTGTAAGTATTGAAGAAAATCACAATCAACTGGATCTATGAAGAGATCACAGTCCTGAAGATCACAACAAGAAGAAGAAGATCAGATAGGACAACTGAAATGCACAACATCTACTTCAAAGAATTACAAGTTGATCAAAAGCTGAATTGGATTATCAAAGAAGGTCATTTCTGATGGATCTGATGATATTTCTGATGAAATATCATCAGTTTCTGACGATTCTGATCATCAGGATTTTTCTGATGATTTGTTCACCAGAATTTCTGATGAAGTGGTTTATCAGAAATTCTGATGAAATACCCCACTTTTCTGAAATCAGCTCTATCCTGCCACACTTACCGAAGCAAATTGACATTATTGGATATCATGATGAAAAAGGCAACTCATGCATGAATAAACTATTGTTTATTCATGCACCCAGCCTTCTGTAAATAGAAGGCCCAACCAGCAGAAGACAATTGAGTTTGAAGCTTAGCATTCACACATACATCAAAAATCCATTGCCCTCTCACCCACAGAATTCAAGATTCATTTGTATTAGATAATAATCTTACAATCACATTGTAAACCATTTTGTTTCAAAGTGATATAAACTTGATAATTCTGTAGGTCTTGTTTCTGAAAGTCTGATTTCTATTTCCGCACATCTTTTTCACATCTACTGAAATCACTTGCCATATTACGTGAAAAGAAGTTGTTCAGGCCATACTGGGTCCAACATTGGAGGTCGGTTGTCTTTGGACCACATGTTCCAATGGCGCAAAGTGCTGAAGATCTAAAGGTCATGGTTCCTAAGAAAATTGAGAACTATACGGACCAGGATTATCAGAAAATTGAACTGGATGCCAAGGCATTTAGCATGGTTGCATCCGCACTACCAAATGAGATTTATGCTGGGCTGTTGCACTACAACAGTGCCAAGGAATTGTGGGATGCACTTAAGGAACAATTTGGTGGTACCGAAGAAGTAATTGAAAACAATAGAGAAATTTTGAACCAACAGTATGAAACATTTTGTCACATCAAGGGTGAAACATTAACACAACAGTTTGAGCGATTTAGCTGTCTCATGAGTGAACTAAAACTTGTTAAAGTTGAATTTGCTAATGCTACACAAAATAACAGGTTTCTTAGGCCACTCCCTGAAAAATGGGACACAATTGCTTTTGTTACAAGGAATTCTGTTGGGTTCAAAGATCTGACACTGACCCAACTTCATGGTAGACTCCTGACCTATGAAAGGGAGTTAAACCAGAAAAAGAAGTTGCAAGAGTCTGACAAATTTGCAGATGACTACTCTTTTGGCAACATAGCTCTTCTGGGTCAGGAAGAGTCTGGCAGTAGTAAGGATCAGAGTTATGATCATTTTATTGACATAACTGCTGGTGGTAACTTCAACTCTGATCCTCACTCATCCAGTTATGCTTTCACAACAAATGGAGAAAGCCAGAACTCTGATAATCTGTGTTTTGAACTCAATGATTTACAGCATTTTGATCCAACTGATTTAGAGGAGATGGATATTCTGCACCAACTTGCTTTGTTAAGTGTTAGGACTAGCAAGTTTTACAAAAGGACAGGGAGAAAATTCCCAGGGTTACATGGGAACTTAAAAGTTCATTTTGCTAGGGAGTGTAGGAGTCAAACAACTAGACCAATTATCACACACCCTACCTCAAACCCTAGACAACAAAATAACCAATCCACTGTGCATTATAATCATTATACCCCTGCTGCTCATGTAAACACTGCTCACTATACACACCCTGCAACCTCAGTTCCTGTGCATTATGTCCAAACCACTGTCCCTCAGATACAGTATGTCCAGGCCCCAGCTCCTCAGGTTCAAGTACAACCAGCTGCACCACAACAAGTTACACCAGCAGTGGTTCAACCAGATCAACAAAGTTTTTTCACCAAATGCTTTGTTGACTGGAGTAGCTTACCTGATGAGCTAGGTGATGAAAATTTTGCTCTCCTTGCTAAAAATGATGTTTCTAGTGATGATCTTTGTTTTGTAGCATTGGAGTCTGTGCAAGAAGGGCTGACAGCTGATGAAGGACAATCAAGTAATGAAACAGTGGATACAATTGCTGAGACAGTGGTTAATGCTGTGGCTGATGAAATACTGTTGGAAGAAAAAGTTGAAACTCTGTTGGAACCACTGACCGACCCATGGTCTGAAGAAGAAGAGAAGAAACATGGTGATGAGGAAGAGAAGGTGGCTGATGAGAAAGAGGATGCTTGTGACTGTGCAATGATGGCTGCAAGCAAGGTATCACTCCAGGTCCTTAGAAACCTTTGTTCAGACAAATGCATCATAGCATTTGCTAACATCAAGGAGGTGAATGAAAACCTTGTTGATAAATTGCTAACCTGTGAAGTACAATTTGAAAAATCTTTAAAAGAATTGAAAAACAAATTGTCAGAAAAGGATAGTGAGAATTGTAGTCTTAAACAAGAGCATAGCATAGTCAAGGACCAACTCCAAACTATGTTGGAAAAATATCAAGTTTGCAAAAAGGAGTTGGAATTCACCCAAATAACATGTGAAAAATGGGTGGAATCCTGTAAAGGCTATGAAGTTATGCTTGAAAAATAGATCAAAAGAAATGTAAAATTTGGTGTTGGTTTTAGAAAGCATGACCAAGTTGAAAACAATGCTGTAAATGTATCTGGTTCTGTTGAAATCATTCCCACAAACAAGGATGGCCAAGAGGTTAAAATAACTGACAAACTTGGTAATAAGATCACTTTGGAAAGACCTGTGGAGACCTCAACTTTTGAGGAAATTGAGAAATACCAATTTAAACCCACATGGTCTGATAAGTGTGACATCCTTGAAAACTTCAAACCAATGGGCTTCACAACCACTGATGGTGTAAAACCTCCCAAGGCAAAAGTGATTCCTCTTAAGGACATCCCAGCAGTTGTTCAAAAATTTGTTGCTAAGGAGTCTGAAAAGAAGAAGAAAAGGGAAAAGATTAAAAACTTGTTTTGTGATTTCTCTGAAAAGAAAAATCATTTGACCAAAGATTGTTTTCATTTAAAAGCTTATGATCTTAACAAAACAAGCACTATTGAGCCTTCACAAAGCTGCACCATCTGTGGCAAATCAAACCATCCTACTCAAAAGTGTGTGTACTTGAAATCTTTTGAGGTAAAAAAGGAAGAGTACATGTCAAAAACACCAATGAGCTCATCAAATCCATCTGTCAAGTTCACCAAAAACCAACCACTGTTTATGCCAATCCAAACAGCTGTTACCAAACAGCTAAACCAAACCTCTGTTAAAAGAGATATTCAGGTGACTGATGCACCCCCTGCTAACCAATACCAAAGAGGTAAAGGTCAACCACCATACCCTAGGGTCCCACACGTTATTGGCTTTGGAGACCCTTATGAACTAACCTTTTACTTGATGTGTAGGGAGCTTCTGCATGCTTAGATAGTCTTTGGTATGTAGATAGTGGAGGCTCCAGGCACATGACAGGATGTAGAGCCCTTCTCAAAGAATTCAAAACTCATGGAGGGGGTGATATACCTTTTAGTAATAATAGTAAAGGGAAGGTGATGGGTTCTGGTACAGTACAGTGTGGAAATGTTAGGTTTGAAAATGTCAATCTAATAGACAATCTAAAATTCAACCTTCTTAGTGTTTCACAAATGAGTGACAAGGGGTTTGGGTCATTCTTCACTAAAGATTGTTGTAGGATTGTTGGGCCAGAAATGGTCAAAAAGATTGAAGAAATAATAAAAAATGGAAAAACAAAACTTGTTGCTCAAAGAAGTGGCAATGTTTATGTAGTTGATTTGTCAAAAGAGAGCCTAAGAACTGATACTTGCCTGTTCTCAGCTACCTCTAAGAAAGAGTCAGAGCTTTGGCACAGAAGGTTAGGGCACACTAATCTCAAGACAATCACTACTTTGTCAAAAAATGGCCTTGTAAGAGGTCTTCCACAAAAAATGTTTTCATGTCCTGAGCATTGTGTTTCCTGCCTAAAAGGAAAACAACATAAAAGCTCCTTTAAGCCCATTGAAGAGTCCAAAACAACCAAGTGTCTGCAAATGCTGCACATGGATTTGTTTGGCCCACTTCAAGTCATGAGTCTCAAAAAGAAAAGATATTGTTTGGTAATTGTAGATGACTTTTCCAGGTTTACATGGACCTATTTTTTACACTCCAAAGATGAGACTGCAGGCATTCTGCAAGACTTTGTGACACAGGTTGAAAAGCAGTTTGATTTTCCAGTAAAAGTTTTCAGGAGTGACAATGGCACAAAATTCAAAAATAAGGAGTTGGATGCCTTTTGTGTATCAAAAGGAATTGTAAGGCAGTACAGCATTCCAAGAACACTAGAGTAAAATGGGGTAGTTGAAAGAAAGAATAGAACTCTGATTGAAGCAGCCAGGACCATGCTTGCAGATTCAGGTTTGCCTTTAACTTTCTGGGCAGAGGCAGTAAACACTGCTTGCTATGTCCAGAACAGAGTTTTAATAAACCCTAGGCATGAAAAGACTGCTTATGAAATTCTGTATAAAATCAAACCACTGATCTCATTCTTCAAAGTATTTGGCTGCCCATGTTTCATTTTAAACTTAAAAGATTTCATTTCAAAATTTGCAGCCAAAGTAGACAGTGGATACCATCTGGGATACTCAACCACTGCTAAGGCCTACAAGGTGTTTAACACCAGGACTAAGACAGTGGAAGAGACTTTGAATGTGAAGTTTAATGAACTTTCATCAATGAAAATCCCTGCAAATCCTGCAGAACTATTTGATCTTGATAAATTCACATTTGAAAATACTGCTGTCAAGACTAACAGTGCAGGTCCATCTCAATCTTCTGCACAAGAATATGGGTATGAAGTTGTGATCCCACAGCAAAAATTCAAATCCTCCATCAGGGCAACATATGTTGAAAACAGCTGTCAAAGTCCAACCACTGCTACCTCAACAGTTGTTGATCAAAGTAGCCCTTTAACCTCTGCTTCCACATCCACAACCACTGTTGGTCAAAATCTGCCATCAGTGGATAAAAGTCCATCAAGTGTCACACCATTACCACCAATCCCCCCACCTCCATTTCAAACAGATATTGGGTCCTCAAAGTCCCCAACAGATGTTAGCTCAGATGATTCACATCTGCAGCCCTCACCAACAAATGCCATCATACCATATCAAGGAGATTTAATCTTCTTGAGATCTCATCCACCTGATCAAATCATTGGCAACATCAATGAAGGGGTGCTCACTATAAGCCAATCCCAAAACATTTGTCTTTTTGCTGGTTTCCTATCACTTCATCAACCTGTCAAGTACCAAGAGGCACTAAAAGATAACAATGGGGTAGAAGCCATGCAAGAGGAGCTCCAACAGTTTAAAAGATAACAAGTATGGGAACTTGTACCATTACCAGAGGATGTGAGTCCTATTGGCACAAAGTGGGTCTTCAAAAATAAAACTGATGAAAGGGGCATTGTTGTCAAGAATAAAGTCAGGCTTGTGGTTCAAGGCTACAGACAGGAAGAGGGCATTGACTATGATGAAACTTTTCCCCTGTAGCAAGATTGGAAGCTATAAGACTGTTCCTGGCCTTTGCTGTCAACCACAACATGAAGGTGTTTCAAATGGATATCAAAAGTGCTTTCCTCTTTGGTACAATTCAAGAAGAGGTGTATGTTTGTCAACCTCTAGGTTTTGAGGATCCATTTTATCCAAATCATGTCTACAGGCTTAACAAAGCCCTGTATGGCCTGAAACAAGCGCCTAGAGCCTGGTATGAAACTCTTTCTACCTTTTTACTCTCTAATGGTTTCAAAAGAGGCACAATTAATAAAACATTATTTTTAAAATGGAGAGGGAAGAATTTGATGATTGTCCAAATTTATGTGGATGACATCATTTTTGGAAGCACATGTCATAAAATATGTGATGAGTTTAGGCAACTCATGACAGCTGGGTTTGAAATGAGTGTAATGGGTGAACTGCAATGCTTTCTTGGTCTCCAAGTTCAGCAAATGCAAAATGGAACTTTCATCCATCAAAGTAAATATGCAAAAGAACTTTTACACAAATTTGATATGGATGATTGTAAACCATGCAATACACCCATGGCAATCACAAAGCTTGTCCTATCTGATGAAAAGGATGAGCTGATTGACCAAACCTTATATAGAAGCATGATTGGGTCTTTATTGTACCTAACTGCGTCTAGGCCAGACATCATGTTTGCAACATGTATTTGTGCAAGGAGTCAATCAGCCCCTAGAAAGTCAAACCTTATTGCTGTAAAAAGGATATTCAGATACATAAAAGGTGCTCCCACACTTGGTATCTGGTATCCAGCTAATGGGAATGTCAAGCTTTCAGGATATTCAAATAGTGATTTTGCTGGGTGTAACACAACAAGGAAGTCCACTTCAGGAGGGTGCCAATTTCTAGATGATTACTTAGTATCTTGGCAAAGCAAAAAGCAAGCAGTTGTTTCAACATCCACTGCTGAAGCTGAATACATAGCTGCTGCAAGCTGTACAGCCCAACTCATGTGGCTTCAAAACCAATTGCTGGATTTTGGTATCACTGCTTTGAAAACACCACTCATGTTGGACATCCAAGCAGCAGAAAATATCATCAAAAATCCAGTCTCACATTCAACCACCAAGCATATCGACATCAGACATCACTTTGTGAGGGATTGCTATGAAAAAGGTTTGATTTCTCTGCATCATGTTCCAACTAAAGATCAGCTGGCAGATGTGCTAACAAAAGCACTAGATACATCTACCTTTGAAAGCTTGGTCTCTAGGATTGTCATGCTAAACATGGAATAACAAGCAAAATCTTGTTTTTCTATGATTAAAAAGCATTAAAATGTTTTTAGAAAATCAAAAATTCATCCTTAAAAATAGCTAAAAATGAAAATTTTCATTAATCCTTAAAAGTCTGCCATAACCACTGATTGGTTCAAACATCTGTTTGTTAAATGCTACCCACTGCTGAAAGTCAACCTCTGCTCCTTCATTATCTTGGTTAAATACTGTTGACAAACTTCAGTGCTTTAAACCACTGACACAGGCTATCCACTGATAGTTATAGTCACCCACTGTTTTCATTTCACCTTTGTAAACCACTGGTATTAATTCATCAGTGGTTTCCTAAACAACTGTCTTCCATTATTCATCTTGTCATCAGAGGTTGGCACGTGGTCAGTACTTATCCGTCAGATCTTTGTAACCGCTGCCATGTCAGCATACACTTTTTCTATTTATAAAACCCTGACCAAAACCCCAAAAAGGGTTTTTACTGTCGAATCGAATTCAAAATTCCTTTCTAAAAACAGTTTTTCCCCAAATTCTCTCTCAAATCTCTCTTCTTCTTCATCGCCGATTCACCATGACTGAGATTCTGTTCAAATCCTCACACAATTACTTGGCTATCTTTGACAAACCCAGTGATAACAACACCTTTGATTCTATCATTGACACACTTTCATCCACAAAGCACAAAACTTTGTTAACCTGCGATGCAACCGTCTACTTGACTACTCAACTCGAATTTTGGAAAAATGCAACCCTTGAGACTGTGGACAAAACAGTTGTTGCTATAAATTCTTCAATAAAGGGTATAAAATTCTCCATTACACCTCAAACTATTTCTGAAGTCTTTGAACTAGATGATATTCAAGGTAAAAGTTCTTTTCCAAAAATAGAGTATCAAAACGATTTTCAGGAAAGAGGTTATGGGGAACAAATGAAGAAAATATACTCTACAAAAAGCCAGCTTTCCTCCTGCCATGAGATTTTTCTTTCACACTCTTCTCATGTGTGTTTCTAATAAGACCACTACTTTCAATGAAATTCCATTAAAAATCCAATACTTGAGGTATGCTATTTTGCAATAGGAAATTTTAATTACTCCCAAGAGATTTTTAATGATTTGGTCAAAAATGTTAATAAAAAGGCATTTTTATTATTTCCAAGGTTTTTAAGTTACTATTTTAATAAGAAGTTTTCAAAGGACAATGCCCATGTGCTTATCCAAGGTATTCCTCTTCAAATAAACAGTTTAACTGCTGAAACATTTACAAGAATGTTAAAACCTTCAAAAACACAAACAGAGGCACCTGAGCAGACTTTAGCAGCAACCCCTGCTCCTCAGGCACCTGCTGTTGAGCCCACTGCTCAAGGTGATCATGACAGCCAAACCACTGCTATGAAACCCACACCTAAAACCACCAAAAGACCAAAGAAAAAAATCACAAAAGCCCCCCAAACCTACCAAAAAGGCAACTCTGGAAGATGAGATCCCAGAGCAACTGCCAGTGACAACACAAAAGTCACTAATAACCACTGCTGCTACTTCCTCACAACATTTGGAAGAAAGATCTCAACCCGAGCCTAAAACTCCTCCTGCATCCTCACAAAAGGATCAGGTTGTAAGCATAGGGACCCCACATTATGAAGCTCTAGATTCACTTGGATCTATCTTCCTCAGTCCTAATCCCAAGGACATGTCTCTTTCTTCTCCACATCCTTCACCCCTCACATTACCACAATCCATGATACCTTTGTTGCAAGCTATGGGTATAGCTCAGACAGAAACCAGTTCCTCTCAATCACCTATCACTGAGAGTACACTCCCACAAGTGACTGAGTCTGATGCTTATACCTCTGCTATCCCAGCAACAATTGAGGAGGTTACACCCCTTGAGTTACATGTAACTCTTGGTGGTAGTTCAAGCGAAGCAGCTACTACAAGTGTTGAACCCACTGGTTTACACTTGGACAGTAGTTTCATCCCTAAGACTTCCTTGAAGGAAATTTCTTCTATGGGGCCCATGGAGTTTCCAGTTTTTACTGGCTCTCTTAAAATGGTAACCTCTTTTGGAAAAAGAAGTCCCCAGTACCAAGAAAAAAGGGGCATCAAGGGATGACTTTTGGGAATCTTTCCCTAAGTCAACCACTAATACAACCACCACTAGTGGGAAATCAGATGATCCTATTAACTTGGGTGATGGTTTTTGGGAATCTTTCCCTAAGTCAACCACTAAGTACCGAGAATTGACGGATAGAGTTGACACACTTGATACATCTGTTGCAGAAATCAAAGACATGTTGCAACAGTTGTTGAAAGCACAAAAGGTACCACCCACTGCTACTCCAACTCAAACACCTGTTCTATCATCTGCTCCCACTGCTGCTGAGCTCTGGAGTTTGTTTCAACCTATGCTTATCCAACAAAGACAATTTGCTGATCAGCAACATGAAATTCAAGTTCAAAAGATCAGAAATATGATGGAAGCTAGGTTTAAAGATACACAAGCTGACATCAAGGCAATCAAGGCTCATTTGCTGAACACCACTAGCATTGCTCCCCCCTCTATAATTTTTGTTGACGACCCTCCACCAGCTGATGCCAAAAAGGGGGAGAAAATGAAGCAGTTAAAGAAGAAGGGATATGAAGATGGGTTGTACATTGCACCAGACAATTCTAGCATGCTTGCAGACATCCCTAAGCCAGATGGTTCTAAAAAGGTTGATGTAACCCTAAATGCCATTGCAGATGAAAAAGAAAGGTTAAAAAGGGATATGGAGGCTAAAGGCAAATCAAGGTTTGAAAAAGAAAAGGAAGTGTTGATGCAAATAGAAGAGCAGGGTACTTCTGAGCCCAAGGATGAAGAAAATCCTAAGCCACAAAGAAGACAACCCACAAGAAAAGTGAGGCAACCCAAAACCACACCTTCTGGAATCACAAAACACTCTTCTAAACCTCCTAAAAACTCCCCACATCAAACCTCCAAACCAACACCTGTTGAAACACCTGTTGTGTCAACAGCTGTGGATACTTCAGTGGTTTCAGCAGTTGTTAACCCTACAACCATCATTTCAACACACACATCAACCACTGCCATTACCACTCAATCCACTGACTTGCCAAAAAACCACATCACCACCAAAAATATCCTCATCACCACCATCACCACCTGCTAAAAAGCAGAAGACATCAGATGATACATCATCTGTTGTAATGGAAACAATGGTTGAAACCCCAGCTATTTCAACAGATGTTAGCCAATCCTCTGCCACTCAAATCACCACAACTCAACCCACCAAAACACTACCAACCTCTCCTAAACCCAAAAGGAGAAGGATAATTTTGAATGATGATTCTTCACCACCTCCAACTTCCTCACAACCACTGACCCTTGTCATAATTCCTAACCCTATTCCACTTTCCTCAATAAAAGCTCAAAATCCCAACACTGCCATTGTATCTGCAGCTGTTTCATACCCATTAGATCTTCCAGCAGTAAGGGAGGAGATCAAATCCTTCTATGCTGAAGATGACCCTGCAAAAAGATACTTGCCATCTCTTCAAGGATATCCTAGGCCTAACAACATTGAAGAATATTTGAAGTTGAAGGCTCAACAAGAAGAGGATATCTCTAAAAGAAACTCACAAGGAAAATATGACAGAAATTCAAAGACACTATCAAATCATGCTCACACAACTCAGAACCTTGGAGCAGTTTTCAAAAGATTTGTGTCAAAAGCTTTCAGAAAAGATGATGAAACTTTGAGAAAAGATTACATTGAGCACATTATGGCATTCAAAAAATACAAAGGAGAAAAGGCTCAATATAAAGAATGGACAGTTGGTGAGCTCAAAGAGGAGTTAGAAAGAATTGAAAAAATGAACAAAGAAAAAATAAAGCACACTCCTCCTATCTGGTCTACGTATAAAAAGAATGTACCGGATAGGACTCTAAAACTGAAAAGAATGAAAGAAGAGCTCATTGCAGCTGATTGGGTCTAGGAACCAAGTGACAAGATGGAAAGAAGAGAAAGTAATTGACTTATATAAAAGGTTGGAAGAGTTGAGGAAGAAGGATCTAAAAATTCTCCAAAAGCCTGTCTACCCTGAAGCAGTGGTTCAAGAAAAGCCACAAAAGCTACAAATCAGGAGATCCACTGCTCCACCTGTTGTCCACCTTTATCAAAAAAGGAAACAAAAGCAGATGGATGCAGAAACAGCAGCAGATAAAGCCCAAGGGGATTACATCATAAAGATGGTCCTCCAACAAATGATTGCTGAAAATCTGGAATTAGCAAAGACTTCAAACTCCATCTCCAAACTCATCTGCAAATAAACCTCTCCCTAGAAACCCACTGAATTCAAAGATACTAAAGTGGAAGTCTGACAAACAGACCCATGTATTGACTCTGCTCAGATCCAATGGGGAAGTAAAACACATATCAAGAGATCAAGCACTAGGCCTGGGTGTTAAAGATTTACAAGATCTACTTGAGCTTGAACTGTGTAGGGATGAGGATGATACAAGTGCCATGGACTTTGAATTATAATTCAAAGGTCAAGTCAGGGAACTTTTGATGAGACAATAAAGATCCAAGAATAATGAAGGGTTTTGGCATCATCTGTTCCAGGGGGAGATTGTTGGGATTGAACCCTATAGAGGAACAAATGATATAAAGCCAAAACTGGATCAGGGCAGTGGATCCATCATAAGCAGTTGTTTACATAAAGTCTTTCCCTTTTGATGGTGATTCTAATAACTGCTGCCCTCTAAGTACTGATCTGCTACAACAACTGATGGTCTACAACAACTGTTGCATTCTAAAGACTATTGATGACTAAAGTGCTGATGCTCAATCAACAGCCTTAACTCAAGTACTTCTAAAGACCAAAGCACTACTAGGGCTGAAGTAGTGGAATGAAGAATCAGTTGTTTGCTTTCTTTATTTTTATTGTAATCAGTTGTTTAGATAACAGTAGTTAGATAAATATGTTTGTATAGATCAGTAGTTTGAGGTTGCTTAGGAAGTTAGATGTCACAATCAATGGTGACGTCAGCAAAGATGCCACAGTGGTTTGCTTTGCAGAATAAATAGAGTAGTACTCTGTACTGTTCTATTAGCACTTTCATCTCTGTCATTCTGTACAAGCAATCTTGTGAGCTCAGGCTGAGGGGGAGACTTTTGCATGCATGCATATTGTAAACGATGATTGTAATAAATATAATCATTCGGTTTGATGTCAAACATGTGTGCTTAGAATTGTTTTCTCGTTTGATTGTGTTAAAAGTTTGTTCCATCTTAATTCCGCTGCACTTAATACAATTCCATCCTCATTTTGTTAAACAAAATCACAATCAATCAAACTCAGATCCTAACAAAAAATTCACAAAAATTAAATTCATAAATATAAAATATTCGTAGAAAATCCGTATTTGTCGGCGTTGTCAGCATTTTCTTCGGTTTCAGTTCGTTACTGTTTAATATTACGCAGATTTCCCGCAGACTGTCATACGCGTACTGTAGAGCCGATTAGACGTTCCTAGACACTCCAAAGGATTAACTAAGTTAATCTATGTATTAAACACTATTTATTATCGTCCTAATGCTTGTTTTACGCATAATTAGGAGCCGTAAATTACCGGTTGTCACAAACACCCTCTATACCTCTTCCATTTTCATTTTCAAATCAATTCTTGAAGATTTGAAGGCATTCCAAGGTGTTTTTAAGATTATATGAAGGTTTAGAGGTGATTCCATGGAGATTCAAGCAAGAACAAGGCTTCATATCATCACTTTTATTAAAACCCACTAAGAATCTTGAAGGTATAACATTTCATCTTTCAAATCTTGTTCATGATACATGGTGATGAAGATGATAGTGAAAGTTTCTCTTGTTCTTGAATCTAAACATAAACTTGAAAACTAAAACAAATGGGTTTTTGGAATAAAATAAAATGGATGTGTATATGTATGTATATGTGGCCGTACATATGTATATATGTATGTTAAAGTATGAGTTTTGATTTTTGGTTTGATCTTGTATGATAAGATGTTGAAAAGTGATATGCATATGTCTTGCATTTATGATGAATAATTGAAAAATGATCATATAAAGATGATGATGTTCTTGAATACTTGAACATGTCTTAAATATATGTTGGATATATATTTTAGTTCATATAAAATGATGATGCTATATGGATGCATTAGATGCATTACCTTGAACATGCATGATGATTTGTGGTCATGAAATGATGATTTAGATATGATTTGATAAAAATAAATTTCAATCAGATTCTAAACACTAAAAATAAGATTATTTTGAAGTGTTTAATGATATATAACTTTGTCATAATGTTTACTAGCCTTGCATGTTGTACTTGGTGCATTAGGAGTTGTAAAATACGTGAAATCGCATGATTTATGTGACTTACACAAAAACTGCACTAATCTGATTATAATCACTATTTTAATCAGTAAATACCATGTATTGTTTTAAAATATCAAGTCATTCCGAGATGGGATGATTATAGTAACGTTTAACGCAAAACTATGCATTAAAACGGTCAAAAATCGGCTTTTCGAACGATTTTTATGAAACTGATTTAGATCAGTAAGTAAACTGATATTTTTAGTTTAAAAACAATTATTTTAACTAATTTTAAGTTTACTTGGTGTTTGGTTGGTCATACGTGACTTCCGACACCCGAAAACGTTTCCGAATCACTAAAATACGCGTTTTTCAATGAACACTAGTATGGGTAATTTTTGGGTGAATCTTATGTGTTAAAAGTGTTATGTGATTTAAACAATGTAAATGTGATAATATGTTATGTTTTAACATGATAGTGGGAAATTTAGACTATGCATGTACACTTGTGCGTTTTAGGTGGTAGAAACGGTAAAATTGCGATAAACGTGTGACTTGTTTGTCGAGCATGATATTTGATACATATAAGATATTTTATGTATACTTGCCTTAAAAATGACAAAATAGATAAGTTAACGAGATTACGCATGTTACGATGTTGATTTATGTGTACGTTTATGTATATATATTACGACGCGCAAATCGTAGATATATTACATATAAACGGGTGTGTTAATGGATTTACATGATAACAGTCACCAATAATAGTCAATTAATAGTCAATTAACCAGTATCTTTCGAGGTTGGAGACAAAGTTTTGTTGAAAGTCTCACCTTGGAAAGGCGTAGCGAGGTTCGGTAAACGTGGAAAGCTTAACCCACGTTACATTGGACCATTTGAAATCTTAGAAAAGATTGGCACTGTTGCCTACAAGTTGAAGTTACCAAATGAACTTAGCAATGTGCACGACACGTTTCATGTGTCGAATCTTAGAAAGAGTCCAACTCAAAACAACCGTTATCATTCCTGCGGATAAAATTCACATTGACGACAAACTCCATTTCACTGAAGAACCGTTGAGGTCACGGACTGGAAGGTCCAGAAAACACGGAGAAGTCGTATCAAGTTAGTAAAAGTTTGTTGGAACTCTCGTCACGGACCCGAGTATACTTGGGAACGTGAAGATTGAATGAAGGCAAAATATCCCCACCTATTTCCGAAGACTCCTGCAAAGAATAACAAAGCTAGAATTTCGGGACGAAATTCTAAATAACAAGGGGAGAATGTGACAACTGCCACTTTTGGGTAATTTACTTACATTTAAAACGATGATTTACATTATACAAATATGTGTTTTGAATATTCGAACGGCATGATTTCATAATATACATCTTAGAATACTCATGGAATATTCATTTATGATGCACATGATTCATTTTTAGTGGTTACGTTTGAAACAGTATAAACAATTCATCGAAACAACAAGAGTAGTACCTAGTGAACTAGAGTGCTGACGAAAACTCAGGATCCGTAGAAACCATCTAAATTACATCTTTAGGACTCAGACGAAAGTCCAACATCAATTACACATTAAACCCTATATGGGAATACAAGGGTCTGGTTAATATTTTACCAATGTCCGGTAGCACTAAAAACTGTCCTAAAAGTGCTAAAAGTGACCATTTCAATAATTTTCCGCAAAAATTCAGCATTTGTATTTTTGTTACAATATGCAAAATTGTTGTTTAAGCACAAATTTCATATAAAAATACTTAGGGAATATCAATTACACACACAACCGAAATTTTCCCTACAACTTCCATAAGTGAACCTTTCGACTATCTTCTTGCAGAACGAGCGCCAAACAAAGATCCGAACTATAATTAGACACATGTGGCAAACTAGTGATTATTATTTTTGGCCAATTAAAGTCTATTTATGGTCATTCAAAGTCATGAAACATCGTGAAAAATATTGCAAACCTTAAACACCTAAACATTTAAAGTTTTCATCACATTTATGAAGCATTAAAATTTCACTAACACATTTAACAATTCAAGACCCCCCCCCCCCCCCATGTATGAACCGTGAATAAGAAGGCCCCACATCCCCTTAACCCTTTGCTAATAATATCTAGATATTTATTACTTGCAAGTGGATTATGTTGTTGAATTAATACAACACTTAATTACTAAGTTACTAGCACTTTACCCATTTCATCTTTTATTACACACTCAAAACTCTCTCATCATCTTCATCTTACCAAGAACACCAAAAACCCACTTCACTTTAGTCTTTTATTTGTTGATCAAAATGGATTTCCAAGTAACATAAAAAGATCTAAAGCTTTTGCAAGTTAAAGAAAGGGTTTTCATCCATTCAAGAGTATTCTACCATCAAGATCTTCATCTTTTTATTTCTTAATCATCCTCCAAGATCATCCCTAGCCTAGTGCTAGAAGTAAGCTTCTAGATTTATTTATTTTTTCATACAAATATTTTGTTTATGATTGTTATTATAACTAGTAATAACTATATAATCATACAGAATAAACATGAAAATACAAAGAAGCAAAGATAATAATCATGATATATTTATGTTGGTTATATTGTGATCTAAGACTTGTTATATGCATATTTGATCTTGTTATGATGATTATGATATAAATAAATTGTTAGAGGATGTTTTAAAAATATGATCTAACAATTATACATGTTTATGTTAAAGGGTTTTTAACATAAAGGTTTAAAGGGATGATCATAACCTTTGATCTTGTGAAAGTATTTAAGGTTTTTATTTAAAAACGAGACTTTTACAAGATTATAAAAAGTAACATACAACTTGATATTTTTATAAAAATTGTTAAAACTAGAATTAAACTTGGTTTTTGAACTAGTTAGCATATGTTATGATCATGTTTAAAACCCTACATGATTTGGAGATCATTTTGATAAGTTTATGCTATAAAAATCTCATATGTTTTAGTTAAGATGTTATGAGTAAATTGATGGTGATTTTGAAAAGAAAATGATATGTTTAGTAAACATGGCTAAATGACTAATACAAAGGTTATATGGCCAATTTTTCTTAAAAAATTATGTTATAAGAACCAACGTTTTTGGTTAAATCTTTACAAGATTAGAAAGTTTTTAAAGAAAGGTTTATATAAAAGAAAAGACAAGATAATATATATTTTTGAGAAAATATATATTTGGTCACTTTAACAATTTTTGTGATATATAATACTTGGTGTATTAGTTATATGTAACAAAAATTAGGAACTTGAATCAAATGTCACAATTAAACTCAAGACACTTTATAACTAAAGCCTTACAAAACTACACGTGATTACACCTTAAAAACGAGTTACGGATGATCCGAAGGATCGGACATAACTTATGGTCAAATCGGACGACGGACGAACCTATGAACATATCGCCAATCCAAGGAGTTACTACGACGTTTTGGCGATCTTCCGACGCGGACACAAAAATTACGTTACCATTAACAAAATTCGGACATTTTGAAACTTATAAAAACTGTTATGTTTTTATTAACTAAAAAGTATACTTAGTGAATTTTTATAAAAATGTTTTTATAAAAATGAAAGACTTATACTTTCAAATGGGCTATTTTATACAAATGGGCTTACACTTCTAAATGGGCTATTTTATACAAATGGGCTTACACTTCTTAATGGGCTTATCTTCATAATGGGCTTAACATAAATACATGGGCTAAGCCAAATATCAAAAACTCATGGGCTAAGCCCAATACCAAACATATGGGCCAAGGCCCAATAACATTAAGCCCAATACTATTGAGGCCCAACACTATTGAGGCCCAACACTATTTAGACCCAACACTATTTAGGCCCAACACTATTTAGGCCCAATACTATTTAGGCCCAACACTATTTAAGCCCAATAACATGAAAACATGGGCTCGGCCCAATGACACCATTATTGGAAATACAAGTATATAATTGATACATATAAGACACGAAATCAAGAGGATTAGATCCGACTATATAGCTTACAAGATACAAGATTACATATATATATATTTGGTGAAATATATATATAACAGTTTAACAATTCATACATCTAATACACAGTTCAACGAACAACAAAGACATACAAGTCTTACACATATTTAGGACACAAGACTTGTACTCAAGTCATTTACAAAGACCGAAGTGTCTAACAAATATAAGGACATTGGTAGGTCGCAACATTGTTCAAGACGACCATACGTCAGATCCCAGTTAGTTACTATTCACGGACGCAATTCTGTGAGTTCATGTCCCCTATTCACTTAAATGTTTTACAACTTTACAACTATCGGGGAAGATACATGTTAAATCGTATGTTAAAGTTAGGGAATGAAACACCTTAGATCATGTGCGAATTAAGGTTATACATCTAAGCACCATTAATCCAGTTTGGACCTAGGTGCAAGTGGTTAGATTTAATGGGTATTGGCGAGCCCCACTCTTGGTCGTGGACCCATACAGAAGAGTGCGTTTGTGTCCCAGTCGATAGTAGTCGACATAAAATCGTCTAGGTTTGGATTGCTTCCTAATTCGCCACACATATTAATGTCCTCGCGAAACATTAATGATCAACGATTTCATTGACGCTTTACATACTACATCATTACATACAGATACATTTTATACAACTCACATTTTATGGATACAGTTTATACAACTCACATTTTATGGATACAGTTTATACAACTCACATTTTACAGATACATTTTATACAACTCACATTTTACAGATACATCTCATACAACTAAACTGCATGAACTCGCTCAACTTTTGTTGATGTTTTCAAACTTACATGTATTTCAGGGAATTAGTGGACCAATGCAACGATTTCAGTTCAAGGAAAACAAGTATCAATACTCCATTCCAACTATTGAAGGGTTTGCCTGTTATATACCGCCTCTTTGCGGTGATATAGTGGTCAAAGTCTTGACATTTTAAGACTTACATTTTGATGTATAAAACGATGACAACTTATTTTCATTTGATGGTTTGTAACCAATACATTCAACTTATGTTGCATTCTTTTGAAACAATTATGACAATGGCATTGGAGCTTGTTTTTATTCATTTAGTATGTTCACTTATATTGTTATGCGATGAGAACCGATCAGATCACACCTCGCGCTTCCGCTACGAGCGGGTGTGACAGATTGGTATCAGAGCATCGATTGTAGTGAACCAGGATTCTTTCTTGAGTTTAAGTCTACAATCACTAGGGATCTCTCACGAAAACCTCGTGTTCATGTTGAACAGATTATAAATAAAATTGGACAGGTCAAAAGGTTTTCATTGCATAAACATTTTTCAAGGTCCACTACAACAAAAATTCATTTCACATAAATCAAGCGAGGACATTTCCATGGGTGAAGTCTATGAGAAACAGACACAATACATTAATATACTATGTGCCTACAATACATTACATTATCAGTTTATGCATTATAAATAGTTTACAAGTTCAGCTTATACAAGATAGAAATCCTTGATTGATAGGATTTTACATGATTATATATATAGGTTGTTCATATATATGTTGCATGAAATATTTTGCCAAGAACAAAATACCTTCGACTTCAAACTCTATTATTATTCTTTACTCACACGATGAAAATATCGACCTCATGTCTATTGCGGAGCTTATGGCGAACATGATTCCTAAGTGAAATCTTAAACTTAATTCCGTAAAATATGGTTGCTTTCTCGCGAATGCTGAGATGCCTGACCATGATAATGACGACGAGGCGAAGGTGGTAACCTTGGACAACAACTCCATTAGTGGGACGAGATCCATGTGACTCATACTAACCAAGGTGGATATACTCTTGTCCTTACAAGGAAGATGAAGTACTCATCTTGAAGGTGCCTCTTCAGTTGTTATTGTTACAGATTCTTTTCATTTCTATTGTCATCTAACGCCGTGCCGTTCTGCGAGTAATGACAACGAACATTGACACGTGATCTATCACGAAGGTCCCTCCTATGTTGAAAGTATATTGACAATAGTGTTTCCTCTCTTATTGATCGCCTGCTTCGTACGAGAGAACGCTAGGGTGACCATGCAAGGCAATTTATTATTACGGTGGCCAACGTAATAACAACTTGTAGTGCATGGGAATTCTGGTGGACTCTGCGGGCCAAGCTAATGATCACTATTCGTTCATAATCCTTAAGTTATTACTTGAGATTCAATTTTTCTTATCTATTTGAACACGAACTGAGGTGGTTAGTATAACACCCTACAATACAATACCATACAATACAATACAGGAAGACGACACGTATTTGTTCACACCTAACATTCGATCTATATCACGATTCAGTTGAGACTAGTCATTTAAACAAACAAAACGTGTTAGCTACTCATGGAGGATTTTCCTCAACATTCTCGAAATTCTTGAACATGGGTTGGTTCCATGGTGTCTATGACACTTTACCCTACTTTACCTTACCTTACTTTATCATATTCCACCTTATCATATTTATTGGAAGTGATACAATAAATTCCTTCGTTTGACATTTGTCTTTTTCCAAGGGATGGTATGGCATGAACCATGCTGCAACTCCTTCATTGCATTCTATTCGACATTTCTGGAGATTCTAATAATCTTGCTAGAGCTCGTGAAACTCAAGCACTATTACCATAATTTTCACATGGACAAATAAGACAAAGGATTTTCTCTACTTAGGACGATCGAGGTCCATAGAGTAGGGAATACATATTATATGGACGAAGACCACTAGTTGGTTTCCCCTCCTCAACGAATTATTTCTCTTTCCATTTAGACGTATGACCAATACATGCAAGAGGTATTACACCTTTTGGTTTTGGTTATCCACATTATCATTCATTTTCGGTTATTCGTATTATCATTTATTCAAACATATATGAACCATGCGGTCTTAAGGTTTCGATGACCGATTGCATTCTTCATTCTTGGGAGCATGATAGACTATATTTATCCAAATATATATGTCTAGATTCATTTAATATTGAGTATTAAAAAGATCATGGCACCAAAAGAAACAAACGTTTAAGTCAAAAGTTATGTGTTGAAAATCATTGCTTTTACACAAGACGTGGTTTATACATGACATTGTTACGCAAGACATTGTATATGGCATTTGACATTGGTATACACAAGACATCTATGGTGGTTATTTGTAATTGATGAGACGTGTGTAATATGATAAAAGCATGGTGGATACGCCGCTGGTACTTCCTATATATAAGTGCTTATATTATATTGCATATTGTGGTGTTATTCAAACCTCTTCGACAAAGATAAGACATGACCTTTTTGCACAATACACGACATCTTCTACACAAGATATATTATTCTAATTTAGGACATGATATATTTCATACACTACATTTCAATTGGTTATTTATTTAACCATACATCATTCTTTTATATCGTCTGACCTGCATGTCAATCTTCATATGATTTTATTCTAGAACTCGATCACGACTATAGCCTATGTTGTTGGTTACACTTGATGCTTTCACGGTCTCTCAAGGGTTGTTCCATACTGGGTAACACCCGAATTCAAACACACTGAGTGTTACATTTTGGGTTTAGCCTCGGAGATCCGAAGCATGACCGCATCATCCCTCCCTACCTCGATCACTCAAACAATAACTCGCGCCTTGAGAGAAATGAAGGCAACTGCTGCCATAAAAGATTTTGGAACCAGGATGTATGCTGGTAACTTGCCGAAATTCTAAATGCGACAAGTGAGACGTTCATCATGAGAACACTTACAAAAGCGCCAAGAGTAGCAGTGTGCTGAGACCGGGCGCAAAACAAAGGCTAGTAAGACGATAATACTTAAGAATGGATCAAGCTAGTGAATAAGTGTGTGTGTGGTTAGAACTATGAATACTCCACAAAATCCCAATGAAGTCATGAGTACGTACACTCTACAATCATCATGTATCAATTCTTTTAATACCAACACCGAGCTTAGCTATTGTCTTTAAATGTTAAGCATATACTCGAATTAGAGTCATGTTGGACACACATTACTATATCAAGTTAGCTAATG
Organism: Helianthus tuberosus; assembly: GCA_030545235.1. NCBI lineage: Eukaryota > Viridiplantae > Streptophyta > Magnoliopsida > Asterales > Asteraceae > Helianthus > Helianthus tuberosus. The sequence goes on from CM060383.1 coordinate 106,472,047, forward strand.
GGGAAATTAGCTTAGACAGGTCAAATCATTAAGGGTCACCGGTACGTATCCTATCAATCAACATTTCACATCCATATTATTTGATACCATTGCCGATTCTTAGCTTTATCTCAACATTTCACATGCATAGTTTCATGGCTAGTGATGGGATTGTCCTAGCTACAATCAAGGATTGGGTTATCCTACATCTAAACATAGGGATTGGGTTGTCCTCTACATCTGTACAGTGAAGTCTTTACTACATAGAATTCAAAATGTACTTGGCCTAGAGTCAAGTAAGCTAGAAGTCTCCTCATTCTATAGAATTGGCAAACAGTATACTAGCCGAGTCAGGAGCAGAAATTTCATATCGATCTCTTACCCGTTGAATTGGGTAGTTTCGACGCAGTGGTTGGCATGGATTGGCTATCCAATAATCAAGCCGAAGTCTTTTGTCATGAAAAGGTCATTCGCCTGCCACTACTGAACAAAGAGACACTTGTTATTCATGGAGAGAAGCACGGCGCACCATTGCGGATCATCAATTGCATGAAGGCACATAAGTACTTACGGAAAGGTTGTGTTACCTTTCAGGCACATGTTGTCGACAAGAAGGCCGTTGGGCCGAAGCTGACATATATTACGTTGGTAAAAGAGTTTCCTGAAGTCTTTTCGGAAGACTTGCCGAGACTATAACCATATCGACAAGTCGAGTTTCATATCGACTTGTTACCGGGAACCGCACCCGTAGCCAAATCTCCATATCGATTAGCACCTTCTGAAATGCAAGAGTTATCCACACAACTTCAAGAGTTGTTGGATAAAGTATTCACTAGGCCAAGCTACTCACCTTGGGGAGCTCCAATCCTATTTGTGAAGAAGAAGGACGAAACGTTCAGAATGTGCATAGAGTACATAGAGTTGAATAAACTCACCATCAAGGATCGGTATCCACTACCAAGGATTGATGATTTATTCGATCAACTACAAAGTTCAAACTTCTACTTCAAGATAGACTTACGATCGGGGTATCACAAGGTATGAATACAAGAGAAAAGCATACCAATGTCGGCTTTTCAAACTCGTTATGGTCATTACGAGTTTCTCGTTATGCCCTTTGGTTTAACGAACGCACCAGCGGTCTTCATGGATTTAATGAACCACGTGTGCTAGCCGTATCTTGACAAATTCGTCATGGTGTTCATTGACGACAGCCATATCTTGACAAATTCGTCATAGTGTTCATTGACAACATTTTAATATACTCATGATCGGCCGATGAGCACGAACAACATTTGAGAACCATTTTATAACTACTCAAAAGGAGACACTATACGCAAAAATTTTCCAAATACGAGTTTTGGATTCGCGAAGTTAGACACTTCGAAGATCAAAGCAATTAAGAAATGGGAAGCGCCCAAGACTCCGACTAAAGTCCGACAATTCTTGGTATTAGTAGGTTACTATCGGAGATTTATAGAGAATTTTTCTAAAATTTTATCAACCGCTAACCTCCTTCACCCAATCGGGGAAAAAAAGAAGAGTTATTTCAACTTCTCAGGGATAAGTTGTGCGATGCACCAATCTTATCACTACCCAATGGTACCGATGACTTTGTAGTTTACTGTGATGTTTCGCATCAAGGATTGGGTTGCGTACTTATGCAACTGGATAAAGTTATCGCGTACGCATCACGTCAACTGAAAGTTCATGAAAATAACTATACCACTCACGACCTCGAGTTAGGTACGGTGGTATTCGCTTTCAAAATATGACGACATTATTTATATGGTACTCAATGCACTATTTTCATGGATCATAAAAGCCTTCAACACGTATTCAACCAAAAAGAATTAACATACGTCAATGATGTACGGTTGAATTGTTGAACGACTATGATTATAAAATAAAGTACCATCCGAGCAAGGCGAACGTTGTAGCAGGCGCCTTGAGCCGCAAGGAGCGAGTTAGAACACTGAGAGTTCAAGCATTAGAGAAGATGATTCACAAGCGCTCAAAGAGTAGCATATTTAAGCAGGAACACTTCGAGGCATGAAGGAACAATAAGTGCCGAAAGAAGATGGAACTTTATACCTTATGGGTCAAAATTGGGTTCCATTCTTTGGCGGCCTTCGAGATGATATTTTGAGGAAGCACATAGGCCTAAGTATTGAAAGAATACTATTGGTGGCCTAACCTCAAAAGTGATATCGCTATTTATGTCGGAGAATTCTTGACTTATGCGAAAGTCAAAGCCGAATAGCAAAATCCCTCGGGATTGGTACAACAACCCGAGATTCCTGTTTGAAAATGGGAACAAATATCGATGTACTTCATTACGACGTTACCCAGGACCTCAAGAGGTCACGACATGATATGGGTAATCATCAATAGACTAACAAAGTCCGCACACTTCTTACCGATTCGGGAGAAGGATAGTACTGAGAAACTAGCGGAACTCTATCTCAAAGAAATAGTGGCTCGTCATGGAGTGCCTATTTCAATCATTTCGGACCAAGACGGTCGTTTTGTTTCAAGAATTTGGAAATCATTTCAACAGGCCTTTGGATCTCATTTGAATTTAAGTACGGCCTTTCATCCACAAACCGACGGCCAGAGCGAACGGACAATCCAAACACACGAAGATATGCTTCGCACATGTGTTATGGATTTAGGCGGCAATTGGGATACTCATCTACCTTTAGTTGAGTTTTCCTACAATAACAGCTACCATACTAGTATACAAGCTGCACTGTTTGAAGCTCTTTATGGTCGAAAGTGTCGCTCTCCGCTATGTTGGTAGGAAACAGGCGATAGTCAATTAATTAGTCCGGAATTAGTCCAAGAGACTACGGATAAAATTTTTCAGATCCGAGACCGTATCAAGGTGGCTCGCGATCGACAATAGAGCTACGCAGATAGAAAACGAAAACCAGTATCTTTCGAGGTTGGAGACAAAGTTTTGTTGAAAGTCTCACCTTGGAAAGGCGTAGCGAGGTTCGGTAAACGTGGAAAGCTTAACCCACGTTACATTGGACCATTTGAAATCTTAGAAAAGATTGGCACTGTTGCCTACAAGTTGAAGTTACCAAATGAACTTAGCAATGTGCACGACACGTTTCATGTGTCGAATCTTAGAAAGAGTCCAACTCAAAACAACCGTTATCATTCCTGCGGATAAAATTCACATTGACGACAAACTCCATTTCACTGAAGAACCGTTGAGGTCACGGACTGGAAGGTCCAGAAAACACGGAGAAGTCGTATCAAGTTAGTAAAAGTTTGTTGGAACTCTCGTCACGGACCCGAGTATACTTGGGAACGTGAAGATTGAATGAAGGCAAAATATCCCCACCTATTTCCGAAGACTCCTGCAAAGAATAACAAAGCTAGAATTTCGGGACGAAATTCTAAATAACAAGGGGAGAATGTGACAACTGCCACTTTTGGGTAATTTACTTACATTTAAAACGATGATTTACATTATACAAATATGTGTTTTGAATATTCGAACGGCATGATTTCATAATATACATCTTAGAATACTCATGGAATATTCATTTATGATGCACATGATTCATTTTTAGTGGTTACGTTTGAAACAGTATAAACAATTCATCGAAACAACAAGAGTAGTACCTAGTGAACTAGAGTGCTGACGAAAACTCAGGATCCGTAGAAACCATCTAAATTACATCTTTAGGACTCAGACGAAAGTCCAACATCAATTACACATTAAACCCTATATGGGAATACAAGGGTCTGGTTAATATTTTACCAATGTCCGGTAGCACTAAAAACTGTCCTAAAAGTGCTAAAAGTGACCATTTCAATAATTTTCCGCAAAAATTCAGCATTTGTATTTTTGTTACAATATGCAAAATTGTTGTTTAAGCACAAATTTCATATAAAAATACTTAGGGAATATCAATTACACACATAACCGAAATTTTCCCTACAACTTCCATAAGTGAACCTTTCGACTATCTTCTTGCGGAACGAGCGCCAAACAAAGATCCGAACTATAATTAGACACATGTGGCAAACTAGTGATTATTATTTTTGGCCAATTAAAGTCTATTTATGGTCATTCAAAGTCATGAAACATCTTGAAAAATATTGCAAACCTTAAACACCTAAACATTTAAAGTTTTCATCACATTTATGAAGCATTAAAATTTCACTAACACATTTAACAATTCAAGACCCCCCCCCCCCATGTATGAACCGTGAATAAGAAGGCCCCACATCCCCTTAACCCTTTGCTAATAATATCTAGATATTTATTACTTGCAAGTGGATTATGTTGTTGAATTAATACAACACTTAATTACTAAGTTACTAGCACTTTACCCATTTCATCTTTTATTACACACTCAAAACTCTCTCGTCATCTTCATCTTACCAAGAACACCAAAAACCCACTTCACTTTAGTCTTTTATTTGTTGATCAAAATGGATTTCCAAGTAACATAAAAAGGTCTAAAGCTTTTGCAAGTTAAAGAAAGGGTTTTCATCCATTCAAGAGTATTCTACCATCAAGATCTTCATCTTTTTATTTCTTAATCATCCTCCAAGATCATCCCTAGCCTAGTGCTAGAAGTAAGCTTCTAGATTTATTTATTTTTTCATACAAATATTTTGTTTATGATTGTTATTATAACTAGTAATAACTATATAATCATACAGAATAAACATGAAAATACAAAGAAGCAAAGATAATAATCATGATATATTTATGTTGGTTATATTGTGATCTAAGACTTGTTATATGCATATTTGATCTTGTTATGATGATTATGATATAAATAAATTGTTAGAGGATGTTTTAAAAATATGATCTAACAATTATACATGTTTATGTTAAAGGGTTTTTAACATAAAGGTTTAAAGGGATGATCATAACCTTTGATCTTGTGAAAGTATTTAAGGTTTTTATTTAAAAACGAGACTTTTACAAGATTATAAAAAGTAACATACAACTTGATATTTTTATAAAAATTGTTAAAACTAGAATTAAACTTGGTTTTTGAACTAGTTAGCATATGTTATGATCATGTTTAAAACCCTACATGATTTGGAGATCATTTTGATAAGTTTATGCTATAAAAATCTCATATGTTTTAGTTAAGATGTTATGAGTAAATTGATGGTGATTTTGAAAAGAAAATGATATGTTTAGTAAACATGGCTAAATGACTAATACAAAGGTTATATGGCCAATTTTTCTTAAAAAAATTATGTTATAAGAACCAACGTTTTTGGTTAAATCTTTACAAGATTAGAAAGTTTGTAAAGAAAGGTTTATATAAAAGAAAAGACAAGATAATATATATTTTTGAGAAAATATATATTTGGTCACTTTAACAATTTTTGTGATATATAATACTTGGTGTATTAGTTATATGTAACAAAAATTAGGAACTTGAATCAAATGTCACAATTAAACTCAAGACACTTTATAACTAAAGCCTTACAAAACTACACGTGATTACACCTTAAAAACGAGTTACGGATGATCCGAAGGATCGGACATAACTTATGGTCAAATCGGACGACGGACGAACCTATGAACATATCGCCAATCCAAGGAGTTACTACGACGTTTTGGCGATCTTCCGACGCGGACACAAAAATTACGTTACCATTAACAAAATTCGGACATTTTGAAACTTATAAAAACTGTTATGTTTTTATTAACTAAAAAGTATACTTAGTGAATTTTTATAAAAATGTTTTTATAAAAATGAAAGACTTATACTTTCAAATGGGCTATTTTATACAAATGGGCTTACACTTCTTAATGGGCTATTTTATACAAATGGGCTTACACTTCTTAATGGGCTTATCTTCATAATGGGCTTAACATAAATACATGGGCTAAGCCAAATATCAAAAACTCATGGGCTAAGCCCAATACCAAACATATGGGACAAGGCCCAATAACATTAAGCCCAATACTATTGAGGCCCAACACTATTGAGGCCCAACACTATTGAGGCCCAACACTATTTAGACCCAACACTATTTAGGCCCAACACTATTTAGGCCCAATACTATTTAGGCCCAACATTATTTAAGCCCAATAACATGAAAACATGGGCTCGGCCCAATGACACCATTATTGGAAATACAAGTATATAATTGATACATATAAGACACGAAATCAAGAGGATTAGATCTGACTATATAGCTTACAAGATACAAGATTACATATATATATATTTGGTGAAATATATATATAACAGTTTAAAAATTCATACATCTAATACACAGTTCAACGAACAACAAAGACATACAAGTCTTACACATATTTAGGACACAAGACTTGTACTCAAGTCATTTACAAAGACCGAAGTGTCTAACAAATATAAGGACATTGGTAGGTCGCAACATTGTTCAAGACGACCATACGTCAGATCCCAGTTAGTTACTATTCACGGACGCAATTCTGTGAGTTCATGTCCCCTATTCATTTAAATGTTTTACAACTTTACAACTATCGGGGAAGATACATGTTAAATCGTATGTTAAAGTTAGGGAATGAAACACCTTAGATCATGTGCGAATTAGGGTTATACATCTAAGCACCATTAATCCAGTTTGGACCTAGGTGCAAGTGGTTAGATCTAATGGGTATTGGCGAGCCCCACTCTTGGTCGTGGACCCATACAGAAGAGTGCGTTTGTGTCCCAGTCGATAGTAGTCGACATAAAATCGTCTAGGTTTGGATTGCTTCCTAATTCGCCACACATATTAATGTCCTCGCGAAACATTAATGATCAACGATTTCATTGACGCTTTACATACTACATCATTACATACAGATACATTTTATACAACTCACATTTTATGGATACAGTTTATACAACTCACATTTTATGGATACAGTTTATACAACTCACATTTTACAGATACATTTTATACAACTCACATTTTACAGATACATCTCATACAACTAAACTGCATGAACTCGCTCAACTTTTGTTGATGTTTTCAAACTTACATGTATTTCAGGGAATTAGTGGACCAATGCAATGATTTCAGTTCAAGGAAAACAAGTATCAATACTCCATGCCAACTATTGAAGGGTTTGCCTGTTATATACCGCCTCTTTGCGGTGATATAGTGGTCAAAGTCTTGACATTTTAAGACTTACATTTTGATGTATAAAACGATGACAACTTATTTTCATTTGATGGTTTGTAACCAATACATTCAACTTATGTTGCATTCTTTTGAAACAATTATGACAATGGCATTGGAGCTTGTTTTTATTCATTTAGTATGTTCACTTATATTGTTATGCGATGAGAACCGATCAGATCACACCTTGCGCTTCCGCTACGAGCGGGTGTGACAATATACTGATTTAAAAATCATTCCTACATATAATAGGACGTGTAGAAATCAATTTGTGGGATTGCGCTATTTAAAATACGCACCCAAAGGTGAGTGTCACTAAACCCCCTCTTTTTACTGTTTTGTATATGTTTCGGGGGAAGAACACGCCTAAAAGGGTTTAATAATGTTTTTGGATTAAAACATACCTTTTAATATAAATTATATATTTTCATTGAAAATATATGGAGTTTTGATAAATTATACGTTTCAAGATAAAACGTTTTTGATAAATATATGTTTCGGGGGAGAAACAGGGATATGTACGGCGTTTGGGGGAAAACGACCGTATAGTTAAAACGAATTTTGCTTGATCTCAAGAGAGTAAGTAACGGCTTAGGCTTACATTTCTGTGGGGATTTCAAGGAATTCGTACAACATCATATATTAAATTTGTCATATTAGTAGGATATATATATATATATATATATATATATATATATATTGTACGTGAGGCAGGCATCATATATGGTCTCAATATGAACCATGCGTCAGTGACGTCGTTTAATCATTTAAGTATTGCACGCGAGGAATTGTTGGTAGATCTATCGGGTTGACAACCCCTTCGTGACCGGTCGCCCCGTGTCAAGTCAAACGATGAATTTATATTCTGTTTATAGTCTAGCGTTCATTATCCCTACATTGTAAATATATAGTTCGTAATGTCTAGCTAACTTACGAGTCCGAATATTTGACGTTATAAATTTAATATGTAAAACTTGGGAAAATGCCTTATTCGGAGGTTTCAGCTGAAAAACCTACGACGGATGACCCATGAATTTTATTAAGGAAATGAATGGACTTTCATAAATTATATTATATGGATGTTTTATAATTAAACACATAATTAGAAAGATTTTTTTCCTTTGGGATCAAATTGTTTAAATTTGAATATGTGAAATCACCTTCCTTTGTGTTGACACTTGATTTTAAACGTGTTCTACAGGTACTTGAGTTCGGCTTCGGGAATCATGGTGTATCTTGTGGTTGTTGATGCATGTTTTGTCACTTAAATATGTTGGACTAACTTTTAAACTTTCTGGGACAAATGTAATAAGATCCGTGAGGATCAAAGACAACTTAACTATGTTGTAGTCGTGTCATGTTTTGGAACGTTATGTTTAAAAACTTATGTTTTAATTATAATATTATGTCCATCAATCTAATGCATCAAACATCAAGATAGAAATGGGAACCAACTTCCGTCACCACTACGTTTTATATTCCGCTGCGACATTTTTGGGGTGTGACAAAAGATACTCAAGCTGATATAAAGGCCATCAAAGCTCATCTACTCCAAACCACTGGCACTTTTCCTCCTACTATTGTTTTTGTTGAAAACCCTGATGATGCTAAAAAAGGGGGAGAAAGGAAAGAAGGGAAAATAAGGATTGTATTTACCACCAGATCCAATGGCTAAACCAGTTGTGGAGATTCCTAAGCCAGATGGTTCAAAGAAGGTTGATGTGACTCTCAATGCATTTGCTGAAGAAAAAGCAAAAAGAAAAGAGAGAATGGAAACAAGGGAGATAAAAGATTTGCAGAGGAGAAGAAAGTTTTTATGGCAAAGGAAGTGCAGGGTACTTCAGACAGAAGAAAGACTACCAGAAAGGTTAGCCAACCCAAAACCATACCTTCCAAAACCACTAAACATATCCCTGAAATCCCCAAAAATTCCTCACCTCAAACCTCTAAGCCAACAAATGATAAGACACCTGTTGTATCAACAGTTGTTGATACTTCAGTGGTTTCAACAGATGTTGTTTCAACCACTGCCCTTATCATTTCATCAACCACCACTCAATCCACTGCTACACCAAAAACAACACAACCAACACAAAAACCACCTGCCAAAAAGCAGAAGACAACAGTTGATACATCAACAGTTGTAATGACAACAGTGGTTGAAACACAAGTTGTTTCAACAGCTGTTAATCAATCACCCATCACTTCAAAAAACCCTTCTCAAGCCATAACCCTTTATGTTCCAATACTTCAAACAAAAACACCTTCTTCTGAAAAGGTGTACACAAGAAAAAGAAAGTTTCAGGTGAATGATGATGACATACCACCACCTGTTCCCATTTCATATGTACCCTATAAAAGTACCAAACCTCAACCATTCATTCCACCAACATTAGCTAACCCAATCAAAGATCCAAAAATACTTGAGGGATATGATCCTGCTGATGTTATACCAGTAGCAGCCAGTTATCCACTAGAATTGCATGCAGTAAAGAATGAAATGAAGCAGTTCTACATAGTGGATGACCCTTCAAAAATAAAATTCCCCTCTCTTGTTGGTTTTAGAGATCCAAACAACATGGATGAATATTTAAAACTCAAAGCCAGGTAAGCTGAAATAAGAGCTAGACTTGAATGCCAAGGGGAAAGTGATAATGCCATCTCAAATCGAATGCAGTTTTTGCTCACTAAAGTCAAACAATTGGAAGATTATGCAAGAGATTTGAGTAAAGAAATGTCCAACCTGCCACCAGAAGCTGACCTGCAAAATGAGATGAGAAAAGACTACCTTGATTTGATCATGAGGGAAAAATTCTATCCAACCAAGATTGAGCAGTTCAAAGATTGGCCACTCATTACTCTGAAAAGTGAAGCAAACAGAATTGAAATAAATAAAAATGACCCAGGTATGAAAAGATCAGCACCAAACTGGAGCAAATACAAAAAGGCAATTGCTGATCTTACCTTGGAGTACAAAAGAAAGAAGCAAGAGTTGGTTGCAGCAAAGGTTGGTCCAGCCAAAGCCATAGCAAAATGGTCAAGGCAATATACTGATATGGCACATGAGAGGCTGGAAAGAAGGAGAGAAACAGATCCCACTCTTCCAAAGAAGACGGCATACAGAGACAAGAAAGTTGATGATCCACAGCAGCAGGCCCTTTCTTTGAAAACCTTGTTCACCTCATCTGAAACCTCCATCATTGCCTTAGATCATAAAAAGAGGCAAAAACAGATGGAAGAAGAAGAGAAGGCTCAAGAATATTACATTATGAAGATGGTTCTGCAGGATATGATTGCAAATAATCCTGACTTAGCAAAATCTCAAGACCCTGCCAAAGGAGTCATAAGCAGGCCTCCTTCACCAAACTCATCAAAAATAAAAACTCTCCCAAGAAACCCACTAGACTCAAAGATACTAAAGTGGAAGTCTGATCAAAAGACCCACGTATTGACACTGTTCAAGTCTAGTGGTGAAGTTAAGCACATATCAAGGGAAAATGCACTAGGCCTGAGTGTAGAAGATCTACAAGAACTCCTTGAGCTTCAACTGTGTAGGGATGAAGATGATGAAGATTCCATGAACTTTGAATTACAATTCAAAGGGCAAGTTAGGGAATTATTGATGAGACAATAAAGATCCTGAATAATGAAGTGTTTTGGCATCATCTGTTCCAGGTGGAGATTGTTGGGATTGAACCCTACAAAGGAACAGTTGATAAAGCCAAAACTGGTTCAGAACAGTGGATCCTTCATAAGCAGTTGTTTGTACATATCTTTCCCCTTGACAATGACTCTAACATCTGATAGACTCAAAGTACTGCTCACTACAAGTACTGCTAATCTAAAGACTGCTGAAAGATTAAAGTGCTGAAGCTCAATCTACTGATGTGTCTCAACTACTGCTGAAGACTAAAGCATTGCTGAAGCTACAACAGTGGAATGAAGAATCAATTTTTGTTTATACTTTGTTTTTGTAAATCAGTAGTTTGTAATCAGCGGTTGTATAGGACAGTGGTTGTAGTTTGTTAGGAAGTTAGATGTCACTTTCAGGGTGACGTCAGCCGAAGATTCTCAGTGGTTGTTCTGTACTATAAAGAGAACAATACCCTGTACTGTTCTGTTAGCTCTTCTTCACGAGGTCATTTCTGTACGAACAATCAGCGAGCTCAGGCTGAGGGGGAGATCTGTGCATGCATGCATTTAGTTTGTTTATTGTAATCAAATACAATCATTCGATTAAATGTTAAACATGTTTGCTTAAACTTTTCTTCCATTGATTGTGTGTTAAAAGTTTATTTCATCTATTCCGCTGCAATTCATCTCTGTTTCACTTTCATTTTTTTTAAACAAACACAATCTAAGAAACTCAGATCCTAAAAATATCAGTAGGATATCAACATGTATGCCCATAAAGGTTTTAAAACCGAATTAGGACCCATAAGGGTATTTTGGTCATTTTAAGGTTTATAAGAGTGGTTTATAGGTAAACTGAAGTTCTGGTCACAAACATTCTGTAAAAATATTTAATTTATGTTGTTATAATGGTAGGATATCATACATATGTGTGGTTTACAATTTATGGCCAAACTATGCCCTGAAAGGGCATTTTGGTCATTTCACATATGCTTTTAGGGACTTAATTGGGATTCTGAGTTCATAACTTATACCTACTGTAAAAATATTTAAAATCATTTATAAAAATCAGTAGGTAACAAGTCTTGGGTGCTAAATATGGTTTAAAACCATTCTATGCACTTAATTAGCGTAAAAGTCGATGTTTGATGATAATTTCAAGGTTTAAGTGATTCTGAGATTTTGACCAGCTTTGAATGGTCAAAACATTTATTTTTCATAACACATCATTAGCAAAAGGTTTTGCATGTTAATTATATGTAAAACTCATTTTATTTGCGAAAAGGGTATTATCGTCATTTATAGGCTTTATACTAGAACTCAAGGTTAAGGTCAATATATAATCTGAATTGTGACAACTGCCAAAAATCCAGGTATCCGTACAATTTAATTAACCATGAGTAGTGCTTAATGACTGTGCTAAATTACAATTAACTGCAATCTGATTACTGTATCATACTTACATGTGCATCACATATTGCAAAATGTCACATCATTACTACATACAAACCATATTGACATACATGATGCACAAAGCACAACTAGCACAGTTAGCAGATAGCTCAGAAAAATGCTGACGAGGTTCAGTACGTAGACAAACAGTGTTTTGAGACCCGGTATTGGCCAGAGACTAAGTTTTAAACTAGTATAGTGTGTAGGAAAGTGAGGATCACAAAACTGCGTCACTAGGTAATAGTTTAAGTGCCGGAAAGTGCCTAAAACTCACCCAAAGTGCTGAATTCAACATATTTTAGCAAAATTCAGCATTTTAACAAGTTGGTAACATGTAAAAATATGACTAAATGGTTCTGAATGCTTTCCTAAGTGTCGGGAATTAAAAGTGACACAAAAGGGTACATAAAGATCACTAAACGGTATAGTTTACACTTTAACGAACCGGTATCTAACCGAACAACCGGACACTACCCGAAACACCAAAAATATACTAGAAGCATTGTTTTAGTGTTTCTGAGCTAGTTATAATCCCCGAACACCCTAACACACTATATAACATCTAATACACATAAACACTAATCATCACACTTAAGATCTGACTAGATTATCTAACTTATCATTAAAACCTAACTAATACCCCCCCCCCCCCCCCCTTAAGTGGACGGTCACAAGGGTGACCCCACCATAATCTTCCCATGATCTTCCTTGATTCACTTAGATTGCATAGAGATTATGTTGTGTACTTAAAGAACATAATACACAATGGGTAAAATGTTAACATGAATTATAAGAAGGTTATGAGCTCTCATTCTTACACACACTTCTCACCACCACTCTTCTCCTTCCCTTACTCCCCCTCACGGCCGAGAACACCCACCAACACCACCATCATCATCCAATCTTGATCATCCATTCCATATACTCACAAAGGTGTAAGAAGGTCTACAAGCAAGCTTGGTGGTCTTGGATCTTGAAGGACCTCTCCCATTTGCTATTATCCAACCCATTTGTCATCTTCAACATCTTGTGTTCATCCCTAGCCATAGAGCTAGTAGTAAGGCCCTTATGATCTCTTGTTACTTCATATTTTGATGGTTAATAGATGATGAACATTGTTAATCTTGAAGAACACTAAAGAACATAATCATGAATCTTTACCATAAGCTTATTAACATATGAATACATGTTGATTTGTGTTGATTTGCTTCTTGATGATTGATGATTTGTGTTAGTGATGTTAGACATCATAAGAAACCTACCAGATTGTGATTAAACACATGATCTAGTAAGTTAAGGTGGTGATCTTGTGAAAGACCAAGATCATCATGCTTTATGTTTCCATGAACTTGAAGTATGAAAATGATTTTATGAATAATGAAGCATATAATATGATTACTAGACATACACTTATTTTTTTTTTGGGTAAAGGGTTACCCCGGTGATTCTATTAAAAACAACTGCAATTAAGTACAAGTAGTGAGGATGTGTTCCACACTAGTTCATATACGGGACATGCCCCATATATGTATGTCAAACAAAAAACAAAAGACCTATGACACCCCATAACCTAGCCTACTATACATCATGAAAAGATATCTAGTAGACAAGACAAAACAAATCAACATAAAATCCTCAACCGCCATCATCAAAGATGAAGTTGGCACAAACTGGCAACCCCTTCACACGAACCAAAAATAGCCTATCCATTTGAGAACTTTGTGGAAGAGGTGCTTGCCCCTGCTCTCGAAGATGAAGAATGAGTACCCGATGTCATAAATTGACTAGTTTCATTATAAACTTCAACGACCTCCTCCTCCTCATCCGATTCCTACCTGTCACTTGACTGCGAAGCCTTTTTCTCCACTCGACCCACAGTGGTACCTCCCTGACTTCCGTCATCATCCTTAAGGATGTCAAAAGGGTTCGACATTGAAACCTGGTTAATCAACGGACTCCTTAAGGACGATTTTGGTTTACGTTTGACAACTAGTCTATAGACCAACTTAGGCTTCTGATTTTTCATATGAAGACCTTGGTTATTAGCTTTCTTCTTTTTGGCACCCACAACCTGAAAGTCATCATTATTCTTCTCAACATCCCCAAACGAACTTATCTGAGGGTTCTTAGGACACGAGATATCTTCATGACCGAAAACACAGCAAGATGAACACCTTAAGGGCTCCCAATCATATTCAATTTTTACCTCCACCATTGAATGACCATTACCATCCAAAGATGGGATCGCAACAGTTACACTCTTCTTTAACTCAACCCCTGCCTGAACTTCAATAAGAGCTCTAGCATAGCTGCTTCTACCCCACGACTCCGCACACATTGTGGCAGTATACAAATCCAACATCTTAGGCACCCCAATCTTAGAAGCAAGCAAACTAAGGCCATCCTCAGTAAATGCCGCTAACGGCACATCATGCATCTTGACCCAAACTGGAATAGCTTGTATATCCTCTTTTTCCAACTTGATGGAGGCCGACCACTCTTTCAAGATTATTGGTACATTTCTTATCATCCAAGGTCCATCCTCTAACATTTGGTCCATTCCTTCTTTAGTCTTGAACTTAAAGAAAAAGAACCCGTTCACATTCATCATAAGTCTAGATAAACCATATTTCACCCAGTTGTTCTTTGCAAAGAAATCCACCACAGGAAATGCCAGACGTTTACCCAGAAAATACCCATATAAAGTGTTTGCATACCTGTCAGTAACTTGTTTAACCGAAGACAATGGAATCACCACATCTGCTCCGTCTACAGCCTCACTAGACTCCATAGCCCTAAAATTCACTTTTACATTCTCTTTAGAGTTTATATCCACTTTAGCGAATGATACCCGATCCGCAGCCCCCGGTTTCCCTTGACCAGCCGACACATTCAACCCATTTGAACCTGATAACGGCGTGAACCCCATGTTCGGGTAACCAGACCCTTGACAATCCGAAACCCTAATATCTGACTGCAAATTCTCCACAATTGGAACAGACAGTTTCGCAAGTTCATCAATGACATTGAATTTTCTGGGTTCGATTGGATTCTGAACCGATCCTCTTCGGGGTAACCAAGTATTACCCTCGACATCAATTACACGATTAGCAAACTCTTCGAAAGATAATGAGGTTTGCCGCGATCTTGCGGAAAAACCCCAGATGTTTTCTTCTCCTCCATTCGGTATAGGCAACTCTCTCCAAAATCAAAAGCAAATACAATCAGACAGCTAGAATACCAATAAAAAAAAACAAACGGTTGCCGAACTGAAAACCCTAATCTAGTCGACGACTAAGAACGGAAAAAACAGAAACCCTACTTTTAAAATCGATCACTACTGGTAACATAATCTGTAGTAGAGATTGGAATGAACAACCGCTAATAGCAGACCTGTTAATCAGAAGATTACGAAGAATAAGGTAGGATTACATGAAGGACGGCAGTCGCCAGGCTAGAGAGAGAGTAGGGTTTTTATTCTCTTCGGTCTGTCCATTACTAGATGATTTCAAAAATAGTTTTCCAAAGAAACCAAGTTAAATGACAAGATTTACATAGATTTGGTTCTTACTTAAACATACACTATTTTTGGTGGTAAAACAAGTGTATAAACACTTGTGAAACAAGAAGATGTCATAAAGAAATGTTTTTGTAAAACATGTTTACAAGTTGTAAACACCTAAATCTTCCAAGAATGAAATTTTTAATGAAGTAAACAGATTTTAAAGGGTAACTAAACCTACGAAACACACTACCAAGTTACTACAAGTTTTTATGAAAGTTCAAGTTCATGATTATTATGTAGATAGCATTGTTTTGGCACTCGGTATGTGTAGATTGATTGTTGATTGTTTGTGATGATTTTGAAAAGAAAATGATATGCTTTGATAGCATGGACACCTCCATTTTTAGGGGAAACTATGGCAAAATTTTCTAAAAATATAAACACTTAGAAAAAAAAATTCTAAACAAATATTTGCAAGTGAGTTTTAACTATGGTTTTCAATATAAACCTTGCCATAGATTTTGTTACAAAAACACAAATATTGGAGGTTGGTTTTTGTAAATAAGAATAACTAAATATATATTTGAAAGGTATATATTTAGAAGACATGATGTGTGTGAATATTTGTATGCTTTGTGTAGTAGTTGTATTATTTTAGGGTTGAAATGATATAACTTAATAAAATACCAAGAATTTACAATCCAAAATAATACCAAAAATCACAAGGAACAAATATATAAGTTACACACAAAATATTGGAAAACCGAACTAAATAACGTAACTTACAAAATATTCCGGAAAATACCGTTATAAATATATTTTTGGTAAATATAATTTTGGATACGAAAGAAATGAAAATATGATTTTTATTATTATTACAAAGTATATCATATTTTCGACAAGGAGAAAATATATTATTTTTGAAAAGTAAAAAAAATATATTTTCTTAGAATATTTAGAAGATATATGATTTTTGAGAAAAATATATATTTTCTTGAAATACATTACTTTTGGACAAAATAAGTTTATATACATTTTCTAAGTCAGACTTGAAAATATATTATTTTGGAACTACAAATAATACGAAGATACATGTATGAGATACCCCCATCCTTGGGAAGGAAATACTTGAGAAGTATTGTTACAAAAATACTGTTTAAACAATTATTCCAAAATTAAATATAATTTAAAGTTAAAATAATCATTATTTTAACAAGTAATATAACTTGGGATAATATTAAAAGAAACGTAACTCAAAAACGTTAATTCTAAGGCAAGGCATGGCCCGTTCGTCTAATAGACATAGAACAATGTAGGTAGTCGTGGTTGCTGAAGAGATTTGAGTTACGAGTACCGAAGACACAAAACTTTGAGTTCATGTCCCCCTTTTCTTTAAACTGTTTTGTTTATTAACTTCGGGGGTGAAATACATGTTACAAAAGGATTACATACAAATACAATTGGTATGGTTAGCCTAGGAAAGTACCATAGATCATGTGAATGGGTAGGCGGATACTTGGGACCATTAATCCTCGTATAAGGACCGAGGGGCATGAGTGATTGATCTATTTGGGTGTAGCGAGCCCACACCCATGAGGACCAGGGTGGCCCATAGGGTGACTATGTCTTCCAGCCGGAAGCCCGGTACAAATTTGCTAGGTTTGAGTCTTCCTACACCGTCACACATATAAGTGGCCTTGCAAACCATTGGTGATCTTTTCCTTGTTTGCTTTCATACCGGGATTTACATACACTGTTTACAAAGGTTTATACATACATATACGAAACACATGAACTCGCTCAACTTTTGTTGATGTTTTCAAATTACATGTATTTCACGGAACTAAGTGGATCTAGCAGGTGTTTGCATGTTTTCAAGTTGCGTTATAAATAAAAGATGTCATCCCAGTCATTAGGGTTTAGGAGATGTATCTTAATCCTGGACGAGATACATGGTTCTAAAGTCGGGTTTGTTTAAGATTGTTTGTCGAGTCTCAGTGAACTCTTTAAAACTTGTTATGGTTTGTAACTTGAATTTGGTGTCAACATTTCAGACAAGTATGTTATGTTATTTTCAAACTTAATTAATGGATGAACATCTTATGGTTTTATCATATAGCGTTGGTATGATTGAATGCTATGGTATTAAGAAAGTCACACCAATAATCACGCTTCCGCAAAAGTCAGGGTGTGACAGCTTGGTATCAGAGCTTCGATCGTAGCGAACTAGGATTCTTTCTCGAGTCTAGTCTACGATCATTAGGGCTCTCACAAAAATGTTTTCATAACATATTTTCAATTGCATACGCGAAATGTCCAAATCCAGGAAACAAACATTTTTACAAATAAAAGACACAAAATACATTTCAAAGAATTCGTTTATAATTCAGTCTGAGAGACTGGGTAGTTCAGTCTGAGAGGTTGGGTAGTCTGAGAGACTAGTTGGGACAGTTTGAGAAACTGGGAGGTTTAGTCTGAGAGACTAGGTGGTTCAGTCTAAGAGGCTGGGTAGGATAGTCTGGGAAGACTAGGATGCATACATGCTTACATTGTTACTACTTACACGCTTATTTGATGATTGTTGATATATGTGCATATGTTGTGATTGTTTTGATTACAGAAACCATGTCCTCATCTGAGAGTGAGCTGTCAGATACCGTAGACCCTATGGCCATAGTTTTGGATAATGAGATTGTCCCAGATCCTGAGATTTTCACTTCTGACACTGAGAGCGACGATGATGATGACTTTCAGCCTTTTGCTTTGCCAGATTTTGGCGATGATATACCGCTAGCTGATGGGTTACCCGGTGAGGATCTATTTCTTGTTCCGATCCCCGATCCTTTGCCCCTTGCTGCATTTCCTCTCGAGGATTTGCCTTTTGATGCTTTGTCTGACGATGATATCGATCTTTTTATTGAGGGTCCCCCTGAGGGTGCCCATGGTGAAGGAGCTCCAGTCGATGATGTCATTGCTGTTCCGCTTATTGAGATTCCGATCATTGAGATTTCATCTGACCATTCTGGTCCTGATTCATTCGAGTCTGTGTCATCTACTACTTTGCACGCACTGGGATTGCAGCGTTATCCCACCGATTCTGATTCTGACACGGCTATGTCTGCCGCACCCGTTCCTCCACAAGACTTCAAGTTTGATGATGAGTTCGATCCTGACATTGATCCTGAGCATGAGATTGACTTTGTTCCCGACGATCAGCTTTTTGATGTACCCGCTGATCTTGAGTTAGCTCCAGCCGACCCTGAGCCTATGCTTGCACCCGAGCCTATACCTGCTCATGATCCTCTTCCTGAGCATGACCAAGTACCTGTTGACATACCTGTTGTTGCACCACCTTTACCCGATCTGATCCCTGTAGCCCCTGACCATGCTCCTTTTGCTGACCATATAGATCCCCGTTACGCATTCACCCGCAATGGGTGGATAGAGGACGATGATGACTTGCCCCCTTTCATTGAGCCTGTTACTCCCCCACCTGCACCTACACATGCACCAGTTGACATTGCCCGTTTCACCCACACGTGTCTGATATACACCACACTGACCTGCCGATCACATTCTTACAGGATATCCCTCCACCCCGTCCAGGGGAAGGCTCGTCCAGTCAGCAGCCTGGCCATGTTCCACCTGTGTCAGCCGATCTTCCTTTCATGCCTCAGTTTTCACCTGCTACTCATTTTGCTCCTGAACCATCAGGCGAGCCACTCATTTGGTTTCCGCCTAACACCATGTCAGTCTCTGATCCATACCATCCTTTCCACTACACTGGTTACACGAGGGATGAGCTACTCCTGTCCTTACAGCTTCAGCAGGAGATTTGGTGTCGCAGAGTCATGGAGCTAGAGAGGATTCTACATCCTCCACCATGTACATGTCAGTCACCTTTCACGACTCCACCTGCACCTCTTCTGCCATACCTAGATTTTGACGTTCATTTTCTTACTATGGAGCAGCAGATTAGTTATCTGTTATGTCGCGTTCATGCTCTTGAGGAGGAGTTAACGCATGTGCCCAGTTTGCTATTCGTTCCTCCACCTCCTCATCCTCTACCATCAGCATAGCAGGTTTTTGGTTTTATGCAGGTAGCGTACTTTTGGTGAGAGTGTCGCTATTGATCCCAGATTGCACAGCCTTTTGAAGACCACTTTTGATTTTATGACTGTTGTAGTTTGATAGACGATTTGGACAAGGGTGATGTGACCTTGTAGTCCCTTTTGATGTATGGTACATTGTAGAACATGTAAAACTGTAATTGTGGCCATTGATATATGAAAGCTCAATCACAATATTCTCATTATATACGTTGTTGAATTACTTGTTTGTGTTATGATTGGGATGTTATGTGCTTATTTGCGTTGATAAATGTTATTACATACACGTACTACATACTTATACGCATAGGACCTGACCTATACAATATTCTTTAGAAGATGCCTCCTCGAAGAGATAACATACTGCCCACAACTGAGGCCGAGTTACAAGAACGGATTTCACGAGCGATAGCACAACAAGAGGCCTTACACTCTAAGCATAGCGGAGGTACCTCGGGAAGCAACCCACCTCTTGGCTGTACCTATAAGCAGTTCCTAGACTGTAAGCCTATAAATTTCGACGGCACCGGGGGTGCTGTAGCTTTTGTCAGATGGACGAAGAAGACAGATTCTGTGATAAGAATGAGCAAGTGTGTGCCGGAGCACCAGGTCACCTACATCTCTGGATTGTTCTTAGACAGAGTGTTATCATGGTGGAATCTCCAAGTCCAGACTTTGGGAGAAGAGGCTGCATATGCCATGACATGACATGGGATGAAATGAAGGAACTCATGGGTAAGAAATACTCTTCCAGGGCTGAAATCCAAAGGTTAGAAACAGAATTCTGGAACCTCAAGATGGATGGACCGAAGATTGCTGAATATGTGCAGAGATTTCACGACTTGTCTCGCGTCGTTCCTTACATGGTTGATCCAGAATTCAAGCGCATTGAGCGTTTTATTTGGGGATTGGCACCCCGAATCATGAGTATGGTAACGACATCAAAGCCTGCTACGATCATCGAGGCTATTGATCTGAGTGTAGCGCTAACTGAAGAGGCAATCAGGTTGAACAAGTTTTCGATTTTTGACCCGAAGAAGAAGGAGACTCACGTTGAGTCGTCCGGTGAGAACAAAAGGAAGTTCTCAAATTTCAAGAAAGGTACCAACAGTGCTAACAAGAAGAAGGATGTGAACCCACCAGCCGAAGTCAAGACTGGTGCTGAAAACAAAGGAAAAGGGTATATGGGCACCTTGCCCAAATGCGATGCGTGTCAGTTGCATCACAATGAACGATGACGAGCTGGAAAATGCGAGTCTTGTGGAAAGATTGGTCATTCAAAGGAGACGTGCTGGGTTGGTACTGGTCATGGTTGTGACAACTCGAAATTTGGAACCTTTCTTGTGCCTTGATGTAACATGCTTGAACGCTATGTGACTAGTTAACTTGTTAACTTAATAATAAATGTGAAGCTTTTATGTGATTATGTGTTGTATTTGTATGCATGTATGTATGTGTATATGTGAGCCGAGAACCCAACTAGAGACAACAAGGACCCGACTCGAGACCATGTGGTCTCGAGTGAACATAACCGATTTGGGCCTTTGGGCCGTGACCTCCTTAACCGGCTAGTAAGCCCTTTAGGGCAAACCATGAAGAACTAGTATTTATACTACACTCATGGCCACACTCACCATTTCTTTTGACAACACCCATACTCCTCTACACACACTCTCCTACTTTCCCTCTCACTAAAACCTTAAGAACACAAACACACCTCCAAGTTCTCGGATCCAATCGGTTGGCACAAGAACTCCCGGATTTGGACTTTGGATCGGCACACACACACTTCACCAACCGGTTAGTAATTATGGTGTTTATTGATTGATGTTGGTTATGTTAAATGATAAAATGAATGGATATGATGTTTATTGTGTTTGGATATTAGTGTTTACATGATGTTCTTGATGTATATGATGATTCTAATGTGTACAATGTTGATAATCGGTTAATATGTCTTGATTTCGGATATATAATGCATGATGGGTTATGGTATCTTGTGTCTAAATGTGATTCAAACCACTTATGTTGATGAACATGAAACCGGGTTGCACTTGTCATGTAATCGGATTTATATAAAAACCGAGTTTGTGTGTTATGCTAAGTGTTTTGATGCTTGTTCATAATTTGGTAGAATAAGGGTTGTTTGTGTTAGGAACATATGAAGAACTTGATGAATGTGCTTGAATATATGAAGAACAACTTGAATATGCAATAAAAGAGTGTTGAATATTTGAAATCTGCACTGTTTGATCCATTTTGAGTAAATATTAGACAACAAAACATGTTTAGTGGATAGTACGTAATTCTGCATGAATTCTATTGGATAGTACAATCTGCGAAGGATCAGCAGCTGCTGGGGAGTCGGAACCCCTGGTTGCGACTCGAAATCTCCACGTTGCGACACCAGTTGCGAGTCGAGAACACCTGGTTGCGACTCGCAACCATAACATGACAAGCCGAGACCACAGGTTGCGACACAGGTTACGAGTCCCGTTACGACTCGAAACCTTAGCATGATCAGCCGAAACCATGGTTGCGACATAGGTTGCGACTCGCAACCATCCATGATCAACACAAACAGCATGACCCGCAACCATGCTTGCGAGTCCAGTTGCGACTCGAAACCACGCTCATTGGGCTGGCTTAATTATGGGCCTACGTTAATGGGTCAGGCTTATGGACTTCTGTGTTACTGTTGACGTGTTGTTTGGGCCTGTTATCACGAGCCCAACTGTTAGGGCCTCACACTTAGACTTTGGGTTGTATATGACTGTTAACTGTGAGCTGTTGATGTTAAACATGTTTGCCATAATCAATACCTGTGTACAATACGTGTTGAACATTCGTGCACTGCTTGGCTTGAATCTGATACGAATAATATCTGTGATAGGACCTAATTGATTTCCTGCAATTTGTTTGACTTTTCTGTGTTTTCTACCGAGCAAACCAAGGTGAGTTCACACCCTCTACCAAGCATGGGATTCCCAGGGGTCGGGAATTGGGGTTAAGGAACTGGGTTCCTCGTCCTCCTTGGGTAGGACAGTATTGGTTCAGGAATGTAATTCCTCGTCCTCATGGACAGATAACTCGTACTAGACCAAAACTCTATCACGAAGTCCCTCATCTTTGTATCGACTTAATCGCCGAGGCCAATGGCGAGCGGGTCATTAGTTAGATAGCGCTATTTAGGTTTGACAAACCTCACACCGTGCCGCAGAGGACGGGCGTGAACTAATGGACTACTGGCACGTCAATGATGATAGACATTGACAGTTTCAGGGCACTTAAACATGACTACAGTCAGCAGTCGATATGGTAACGAGTCTAGTATATACATGGGGTAGCCCCCACGGCCGAAATGCCAGATAACTAACACGGGGTAGCCCCCACGGCAGGATTGCCAGAGTAACCGGGAATAAACAAGTCACGTTTTTAACTATGGGGTAACCCCCACGGCAGGATGCCAGCTAAAGGAAACTGTTTTCGAAACAACTTAAAACGAACACCCAACCGTGAACTCACTCAACTAGTTGTTGACTCGTTACTACATGCTTTGCAGGTCCCTAGGTTCTTAAGCTGGAGCTTGCATGGAGGAGGATCGTTGTGGGACATGGACGACTGTGTGCCATGTTAAACTATGAAACAATTAAACTTATGTTTTGATTTAAGACTTATGCTTCCGCTTGCAACTTAACTATGTGTTTGTTTGGACACCAATTGTATTGGTTAAACTTTATATCTTTTAACTCGTATGTTCGATATGATTGGTGGCTGGATCCTGGTCAGTCACGCCTCCAAGCGGTAGTACTCCGCGGGTGGATTTTGGGGGTGTGACAGATTGGTATCAGAGCCATTGGTTATAGAGAACTTGGTTTTAATAAAGGGGAAAACGTTTTTGTTAAAACCAGACTATAACCTGTACAGTGCTCAACGGTCCACAACGATGCTTCACTCCACATGCAAGGCTCGACACTCTAGGTGATATGATCTGTGTATATATTGCCTACTTGTTAGTTACATAGTACACTGCTTATGGTATGCTTGGTTAGTATAACTATTGTTGCTTGAACACGTGTGCACTTGCTCACTTCTGACATCGTACTTTCGCGAACCCCTCTCACTCACGTTCTTCTTGATATGAAGATCATGTCTGGACCCGTTAACCTGACACGAGCCCAGTTGACGGCTCTGATTAACGAACGAGTTGCCGCAGCACTTGCAGCTGCACACGCAGGAGGTCAACACGTTCAGCCACCCGTGTGCACTTTCAAAACCTTTATGGACTGTCGACCTAGTACCTTTAATGGCACCGAGGGAGCGATAGGTCTCCTACACTGGATTCGCAGGATCGAATCGGCATTCGAAGAAAGTGAAAGCCCTACCAGTAAGCGAGTAGAGTACGCTGCTGGTACCTTGCAAGGGAAAGCGTATTCTTGGTGGAACACACAAGTTCAGATGCTCGGGTTAGCAGATGCGAATGCCACCCCCTGGAGCGACTTCAAGGATTTGATCAAGGAAGAATTTTGTCATCCGGACGACATCCTCAAACTTGAAATAGAGTACTTTGGCTTGAAAATGGAAGGATCAGAGATCGAAGCGTACACGAAAAGGTCCAACGATTTGGCTGCCTTATGTCCTAACTTGTCACAACCCATTTCTAGACGAATCGAGCTATACCTCAGAGGCTTAGCCCCAGAAATCCGAGGGTCCGTTATTGCGGCCAACTTTTCCACAATCCAACAAATCGTTCGTTTGGCGCACCAGCTCACTGATCAGGCAGTGGAAGAGGGCAAGTTACCCAAGCGCAACCCCTCCAATGCAAATGCTCTTATTAACACCAAGCATATTTGGGGTAATCACCAGAGTGAAGGTCGTGGCCCTATACAACAGGACCCGCACGGGAAACTCGTACAGCAGGGGCTGAACTACCAAAATCAAGGGGGATACCTTGGGAATAAGCCGAAATGCCGCAAATGCCATCAACACCACACCGGGTCATGTATGGAATCGTGCTGCCATCGGTGCAAGAAGACGGGACATGTGGCTAGAGATTGCAAGAGCCCATACCCTGCACACCGAAACCAGCAGCAGCAGGGTAGCAAAAAGGGGTGTTTCCGTTGTGGGGCTGAAGGCCATCTTAAGAGGAACTGTCCGCAGATGAGGCAGAAACGCGACAACAGCAACAATGGAGCCCGGGGGCGGGCGTTCGTGATCGGCCAAGGTGAAGCAAGGAATGACCCCAATGATGTGGCGGGTAAGTTCCTTCTCGACGACTTTTATGTTTCAGTTTTATTTGATTCGGGTGCCGATACTAGCTACATGTCACTAGAAGTTAGTCGAATGCCTAAGCGTATTCCAACACCCTTGAACAACAAGCACATTGTAGAGCTAGCAAATGGTAAGAGTTTAGAGGCCACACACGTAGTCAAGGGTTGTAAACTTATTCTCGCTGACCAGACCTTCTCTATCGACCTCATTCCTATTGTCTTGGGTAGTTTCGACGTTGTCATTGGGATGGATTGGTTGTCCCAACACCGAGCAGAGATTCTTTGCAACGAGAAGGTTGTCCGTATTCCAGGTCCCGATGGTGAACCTCTCATGATTCATGGCGACAAGAGGAGTGCTGTTGAGAACGTCATTTCTCTCCTTAAGGCCCAAAAGTGCTTGCGAAAGGGCCACACTGCCATTTTGGCCCAGTTGTACGCGATTATCCAGAGGTATTTCCTGAGGAATTACCTGGTCTTCCGCCTCATCGCCAAGTCGAGTCTCAGATCGAACTAGCTCCTGGAGCTGCGCCTATAGCTCGTGCACCTTATCGCTTAGCTCCATCAGAGTGTGCATCGACCATCGGGGACTCAACAAGGTAATGGTGAAGAATCGTTATCCTCTACCGCGTATTGACGACATGTTCGACCAGCTACAAAGGTCGAGTTACTATTCAAAGATTGATTTGAGATCAGGATATCACCAGCTGAGAGTCCGGGAGGAGGACGTCTCCAGAACAGCTTTTAGAACTCGCTATGGGCATTACGAGTTTTTGGTCATGCCTTTTGGGCTGACAAACGCACCTGCGATCTTCATGGACTTGATGAATCGAGTGTGCAAGCCTTACCTGAACAAGTTCGTTATAGTCTTCATCGACGACATCCTGATCTATCCCAAAGGTCAGAAGGAACACGAGCAGCATCTACGACTTATTTTGGAACTCCTTCGAACAGAACAGCTTTATGCAAAGTTCTCGAAATGCGACTTCTGGCTTCGAGAAGTCCATTTCCTAGGCCACGTGGTAAACGAGGATGGGATTCATGTTGATCCATCCAAGATAGACTCGATTAAGAACTGGCCTGCACCTCGTACACCAAAGGAAATTCGCCAATTCTTGGGTTTGGCAGGATACTACCGGAGATTCATAAAGGATTTTTCTAAGATTGCACAGCCTCTCACCCCACTAACGCAGAAGGGCGTTGTTTATCGCTGGGGAAACGCACAGGAGTTGGCATTTCAGCACCTAAAGGATAGACCTTGTAGCGCACCTATCCTTTCCTTGCCAGAAGGCACAGACGACTTTGTGGTCTACTGCGACGCATCCATTCAGGGTCTTGGTTGCGTATTGATGCAACGAGATAAGGTTATAGCCTACGCCTCACGCCAACTTAAGGTTCATGAAAAGAACTACACGACGCACGACTTGGAGCTGGGAGCTGTTGTTTTTGCACTTAAGTTATGGCGGCATTACCTGTACGGTACCAAGTGCGCCATCTACACTGACCACAGGAGCCTCGAGCATATCTTCAAACAGAAAGAACTAAATATGCGACAACGACGATGGGTCGAGCTACTGAATGACTACGAGTGCTCAATCAGGTATCACCCGGGCAAAGCCAATGTTGTGGCTGACGCCCTCAGTCGGAAGGACACAGCGCCTAAGCGCGTGCGAGCTTTACAACTCACGATTCACTCTAGTCTCCCTTCCCAAATACGAGCTGCTCAGATAGAAGCACTGAAACCAGAAAACGTCAGGGCCGAAGCCCTACGCGGATCAAGGCAACGATTAGAACAAAAGGAAGACAGCGCTTACTACGTAACGGGACGCATTTGGGTTCCACTCTATGGCAACCTACGAGAGCTTGTGATGGACGAAGCACACAAGTCTCGCTACTCGGTACATCCTGGATCGGACAAAATGTACCACGACATTAAAACTACGTACTGGTGGCCTAGCATGAAGGCCCACATAGCGACCTACGTCAGTAAATGTTTGACTTGTGCGAGAGTCAAGTCGGAATACCAGAAACCCTCAGGCCTACTCCAACAACCAGAGATACCTCAATGGAAATGGGAGCAAATTTCCATGGATTTTGTCACTGGCCTACCTAGATCCCAGCGCGGGAACGATACTATTTGGGTGATCGTGGATCGACTCACAAAATCTGCACACTTCTTGGCTATCAAGGAGACGGATAAGTTCTCCACTCTTGCAGAAATATACATCAAGGAAATTGTTTCGAGGCACGGGGTGCCCACCTCCATTATCTCGGATCGAGATGCACGATTTACTTCAGAGCTGTGGCAAGCAATGCACAAATCCTTCGGCTCACGACTAGACATGAGCACAGCGTACCATCCTCAGACGGACGGGCAGTCCGAGCGCACTATTCAAACCTTAGAAGACATGCTTCGTGCATGCGTAATCGACTTTGGCAATCGCTGGGAAAAGCATCTGCCACTTGTGGAATTCTCGTACAATAACAGCTACCACACCAGCATTGGAGCTGCTCCGTTTGAGGCATTGTACGGACGTAAATGCCGGTCTCCTCTTTGCTGGGCAGAGGTGGGAGATAGTCAGATCACTGGTCCAGAATATGTGGTAGATACAACCGAGCAGATCGCTCAGATACGAAAACGCATGACGGCAGCTCGCGAACGTCAGAAAGTTTACGCCGACATGGGCAGGAAACCACTCGAGCTCCAGGTTGGGGAGCGGGTACTACTCAAAGTTTCACCCTGGAAGGGTGTGGTTCGTTTTGGTAAACGCGGCAAACTTAACCCACGATACGTTGGACCTTTCGAAGTCATTGAGAAAATAGGCAGGGTGGCCTACAGACTAAACTTACCAGTGGAACTCGGTGCAGTTCACAACGTTTTCCACGTGTCGAATCTGAAGAAGTGTCCATCAGATGAGACCCACGTAGTTCCTTTGAAGGAACTCACGATCGACGAGCAGTTACGATTCGTCGAGGAACCAGTCGAGATCACGGACCGGGATGTTAAGGTCCTCAAGAGCACTAGAATACCTCTCGTTCGAGTTCGTTGGAACTCACGTCGCGGCCCAGAGTTCACCTGGGAGCGCGAAGATCAGATGAAACAAAAGTATCCCCAACTGTTCGCAAACAGTACACCCACTACTGAGGCCGAAGCTACGGAATTTCGGGACGAAATTCCAGATCAACGGGGGGTGGATGTGACACCCCAGGAAAACCGGGAACAACATACAACTTAACTAGCTTCCTCAGTGAGTGCCTACCAAATTTCGGGACGAAATTTCTTTCAACTTGGGGATGATGTGACAACTCGAAATTTGGAACCTTTCTTGTGCCTTGATGTAACATGCTTGAACGCTATGTGACTAGTTAACTTGTTAACTTAATAATAAATGTGAAGCTTTTATGTGATTATGTGTTGTATTTGTATGCATGTATGTATGTGTATATGTGAGCCGAGAACCCAACTAGAGACAACAAGGACCCGACTCGAGACCATGTGGTCTCGAGTGAACATAACCGATTTGGGCCTTTGGGCCGTGACCTCCTTAACCGGCTAGTAAGCCCTTTAGGGCAAACCATGAAGAACTAGTATTTATACTACACTCATGGCCACACTCACCATTTCTTTTGACAACACCCATACTCCTCTACACACACTCTCCTACTTTCCCTCTCACTAAAACCTTAAGAACACAAACACACCTCCAAGTTCTCGGATCCAATCGGTTGGCACAAGAACTCCCGGATTTGGACTTTGGATCGGCACACACACACTTCACCAACCGGTTAGTAATTATGGTGTTTATTGATTGATGTTGGTTATGTTAAATGATAAAATGAATGGATATGATGTTTATTGTGTTTGGATATTAGTGTTTACATGATGTTCTTGATGTATATGATGATTCTAATGTGTACAATGTTGATAATCGGTTAATATGTCTTGATTTCGGATATATAATGCATGATGGGTTATGGTATCTTGTGTCTAAATGTGATTCAAACCACTTATGTTGATGAACATGAAACCGGGTTGCACTTGTCATGTAATCGGATTTATATAAAAACCGAGTTTGTGTGTTATGCTAAGTGTTTTGATGCTTGTTCATAATTTGGTAGAATAAGGGTTGTTTGTGTTAGGAACATATGAAGAACTTGATGAATGTGCTTGAATATATGAAGAACAACTTGAATATGCAATAAAAGAGTGTTGAATATTTGAAATCTGCACTGTTTGATCCATTTTGAGTAAATATTAGACAACAAAACATGTTTAGTGGATAGTACGTAATTCTGCATGAATTCTATTGGATAGTACAATCTGCGAAGGATCAGCAGCTGCTGGGGAGTCGGAACCCCTGGTTGCGACTCGAAATCTCCACGTTGCGACACCAGTTGCGAGTCGAGAACACCTGGTTGCGACTCGCAACCATAACATGACAAGCCGAGACCACAGGTTGCGACACAGGTTACGAGTCCCGTTACGACTCGAAACCTTAGCATGATCAGCCGAAACCATGGTTGCGACATAGGTTGCGACTCGCAACCATCCATGATCAACACAAACAGCATGACCCGCAACCATGCTTGCGAGTCCGGTTGCGACTCGAAACCACGCTCATTGGGCTGGCTTAATTATGGGCCTACGTTAATGGGTCAGGCTTATGGACTTCTGTGTTACTGTTGACGTGTTGTTTGGGCCTGTTATCACGAGCCCAACTGTTAGGGCCTCACACTTAGACTTTGGGTTGTATATGACTGTTAACTGTGAGCTGTTGATGTTAAACATGTTTGCCATAATCAATACCTGTGTACAATACGTGTTGAACATTCGTGCACTGCTTGGCTTGAATCTGATACGAATAATATCTGTGATAGGACCTAATTGATTTCCTGCAATTTGTTTGACTTTTCTGTGTTTTCTACCGAGCAAACCAAGGTGAGTTCACACCCTCTACAAAGCATGGGATTCCCAGGGGTCGGGAATTGGGGTTAAGGAACTGGGTTCCTCGTCCTCCTTGGGTAGGACAGTATTGGTTCAGGAATGTAATTCCTCGTCCTCATGGACAGATAACTCGTACTAGACCAAAACTCTATCACGAAGTCCCTCATCTTTGTATCGACTTAATCGCCGAGGCCAATGGCGAGCGGGTCATTAGTTAGATAGCGCTATTTAGGTTTGACAAACCTCACACCGTGCCGCAGAGGACGGGCGTGAACTAATGGACTACTGGCACGTCAATGATGATAGACATTGACAGTTTCAGGGCACTTAAACATGACTACAGTCAGCAGTCGATATGGTAACGAGTCTAGTATATACATGGGGTAGCCCCCACGGCCGAAATGCCAGATAACTAACACGGGGTAGCCCCCACGGCAGGATTGCCAGAGTAACCGGGAATAAACAAGTCACGTTTTTAACTATGGGGTAACCCCCACGGCAGGATGCCAGCTAAAGGAAACTGTTTTCGAAACAACTTAAAACGAACACCCAACCGTGAACTCACTCAACTAGTTGTTGACTCGTTACTACATGCTTTGCAGGTCCCTAGGTTCTTAAGCTGGAGCTTGCATGGAGGAGGATCGTTGTGGGACATGGACGACTGTGTGCCATGTTAAACTATGAAACAATTAAACTTATGTTTTGATTTAAGACTTATGCTTCCGCTTGCAACTTAACTATGTGTTTGTTTGGACACCAATTGTATTGGTTAAACTTTATATCTTTTAACTCGTATGTTCGATATGATTGGTGGCTGGATCCTGGTCAGTCACGCCTCCAAGCGGTAGTACTCCGCGGGTGGATTTTGGGGGTGTGACAATGGTGGTCAGAGAGGTTATGGCAATGGAAACAATAACCGTGGTGGAAATGGGTATGTAAACCGCAATCAAGGAGGAAATGGCGGTAATGGTAATCATGGTAATTTTAGGAATCAAGCTGGTAGTGGAAACCGTGGAGCAAACAACAATCAAGGTGGTAATGGAAATGGTAATGGTCGGGGACCAGGGTGCTTTAATTGTGGAGACGTTGGGCACTTCAAGAGGGAATGCCCGAAAATCAACCAAGCTCAGGGAAGGGTTTTCAACATAGGAGCGAGGGAAGCTCGCCAAGATCCAAATGTGGTCACTGGTACGTTCCCTTTCAACCAACGCTTTGCATCTGTACTGTTTGATACTGGTGCCGATTATAGTTTTGTATCCCTAGAATTTAAGAATATGCTTGGGTTAGTAGCTAGTAAGCTAGATATTCCGTACTCGATAGAACTAACTAATGGAAAGCTAGTAGAAGCAAATGAAGTCATTAGAGGTTGCGTGATAGAACTCAGGGAGCACGAGTTTTCGCTTGATCTTCTGCCAGTTGAGTTGGGAAGCTTTGACGTGGTAGTTGGAATGGATTGGTTGTCAAGCAACCGAGCAGAGATCGTATGTCATGAGAAGATCATTCGCATTCCAATGGCGAATGGGGAGACAATTGTAGTGCATGGAGAGAAATACTCCCCTAAGGATCGTCAGTTGTTTGAAAGCCCGAAGATGTTTGCAGAAAGGATGTGTTGCCTTCTTGGCACACATTGTGGACAAGGAAGCCGCTGAGCCAAAGCTAGAAGACATTCCAGTGGTGAAGGAATATCCTAAAGTCTTTCCCGAAGACTTGCCAGGATTGCCGCCGCAAAGACAAGTCGAGTTTCACATTGACTTAGTTCCAGGCTCCGCACCTGTAGCCAAGGCACCTTACCGACTTGCGCCTTCAGAAATGCAAGAGCTGTCAGCACAACTTCAGGAGCTTTTGGACAAGGGATTTATCAGACCAAGCTTCTCGCCTTGGGGAGCTCCAGTGCTGTTTGTTAAGAAGAAGGACGGTAGTTTTCGTATGTGTATCGACTACCGAGAGCTTAACAAGTTGACCATTAAGAATCGGTATCCTTTGCCAAGGATTGATGACCTGTTTGATCAACTACAAGGTTCGAGTTTTTACTCCAAGATCGATCTTCGATCAGGTTATCACCAGTTGAAAATTCAAGAGAA
This sequence comes from Helianthus tuberosus, assembly GCA_030545235.1. NCBI lineage: Eukaryota > Viridiplantae > Streptophyta > Magnoliopsida > Asterales > Asteraceae > Helianthus > Helianthus tuberosus. Next base: position 106,504,164 of record CM060383.1, read on the forward strand.
GAGTATTCCAAAGACTGCCTTCAGGACTCGATATGGACATTACGAGTTCCTGGTTATGCCGTTTGGTTTGACAAACGCGCCAGCAGTGTTTATGGATTTGATGAACATAGTCTGCAAGCCATATCTCGATAAATTTGCGATCATGTTTATCGACGATATTTTGATTTATTCAAAAACGAAGGAAGAACATGAGCAACATCTAAGAGCTATCTTAGAGCTGCTCAAGGAAGAGAAACTATACGCGAAGTTCTCAAAGTGCGAGTTCTGGTTGCGTGAAGTTCAGTTCCTTGGTCACGTGGTTAACAAAGATGGAATTCATGTGGATCCCACAAAGATCGAGGCAATCAAGAATTGGGAGACTCCGAAGACGCCAACCGAGATCCGTCAGTTTCTAGGTTTGGAAGGTTATTACCGTAGATTTATTAAGGATTTTTCAAAAATCGCTCAACCTTTGACCTCCCTCACTCAAAAAGACAAGAATTATGAATGGGGAGACAAGTAAGAAGAAGCATTTCAGTTGCTGAAGAGCAAGCTTTGCGATGCACCAATTTTGTCCCTACCCGAAGGCACCTACGACTTCGTGGTATATTGCGACGCCTCGCGTCAAGGATTAGGCTGCGTGTTGATGCAGCGACAGAAGGTTATAGCTTATGCTTCACGCTAGTTGAAGATCCATGAGAGGAACTACACTATGCATGATTTGGAACTAGGCGTTGTGGTGTTTGCTTTGAAGATCTGGCGACATTACTTGTATGGTACCCGCTGTACGATCTTTACTGATCACAAGAGCCTGCAGCACATATTTGATCAAAAGGAGCTTAATATGAGATAGCGCCGATGGGTAGAGCTGTTAAACGATTATGATTGTGAAATCAAGTATCACCCAGGGAAGGCGAATGTAGTCGCAGACGCCTTGGGTCGGAAAGAAAGAATCAAGCCCATAAGGTTTCGAGCTTTGGAAACGGACCTCTCGTCGCGCAGATAGAAGCTCTTAAGGAAAATAATTTTGAGGATGAATATCTCCGTGGGATGGAGAAACAGTTAGTACCCAATAAGGAAGGAACGTTGTGTTTCATGGGAAGAATTTGGGTTCCCCACTTCGGTGGTCTACGAGATGTGATCTTTGATGCAGCACATAAATCAAGGTACTCGATCCATCCAGGATCGGATAAGATGTACCAAGATTTAAAGGATTTTTATTGGTGGCCGAGATTAAAAGGTGATGTTGCAACGTATGTTGGCAAATGTTTGACTTGTGCCAAGGTAAAGGCCGAATATCAGAAGCCTTCAGGTCTTCTGCAACAACCTGAAATACTCATGTGGAAATGGGAGCAGATTTCAATGGATTTTATAATGAAGTTACCAAGGACACCCAGAGGTCATGATACGATTTGGGTAATCGTAGACCATCTGACGAAATCTGCACACTTTTTACCGATCAGAGAGAAAGATAACACCGGTAAGCTTGTTGAGCTATACCTCAGAGAGATAGTTGCATGACACGGAGTGCCTATATCGATTATATCCGATAGAGACGGAAGATTTGTGTCAAGGATTGGGCAATCCTTCCAAGAAGCCTTTGGTTCTCAGTTGAATCTGAGTATTGCTTTTCACCCACAGACAGATGGCCAGAGCGAACGAACGATTCAAACGTTAGAGGATATGTTGTAAGCTTACCTAATGGACTTGGGTGGTAGTTGGGACACTCATCTACCTTTGGTAGAATTCTCGTATAACAACAGCTACCATGCGAGCATTCAAGCTGCACCGTTTGAAGCTCTCTATGGACGCAAGTGTCGATCACCGTTATGCTGGGCAGATGCGGGTGATAGACAGCTTGTTGGTCCCGAATTGGTTCAAGAGATGACATACAAGATTATACAGATCCGAGAGCGCATTAAGGCGGCTCGTGATCAACAAAAGAGCTATGCGGACCAAAGGAGGAAACCTTTGGAGTTTCAAGTGGGAGATATGGTTTTATTAAAAGTTTCACCCTGGAAGGGTGTAGCACGCTTTGGGAAGCGTGGGAAGTTGAACCCGGGATACATTGGACCGTTCAAAATCCTGGAGAGGATTGGTCTTGTAGCCTACAAGTTGGATCTACCCACAGAATTGAATGGAGTTCATGATACATTTCATGTATCTAATCTGAAAAAGAGTCCAACTCAAGAAACAATTATCATTCCTGCCGATGAAGTCCACATTGATGACATACTCCACTTTACTAAAGAACCTATTGAGGTTACTGATTGGAAGGTTAACAAGATGCGAAGGAGTAGTGTTAAACTTGTCAAGGTTCGTTGGAACGCGGGACACGGCCCAGATTTCACTTGGGCACGTGAGGATCGCATGAAAGCGAAATACCCACATTTGTTCCCCAACTCCCCTGCAGCTAGTAGCAGAACTAAAATTTCGGGACGAAATTTTCTTAACAGGGGGAGAATGTGACAACTGCCAAAAATCCAGGTATCCGTACAATTTAATTAACCATGATTAGTGCTTAATGACTGTGCTAAATTACAATTAACTGCAATCTGAATACTGTATCATACTTACATATGCATCACATATTGCAAAATGTCACATCATTACTACATACAAACCATATTGACATACATGATGCACAAAGCACAGCTAGCACAGTTAGCGGATAGCTCAGAAAAATGCTGACGAGGTTCAGTACATAGATAAACAGTGTTTTGAGACCCAGTATGGGCCAGAGACTAAGTTTTACATTAGTATAGTGTGTAGGAAAGTGAGGATCACAAAACTGCGTCACTAGGTAATAATTTAAAGTGCCGGAAAGTGCCTAAAACTCACCCAAAGTGCTGAATTCAGCATATTTCAGCAAAATTCAGCATTTTAACAAGTTGGTAACATGTAAAAATATGACTAAATGGTCCTGAATGCTTTCCTAAGTGTTAGGAATTAAAAGTGACACAAAAGGGTACATAAAGATCACTAAACGGTATAGTTTGACACTTTAACGAACCGGTATCTAACCGAACAATCGGACACTACCCGAAACACCAAAATTATACTAGAAGCATTGTTTTAGTGTTTCTGAGCTAGTTATGATCCCCGAACACCCTAACACACTATATAACATCTAATACACATAAACACTAATCATCACACTTAAGATCTAACTAGATTATCTAACTTATCATTAAAACCTAACTAATACCCTCCCCCCCCCCCCCCACCATAATCTTCCTTGATTCACTTAGATTGCATAGAGATTATGTTGTGTACTTAAAGAACATAATACACAATGGGTAAAAGGTTAACATGAATTATAAGAAGGTCATGAGCTCTCATTCTTACACACACTTCTCACCACCACTCTTCTCCTTCCCTTACTCCCCCTCACGGCCGAGAACACCCACCAACACCACCATCATCATCCAATCTTGATCATCCATTCCATATATTCACAAAGGTGTAAGAAGGTCTACAAGCAAGCTTGGTGGTCTTGGATCTTGAAGGACCTCTCCCATTTGCTATTATCCAACCCATTTGTCATCTTCAACATCTTGTGTTCATCCCTAGCCATAGTGCTAGTAGTAAGGCCCTTATGATCTCTTGTTACTTCATATTTTTATGGTTAATAGATGATGAACATTGTTAATCTTGAAGAACACTAAAGAACATAATCATGAATCTTTAACATAAGCTTATTAACATATGAATACATGTTGATTTGTGTTGATTTGCTTCTTAATGATTGATGATTTGTGTTAGTGATGTTAGACATCATAAGAAACTTACCAGATTGTGATTAAACACATGATCTAGTAAGTTAAGGTGGTGATCTTGTGAAAGACCAAGATCATCATGCTTTATGTTTCCATGAACTTGAAGTATGAAAATGATTTTATGAATAATGAAGCATATAATATGATTACTAGACATAAACTTGGATGATTTCAAAAATAGTTTTCCAAAGAAACCAAGTTAAATGACAAGATTTACATAGATTTGGTTCTTACTTAAACATACACTATTTTTGGTGGCAAAACAAGTGTATAAACACTTGTGAAACAAGAAGATGTCATAAAGAAATGTTTTTGTAAAACAAGTTTACAAGTTGTAAACACCTAAATCTTCCAAGAATGTGATTTTTAAAGAAGTAAACACATTTTAAAGGGTAACTAAACCTACTAAACACACTACCAAGTTACTACAAGTTTATATGAAAGTTCAAGTTCATGATTATAATGTAGATAGCATTGTTTTGGCACCCGGTAAGTGTAGATTGATTGTTGATTGTTTGTGATGATTTTGAAAAGAAAATGATATGCTTTGATAGCATGGACCACTCCATTTTTAGGGGAAACTATGGCAAAATTTTCTAAAAATATAAACACTTAGAAAAATATTTTCTAAACAAATATTTGCAAGTGAGTTTTAACTATGGTTTTCAATATAAATCTTGCCATAGATTTTGTTACAAAAACACAAATATTGGAGGTTGGTTTTTGTAAATAAGAATAACTAAATATATATTTGAAAGGTATATATTTAGAAGACATGATGTGTGTGAATATTTGTATGCTTTGTGTAGTAGTTATATTATTTTAGGGTTGAAATGATATAACTTAATAAAATACCAAGAATACACAATCCAAAATAATACCAAAAATCACAAGGAATAAATATATAAGTTACACACAAAATACTGGGAAACCGAACGAAATAACGTAACTTACAAAATATTCCGGAAAATACCGTTATAAATATATTTTTGGTAAATATTATTTTGGATACGAAAGAAATCAAAATATGATTTTTATTATTATTACAAAGTATATCATATTTTCGACAAGGAGAAAATATATTATTTTTTAAAAGTAAAAAAAAAAATATTTTCTTAGAATATTTAGAAGATATATGATTTTTGAGAAAAATATATATTTTCTTGAAATACATTATTTTTGGACAAAATAAGTTTATATATATTTTCTAAGTCAGACTTGAAAATATATTTTTTTGGAACTACAAATAATACGAGGATACATGTATGAGATACCCCCATCCTTGGGAAGGAAATACTTGAGAAGTATTGTTACAAAAATACTGTTTAAACAATTATTCCAAAATTAAATATAATTTAAAGTTAAAATAATCATTATTTTAACAAGTAATTATAACTTGGGATAATATTAAAAGAAACATAACTCAAAAACGTTAATTTTAAGGCAAGGCACGGCCCGTTCGTCTAATAGACATAGAACATTGTAGGTAGTCGTGGTTGCTGAAGAGATTTGAGTTACGAGTCTCGAAGACGCAAAACTGTGAGTTCATATCCCCATTTTCTTTAAATTGTTTTGTTTATTAACTTCAGGGGTGAAATACATGTTACAAAAGGATTACATACAAATACAATTGGTATGGTTAGCCTAGGAAAGTACCATAGATCATGTGAATGGGTAGGCGGATACTTGGGACCATTAATCCTCGTATAAGGACCGAGGGGCATGAGTGATAGATCTATTTGGGTGTAGCGAGCCCACACCCATGAGGACCAGGGTGGTCCATAGGGTGACTATGTCTTCCAGCTGGAAGCCCGGTACAAATTTGCTAGGTTTGAGTCTTCCTACACCGTCACACATATCAGTGGCCTTGCAAACCATTGGTGATCTTTTCCTTGTTTGCTTTCATACCGGGATTTACATACACTGTTTACAAAGGTTTATACATACATATACGAAACACATGAACTCGCTCAACTTTTGTTGATGTTTTCAAATTACATGTATTTCAGGGAACTAAGTGGATCTAGCAGGTGTTTGCATGTTTTCAAGCTGCGTTATAAATAAAAGATGTCATCCCAGTCATTAGGGTTTAGGAGATGCATCTTAATCCTGGACGAGATACATGGTTCTAAACTCTGGTTTGTTTAAGATCTTTTGTCGAGTCTTAGTGAACTCTTTAAAACTTGTTGTGGTTTGTAACTTGAATTTGGTGTCAACATTTCAGACAGGTATGTTATGTTATTTTCAAACTTAATTAATGGATGAACATCTTATGGTTTTTATCATATAGCGTTGTTATGATTGAATGCTATGGTATTAAGAAAATCACACCAATAATAACGCTTCCGCAAAAGCCAGGGTGTGACATGACCCAACATCCCAATAAATCCTAAATATGATATCATATCAGTAGGTAAAGAGTTTTGTGCCAAAATTATGTTTAAAGCTTGTTTTACATGCTAAAGGGCATTTTAGTCCTTATAAAAGCATAAAATTCGATTTAATACATATGTTTAGTTTATGACCAGAATATAAGTATCAAAATATTCTAAATATGTTTACTAATCAGTACCTAATCCATTTGCATGTTCATTTATATTAAAAACCTTAATTTTGACAAAAAGGCATACTAGTCAATATAATGCACAATAACGGAAACATGCATATGAACTCAGATTACTAAGTGACCATGTAACATAACCTCAGAGGGATATGCTACAACATATAATGGTCACAAAGGAACTCTAATGCATAAAGGAATTAAGCTAATTCGGATCAGAACTGAAAGTTAAAGCAAAAGTCAAGCTTTTGCGACTTTCGGTTTTTAACCGAGCTTAAACTTAGAATTGTCTGGTTGAACATGTTTAGACATGTTCTAATAATGTTTACCAAGTTATTAAAGTGATAAAACATGTTTTATAACCTCTACATTATCAGGTTTCATTTTTATTTAAAATCTGACCAGTTTGACTTTTTATTTTAATTACTTTGACCCGAAAATTAACTAAGTAAACGTGGTAATTAAGAGGTGCCCTTTTGAGGGATTAACACCTACCTAATTACGATCACATAGCCATATTCGCCTCGAACATTGGCAGGACCGTTTAGGTCTAAACCGAAAGTCAAAGCAGATTAGCGGCAACTTTGTCTTTCGGCTTTTAAATGCATAAAAACCTAACTAGAGTGGCTAAGGACACTTACAACAGGCCCGAGCTTGAAGATTAGACTAGAAGGAGATTCCTTTTTGATCAGGAACCTCAGAGAAGTGAGAAGAGAAGTAATTGAAAGGTGCAAGTTCAAATGAAGGAGTAAGGCACCTATTTATAGTAAAACAAGGAGTTCTAAGATCAATCCAGTTGTTTTCGATCATCCTCAGATCATTCCAAGTATCCTAGTGTCAGTAAAAACCATCAAACAACCCCTGGTTTCGAGTTCTGAGCATGCAATGTCGGTTTGTGTGGGCAACTAGGCTGGTACATGGAGCTGTCCTTTTTTTCGTTACTGGGCGTTCTCTCACGGGCCGCGAAAGATAAACCCTTAGTCTTCGCGGGCCGCAACTTCCGGTAAAACAAGTTTCAAAAATGGCAGTTTCAGTCCCTAGTCGTTATAACCTTCGTATAACTTTCATTTTTAGCACTTTTGGCCCCTATAGTTAGTTTTTAAGGATCTTGGGAGTTATAATAAACACCGTTAGGCTCTTGTTCGGTTAAAAGGTCACCCGAAGACACTAGTTTCTCTCGTTGACGCTTTTAACCCTTCTTCTTGAAATCTTGCACAACTATCACATAACGATACCGAAACCTTTTGAATTCATTAACACGTATTCTTGAGAGTATAATCGAGCATTACAAAGCCCCGGGTTCGTTAAAAGGTCACTCAGAGGTAAGAATTAACATGTTGACACGTTTAACCTCTTTGTCATATAATTTTACCTTTGTTTTCACAAATGGCTTCTCATGCACAATAATTTGCTCGTTTGAGAATACGAATGTCGTGTAAGGTCATACAGAGGCATAGTTGTAGCATGTTGACGTTTTTAGTTCCTCCGCATACATCTTTTCACTGTTTATCAACTTTAGTCCTTCTAAGTCAACTCTTTACTCGTTTAGGGTTTAGGACACGTGTCTTCACATAATTGGTTACGATTTTACAAGGTGTTACATGCGTACATCAAATACCCGTACACTTGAATATTTGCTTGTCCTCAAGCAAAACTCTAAAATGTGGCTTACGCACCCAAACAGAATAGGTAGAAGAGAAGGTTTTGGTCTCATCTTTAGAATGTCGGGAATCCAAGTTCTAAATTTATTTAGTTTTATTTTATTTACAATCTTATTCGTCATGATTTATTTAAAACACAATTTAAGAAAAATTATTTATTTTGGGCATAACATGACTTTATAAATTCCATTTAGTTATATAAAAATTTACACACCTCACAAGTGGTTACTCAACACTCGGCCGAAGTTGTGTAAGTGAGAACGCTCGTGCCCGGTTTGGAACTTACTCTTACCATAGGCTTGACAAACAATCAAACCTCCTCCTTTTTGACGTTAAATCCTTGTAAATATCAAGAGGGCTTTAAAGGGTAGGTTCTAGTTCGGGTAGGTGTGTTTTATTGAAGTGGCGAAAGGCGTAAAAAAATATCGGTTTTTTTATTGCTTTGTGGCTTAGCAAACAATACTTTTGGAATTTTTTGCCAAAGTTGAAACTGAGCCATAATCGTAAATTTATAAACGATATCTTTACAAAAATAAAAGGAGAAAAATAAAAAAGGTTTGTTTTTGTGGTTTTTAGAAATAAAAGGATTAAGGCTCAAAGGGTTTATATAGGGGGATGTTTTTGGTAAAGAAAAGAAAAATAAAGGTTTTGAAGTGAAAATGGGGTTGATTCTAATGCCTCCATCATTTACTTACTTGGATTTGTGTCGGTAAGTACTTGGAACGTATTGCATTGGCAAGTTCTAGATTCATAAGAACCAAACGGGCTATTCACACAAGAAACGAAAATTGAGCAATTAGTATAGATGTGTATTTATATACTCAGTAAAGGCTCAAAACTCACTTTTGTGGGAAAAGGGTTGTACTGTAAAAATGTATATATAATCAAATTCTACAAAGATTTGTTATGCCCGTTTTTGTAATTTTCATAATTGGTTCTTTTTATCACCACGCCATGGTTGTAAAACAAGGTCTCCAAGGCCGAGTACTCTCCGAGTAGTCGCTACAAGGTAAGTTGCCGAGGCGACTTTCTTCAACCCCGCCTAATTACTTGTAATTGATCAAACGTGGTCAGCATCGGTTAAAATCGGATCTAGTAGGTCAATTTGGGCCGAGTTTGACTTAAAATAAAATAAAATATAATTTCTATGCCTATAATATTAACGACTGAATATCATCTTCACGTATTTTGTTATAAATATTAGTAAATTTATGTTATTTTACATATATTTAATTTCCAAAAACTAATTTCTTTATAATTTAACATGTCCGAGTACTCCCCGTGCACTCTCCGCCTAGGCCGAGTACTCTCAACTCCCCCGTCGACCGAGTAGGGAGCGCCTAGCGACTTTTGCAACCATTGACCACGCTATCAGGTTTAATTAGTAAAAACATAATTTTTAGAAGTCATTTTACCCAACTAAACCAAGATAAGTAAAAGAAAAAAATTGAAAGAGTTTGAGGTGATTAGCGGTTCCAAGGCGAGTTTTGTGTAAGGCTTGTTTATAGGACAAACAATTCAATGTTTTATCACCCCACACACTTAAATTACACATTGCCCTCAATGTGTCCCAAATAGGATTTATTTTGGTTAAATGTGTAAAAAGTGTGTGAAAATAGCAAAATTTTTGGCTATTGGCACTTGCAGCACGGGGGCGTGCTATGGGGACAAGGCCCCGTGTCCAAAGTGCCAGTAACAACTTTAAAAAGAAGGCTTACAGCAGGGTAGCCACGGGGGCGTGTTGGGTGAGCCTGGCCCGTGCCACCATCTTGGCAGAAGATTTTGGACATCAGAAAGAAAGTTGAGCACAGGGGTGTGCTGAGTGAGCACGACCCCGTGCTGCAGACACTGTTTTGCAGTTTTTGAGTCGGGAGGCTTCTGGTTTAGTTGCATGGGTTCCATTTTTCATCATCCTTCGTCCTCGTTTGAGCGTGCTTTATTCCTACAAAGATAAAACTTAAAAGAACACATTAAAGTAAAGATTATGCTAAGATTAAAACTACTTAACTAATAGATAGTCCATGGAATGCCTCCATGGTGCGCCACGTTTATAAGGGTCCTTGCCTAGACCCAAAGTTGGTCAAATGTTACCCGAGCGGGATGACTCGCATCCCGAGTTGTATCGTTGCAGGGCGTTATCTAGGCTTGAGTCAATCGCCTTCAGGTATTTGACCAGATCATCCTCTGCTCGCTGTCCCACTTCAAACTTGATCAACTTTTCACCAACCCTCACTGTTAACTTCCCGTCACTCATACCCATCATAGCTCGTGCGGTGGTAAGGAATTGTCTTTCTAATATGAGTGGGATTTCAGTGTCTTCTTCCATGTCTAAGATAACAAAGTCGGCCAGAAAAATAAATTCTCTGACCTTTACCAATAGGTTCTCTATGACACCTTGAGGGTATTTTACCGATCTATCCGCAAGTTGTATACTCATATTTGTAGGATGTGGCTTACCTAACTCTAGTCGGTTGAACATAGAGGCCGACAATAGATTAATGCTAGCCCCCAAGTCGGCTAGTGCATTGCTTATTGGTGATCCACCAATAGAGGAAGGAATGGTGAATCTTCCAGGATCAGTCTTCTTTTGGGGAAGCTTGTGGAGGAGTGCCGCCGAGCATTCTTCACTTAGGGTGACTTGTTGAATGGATTCAGTCTTTCTTTTGTGAGTAAGGAAGTCTCTCATGAACTTGGAGTATTTTGGCATTTAAGTGAGGACTTCCACAAAAGGTAGATTGATGTGAAGTTGTTTAAGTAAGCTCACGAACATAGTGAATTGCTCGTCAATCTTTTGCCGAAGTAAACGACCGGGGTAAGGGATCGGGGTTGGTTTGGTTGTGTCGGTATTTTGAGTATTTTCTTGGCTATTGGAAATGGGTGTTTTAGTGGGGACTGGATCGGGTTGTTGTGGTATTGATTCAATCTCGGGTCCTACCTTCCGGCTTCTTAGGTTGATTACGTTTACTTGGGCTTTTGGGTTTGTTTTGGTGTTACTTGGTAAGGTTCTTTGCGGTCTCTCGGCGAAATTTTGGGCAAGTTGTCTTATTTTTTTTCTATATTTTGAACACTAGCTCTTTGGTTTCTAATTTCTGCTTCATTTTGTAGGAACCTTTTCGAGTATCTTTTATCGGATTCGGAGAAGAAGCGAGTGATAATATCCTCAAGCCTTTCTCATCCTCCTTGTTGTTGTGGTTGGAAACCTTGTTGCTCATTTCGTAGTTGTTGTTGAAAGTTAGATCGTTGATTTCGATTTTATTGGTTATTACCCCCCGATTCCCTCAAACTAAAGTTTGGATGATTACGCCACTCGGGAGTGAAAGAGTTACTTGGAGCTCCCGGTGGTCGTGGCCAGTTAATTAGGTAATTTACCACTTCCGTTTGATTTTCTAAATCTTTCATACAACTCCAGTTTTCATGGGGGCCGCCACATCCTTCGTAAGCCATAACCGAAGCCATTTTGTTCAATTCAAATTTCTTTATTTTATTAGTTTAGGCTTTGATTTGGGCCTGTAAAAGTTCTTTCATCCACTTTGTGCGCGCCCGGGGCTATAGATTTTGAGCCCCTAGGATTGTGCCATTGAAAACTGTTTTGAGCAAGTTCTTCAATTTGAATATAGATTTCGTTGGGATGCAAATTCCCAAGGATTCCCCCGGAGCCAGAATCAAGGATTTGCTTTGTGTGCGGCAAGAGTCTGTTGTAGAAAGTGGACACTTGTTGCCAACGTTCAAGACCATGATGTGGGCATTTCCTTAATAGCTCCTTAAACCTTTCCCATGTCTCATACAAGGATTCCCCGTCTTCTTGAGAGTAGGTGTTAATGTTGGTCATGAGTTTTGCGGTTTTAGCGGGAGGGAAATATTTGTAGAGAAATTTTTGGGCAAGTTCATCCCAAGTGTGTACGGACCCACTTGGGAGGGTATCTAACCAAGCTTTCGCTTGGTCTTTGAGGGAAAAAGGGAACATACGAAGCCGAACAGCATCGCTAGAGGCTCTGTTGATCCTGAAGGTGTCACATATTTCAAAAAAGTTGGTAATATGTAAATGGGGTTCTTCATCGGATAGGCCATGAAAAGTGGCAGAATTTTGGAGCATTTGGATTAAGTGTGGTCGAAGCTCAAAGTTATTAGCATCGACATTAGGAGGGTTAATAACAGCTCCAAGATTACTGAAGATAGGCCGTAGGTAATCCATGAGAGTGCGTTGATCCGCCATAGGGGGGTTTTGTGTCGACGCTTTTTGTCGGTTTTTGGCTTGAAGTCTTTTTTCTCAAAAAGAGCTTGGGTTTGTCAAGCAGTATTTATATGTCTTTGTCGGAGGTGGAGGTCATGCACCAAACTGTATCTCCTGCGAATTATACAGAACTGTATGATTTTCTGTGAATAAAAAACAAAAAGAATGACTGATCAGAAGATTACCACGGTGTCGTGCTAGTGTTAGCATGATCCGTGCTATCCAGAAAAAGTTTCTGTTTTCAAGTTCGCAGAAACTGGAAGTTCAACATGGCCCCGTGCTCCTGTAACACGGCTCCGTGTCTTTGTTCCTGTAATAAGAAAACAACTCTTCCCAGATGCTGTAGGTTTAACACGACCTGTGTTGATCAAACACGGCCCCGTGTTATTCCTGCAGAAAGTAGAAAATTAGAAGAAAAAGAGGAAAATTTAAAAAGAAAAGATAAAAATGATTAGGCCGTTAATTTTAGGCTTCCTCAAAATCCTTGTGTCCTCGGCAACGGCGCCAAAAACTTGACGTGTGGCGGGTGTGCTTATATTTTTTAGATATATTTTAGCTCTTTTTACTCGCAGATTCGAGGTTTAAATTTATAAAACACAATATACTACTATCACTCTACACACACATTAGGGCAAGTGCACCCATCGCGGACGTAGTATAGTGATGGCAAGATACCGAGGTTGTCTAAGGACACAAGAGCTTTTAATACCGGCTTATCGTTAACGTCTAATCTAACCAAAATTTTGATGAAAATGTTTTTAAAGCTATAAAAAGATTAAAAAAAGGAAAAATAAAATATAAGGAAAAATAGATAGACAAGAAGGAATCACTTGGTTCCAACTCCTCTTTTACGTATCATTTAATGATTTCCGCACTTTGGGAATTTTAAGTTATAGTAGTAGGCCCCCTTCCAGGCAGCGTTACCCTCAACCTATTGGTCTGAGTCAGCATGGATACAGTCCCGCAAGGTCAGATTATTGAAAGATAATTAAGTAAGTTGTTAATGCAAAAAGTGGTAGGCCCCCTTCCAGGCAGCGTTACCTCAACACTTTGGTCTTAGTCAGCAGGGGTACAGTCCTCGTAGGGTTGGTTTAATATTTTAATAATAGTTTATAAATAAGGGATTCAAGCGGTTTCTTACTTACTTCTGGGGCTGTCATTCCTGCCCAATCTCGAGAAGTAATACTAAGCTTGAACCAGGTTCTCGCAGGATCTATACACTGAACGAGACATAGAATTACCCAACCACCCTTCTAACCCCTTTGCACGTAGTTAACGCGCTTTATATAGACCATAAAGACACGAATATGTTAATCAACAACATATAAAGAATGACTAGATAAATTTGCCTTCAATATAAAAACTAGTTATTAAAGTCATTAATACATACCTAATTAAAAAGGAGCCAAAGATTAGAAATAAAAAATAAATACATAAAAGATTTGTCTTCACCAAGTGATGTAAGAGTTTAGCCACGCATGGCCTTCGTTTCACAAGAACTCTTACGATCGATCTTGGATCTCGAAACTACTACACACTATAAATGATGGAAGATGGATGATGGTGGTGTATGATGGTGCTGTAGTGGTGGTGGAGAGGTGGCAAATGTGAGAGAAGTGGTTTGCCAAGGGATGGAATAAAATGGAACCAAACACCCCTATTTATAGCTGAAGACAAACGCTCAACATGGTCCGTGCCTACCTGGCACGACCCCGTGGCCATCTCTCTCTCTTTGTCTTCCGCATTAACTACAGTGTTAGGTCTTGTACTAACACGGTCCCGTGTGTTAACGGCATGGCCCATGGCCCGTGTTTACCATAGCACCGCCCCGTGTTGGTTTTCTGGTTTGTCCTTTGCTGTCGTCTTTTCTTCTGAAGAGAATCTGGTTTTGGACACAGCCCGTGCCTGGTGGGCACGACCCCGTGCCAGGTCTTCTGATCTTGCCATTTTCTTTGTTTGGATGTGGATGGGGGCTTGGCGAGTTGCGTCAATCCTCTTTCTTTGTATTTATGTTGGTTTTTGTTGTTATTTTGCTCCTTTTATGCGTTTAAGCTCTTTTGACCCTGTAAATTAAAAAGGAACAAAGAAACAAGTTTTTTCCAACATTAGTACCGAAAAAGGGTTGATTTTACGCCGTATTTGATATAATTTATATATTGTATTTTACGCACATCAGTCGCACTGCCGTCATGTCGTGCAATCGTGACGCATTGCTGTTGTGCCACCGCATCCACCCCGGCGAACCACCGCTGCCACTAAAGCAGTTTAGGTTGACAAAATCTTCGCATGGTTAAGTTTTTAATGTTTCAGAACTAGTGACCAAGTTGTTGTGTTGGTACACTACATCTGTCGACTTCGTCTTGTATCGAGTCTTAGACTAGCTAGAATAGATCAGGGCACGTAAATCGAGAGAATGAGAGAGAGTTAGCAAGATTTCGCTTGAATGAATGTGTATGTAAAGGATTTCGCTTGAAGCAGCTCAAGCGAAATCAACATGTTAAGATTTCGCTTGAGTCATGCTGAAGCGAAATCTCAATCTCTATATATAGGAGGTCAAGGTCAAGCGAAATCATAAGTTGTTTTTGTGAGATTTCCATACCGAAGTGCTGCCGGTGTGAGAACTGATTGTAATTGCTTTCATATCAATACAAATCAGTGTTAAAGTGAAGATTCAGCTGTTTTATAGTCAAATACTTGTTTTCCGCACCTGTATTTGATGGAATTCCTCTGAACCGACTCATTTAGGTCGCGAACACGGTCCTTTCAATTGGTATCAGAGCCTGGAGGAGGAGTTCTGCAAAATTCAGCCGAAATTCATCTCATTTTCTTACTTCTACACTTTCTTTTATCAGTTCAGAAATTTTTCATGGTCAAAATCGATTCAATTTCTCACGGATTGTTTAAAAGTACAAGATAACAAACCCTTGAAAGTTTCACAGCCAAATTTGACCTAAAAGTGATTAAAATCATCATTCGAATGGATTTCGCTTGAAGAACAAAGCTTTATTGGACGATTTCGCTTGAGATTTCAAGTGACACATATCATTTCGCTTCAAAGATTATCTGTTTTCGCTTCAAGATTTTCGCTTCAAGGTTGTCGCTTCAAGGTTTTCGCTTCAGAAAGTTTCGCTTCAAGTATTTCGTTTCAGAGATTATCTGATTTCGCTTCAAGGTTTTCGCTTGAGGGTTATTCAATTGACAATTTCGCTTCAAAGGTTGTTCAGTTGATTATTTTGCTTGAAGAACACAAAGTGACTATTTTCGCTTGAAAGAATCTGTTATTGAAACATGGACAACGATTTCCACAATGCATTTGCAACATCATCTAGTTCATCTTCCATTGCTCAGAACATGAATTCAGAAAACGAAACGGGGACGACTCAGAAACCCCCGAAGCTTATGGGAATTGAGGAATACTATGGGTGGAAAGATAGATTCGAAAACTGGGTGCAAGCAAATCATTTAAGATCATGGGAATGTATTTTGACAAAGTATACTATACCACGAACCGAAATGCAGATTGAAAAACAGCTTTCAGATCTTGGTAAAGAAGAACGAGAAATGTATCGAGCTGAAAAGATGATGATCAGTTTGCTTCAACAGGCCATCAAAGAAGACATTTTCATACTACTTCAACATGACAAAACATCAAAATCAATATGGGATGCTCTAAAAATCAAGGTTGAAGGCAGTGCGAGTATGATTAAAAGCAAGAAGGCATTGCTTAAAAAAGAGTTTGATTTGTTCACAAGTTTGCCCGGAGAAGATACGAAGAAACTTATTGAACGATATTGTCACTTAGTGCGAACAATGTCGATGATGAACATCACAAAAGAAAATGAGGAATGGGTGGATAAACTTGCTGATGCTTTACCTCAGAAAGAGTGGGGAACTTATTTGATGATACTGAAGAATACTGGAGTTTATGATAGGTTGTCAATCTCTCAGTTCATTGAAAAGATTGAAAGTCAGGATTTGGAACAGCAGAAGATCGCAAGGATGAATAATCCAAGTGGTCAACAAGATGTAAAGATGTATTACAAGGGTAGTGTTCCGACTTCAGAAGCTGAGAGAAGTCCGAAAATTCAGACTGCTTATAGTGTTGGAGATTCTACAGAAAAGACTGATCAAAACTTAAACAAAAACAGCAGTGGATTCTCATCTTATCCAAGTGTCAATCCAAAGACTTCATCAGAAAGTTTTCAGTCTCAAAGCACAAAGATGGGAAATGGTTGTGTGATTCAATGCAACATAGCTTTAAATCTTCCAGAAGGTCAAAGTTTTTCTGAAGACATTGCGAAAGATCATATGGCATTACTTGGTTCCGTGCTTATCTCATATGAAGGTTTAGTGGCTGGTCGAATTGGAAATCCTATGCTTACTAAAGAGGATTACGACCAAATAGATGCCGAAGAGATGGAACTAATGGATATCAAATGGTGTCTTGCAAGTGTTCTTAGACGTGCTGAAAAGTTCAAGACAATTACTGGGAGAAATGACTTTCTTGATGCTTGTGTTTCTACTTTAGGTTTTGATAAATCTAAAGTTACTTGTTTCAGGTGCAGGGAAAAAGGTCATTTTAAGCGGGAGTGCAAGAACAGAGAAGTTAGTGGAGCTCAGAATCCATTTGGAAAAGATGACTACTACCGGAAAGCCATTTATCAACAAGTTGGTCAGACACAAGAATTACAGACAGCTCATGGTAGAAAGATTGAAGATTCAAAGAAAGGATGTTTGGTAGATTTCAACTGGAGCAACTACATTTCTTCTAATAGTACAGCATGTTTAGTGGACCAAAATGATGAACAACTACCTGAAGGATTCAGCTGGGATATGTTTGTTGATGAAAAGGGGGATTTCAAAGCTTTCATTGCAAAAATTGTTAGAGAACCAGATTTGTTTGCTACTTGGATGAGATCAATTGGTGAAACAGTGAAAGATCAATCGATTACATCTGAAGAAAGTTCAGAAAGTGCTGATTCTGAATCATTAACTACAGATGAGAGTGTACAAAATGATGATACTTCAGAAAAAGAAGTTGTTTTTGATCAAACACCATCTGATTCTGGTATTTCAGATGATGATTCTGAAAAATCTGTAGAGTTTGAACAAACACCGATTGAAAGTAGCAGTGATGATGAGGAAGAGAAACATATTAATATTGCTAAAAATCATCTTTCTCCTGAAAGTTTTCATTTTTATTTTGCAGATCGCATGGAGAAACTGAAGGAGAAACAAGCTGCAAAAGAAAAACAACAAGATGTGAAGGTTGAAAATGTTGTTCAAACTGAAGAAGTTAAAATTGTGGATGAAGAAAAGATGACTGAAACTGAGAAGGTAATTAGTGAAGAAAAAGTAATTGAAGTAGTAAAAACAATCGAGATTGAAAAGATTGTTGAAGTTGAAAAGCCTTGCAAGAAGTGTTTGGAAGCTTGCAAAAATTGCGAAGAAAAAGATGTGACTCTGTTTGATAGAGAAAAACTGATAGAAAAGTTACTATCTGACATCAGCTATGTGAAAGAATCGTATAGTGTGTTGAACAGAACTGTGACAGGTCTTCAAACAACGAACTTTGAAAGAGAAAAGGCTTTAACGATGACGAATTCTACGTTGATGGCAAAGCAAAAGGCAATTAATCATTACATCGAAGAAAATGCTAATCTAAAGCAAGAGTTGGAAAAAGAAAAGATCGAGAATGAAAGGATCAGAAGGTTATTACTGAGTTATTCTTGTTCTGATTACGTCATTGATCGAGTTTATCCTACTGTTGCAGGTTTTGAAGCATTTCAGGATGAAAAGACAAAGAATGAGACTGGTAAGAAATCGACTGTTAAATACAACAAGTGTCCGCCTCCTATCTGGGAAGGATATTCTCCTAGAAAACCAAATGAGGAGCAAGTCGAAAAAGCAGTCAATATAAAGTTAAAATCCGAGACAACTGACGTTTTACCAGATAACATTGATATCACGTTTACCTCGTCTGATACTGATCATGAGTCTGAGTTAATCAAAAAGGTGGTCGATCAGGTGTTGGATACTGAGGAGGTGTCTGAGTCAAAGTTTGAGTCTGGGGGTTCAAGTTCGTCAGTCAACAGTTCAAAGTTGTCGGAAAAACGGTCTTACAGTAAAGAATTTTTGCTATCAAAGGCAAATTTGGATGATGAAACATTTGAAGTTGCATATACTTTAAATGATTCGGACAAATTATACTCTGACAAAGAGTTTCCAATTAGAAGTGTTCGTTTTGACATGATCAAAAAGGTTTTCAAAATGACGGAAATTAATTTTTCTGAAATTAAGGATCTAAAATCTACTGAAAAACCTAAAAAATACACTTCTAGAGTTCAACAAAGGTTAAACAAGAAAAAAGGGAAAAAGAATTATAATTCTGATTCTAGTTTTCAAAAGAAAACAAATCAAAATTGTAGTTACAAAAAGAAAGGTCTTGGTTTTACTTTATTTGAAAATTGTAAAAATGAAAAATATGTTAGAGATTTTAAATCAAAAATGACATATGTTGTAGGAAAAAACTATGAAGAGGAGTCAAATAGCTTATTTTGGAGAAAATCAAATCAAGAATTTCTTGCTGAAAGAAAAAGAGCAGGAACTGGAGTTTTTCATCCAATTGGAGTTTTTTCACCAAAAGACACAAGAACTTGTTTTCAATGCCAAGTTGTTGGACACATTGTTCACAATTGTCCAAACAAAGTCAACAAAAAACAGGGAGTATCCGAAAAACTTAAAGAAAAAGTGGTTGAAAAGAATGATTCACCAACTACAAAATTTAAAAATTTTGAAAATTCAAAGAATGAAGTTGGTGAAAATTCTAAAAGATTGTACAAAAAGAGTGCAAAAGACAATAAAAAATGGATTGTTAAAAAATCAGATGTACAATCTGGCGATGAATCTGATTTCACAAAATCAGAGGAGTCACAAGATGAGATCAAAGATTTGATGAATGATGTTGACATTAAATCACTGAGTGTGGAAGAGATTAAACAAATGGTTGGTAAAGTAGAAATCTCAAATTTTGATATTGAAAAAACATTTAATGAAAATGTTAAGAAAATTTTTAAGAAAATGCTTGATGGGAAAGTAAAGGGGGTTAAAGATTTTTATGCAACTAAAAAGGCAACTTACAACCCTACTGCACAAGAATTGGAAGCCACCAAGTCTAAGAAGACTTGGGTGGAAGTTTGTTTCCCATGATAGTCTAAGGACTTTGCCGGAGATCCCAAGTTTATATCGTGGATCAGGAATCGGCATCTTTCTAATATTTGAAATTTTTGGTTGAAAGTTTTTGATAGTGTTTGGATGTTTACAGGTTGTATGATTACGCCGGAGCTTCCAGGTTGATAAGTGCGAAGCAGGAATCGGCATTTTGATTGGTAAAATGGTGATATAGACGTAACATTTCTACAAGTGGTATTGTGTTCTACATGTGGTAATTTTTACAATTGATATAGATGGTGCATACATGCAAGTGGTAAATCAAGGACATTAATTTGTACTTGATCTGCTACAAGTGGTTAAGAATAGACAATGTGATGAACCACACCCCGAATCTACAAATGATTATATCATAAAAACTTATTTTCCGGAAAAATCATTTTGATTAAAACAAACTTAAGTGTTTTGAAATCTAAATGAGAAAATAGTTTTGTGATAGGGGGAGTTCTGATTGTTTATGCCAAGTGGATGGCGATTTGATGCGATTCGATATCAGTTGTCACTTTATTGTACAGTTTATTTTCAAATTTCCTAAAATGTGTTTGCATTTTAGGGGGAGTAAAAAATGTTCAGAAAATCCAAAAACATTTGAAAATTTGAAAAAGACAAAAACATGATAAAATTAAAGAATAAGTTTTTGTTGCATATAGAGGAAATGATAGTATTTCAGTGGACTGTCACAACATGCTAAAGAAATGTAAAGAAAAATGTGATAAACAATCTTACTGTGGATATGTCAGTAGGTTTTTGCACATTTAGTAGATTGTGATGAGATATAAATCTAAAATTCAAACTTGCTTGTTCTGTGGGTTAACAAAACTGCTTGGATATATAGGTAACCCCTGAAATCTTGTTTGAAAGGTCCCTTATTCTGAGATACTAGGTCTTTATGCTCAGTGATATCTGGGGTATTATCCCGGGACTTCTGATTTTGCGGAAGCAATGGCCTAGTCCCCGGAGAATACTTTACATTTGCTTGAAATATAGCTCACCCTCAGCTAAAAAATGATGAAACATTGAAAAATGCTAATCATGGCTGTTGAAACAAAAGATCCTCTAAAGGGGACACACCAAAAGTCGAAGCCGTCATCTCTCTGCGTATCGAAAGATCGACCTGAGCTCTCACGGCCCTCGTACTATAATTTATTCCCCTGACAGATATCATCTGTGGTATATTCACCTGTAAGATTGAATATTGGGATCTGGATACGGGAGTATATTCAAGTAGTGGGACACACGGATAAGTTCAAGTGCTTAAAACATTAACAACATATCTCGGATCAGTTGAACTTTGTGTGAAAATTTAAGTGGACAAACATACTGACAATCTAGGTAAATTGTTTAGAACTTAATATGAAATGAAGCTTAACGGTGTTAGTGATCTGTCTTAGTAACTGATATGATCCTCTTGCATAAACTCACAAAAATATTGTTTGTAAATATTTCTTTATTGCATTTCATTACATTCAAAAATTACAAAAAGATTTTAGTGTGTTTTAGCATAAATTTTGAAAAAATTAAAAAGATTTTCGACAACTGATATTGGAAAGCTGATTGTCAAAATTTCAAGTGCTAAACATGATGACTTGGTTGTGAGGGGGAGTGAATCTTAAAATGTCAAAAGGTTTGTTAAAATTCTTACAATTGTTATTTTAAAACCTACATTTGGTTTATCATTGGTTTTTGATATGAGAGAGAGTTATCTGATTATATCAGATTGTTGGTGCATTTAAATTGTTAAATTTAGAAAATTTATTTCTGGGTTAAGATTGTTACAGGTGAGCCAGATTAATTCATTCAAAGCTTATGAAAGTCAGAATCTGATTATGAATCTAAAAGTTTGCTAGCTGCTGATGCTGATGAACTTAAGGAATCAAGAGATCTGATCAAGAGAATTAGATGAGATCCAGGCAATGATCTTGTAAACAACATTTGAGTCAGGCATCGATCCTAAAGCAGATGTTGCTGAAGAACAAATGAATACCAGCAAATCGTGAGGGGAAGTCTGATAGTGCCAGGTGATTCTGGAGAAGAAGATAGAGAGAGAAAAGCCCAGAGACTGATCAAGACTGAAGATGTGAAGACACAGTGTTATTGTGACTCGATAGTTGACTCGTCAACATCTGAGGGGGAGTCTGTTGGTACACTACATCTGTCGACTTCGTCTTGTATCGAGTCTTAGACTAGCTAGAATAGATCAGGGCACGTAAATCGAGAGAATGAGAGAGAGTTAGCAAGATTTCGCTTGAATGAATGTGTATGTAAAGGATTTCGCTTGAAGCAGCTCAAGCGAAATCAACATGTTAAGATTTCGCTTGAGTCATGCTGAAGCGAAATCTCAATCTCTATATATAGGAGGTCAAGGTCAAGCGAAATCATAAGTTGTTTTTGTGAGATTTCCATACCGAAGTGCTGCCGGTGTGAGAACTGATTGTAATTGCTTTCATATCAATACAAATCAGTGTTAAAGTGAAGATTCAGCTGTTTTATAGTCAAATACTTGTTTTCCGCACCTGTATTTGATGGAATTCCTCTGAACCGACTCATTTAGGTCGCGAACACGGTCCTTTCATGTTGATTCTCGTTGTATCGTGAATCACAGTTAACCAGAACCAGGTTAGGTACATTTTTCTAAAACATCCTATGGTTGTTTGTTTTTTATTCGGATTTGTATTAGGACTCCTAGTAGACGAATTTCAATTTTTATTAGTTCATACACATGTTTTCGCTTGATTAAAATATTTAAAACAAGTATACGAAATCCAGCATTGGTATCTGAGCCACTTTTTTCAAATAAAAAAGAACAGTTACAATTAATATGCAATCTTGGTTTTATTTTGTTGATGCATACTCGTATCACAACAGCTTAGAAGATAACCAGATGTTCTGTAAATTTGTAATTTTGTTTAACTGTAAGCAGCACTACACTAGTTAAGCAAAACTACGAGTAAGCGATAGGGGTGCCAATTCTTGACATGACCTGAAATCCAATCCAAACTCGACATAAAAAACAAGTTTTGGGTTAGTTAACACAACCTATTTTTTTATACGGGCCGGGTTGACTTGTTAAAAAAACAAGCTTGGGTTCGAGTTGACCCACATAAAAATGGGTTGGCTTGTAAACCCATTTAAGTATTAAAAAAACTTATATATATATTTTTTTCATTTTCCATTAATCTGAAGTTACACTTGTTATTTTTAATCAATTATCAAGATTTTCAATATTTTCCAAAAAGAAACTATTCATTCTACTCATTTTACAACCGAACAACCCACTTATAACTCATTACCATATATCACTCTAGTATGGGGTAAATAGGTCGTGTTCGGGTTGACCTGAATCTAAATGTCTGCGGGTTAAGGTTGGGATCTTTGACACATATTATACTATTGTTTGGGTCTGGGTTCCACATCTCAACCCAATAACCCACAACCCGGAATCTACTAACCCACCTACTTGACACGATTGACACCACTTGTAACACCCCGACCGCTTATAAAAACCCGCGGGGAAACGTTGGGGAGTCACGTTACAAATTGTTTCAAACACATGGTAGTTAAAGTTTCATTTCATTAACTAGTTAGAATTATATTGTCTTTTGGAATTTGAAACAAAACACAAACAACTATTTTATTTTAAGCAAACTAAGGCCCGAGTCCATTCCTACGTGTAGCATACTTGAATAATCATCACATATTTACACCTGAAACATATGTGAAAATAATGTGAACTGTAAAGTTGGTGAGTAACATAGGTTTTGTGGTCAAACTCATGGCTTTGAATTTGTGTTGGAATACCTCGTCCACTACGAGAGTCGATGAATGAAAACCTTGTACCCAAACTTGTATCAATTGTGTTTGGTATTGCAATATGTTTACCAACTATGAAATTTGGTATTTTAAAGAAACCTTGTAGCCATGAATCTTGACAGAATTATATCTTTGTAAAACCGTACAAGTAATAAATTGTTTACTTGAAAGATTGTATAGTTTATATATAAATTTGAAAACCATTTGTAACCTTGTATAAACCAACCAATTGTATTTTCTTGTATAAATCAAATTGTATTGTTTTGTATAAACCAAATGTCTTGTTTTATATAAACCAAATGTCTTGTTTTGTAAGAAAACATGTCATTTTGTATAAACGAGTGTGGTTGTTGGCGAATACATTCAAGCCTTTGCTGACTGTCGGATAATCCCTAAAAAGGGTTTATCATTTGAGTTTCATGGTTTTTGTCATTCCTAGAGGTAACTTCCAAACAAACCTAGGAAGTGGGAATGGGGTTGTCAATCCTATAGCGGTATAACATACAACCGGTTGGCTTGGCCAAAGTTAATGAATGTATCATTTTCATGTTCAACTCCCATCATGTTTAATACAATGGACAATGTACTATGTATATGTATACCAAATGTAATAAGTTTTGTAAACTTGGAAAAGTAGTAAGCACATATGAATCACCCCAAAACAATTTGAAAGCTAAAAAGTGGGGACTATGTACTTACTTGAATTGTCGATGTCGTGCTTAATTGTGCTAGCAAGCTTAAGTGTTTCCTAAAAATAAGGATTTGTTCATCAATTGTTTTCTTGTGATAATGTTTGTGGATGAGTGTGAGTTATGGAAACATCATAACTTTGAAAAAGATTTGATGTTTTAGAATATACGAATTTTGGTAGCCTTCTGTGTTGTTTTTGTAAAATACGTTAAAAATAGAAAAAAGTTGTCAAAAAATTATAAATATTTCGAGTTTACTAAATCAAAGTGTTTCTACAACTTTCATTTAGAAAGTTTTTCTGTTTGGAACATAGAAAATGGTTAAAGCTATTGATCTTTGTAATTTATTCAGTTTTGACCTTCGTTTGAGGGTCCAAACACAGGTGTTTGTTGAAGCATCATACATCGTTGAAATATTATTTCAATGAAATTAATCAGTATGTAAGAGTTTACTTTGTTTGGTTAAGTTTTGACCAAGTTATGCTTGGTTAAAGTAACAACACAAAATCTGTCCAAATAGGAAGTTTCCGTTGAAAGTTTATTAAATGCGCGTAATATGGATTTAATGGAAGAGTGAATAGAATGTGGGTTATAAACACACGAGAAAGGGATCTCATATAACATGGTTGGTTAAACCTAATGTTCTGATTGAAAAGTATTTCCAAGTGTTTTGACCTGTTATGGCTAGTTTACACTAATTAACTAGTCGTATCCGCAAACACGGGACCGGATGGTCGAATGGGTCTTATGACGAGTCCGACATGTCAAAACAAGTTCTATAATGTCATATGACCAGTTCTTATAGTTAAAAGATGGACCATATAGTTTTAAAAGCATTTTATGCCAAAAGGGCATTTTTCACATTTTTAAAGTATATTAATTGACTCGTCATTTAACCCATCAAACGATATGACTATAAGGTATAATCTCAAAGGGTTATCTATATATTAATATGGTTATATTTTTGGGCTTGATTGGGTCCTAAGTTTAACCAAACCAGTCAGATTTAAAAGGCAAAGCAGAAGTCAAACTGCTTGACTTTCGACTACAAATGAACACTAAAATAGAAATGACGAGTTAGACATGATTAAACATGTCTAATAATATTATATAAAATAATTTGGTGTCAAAACTTTTAGTTTTAATACTTGAAAACTCATTCGTTGTAAAATGCAATTTTATGTGTTTTTTTACCTTTATTTCATAAAAGTTTGACTAGTCATTTCGCCAACTAAATGTAATGATCAGAGGGTGTAATCGCAAGGGATTAACACCTTCGTTATTACGATCATGTAGCAAAGTTCATTTTGAACTTTGACTTAACCGAAAAGGTCGGAACTAAAGTCAAAGCAAAAGTCAATTTTGCTTGACTTTTGGCTCATAATTAGCCAAATAAATGAAATAGACTAGGAGAAACACTTACTTATGTTTGGAAGAAGATTTAAACTCAAGAAAGAAGGATTCAAATGCAGGAGCAAGCTCCAAGAGAGTGTTTGAGTGAGAAAGAAAAGAATGGTGTGAAGAATGCAAAGAATTTTAGTCTATTTATAGTGATGTTGGATCAAGGAGGTGATGACAAGTGTTTGATGAAGTGTTAGGATGTTGATTAGTATCCTAACAAGTGTCTAAACCATATTGAATGTGGCAAAATTCATGCTAGGTGTCAATACATGAAGATAAGTAGCAATACTTGGTGATCAGGCAAATATTTTGCATCTGGGCACCCCTTACGAACCGTATGGAAAGCCTTACGGTCCGTAAGGCCCTCTAATGCAAAATATTTTCATTTTTTACAGCTTTAGCTCCTGGACTTGTATTATCACTTGTTTGCCATTTTTAACCCTTCTAACTCATTGTTTAGGGTATGTAAAGGGTAGTAAGGCATATGTAACTTAGATTTTATTCCAGAAATGTCATGAATATCGTTTTCTCGATCGTATGATTACGTATTTCGTAAATAAAATATAAAATTTTATTAAACATGAAAACAATCGAAAGTGTACAACCTTTGAAATGTTGCTAATGTTACACCACTAGTAGGTGAAATTGCTCATATTTTTGCTTAAGCCTTCATAGGTGAAACTAGCGTTGTCGGTGGGTGTGTATTTGATTTCTGTATAAATAGGTGTTAGATGTGTTCATTTGTAACCTTTGACATTTCCAGATCTTGTAACACAGTTTACGTGAACCTAGAGACAAGCATTTATCTAAGCATATTTTTGCACGATTCTAGTTTACCTATTGATTCGATTTCATGTCTACATATACAACTTATGTATATACAGATTCCACATGCATATATATATTCGTATTTGATCTGTATTGTTAGATTCGATGGGGATTTGGGACTTACAACTGCTAGCTGAGTTATTACTCTCGATTATAAGTAGATTTGGATCATTTTCATGGTGATTTGCTTCTGGATTTCGTGTTCTCTGAGTTTTCATGGAGTTTATAGGTTTTAAAGCTGATTTTGGCTGATTTTGAGTTAATTTGTCAAAGTGATCCATTAGAATTGTTCGTTTTGATATTTTATTAGGATTCACCCGTGGAATTGTCTAATTTCGCGCCAAATTTTGAAATATGATGATTTTTTGGATAGTTTAGTTTGTAGCTG
Organism: Helianthus tuberosus; assembly: GCA_030545235.1. Lineage (NCBI taxonomy): Eukaryota > Viridiplantae > Streptophyta > Magnoliopsida > Asterales > Asteraceae > Helianthus > Helianthus tuberosus. Next base: position 106,530,720 of record CM060383.1, read on the forward strand.
GGGTTTTTACTTGAAGGTTTTAACGCCAAAACACTTAAAAGTTGGTTAAGTGTTCTACAGGCGAAACTAGAGCTCTATCATAGCTCCAATGACACTAATGGTTTGATAGTTTCTCTTACACTAACAATATCAAGCAACACTTACTAATTTCACTTAACTGTTCCCAATGACACTACTGTGTATGGTTGTTAGTCTATAAGTAAAACTGCCATAGTTTGGCTCTATTATACAATATATCTAGAGTAATGCCCGGATAGTCCCTATGGTTTCATCAAATTTCACCTTTAGTCCCCAACTTTTTAAAATTACACTCTTGCTCCCTGTGGTTTTGCATGTTGTTACTCAGATAGTCCTTGAAGTGGATGGAGGTTAGTTTTCTCAGTTAAGTGGGTGTAAAATTACTAAACTACTATCTATATTAAAAACCTAATAAATAAAACATTTAAAGAAATTAAAAGAAAAGGTGAGGCCCATCATCTACTCCTTTTTCTATCACCCTCTCTTATCTCAAATGCGCGCACACACACACACACTAGTGCACCACCACCCACATATTCCACCGTCGTGCACCATCATCCGCCACCGCCAATCGAACATTACCACACTCTACCTCTAGTCACCATCATCTCCAAGAAACACCCTATCCTACAACCTCCTTTCACCGTTAATCACCACCGTCATGGCGCCTTCGGCCAAATCGAATTTCGTTTTCATAAATCATCAGCTAATTCGGTTTCCTCAAACTTGATGGATTTTTCAACGACTGGTTCATTTTCTGTGCATGACAGATATTAGCTCTGGTTCGCGCCCCATAAATCCGAATACTGTAAACCATCAAACTGGTTCAACCATTATTGGTGGTTGGTTTAACAAGATCTGGGTGATCTGATGATGAAATCGATTGAGATTGCAAATATGTTGGGGTTCGAACTTTGGCTCCTGTGTTGGGGTTATAGTTTGTATCCACCCATTGTTTTGGATATAATTAAAGTTTTTAATGTTAAATTGAGATTTGATGATGATGAAAACCTCAATGTATACAATAATACAAAATGAAACATGGTTGTTAAGAGATGTTTTCATTTGTCATCATGTTTTCATTTGTCATCTTCTTTTTATCTTCCAGGTCATCTTTCACTTTGACATACACATCTAAAGTTTCTACTGTAACCTTTTGTAATGTTAAATTACTAGTTAGAGATATGTTGATTAATTTATTGTTATGAAGCAGAGGTGGTGGAGAAAAGGTGATGGTGGAGGTGGAGGTTGAAGGTGGAGGTTGATTTGGGGATAGATGATTGATGGTGGGAGTAGGTTAGGGTAGTGAAGAAGAGAATGGTGGGGCCCACTTAATTAATTAAATAATAATAAGTATATATCTTTTGATGTTTTAAGTTATTATCATATATTCAAATAATAAGGGTAGTTTAGTAATTTCACACCACTTAACTGAGAAAAGTAACCTCCATACGCTTCAGGGACTATCCGAGTAACAACATGTCAAAGCACAGGGAGCAAGAGTGTAATTTTAAAAAGTTAGGGACTAAAGGTGAAATTTGGTAAAACCACAGGGACTATCCGGGCATTTTACTCATATATCTATTATATTTATACTATAGGGATTAAAGTGTATTTATGTTTCCTATATATCCTCATTGTAATCTACACATATCATTACATTAATACAATTATGATTACAAAGATTCACTTGGTCTCAGAGCAAGCATCTTTCTAACCCTAATAACCCTAATTGCCAACAGCACTTTAATTGGCGGCAAACCTAATTGCCGCCAATAACATTTCATACAACACCTTCTTCCACCAAAGCTTTTCTGACCTTTATCTCTTGCAACCAGACATCACAGGCTAGCAAACCTGATCCTTTTCATTCAATTTTAACTCAGCAGCCTCCCGTAACACCTTCTACCAAACATAATTCGATTTTTAATAATTGCAAGCAGTAGCCCCGTTAATTCCTTGGTAACACTTTTTTCAACCCTATTCTTTTACATTGCTCTTCTTGTTGTCTTTTCTCAAACCGATAAGAAAACCCACAACTCCCACAAATTTGGATTCACCTTGTCTCCATCCAACCAACTCTAGTTTTTGGAAGGCATTGGTCCAATAGTTCATGATGACAAACAATTTGTTTGGTTATGTTGATGGCACTTTTTCATGCCCTCCTATAACTATTCAATTTGTTTGGTTATGTTTCATCTACCGAACGCTAGTCATTTGATATGGGTATCTAATGATGCTCATGTTCACATGTTAAAACCGTTAACCGCTTGAGATGCCTCTTTTGGACATGTACGGGGTAATACGTCTCGTGATCTTTGGTTGTCCCTCAAGCGTAGGGGTGTAAACGAGCCGAGCCGAGCCCGAGCTCGACCAGGCTCGAGCTCGGCTCGGTTCGAGCCTACTACTTTGAGATCGAGCTCGGCTCGCGAGTAAAACCCAATGCTCGAGCTCGGCTCGACTCGGCTCGAACTATTTTGAGAACAACCTTAAACGAGCTAATAGCTCGGCTCGAGCTCACTTCAACATCGCTTAAACGAGCCAAAGCTCGGCTCTAGCTCGGCTCAATAGTGTTATCATCATTATTAATATATTATTATATAAAAAAATTAAATTTTGTATGGGCTCGTTTAGGCTCGCAAGCCTAAACAAGCTTTGTATTTCAGGCTCGAGCTCGATAACAAAACGAGCTCTATTTCAGGCTCAAGCTCGGGCTCGGGCTCGGGCTCGTTCGAGCTTTTAACCGAGCCGATCACGAGTAGCTCTCGAGCCTCTGGGCTTGCTTACACCCCTACTCAAGCGTGCTTACGCTCCTCATACATCCTCGAGAGGATACACCATAACAACCCATTTTTGAAGCTTAATATGACAGATGATAAGTCCTCTTCTACATAGCTAAGTCGACCATAAGAATACACAGATGCACTTGCTAATATTAATGAACTAATGAAAGAAAAGGATATAGTTATGTTTGTTATTTCAGGTCACAGGGAAAGTACAATGGTTTGAAGTCTAATTTTCTCACTCGACAATTCTTGACTACTTATACTGAACTTCATGGTCTCCTAGTAGATATGAGTACCTCATCAGGAAACCGCCCTCAACAGTCTCACTAGCACAAGCGTTTATGGTTGTTCCTAACAACCATAACCTTACTACTTTTGCTACTAGTCAATCTCCGTCTCCCACAGAGGCCCTTCTAGTTATTCAACAACTTGCTACATAAATAGCTTGGCAACTACAGCTACCAAGTGTATAATCAGCGTAACCGGCTCATGTCTACTACACAAATCAGTCAGGAAACACACGTGGTCGAGGTAACTACAACAATCGTTTAGGCAACCCACGAGGTCGAGGCAACTACAAAAATCGCAACCAAAGAGGAGGTAACCATAGCTAATTTTCTTGGGCTTCTTACTAGAATATTGTTTATGGCACAAGCAACAGGTGCAGTATAGGTTATGTTCCTTCACATTTCCCTAATCGTGATCCTAATTGCTTGAGGACAAGAAAACCATTTTCCAACTTTGTAGATACTCACTCACAAACTTCAACTAATTGACTTATAGACAACACTTGTTCTAGGTGTGACACCCCATAATTTCCGATCATTATCCATAGTGTCCGCAAATGTGTTTATATTATAATTGTGCATTTAGACTAAAATATCAATAATTAAAGTCAATTTGGAGTTAGCGAAGCCTTAATTATCTAATGAGATTGCATATGGTGAATTCAAAATTTCTGTATTGCGTAGCGGTAAAATAACTAAAACGAATGTTGGTGACGATCCTGTTAATAATTCAAAGTCCATAATTTGTCCAATATGCTTGGTTTGATATGGAATAATATGTTATCAGTGGAATTTAGGTGAAAACATGTGGAAACCCTAGTTGGTGGTTCTTGGTTTAAAATATCCGGTATTCGCGTGTGTTCTAGACTTTTAACGAGTTTAAATGATTCAAGGCACCACTTGACACCAAATATTATTCTAGTTAATTAAGGATGGGAAAAGTAGTAAGTAAATAATAAATCTCATTTGTTTTGATAAATAAGTGCATAAAATACCTACAACTTTTATAAAATTGCAAGATGTTGACCTACACTTGTGTAATTAAAGAAAAAACACAAACCTTTACCTCCTCCCTCCTATCTCGGCCAAGTGGGTCCCACCCACCTAAGTCCTCTCAAGAAATCATTAAAATCCCTTCCCCATGCTAATAATCACCTTACACACTTAAAACCACACTCAACCTCCTTCCATTTCCCCATAAACACTCAAACCCTTATTCTTGTCTCCCCAACACCTTTCTCCCTCTCTCCCTCCCTCTCTCTAAAACTGTATACCCTCCCACTCTCACAAAACACTCTCTAGTTCTTCCATCTTTGTGTTTGAAAGCTTTTCAAGAGGATTCTTGCCATATCTTGGAGTTTATCCAAGGATTCATCTTCAAAACCCACGTAATTATCGCCCTAAGGTAAACCATTTCCATCTTTTGATTCACTTGATTTAAAAGCTTGATTTTAAGCTAAGTTATTCACAAAACAATGGGGTTTTCTCTAAAAGCAAATGAAATTAATCAGTATGTAAGAGTTTACTTTGTTTGGTTAAGTTTTGACCAAGTTATGCTTGGTTAAAGTAACAACACAAAATCTGTCCAAATAGGAAGTTTCCGTTGAAAGTTTATTAAATGCGCGTAATATGGATTTAATGGAAGAGTGAATAGAATGTGGGTTATAACCACACGAGAAAGGGATCTCATATAACATGGTTGGTTAAACCTAATGTTCTGATTGAAAAGTATTTCCAAGTGTTTTGACCTGTTATGGCTAGTTTACACTAATTAACTAGTCGTATCCGCAAACACGGGACCGGATGGTCGAATGGGTCTTATGACGAGTCCGACATGTCAAAACAAGTTCTATAATGTCATATGACCAGTTCTTATAGTTAAAAGATGGACCATATAGTTTTAAAAGCATTTTATGCCAAAAGGGCATTTTTGACATTTTTAAAGTATATTAATTGACTCGTCATTTAACCCATCAAACGATATGACTATAAGGTATAATCTCAAAGGGTTATCTATATATTAATATGGTTATATTTTTGGGCTTGATTGGGTCCTAAGTTTGACCAAACCAGTCAGATTTAAAAGGCAAAGCAGAAGTCAAACTGCTTGACTTTCGACTACAAATGAACACTAAAATAGAAATGACGAGTTAGACATGATTAAACATGTCTAATAATATTATATAAAATAATTTGGTGTCAAAACTTTTAGTTTTAATACTTGAAAACTCATTCGTTGTAAAATGCAATTTTATGTGTTTTTTTACCTTTATTTCATAAAAGTTTGACTAGTCATTTCGCCAACTAAATGTAATGATCAGAGGGTGTAATCGCAAGGGATTAACACCTTCGTTATTACGATCATGTAGCAAAGTTCATTTTGAACTTTGACTTAACCGAAAAGGTCGGAACTAAAGTCAAAGCAAAAGTCAATTTTGCTTGACTTTTGGCTCATAATTAGCCAAATAAATGAAATAGACTAGGAGAAACACTTACTTATGTTTGGAAGAAGATTTAAACGCAAGAAAGAAGGATTCAAATGCAGGAGCAAGCTCCAAGAGAGTGTTTGAGTGAGAAAGAAAAGCATGGTGTGAAGAATGCAAAGAATTTTAGTCTATTTATAGTGATGTTGGATCAAGGAGGTGATGACAAGTGTTTGATGAAGTGTTAGGATGTTGATTAGTATCCTAACAAGTGTCTAAACCATATTGAATGTGGCAAAATTCATGCTAGGTGTCAATACATGAAGATAAGTAGCAATACTTGGTGATCAGGCAAATATTTTGCATCTGGGCACCCCTTACGAACCGTATGGAAAGCCTTACGGTCCGTAAGGCCCTCTAATGCAAAATATTTTCATTTTTTACAGCTTTAGCTCCTGGACTTGTATTATCACTTGTTTGCCATTTTTAACCCTTCTAACTCATTGTTTAGGGTATGTAAAGGGTAGTAAGGCATATGTAACTTAGATTTTATTCCAGAAATGTCATGAATATCGTTTTCTCGATCGTATGATTACGTATTTCGTAAATAAAATATAAAATTTTATTAAACATGAAAACAATCGAAAGTGTACAACCTTTGAAATGTTGCTAATGTTACACCACTAGTAGGTGAAATTGCTCATATTTTTGCTTAAGCCTTCATAGGTGAAACTAGCGTTGTCGGTGGGTGTGTATTTGATTTCTGTATAAATAGGTGTTAGATGTGTTCATTTGTAACCTTTGACATTTCCAGATCTTGTAACACAGTTTACGTGAACCTAGAGACAAGCATTTATCTAAGCATATTTTTGCACGATTCTAGTTTACCTATTGATTCGATTTCATGTCTACATATACAACTTATGTATATACAGATTCCACATGCATATATATATTCGTATTTGATCTGTATTGTTAGATTCGATGGGGATTTGGGACTTACAACTGCTAGCTGAGTTATTACTCTCGATTATAAGTAGATTTGGATCATTTTCATGGTGATTTGCTTCTGGATTTCGTGTTCTCTGAGTTTTCATGGAGTTTATAGGTTTTAAAGCTGATTTTGGCTGATTTTGAGTTAATTTGTCAAAGTGATCCATTAGAATTGTTCGTTTTGATATTTTATTAGGATTCACCCGTGGAATTGTCTAATTTCGCGCCAAATTTTGAAATATGATGATTTTTTGGATAGTTTAGTTTGTAGCTGGGGTTTTTACTTGAAGGTTTTAACGCCAAAACACTTAAAAGTTGGTTAAGTGTTCTACAGGCGAAACTAGAGCTCTATCATAGCTCCAATGACACTAATGGTTTGATAGTTTCTCTTACACTAACAATATCAAGCAACACTTACTAATTTCACTTAACTGTTCCCAATGACACTACTGTGTATGGTTGTTAGTCTATAAGTAAAACTGCCATAGTTTGGCTCTATTATACAATATATCTAGAGTAATGCCCGGATAGTCCCTATGGTTTCATCAAATTTCACCTTTAGTCCCCAACTTTTTAAAATTACACTCTTGCTCCCTGTGGTTTTGCATGTTGTTACTCAGTAGCTCTCGAGCCTCTGGGCTTGCTTACACCCCTACTCAAGCGTGCTTACGCTCCTCATACATCCTCGAGAGGATACACCATAACAACCCATTTTTGAAGCTTAATATGACAGATGATAAGTCCTCTTCTACATAGCTAAGTCGACCATAAGAATACACAGATGCACTTGCTAATATTAATGAACTAATGAAAGAAAAGGATATAGTTATGTTTGTTATTTCAGGTCACAGGGAAAGTACAATGGTTTGAAGTCTAATTTTCTCACTCGACAATTCTTGACTACTTATACTGAACTTCATGGTCTCCTAGTAGATATGAGTACCTCATCAGGAAACCGCCCTCAACAGTCTCACTAGCACAAGCGTTTATGGTTGTTCCTAACAACCATAACCTTACTACTTTTGCTACTAGTCAATCTCCGTCTCCCACAGAGGCCCTTCTAGTTATTCAACAACTTGCTACATAAATAGCTTGGCAACTACAGCTACCAAGTGTATAATCAGCGTAACCGGCTCATGTCTACTACACAAATCAGTCAGGAAACGCACGTGGTCGAGGTAACTACAACAATCGTTTAGGCAACCCACGAGGTCGAGGCAACTACAAAAATCGCAACCAAAGAGGAGGTAACCATAGCTAATTTTCTTGGGCTTCTTACTAGAATATTGTTTATGGCACAAGCAACAGGTGCAGTATAGGTTATGTTCCTTCACATTTCCCTAATCGTGATCCTAATTGCTTGAGGACAAGAAAACCATTTTCCAACTTTGTAGATACTCACTCACAAACTTCAACTAATTGACTTATAGACAACACTTGTTCTAGGTGTGACACCCCATAATTTCCGATCATTATCCATAGTGTCCGCAAATGTGTTTATATTATAATTGTGCATTTAGACTAAAATATCAATAATTAAAGTCAATTTGGAGTTAGCGAAGCCTTAATTATCTAATGAGATTGCATATGGTGAATTCAAAATTTCTGTATTGCGTAGCGGTAAAATAACTAAAACGAATGTTGGTGACGATCCTGTTAATAATTCAAAGTCCATAATTTGTCCAATATGCTTGGTTTGATATGGAATAATATGTTATCAGTGGAATTTAGGTGAAAACATGTGGAAACCCTAGTTGGTGGTTCTTGGTTTAAAATATCCGGTATTCGCGTGTGTTCTAGACTTTTAACGAGTTTAAATGATTCAAGGCACCACTTGACACCAAATATTATTCTAGTTAATTAAGGATGGGAAAAGTAGTAAGTAAATAATAAATCTCATTTGTTTTGATAAATAAGTGCATAAAATACCTACAACTTTTATAAAATTGCAAGATGTTGACCTACACTTGTGTAATTAAAGAAAAAACACAAACCTTTACCTCCTCCCTCCTATCTCGGCCAAGTGGGTCCCACCCACCTAAGTCCTCTCAAGAAATCATTAAAATCCCTTCCCCATGCTAATAATCACCTTACACACTTAAAACCACACTCAACCTCCTTCCATTTCCCCATAAACACTCAAACCCTTATTCTTGTCTCCCCAACACCTTTCTCCCTCTCTCCCTCCCTCTCTCTAAAACTGTATACCCTCCCACTCTCACAAAACACTCTCTAGTTCTTCCATCTTTGTGTTTGAAAGCTTTTCAAGAGGATTCTTGCCATATCTTGGAGTTTATCCAAGGATTCATCTTCAAAACCCACGTAATTATCGCCCTAAGGTAAACCATTTCCATCTTTTGATTCACTTGATTTAAAAGCTTGATTTTAAGCTAAGTTATTCACAAAACAATGGGGTTTTCTCTAAAAGCAAATGAAATCAGAAAAATACACCGATTAAACAAGATATTTTGATGGTAAGAGTGTGTATGTTTGGGTTGTGGGGTAGGTATGGGTGTGTGGGTGTTTTTATTATTTAAAATAGCGATTAATATGCTATGGATGAGACATGCAAACATGATTTTGTTAGGGGCTTGCTCAAATATAAATTTGTGAACATATTTTTATTTATGTTATATAAATACCTTGCTAATTGTATGAACGAAAACCCTAAATTTTGGGTGTATAGGATGATTTATTGATGTTGTAAATGCAAATTAGGGGCTTGATTTAGCCATGAATGTGATTTGGGAGCTTTTAGTTTGGGAGCATATGTTGTATTCGTGATTTGGAAGCATTTAGTTTTGTGAATCTTGCTTAAAATAGGGTAAAATGGTGTATTTGATGATATATATAGATAAGAAAATATGATGATGATAATAGGTTATTTTGTGCATAAAAAGTCAGATGGTAAGTATTGGGTAGGATCAAGATGATAAGGATTGTATATGTGGTTGTTTTAGACTTAAATAGGCATAAAAACGGTAATTTTCGGTATGAATAAGGCATGCATGACAAATCTGATTTAGAACATAAAATTTAGGTGTATTATATGATGTTAAAACAGGTCTTAAAGTCTATGAAATGATATTGCCATGCTTGGTGTGTTCTATGTGTTGTTGTGATTCAAAAACGTTAATTCTACGCTTAGAAATTGCCATAATTATGCACTATTTGGTTAAATAGCATAAGTTTGCTTTGAATGATAAAATGTACTATAACATGACTTATATGATGATGTTAGATGTATTTTGGTCATGCATGATGAAATTAGGATGATCAATATATGAAAAGTTAGTTAACGATACGTAAAATGCATGTTGTGTTACTATGGGAAACTATGTGTTTTTTGTTACTATGATGAAATTATATGATGATGTTAGATGTATTTTGGTCATGCATGTAGTATTAGTAGTTAAAATGGTTATTTTGATATATTAAAAGTCCAAGACTTGTTATTTTACATAAAAGATATAAACTTTTCCAAACTATACTTTACTTATGCCAAGTAGCGATTTCGCCAAAAGTGATAACTATCTAGTATACTTATAGAAAACAAGTCAAACGTTTTATGTCATATATGTATATATTTTTAGTTGCTTACGATTTGTATAATTTGTATGGTTTGGTGAAATAAGTAAAACATGACATGAAAATTCTTAAATACTTTGTGGTTTATAAATAATAATGATGATAGACTTTTGTGTAAGTATTTGTGTGTTATGTGGTTGTTAGGAGGAATCATAGGATAATTTATATTAGAAGACGTGTTGTTTAACATTTCAGATGGTAGGAAGCATAACCACGTGTCGTACTCACCAACGGATCGTCCAAATAACAGATTAACGAATAAAACATTTTCATAAGTCTAAAAGGTTGAGTGAACAACTTCGTTAGTAGACTTGAAATGGATTATAATACGCCTCATATATAGAGCACTATTGGGTGGAATACCTATTTGTTGGGCTTTTGTTGCCAACTTCCAAAGGCACCCTATGGTGAGTTTCACTGCCCCTTTTAAATTATGTTTTTACATTACGGGGGAGAAACAAATTTTATTTTGAGTTAACATGGTTAATAGATGACAATGAATGTAGCCAACGTTGGCCTTGGGTAAGGGCCTTATTTACCCCTCTCGAGGGCTTATCCATGGATTTTCCTGCTGTCGTAATCGTTAACCTCTTGGAGGGAGGACACAAGATATATTGATAGATCTATCAGGTTTTGACAAACCCTAAGCTCATCGACCGGTCGCTCAGGTCCTTGACGAGGAACATATGTTGAAATTTTTTTATAAGGGAAACAATTAGGTATAATTTGATGTATTTTGAGGTTGAGGTGATTTGAGGGAGATGAGTTGGGGATGAACTAGACGCCGCGTACTCCTCTACGCGGCACATACGCTGCCCTGTATTTTTTTTAATGTCTTTGTTGTTGTTGCTGCCTTATGGGAGTGGCGTCGTATCAGCATTTACGAGCCTAACTTGACATGTTGTTACCTGTCATATCGCTCCTACCACCTCGGGCACCACATCAGCTAGGTCCGGATCCAGAGCTGGAGCCGTAGACCAACAGCCTGTTCATGTTTATTAGTCTATTATTCAGTTGTAGTTTATCTTTTGTTATGAATGTATGATATAATATTTGAAACGGTATGATGTTTAAAACGGTATAAATTTTAAATGATATAATATTTGAAAAGGTACAATGTTGAAAACAATATAAACCCTCGTACAACTCTATACAAAACGTCTAGGGGACAAAAGTGTGCAAATAAACACCTGAAATGTGTGAATAGTTTGAGCCATTATAAAATAGTGGGCGGTTGTTTATGAGAAACTGGATATGTCGTTGACTGAGGCAACTACCTGGGCAAGTTGTTGATTAAATGGTAGGTTATATTTGTTTGAGTATGAACATTGCTTTTTTTAACGCTTTCACTATTTATACATCCTTAAATCTTATTTCTACATCCATTTTCACTATATTTCTCTTTATAAAGTGGAGGGGGTGTATGAACATTAATTCCCTTTGTCAAATGGATAAAATGTATTCTACTAGAGAATGTTTTTTATTTATAAAATGTTTTTAGATATATATTATTATTATAAGGATGCGTATATAACGTGTTATTTTTTTTACAAATAAAATGTTGTTTTAGAAAGATCTTATTATAAGGATTGATATAAAACGTGCTATATTTACTACTTTTATCAATTAAAATATTAGTTGAAGTATATTATAAATTTAGTGTGTTTTATTTATCAAGTTTGTAAGGGTTAGAACATGAAAGTAGGTTGTTACCTGTTGCTACAACAAATATGAGACCGAGTATAGTGAGGAGGCTGGTTAGGCAAAAGGCTTCAAGAGTCTCGTTTTGCCTAACGCAGGTTACGAGTCCCCCTACGTATGCAATACGTAGGGTGGGATCACTCCCTTATCAATTGCTTTGATCTTAGGATGGAAAAAGATTCAACCCTGAAGTGATGCATGCAATGTGATAGTGTTTGTGTAAGTGAAGAATAGAACATGCAATGTGCAAGTTCTAGAGGGAGAAGTCATAGATTTCGGGATGTTTTTCAAATGACCAGGAGTGGTTATTTATAGAGAAAGGTATTTCTCAAAGGGGAAACCTTTGACTAAGTGATCCGAGAATGCAGAGAAGGGGTTGCCTGTGACAACTGGCACAAAACCGGTAATTTCTGTACAATTTAATTAATACTTAATGACTACAATTATGTGCTTAAATGTCAACATTTTCTTATTACATGCTAAACTTGTGAATTCATGCACGTTTTATACTACAAATATTGCTTTATGCATTAATGATAGCGTTGCGTCAGAAATACTAGTAAACTCACCGGTAAGACACACTGTGTCAACAATTCTGCAGAAAGTAGTCAGACAATAGAATTGGGGCCTAGGAGTAGGTCCAACATCAAAAATACATTAAAACCCAAGAGTATATACAAGGGTTAACATATAGACTTTCCGGAAGCTAAATTATGCACTAAAAAGCACCCGAAACGCACTTTAAATGCAGAATTATGCACAAATCAGCTATAATCAGCTTTTTAACACATAAATATCATGCAGAATTCATGTTTTATTTTCCAGAATACCCTCCTAAGTGTTGGGAATTAAAAGGGTCACAAAAGGATACTTAAAGGACACTAAACGGTGCAATTTAGCACTTTAACGAACCGGCATTTAACCGAACAACCGGACTTTGCCCGGAACATCAAAATATTACTAGAAACATTGTTTCAATGTTTCTGAACTAGTTATGGTCCCCGAACACCATAACACCCCTTATAACATAATAACACATCAAGTCCCTAAACTTTACACTTGAAACTTAACCTATTTATGTAGTTAGTAAATTAAAATTACACTTTACCCCCCCCCCCCCCCTATATAGTGGACGGTCACCACCACAATCTTGCCAAGATCCTACAAAATCCATCTTGATCTTGCTTTGATTCATTTTGATTGCATATGATCTTGTAAGATATTCTATGATCTTGCCTTATAAGAACATCACCATTTCACCATTCACACACCACACCCTTCTCCCTTGCTCCCCACCTACGGCCGTGAGCCACCACCCAAACACCACCATCTTCAAACCTTGTTCATCCATTCCAAGTTCTTCACAAGGTGCAAGAAGGTGTTTAAGGAGGTTTAGAGCTTGTGGATCTTGAAAAACCTTCTTCATTTGCTTTTATCCAACCCATTTATCATCTTCAACATCAAGTGTTCTTCCCTAGCCCTTGTGCTAGTAGTAAGCTCCTTGTAACTTGTTACTTCATATTTTTATGGTTAAAAGATGATATACATTGTTAAACTTGAAAAACACAAAAGAACATGATCATGATACTTTACATAAGCTTAAATACATAAGAATACATGTAAATGATGATGAGTTGCTTCTTGATGAATGATAATTTGTGTTAGTGATGTTAGACATCATAAGAAACCTACTAGATTGTGATTAAACACATGATCTAGTAAGTTAAAGTGGTGATCTTGTGAAAGACCAAGATCTTCATGCTTTATGTCTTCATGAACTTGAATGTGAAATTGGTTTTCATATGAAAAGATGATTTAAACAAAATACAAATCTTGTAAATAGATGATTACAAAAATAATTTTCCCAAGAAACCAAGTTTATTTACAAGATTTACAAAGTCATGGTTTCTAAGTAAACTCATCATATTTTTAGTGTTAAACAAGACTAGGAACACGATTGTAACAAGAAAAATACAAAAGAAATATTTTTAGAAAAATCATCTTACAATTTGTAAATGACTAAATCTTTTAATAAAGTGATTTACAAACAAATAACCATGTTTTTAAGGGTCACTAAACCTACTAAATAACATGGTAAGTTACTACAAGTTTTTACAAAAACTTCAAGTTCATGATGTAGTGTAAATTACTTGATTTTGACACTTGATAAGTGTTGAATGAGTTGATGATTGTTTGTGATGATTTTAAAAGAAAATAAACACATGTTTTGAAAACATGGGAAACCTCCATTTTTAGGGGAAACCATGTCAAAATTTCTATAAAATTTTGACACTTAGAAAAATATAAGTTTTGGTGAAACTTATTCCCTAAAAATACTTACCAAGGTTTCCCTAATTTTTATGTAAACTTCAAGTTAAGAAAGGATGATTTCTTCATGATAAAAATTGATATTAAGTATGTATATTTTTGAGGAAAATATATATATTTATTGAACACCAAATTTTGTGCTAAGTGTATGTAGTATGTATTATATGTAATAGTGTATTAGGACTTGAAAATACACTAAATACTCCTAAGGAGTAAAAATACAAAATACACATACAACATGCTTAGACAAATACAAGAGAATATATTTATGAAAATATATTACTTGATAGATTATGTAACCTGGACAAGTTACGAACTGAAAATGTCTTCTTGAACAAAAATACATAACTCGGGTGAAAAATACAAGATACTTATATTGATTTTTTGAGAAAATAATATAAGTAAGATACATAGTTAAAAATATAAATTATTTCTAACGACAAAGAACAAATACATAAAAGATGGTGACTTGTACTTGTGCGATACAAGTCTAGTGACTAACGTTAATAAAACACGTATAGGTCACGACGCTATATAAACAAACCCGGTGAAGTTTACGGCGCAGGAAACGCAAAGTTGTGAGTTCATGCTCCCCCTTTTCTTTTAACTGTTTTCAGTTTTATAACTTCGGGGGTGATGTACATGTTACTAAATGTTTACAGAAAAGTGAGATTATGTCCCCACTTTTAAACTTTTACATACTTTTTAAACTTGGGGAAAATACATGTGTTATGGTATGATGGATACGAGAACTAAGGAATGATACTTGAAATCGTGTCACGAATAGGGTACCAGAAGCACCATAAATCGTGTACATACTAAGACCGCAGAACAAAAGGTTAGATCTAATGGGTTTTCGGGCAGCCACACTCTTGGTGATAACTAGTACCAAGCAGTGCTTTTGTGTCTCAGTCGTGAATCGACAACTAGAAAAATGCCTATGGTTTGGATGCTTCCTATGTCGTGTCACATGTTAATGGCCTTGCAACCCATTAACAATCTCAATACATACATGAATACTTGATTTATACAAATTACATACCATGTTTTCATACAAAGTATACAAATGTTCAATACAAAAGCTGCATGAATTCACACCAATATTATGTTGACGATTTTCCAAAAACTCACATGTATTTCAGGTAACTAAAGTTGATGTGCGCGCGGTCTTACTCTTGCTCTTGGATGTTGTTTATGTTTATCTTTGAATAAAGTTGTAAACTTATCAAACAAAATGCTGTCTTGTGATGTAAACACTTAACCTATGATTTCAGTTATGTAATGTTATTGGCAATTGAAGTTATTTTTGCGAGCATGTAGTATGTTTACCATTCGTATGCAATGAGAACCTTTCATGATCACACCTCGTGCTTCCGCCTTAGAAAGGGGTGTGACATTACCCGTTTTGGAGGGTTGAAGGCTTTAACATGCGGATAAAAGAATGCCTTCCTTCACGTGTGTGCTTTTGCGGCTGAGTGAAGGAGTCACACGTAAAGTGTGATATGACACATCACTGTCCCATGCTTTTCGCTGTTCACCACAGCTTCCCGTTCTCCTGAACCTTTTAACCCTTCAACCCTTTAAGCTATGTTTGCACTTATAGTTAGTTTATTAAGCTTGAGCTACCCACGTCATCAGCCCCCCAAGTTAGAGGTATTTGTGGTGTAGGCTCAAAGGCTTCTGACTTTTAGTGCAGTTTTGTTTGTCTGGCTTAAGGGCTTCGAGGCTTGAAAGGTTCGAGGGTTCGTGTTTTGGGCGGCGAAACTGTCTCGAATTTGAATTTGAAAAGATAGCATTTGACGGCCCTGACGGTTTTTGCAGACATCAGTTAATGAACCCTAGGTCCATAATGATAACCGCCAGACCTATTTATCTTCTCATTTATCAAGAGACTATTCCCTTTACTAATTATCATACATATATTCAAGTTTCATCACAAAATTTCTTTCTTTCATCAGGTTAGTCTTATTTTTCTCTCTTCATTTTTCTTTCGATCATCTTTATCATGGGTGCGAGGAAAGATCAATCTACCAGTTTTTCTTGTCTTACACAAGAAGAAGTTGAGGCATTTTGCCTGAAATGGGGAATTGATCTACGGTTTAATCTAGAGGCTCCGGGCTTGGACAAATCCATTGACCAATTTCCGAAGGAATCTATTGCCTTATTTTGCAAACACTTCGAACCTTCGTTATCCTTTTTCCACTTTTGTTCTTAATGTGATGGAGTATTATCGAGTTTCTTTTGGTCAGTTGCACCCTAGAAGTCTTGCTAGGGTTTTGCATTTCGAAGTTTTGTGTAGGGCCGCAGGGTATGATCCATCTCTTTTGTCCTTTCGCCGTTTTTTCCGTTTGGCAAAGAATGGTGAGTGGTTTACGTTTGAAACTTCTCAGGTTGATGTTTGTCTGATCTTATCCATGATGACCACTCTTGGTTCATGGAAAGATCGTTTCTTTTGGGTTTCGGAGTCTATTGTTCCTTTTAAAATGATTTGGAGGCATCCCGATGCCGTCCTTAACGAACTTGAACCTTCTGATGATGAATTAGACAGTTAGTTTTTGAAATCCATCAGGGAATGCCCTTCCAGGCTTCGCCCTTTTCCTGAGTCATTGTTGGTTTTGATGGGGATAAGCACTTTATGGGATAAACCGGACCGTGATCCGGTGCTTATGAGGGATGGTCAGGGTATGCATTTTGTTTTCTTGTGTTTCGTTATTTTTATATCACTGTTGTTTATTTTTGTTTTTCTTGTGTCATGTCTGCTTTGGACTTTCTCAAGAGTGATGACACATCGGATGTTGTGTTTGCTGATGCTGCTTCTGCTGAAGGTGAAGATGTTGCAGTTAGAGGTGCTGAACATAGGTTCGAAGGTTCAGGTTATGTTAGTGTTCCGAATGTCAAGGGTTTCGTGAAGGCTCCTGCGTAGAAGCAGTTTACTCGTCGTTCCACTAGACGTAAAGGTGTTGGGAAAGCTTCAACCTCTGAAATAATTGACCTTGGTGATGAGTTGGATGTGGAGGATACGGAGGTTCTTGATGGTGGCAAGAAGTGTGAGTTGCCTTTGGTGGCAGGCAATGATGCTAAGGAAGCATGCAAAAAGGTTGGGGGGTCAAAGCCTTCAACCAAGGCTATTGAGGGTTCCTCCAACGTTGACCCGGGAGAGATTTATGTTCCGGATTGGAAGGTTACCGTTTCCGACACCTTTAAGTCTCCTACCGTTTTTGTGGATGTTCTCAACCATTTTAGCTCTCAAGCTGTTCGGGCTTCCTCATCTTCTATGGTTGATGATGAAATGATCTCCAAGCTGATTATGGCTTCTTGCAACTTTTGTTCCTTGATTCCAGAGGGTATAGCCCGTTTTCGAAAACAGATGTAGGAGTATGAAGCTTTTTCGAATAAGAGGGAGGCCAAAAAGGCTAGTATTGCTGCGTTGAAGAAGGACAAAGAGGGGTTTGCTGAGAAAGAATTGGCTTGGCAGAAAAAGGTTCAAGAACTAATCCAAAGGCATGAGGCTAAGATTGGGGAGTTAAAGCAGCAAGCTGAGGCATCAATGAAGGAAAAGGATGAGTTGGAGGCTTCTTTGGCTCAGTTGGCCAGGGATAACAAATGTCTCATTGAGCAGGGTTTCCAACAGGTTGTTACTTATCTCCTTCATTCCTCCGAGTTTAACAGTGCCCTGGGTGATGTCTATTCGTAGCTTCTTATTCATGGAAGACATCAAGGTTATATTGCTGGGTATGATGTTGGTGTTGCTGGGTCTCCAAAGGATAAATCTCCTCTCTTTCAGCCCGGAGCCTTTGATGTGTTTAAAAACACTGTTATGAAGATGGAGCGTTTGACTTACCCTTTCGTGGGTGAAGTGTCTGATTTTATGGCAAACCTCTTTCTATTTTGCAGGGCCTGAAACCCCGAGGGTTGAATGAAGATCTTTGCAATGAAATCCTTCAATCTGTTTTGAACAAACATTCTCATTCTGGAGATAGTGAAGATACCTTTTCTAAAGATGGGGATGCTTCGAAGGATTCAAGCCTTAGAGCCTCTGAGGTGGTTGCTGCTGGGAGAAAGAAGAAGAAAGCCAAGAAGGCTCGTGACTAAGGGGGAAAGAATGATGGTGCTTCTAAGAAAGACGATGCGACGAAACCATCCACTTCCGATGCTACAAAGTAAGGAAAGTGCCTTTATTCGTAGCTTTCTTAGCATTTTTTGAAAATGTTTGTGGTTTATGTATGTTAAACACCGTTTATCTAAGGGAACCGTTTAGGTCCCTTGTAGCTTAAAGCCTTCGAGGCTTCTAGACAATGTCTTATGTTTATGGCCCGGTGTGGCCTTTGGTACTTTTAACTTAGTTTATGTTTATGCAATGCTTAACTTTTGTTGTATGTTGTGCTGTTGTTTTGCTTATTCCCTTGGGCTTTTATTTACTTAGTTGTCTTTGTTGATAGTGTGTTTACCTTATGTTACTTATACCTTGAAGGGTTAAGTGTTGCAGTCACTTAGCCTTGATATTTTTAACAAGAAGGCATAACACTTATCCTATTTATGACTTTTACTCAGTCTGATTTTGGTTCGTAAGCCTGTCTATGAGACTTTATTTTTTGAAAAATTTTCTAAGGCTTAAGGAACATTTGGTGAAGGCTGTTCGGACCTGTCTATGAGATTTATTTAAAAATTTTATAAGTCTCATGGAGTTGTATTGATTTAGGAACTCACCCCTTATATAGGTCCATTCAACCCTTGAACCTATTGAGCGATGAGGCCTGGGAACTCATCCCCTTACATGACCCTTGTCATGTAGTTTGTTGCTAGGTTTTTAACCTGATTATAGGATAGAAAGACAAGTTTTAACAAGAACTTCATCGTTCATTCATCAAAGTGTGTAGGTTACAAAGGGAACAAAAACAACACTCTGCTATCTTTTTTTTCTAACACATGTTTCTAGACGTGGAACCTTTTAAGGTTTTTGCCGTTCCAATGCATGGGAAGCTTTTTGCCTTGTGCGTCAGCCAACTTGTAGGATCCTCCATTGTGAGCCTCGAGGATGGTATATGGCCCCTCCCATTTGGGGCCAAGTTTTCCCTGGCTTTCTTTCTTGCTGGCCTCGTTGTTTCTAAGAACGAGATCACCAGGCATGAACCATTCATATTTCACCCGGGCATTGTAGTAAGATTCCATCTTTTGTTTTTATTTTGCTTCTTGGATAGCTGCTTGATCTCGTGCTTCTTCTAGGAGTTCCAAGTTCAACATCGTCTCTTGCTTGTTTGCTTCTAGATCAATGTTGAACATCCTTTTTGTTATAACCCTTATTTCTGTCGGGATTACAGCTTCGGATCCAAACACCAAGCTATATGGGGTTTTCTTGTGGCTTGTTTTTTTGGTAGTTCTAATTGCCCAGAACATGTCAGGTAGTTTTTTTAGCCAATTGGTATCATGCTTTCCCAAACGAGTTTTAATGCCTTCCACAATGCTTCGATTTGTTCTTTCAACCTGGCTGTTGGATTGTGGGTAGGCCACTGAGCTGAACACTTGTGTTATTCGAAACTCCTTGCACCGGGAGCTAAAAGGCTTCTCAGCGAATTGTTTTCCGTTATCAGTGACCAACACTCCTAGCAGCCCAAACCGACAAATGATGTTTTCCCATACGAAGTCAATGAACTCCTTCCCTGTTATCTTTGCCAATGGCTTCACCTCTGGCCATTTGGTGAAGTAGTCTACACCCACTAGAAGGAGTTTTACTCCCCCTTTGGCCGGAGGAAATGGGCCAACAACGTCCATTCCCCACTTATGGAATGGCCAAGCAGATTGTAGGATCGTTTTCACGACCGAAACGAGTCGTTCAGAAGAGTTCTATCCAATACGAAAGGCGGAAACAGACGTATCGGAGTTATTTCAGCTGGATTGCACAAGAAATCACTTTAAACTGTCTCTATATTGGTATCAGATCGTATTACAAAGCTGGAGACACTTCGGCAGAGCTTCGCTACCGGAATCGAAATCGTTACCAATGAAATGGCACGACATGTATGTAGGTCCGGCTAGGGGAGGATCTAGTCGCCTAATCCTTGTGTACAAACCAACCCGGTTGTGCGGAATCCAACCGAGATAGCAAACCGAGATCGAACACGCAAATAATCAACACACAAGACTCAACGATTAACACCACTTGTATTAAACGTATGAAAGGTCCAGTTACAGCTCAATGTTTACAAATCAGTCTTGCAAACTCTCTCTAGTGTGTGTGTGTGTTCCTTATCTGTCTGGGTGTCTCACACCTAAATGAACACAACACACGGGTATTTATACCCAACACAGCAGGTCTGGTCGAAGGATCAGGCAGACTGGTCGAACGATCATCTGTCGACCAGAAACAGCTCGAAGGATCCACATGTACCACGAAAGATGGGATCTTTCGTGGTCCATCTATCGAATGCAATCTATCGAGCTCATCATCGAAGGATATAAGTGATCCTTCGATGACACATCCTTCGACCCAAACAACTTACAAGCATAAGTGTTGACTGTTTGGCCAAGTCAAACCAGAGGATGGTTGACTTGGTCAAACTTACAGGACTAACAAAGACATCGTTCAGTAACAAGACAAAATACAGACAAAGTACAGACACAAGTGCACCAACAAACTCCCCCTTGGCTGTAGCTTTGTCTCGATCTTCGAGATAGTTTTGTCTTGATCTTCATTCCTGTAGGTCCTTCGTGTCTTTAAGTCTTTGACTTCTTTTCACGTCTTCAATGCCGGAGGATCTTTAAGGTCTTCACGTCTTGAAAGCAGAAAGTGTACCAACAAACTCCCCGTTTCAGTAGGAAGTGTGTTGACAAACTCCCCCTTAACATAAGCTCCCCCTTGAGTTATGCTCGTGAAAGTCTTGATCTTTATGAAGTGAGATCCTTGTGGTGTTGATGATGGTCAGCGGCAACTCGATCATCTTTGTCTTTTGAGTGCCTTCACGTCGTGTCTTCATTCCTAAGCTTGTCATCGACCATGTTCTCCTAGCCTTTAGAATCTGCACATGCAAGAAATCTAAACGCGCAATGAGAACAACCGCTTGGAATATCATAAGCAAACGACACACATGTGACCATTGTTTAAACAAACACCGTCCGACAGTTTGAAAGTTTAATAAATTTTATCAATTTCAATTTTAACTTTCAAAACTTGCAAATTTCGACCGTTTATGAAGATTTAGTCATTTTCGGTTTTCGTTCAGGTTTCAGGTAACGAAGACTCGAGCTCCAACATCGTACGATCGAAAATAAAATAGAAACAAAATCTTTTTGGCTTTTATAAAGTTTATATTAAAACATATTTTAGGTGTGTTTTAATATTAGAAATGTAAAGACTGAAAGCAGTAAATAAATATATACAAAGTTGCAGAAACTAAAAGCATTAAATAAATATTTACAGACATTCCTTTTTGTGAGTTTCGAGGGTAAGAGAATCATATCAGTGTACGGTCATGCCAAAACGCTCTCTTTGTTCAATTAGTTAACATTAAGATAAGCATCCTATAACAATTATCGGTATTGTTGTCCACTTAAGCTCAACTTATCAGATGTAATCATGGCGAGGGGATACGTTAAGGTATGATTTATACTTACCGACCGGTGTTCATCCACATCACGACACATTCCCGTATCAAGGTATGCACGAGGGTTCATCTTACCGGTGAGTATACCGATTATCATCTGTTTGACCGTATATGATGTGAGATTCTCACTTATTTTGATTTGAAAACAAGTCCTATGTGATAGAATCACTTATTGATGAGGAACTTGATTTTCGTGCATGAGGGCACAGGAGCAAGTCCGTGAACAGGTCAGTACTTTCGTACAGCAGAGAGACGAACTTGACACCCGGAAAGAATTTGTGATATATTATCACTTATTTTGATGGACATGTGATTGTTTATCACTTATTGAGGTCGTATGCAATATGTACACGTATGTATAGTATCATGGAAGACCTAGACTTACGTCCCCGTTATTTTTCGGTAAAAGATACAACCAAGATACCCAGATGATAAGCAGCATAAAGACCGAATATTTCAGAACCTCGGCAATCTCTCAAACGAAATTTCGGTACTAAGACCATATGCCAATGAATGGTTCCCACCTGGTCTTCAGTCGATTTAAGTTTATATCACCCTGCACACTTTAAAATGATTGTGAGCCTACCGATACATCTTATATAGAGCTGCTTATCGTTTTTCATTTAAGGTTTAAAGAGGTTTAGACAGACCACTGATGTACTATCATTTTCTCTTTTTCTCGCCAGGAAACTCATTTTTGCTTTTCTATTGTTTTTGTGTTTTTGAAATTTTTCGATGTTTTTGGATTTTTCAAATTTTGGATTTACTCCCCCTAAAATCAATAAACTAAGACAATTTTAAAACACAAAGGTATTCACAAAAATGATTTTCCGATGTGGATTACTCTTGCTTGACCTTAATGCCGTTTACCAAAATAAATAGTCAAATCTTGATTTGTCAAATGCTTTGGTAAAAAGGTCGGCACGTTGGTCATCGGTGTAGACCATGACAACGTTGACGAGTTTCATAGAGAAACAATCACGTGTGAGGTGATATTCGAGGTCAACGTGTCAGGTCAAGGAGTGCTGTATGAGATGATAATGATTCATAAAGCAGCTAAAATATCGACAAGTATAGGAGAGATTAGAAATTCAAAACCGTATCCTGCAACTGCTTCGTGCATTGCAAGGAATTTGAGTGTTCTCCCAAACTGGATATCCACCCGGTGTGGACTTCAAAGTCGATTTTTGTAGCTACTGAAATCCCTTCACAGCAACAAGATCAAAAACCTCTGGGTCCGGCTGGTCTTCCACATTGCACCAGCGAAGGTCATTGTCTTTCTCTTTGAGAAGTAGTGTGCGGTTGTTCAATCCACGCCAAGGCATCCGCACACCCGGTTGGTTTGTTCAACAAACACATTTTCTTCAATCACACCATAGAGAAAAGTACCCTACACGTTCATCTTGTGGACTTTGAACTTCTTGTGGAAGAAAAATCCATGAATCTTCGAAAAGCTTCAGACGTGCTACAGGCGCGTACTTTTCATTGGAATCTTTCATGTTGACCCTATCAAAAACCATAACAACCAAACTTTGGAACATATTTCATCTGGTCGAATTTTTCAACTTCATTCAACAACTTTCTTTCATCAGACATTTTTGTCTTCTTTTCTCCTCTCTCCATCAAAGGCAACAATTTCTTCTGTCGCCTATCTTGTGTAAGGACGCTCCACTATCAACAATCTTACGACTATCGAAAGTTCCTCCTGGAACATCCTACACACTCACTCAGATATTAGTTGGAGAGGGGGACCCAAGCCTTCACAGACTTGGGTCGTCCGTCATCATCGAGGATTGTGACATCCATTTCCCGATGATTCGGAATTGATGTAGCTCCCCCTGAAACAATTTCCAATTTTGGTTTCCAAATCTGTTTTTGGTTTTCATGTTTAACATTTGATTCGACAGATTTTGTATGGACAACCTCTGGTTTTAAAACCTTTTCAACATTTTTCCGTTGTTTCTTTCTCTATTTCACTTCTTGTTGTTTAACAAGACGAGGGTCCTGTTTTGGTGAAACAAATCTTTTATGGTAATTGTTACCATGGGGGGCATCAACCTTTGCTTTCAACTTATGAAGATACGGACAATTTCGAATGATATGTCCAATTGTGCCACATTCAAAACATGATCTTCGTTCAACAAACCCCGAAGTATCATGTGATCGTCTTGTTGATGATGATGAACTTTGTGATCTCGAGGTACTAGGTTTCGAACAGTTTGGTTCATTTCTTTTCAACACTGTTGCTTGTTTAACAAAATCTAAGTTAGATTTGTTTTCAAATGTTTCAATTTTGTCCGTTCCCTTTGATTTCACAAAGTTTACCTTCTTGTCCTTTTTCTTGTTTTGGCTCTGTTTGCCTTTTCCATTTCCTTGGGCAGCGTGATTTTGCTTTCGTTGATTGTTTTGTTTTTGCAATTTTTGATTCCCATATTTCTTTCTAACTTCGGATTTTGGGATAGGAGCACACTGAGTTACTACAACTCCTGGGCTCGACTTTCCCAAAAACTTACTGGTAGAATCTTCGAAAACTTTATCAATCAAAGATTGATTGACATTTTTGATAGGGAAATCCTTGTCTGAATATATTTTGTCAGATCCAATCAACGTGTAAAGCAAGTTCACGCTTTCACATCTTCCAGATGAGGATTCAACAGTCTTGGCTATAGCAGTCACAAACGGTTTTGCAGGTGGATCACAAAGAATGTGATTCTCAAGAGGTATGTCCTCTTCTTTGATCACCGCATCAGACTTTTCCGAATCAGTATCATCAGACTCATCATCAGAAGAATCAGTATCCTCAATCACAACTGGAGGATCCTGATTCTGTTCAGCAGTTACAAAAGTATCTGCTGACACATCTGAATCTGACGATACTTCTTTCTTGTATCCGAGCCCTGCTGCGAATTCCTCAACATCCAAAGGAACAGATGGCTCAAAGTGAGTCCTATACTCCTCATCAGGCAAAGCATCAAAATTGTTTCTCACGGGTGGTGGACATTTCTTGTAACCTATGCATGTGACATCCCATTTCTCTTTCTGAACATCAATGATGTGATCCAACACATAGCTAGAACTCAAATAACTGTCTAACTTGAGTCGGATCGCCTCACTTTCTGTTTTAACACAAGCCATTTCTTTTTGCATAACCTCAAGACGAGTTATATAAAGGTTAATGTCAGTTTGTTTTCTGGAAACCATTTTAGTCAACTCAGTTTTATCTTTCTTTAATGTTTCAATCATCGATTTAAATTCCTTTTCATGGTTTTCATAAAACATGTTGGCTTCTGTGCACTTAGAAAGATCCACGGTCAACTTTTGGTTGTGAATGAATGTCACATCATACTTGTCTTGCAAAGCCTCGTGTTTGCTTTGCAATTCACACCACTTATCATTCAACGAAACATGTTTGTCTTGCAAGTCAAACAAACTAGCTTGTAAAGCATCATGTTTGCCTTGCAACTCAGACATGTTTGCATCTAATCCAACACATCTATCATTTTATCTAGCACAATTATCACAATTAATAGCAATTGGTTCATCGATACATACCTGACTGGAGTCACTCTCAGATGTTGACCTATATGCATCAGAATCAACAACCTCCCTTGATGATTCACATTCAGATCCATTCTCGCTTGAACTTGAAGTTGTATCATCCTCAACTGAAGTTGAAACATCTTCATCTGAACTACTGTCATGTTCAGAACTGTCATTATTTCCCGAGGATTCTCCATTGCGGACATCTTTGACAATTTCAGCATAACAAGCGATTACAGTAGATGGCCGATAGACTTGCTGTTGTGGAGCTGGTTGTACTGGAATAAGCGGATTTCCATATATGTCTATTGTTGGAGGAGGAGTGCCATACAAGCTAGTGCTAGATACAAATGTTGTTTGAATTGGAGCGTGTGAGGAAGGTTTTGTAGAAGTGCCAGAAACTCCATAATACATTTCAGGATTTTGTGGAACTGGAACTCTTTTAGCCTTGAGAGTTTCTTCCTGATTCTTGTTTTCCAGGAGTTGAGCAAAGTCACCGAAGTTTGTTGTATCCAAAGTGCCATTGTACTTCAGGATTTCTAAGAAATTATTCCATTGAGGTGGCAGTGCATCTGCAAACTTCTTCACTATCTCTGCTGAAGTTGTTACAACCCCAATATTTACTAATTCAGTCAGCAAATGAGTATATCGACTCGTCAAATCTCCTAAAGATTCATTCTGCATGCAAGTAAAACCATCAAACTCTTTCTTTAGCAGGTCTTTTCTTAATTGACGTGTCGCTTCATTTCCTACGCCTCTTGTTTTCAATGCGTCCCACAACCTCTTCGTTGTCTTGTGACTGAAAAATTGATGATAAATATCTTTGCTTAATGCCTGAGTCAGAATGGCATATGCCTTCTTTTCCAGATCATAGACCTTCTTCTGATCTTCTGTAAGATCGGCAAACGTAGCAGCAGATGAAGCGGCAACCTCTATTGTTTGATCAAAATCTGTGATGAAACGCAACCACAATTCTGTATTTTGACCAAGGACGTATGTATGAAATCTACCAAACCATCCCGGATATTCACTTAAATGCATCAACTTTGGAGGCCTATTCAAACTTCCCGTTTCACTTTCGCTTAGCAAAATGCTTTGAACACTTGGAGCTTGATTTGATACGAATGCCCATTGACCGGTAGTTGTAGCATTAGCTTGCGAACCTGAATCCGGAGCCGGAGTACCAAAATACATCTCTGTATTAATCGGAACACCCCACATCGAATTCATTTTTGATCAAGAGACAGCCGAAGGATACCTGTTTGAAAAACTTGAAAAACACAAACTGTTAAACACAAGCAGACTAATGATCGAAAGACCAACACCTGTTCGAAAGATCAACAGAGTTCGAAAGATCACTGTTGAGTTTCGAACAATGTTTTCGAAAGATTCTCCAACGAAGGATCCTTATCCTTCGAAAACGTACTGTAGACCGAAAGATGAACACTGTTGAGTGTCGAACAATGACTTCGAAAGACTCCCCAGTCGAAGGATCCTTGTCTTTCGAAAATGAGCAGTAGACCGAAAGATGTATGTTTCGAAAATATTCCTTGGAACGAAAGATAAGTCTCACACTTCGAAGGATGCTCGAAGGATGACTATCTGTCGAACCTCCTTTGGTCGAAAGATGATCTTTCGACTTCGAATGATATCTTTCGAACAGCTCTGACACGGTTGACAAATGTGACAGGTTGGTGAAAAGTTGACGGGTTGGTGAGAACTTTCGGCAGAAAGTATGTTCAGACCATATCTTCTGAACATGCAGGTTTCACCAACCAGGTAATGTCCAATTATTTTAATCAGATTACTCTTTCCAATGCACAAACAAGTTGAATATTCAAATTTTAAGATCAAAGAGTGTAGTTTATCAAGAACACTATGAATATACCAAGAACACTACCCAGAAAAACAAGAATTTCGGTGAACCGAAACTCCTCAAACCCACGATTTTGCTAAAATGTTTAACAAAAACCAACAACTAACATGTAAACATGAAGAATAACAAGGTTTTTAACAAAACACCAAGCAAAAACAACAAGATTTTCCAGAAAGTATAAACTCCAAACACCCGGAAAACACCCGAAAACACTCGGTTTTAACAAGGAGAAGAGCCAAGGCTCTGATACCACTTGTAGGTCCGGCTAGGGGAGGATCTAGTCGCCTAATCCTTGTGTACAAACCAACCCGGTTGTGCGGAATCCAACCGAGATAGCAAACCGAGATCGAACACGCAAATAATCAACACACAAGACTCAACGATTAACACCACTTGTATTAAACGTATGAAAGGTCCAGTTACAGCTCAATGTTTACAAATCAGTCTTGCAAACTCTCTCTAGTGTGTGTGTGTGTTCCTTATCTGTCTGGTTGTCTCACACCTAAATGAACACAACACACGGGTATTTATACCCAACACAGCAGGTCTGGTCGAAGGATCAGGCAGACTGGTCGAACGATCATCTGTCGACCAGAAACAGCTCGAAGGATCCACATGTACCACGAAAGATGGGATCTTTCGTGGTCCATCTATCGAATGCAATCTATCGAGCTCATCATCGAAGGATATAAGTGATCCTTCGATGACACATCCTTCGACCCAAACAACTTACAAGCATAAGTGTTGACTGTTTGGCCAAGTCAAACCAGAGGATGGTTGACTTGGTCAAACTTACAGGACTAACAAAGACATCGTTCAGTAACAAGACAAAATACAGACAAAGTACAGACACAAGTGCACCAACAATGTATTTATAGGCACCTGATTCCGCACGAAATGGCTCAAATGAAATGACCGGTTCATTTCGTGCGAAATAGCCATAAACACAAGTTTCTCGAAATACGTGCCCTGAACTATCTATTCTAATACAAGACTCGATACAAGACGAAGTCGACAGACATATGCACCAACAGACTCCCCCTTGGATGTTGACAAAGTCTTCGGTGTCGAGTCTTCGGTTGTCAAACCTTCAGTCTTTATCAGTCTTCTTGACCTCTCCAAAGATTCTCCATTGTAAGCATCCTCAATCAATCTCTATCTTTTCTTCTCTCTCTTTGTTCTAGAATCTCAACCTGGCTCTATACTCCTCTTGATCAGGTCTCTTGATTCCTTAAGCTTTTCACAGGATCAGAAAAGTCTGCTGGCTCTCCGTAGCAACAGGATCTGAAACCTGGCTTTACACAACTTCAAACTCCCCCTTTCGATAAGCTGGGATCGTAGTCTGGAATTCACAATCTTCAGGCTTTGCATAAAAAACCTGGCTTTTCCAAAGCTTTTACCTGCACCATCTCTACCTCACAATAAATTTCACAAATTTAAGATTTACAAATTTATACATCACATGTAGGTATCGTTCAAAAACTTATTTAATCTCTGATGACCTCTTCTAAGAAAAAAAATCTTTCATTCTGGAACAAATTCTCCCAAACCTGTTCATCCTGTTTGGCACTCAGAATTTTGAAAATCAGCTCTTCAACATCACTTGTCAAAAATCTTTTTGTATTTTTTTCAACATTTTATGCTAAAACACTCCAAAAATCTTTTTTTTTTTTGGATTTTTGATTCATAATGATGCAATAAAGAAATATTTACAGACAATATTTTTGTGAGTTTGTGTAAGAGGATCATATCAGTTTCTGAGACAAATCACTAACACTGTTAAGCTTTAAACATTTTAAGTTCTAAACGATTCACTTAGATTGTCAGTATACTGATCCACATAAATTTTCACACAAAATTCAATTGATTCCAGATACGGATTTGTATTTTAAGGACTTAAACTTATTCGCGTGTCCCACCTCAGAATATACTCCCGTATCCAGATCCCAATATTCAGTCTTACAGGTGAGTATACCTAGATGATATCTGTAAAGGGTTAAATGCGAGGGCCATGAGAGCTCAGGCTATTGCTTCCGCAAAATCAGAGAGATGATGGCTTCGACTTTAGGTGGGTTCCCTTTAGAGATTCTTTTCTTCAACAGCACATGATTAGCATTTTGCAATGTTTCATCATTTTTTATGCTGAGGGGGGTGCTATTATTTCAAGCAAGCGAAAAGTATTATACGGGGACTAGGCCATTGCTTCCGAAAAATCAGAAGTCCCGGGATAATACCCAAGATATCACTAAGCATAAAGACCTAGTATTTCAGAAAGAGGGGTCTTTCAAACAAGATTTCGGGGGTTACCCATATATCCGAGAGATGTTCCCCACGAGATAAGTAAGTTTGATATTTAGGTTTATATCTCGAACACAATCTACTAAGTGTGCAAAAACCTATTGGCACATTATCAGAGATACCGTTTATCACATTTGACTTTCCAATTCTTTAGCGTGCTGTGATAGTCCACTGATGTACTATCATTTCCTCTTTTTCACAACAAAACTCATTTTTGCTTTTATCATGTTTTTGACTTTTTCAAATTTTCTAATGTTTTTGAATTTTCTGAAATTTCTTACTCCCCCTAAAATTCAAAACCAATTAAAGAGGATTTGAAACCAAACTGTATAACCAAATTGACAAACTGATGTGAATTGCTTCAATTCGCCATCCACTTGGCATAAACAATCAGAACTCCCCCTGACAACAAACTATTTTCCCATTATGATTTCAAAACACTTAAGTTTGTTTTAATCAAATGGTTTTTTCAAAAAATTAGTGTTGTTGAAATTCACAAACCATTTGTAGGTTAGGGGATAAGCTCATCACTTTGTTTATTTTTAACCACTTGTAGGAAATATAAATCAAGTACAACTTAATGTCCTTGATTCACCACTTGTAGGTTTTCCACAAACACACATAATTCAAGAATGATGCTGATTCCTGCTCCACGATTACCAACTTGGGAGCTCCGGCAAGTCCAGAGTTTAGTGGTGATAGGTTCTATCCCAGTTACTAATCAGGGATGAACCATCTCCATCTGGTTTCTTCGTTTTCTTTTCATAAAATTCCTTAACCCCTTTCACCTTTCCATCAATCATTTTTCCAAAAATATTTTGGACTGTGGGGTTAAAGTCTTTTTCAACATCAACTTCTTTCTTTTCAGTAAAGAATTGATTTGAAATATCAACTTTTCCAACTTTTTGCTTAAAATTCTCAGCCCGCAATGGTGGAAAATTTGCATCATCCATTGACGAAACTGACTTTTCAACTTTTGATTCAACTTGTGGCTTATCTGACTTTGTGGAATCAGATTCATTGCCAAAACTATCATCTGATTTCTTAACAATCCACTTGCGATTGTCAAGATTAACTTTTCTGTTGTAAACCCATTTGAACATTCTCCAACCTCAAATGTTGAGTTTTCAAAAACTTTAAACTTTTTGTTTGGTAGTTCACTTTTCTCAACAACTTTTTCTTTCAGTTTAAGAGACACTCCCTGTTGTGTGTTGGTTGCCTTTGAACAGTTTCTTGCAATATGACCAACTTTGTGACACTGAAAACAGGTTCTTGTCTCCTTCTTCTTCTGAGCAACTTCCTTCTTCATTCCCTCTTGCTTCTTGGCAAGGAAATCTTTGTTCGTCTGCTTCCAGAATGAACTCTTTTCTTCCTCCTCAGCAGAAGTACCTGAAACAAATACAGTTTTGTTTTTAGAAATTTTTCCATTTTTATGATTTTCTGGTGGAATAAAACCCAATCCTTTCTTTTTGAAATTACCGTTATGGTTTGGTTTCTTTCGATAACCTGAACCAGAACTGTAACCCTTTTTCTTGTTTAACCTTTGTTGAACTCTTGAAGTGTGAGGTTTAGGTTTTTCAATAAGATTTACATCTTTTATTTCAGAAATACTAATTTCTGTTAGTTTGAAAACCTTTTTTATCATTTCACTTTTAACACCTCTTATTGGAAATTCTTCATCAGAATATAATTTGTCAGAATCATTCAATGTATATGCTACTTTGAATGTTTCGTCATTCAAATTATTTTGTGATAGCAGAAATTCTTTATTGTAAACTATTTTGTCCTGTTTCACTTTCGGACTTGACGTGTCGGACTCAGACTTTGACTCAGACTTCGACTCCGACTTTGATTCCTCGGTTTCATCTTTATCCAACACCTGATCAACCACTTTCGTTATTAACTCGGACTCATGATCAGTGTCGGACGATGTGAAAGTGACATCAATACTTTCTGGCAAATTATCTGAAGACTCAGATTCCCACTGTAAGTTGGTTGCCTTTTTTACTCTTTCTGAATTTGGATTTCGAGGAGAATATCCATTTTCAAGCGAGGGTGGACACTTATTATAGCCAACACTTTGTTTCTTACCGGAATCCTTCACTTCAGTATCTTCTTTTGCTTCAGACTTCTTCTCTTCAGATTTGATTTCTTCAAATGTCTTCATACCTTCAGCTATGGGGTAAATCGTGTCAATTACATAAGAAGCGTATGAGTAACTTCTCAATAGTCTATCAACTTTTTCAGTTTCTATTCTTTGAATTTCCAATTTTTTTTCAAGTTCAACACATTTCTAAATGTAATAATTAATGCCTGACTGCTTTGTCATGAATGCTCCTTGAAGTGTTTTCATGGCTGTAGCCTGTTCACTGCTTGACTCGTTGTATTGATTCATGGCTTTGTTCAAGACATCATATGATTCTTTTAACCTATTCATGTTGTGAACCAACTCATTGTTTTGCTTCTTCATAGTCTCACAGTTTTCAAACTTCTTAGGCACATTTTCTGCAACAGCTTCCTTTTTTATTTCAAATTCTTGAATTTCTTTGTCCTGCTTCTTTATCATACGAACCTCTTCTTCAACTTTCTCATCTATCTTGGCTTCAGGATTTAAACGCTTTCTAATTTTTTCTGCCCAATAATCATCAGTAGTATATTTTTCACCATTAGCTTTAACTTGAGCAACAAAAGCTTTATGATCAGAAGTCTTGTTAGGATCATAATTATCCTAACTGAAATCTTTCCAACTGAAACCCTCTGGAAGCCTTTCATCATCTTGATCTGTCAGACATGCTTTACTATCAGCTGAAATGTATTTATCCCAACTGAATCCTTTTGATGAACTTCCATCATCTTGATTAACAAGACAAGCTTTCTTTGAATCTTCGATCCCTTTTCTAGCATGTGCAGTGTGTTGCTGTTCTTGTTGATACGACTGTTGAGCAACTTGATGATAAATCGCCTTTCGATAGTAGTCATTGTTTCCGAAAGGATTTTGAGCTCCACTTGCTTCGCGGTTTGTGCACTCTCGCTTAAAATGCCCTTTTTCCCTGCAATGAAAACAAGTAACTTTAGATTTATCAAATCCTAAAGTAGAAACATTTGCATCACGAAAATCATCTCTTCCCGTAATTTGTTTAAATTTTTCAGCTCTTCTCAACTCGCTCGCCAAACACCACTTTATATCCATCAATTCCGTCTCCTCAGCATCAACCTAGTCGTAATCCTCCTTAGTCAGCATTGGATTTCCGATCCTACCTGCAACCAAACTTCCATATGACTCTAACATAGTTACTAACAAAGACATGTGACTTTTTGCAACTTCTTCCGAGTAATTTTGATCATTCTCAAGATTTAAAGCAATGTTGCATTGTAGAACTTTGCCACCTTTTGTTGCAGAAAAATGCGGATCAAATGAAGGATATGAAGTAAATCCCATTTTTCTGCTTGATCCTTGAGATGAACTTTCAGAAGAACTTTTTTCATTGAAAGCAGTTTCAGTCTTTGGTGAAATGTTAGTCTTATCACCAACACCACCTTTGAAATATAAACCAATGTCTTGTTCTCCATCATAGTTCTTCATTATAGCTATCTTCCGTTGTTCCATCTCTTGAGCTTCAAGTTGTTTAATAAACTGGCCCAACGTTAACTTGTCAAAACCCGATTTATTTTTCAACATCATAAGATACGTGCCCCAAACATCATGTGGCAACGCATCAGCTAATTTTTCAATCAATTCATCTTTATCTTTATTCATGCTCAATCTGGTCATAT
Source organism: Helianthus tuberosus (assembly GCA_030545235.1). Classification (NCBI taxonomy): domain Eukaryota; kingdom Viridiplantae; phylum Streptophyta; class Magnoliopsida; order Asterales; family Asteraceae; genus Helianthus; species Helianthus tuberosus. The sequence continues at coordinate 106,563,930 of CM060383.1, forward strand.
TCTTCACTAAATTGCAATATCTTTCAATAATCTGCTTGGTGTTTTCAGTTCTTAATCCACGGAATAGATCAAATTCCTTTTTCAAAAGTGACTTTTTGTTCTTGATCATCTCGTCACTACCAAGAAACTTCGATTCTAATTCTACCCAGATCGAATGTGCACTACCATTGTGTTGAAGTAAAATCAGGATGTCTTCTTTAATAGCTTGCTGCAAGAGACTAACCATCATTTTTTCATCTTTGTATTTCTTTTTCTCCTCAACACTCAAACTTCTAATTTCAATTTTCACTCCATTATCACCTACTGGTCTACTATATGGAGATTCAGTATGTTCCCATGCATCTAAGTAATATGCTTGAACCCAGTTTTCAAACCGTTAAGCCCATCCACTGTACTCCTCGATACTCATGAGCTTAGGCGGTTTTTGCGTTGTCCCCGTTTCATTTTCTAGCAACGTACTCTGAGTAACAGTCATCGGACTAGCAAAGGCATTATATAACTCGTTTTCCATGATTCGGTTTTCAAAATTCCACAAATCACCTTTCAAACAAAATGAATCTCCAAACGAAGTGATCCTTCACGCGAAATGACCTTTCAGACGAAATGAACTTTCGTGCGAAATGAAAACGATTTCGTACGAAATGACTATATTTCAAACGAAATCACACTTTGGTGCGAAATGGATGCTGGTTTCGTACGAAATGAATTTCTGATGAGCTGATTCACACGAAAAAACTACTTCGTGCGGAATGAACCACTGATTTTGTACGAAATGAAATCAAGCTTCAAACGAAATGATATCTGTTTCGTGCGAAATGAAACTTTCGGACAATTTTTGAACAAATTGATCAAGTTTTACTTCGAATTAAGATCTGATTCTTTCTAGGGTTTGTTAAAACAGTGATACGCACAATATATTTGAAAATCAATCCATTTTATCCGTGAAATTTTGTTTAATTTTGAAAAGAAGGTGTAGAAATCAGAATTTGCAGCTGAAATACTAAGAACTCTTCCTCCTGAGCTCTGATACCACTTGTAGGATCGTTTTCACGACTGAAATGAGTCGTTCAGAAGAGTTCTATCCAATACGAAAGGCGGAAACAGACGTATCGGAGTTATTTCAGCTGGATTGCACAAGAAATCACTTTAAACTGTCTCTATATTGATATCAGATCGTATTACAAAGCTGGAGACACTTCGGCAGAGCTTCACTACCGGAATTGAAATCGTTACAAATGAAATGGCACGACATGTATTTATAGGCACCTGATTCCGCACGAAATGGCTCAAACGAAATGACCAGTTCATTTCGTGCGAAATAGCCATAAACACAAGTTTCTCGAAATACGTGCCCTGAACTATCTATTCTAATACAAGACTCGATACAAGACGAAGTCGACAGACATATGCACCAACACAGATGAGATGGGAACCAAGTCATGCTTTGGGCTTTTTGGCACTGGGGCGTGTATTTGACAGGCTTCACATTTTTCAACTGTTCAGTTTCATCTTGATGCATGGTGGGCCAGAAATATCTGAGGTTCATCAACTTTGAAACCACTGATCTTGGGCCGAAATGTGACCCGCAAATTCCATCATGAACTTCCTTGATCAAGTACTGGCTTTGCTTTGGGCCAACACATCGAAGCAACGCTGCAAGGTATCCCTTTTTGTAGAGGACATCTTATTGCAACACGTATTGTCTTGATTTGATTCGGACCCTTTCAGCTTCTACCTGATCACTTGGTAGCTCACCATTTGTGAGGAATTTGTCCAGAGGGGTCATCCAATTTGGGCCTTCTTCGGTAATGACATCGTGTACCTCGAGTTCTTGAATAGATGAATGTTTCAACACTTCAACCAATACTTCTTAGGTGAGATGAGCAAAGGTCAACGAGGCAAGCTTGCTCAATGAATCAGCTTTTTTGTTTTGTGATCTTGGGACTTGTTTGATGGTACATGATTCAAATGCACTCATGAGCTCCTTTACGTTTTCACAATACTTCTTCGTGTTTGGCTCTTTGGCTATGTAGTTGTTGTTTACTTGGTTTTAAATAAGTAGGGATTCTGTGAAGACCTGAAGCCTTTTGACATCCATTTTTCTGGCAAGCTTGAGTCCTGCATTCAATGCTTCGTATTTGGCTTCATTGTTTGTAGTCTGAAATTCAAGCCGAAGAGCATACGTGAATTCCAGTTCGTTAGGATTGATCAGGACTAACCCTATTCCTGACCCTTCGATGTTGAAAGCTCCATCAGTAAAAAGCTTCCAGGTATTAGGGTCAGAAGGTTCAGTGGAGGCTGTATTGACTTCTGTTATTGTTTCCTTGGGTATTTCCAAAATGAAGTCAGCCAAGATTTGGGCTTTCACAGCTTTTTTTGGAACGTAGGTGATGTTGTGTTCACCTAGTTCCATAGCCCATTTGGCTAAATGTCCAGAAATTTCAGGTTTTTTAAGCACATTCCTGATTGCTTGGTCTGTGACCACTTGTATGGGATGTGCTTGAAAGTACCTTCGAAGTCTTCTGGCTGTTTTTACTAGTGCAAGAGCAAGTTTTTCCAATGGGGGATACTTGGTCTCTGCCAACTTTAAAGTTTTACTAAAGAAGTAAACAGGTACCTGAGCCTTGTTTCTTTCGATGGTCAGGATTGCACTGATTGCTTCCTCAGCAACTGATAGGTAGACAGAGATCAATTCCCCAGTTTCTGGAGCAGCGATATCTGGTAATGAAGCTAGGTGTTGTTTCATTTGGTTGAAGGCTTCTTTTGCTTCCTCGGTCCACCTGAAGTCCTTCTTATTTGTGCACCCTTGAAGGGTTTTGAAAAAAGGAAGGGACTTCTCTGCCAGCTTGGAGGTAAAACGCTTCAAAGCTGCCAGCTTACCATTCAAGCTTTCAACCTCCTTCTTGCGTTGTGGGGATCTTGTATCCAGTATAGCTTTGACCTTGTTGGGGTTGGCTTTTATGCTTTGCTTGCCTACAATGTGCCCCAAGAACTTTCCTTCTTCAAAACCATATGAACACTTCACGGGATTGAGCTTCATGTTTATCTTCCTAAGGTTCCGTAAGGTTTCTTGAATATCATCAAGCATTTGTCCTTCAGTCTTGCTCTTGATTACCAAATCATCCACATAAGCTTCCATGTTTTTACCTATCTGTTCAGCAATTGCTTTGTCCACAAGCCATTGGAAGGTTGCCCCTGCATTTTTCAGTCCAAAAGGCATCTTTTGATAACAAAAAATACCTTAGTCAGTATGGAAGGCCGCCTTTTCCTCATCCTCCTTCTTCATTTGAATTTGGTGGTAGCCCTTATAACCATCGAGGAAGCATTTTAAGGGGAAGTCTGTGAGTGAGTCTACTTTTAGATCAATTTCGGGCAAAGGATAGCAATCCTTCGGACAAGCTTTGTTCAAGTCTTTGAAATCAATGCACATTCTCCATGATCCATCAGGCTTCTTGACCATTACAGGGTTTGCTATCCAAGAATGATACTTGACCTCTCGGAGTATGCCAGCTTGTACCAACACTTCAACCTCTTTGTATGCTGCTAGGCTTCGATCTTGGGCTAAACTTCTTTTCTGCTGAACGATAGGTTTCACGTTTGGTGGGATCTTGAGCTCATGTTCGGCATTGTCATGAGGGATGTCGATCATGTCATCAGGACACCATGCAAAGATGTCCATGTTGTGGGTCAGCAATTTCTTGAGGTACGAGAGAGTATCTTGGGTGAGGTCGGTATTAACCCTTATCCTTTGTTGGGGATATTTAGGGATAATGACCCAACCTTGTTCATCATCTTCGTTCTTCCCTGAGCTTTCTCCTTCAACCAGGAAGGCTTCCTGGGTAGGTTGAAGGGATGCAATTCCTCTTTTGGTGGGGAACTTGACAATACCTTGGCCAACAGAAACAACCATACTAAACTCGTTTTGCCCTGGCCTTCCTATGATAACATCATAGCTAGAAGGCATGTTGATCACAATGAAGGTGAGTGGTTTGGTTCTCTCCATTTCACCTTCTTTGAAGCAAACATCAAGTGTTAGTTGGCCCAAAGGCTTGATAGGGATGTCAGCGATACCTTTAATAGATGACTCAGCTGGTTGAAGCCTTGAACACTCCTCATTGTTGAGTTGGTTGAAATACTTCTCGAACATTACCTCCGTTGCTGCTCCCGTATGGATATAAGCTTTGCTCGTTTTCAGGGTTCCCACAATGGCTTCTACTACCTAAGGGTTCGAGTGAAGTCCCTTTTTTTGGTGGGGGGGAAGCACAAGCATTGATGCTCCAGATTTGACAGCTTCCTCAATTCTCTTTTTGAGTTAGAAACAGTCATTGGTGTGATGGCCTTTTTCTTCATAGAACTCACAAAACTGAGTAGAATTTTCATTTCTTTTGCTCTTGGGCAAGGGTCTGGGTGGTCGGAAGCTATGCTTAACCTCTTCAGTAGCAAGAATTTCCTGAGGAGTTTTGGTTAAGGCTGTGAAGTTCACAACCTTATCCCTGCTTGAAGGGTTCCTTCCTTCAGACCTTCGAGGGTCTGAGTTCCTAGAGCGTCTATCGTAAGATCCATAGTTGCTTCTTTTTCTGTTGGGGCTGCTACTCCTCCAGCTAGGATCCCTCTTTATTTGCTCCTTGATGTCAACAACTTCCTCCACCCGGATGTGAGCTTCAGCCCTTTCAAGGGCTTCTTCAAGGGTTTTGGGCTGGCACTTGTTGAAGTCCCTGGTGAGATACTTAGAGGTGATTGCATTCATAAAGCCTACAACCCTCATCTTCTCATCGGCTCCCACTTATGTCAACCCTTCTTTTTTGTACCTCTCGATGAAATCCCTAAGGCTTTCATCATCCCTTTGTTTGATTTGGAAGATCGCAGTTGCATCCTTGACATACCTCCTTTGTTGTGAGAAGTTAGCCAAGAAGCATTTGCTTAAGTCATCGAAGGTTCGAATGCTTCTGGCTGGTAGGTCATTGAACCAGATCCGAGCAGACCCAACAAGGGTTTGCATAAACATAAGGCAACACTCAGCGTTGGACCACTTCTCTATTCTCGCAACCCCGGTAAAGATTTGGAGGTGATCTTCTGGATCTTCCGTTCCATCATATGTTCTTATGTGAGATGACATTTTGATTCTTGTTTGGAAATCATAGTCAGCAATTTTTTGAGAAAATCAGGACAAATTGCTTGGCTTGTATGGTTTAGCCAGATCTTCTTCTACTCTTGTGCCCGGATTGTTGTTAGCAATCCCTTGGGTGGCAAGCACTTGGTTAATGAAATGTTGTCAAGGGAAGCTTGCCATCATTTGGGCCATCATTTGTGGCATGAGGTTGAAGCCTTGAAGGCTTTCCGGTGTAGTTGCATAGTTTACCCCCATAGGAGCACTCATGACAGCACTTAGTGCCAAGGGACGAACAGATAAGGCTTGCTCCCATGTGGTAGACACGAGAGGTGTCATGCTTGCAACAGGAGATTCTAGTAACTGATCCAAGGTCAACTCGTGTCCTAATAGTGCACCAATTGCCATTGGCTGAGAAGAAAATAAAGGAAAGGATGTTGGATCCGGCCTTGTAAACGTGTACGGACTTGGATTCGGAGGAGTATGGTTGGGACCCGCTTCGTTTCTTGACACAACAGGCTGTGAGCTTGTAAAAGGAAGAACAGGTGGCCCAGGTGACAATGAGGGTTCTGGCTCGTCGTAATCCAGCCTGATTCTCACCCCTTTGTCTCTTTCCCTGTTCATGTATTGGTTAAGGAGAGATCTCAACTGTAGGAAATTGTTTGCAACCCCTACGGTGTTAGGTCGATGCGTGTGGGAGTTCTTGTTGCACCGACATTAGGAGATGGGACTCCTGAACGGGACGGGGTTGGAGTCTGAAAGGAAAGGAATTCGGGGTATGTGACTCCTGTTGGAGTGCTCCCCGGAGTTGAAAACTAGGTAGGCACAATCACTGGAGTTTGGCTAGTGCTGGGAGTAGAGGTACGTGGAACTTGGTTTACCTCTCCCGGGGATTCCCTTTTAGACATGACGATTTCTGTCGAAATTGGAGCTACACTACTGGTCTTCAACGATGAATTTAGTGGTGTAGCCCCACGGTGGGCGCCAACTTGTTGCTACAACAAATATGAGACCGAGTATAGTGAGGAGGCTGGTTAGGCAAAAGGCTTCAAGAGTCTCGTTTTGCCTAACGCAGGTTACGAGTCCCCCTACGTATGCAATACGTAGGGTGGGATCACTCCCTTATCAATTGCTTTGGTCTTAGGATTGAAAAAGATTCAACTCTGAAGTGATGCATGCAATGTGATAGTGTTTGTGTAAGTGAAGAATAGAACATGCAATGTGCAAGTTCTAGAGGGAGAAGTCAGAGATTTCGGGATGTTTGTCAAATGACCAGGAGTGGTCATTTATAGAGAAAGGTATTTCTCGAATGGGAAACCTTTGACTAAGTGATCCGAGAATGCAGAGAGGGGGTTGCCCGTTTTGTAGGGTTGAAGGCTTTAACCTATGGATAAAAGAGTGCCTTCCTTCACGTGTGTGCTTTTGCAGCTGAGTGAAGGAGTCACATGTAAAGTGTGATGTGACACATCACTGTCCCATGCTTTTCGCTGTTCACCACTGCTGTCCGTTCTCCTGAACCTTTTAAACCTTCAACCCTTTAAGTTATGTTTGCACTTATAGTTAGTTTATTAAGCTTGAACTACCCACGTCATCATTACCTATGGTTGTAAACAAGTTCAGAGGCTCGAGAGCTACTCGTGATCGCCTTGGCTAAAAGCTCGAATGAGCCGAACCTTAACGAGCCCGGGCTCAAGCCGAAAATAGAGCTCGTTTAGTTATCAAGCCTAAGCTCGAGCCTGAATTACAAAGCTCGTTTAGGCTCGCGAGTTTAAACGAGCCCAAACTAAATTTTAGGTTTTTATATATAATATATTAATAATGATAATAACATTGGCGAACCGATCTTTGACATGTTTAAGCCATATTAAAGTGAGCTCGAGCCGAGCTTTTTATATAGTTTGAGGTTCTTCTCATAATAGCTCGAGCCGAGTCAAGCCAAGGCCGAGCTTTATGTTTTATTCGTGAGCCAAGCTCGAGCTCGAGCTCGATCTCAAACAAATAGGCTCGAATAGAGCCAAGCTCAAACTCGAGCTTCATAAAAACATGACGAGCCAAGTCGAGCTTGGGCTGAACCCAGCTCGTTTACACCCCTGTTGTTACCTCTTCGACACTTGTCGTCTTACTTTCACATTTAGATGTTCTTATTTTAGTTCTATCAGGTTTATACTATTCTATAAATAAGTCAAATGCGAAACTCACAAGTAAATATGCAATTTTCCAGAGGTGAGTATGGATCAGTTTGGTTAAATTATTGGCTCATGATCAAACCAAACCAAACCAAAGCTTGAAATTCGGTTTCTAAGTAAAACTGTTTGGTTTTAGTTTTTTTTGGTTTTAAGTTTTCACAGTGAGTTTGGTTCGGCTTTGGTTGTTTAGGTTTTGCACTACTAGAAAACTAGCTTTTTCCGACCGCAATTTTGGTTGCAAACGAGTCGCAATTGCCCTGTTGCGACCGTTTTCCGACCGGAACTGCGATCGGAAAAACACCCGTTGCAATTGCTCTACTCCGACTAACTTGCGACTGCTGCTATCTTTTGCGACCCGGGTTTTGCGACTTTAATAATGGTCACAAATATTGCGACTGCTCTTGGTTTTGTGAGACTTTGGTTGCGACGGTCTTGATGCGACCGTATTCCGACCGCATGTCTTTTACAAACTGCGATCGTTTTCCGACCGCATGCCTTTTACAAATTGCGACCTTTTTGCAACTGCTTGCCTTTTGAAAAATTGTGACCTTTTTGCGGTCGCAATTTTTATTAATTATAGCCATTTTCTATTTTAACCTGCATATAATATCAATTTTAAAATTTACATATTATCATATAAAACATTCAACTTAAAACATCAAATACCAAAGTTAGGATAACAAAATACATATTCAAAACAAAGTGTTTATACGTTTTGAAACCTAAGTCAATGATTATGCGTTTTGAAACCTAGCTTTTAGCATCGCTACTGATCTGACTTTAGTCCAGCGGTATCACTACTACCTAGAACACTTCCTTGACTACGACCTTGCTCGCCGCTACTTCGATCAACGCCTCGGCCACGACCCATGATATTTGCCGTAGCATATGCCATGTTATCTACAATAAAAAGCAAGTATGATATCTACATAGATGGATCAACTATAGTTTTAGATTCCTGCGCTAACCTAAAAAGACTTTGACATGTGCCAACATACCTTGTTGCTGCCCTGTTCTCTTATTTTTTACTAAAGAAACCTCAACATGTCCATGTTCTTCAAAAGCATGCTGGATCTAACAGAAAACAAATAAAAATTAAGAATTTGCATGATGACTAACTGAAAACAAATAAAAAATTAAGAATTTGCATGATCTCTTTTTGTTCAGAAGTTTTAGTTTTTTTAATAATAGTTAACGTGTCAAGTATGATCACCAAAGTTATATTATTAAAAAAATGACCCGAAACCCGTTCTGACCCATAACCCGACCCTAATGAAATAATTCAAATAAACAATAAAGATACCTGCGACCACACCTTGCCCCCTGCCGCCTCCTGCCATAAAACCACGATCTCTGCCGGCATCTGCTGTACCATGATACTACAAAAAATAATTCTAATTATGCTTTGCATCAGCGACATCATGTCATAGTACACTTCAAAATCAGAATCAAATTACCTATAATAACCTTCAAATACCTCTGATCCGTGGAACGATGTGAAAACGAGAACAACTTCGACGTGATATTTTAATTAAAAAAAACACCAGCTTATTCATTGTAGTTACTGTTACATGATATATGTTTACTCTCAAATTACCAAGTTCTCCAAATGTTTACTATCCAGCCTGTCCAACTATACACCACACATACCACACACTCATATACACTAATAACTTGAGTACTGAAGTTAGAAGCAAAAAAGAAACATATTCATCCGATACACATGAATTACCTCAATGACGTGTGATTCGGGAAGATTCATTAACTTCTGAAACTTGTTATTTGAGGTAAACGTTTTTCCGATGAGTTTCGGTATGAAAGGGGTGATGGTGAGAGGCGAAGGTGTACTACCTCTATGCATTGCTCAAGCTTTCCAATACCTCGAACCAAATAAAGCCTCCCATTGTTTGATAGTTTTAGAAAATCCAATATCTAGCTTTTGACCTTTGCCTCGGTTTTGGTCTGTATCATCATGTTCTAGAATCTTTCCAAGTGATGTCATCAAGTCGTTGTTGTAGGAAGCAGGATGTAACTGGTGTGTATGCCAGATTAGGACCGAAATGCAAGAACAATATTAAGTTATTAATCAAAACACAAGTTTTCTTACAGAATTTCAGTTTCAGGACCTACCGGATTGAGCCTGTGACAATGCCAAATGGCCCATTCGCAGTCAAGAGGAACAACCAAAGGCCAGTTTGTGACCCGAGAGTCAGAGTGTTTAGCAAGCAAAGGAAGCCAGCAAGAATTGTACCTGAAAGCAATCAATCAACCAATCACATACACACGCAAAAGGAGAAACAAAGAAGTTGAGTAGTGATTATCGATTTATGATTTACCTGTAGATGGCCCGTTGCAAGGTTTGGTCTTCATAAAGCCAACGGTTTCTGTCTACAGCAGCAAGAAACTTCAGCTTAAGCTTAGCAGCAGCCACAAGATCTTTCACTTATTTTGATACTTTGAGCTGCATTCCACTCGGACTCCTATTCTTTTAGTCAATTCAATCAGTTTCACCAAGTAATCAAAGGTTGCAAGAAACATTCAAGCACAAACAGAATTTACAGAAACATCAAAAAGTAAAGCAACAAAAATTAAGCCGATAAGATAAGTCACTCCAAATCTTCATCGTCAAAATTAAGCAAGATGTCACTAATAATCACAATCTGGAACTCAATTCTTTTCTTTACTTTTTCGAATAAACTTCAATAGCAACTCTCAATCCTAACACAACTATCACAGCAAACAATCTACAACTAGATATAAAGACAGTTCACTTAAAACATCAAAAAAACTGCACTTTCACGCTGCCATCAACACTCAAACTCGTCGCTTAAACTTCCAGCCACACAATCTTTTTTAGCAACACACAAACAATCTTTTTCGATTATCTATCACCCTGCAACCAGGGGCGGTTCTTAGAAGGCCACTGGCAGGGCCACGGCCCGGGCAAGTTTTTCGGCCGTAGTGCTAATTTTCCGCATTTCGATCGAAATTTTTTATATATACTATGTTTGGCCCGGGCTTGCCCGGGCTTTTTTTAGTGCCCGTGTCTTTCGGCCCTGTCACGTTCAACGGGCAGGATCCGCCACTGCCTGCAACTCAGTTATGTGGAACTAAGATTCAGATTTCTTTCAGCCACTAAAAAACATCAGCCGGTAATCAACAACAATCTATGATATCGAGATGTTATTCAGATCTGAACAATAATAACCTGAACACCAATCAGACATTTTAACAACACATCTGTTTTGATTCAGATGTGCAGCTCAGTTCGTTTCAGTTTTAGTTCAAGGTCCTATAACCGAAATCAACCTGAAATCGATTAAAACTTTCTGAAAACTTCAATTAACACACCGAAATGATACGAAACTTGATCGAAAATCAACCGAAATAGTTCGAAACTGTTTTGAATTGAAGAAGTGTGTTTTGAAAAATTCAAAAAACCTTCAGCTTTCGCTTTAGGTCTATTCAAACTTTTCAGATCTGAATTCAATGTGATTTTCGAATAAACTGTTTATCCGACTTCCGATTTAGATCAGTGCATCAAATGGTTGACTTATCCTACTTTCACTTTACTAATCATAATTGAATACGAACACACAAAAAGAAAAACAGAGCCAATAGTTTTAAATTCTTTAAAGCCTAATTTATATCATTATTCTGTTGGCGAGAAAAGGTTAACAACTAAATGTTAATAAAATAAGCCCGGATAGGTGATGAGACAATACGTGATGAGGTGGACAATGAGGTGGAGGTTTGAAGTGGTTTATCGCTGGAGGAAAAGGTGGGGGTTTAGAATGATGTGGCATACTAACTAAGCAGTCTGTTAGATAAACTTGGTTGTGCTCTAATGATGACATAACCATGCCAAACCAGTTTGAATATGTTGATAAAACCAAAGAGTGGCATTCAACTCATGCCAAGGTATTTGAAAACCAACAATGACATTCAATGCATGTGAAAGCAAAAAAAATTATTGAAAGCTGAAACAAAGACAATAGTCATGATCAACAGAAACATGCGGTATAGTATATTCCTTGCCCTTTCATAAGACAATAACTACTTATAACAAAGAATAAAGAATTACTAGTTTCAATCTGATTTCTATAAATAACTAAATTATTTTAGGTTACTATAAACGAATATGAATGGTATCTGGTTGGTCTTATAGTTGTTCACATTTAGGCCTAACTTCAATTCCTGCAATGATTAGTCCTCCTTTTAGTTGTTGACCCTTCACTTCCATTAAACTCATTTTCAACCCTTCACTTTTTCTCCAACAAAGAATTCTCCAAGTTCGATTTCCATCCATCCATCTCCTCTCATGCTCGGTCGTCGGCATTCTCCTTCCACTACCCGTTTCTCCATCATTCTTCTCCGGTTCATGAAAAACAGTGATTCTATCTGTTGTTTTTGCTCATCTAGAGGGCATAAATAGGCTATGTTGGTAACCGAACATGTACTGCTTGAGATGGTTGTCTCACATGGAATAGAGTCCAGCCCGAATGAATGATCAGAAACCTTAACTATAAGATAAGCACAGTATGTTGTGTTTGTAGATAAATCTTCAGTCTGAATTCTTCCTTCAATTTCCATGTTGGTTATTGTTTTTAACTCAATTACCTCAGAAAATCTGCACAGTTTATGAAAATAAAATGAGCTTCCATTTGAGTATAATAAAGGTAACACTATTGTAACTATTGAAAACAAAACAATATATAATTCTAACAAACCTTGAGGTAGAATTGGCAGTCCAAGTCCAATGATTTGGTTCGTTGCTTGAAGATATAGAAAGTGCTCTTGCCGATAGAATCCAACATTTTCTACCACTTACCTTGTCTAATGAAAAGCTCTGCATGCATGGATTACACAAGTCAAAACATCAATACTTTAAACAAAGAAATTAAAGTGGACGTCAAATTTTCAAAATGTGGAGAGAATAAGGAGCATAAACTTACCCTGATTCCACCATCCATGAGAATAGAATCACATAGCTGGATATACAGTTCTTTCTTCGAAGAAATGTTGAGTTGAGTGTGTGATCTTGAGAGAATACGAGGTAGATCAGACGGCAAGAATCTGTCCCAAACGATGTCGGATTCAGCAGCCGACCGTAAAGAAGAAGATACAAGCAAAAATCTAGACGCGTCGGGTGGAGAGGTTAGAGATAATACAGTGGAAATACAGTCTTCTGGCAACATGTTCAATCTGGTGGCCATTTCTAGATTTGTAAAATATATCTGAAAATGATAAAATGGTGGGTGATTAATGTTTGTTATGTTGTGGGCAAAGGGTGGATAAGGATATATAGTAAGTGAGATCAAGTGGTGGGTGGTTGTTTCTGAGAAACCAGGTGGTCACTAAATCTAGGCAAGTTGGGGGACAAAGGTGTATTTGTTTGAATTTGAAATGAATCTAATTGGAAGAGGTGGGCCATTGATCCCTATGAGAAAAGTCAATTTAGACAACATTCTTTTAGAAATATATTATTTTAAGGAAGGGCAAAATAACTGAAAGGTTTCAGTGTAAAAGGCTTTGTTGCCTCCTCAATTCTTATTCATCCAATATATAAAGATGTACAAAAACCCTAGCATTAATTACAATGTACATATATATGGTAACATAATATTGATTACACTCGTGCCCATAATAAACACAATAACCGCTTGTAGATCGTCGAGTGTCCGGGCAGCCGGCCCAATCCGCGTCTGTGTAGGCGACAAGAGAAGGGTTCGCGGACGGACATAACGTAAGGCTGTAAGAGGAGGTGCCTTTGATGTAACGGATGATGCGTTTTAACGCATTCCAATGACCCGTTTTAGGAGCGTGCATGTGCATGCAAATCTGTTGTACCGCATAACTGATATCGGCCCGTGTGAAAGTGAGATATTGTAAAGCCCCAGCTAGACTGCGATATAATGTAGGGTCATGAAAGTCCTCACCAGAGTTACTACTGAGCTTAGCTTGCATGTCGACCGGTGTAGAGACGGGATTGCAAGACTGCATCCCTGCCCGAGCAATGATGTCCAAGGCATATGACTGTTGAGAAAGAAACATAGTGTTATGGTGACGAGTAACAGCAATCCCAAGAAAAAAACTGAGCTGCCCAAGATCTTTCATAGCGAATTCATTTGCCAAGTAGGCCAGCAACTGATGTCGAAGTTGATCAGTGGATGTAATAAGGAGAATATCATCAACATACAGAAGTAAGTGAGCAACAGCCAATCCATCATGCAAAGTGAACAATGAAGCATCACATTTACTTTGTCGAAAGCCTAAGGTCAACACGTAGTCAGTAAACCGCTGGTACCAGGCACGCGGAGCCTGTTTCAACCCATATAAAGACTTTTTCAAACGGCACACGTAATCTGGTAAACCGGTGTGACGAAAACCCATCGGCTGATACATGTATACGGTCTCATTTAATTTTCCGTGTAGGAACGCGTTTGAGACATCTAACTGATGTACGGGCCATGCTTGTGATAATGCAATCGAAAGTACCGTGCGTATAGTAGATGGTTTTACGACTGGACTAAACGTTTCCCCGCAGTCAATACCCACCTGTTGTAGTCGACCGTCACACACAAGACGTGCCTTGTATCGTTCTAACGTGCCATCGGACCGAAAGTTGTGTTTAAATAACCACATGCTACGTATGATGTTCATGTTTGGTGTTCGTGGCACGAGATCCCAAGTATCATTTTTAATAAGCGCATCAAATTCGTTGGTCATGGCTTGGTGCCATACCGGTGTGGACAAGGCCTCGGTTGGATTTTTAGGGAGAGGAATTATGGATGAAGTGGAGGTGGTATGTAAATTAAGTTGCCGTTTGGGTTTGCGAATCCCGTCCATGGCACGAGTGCGCATGGTACGGGTGGGTTGTGTGATAGTAGGCTGGGTTGGTATAGAAGAAGGGAGAGGTGTAGTTTGAGCCGAATAGTTTGGTGGGTTGGGCTGGGTAGGCATAGGAGATGTGGTAGGCATAGGAGATGTGGTAGGCGAAGTGACTGTTGGGGAGGTGTTAGCCGATGGTGGGGTGAGAGTAGGGTGGGCCGGGATAGGGGTGGGAGGTGTGTGGGCCGCAGTGGGATGAGAATGAGGTTGGGCCGAGATGGGTGATGTAGGAGGGTGGGCTAATGTGGAAGAATTATTAGATGGAAATTGAACAGAGGACCACAAGAGAGGTGATAGGCCATTTTGAAGAAAATCATAAGAAGGTGAGGGAGAGATATGGTTAGCAAATGGGAAAGTGGTCTCGTCGAACACAACGTGTCGAGAGATGATAATTTGTTTGGTTTGTAAATTAAAGCACTTGTAGCCTCGGTGGGTGGATGGGTACCCGAGAAACACACACGGGTAGGAGCGATGCTCCAGTTTGTGAATGGTTGTGGATGGAACAAGGGGATAGCAAAGACAACCGAAGACGCGCAGATGGTCATATGTCGGAATACGGTGGTATAAGTTTTCAGTGGGGGTGGAGTTATGTTTGTGTTTGATAGGGAGTATGTTTAGAAGATAGGTAGCGGTATCGAGAGCGTGATAACAAAAATAGGATGGTAAGGATGCATGAGCCAAGAGGGTGCGAAGCATGTTGTTAATTGTGCGGATTTGACGTTCCGCTTTGCCATTTTGGGAGGACGTGTGCGGACACGAAAGACGGTATTGCATGCCGTGTTCAATAAAAAATTGTGTGAATGACGAGTTGACATATTCACGACCGTTATCACATTGAAGGGTTTTAATTTTCTTTTCAAATTGAGTCGCAATGTATTTGTAGAAGTTGCAAAATATAGGATAGACTTGTGATTTTTGAGATATGGGATATGTCCATAGAAAATTAGTGTAGTCATCAAGAAAAAGAACGTAATATCGATGACCACCTGAGCTTAGTATGGGAGATGTCCAAAGGTCGCTATGTATAATGTCAAAGGGTTGGAATATACGTGTATGAGAAGTAATAAACGGTAAACGAACACTTTTTCCAAAAACACACGATTGACAAATGTTATTATTCAAAGTACTGAAATTAATAGAAGAAGAACGTTTTAAAACATGCGTAGTAGGTTGTCCCGGGTGGCCAAGACGGTGGTGCCATAATTGAGAGGAAATAGCCGCAAAAGTGGAAGGATTGATTGTGCTTCCCGGACCAAGCAATAACGGGTATAAATCACCGCTGCTGTTGCATCGTAGGATAGGGATCCGGGTCTTGTAGTCCTTCACAAGAAAACCAAACGGGTCAAATTCAACAGAAACGGAATTATCAGTGGTAAAACGTCTAACAGAGATGAGATTTTTTAGAAGTTTGGGTGCGTAGAGAACATTTTTTAGAACAAAGGGTGGGAAGGGTGGTGGTAGTATTTGAGTGCCATGTCCAACAACCGGAATGGTCGAGCCATTCCCAACAATTATATCCTGTGGGATGCGATTATTAAAAAAAGAAGTGAAGTTACCTTGGGTGTTAGTCATGTTGGTCGTGGCACCAGTGTCC
Organism: Helianthus tuberosus; assembly: GCA_030545235.1. Classification (NCBI taxonomy): domain Eukaryota; kingdom Viridiplantae; phylum Streptophyta; class Magnoliopsida; order Asterales; family Asteraceae; genus Helianthus; species Helianthus tuberosus. The sequence continues at coordinate 106,579,708 of CM060383.1, forward strand.
ATCACCGGGATCGGATCTTGGTGATTTAGGGACATGGTATACATCGCTTGCTCGATATCCGTTGGCGTATAGGCAGCATGGTTGGCTTGGTTGGGTCGAGAGCCTAGGATACCCTGGGCGGGGTTGGAGTTTCCAGAAGCGGGATTGAAGGTGGGGTATGGACAGGGGGCGCTGGCCACTGTTGTGGCGGATAAGCAGTCCAAGGCTGCTGGGCTTGAGTGGCCCATTGTTGAGTAGCCCATGAAGGATTAGACCATGATTGTGAAGCCCAAGGAGGAGGAGCCGTCCACTGTTGAGGCTGCCATGTATTGTTTGTTTGATTTCCACGGCCACGACCCCAAGAATTCCTGCCACGACCCCGACCACGCGAACCTCGGCCGCGACCACGACCACCATACTGACCCTCCGATCGGTAGTCGCCCGAACTATTGCTGTTGTTGTTGCCAGTGGGCCGAGTGGAGTTTGCATTGAGCGCGGTACCTGCTCCCTGAGATGATTGTAACGCTTGTTCGGCTTTTCGAGATTCAACCAAAATAAGTTTGGATCGTGCATCGTAGAAACTGGGGAGAGGGTCTTGATTCTGCAAAATAGTAGCGATTCCTTCATATTGCTCGTTTAATCCGCTGATCAGTTGTAAGACGAGGCTTTGGTTATCGACCGGCGCCCCGACACTTGCAAGCTGATCCGAGAGAACTTTCAACTGTTGGCAGTATGCAGACACGTTCGGGAAACCGCTGAGACGAGTGTTAGAGAATTTGTGACGGAGATGTATAGCACGGGAGCTTTTGTTGTCGTGAAAAATATTCTCGAGGGCTAACCATGCGTCATGTGCAGAAGCGTTGGGTTTCAAGATAGTATGTAAGAGATCACTAGATATTGTGGCATAGATCCACTGTAACACGATAGCGTCGAGCCGATCCCAAGAGTCATCGGTAAGCTTGGTGGTGGGTTCTTTGTCTTTGTCGGTCGTTTTTGAGGAAGACGACTCAGGTTCTGGCTTCGGAGAAAGGTGTTGAATTACCTGAAACGCGCGACAATGGAGGCGAAAAAGTTCGCTCCATGACGCGTATAGGCCACTATCCATCTCGAGGGTTACGGGGATAAGACTCTTGATGTTGTTGACGGTAGATGCCGGATGAAGTTTAGTGTCCATGAGGTAGGCTGAGAAAAGAGGAGACAGGGCAGAACAGCAGAAGCGAGGAGAGGGGGGGATCGAATAGGAGACGACGGCTATGAGGAAACCGGGTCTCGTGATACCATGAAAGGTTTCAGTGTAAAAGGCTTTGTTGCCTCCTCAATTCTTATTCATCCAATATATAAAGATGTACAAAAACCCTAGCATTAATTACAATGTACATATATATGGTAACATAATATTGATTCCTATTAATAACATGTGATACTTGCGGTTCCAAAAAAAAACTTTGTACCTGGTATTTTATTAGCTACTATTATTAAATTCTTCGATTAACTTGCGGTTCCAAAGAAACTTTGTACCAAGTATTTATTTAGCTACGATTATTAAATTCTTTGATTAACTTAAGTTTTCTTAGTCATAGTTATTTCTTTGATAATTATTTTATATACACTAGTGAAACTCTATCGAGCGTTATGATAGGAATTCGATCGGTATTGATTCGGTTAATTAAGATATCGATACTTAATAAAGTGGTAAAGCGAATACCAGTATTGATACTGATATTATTGGGATAGTATAGGTTCGGGCTATTGTGGTATTGGTTATATATGTGTTGTCACTCGCTATAGTTTAAGATACTAAAATATAATTTATTGCAAATACAACTTTGTTATAAACGAAATTTATATCTGAAATCATAAAAATGAATGCTTGTACCGGCACTAGTACACAACTCATTTGTTGGTGCTATGGGTTGTTTTTTGATGATGGGGTTCCATAAACAACCGCATCTTCATATTTAATTTCCACCAAACAAAATTTGACTAGCACCATTTGTAATGACTCGCACCTTTAAAAAATAAAATAACCATTTAAAAAAAGAAAAAAAAAACAATAGTTAACACCATAAAGTCTTGAGAAATCTTCTTCCCCCCAAAAAATTTCAGCAAAATTCTTCTCCCTCCCAAAGTTTCTCCTCGATCCCCTTAACCCAAACCAATTGGCGGCAGCCCTCACAACCAAAACTCTAATTACTAACCGGCTGCAACCTTCTCCTCACCTAACCGGCGGTTACAAACCCTAATCACCTAACCGGCGACTACAAACCCTAATCGGAGCTTGAACTGATCGACAAATAGAGGTGATGTTGCAGTTGTTCTACCTTTAGGCGGTTGTTTACTCACCACCGAGTGTGAAGGTTAGGTTCCTTTGAACTTCATCTAAACTTAGGTAACTCATTTTGATTAGTTTTGTCTATAGTTGTTTGATTGATGAGGTGTGTTCATGCCTTTTCTTTACATTTTCAGTAAGATTATTTGTTTATTTCTACAGATTTTGGGAATTTTGGGGCTTACAACCTTTAAATTGTTCACATCCTTCGTTATTGTGTTCTAGGGCTTACAAGCATGTAACTCTGGATTTTATGTTTGAATTGTTGATAACTGTTATTAATTCAATTTCAATGTTCAGGAAGGGCTGGTTGCCTGATTAGGGTTCCGACAACTCCGTCTTGATCTATCCCCTGGTATCTCAACTTCTGCTCTTTTAGTTTCAATTTCTTATATGTTCTTTATATCCTATATTTGTTATCCATATCATTCTCTAAAAGAAAAAAAAATCGGTATCCAAAGATTAGTAATATTTTGATTAAGGGGTTTGAACTAAATATACAGAATTATGTCTCTGTACTTGATTAATATATTTTCGAAAGAGGTTTGAAGTATTTTTGAGATTTTGGTGGGGGTAATACATCAGAAGAGTCAGATGTGAATTTGGGAGAAAAGTAGAGGTTTGGAAATACTCATGCCATTTAATTGATAAGAAACACAACTGTGGTTCATGAACTTCATGGCGGCGATGTTGCCGATGTCCGGAGTGGTTAACGATAGGATTAGGCTTTCGGCGCATGTGGCGGTGAAGATGGTGTATTGTGGTGGTGGTTCGAAACGCCATTAAACATTCAGGCGATATTGGCGGCGAATTGCTAGGGTTCCAAAGAAAGCGGTGATGAGGAAACAGGCGGAGGCAATTACGCCTCGTTTCGCTTCGAGGCTTACGCCTCGTGAGGCGAAGGGAAAACGACTCGAAACTCGATTCCGTTTTTTTAAACATTGGCGACGGGTTGCAACTATGCTGGTGTCTTTAGCTTCTCACACGTGTTGCTTTCACCTGTTTAGTACACTTACTTTTCCGCTTATTTACTACGACGTGACTATAATGGCTAATCAACATTTGATGTGCAGCACTTACCCAGTTAATTTTGTTCATCGTTTACACTTCGTATGTATGTTTGCAGTTTATGTTTGGTAAACCAATTCATAACTTCAATTTAATATGTTTTTATACATTTGTTTTTATGTTTTTAATATGTTTATATATATGTGTGTGTTAGTTTGTTACTATTACTTTTATATGTTTTAAGTTTCATTTTGTTAATGTCATGTAATGTTTTGTTAGGCGGCTTCTACCGATTGGGATGCAAGGTTTGAAGAGGTCAGTTCAGGTTGCAAGGCGTATGAAGTCATCGGTTTGATATAAGTTAGAACTTTTTGTTTGTTAATTTTTTTGGATGCTAAGTTTTGAAGAGGTCAGTTCGGGTTCAGGTCACAGTTTACGTTGTGTTTCGTTCACTAAACATGTACCTTTTATAAACATGTTTAATATAAGTTTGAATTTTTTTTTGTTTGTTATTTTTTATCATTCATATATGTTTGTGTATTTTTTTAGGTATTTATTGAGAATTGAGAAATATAATTGAAAATTCCTGGTAATATTAAATTTAAGTAATTCTTTTATTTTTTGTAGAAACAGTGGTGCGGTTCCATATATTAATTGGTGCTATTGTGGTTTCCAAGTGGAAAATCAATAAAAGGTGCGGGCACTTTAAAAAGTGGTGCGGTTTCCCTCAACCGCACCTTTTAAAATTTGATTTAATGGTGCCCCTACTATTGGTGCGGCTCCAACACCGCATGATCAATTCGATTTCACCGCACTTATTAAGCTTTTGTGTACTAGTGCGGTACTGTGACAATCCACACGTTCTGCTCCGTACAGTTCCTTTATGGAATGTAATCCTACTATATGATAACCGATATTAATATAAAATGGGTTTTTCTATGTGTATGTAATTGAAATATTAACTGCGTGAGTATTAAATGAATTTCCCTTGTTTATTACTGTTAATTATATATAATACATCGACGCCGCACACTCATTTCTACCCATACACCCTCCGTTGTTGGCCTGAGACCGGATTAAAACCCATGCTTTGTTCGGATCACAGAACCCAGTCTCACAATATACATGACTGGCCCAAGAATGTAGGCCCAAAGCTCCTAGGGTGAACTAATAGGTCGCACAATTAAAACAAAGTGGCAAATTGAGAGTCTGCGACGTCACACATTTATATATGGATACCAGACGACACACTCATTACCTTTTTGATTGGTTTCCATCAAATTCAAATCCCAAAGAATCATTCCCTCGCCCTCACTCTCTCATTAACCTCTTCATCTTTTTCCATTAAACTTGCAACAAAAACCCCACCTCAGCCAACCAACCTCCGGCGACTTCCGCACACTCCGATCACTCCACGACGGCCCACGTCTAAACAACTCGGAGCTCCGTTTCTTTAACCGGCACACACACACCGTTACGAACTCGGACCCAGGTTAGAATGTATTCATCTCTAAATGTTATGGTGAAGTTCATGGATGTTAGATGTTGAAACCAGTTAACTGATTTAATGTGTAACATTACTTCTTGTCAAATTTTGTTTCAACACATGATTGTCGAAGAACGACAGTCCGTTGTTTGAATGATAACTCATGAATAAAACATTAAAGATAAGAATCTGTTAACTTGAAGTTAATGTGTTGTTTATGGTGCTGGGTTTTCATCTGAATGTACAACCTTACATGCGTGAAGTACAACCTGGTTACGTAGGATGATGATTACAAATAAGAATGATGCTTGAATGTGTTGATGATAAAGTTCTACACTTGACTGTTAGTTTGATATGTATTGAATCTGTTCACTGTTTAATAAACGAGATGATGAAGGAATATGATGTTAAATTTTTTTATGGCTAGAATAAATAGGATTGATGTTGAATCAGTGAAACGGTGATCCGAAGAATTAGTTCATTTAATACTGGTAGCAATGAAGATTGATGTTTATTAAATACTAGGTTATCACCCGCGAACTTCGCGGGTCGGAAAATTTAATCTGCATTATCACAAAGTCTATAAATAATAAACAAAGTAATATATTACATAAATTACTTATTTACAAAGTGAAAATACAGCCAATAAGATTTGTCAAAATAGATGTCACAAAAACCCAAACTGTTTATTTCACCTTCAAGTCACAATTCTTTCACATCTAAATTTCTAAATTTGTTTCATGCCAATAGTACCCATATAAACTGAACCATTATTCCTCGTTACCACGCGACTCGCCTATTTTGCCACTAAAGTTGGAAGAATTACCTCTCTTGCAATATGAACCACAAGTTAAGAGAATTACCTCACTTGCAATATGAACCACCATGTTTGTACTCGTATTCAGGTGTGTATCATGCAGATGACACAAGATCAAACCATACAATTTGGAGCGTTTGTCATGTCTGGTATATCTACATATATTTAACAACTTAACCGTAAAGAAAACGGGTTAGATTGTAAGCATAGTTACTATTATTTGTTACAAAATAATAATCATACTAAATCAAAAAAATGTAATAATAATCATGAAGTATGAATTTATTGCAAAAAAAACGCCTACTAAGCATGAACCTAATAAAGGACAATGGGAATGAGGTTAAACCTTGATGTAAGAGTGTAGCCTAACGGAGTGAGCCATACGACCAGCATCCTAGAAAATATGACAAAAAAGATATTGTAATTACATATCCAAAAATCAATGCTAATGTTACAAAATTTAATATATTTTAATGTTTAAAATAACCTGTGGAAATTTGGTATTTTTCGGATAGTTCAAAAGAGTAGAAGCTATACATCAGAAACTAAACACATATATGAAATTAAAAAAAATATAATTTAATTTGATCCGTAAACGTGTTAACCGTAAAAAAAATAGAATCTTTATAAAAGTTAAGAGCGTGCACTTACTTGATCATGGAAAACGCTAAGAGCTTTCAAACTCAATTGGAACCAGTCCCGGCATGTCTCTCTACAATAATCTAATAAAATTAATTGGTAAAGAATAGAAAAAACCAAAAAAGGACCTCAACAAAACGCTCCTTTATATTAAACTTCATGCTAAACAGGCCGTGGTCGGGTTCAGGTTCATGTGCCTATCACGATTTTCGGATTCGTGTTAGGTTCGACAACCAATCCGCGAACACGACTCATCAAACACCTTAATTATTGTGAACGTTGATAATATTGATTCTAATCTATATATCTATCGTTACTCAACTTGAATAGCAATTTAACAAATGCATTAACTATTATTATAAGCCACATTTCCATCGAACATCACATTATTATCATCAATAAGGTCAAGAAAACAAACTTATCAACATCCACTACTTGTAGCAGCGGCAAAGAATGTCACACATTTTTTATTTAACTGATTTATTTAAGTAAGATACCTGATGAAATCAGCAGCAGTTGCCACTGCACCCATCATCATTAAGAACCATGTATTACTGCAAAATGCAATATTTATCAATCAATAAATAAATAAAGACACCTTTTTATTGGTTTCAAGAATTAAAATTATTTGTCTACCTCAACAAAAAGCTTCTTGTCATTCCCTGAAAGTGAAGCAACCTCCAAAGAACTCAAAAGATATAGCAGTACATGAAACTTCAGTCCTGTACCTCAAAGCACATGTATATTTGTTCATCTAAGTGAAAATTACAGTTTGAAATTATAAGATCAAACAAAAGCAACGTAAAATACGATAAACATAATCCAGATGAAGTCAAATTCAGAGAGTTCGTAACTGTACCAACATCATAAATCATGGAATTAACCCTATAACATTCACATAAACAGTTTATGTGTGCGCAAGAACCAACCACAAAAGTAAAACTTTTCAAGTCTTCAGTCACCATCAACGGCTTCGAAGATCACAAATGAACACAACAAACCCAAAATCCAACACACAAAATCCTCTGAAAAATAGAAATTAATGACTTCAACCCTAAATTGCATTCAAAACTATAAATAATAAAGTTTATAAGTTAACCACCAAGTATTCACAAAATTTTACCGAGACTACACAAATACTAAAACAACTTGAAAATATCTTAGTGCACAAATTACAGAAAACTGTAGCAACTAAATAAACAGTCATTCACTTATTGTGCAAAACCCTAACACTTCAAACAGATTATACCAGCTTATCAACACGACAATCGTTCGCCAATCTGTGCAAAACACTAAGACTAAAACATCCATCATTTACCCAAAAAAATATAATAATAAAAAAATCTTCTTCACATATTAATACACCTATTTAAGCTGATTTATTTTACCAATAACCAAAAAACACTAAATCACACCAAATAACCCAAAATCAAACAAATTAATCCACCAATTCTGCAAAAACCCTAACCCTAAACCGCTCATCCATTACCAATTTACAAATTAGAGGTTAAGTTTCCCACCTAATAACTACAAAAACCTTCTGTTTCAAACCAAAACCAAAACCAAAACAATAAAAACACATACGGATGTTCCTGACTACAAAAAAACACTAAAAATCGAGCAACTTGATAGCAAATTCTATCAACAACAACATCGAATAAACAATAATCAAGAGGCCAGTATAATAAGAATTAAGGCACAATCTGATACATTAAGAGAAATGAAAGGATATATACAGTTTGATGTGTACCTGAGTGAAGAAGATCCGGAAGAGATTCGAGAATAAAATTGGTGTGAAATTGGCGGTTGTTAGAAGAATCAATTAACGGATAAGAACGATAGAGATGAGAGAATTTGTGTGTGTTTTTCTTATCTATATCTATATCTTCTAAACACATATACCTGTGTGGATCCCCTTTTTGTGTGATCAAAATTGAATTCAACATCAAATTGATGAACAAATCTGAACAAAAAATCGTTGAGAAGAAAATACATAGACTCGGATACATAGAGATAAACCTAATAATCAATTCAGTATGAAACCTTAATCCGAATGTTTTGGATTCATAAAATAAAACGTTAACTAACTAATTAAACGTAGATCTGCATCGCTCAAACGCATCAACATCAACAGATTCAGTACGTACACAAACATATCAATAGAATCGGAGAAATACAAGCGATTGATAACGATACCTGACTAAATTTGGTCTGGAGAGTTGAGTTGACTTCCTCAAAAGTACGGCGGAGTGAAGAAAACTCATTGCGAGCGTCATCAGAGACGATCATCTTCGCCATACCATCCCAATCGATTAATTTTGATGCCTTGAATGCAACTGCCATTGATGATGATGATGATGGAAAGAAGTATTGACGCAATCGATCTTCGAGAATGAAGGAAGCAACGAAGTGGATTGAGATGAAGAGAAATTGTTGCAGATCCAATATCTGAGGAATTGAAGCGCATTAGTAGAGATATCTAGGGTTTTAGCAAAGAAAAGATTATAGAACCTCTTAGATGGCAGAAGAAGACGGAGGCTATTCGGTGTGAACCAGTGAATGAAAATAATGAGGCGACAGGAATTTAGGTTTTTACGTGATTTATATATCCGGGTCATAAAACGGGTCAGATCACATCAAAACAGGGATCCGCGAACGAAAAATTACACAGCTCATTTTCCCGCCAAAAATGAATCTAGGAGGCTCTAAGGTAATGCCACATCAGCCCAAATCTTCTTGTTTATTATATATAATAGATTAATGCAAATGTTTAAATACATGAATAATAGGTTATTTGATCTTAATGAGTATATCTGCTGGTTTGGTATTAAAATGGAATTGGTTTGCATTTGATGATTAGAGGTTGGTTATGAATGATATTATATGATGCTCTGTTTTTATAAAGTGTACAAGTATGCATGCTTGGGGTACAACCCATCTGAAAATCCTAGGAATTAGAATGTGTACCATGAATGGAATGATTTGAAAGTTGTATATTAAATGATTTTGTCTCTTCTGGTTTGATTTAAAAAGGTGAAACTAATGCATGTCCATCACCCCACAAAAATCTGATCGCACAATTTATAGCTGGACCCCACCATATTATTCGTACACTTTCATTGGTGGTCGCAAAAATGTTTTGAAATCGCACACTCCGACCAGCCATAAATGAAGGGCCCCACTCATTGGTTAAGACGCGCCCCCCTCCCCCCCCCCAATTTTCGCGAAACCGGGGGGTCGGCAACGTATATACATATAGGAAAGTACTATTCATAACACTACGTATCGAGAAGTTCAGGGGGGGCGCCCCCCGGACATACCTTATCCTGCGCCACTAGCCCCATTGTTGTTCTCGTATTCTGGTCGCACAGTCATCCTTAAACCGCACACTACCTTTATTCACTCTATTTTTGGGCTGCATATATATATATATATCCAGTTGGGCCATACCAAATGGATCGTAATTGTGAATGACACTTCAATCACACACCCGAATTATGTTGGGACGGATCTTCAGCAGTCGCACACTCATTCCTTTAAGCATCACACTCGCCCCACTATTTACTCTATTTTGTTTGCGATAACTATTAATTTGTGTTATACATGACGACACAAAATACATGATGGATGTTCCTTGTTACACTACTTATGAACTACGCAATAAATGTGCAATATGTGATTTGCTTGATACGTGCATGAACTACGTGTTATACGTGAACTACTTGCATACGGTCCTAACCAGTGGTAACCGTTATAGGATGCGGTTGACCAAGTTTAGGATAAACATACTAGCTACCGAGCAACCTAAGGTTAGTTCACACTACATCTAAAAAGCATGTATTTTCCCCGTGGGTTTGGGAATTTCATATATTTCCGTTGGGATGGAAACTTTGCTTATTCCCGGTGGTCTGGGAACTTCATACACTAAACGAAACTCTATCAGAATGTCCCTTATTCACTTATACTAATTAACCGCCGTGCGAGGCGGACAGGATATTTGTTGATGGCGCTATTAGGTTTGACAACCTCACACCGTGCCTCTGGAGGAGGACGGGTGTGAACTATTATCTAGGAACTCTGGTCAATGACGGTAGACATTGATCAAAAGGGCGAATAACAATTACGTCAAAGTTTCGGTACTGCATAGTTTAGTGGATCGATATGTTCATTTAAACATTTATATAGAGTAGCACCCCACTGCACATGGTGACCACAAGGTAACTATGTAAAAAGATGTTTTTGGAAAAAAACGAGAAAACCTTTCGAAAACGTGAACTCGCCAACTTTATGGTGACACGCTACTGCATGCTTGCAGGTCAGTAGATGCTGCGTTGAAGCGCTATGGTGGTCGTCTAGAATCCGTTATCGAATTTCTACTTTTGAACTTATGTTTTTAAGCTACTTATGAACTTAACGCTTCATCTAAACGCTCGAACCTTATTTTGTTGAACTAGCTACGTTTTGGAACTTTATTTCAAACCTACTATGTTTTTATTTTACTTGTGACTTGTGATAAATGTTCTATGTGATTGATGGCTGGCTCCTGGGCAGTCACCCGCCTCGCGGTGATACTCCGCACGTGGAATTTGAGGGTGTGACAGGTACTGAAGTTTGATTTCATTCGTTAAAGTAAAGAGTAGAAAAGTCAATTATATGTCCCATTCGATTTTGAAGAAAAAGTTTTTTCAATCGAAACGTTAATAAAAATAAGCACATTGCAACGGGATTTTCGGAATTTCATACATTACTACATTGTGTTACTTAAATAAAGAAATGTACAGTAGCTTTGTGAACATGTATGTTTGTGATTAAATTATATAAAATAGCGTATTTAAAAAAATTATAAGTGAATAAGCAAAATACACTTAAAATTAGTTATAATAATTACACAATAATCACATTTCTAAAGCAAATACATATAAATGACATAAGGCGGTGGTGAATCCGGCCACCTCCCGCTTGTTATAATTCCCTAAGAAAAAATTATCGTATCTACTAAAAACCAAAATTGGTGATGAATTCACCTTATGGCTTTGACCCTTTAGGTTTTAGTAATGGTCGTTTTGGTCATTATGTCTTTTGTTTGCTTCATGTAAATACTTAATATTTTGTGTAATTGCCATTTGTGGTCCTTCCTCAATAATGACATAAGGCGTTGCTTACTTATAGTATGATACATGTTTATGCTTTTGACGCTTTATTTTGTTCTCTCCGGTGTGAAGGTCCCCTAAGCTTCCACATGTGTTTATTTGTTTTGGGTCTGTGTTTATCGTTGTTGTACACCTTTTTCTTTGTCTTTGTACTTTCCTTAAAGATGTTATTTTGGATGTATGTATTGTTTATGATTATTGGATTGTTTTGTGTGGGTTTGCGGATAGAGCCAAGTAAATACTAAATGTAACAACGTTCCTTATTTTGGTTTTGTTTATTGAAAAAAAGGTAAGAAATGTCTTTTTTCGTCTTAATGCATGCTTTGATGTTTACAAGTTGCAATATGTTGCATGATTACTTTATACATGTTATTTGTGTGTTTTTACACGTTTTATTGCGTTGATTTTTTTTTTTAATTCTTTTATCTTCGGTTGTTAAGTGTGTGAGAAGATGAAACTACCAAAATATTGGTGTATGATATTTTGAGGTGTTTGCATGCGTTTGGTTTTTTCGTACGTATGGTTGATTTACGAAGAGAAATGAGATGTTTTAACCTATATGGGTTTTATATTTTCTTTAATGATTTGATTTTTTAAAAGTCATTGTTGGTATGTTTTAATACGTTGTTCATTGTGGTTTAGTCTTTTGTCCATTGTGTTTTATTCTGTTGTCCATCGTGTCTTTTATCTATTGTCATCAATTGTGTTTTTAGTTTGATACTCATTGTGTTTAGTCTGTTGTCCATTGTGTCTTTTATTTGTTGTCATTCATTGTGTTTTTGGTCTACTTTCAATTGTATTTTTAGTTTGATACTCATTGTGTTTTATGTTATGTCCATTGTGTAATTACGCAACTGAGTTTTCTCATTGTGTTTTATGTTATGTCCATTGTGTAATACACTACTGGGTTTTTGAAAATCTTTTTAAAGTATAATAATATGGTACTCATATTCAAGATAAAACACGCTTGATTTTATGGTATAACTTAAAAAAAAAACAATGACGTATAAAAAAGTTACGGACGTTTAAAAAATAGAGAGAAGTAGCATGTGACTTGCATGTGTGTTTTTTTATTCTCTTTGACAAAATTACCTTTCCAACTTGAATTTTTTTGAACACTTGTCACTCTATAGTGGCTTCTTAAAAGTCATTATTGATGGTGTTTGGTGACCAAATCGGTCATTGCTAAAACTTGAAGGGCCAAAGTTATGAGGTGGATTCAATGACTTTGTTTTTTAGTATATAGGGTAATGCGTTGGTTAATATGCTTATTTCATGGCGGACATGCAACTTTAAAGTGTAGCCAGGAGTCTTGAACTCATCTGTTGTTGTTGACTGTTGTTGGAGATTACTTTGATGATATATATGTGAGGGGCGAATCTAAGCCGTAGCTAGGGGTTGCACGAGATATTTGAGTGACATACCATGAGCGAATAAAATATTAGCATTGGAGTGTATTTGCATTTAAAAGACTATTCTTCTGGACGTGCGATGTGTAGGATCATTGTAACGACCAAACGAGTCGTTCAGAAGATTTCTCGATCAATACGAAAGGCTGAAACAAACGTATCGATGTTAATTCAGCTTGTAATGCACTTAGAATCACTTTAATTGTCTCTTGTATTGATTTCAAAACGTTTTACAATGCTGGAGACACTTCGGCAGAGCTTCGCTACCGGAATCACACACACACAAATGAAAGAACCAAGACACCTATTTATAGGCACGCCACTTCCTATGAACTGGACACACCCACTTCGCACGAACTGGACATCCCAGTTCGTGTGAACTGGCCTGTTTTGACTTTTTCCTCGATTATCTCGTACTACGTGTTCTGATCTATCAAACCTATTACAAGACTCGATACAAGACGAAGTCGACATGCATATGCACCAACACGATGCATTTCGAGATTAAGATGGGGCCACCTGAATACATGAAAGTAAAAAATGAAACTGTTCTCTTTTGTCATTGAAGGTCAAATCTTTTTTGATAATAGTTTCGGTTTCGTTTTTCTTCTCAACCGTAATAAGGAAATGAAATATTATATAAGTTGTTCTAGTTTGCGTAGAGTTTTGTTTGAAGTTTTAATTATTTAAGTTTAATTTTTAGTTTTAATTATGTTTATTTTTATTAAATTTAGTTTATTGATTTATATTTTTAATAATGGGAAAACTAATGGATTAATTACAAAAAGAATTTGAATATTAAAAATCAAAATTAAAAGGTGGTAATGATGTAGAAATGTAAGTATTAATGTTTGTAGGGTTAAAGTGAATATAAGAGTTTTAATGTATTCGTAAGATTCTTGTGGTAGTTTACTATACATGCTTGTAGATACATTTATCACCATCCATAATAAGTAATTAAACAAATTTGTTCGGATACAATAAACGAATTTGAATGGTATCTGGTTGGTCTTATAGTTGTTAACATTTTGGCCTAACTTCAATTCCTTCAATGATAAGTCCTCCTTTTAGTTGTTGACCCTTCACTTCCGTTAAATTCATTTTCACACCCTCACTTTTTTCTCCAACAAAGAATTCTCCAATTTCGATTTCTATCCATCCATCCCCTCTCTTGCTCGGTCGTTGGCATTCTCCTTCCACTACCCGTTTCTCCATCATTCGTCTCCGGTTCATGAAAAACAGTGATTCTATCTGTTGTTTTTGCTCATCTAGAGGGCATAAATAGGCTATGTTGGTAACAGAACATGTACTGCTTGAAATGGTTGTCTCACATGGAATAGAGTCCAGCCCGAATGAATGATCAGAAACCTTAACTATAAGATAAGCACAGTATGTTGTGTTTGTAGATAAATCTTCAGTCTGTATTCTTCCTTCAATTTCCATGTTGGTTATTGTTTTTAACTCAATTACCTCAGAAAATCTGCACAGGATATGAAAATAAAATGAGCTACCATTTGAGTATAATAAAGGTAACACTAATGTAATCATGGAAAACAAAACAATATATAATTCTAACAAACCTTGAGGTAGAATTGGCAGTCCAAGTCCAATGATTTGGTTCGTTGCTTGAAGATATAGAAAGTGCTCTTGCCGATAGAATCCAACATTTTCTACCACTTACCTTGTCTAATGAAAAGCTCTGCATGGATTACACAAGTCAAAACAATGAAACATCAATACTTTAAACAAAGGAATTAAAGTGGACGTCAAATTTTCAAAATGTGGAGAGAATAAGAAGCATAAACTTACCCTGATTCCACCATCCATGAGAATAGAATCACATAGCTGGAAATACTGTTCTTTCTTTGAAGAAATGTTGAGTTGAGTGTGTGATCTTGAGAGAATACGAGGTAGATCAGACGGCAAGAATCTGTCCCAAGCGATGTCGGATTCAGCAGCGGACCGTAACGAAGAAGATACAAGCATAAATCTAGATGCGTCTGGTGGAGAGGTTAGAGATAAAACAGTGGAAATACAGTCTTCTGGCAACATGTTCAATCTGGTGGCCATTTCTAGGTTCTAACTAATATATCTGAAAATGATGAAATGGTGGGTGATTAATGTTTGTTATGTTGTGGGCAAAGGGTGGATAAGGATATATAGTAAGTGAGATCAAGTGGTGGGTGGGCGTGGGGGTGGTTGTTTCTGAGAAACCAGGTGATCACTAAATCTAGGCAAGTTGGTGGACAAAGGTGTATTTGTTTGAATTTGAAATGAATCTAATTGGAAGAGGTGGGCCATTGATCCCTATGAGAACAGTCAATTTAGACAACATTCTTTTAGAAATATATTATTTTAAGGAAGGGCAAAATAACATGTGATACTTTGTATTTTATTAGCTACGATTATTAAATCCTTCGATTAACTTAAGTTTTCTTAGTCATAGTTATTTCTTAGATAATTATTTTATATACACTAGTGAAATTCTATCGAGCGTTATCATATGAATTCGATCGGTACTGATTCGGTTCATTACGATATCAATACTTAATAAAGTGGTAAAAGCGAATACCGACGGTATAGGTTCTAGCCAATGTGCTATTGGTTATGTGTTGTCACTCGCTATAGGTTCTGGCCAATGTGATACTTTTTATCTATACTATATACTATACAGTAAAACAAACCATGTTAGCGACATACGACGCTCTATAAGGCGGTCTTAATTATTTTTATAAATATTTATTATATGGAAAGTCAGTTATTGATAATATTAAATTTAAAATTTGTAGAAGACATTTTAATGATAAAGACAAAGATAACTGATAATAATATATTAATTATTATAATTATATACTAATTATTAAAATCTAAAAAATATATTAGCGTTTTATATATATTTTTTATACATGTGGTATATTTAGAATACTTCTAATAAAGGATCACATTATCCGGTTTACACACCAATGAAATAATAATATTAAATCATAATATCTAGCTTATCTCTTGTATATTTAATATTTTTTACTAAAATATTTATTTTCTTTTTTTCCTGCTGATTATCCAACATCACATCAAGTAATACATAAGTTTTTAACCTAATAATAAATAAAAAAACAAACTAAAATGTTATAAACAATGTAATACACAACTCTCTAACCTAATAAAAAATAAAGTGAGATGTTACAATATGTAAATAGTATCTCAAAGTTCATTTTGTTAGAAAACACATCTTGATTACTAAATGTGTTAACGGATTACATTATTCGTGTAAGACATGTGTTTATTCAAATCGTGCAATACACGAGTTTTTAAAAGTTGTAACAATTTTATTACTTATTATATAAAATTATATTTATTCAATCCATGTAGTATACGATGTTCTAACCTATGTAGTATATTTGCGGTTCCAAAAAAAAAAAAAACTTTGTACCTAGTATTTTATTAGCCACTATTATTAAATTCTTCGATTAACTTGCGGTTCCAAAAAAAAACATTGTACCTATTATTTTATTAGCTACTATTATTAAATTCTTCGATTAACTCAAGTTTGTTATTTCTTAGATAATTATTTTATATATACTAGAGAAATTCTATCGAGCGTTATGATAGGAATTTGATCGGTATTAATTTGGTTAATTACGATATCGATACGTAATAAAGTGGTAAGCGAATACCGGTATTAATACCGATATTATTGGGATAGTATAGGTTCGGACCATTTTGGTATTAGTTATGTGTTGTCACTTGCTATAGTTTATGACACATAAAAGACACTTCATTACGAATACAACTTTATTATAAACGAATTTTATATCAGAAATCATAAAAATGAATGCTTGTACTGGTAGTGAAGTTTGGTTTCATTCGTCAAAGTAAAGAGTAGAAAAGTCAATTATATGCCCATTTGATTTTGAAGGAAAAAGTTTTTTTTAATCGAAACGTTAATAAAAATAAGCACTTTGCAACGGGATTTTCAGAATTTCATAAATTATTACATTGTGTTACTAGAATAAAGAAATGTACAGTAGCTTTGTGAACTTGTATGTTAGTACTTAATTTATATAAAATATCGTAATTAAAAAATTATAAGTGAATAAACAAAATGCACTTAAAATATGTTATAATAAAAAAATAATAATCATAATTTTAACGCAAAAACATATAAATGACATAAGGCGGTGGTGAATCCACCTCCCGGTTGTTATAATTCCCTAAGAAAAAAATATCACATCTACTAAAAACCAAAATTGGTGATGAATTCACCTTCTGGCTTTGACCCTTTAGGTTTTAGTAATGGTTGTTCTGGTCATTATGTCTGTGAGTGCATATGTCTATCGCTTCCATCAATCACGTATCGTAGCTATCAGTCGAGACAAGACAAGGTTTAGAGTGTTTAAATATACAAGGAAGTCCATCCGCACAAGCAAGCGCATAACTAGGGTTTTGTATAAGGTTTTGCGCGGATGAGACAAAGTAGATCCGCACGGATTAAGGTTTGCGCGAGTCCACGTGCGAACCAAATACGTTCAAACATATTGTTGATTCGTGTCTACTACGCACATCCGTGATTAGTCTTATACGCGAACCTAGAACTAGTATAAATAGGAGTGTCGTGTTCATTGGTATTGAGAAGTTGGTGGACTTGAGTAGCGAAGCTTTGTCCAAGTGATTTCATGGTTCTGTATTGTCAAACAATCAATAGAAATCATCTTAAATTTACTTGTTCTTGTTCATTCCACTCTCGTACTTGCATTCCGCACAAGATACGAGATCTACGCAGTCAACGAAACATCAGAATCGATCCAAACACGCACTCACAAGTGGTATCAGAATGGGAGATTGATTGCAAGGACTGAAGATACAAGAAACAATCCGAATTCAAGCAAATCAGAGCTGAATTTCATCCTTTTCTACTCATTATTCTTCTACACTTATTTTTCAAGTTTAAAACACAAATTCACGTCGAATTCACGGTTGAAATTGGCTGATTTTCAACTATGTTGTGGGAAATCAGTGTTTAAACAACCCTTGAAAGTTTCAGATCTAAATTCAAGCTAAAACATTGATTTTTTTTTGAAAATCGTGAAAAACTTCACAAGAGTCTTTGTTGTTAACCGCGCACGGACCTAGGGAGTTAGTACGCACGGATCAAGAACTCCATCCGCACGGATCGACTTTAGTTCATCCGCGCGAATCTGCATATCTTCATATGCGCGAATAAAAAATTTCGAAGTTGTTTGATTTTCAAAATTTGTTTAAGTGTTTGTTGATTCTTACAGGAGGTTATCAGGTATCCCAATGAATATGTGGAAAGGGATAGAAAGGAAGCCTTTAATGTACAGAAAATGATTGCACTATTAGAAAAATCTGTTAGAGTTGATATTCTTTTTCTGCTCCAACATGAGAAAACATCAATATCTATATGGGAGGCACTAGAAGTTAAAGCTACAGGCGGGAAGGAAATAAAGAAAAACAAAATATCTTTGCTAAGAGTTTGATTTGTTCAGCTATCTAAAGGGAGAAAATGTCAGACAAATGATCGAACGTTTATGTCATCTAAAAATTGAGCTAGAAAGATTCGGTATCAAAAAGAACAGAGAAGAAATCATAGACAAACTTATTGATGCATTAACTCATGTAGATGATTGGCAAACCTTTGTCATGATTCTGAAAAAATGATGCAAAGTTTGACGAGATAACTTTAGACACATTGATTGAAAAACTTGAAGGCAATGAGCTGGAACTTCAAAACCACAAAAAAAAATGACCAGTTCAAATTATCAGCAAAATGTAAATCTATACTATCGTGGAAGCATGCTGATGAACAATCAATTGTCAAAGATTGGCACTGCTTTTAGTGCAGAAAGTTCAAATGATTCACCACAAAGCAGTTCGTCGAAGTATGGTTTTGGGGTTTCAAGTTCAAATATCAAGAATGAATCATCTTCAACATCAAACCAGTCTAATCCAAATCTAGTTCAATGCAACATTGCCCTGAATTTGAACAATTCTCCGAATATGAATGCTGATTTAGCCAAGCAAAATATGATTTTCTTTGCATCAGTTCTGGAATCTTATGAAAGTCTGATGCCGGGTAAAATTGGAAACCCGAACATGATCAAGGAAGATTACGACCAAATAGATCCAGAGGAGATGGAGCTGATCGACATCAGATGGTGCATGGCTAGTGTAATCAAGAGAACTCAAAGATTCATGGAGATTACCGGTAGGCAATGTCTTGAAGGTCCAAACACGAAACTGGAATTTGACAAATCCAAGGTTACTTGCTTTAGATGCAAACATAAAGGACACTTCAAGAGAGAGTGCTCGAATCAGGGTGTTGATGAAAGTGTAAACCAATTTCATGACGATTACTACAAGAAAGCAATCTATCATCGCACCAATGAACAACTGCCAAAGATAAATCGATCACAGATCGGTTAAGGTTCGTCGAATGAGAGAAAACAAGCTTTGGTGGTAACTTAAGAAGACAAGGGCTTCAATTGGAATAAATACATTTCCAAAGAAATACATGCATTGGTTGCTGAAGTAAAATCTGATCAAGTTAGGGTGAAAACTGATCAAGAATATTGAATTGCACATAGCAGGTTAGATGATATGTCGGCAAGATTTAGTGAGGCAAAACAAGCCAAAAGATGGGATAAGCAGAGGAAATGTTACACAGATCCTCAAGGAAATCCGATAGTAGATTCAAAGAGTATAGATTTTAATGCACTACTTGCTATCATTCCTGCTACTAGAGAACTTTACTCGAAGAAGAAAGAAGATAAAAATTATGTTACTCAAATGGAAAAGCGAATAAAAGAAGTGATGCTTGCGAATTTAAAGAAGATTGAGGAAGAAACCCTTGAGGAAAATCTTGAGAAGATGGTTGAGAAGTTAAAGAAGACAATAGAAGAAGCGACTGATGAAAGTTAAAAGAAGACTGATGAAAATTAGAAGAAGACGGCAGAAGAAGCTGTGATGCCTGAAAACACTGAGGTACAAACTCAAACTGAATCTTCTGAGTCGTCAAACCAGATTAAATCAATGGATAAAAGTGATGAAATTGATAAACAATCTGAAAAACAAATGAAGTGCAGTGCAGGAAATGCATGGAGTCATGCAGTGCCTGTACAGAGAAGGATGAAAATTTAAGATCCAGAAACGTTGAATTTACTAAAATTGAAAAAGTTTTCAAAGAAAAATGTAAAGAAATGATTGAAAATGAAAAAAAATTGAAACAAAAAGAAGAAGAACTGACACAAAAATGTGATGTTCTTGAAAAAGAAAATAAAATTTTTTAAACAAAAGTGTTCAGCAAACAGTAACGAATGTTTACAAAAAGAAAATGTTGTTCAAGAAATGAAAAAAATATGATGTGATGAAATACTCACAGCAAAGAACAAAAGAAGCATATGAAACTTTGAAAAGCCAAGTTAAATGTCTTCAAGACAAAGTTGTAAAATATTCTGAAATGACAAGGTTTCTTGAAGACATATATAAAGGTAAACAACTGGTTTTAAATCAGTAAAATGATGAAGTTGCTGAGCTTAAACCTAAAATGGCTGAAGTAGAAAAAGACAATAATAAACTACATAGTTATCATGCTTCTTCATATATACTTGAATGTATTTTCAACATTAAACCAGATGATAATGATTCTGAAAAGAACAAAAAGGGAATAGGTTCAAAATATCATCAGGTTCCACCACCATTGGAGAAAAATTATACTTTCTATGATGATGATGAGACAGTGGCAAAGGCTTTCAACATGGTTGATCAATTGCCTGAAAACATTGATGTAACTTATTCCAAATCTGATGATGTTAGTGATTCAGAGGTGGTAAGTAAGGTTGTTGAAGCGTTCTGAAAGAAGATTCTACCAAAACTGATAAGTCCGAATCACATGAAGAAGATGAGGAAATTTTTCATAAAAAATATCTAAAGAATTCAAAATCTGAGATAAATACGAATGATGATCCAATAATGTTGGCATATTATATGGTTGGATCTGACAAATTAATCTCAGATGTTGAAGTTCCGATTCAAAATGTGATTGCGGAAAACATTGATAAAGTTTTTAAACTGGTAGAAATCGAGAAAACTGAAATTGACAAATTTGCCGGTAAATCGAGCAAGAAAACTTTTTATAACAAACCAGGTTACAAAAATAAAAATACAAAGGCTGGGTTGGGTTATAAAAAGAAACAAAATCAAAAGAAAAGATCTGAAAGTCAAACTTTCAGAAAAAGACGAACATTGTTCAGGAACAAGTTCTAAAGAAGAGAAATAACTCCGATTTAGTCGAAAGACTAATGAAGAATTCTATGCTCAAAAGAAACAGCAGCAACAGGCTAAAGATGTTTCAAAGAAAACATGTTTTAAGTGTCAACAAATTGGACACGTTGGTCGCAAATGTCCAAATTTGAAGCCTGTTGATGTTGAGAAAGAGAAAAAGAAATTTGAAGCCTGTTGATGTTGAGAAAGAGAAAAAGAAATTTGAAATTGTGAAACATAAGTCAACCAAGTTTGAGCCAAAACAAATTTCGAAACAAAAGCTTAATACGTTAAAACCAAACCAAATTTGAAAACCAAAACTTGATTTGTCAAAACAAAACATTCAAAATGATTCAATATTTTATAAAAAGAATGTGTTATCAGCACAAATTTGGGTGGTAAAGAAACAAAGTGCTTCTATGAATGAAAAAAAGAAAATCGAGTTAACTAAGAAGGTTGATATCAAAAGTGAAAAGGTTTTTGTGAAAAACGAAAAAGATTTTCCGAAACTGAATGATTCGTATTGTGTCAAAATACCTAAGGTCAAGCAGCCTGGGTTGCATTATTCAAGTAATTGAGTTGTTTGAATGTGCAGGTGTTCCTGAAGTCTACCGAAAGTCAACATGGACAGTGGAGCAGCCTGGCACAGGAGAAGGATTGATGTAGATGAAAACAGGAAGTGTTGGTTGATAATAATAATAATAAATAAAAACATAAATAAAAAAAAGAAAAAATAGTAAAACATAAAAGTAAAAAAAAAATGTTGAAGGAATATGTCGAAACCCTCACGGCTGAACAAACATGATAAAACAAGTTGAAAAAATTGGTTCAAAATTTTTAAATATCAATGTGTTATAAATCATGGGGGTGCTTTATACTAAACGGAGAATGTAAAGCAGAAATGGATGGCGAGATGAAGCTATCTACATCGGTTTGTCAAATTTTCTTTAAAATGTCTTAGATTTTAAGGGAGTAAAAATTTTGAAAATACAAAAACATTTGAAAAATTGAAAATATAAAAAACATGAGAAAAATCAAAAGAGTTTTGTGTAAAAAGGGGAAATGATAGTACATCGGTAAGACAGTCACAACATGCTAAAGAAATGGAATATTAAAATGTGATAAACAGTCTCATTGATGGTATGCCAGTATGTTTTTACACATTCACTAGATTGATTTCGAGATATAAACCTAAAATCAAAAACTTTCTTATCTCGTGGGGGACATCTCTCGGATATATGGACTTAGTACTCCGAAATTTCGTTTGAGAGATTACCTGATTTTAAGATATTAGGTCTTTATACTTATTGATATCCAGGGTATTATACTTGGTCTTCGGATTTTGCGTCAGCAATGGCCTAGACCTCGTATAATACTTTCGAGCTTAAAACTTTCCCTCTACATAAAAATTGAGAACATATCGAAAGATATATATCAAGTGCAGTTGTAAAGAAGATTCCTAAGTGAAACACAACTTCAGTCGAACCTTCATCTCTTTGATAGAACGGAAGTTCTAACCTGGGCTCTCAAGGCTTCGCGCTAACCCAGAGACAGATATCAATTAGGTATACTCACCTGTAAGAATGAATCTAGAGAATCTTGATATGGGAGTATATTCTGAGGTGGGACAGCGAATAAGATAAGTTCTTAAAAACACTAATCTCGTATCTTGAATCAATTGAAATTTGTGTGAAAATTTAAGTGGATCAGTATACTGACAACCTAAGTGAATCGTTTAGAACTTAAAGGTTATATAGATCAACGGTGCTAGTGATTTTTCATAAACCGATATGATCCTCAGACGCAATCTCAACAAAAATATGTCTGTAAATATTTCTTTATTTCATTTCATTTCAGACAAAATCACAAAAAGATTTTCGGCGTGTTTTAGCATAAAATTTGTAAAATACAAAAAGATTTTAGTTCACTTTATGTTTCGACAACCGATTGTGGAAAGCTGCGTTTCAAAATCTAAGTATCCTAAACATGTCTCAGAAAATAACAAGTTCATTAATTTGAAACTTGAGGTTCTTTAATGAAAAATCAAAAATAGTTTATGAATTTCTCCAAGGTCATTAATTTGGACTTGGTTGATAATCAGATAAATCAAGGTCATTCTATTGAACTTGATTATCTGTGAGGATGTTTGAAGATGGATACTTTAAAGTCAAATATAAAGTTTTTTGATAGGGGGAGTAGAGTCAAGTTTTTAATCCTGAATTCCCAAATGTGGTGTTTAAATATCAAATATCTGTGTTTAGAGCCAAGTTATTAATCCTGGAAATCTCACATTTCCTTTAATTGTCAAATAAAGTTTAGAGAGGGCCAGGTTTCTGATTCTGAAATTGAGAGATATTCTTATAAGTGTTTGAATTAGCAAATTTTCAGAAAGCCAGGTTGAAATCCTAGAAGATTAGATAGTGAGCTAGGTACAGATCCTGAAAGCTTAAAGCAAGGGGGAGCCTGAAGAGAGAGTCTGTTGAAAGGGGAAGCTGGGGAATCAGGATGCAAAGGATAGTTTGTGGTTCTGAACTATTAAAGCTTCTTAAATACTCAAAGAGTTGACGAAGACTAGCTACGAGATTGACTGCAGCAATATCCAAGGGGGAGTATGTGAGTGTATATGTCTATCGCTTTCGTCAATCATGTATCGTAGCTATCAGATGAGATAAGACAAATTTACTTGTTCTTGTTCATTCCACTCTCGTAATTGGATTTCACACAAGATACGAGATCTACGCAATCAATGGAACATCGGAATCGATCCAAACACGCACTCACAATGTCTTTTGTTTGCTTCATGTAAACACTTAATATTTTATGTAATTGCCATTTGGGATCCTTCCTCAATAACGACATAAGGCATTACTTACTTATAGTATGATACATGTTTCTGCTTTTGACGCTTTATTTTATCTCTTCGGTGTGTTGTTTTCTCCGATGATTTTTAGGCCGACTGTGGTTCTAGTTTAGTCTCCAATTACCTCTTTATTTGCTTAAACGTATGTTATCTACGTACGACATTTTCTTTGTCGGTGTTTTTTTGTTGATCCAATTATAAGACGTCATTTGAAAGTATTTCTACTCTCTATCTATTTTACATTTGTGGTAATGATAACGGTCGCCTAAGCTTCCACATGCGTTTATTTGTTTGGGTCTGTGTTTATCATTGTTGTACACCTTTTTCTTTGTCTTTGTACTTTCTTTAAAGATGTTATTTTGGATGTATGTGTTGTTTATGATTGTTGGATTGTTTTGTGTGGGTTTGCTGATTGAGCCAAGTAAATACTAAACGTAACGACGTTCCTTATTTTGGTTTTGTTTATTGCAAAAAAAGGTGAAACATGTCTTTTTCGTCTTAATGCATGCTTTGATGTTTACAAGGGTTTGATAGTTTGCAATATGTTGCATGATTACGTTATACATGTTATTTGTGTGTTTTACACGTTTTCTTGCGTTGGATTTTGTTAATTCTTTTATCTTCGGTTGTTAAGTGTGCGAGAAGATGAAACTACCAAAATATTGGTGTATATGATATTTTGAGGTGCTTGCATGCGTTTCATTTTTTGTACGTATGGTTGATTTACGAAGAGAAATGAGATGTTTTAACCTAAATGGGTTTATATTTTCTTTCTTAGGTCTAGACACTTAATGTTTGCGTTATGATTTGATTCTTTAAAAGTCATTGTTTGTATGTGACTATGAATATGAGATGATATGGGATTAGGATTAAATACAAAGGATAGAATAAAAGAAAGGGTAAGAAGAATTTAGTCCATTGATCATATATTTGGAGGGTTGAGATTAGTTTTAGGGAAAAAAATAATGGAAGGGCATAAAGGGAATCTCTCATTTATTGACTCTCTCTCCATATGCAAGACATATGTCAATTCACTCCATCAATTTAAAACGTCCATGACTTTTTCAATCGACATGTGTTTTAAATAAAATCAGCATAATAACGAGTGTTTTTTATCTTTAATATGAGTTGATATTTTTATACAAAAATAAAATGAAAAAATCATTTATATTGGATTTTCTTTGCATTGGTGTCTTTCAACTGTGTGTTGGTCCATACGTTATTACTAAGGTGTCTATACATTGTGTTATTATCAAAACTTATAACACGGTGTTAATTTGGGTTATATCCATTGCGTTTTTATCCGGACCTATAACATAATGTATGATACAATGAAGATAGTGTATATTTGGGTTTTCGATATATTGTGTTATAGGTTCTAGTCATTGTGTTTATTATGCTATCGATTGTGTTTTAATTTGTTGTCCATTGTGTTTTTATTTTGTTACGCATTGTGTTTTAATCCGTTGTTCATTGCGTTTTAGTCTGTTGCCCATTGTGTTTTAGTCTGTTGTCCATCGTGTCTTTTATCTGTTGTCATCAATTGTGTTTTTAGTTTGATACTCATTGTGTTTAGTCTGTTGTCCATTGTGTCTTTTACCTATTGTCATTCATTGTCTTTTTGGTCTACTTTCAATTGTGTTTTTAGTTTGATACTCATTGTGTTATACGTTATGTCCATTGTGTAATTACGCAACTGAGTTTTCTCATTGTGTTTTATGTATGTCCATTGTGTAATACACTATTGGGTTTTCAAAAATCTTTTTAAAGTATAACAATATGGTATTCATATTAAAGAAAAAAACGTTTAATTTTATGGTATAATTAAAAAAACAAATGACGTATAAAAAGTTATGGACGTTTTAAAAATAGGGAGAAATAGCATGTGACTTGCATGTGTATAATTTTTTTATTCTCTTTGACAAAATTACATTTCCAACTTGAATCTCTTTTTAACACTTGTCACTATATAGTGGCTTTTTAAAAGTCATTATTGATGGTGTTTGGTGACCAAATCTGTCTTGCTAAAACTTGAAGGGCCAATGTTATGACGTGGATTCACCAATCACTTGGTTTTTAGTATATAGGGTAATGTGTTTGTTAATATGCTTATTTCATAGCAGACATGCAACTTTAAAGTGCAGTCAGGAGTCTTGAGCTCATCTATTGTTGTTGACTGTTGTTGGAGATTACTTTGATGATCTATTTCTGCAGGGCGAATCTATGTAGAAGCTAGGGGTTGCACCAGATATTTGAGTGACATACCATGAGTCAATAAAATATTAGCATTGGAGTGTATTTGCATTTAAAATACCATTCTTCTGGACGTGCAATGCACTTCGAGGTTAAGATGGGGCCACATGAATAAATGGCTGTAAATGAACCGAACGAACATGAACAAGTCCTTATTCGTGTTCGTTTGTTAAGAAATATATGTGTTCAGGAACTGTTCATGAACGCTTACTGAACGAGATTTTATGTTCGTGTTTGTTTGTTAAGGAAATGAACTTGTTCGTGTTCGTTTGTGTTTGTTTGTGAATTTTAGGCAATTAATGAAAACCAACGATGATAAACACAAATGAGCACAAACTAATGTTCATGAACACAAATGATAACAAATGAACACAAACAAACGTTCATGAACAAAATATATAATACATTGACACTTATTAAATACTTTATTTGTCGGAATTTTAAAGTATTTAAATAAAATATAAAACCTAAAAACACTAATGAACTTTTGAACACAAACGAACACGTTAGCAAACGTTCACGAACATAAATGAACGAACGCGCCCTCTGTTCATGTTTGTTCATTTAACTAAACGAATGGAATTCTTGTTTGTGTTCATTTGTTTAATATACGAATAAACACAAACGAACTTCCCGCCGAACGGTTCACAAATTGTTCGTTGAATGTTTGATTCGTTTGCAGCCCTATACATGAAAGTAAAAATCAATCTGTTCTCTTTATCTTTGAAGGTCAAATCTTTTTTGATAATGGTTTTGGTTTCGTTTTTCTTCTCAACCGTAATAAGGAAAGAAAATATTATATAACTTGTTCTAGTTTACGTAATGTTTTGTTTGAAGTTTTAATTATTTAAGTATAATTTTTAGTTTTAATTATGTTTATTTTAATTAAATTTAGTTTATTTATTTATATTTCTAATAATGCATAAACTAATGGATTAGTTATAAATAGAATTTGAATATTAAAAATAAAATTTAAAAGGTGGTAATGATGTAGAAATGTAAGTATTGTTAAAAATGTTTCTAGGGTTAGACTGAATATAAGTGTTTTAATGTAATTGTAAAATTCATGTGGTTTACTGTACATGCCTGTAGTGGGTCATGGTTGGGTCATTCACTATTTTCCATATAAGACCATTATTCATGCACTACACCACCCCCCTTATTAAATTATGCTGGTTCGGGTGGATTATACCATGGAAACCACGACCCTTCTATTTGAAAATTTTAAGACAAAAATAAATTAAAAAATAAAGAGGATAGTGGTTTGGGTAATGACCACATCATTAAGATAGTGGTTTTGGATAGTGGATTAGAGATGGATGACATGATACCTATGTAGAGGGTCATAATTGTCATAACGGTCATGACCACACCCTATTATTAGAATATGTCAATATTATGTAAATAATATTCACCAATATACTAGGAGATACTTTAGGAGATAATTGTGTATTTAATAGTTTCCATATATATTGTATCTCACCCTATTTAAAGGGTATCATTCATTGGAGGACACGAAATATTCTGATAACCATAAATACTTTTATGGTATTTTTGGTATGAGAGCCTATGCTCTACAAATCCTAGCCGTCGCACACCCTCCTCTTTTCTCTTCGGTCTTCTCCTGTTTCGACAGCTATAATGACCGGGAAGGAAAGCACGCCCAACACCGAACCGAAATCCCCATCTCTGCATCCGGCTTATACGGTGACCAACATTCAAAACAAGGTTTGTACGCTCGATGGCACTAAGGTTACATATTCATCATTGGTGAAGCTTTTCAAGCTACACGCAAAGGCATATAAGGTTCTGGATCACATCGACGGCACAACATCACCAAAGGAAGGCGACTATGAGTTTAATTCTTGGCAAGAGATCGACGCCCTTATTCTCCAATGGATCTACGCCACGCTGTCCGACGAATATTTAGTTCGAGTTCTTGAAATTGACGCTACGACACGAGCCACATGACTGAAACTCGAAGGTATTTTTCTTAATAACAAAAGCTCTCGAGCTACGACTCTTGAGCATGACTTTACAAATCTCACACTTGGAGCTTGTTCATCCCTCGATGATTATTGTCAGAAACTTAAAGACATCGCCGAACAACTAGGTGATGTTGGCTTTCCGGTCAGCGAGCCACGGATCGTTATGCAACTTGTTCGAGGCCTCCTGTCCGAGTATGATGTCACCGCTGCCCTCATCAATCAAACCTCCCCGTCGTGGGATGATGCTCGCACTAGTCTACAAAAAGAACAACAACGAAAAGTCGCTCGCCAAAACAAAAATCAATCAGTGCTTGTTACTGCTCCTGTTTCCACTGCCACCACCACCGAACCACCTACCCAACCCAATAACCCACCCACACCAAACACAGCCCCTACTGATCCTAATTGGTACTCGCAAACATTTTATGATCCAAATCGTCCTCGTGGCCATGGTCAAGGCTACCGTGGCGGTGGTGGTCGGGGTTATTGGGGACGCGATAGCTACAACAACTCTCAATGGGGGCAACAATTTTCACCCAACTACCAACCCACCTACGGCCCACAGTCCCCACCGACCCCATTCTCATCTTAGAACACACCACCCACACCATACCCCTCTCAAGCTTGGGCCCCCAATCAACCTCCTCCTCCTTACCCTCAAGTGCAATACAACCAGACCCATATTGCTTACCAACAGGCCCAAATGCAACAATTGACCCAGCAGCGTCCCACCCCTACCCAATTCCACGACCCAAATGCTTTTAATGCATTAAGTCAGACGGACATTGGCACGACTCTTTCAATGATGCAAGTCAATTACCTAGACACTTCGTGGAACATGGATACAGGAGCATTCTCTCACATCACTGCTAATATCGGTAAAATTTCTACTCCAATTTTCTTTTTCTTCAAGTACTATTCTTGTTAGGAATGGCCATAAATTACCAATTACAGGATCTGGAAATTCCCTACACACTATTTCAACCAAAACCTACCAACTTAATAATGTCCTTCACTCTCTCACCTTTATCAAGGATTTACTTTCTGTTCGTAAATTCACATGTGATAACCAAGTTAGTATTGAATTTGACCCTTTTGGTTTTTATTTGAAGGACCTCAAGACATGCACCTTCCTTTCGCCATGACAGCACGAGGGACCTCTATCCTCTTACACCACCTTCATATGCTTTGGCCTCCGCTTATCAACACACCCGTGGCACGACCGACTCGGTCATCCTTGTACAACTATTTTAAATTTTTGTCTAGTCATAATTTCATTCATTATAATAAGACTACCAGTGATTCCATTTGTTCTTCTTGTCAAATTGCTAATAGTCAACGGTTCCCATTTAATGATTCAAAGTCTATTACTTTTGTTCCCTTTGATATCGTACATTGTGATTTGTGGACATCCCGATTATAAGCAAAAGCGGTTATAAATATTACATGGTACTCATTGATAATTTCACCTACAATGTTTGGGTCTACCCACTCAAATTTAAATTAGAAACGTTTCCAACCTTTGCTAAATTTCACAAACTAATCCACACTCAATTCAACCGTCTCATTAAAACATTTCAATGCGACTTGGGTGGTGAGTTTGACAATCACAACTTCAAGAACTTTGCCGCCCAACATGGCATGGTTCTCCGATTCTCATACCCCCAAACCTCACCACAAAACGGCAAAGCCGAATGGATGCTACGACGTCTTAACAATATTATCCGTGCACACCTTACCCATGCCCGTCTTCCACCCACCTCTTGGGTCGAAGCTCTCCACACCGCAACCTATCTTCACAACATTCTTCCTATCCCTAAGCTCAACAACCACACCCCGGCGTTCGCCCTTTATCACCGACATCAAACCTATGATCATCTTTGCATTTTTGGGTGCGCTTGTTATCCAAACGCCTCCGCTACCCAACCTCATAAACTATCGCCTCGGTCATCCTGATGCATCTTTCTAGGCTACCCGCCTAACTTTCGTATCCGGTCGGGTCCATATTTCACGTCATGCCGTCTTTGACGAACACGACTTCCCTTCCACCACCATTATCCCGCCCAACAATTACCAGTTCCTCGATGACGAGGCCTACCCTTTCTTCGCCACAACACTCCCAGCCGTACCTACTCACACTACGGCCCAATCACCTTTAACCATCGACCCAACCCATCCCTTCCCCAACCACCCTTCAACCGCCCAGCCCACTGTTAACCCAACCCAACCTCAGCCGTCTACACCACTACTGTCACCACCTAATTCACCACCGTCCCAATCCACTACTAATAATCCACCAAACTGTCACCACATGCACACCATATCCAAGGCTGGAATTTCAAAGGCTAATCCTAAATTTTATCTTACTGCCCCTTCCTCAAACCATGACATCTCACCCATTCCCACATCCCACCTCAAAGCCCTTCTACATCCTAATTGGCAAACGGCCATGAACACCGATTTTAGTGCTTTGTAGGAAAATCAGACATGGGAATTGGTACGACGACCGGAGGGGGTACCTATTACTCGTTTCATGTGGCTCTTTAGACATAAATTTAAATCAGATGGCGCTCTCCAGTGCTACAAAGCTCGGTTAGTGGTCAATGGCAAATCTCAAATGGTTGGAATAGACTGTCATGATACTTTTAGTCTAGTGGTTAAACCCGCCACCTTTCGCACAGTCTTAAGTTTGGCAGTCTCTCGGCATTGGATCATTCACCGACTAGACGTGAAGAATGCTTTCTTGCACGGTAACTTGGAGGAAACGGTGTTTATGTACCAGCCTTCGGGCTTTATTGACGATCAATGTCCTAATCATGTTTGTCGCTTGAAGAAATCTCTAAACGCTCTCAAGAAGGCCCCTCATGCATGGTATACTCGCTTTTCGACCCATTTGCTTTCTCATGGATTCCGTAGCCGTATATGTGATTCGTCACTATTCATTTACCAACGCGGTACTTCTATGGCGTATGTACTATTGTATGTCGACGATATCGTCATGACTGCCTCTAATTCGACTCTTCTAACGTCGATCATCACTATGCTATCTCGGGAGTTTGCCGTGACGGACTTAGGTCCTTTGCACTATTTTCTGGGAATCACTGTTACGAGGGACTCTAACGGGTTGTTCTTATCCCAATCGCAATACGCTCGGGACATCATACACCGAGCGAACATGACCGGTTCTAAACCTTGCGTAACTCCATGCGACATAGGCTCCAAACAAGGCGCCAATGATGGGGATCTTCTTGAAGATAGCACTCTCTACCGCAGTTTGGTAGGCACCCTCCAGTATCTAACATTCACGAGGCCTGATATCACTTATGCGGTTCAGCAGGTTTGTTTATTTATGCATGCCCCATGGGAGCCACACTTTTCCTCCCTTAAACGGATACTTCGTTACCTTTAGGGCACTACTGGTTTGGGCCTACACTTATCGGCCTCCTCCACATCATCTCTTATTGCATATTCTGATGCGGATTGGGGGGGGGGGGACTGCCTTGATTCTAGGCGCTCCACATCTGGGTACTGCATTTTCATGGGTGATAATCTGATCTCGTGGTCGCCTAAACGCCAGCCCACCATTTCACGGTCCAGTGCCGAGGCTGAATATCGTGGCGTTGCTAACGTGGTTGCCGAGACTAGCTGGCTTCGAAACCTTCTCCTCGAACTACGTGTCCCAATCTTAAAGGATACTATCATCTACTGTGATAATATATCAGCGTTTTATCTTTCAGCAAACCCCGTGCAACATCAGCGTACAAAGCATGTTGAAATGGACATTCACTTCGTTCGGGAAAAGGTACAAATTGATCATGTTAAAGTTCTCCACGTGCCCTCCTCATCGTAGTATGAGGATATTTTCACTAAGGGTCTTCCTCGCATGCTTTTTGAAGAATTTCGTTCCAGTTTGTGCGTTCATCCATATCACGCTTCAACAGCGGGGGACTATTAGAATATGTCAATATTATGTATATAATATTAACCAATATACTAGGAGATACTTTAGGAGATAATTGTGTATTTGATAGTGTCCATATATCTTGTATCTCACCCTATTTAAAGGGTTATTATCATTCAATGGAGGACACAAAATATTCTGATAACCATAAACACTTTTACCTATAGCCTAAGTAATTAAACAAATTTGTTAGGATGCAATAAAGGAATTTGAATGGTATCTGGTTGGTCTTATAGTTGTTCACATTTAGACCTAACTTCAATTCCTTCAATGATAAGTCCTCCTTTTAGTTGTTGACCCTTCACTTCCGTTAAATTCATTTTCACACCCTCACTTTTTTCTCCAACAATGAATTCTCCAATTTCGATTTCCATCCATCCATCTCCTCTCTTGCTCGGTCGTTGGCATTTTCCTTCCACTACTCGTTTCTCCATCATTTGTCTCCGGTTCATGAAAAACAGTGATTCTAACTGTTGTTTTTGCTCATCTAGGGGACATAAATATGTTGTGTTGGTAATCGAGCATGTCCCGCTTGAGATCGATGTCTCACATGGAATAGCGTCTAACCCAAATGAGTGATCAGAAACCTTAACTATAAGATAAGCACCGTATGTTGTGTTAGTAGATAAATCTTCAGTATGTATCCTTCCTTCAATTTCCATGTTGGATATTGTTTTTAGCTCAACTACCTCAGAAAATCTGCGCAGACGAAAGTTAATTTAGCTTCCATTTGACTGATATAAAACTCACATTAATCATTTAAAATAGGCTCAAACTATTGGCACACCAAAGGTGCCTATTTGCACACTTTAGGGTTTATATATGTTGCGTATATATCTATATGCAGCGTATAGGGTTGCATAAAAATCAGTCTCTGACTTAGTTCACTAATTGTCTGGCTGCTCCTATACGATGCGTATAGACCTATACGCAGCGTATATAAAGGGTCAAAAACACAAGATTTTCTAGATGTTTCTAAAAAAAACCACCCTTTATATACGCTGTGTATAGGTCTATACGCAACGTATATAAAAGGTCAAAACACAATTTTACCCCTGGTTTGGAATGCTTATAGCCCCAAATACATGGGTAAAATAGTCCTTTTTACCAAATTTGCCCCATATAAACGCCACATACAGGGCTATACGCGGCGTAGATTTTCTAGATGTTTCTAAAAAAAACCACCCTTTATATACGCTGTGTATAGGTCTATACGCAACGTATATAAAAGGTCAAAACACAATTTTACCCCTGGTTTGGAATGCTTATAGCCCCAAATACATGGGTAAAATAGTCCTTTTTACCAAATTTGCCCCATATAAACGCCACATACAGGGCTATACGCGGCGTATAGTAAAAAATACCATTTTACCTCATATAAACCTATACGCGAAATGTTTTAAAAACCGGTTTTTAAATCATACCGGGATGGCCTTAAAAATGGTTAAACCGGTAGAACCGGGTTATACCGGGTGGTTCAACCGGATGACCTAGTTAACTCTATAATTTCATAGAGATACATACGTAGAAAAAGTGTAATGTACAATAGGGCTTATCGTACGCTCGTACGCTCGTACGATATAGTGAAATCGCATGTTATCGAAAAGCATGTTAGAAATCGCATGTTGTTTTTTTTTAAGCAATTTCGCATGTTGGTAAATATGATGAAATCGCATGTTGGTATATAAAGCAATTTCGCATGTTGGTTTTTCATCACAAATCGCATGTTCAAGACTGAATTCGCACAAGATCGTACGGCTAAGATGATGGCGTACATTTTGGTACGATAAGAGCCATTGTACGTTAACCTAACCATACATACGTACATGAATTATATTGACGTAACTTATCAGTTTTATTTTTTTTCACTAACATAATAAATTAGAATATAACTATTATCATATCCTCTTTCTTTTTAAGTTTTAAAACTACTAATGAAGATAGAACTGGAAGCATGATGAAGATGGAGTGATGAACCGATGAAGATGGAGCTGAATCATGTGGATGAAGTGATGAACCGTAAGTGATGATGGTTTTGAATGTTGATTGATGGATATGTATCTGATGAAACTCTAGATTACTAAAAACCCAAACCAAAATAAGTATGGCCCGGTACCGGTATTCCGGATTTTACCGTTGGTACAAATCTTATGCCGTTTCACTTATTTACCAGGGTGTTTTGTAGCGGATTTGCATCCGGCACCGGTAATACCGGTATAACCAGCCGGTATTTACCGGTTTTTAAAGCTAGAGTTTGGTATGTAAATAGGCATTTTGGTGTGCAAATATGTACACCCTTAAAATATTATAACTTCTATAATGCTAACAAACCTTGAGGTAGAATTGGCAGTCCAAGTCCAATGATTTGGTTCATTGCTTAAAGAAATAGAAAGTGCTCTTGCTGACAGAATCCAACATTTTCTCCCACTTACTTTGTCTAATGAAAAGCTCTGCATGGATTACACAAGTCAAAAGGTCAATACTGTAAACCCAAAAATTAAAGTGGAAGTTAATTTTTCAAAGTGTGGAGAGAATAACAAACACAAACTCACCCTGAGTCCACCATCCATAGGAATACAACCACATAGCTGGAAAAACAATTCTTTCTTAGAAGAAACATTGAGTTCAGTGTGTGATCTAGAGAGAATACGAGGTAGATCCGACGGCAAGAATCTGTCCCAAACCGTGTCAGATTCAGCAGCGAACCGTAACGAAGAAGATACAAGCATAAATCTAGATGCGTCTGGTGGAGTGGTTAGTGATAAAACAGTGGAAATACAGTCTTCTGGCAACATGTTCAATCTTGTGGCCATTTCTAATTTCTAACTAGATTTGTAAAATATATCTGATAATGATGAAATGGTGGGTGGTTAATGTTTGTTATGTTGTGGGCAAAGGGTGGATAATGATATATAGTAAGTGAGATCTAGTGGTGGGTGGGGCTGGGTTACTGGTGGTTGTTTCTGAGAAACCAGGTGTCTAGGCAAGTTGTGGGACTACGTTATATTTGTTTGAATATGAATGGGATTTGATTGGAAGAGATAGGCCATTTATGCCTTGCATTGCCATATGGAAATCAATCTACAGAAGATTCTTTTAAAAATGATATGTTATTCTAAGGAAGGTTTAAAAAAACATGTGATACTTTTACATATAGCATATTTGCCGTTCGAAAAAAAAAAAAAAAATACTTTGTCTAGTATTTTATTAGTTTGTATATGCCGTTCGAAAAATCAAATCACTTTGTATCTAATATTTTATTAGTTAATATTATTAAATTCTTAATTCTTTATCTAGTATTTTGTTAGTTACTATTATTAAATTCTTAATTCTTCGATTGACTAACTTATGATTTATTTGTTATACTTAAGTTTATATTATTTTATGTATATAGGTTAAAGTTTTAGAAAAAGAAGAAAAAAACGTGTAAAACAATAAGATTAATGTTTTATAAAAAATAAAAATAAAAAAGGTGTCAAAATTCTACCAATATACACAGGTAATGCAGTTCACAAAATGATAAACCTAATCCGAATTATGAAACTATTAACAGTGGTTATGATATCAATTGTTTTCGATGCCTTTCAATATTGATACAATGTACATATATAGGATACACTATGGAAACTATCCTCCTATAAACATGGTAATACAATAATCTTCTAAATACAAAAGATGGTGGAGATCAATGCCATAATCGGATGGCTGACTAATACTCCCCCTCAGTTTGAGCGGAGGCTCCGACAGACGGTCAAACTGGCACGAAAACTTTCAAATAGCTGTCTTGAAAGACCCTTGGTGAAGATGTCGGCGTACTGAAAGGAGGACGGCACATGGAGGACACGAACATGACCTAACTGAACCTTCTCTCGGACGAAATGGATATCAAGTTCCACATGTTTTGTCCGTTGATGTTGAACCGGATTTTCCGATAAGTAAACGGCTGAAATGTTATCACAATATACTATTGTTGCTTGACGAATCGGGGTGTGTAACTCTAGTAGGAGGTTGCGAAGCCATGTGGTCTATGCAACGGCATTGGCGACCCCTCGATATTCAGCTTCAGCACTTGAACGTGATATGGTGGGTTGCCGTTTTGAGGACCAAGAGAGAAGGTTGGAGCCCATGTAGACACAGTAGCCAGAAGTCGATCTTCGAGAGTCGGGGCATCCAGCCCAGTTAGCGTCGGAATAGGCGGTTAAGGACAAGCTGGGACTGGCAGATAAACGTAGGCCATATTCCAAAGTCCCCTGAATATAACGTAGTATGCGTTTTAGGAATGCAAAATGAGGTTCCCTGGGAGCATGCATAAATAAGCATATATGTTGTACCGCATAAGTGATGTCGGGTCTCGTGAATGTTAAGTACTGTAGAGCTCCTGCTAAACTGCGGTATAAGGTACCATCCTGAAGTGGGTCACCATTCAGAGCACTAAGCTTTGAATTAGTATCAACGGGGGTAGAGCAGGGCTTGCAGTTTGTCATGTTGGCCCGATGTAGGATATCTTTAGCATATTGAGACTGAGACATGAATAACCCATGAGAATCCCGTTGAACAGTGATACCTAAGAAATGATGCAAAGCTCCCATATCTGACATAGCAAACTCTCGAGAGAGAAGCCCAATAATGTTGTTAAGTAATGCTGGAGATGAAGCTGTCAGAATAATGTCATCAACGTAAAGCAGTAAATAGGCCATATGACCACCATTATGATAGATGAATAAGGAGGGGTCACAGACACTGCTCCTGAATCCCTTAGATATGACAAAAGTTGAAAATTTGCTGAACCAAGCCCGAGGCGCCTGCTTAAGACCATAAAGAGACTTTCGCAGGCGGCACACATAATTAGGACGTGAAGTATCCACAAAGCCTGGGGGGTTGGTGCATGAAAACTGTTTCCTGTAAATCCCCGTGTAAGAAAGCATTTTTTACGTCAAGCTGATTTATGGCCCAACCCTTAGAAATAGCCAGAGATAAAATTGTTCGAATGGTAGCCGGTTTTACAACCGGGCTAAAAGTGTCTGCACAATCTATGCCAACTGTCTGGGATTTCCCGTTCACAACCAGACGTGCCTTGTACCTGTCTAGAGAACCATTGGCTTTGAACTTATGCCGAAACAACCACATACACCTGATGATAGGATGAGACTGAGGTCGAGGTACCAACTCCCATGTACCATTATCTATTAATGCTTTATACTCGCAGTTCATGGCACTTTGCCAATTTGGGTCGGCCAAGGCTCGTAGGTGGGATGTGGGAATGGGAGAAACAGTGGGAAAGGAGGTGGTGGTTAGGTTATACTTGGGGTTAGGTTTGGTGATACCTTCCTTTGCCCGGGTGGTCATAGGGTGGGTGTTGGTTGGTGGCGGTAGAGGTAGAGATGTGGTGATGGGGGTAGGAGGTTGGCCGAGAGGGTTAGTTGGGGGGCTGTGGTGATAGGCGGGTCGGGTGGAGGACACGGGGTGCTGGGTGGGGAGTGGGCCGAGGTATGGTTGGGTAGTGGTGTTTGGGCTGGTGTAGTGATAGGGCCGGTGTAGGAAGTGGGCTGTAGGGGAACGGGTGAAGGAAAAGTATGGGCCGGTGAAGTGATTGGGCCGGTATTGGAATTGGGCTGTAGGGGAGCGGATGAAGGGACAGTAGGTGTAGGGAAAGTGTATGGTATATCGGGTAGTGGTTCGGTATCAAGGAAGTGGTATGTAGGTTGGTGTGGGGTTTCGGCAAAGGGAAAGGATGACTCATCAAATTGTACATGTCTGGAGATATGAACCTTGTCGGTTGAAGGATCAAGACAACGATACCCGCGAAAGTTGGGCGGGTAGCCGAGAAAGATGCACCGGTGAGAGCGTTGTAGGAGTTTGTTAGGTTGGGTGGCAGACTCATTTGGGAAACATGCACACCCAAACACTTTTAGGTGGTCATATGTGGGATGACAAAGAAACAAAGCATATGTGGGTGTGTTGAAATTTAAACGTTTAGTAGGAAGAATGTTATGTAAGTAGGCAGCAGTGTGGAGTGCTTCTACCCAAAAAACGGGTGGTATCTGTGCATGTGCAAGAAGGGTTCTTATGATGTCGTTGAGACGTCTGAGCATACGTTCAGAACGACCGTTTTGGGGTGAGGTTTGTGGACAGGAAAAACGAAAGGTAAGACCGTGTTGGGACGCAAAAGTATGAAACGCATTGTTGTCAAATTCTCCCCCTAAGTCACATTGAAATGCTTTTATGTTTTTGTGAAATTGAGTTTGAATAAATTTGTGAAACTTTATAAACGTGGAAAATGTTTCAGACTTAAACTTTAGGGGGTACACCCAAACATAATTAGAATAGTTATCCACGAGGACCATATAATATTTATACGAGGCATTGCTAAGGACTGGAGATGTCCATAGGTCACAGTGAATAATATCAAAGGGTGCATAAGTAAATGAAATAGAATCACCAAACGGAAGCCTTTTACTGTTTGACATATGACACGAATCACAAAAACCAAAAGAATCCTTGGTACACGAAATGTTAAAATGACTGGAAAGAAAATGTAAAACTTGAGAACCGGGGTGGCCTAAACGGTCATGCCACTTATTGGAAGACGCTGTTAAAAGGACTTGAGTTGGTGGAGTGAAAGGGTAAAGATCACCGGTGCTATCATGGCGTGAAAGAAGTTGTCTAGTCTTGAGATCCTTCAAAGTAAAACCGTAAGGATCAAATTCAATAGACAAACAATTATCGCGTGTAAATTTTCTAACAGAGATAAGGTTTTTAACGACGTTAGGGGCATAAAGTATGTTATTTAGGGTATAGGATTTGTCGTTGGTAGTGTGTGAGCTGTGGCCCGAGCCCAAAATTTTTAAAGTTTGACCATTACCTACAAGTATTTTAGTATTAACAGAAGAAGAAACATGAGAGGTGATCTGACCTTGGTCTGAAGTGATGTGAGATGAGGCGCCCGTGTCCATGTTCCAGGTGTGATCCGGCTGATTCAAGGTGAGGGTAGAGAGGGCTGCACCGAGTTCGGTAGGTTGTAAAGGATCCACTGCTGAAGGTTGGTAGTTGGGCTGGTAGGGAAAACCAGGAGGTGGGCCGTAGGGGAAAGTGTTGGGCTGGGGTGGCAGGTGGGCCGCTAGGCCAAAACCGGGATAGGGAGTGGGCGGAAGGGGCTGTTGGGGCTGAGGTGTAGGGGCTGTTTGGGCTTGATTTGGGACGGGTGGAGAGGTGGGCCGGTTCCAGTTGGAGACCCAAGGTGATTGGGCCGGATGTGGGCACGGCGGTGGAGTGGGCCACCAGGAGTAGGTGGTGTGGTTCGGGTTTGGGGAGTGGTTATTTGGGTAGGTGTTGTAATGTGAGGATCGGCCACGTCCCCCGTAGTTGTTGCCACGACGGCGGTAACCGCCTCGGCCACGACCCCGACCACGGGATGGGTGACGTTGTGAGTAAGGGTCAAACTGTTGGGAGGGGTTGTAAGAGGGTGGTGGAGACGGTGTGTTGTTGGAGGGTGGGGGTATGTTGTTATTGGTGGGAGCCGACACGCGTGGAGCCGTGAAAGCCGTGTGTTGTCTAGCAGCTTGACGACGTTGCTCGCGTTCAATCATGTCGCGAGCATCATCCCAAGAAGTATTGGATTGAGTAATAAAGGCAGCAGTGGTGTCATATTCATGTGGCAATCCTTGAATCATCTGGAGAACTAACCTGGACTCGGGTATGGGTTGGTCAACATCTTTCAGTTGCTCCGAGATGTCTTTGAGTCGTTGGAAGTACTCGTTCAGCGACGAGCAAAAGGACAGAGTGGTGGTTGTGAAAGCATGTAGGAGGGACGAA
Source organism: Helianthus tuberosus (assembly GCA_030545235.1). Classification (NCBI taxonomy): domain Eukaryota; kingdom Viridiplantae; phylum Streptophyta; class Magnoliopsida; order Asterales; family Asteraceae; genus Helianthus; species Helianthus tuberosus. The sequence continues at coordinate 106,619,679 of CM060383.1, forward strand.
GCACGAGCATTCTTGTTGTTGTGAAAAATCGATTGGAGTTTGTCCCAAGCTTGCTGAGCCGTGATGGTGTCATCAAGAACACGAGCCCAGTAGCCGTCGGAAAGCGTTCCGTATATCCATTGGAGAACCACGGAGTCGACTTTCATCCAGGCTTCATATCCCTCATCAGTTTTAGCCGGAGGTCCGGAGCCGTCTATATGATCTAGCACGTCGTATCCTTTCGCGTGGAGTTGGAAACATTTTACCCAGGCCGAGTACGTGACCTTTTCGCCGTCAAGAGTTCTGACTTTGTTTTGTATATTGGTAACAGAATAAACGGGATGTAAAGGTTTCGTGTCGGTCGAAACCGGAGTGAGAGAGGAGCTTTCTTTGTCGTTCATGGTCGAAACTGGTGGACTAAGGCGGCGAAGAAGAAAAGAAAAAAATCTTTATGGCTCTGATACCATAACAGTGGTTATGATATCAATTGTTTTCGATGCCTTTCAATATTGATACAATGTACATATATAGGATACACTATGGAAACTATCCTCCTATAAACATGGTAATACAATAATCTTCTAAATACAAAAGATGGTGGAGATCAATGCCATAATCGGATGGCTGACTAATAACTATAACACAATCAAATCCAAATGAACAAAATGTTGAATTAAATCGTACCAATATACCCGCAGGGTTACTCATTTTTGTATTCGTTGTTTTATTTTCCCGTCATTGATCGGTAATCCGTTGGAAACTACAAGATTATACATTTGAAAAATGAACCGCAACTGACTTTTCATAGGGTGTTTGTGTTAAACAGTTTATTGATGGATTGTCCTTTGATACGATCACTTATAAAGACGTACGATGTTCCACCAAAAATGGAACCCAAAAAAATTACTCCATATATGATATTTGTCAGTTGTTTTCATGTAATGCCATTGCTTACCTTTGTCCCTTGTCCAAACGACGTTATTTTATAACACCTTGGTTTCTTTGGTGGTAACTAAAATGTTGGAACTTGTGTTCTCATAATTAAAATACGACAAAGAGGGTTTTCGAATCCTTATATTTGGCTATGATATCCCCAGCTTGTAACATGACCCTGCAAAGGTGGTTGTGGAATATTTGCCTTTATTTGTGGTTTCCTCATTGATGCATGAAAAATTACCTCATAAAACGAAGATGATTGGATTTTGTGTATTTTGGGGTGCCTCTTTGTATAAAAAAAAAACACCCTTACATAGTATTACGTAGGTCTGTGTATTGGTGCCCGAAGTATGAGATCTCTATGGTTAATTCACAGGTTTGCGCCATCTCATAATTTGTTTTATACCCGTCTAGTGGACGGGTATTTTAATGTCATCTTGACCCAAGTTTTTTTTCTTGTTTTCTTTGCATTCTAAACAAAAACATTCTTTGCATTCATATTTACATGATAACATGCCCAAAAAAAAGAATCCGACAAAGCAACGTTGACATTGCATTGAGTCTTTAAGCGGGCCACTAACTGCTAATGGAAGGTATTTAGTATGGACTAAAGAATTACCTAAGGTATCTTACTATTTTTATACACCTAAGACTGATTGATCTAATAATCCGTTTTTATAAACTCAAAACAATAATTGATGGATTAGATAAGCACTATTAAATACTTGCCTCATTGTAAGTTCCAACAGGTACTCGGAACAATATTATACGTATAGAAAATGTTCTACTCGATTCGAATCTTGATCTTACAAACACTAGTAAAGGGAAGGTGGGGCAGGGATAAAACTATGAAAGTTCTGGATCTAGTGGGTTTAGACAGAAGTTTGGATAAGATAGAACTAATTCGGTAGAAATCTCGTCATTATAGTCATAAGTAGAAGGTTCCATTTCATACCGAAAGAGTATACATCATTTACAAGCTGGAAAGAGCATCATCCAATCTCTCCAGCATTTCCTCTCTAAAGTCCAAAACTTATCAACTAATGAAGAATTTTTTGCAGGTTTAGGTGGTTTGAGATTAAAAAGAGTGTATCGAGGTGGTTTGAAAATTTGTGATCAACATTAGGTAGGTCGATGTTTCATACAACGATCTTCCTTCTCTTTTCTGCAAAAGCTTAGATGGTTCTGCAAAAGCTGAAGATGTTGCTGAAAGTCGCTGTTTCAAACAGCAATGTTGCTGAAAGTCGCTGTTTGATGTCACAATTTTAATGAAGTCGCTGTTTCATACTACAATGTTAATGAACGTCGCTGTTTCATTGGGCAATCTTAAAGAAGTCGCTGTTTCATTGTGCAATCTTAAAGAAAGTCACTGTTTTGTAAAGCAATCTTATAAGAAGTTGCTGTTTGATAAAGAAATCTTCCTCAAGATCGCTGTTTCAAACAAACATCTTCATTAAGGTCGCTGATTGATAAAGAAATGTAATAAAAAGTCGCTGAATGACTGTGTCGTTTTGCAGCAGGAGTCACATGTGAGTTCTAATTTGAAATTGTGGCCATTAAAAAGACTGTCATATACGGTACCCTATGACATGCAAAATCAGACCTCTCACCAATGCAAATGCATGCATTCTTATCTCACATGATATGACTACACAATGCAAACTTTAATTTCATTGTAATTTTTAAATCGGGCTGTGTAAGAATTCCACTGTTGAGTAAGATTTCCACTGTTCTTTAGTATGGATTCTAAAATTGCAGAGAAATGGGTCTTTAAAGATGAACATAAACCAAAGCACAAGCACATTTCGTTTCAAACACCTAACAAACCAAGCGTCAAACCTTGCTTTACCGATAAATTTTCTGTGAACTTTGATCTACCGAAGATGAGTTTTGAATGTCATCCTGGTCCTCTTAATGCATCGGTGTTGTTTTTGAACAAGGATCACCGGGCGTTTGAGGTTTTCAAAAACCCAGAAAATTTCAGTAACCCGATAAATATTAAACGATCAGATCGATCGTTCTGGAAGTATATGAAACAACATCTGGTTGGTCCAAGGGTAGAAGCTTTAATACGTGCTGCAGGATTCAGTGGGATACTGGACATTGGGTACCGGTATATAGACCACGCCTTAATAACTGTGTTGGTTGAGCGGTGGAGGCCAGAAACTCACACGTTTCACCTTCCTTTCGGCGAAACCACTGTGACATTACAGGATGTTAACGTGCTGTGGGGGCTACCAATAGATGGGGAGTCTGTATCTGGGGCTGACACTGGTATAACAATGTATACTGCAAGATCCAAGTGTCAAGATCTGTTGGGGTTTACCCCTGAGGAAACTGAAGTGAAGGGTAAAAGGGTTAAGTCGACGCAAGTTTTACAAGAAATAACGTCTGATTTTTTTGAAAACCAAGCATCAGATCAAGACTGTCTTTTTCGTGCACGCTTAATATTATTTTATTTGATAGGATGCACAGTCTTACCTGATAATACAAACAACCTGATTTCTCTAAATTTTTTGGAGTTTCTTGAAGACTTGCCCGCATGTTCGGGTTATAATTGGGGTGGTGCTATGTTATCCCACCTTTATAGAAACCTTTGTAACGATGCAGCACCTAATGCTATAGCCGTTACTGGCCCAGTGTCGCTTCTACAAGTGTGGGCTTTGGAGAGGTTTCGTTGTTTTGCTCCTGCTATTGCCGAGTTCCACTACAATGCCCCGTTAGCTGCTCGGTAGAGTAAATTGAAAAAAATTTAATTTATTTTTTCGGTATGTATATAACACTATGTTAATTTATTATTTATCTTTGTAGGTGGAAGGGAAGCTTAGGTTGTACAGAGGTTCCCACACATTGCCTCAAATCATATAGATCTCAGCTGCAATTTATGACCGAGGCAACGATATGGTTGTTAGTTGTTGACATATAAAAGTTTTTTTGAAGACGTTTCTAAAGTTTGAATTTTTTTTGTTTCAGTTTAATTGGAGACCATACGACGACATTGTGGGTAGACTCCCCAATATATGTCGGAGTGGTATGGGAATTTGGCTGAGTTGCCCTCTGCTATACTACTCGGTTGTGGAGCATCACTATCCTCAACGAGTGATGAGACAGTTTGGCATGGTCCAGTATATACCACACCCAATTGCCATAGATCAAATTGAGCATGCCAGGCTTCATACCATAAACCGGATCGGGAAAACTAGGTGGAACTGGAGATCTCATCACGATCCGTATGTTCGTGGGTGGGACACACGTCATCAAAACTTGGTTACCGGGGAATACATCACATCTATTTCCATTGCCAATGATTACATGGCGTGGTACATGCAGTATACCGTGTTATATCTGACGAGCCCACGGTTGCCACCTCTCCCCATGAGCGACTTCCAAGATGAAGGAGCAAGGGTCCAAATGATGGTATATTTAAGTTTAAAATTATTCAACGTTACCTTTATTATTCTTAGTATAAAAATTAATTATTAATATTTTTTTTGTAGTCGGAGACGATGGGTCTTATACACCGATCTCAAGATCTGGACTTTATGCAGGGTGCGACGTATCGGGCCCTTGAGATGTCTAATGTTCCAGAATACACACAATATTCGACTCACCTGACACAGGAGCCGGTGGACCTTGTTTCATATCCTCGTACACAGAGGTTAGGGAGGCCACGACGTCGTGGACGTGGTGGTAGAAACGTTCAAGAGCCTAGGCCATCAAATTGGGGCAGAAACTTCAAAACAGGGGGGATCAGGATCCGGTGTTAACAAAAATGAAATTTTTGCGGGAAACTTTGGTGGGTCACAAAACGTTGGCACTATGTTTGCGAACGCTAATCTAGCCGCAAGCAATGATAATACTGAGTCATGGCAGTCAATTTTGGCTACGGCATGCAACTCCGGCGGGTATGACATGAACGGCTTATTGGACTTGCAAGAAAATGATGTGGGTAACAACAATCAGTTTGTGGACCCAAACATAAGTCAGGCAGGGTTTGTTACCCCCTCCTCACAGATGATCACCTTTATGCCGGACAGCCAATCACACTATCAGTACTGGGCCCATAACCAAAGTAACGAAGATCACCAGACCCGTTATCAAAATCCTGAACGAAACCCCTTAGACCGGGGTGTCGACTTGAACCTGTTTCTAGCGAATGACCTATAATTAACTGGTTTAAGAATGCAATACATTTTTGAATTAATATATTGTGTTTTTTGTTGTTGTTATTTGTGCAATATATTTTACTATTATTTTATTGTTCAAAGTAAACTGATACTGAGCTAATTTCATAGCATTAAAAAGTTCATTACATTAACCAAAAAAAGACATCAATAACTGGTTCAAAGTAAACTGATAGTGAACTTCTGAAACTTAAACTAAAAATACACATAAACCACCACAATCATGAACCAAGTAAACAATAAACACATCTTCAAAAACAACACTTCCTTAGCTTTCTTAATTGCCAAATCATCTTTGTTTTCCATGCTTCTTAACAGTGCTCGTATTACCTTCTCACAACCAGGGCATGAATATGAAGTTGGAGATGAAGGTGGAGATGAAGGTGTATCAGCCCACCGTATAAAACCACAATCTTTCTTCTGTAAAAACACAACAATCAGGAAATAGCCATATAATTAACTTCAATCAACTATAATTTTAACTTACACAACATAAGAAGTGGCGATTTGGATTAGCTTTTGTCTTTGAAACCTTATAGCAAGTTGCTGCACCACATGAACAGAGAAATTGAGAAGCTTCCCCGCCCTGAGATGATTTCTTGTTGGAGCTTGCAGCGGATTTTTGAGACATTTTCAGGTTGGATCGATTTGGGAATTAGGGTTTGTATGAAATCAGGGAGCCACAAAAGAAGAGAAGTAAATCAGTTGGATCGATTTAGCGAATGAGGGATTTATAGATGTTTATCATTAAGGTTATAAAGGATATTTCACAATTTTTAACCAATATGCATTTTTCTCAAAAAGAAAAATGATTTTTAATTGAATTTCCACCCTCTATAAATACCCCACCAAGTATGAGAACTCCACAAAAACCACAACCACCTTTATCAATTATGGCAAACCAAGGTGACAATCAACTAGCTGATGAACAAGACAATTCGCATGTGGTCCAGAGAAACTCATTTTCGATTCTAAACAAATTAAGACGTCCAAGCGGTCGTTCTAACACTTCGTCTTTTCCCAAGCCGACCCGAAACGATATCCTAAATAACCTCGGGTCGTCCGCTCAGTCAAGTAAACCTGGTGGCAACCCTCCAGAAAGAAAAATTTTGCATTTCCAACCGACAAGTCCGAAAATTGGTCAAGGGATGCTGTTGATTTTTACCTAAAGGGGGGGTTCCCCTTTTTTTTATTCTCGCTTTTTAGGGGAAATACAGCTACCTAGAAGCTTTTGGGGTAGCCTACTAGGCTACGAATCTAATGCATGCCTAAATGACATTGTAATTCCAATCCTACCATTATTAATTTTTATTACACAAATCACTGATTAGATATATTATTTTTATGGCAGCATGTTCAAGCGTGGACGTTAAGGCTGATGCGGCTACGATAGTCAAGGAAATTGCGTTGGACGGTTTTACCTTCGCAATTTTTTGAAGACGTGTGTTATACGAAGGATTGTTTAAGAGCGGTAGACATGGCGGGAAGGAAGGAACCATACCCTCCATTTTGGGAGGTTGATTATTTGTATATTCCGATATGGATTAAGCCGGAGGACTGGTTACTATTCCATGTTGATATGTTTAACATGGAAATAACACAATATTGGACTGATAAAAGATGGGGAAATGAAAAACGACAGCTGGTTGAAAACGTCATGGACATTTTTCCAATTTTCTTCAAGCATTTTCTTGACCAAATCCACTATTGGCGAAACTCAAAATACTGCACAAACAAAAAAGTTTCATTTGGTTTTGTTCAAGATGGTGTGCCTCAGGACAATGGTAACATTGCTAATTCAGGGGTTCTTGTCTGTATGATGATGGAGAACCTTGTAAGAGGCAAGTCGCTCATTGATGAAAGTGACGTAGAAGAGGCTTGTATCAACTACCGTCGCCACATGGCTAACGAGCTTTATAGATGGTGTTATATGTAGGATGAATGTTGTTTTGGTTTATGAATTGTGCTTTCGCACTATCTTTAAAATAAAAATATAATGTTTCCTCATATTCTTGCATTTATGCTTTTTGACAAAAAAGGGTCATCCTTGCTTTTTCTGAGTTTGTTATCTAAATGGTACGTCGCATGTCACCGTCATCGGGTTTCTCTGTGTTTTATGCTAGGGTGAATAAGGACTTAGGCTAGTGGCGTCGTCTTGCCAGAGGTCGTTTCCCCTCGTTTTGGGGGGGGGGGGGGGGGGGGGGGCAAAACGGGCTTAAAAGCCATTTTTTGTTTTTTGACAAAAAGGGTCATCCTTGCCTTTTCTGAGTCTGTTTTCTCACCGGTGCGTCGCATGTCACTGTCACCGGGTTTCTTCGTGTTCTATACTAGGGTGAATAAGGACTTAGGCCAGTGGTGTCGTCTCGTCGGAGCTCGTTTCCCCTCGTTTGGAGGGGCCAAAACGGGCCTAATAGCCATTTTTTGCTTTTTGACAAAAAGGGCCATCCTTGCCTTTTCTGAGTCTGTTTTCTCACCGGTGCGTCGCAGGTCACCGTCACCGGGTTTCTCCGTGTTCTACGATAGGGTGAATAAGGACTTGGGCGAGTGGCGTCGTCTCGCTGGAAGTCGTTTCCCTCGTTGGGGGGGGGGGGGGGGGCAAAACGGGCCTAAAAGCCATATTTTGCTTTTCTATATAAAAAAGTGCCGTATCATGATATTTAATAATTTAAACCAAATACAAATACGATAAAGCATTGCATGTTTTATTACACATTTGGGGGTGAAAAAAGAGCTGCATAAAACTCATCCGCCATCTCTCGTCTGTATTTCGCGCAAGCCTCGACAAGATCTCCCCCAATCCCGACGTCCTCGTCATTAACTAGTTTAGTTAACAACATACAAACTGACACCCCTGAATCAGGTCCTGGTTTTTCCTTTTGATGTTGGCAAACTTCAGTATGTGTCACCATTGTCTTTTCCACATATGGGCGTCTAGAATATTCTCAGTGGAGATTTGTTCCAAAAATGTTTTGAATAACGATTCAAATTTTATTAGGGCTAGGTATACCCTAACTTGAATCAAGCTTGACCCATCAGAAACACTTGAAGCACATGTCCCAGTAAAATATAAGGTAAGGTGAAGTGTCCACATATCAACACGAACCAAGAACCAGTCTTGAAGGTCAACACTGATTGGAATATAAACCTGAGACAAAAATAAATAAGTTAAACATATTTGGTTTAAAATAAACACTGGGGGATGTAAGTGTTACCGTATCGATGTCCCAAAATGGAGGGTAATGTTCCTTTAATCCAATGGCAAAAGGTAGCGCACGGTGGTTCGGATTCTCACCCAAAAGGTCTAGGAATTGTGGTGGTAGAATCGTCCATGGAAACAGTTGTTCTGGTTTTCTGGATTTTTTTTATTAAAATCCATCTGAACCTCATAATTCTCGTCACCCATCCACACACATGCTACAATGGGGAAAGTTTTATAACATGAGAATAAAACATATTTTTCGGAGAACCTATATTTATACTCCTTACCAGTGCCAACAAGTAACCATTGTTCTCATATCCAAGTAGGCCACCCCAAAACTCGGATTCGAGTTGTCTCCTTCCAAGGAATCCGCTAAAACAGAAAGAAGAATCGCCGTTATAATAGAATGCCATTACATTTTTTGACCACGATCTAGACTCTTCTATTGGGTAATAATACTAGTGTGTCTTTCTGGGGATCTTTTCAGGGGGGGGGGGTATCAGGAACTTCCTCCAGCTCCAAGAACGATTCTTCCAGGTCCCCCATTTATTGTGTGTGGTTGGTGCAATTCGAGATGGGGGTATGAGTCACTATTTATGTTAGAAATCTTATACTATGTTGCTGTTTCATCCAGAAATCTGATACTAGGTCGCTGTTTCATCTAGAAATCTTACACTAGGTCACTGTTTCATCCAGAAATCTTATACTAGGTCGCTGTTTCATCTAGAAATCTTATACTAGGTCGTTGTTTCAAGCATACATCTTATACTAGGTCGTTGTTTCATCTATAAAAAAATTTGTTGTTTCAGATAAAGTGGTTCCTATTGCTGATATTCAGTATTCTCGCAGACTCGTATCCTTTTTTCTTTGAAGACACCACGTAAAGTCTGAACAACAGACATCACGTGGTGTCTTCAGAGAAAAAGAGACGAGTCTTCGTATGAAGTGTTCCTAAGGTTTAAACATCAACGTTAGGTTTAAACATCAATGTTACTGAAGGTGCTAGCAACCCCCTCGATATCACTTTAGACCAGTTGAAACTAAAATTACGTTTTTACCCCTAACTTTTTCTCTATAAGATCCCTTGCAAAACAGCCCTCCATTGGTCCTCATCACTCTTCTTTGCAACACCATTTCTTAGTCATGGATAAGCGGAATGGTAAGAAACGGTTACCTCCGTTCTCCCACTTTCAAAACAACAGCATGAGTGAAGAAGACATCAAAGCTTGTTTGGAATGGGAACTAACCCCAAAGCTTCCTGATTTAGAGGAAGGAAAGAAATCGAAAAAATCAGAAGTTGTCGAGGTAAGAGGATCGTCTTCCGGTGCTGTTGTGAATCATCAACTGGCGAAACAGAAGGACGTTCTTGGAAAAAAGAAACAGGTTGAAGAAATCCCCGTTGTTAAAAAAGTTTGGCCTATGACAATCAACAATTTGATTTCAACCCTAACCCGGTGGAGGATTATGATCCAGAAGTCCTAAAGGATGCTTGGAACTATGAGGAAGAAGAAGAAGATTGGTCCTGTGTTTGGCACAACCCATATTCTGGAGAAGAGTCAGACTCGGAACTATCATCTAGAGGTGACTGCCATTGGAAATAGGGTTGCTCATTTTGTTGCAGGATGTTTGTTGTAGTGGTGTTTAGTTGAATGTTTTTTGTCGTTTGTTGTATCAGCACTTTATGTCCTCATCTGGATTGTCTTTAGTGGAAGGTTATTCTTGTTTATTGTATAAGTAGGTTATGTTTACTAGTATTCTAATAATTACCCACCCCTACACTTCTCCTCTCTATAAATACCACCTATGACAGAAATATGTCTTCACATCTTCACCTCACCTCACAAGTCATTCGGATGGCAGATAGTGATAACAAATTACACATTCATTTTCATTTGCATATACATGAAGGGGAGCCAAACCCTGCAAATGTTGAACCATAACCCAACCGTAACTCTGTTCAACCACAACCCAACCGTCACTTTCTTGAACCCCAAACCGATCGTAACTATATTGCTCGACAACCAAACCCTAACAGTGTGCTCCCTCCACTAAACAGCTGCATGCCCCTCCCAGACCTTCAACGCTAGAACAACATCGTTACCCTCCAGATCATAATAGTCAGGAAAATCAAAATCAAACTTCCTTCATGGCAGCACCACAAAACCCTAGCAGCCCATACATCACAGTTGTCGAAAGGGGGGCAGCCTTACCTGGTCTTATCCGACCCATATGCAGGTATGGACACCACTACTACTGTAGGCATACTGAGCCATCCGACAGCGATCGAGACTCAAACGCATTATCAGATGATGCAGTGGTTAGTGATGATCAATGGGAGCAGTATCAGAATTACGATAGCGATTCTGATTCATCTTTTTGAACCCCACCATAATCTACCTTAGCTGTTGTCTTATGTATTTTCAATTCAATAATATTTGTGTTGTTATGTTTAATGTTTCTTACTGAATTTTGGAACAAATGTCTTAATTGTTAAATTACACCAACTGAGAATTCAAATAAAAATACCAAACACAAAACATAGGAGGATACACCTAACAGTTAACAGTAAAAACCACAACAAGATACTAACTTAACGTCAGCCACAGGTCTTCCTGTTGTGCCCGGTTTCTCCACATCTACTGTATCGACGTGCCTGGGGTTCATCATGGTAGTTAACATCCATCTCATTTTGAATTCTTCTTGAATGAACCCTGCCTCGATGTGTTGTGACCCTCGAAGGGTCCCCTTGAATTGTCCAGTCCGCTTCTTCCCACTCATCTTTGTGTCCCAGGGTGAAAAAATGACCGCTGTACTGTTCCTGATAGGTGGTTGTGTGGAATATGGAATTGGTAACGTCATGTGGTTACTCACCCCTCCAAGCGCAAACGACGATAGCATGGGAACAAAGGAATCTAGGCATTTTCCATTTCCCGCATGAGCACCGCCTGCGTCTGTATTCAACGGTGTACTCGTTTCCACCTTCATCGTTGGTTTCATCCCTTGAAACTACCGCGTAGCGACCTTCTCTGACATCGTAGATGGACACTTCATGTTGCATGGCTACGGAATGCAACTTGTTAAACCTGGACCAAATTCGAGGGGGTAGAGGGGTATTGCAACTTTGGGCCATCTGCGCGTGCCGAGCATACTCTAATACGTCCTTGTGAACGTATAATGAATCAAGCCTTTTACTGGCAGGAGTCTTGTTTCACGTAAGACATTATTCATAGACTCGAATATGTTTGTCGTAAGGTTACCCCAACGACGGTTTCCGCGGTCATGAACAATAGTCCACTTGCTTTTGTCGATGTCATTCAGGTAGTCCCAGGCATCCTGATTTAACATCCGCATTTTCCTCACAGCCCAAAGATACTTTCTGCATTGACTTGTGCTCCCGATCATCCAACACAGCTTCCTAAGAGATTTGGTCTTGAACCTTGCACTAAAATTTCTTCTTACATGCCGAAGACAATAACGGTGGTAGGAATTTGGTTCCCTCCAATCCACAAGGTTATCCATCGCATTAATTATCCCGGCATGACGGTCTGATAGAACACAAATTATACTGTTACAGTCTCTGGTGACGTATTCCCTCAAATTTTGGAAAAAACAACACCAACTATGAACCGTCTCTTCGTCAACTAGAGCGTACGCCACTGGCATTATGTAGTTGTTGGAGTTTTTGGTTACCGCAACCAACAACTTACCATGGTACCCTCCTTTCAAGTGTGTGCCGTCCACAGAGATGACATGATGGCAAAGATGAAACACGCGATTAGAAGGACCAAATACCCAAAAAACATATTTGAATCTTGGATGTCCTGGAGCCGAGTGCGGGTGATGAAACCCTGAAACCACCATACCAGGGTTTCGAGACTGAATCCGTAACACGTACTTTGGCAGCTCCTTAAAGTTGCTTTCCCGGGTTCCATATATCCTCTCAATTGCCTTTCTTCATCCACGCCACGCCTTCGTATACGTAATGTCGACAGACATCGCTTGCTTTATATGCATCCTGATGTGTTTCACATTCAATGCAATGTCTATACGAATTTATGGCAGGATGTGTGTAGCGATATCCTTAGATCTAAGGCACCTGTTGTTGTGTACCACCGTGGAATAACAACTATGGGCAGGCGCCCAGTTGGAAATTTGCCACATGTGTTGGTGTTTCTGTTTTGATGCCGTTGCACGCCATTCACACAAAGGAGAATGAGGGAAAGGGTTTTTATAATTTTTTTTCCGGTGTAGCATTTAACTTTGTATAAAGTTGGTTTGCTATCCATCACAAAAATTTCCGTTCCACGGAAAATGTTCCATTCTCGGATAACAAGGTCCGCCTCCTGTTTAGATTTGAAATACATGCCGAGACATATGTGTTTTACTTTTGGATTCCATACGTCCATTGGATTATCTTCATAATCTGCACATATGTAATCCCTAAGTTCCTCGTCCTCGTCTGGGTCGTCATGTGTCCCTGGAATGATAGGCCTCAGCTGAGCTAGGGTCAACTCAGTGTATTGGTTGACTACAGCCTCGTCGTCAGAAGTGCCATCGTCGGATGGTGGTGCCTTTTCACTTTCAGAAGTTTCTTCGGTGCTGCAACTTTCCGAATCATCAAAACCGTCATTATTGTTGTCACCGACTGCAAACTGGGAGGACAGACCTACTATGTTATCAACAGGAGGCGTGAAGTGGTGTTCTTGAGTTATTTGCCCATATCCCTCATCATCTTCATGGGAATCTTAGGTGTCATCAACATTACGTTGTGTAATGTCATGCAGAAGGTTTGTGAAACTCATGTGTTGGACAGGATTGACTGCCTCCCACTGAACATAGATCTCGGCAATGAAGTTGCCATCGATACTTCGGCTAAATAGTTCATCATTTCAACAACAACATCGTTGAAAATTTTTGTTGTCTGAGATATGCCCTGAAACGTGTACCCTAGTAACAATGAAAGGCGCACCGATTCTTTCTGTAGGTAAACATGATTACAGATTGAATCCACCAATTGGTCATACAACGATTTATGTCGCATAAGGAAAGAGGTTGTTAGCATGGATTGGTCAAACTGAACAGCCCTGTTTACAAAGAAAAACACACCGCCCCAATATAGTCTTACGAGGTATGGCCGAAAAGAATCCATGATCTAAGAAAGTGAAATGTTAAGGATGGGTGGATTGTGTAAGCTGGATTTCGTTTAGTATCTATCTGTTTTAAAGAAAGTTAGTGTGGGTTGAGAACCTAATCCAATTGGTATTTATAGTGTTGGAGGAACCAGATAGTTGGTGGAGCCCACCATCTTGTGGGTTAATATACATATAATAAATATTTTTAATATTATAAAAAGTAAAAATGTAAGTTGTCTTAAAACAACTTTAAGTACATATATGGCACCGTTCGTTTCAACTAGTCTGTTATTCGGATTTTATTATTCGTTTGAAGTAGTTCTAAATATTTTGTTTGAACCATCATTGAAATTAAGTTTACACCGGGTTCGCAACAACACATCATGTTACAACACAAAATTTAACAAGCTTATTTATTAGGTAATTCAACAACATTACAATAGGATCTATCAAACTCGCAAATTACATTAATGCAGTACTATTTTAATTAGATACATGCAGAAATACAATGTTACTTCACTTCGTACTATTTTAACAAATCATTTCTAATTGCAAGACTGTTTGTCGGGCTTTCAATTAGAACAGAAATACAGTGAATTTAAACCCGTCCCATTTCTTCGTATATCGAGCTTCCTGATGCAACTTTTTTTGCGAAAGGAAATAAGAGGTCTAAGGTTAAGGATGCTGAGAATTCTGCAACTTCGGTGATGTTCGGCGAACAACATTACAATAGGATCTAAATCTCCTACCGAAAACGGGGGTGATGATGACTGTTCGACAGGCTCATGCCCCCACCAGAAGTTGCAGAATAATTTACGGGAGGAGGTGGTAGATGAGAATATACCGCCCAACAACCTGAGCGGCAGAATCTTCCACAAGACTCAATAGCAGCCAGTAGAAGCATCCACAGCAGCAGTTGAGTCATTATCCTCGTACACCTTATGGGAGGAGATGGTAGATGAGAATGATCGTTCTCCTCCACACAAGAACTTCCCACTTGGTATACGAAAATTAAAACAGAGAAAAACATCATGATGAATGAGGTCCCGAATGATCCAAGAGCATCATACATTGACCAAATTTTCGTATCGCCAGAAATATCAAGCCCCGAACATCTTTTATAAAGAACATCATACAGACACAATTGCAAGATCAACATTATATTATTTTCAACATGCAATTATTTTAACACACTCATTGTGCATCAATCAGTTTGTATTATATATTTGGGTTATAAGGCAACATGCATACGTTGGTAATGTTTTAAACTTGCAAAATGAAACAGCAATATTTAATAAAATTGTAGTATCAAACAACAATCTTTAACAAATTTGTAGTATCAAACAGCGATTTTTTAGAACATTGCAGATTAAACAGCAATCTTCATTAAGATGGAGGTATGAAACATCGACTTTCTTTAAGATTGCACAATGAAACAGCGACCTTCATTAACATTGTAGTATGAAACAACGACTTCATTTAGATTGTGACATTATACAGCGACTTTCAGCAACATTGCTGTTTGAAACAGCGACTTTCAGCAACTTCAAAAGATTTTGCAGAACCATCTCAGCTTTTGTAGAAAAGAGAAGGAAGATCGTTGTATGAAACAGCGACCTACCTAATGTTGATCACAAATTTTCAGGGTACCTAGATACACTCTTTTTAATCTCAAACCACCTAAACCTGCAAAAAATTCACTAATGAACACATAACACTATATATATATATATATATGAGGTTTGGGACGGATGTGCTTGTCCATGCGGATGAGTCTCATCCGTACGAAATAGTCTCATTCGTGCGAACCACTCTCGTCCTCTCCAAAGTCATGTGTTTGTATCTCAACTTAACAATATTCAATACACTCTCTATCTGTGACAAATGGCAAACTAACTAGAAATTCCGTACAATCTAATCACTATTATTAGTATATAATCTCATGCATTTAACGTAATTTAATTACGTGATTGAGTCGTACATTAGAGAACAGTATTAGGACAAGTAAACAATACTATAACACATGTTGGTTTTCGTCATGTCGCGAAACCAATCAAACTATGTCCTAAAAGTGTTTGTAGAAAGTGTTGCGTGCACTATTCACGGTCACATTATTCATTACAGCAAAACCGTGAAAACAAAACGAAGCAATGAAAAATGACATGCGAATGACATAACAGAGTCCATATATATATATATATATATATATATATATATATATATGAAAACATTAATGTGGAAACACATCTTGCAATAAAACATAACTTTCCGGTACAACGCCCTAATCACAAAGTCGTCCGCTCGGCTAAAAATATAACAATTTTAACTCGTCCGAACTATTAATTTAGCATTTCTGAGACTCCGGAATTATGACAAATGATGACAAACACATGAAAACAATATGAGGATATTAATGGGGTGTCCGAAACATATGCTTTTGGTGCTACATCGCAACCCCCATAACTCGTCCGTTTTTTAACCGACAAGCTAGTAAACAATATTTTCGTTGCCAAAACAACCAAGCGGACAACTTGGCGAACTAGTTAAGCTTATTTTGGAACTCGAAATCATTTCATACATCATTTGGGTGCAGAATTACGACTTGCCGAAAATCTTCGTCGGTAGGAATTAAAGGTGTCGTTAACGAACCGACGACTAAACGGAAGCCGTTGAAGATATCAAAATACAATTTCTATTAGTCTAGGGAACTAGTTAATGAAAATTAACATTACGAATCCCTAATTACCTCCTTATGGTGCAATTAAACCCCTAATCACCATACTTTGATTAATCACCAAAATATCTAGATATTTAAGACTTTTTATAAATAAGTTACACTTTACCCCCACCCCCCATTTATAAGAAATCGGTCAAAGTGGGTCCCACCCACTTTAATTTTGTTGAAACTTGCAAGATTGAAAGCATGGTGTATAAGACTTGATGATATGAAAAGATCACAATACTTAGGGGGGAGGGGGTGGTTATCACTTTCAAAAATTCCATCACTCACAAGATCCAATCAAGTTCCGCCATGTCATCAACCATTATTCCATCACTCACAACCTTTTTATTGGGAATGGTCATCACTCACAACACCCAACAATAAACCCTCACACCCCCTCACAACCTTCCTTCCATCACGCGTGAAAAAAAATCACGGAAACCATTTTATCACTCGTTAATTTTGTTGGTGGCGGTGGTTTGTTGGATAGTTCCACGGACCACGCGTGAAAAACAAATATAACGGACAAAAGTTTGTCCACCCCGCCTCCCCTTACACCACACTTTTACCATCATTTTTATTACCATTTGCTCATTCAAAATTTGCAAACTCCTCCCTTATATCCCCACTTGTCACACCCCGATATTTCCACATATTACCGATGGGCCAGGTAGGGAGTATCGTGACATAGTTGATATCATCATAGACAATTAACACAACATTATAGCACAGCGGAAGGCTTGGTAGATAATTACTATTACAATCCATAATGTCCGAGAGTTCGAAATAAAAGAATATACAGACAGATTGTAATAGAGATCTACAGGCGGATCATGAAAACAAATATATAAACAAAGTTAAACAGACTTCAGGCATCTAAGGATTTGCAAGATCCTCTTATTTGACACCAAGCAGCTCCAGCCTAATTTCGAGAGGTACCTGTCACTTAGCCTTTGGAAAATACGTCAGTTTTCAGTGGTAAATACAATTAACCGACTCATTTGAAAAGATTTTATGAAAATTGGTTTAGGCGCACATGACAGAAAATCATTTATAACTTGGGACAATTTTATTTAAAATCTTGTATACAGATTTACATGTTTGTCATACAATTGGGGCCGGTTTGGAAGCCGGTCATAATTAACCGACTCACCACTTTATAAACCCACAAAGGAGTTATCCCCAACTTGTGGGTAATTTAGCATTTTGCGTCTATCAGGTGTATGCCTACACCCCGTGCATAGGTCATGGCCATTTACAAACGAAATGAGCCGAGGATATCCAGGACACGGTCGTATTAACCCCCAAATGTTTATGTTATAAAAAAAACGGATTAAAATGGGTTACGCAATTTATTAATCACAATCTGATTAAATGATTCCATACCCGACAAAGCGGTAATATTATACCGTATCCCAAGCCCGTATACGGAAAATAAGTTAAAAGTTTTTACCTAAGTTAATATGAAAGAAAATGCTACTCAGTCGTATATTCTTAAGACTTTATGCAAATATCTTCTACCGAAGCTACTTAATCTGCATGGAAAGGTTTATTAACCTATTAGGATACTAACGGGTCTTGTTTAAGTCAAAGACTTAGACCGGTTAGTTTTAAAGATACTTTACGGTTCGAAACCATAGATTAAGCGGAGACCGGAATGGTATGTGATTTAGACCCGACCAGTTTGGATACTTGTATAATATGGGTAAACTAAACACATTCTGGATTTTGAAGTTTAAATGATAGGGTTAAAACCATTTCGGCTAATTCATGTAAACTAGTTACATAAACCGAACCGAACGCATAAATGTTTAACGGGTAACCGAATGAACTATATACAAGTCCCATATGTTATTATGCTTAAAATATGTTAAGACATCAGTAGGATCTTAACATATATGCCCAAAAAGTATTTAAAACCGAATTAAGTCCCGTAAGGGCAATTTGGTCATTTTGAGATTTATAAAAGAGGTTTAAAAGTAAACTGATGTTCTGGTCTAAAACACTCTGTAAAAATATTTATTTTATGATGTTATAACAGTAGGATGTCATACATATGTGAGGTTTACCATTTATGGCCAAACTATGCCCCGAAAGGGTATTTTGGTCATTTCACATATGTTTTTTTAAGGACTTAATTGGAAGTCTGAGTTCATAACTTATATCTACTGTATAAATATTAAAAATTATTTATAAATTCAGTAGGTAACAAGTATTGAGTGATAAATATGGTTTTGAACTATACCATGCACCTAATTAGCGTAAAAATCGATAATAGACTATATTTGCGAAGTTTATGTGAATATGAGATTTTGACCAGCCTTGGATGGTTAAAATATTTTATTTTATATATTAAATCAGTAAGAAAAAGTTTGGCATGTTAATCATATGTAAATCACATTTTATTAACAAAAAGGGCATTATCGTCAATTATCGAATTTATACAAGAACTCTAAGTTATGGTCAGTATATAATCTGACCCAACATTTCAAAAATCCCTAAAAATGATAACATAACAGTAGGTAATGAGTTTAGGGTCAAAATTTATGTTTAATCATTGTTTATGCATAAAAGGGTAATTTATTCTTTATAAAAGCTAAATTTACGATTTTATGCATAACATTAATTTGAGACCAGAATAATGTCAAAAAAATTTAGACATGTTTATATATCAGTACCTAAATTATTTGTATGACCATATATTCAAAAATCTCATTTTTAGACTATAAGGGCATAATGGTCAACTATAAGCATAATAACGGAAACTTGCATATAATTCAGTATATTAAGTGACCAGGTAATATAACCTCAGAGGGTTACAGTACAACATTAAATGGTCACATTAGAAGCCTAAACATAAAGGAATTAAGCTTAATCGGGTCAGAACTGAAAGTCAAAGAAAAAGTCAAGCTTTTGCGACTTTTGGTTTCGAACCGAACCTAGACTTAGAATTGTCGGGTTGAACATGCTTAGACATGTTAAAATAATATTTACCAAGTTATTTAAGTGACAAAACATGATTCATAACTTCTACATTATCAGTTTTAATTATTTTATGAAAATTTGACTA
Source organism: Helianthus tuberosus (assembly GCA_030545235.1). Taxonomy (NCBI): domain Eukaryota; kingdom Viridiplantae; phylum Streptophyta; class Magnoliopsida; order Asterales; family Asteraceae; genus Helianthus; species Helianthus tuberosus. The sequence continues at coordinate 106,638,901 of CM060383.1, forward strand.
TTTAGAATTTTTGAGTAGTTACTTTAACCCGACAATTAACTAAGTAAACATGATAATTAGGAGGTGCCCTTTTGAGGGATTAACACCTACCTACTTACGATCATGTAGCCATATTCGCCTCAAACAATGGCTGGACCGTTTAGGTCTTAACCAAAAGTCAAAGCGTTATTACGATAACTTTGACTTTTGATCTTTAACATATAAAAACCAAACTAGAGTAGCTAAGGACACTTACAACAGGTCCTTGCATGAAATTTGAACTATGGTGGGCTTCCCTCTTGATCAGGAATCCCAGAGAATCCTCAAGAAAGCTCAAGCAATTGAGAGAGGAGTGAAGTTGTGAATGACCAAGGAATGTGGCTGCCCAAAGGGTCTATTTATAGTGCATGAGACTCCCTCAAGATCATTACAGGTGTTTAGGGATGTTATCAGATGTTTCCAAGTGTCCCAAGTGGTTTTACAAACCATCAAACATCCATAGAATTCAAATTCAAGGTGTAAGAGGTTTGTGTGGAGGCCAAGGAGAAGAACATGCAGCTGGCAACATAGTTCTGTCGAAATGAAGTCGTCACGTCGCGCGACAGCATTGTGGAGGGGTGGTCGCGCAGCGCGACACCATAAGGAACTAGCAAAACAAGTTTCATTCTTGGCAACATTGGTCCCTGTACCTTTATATGCAATGCAACTTTCATTTTTAGGCACAATTGGCCCTTGTAGTTAGTTTGTAGATGATCTAGGGAGTATAACCAAACACCGTTAAGTCCGGTTTCGTTAAACGATCACCGAAAACACTAGTTTCATCCTGTTGACGTTTTTAACCCTCATTCTTGAAAGTTTGCATAATTAACACGCAACGATAACAAAACCTTGTGAATTTATTATCAGTTATTCTTGAGAATATAATCGAACATTACAAATCCTCGGGTTCGTTAAAAGGACACTCAGAAGTAAGAATTAACATGTTGACACGTTTAACCCCTCTGTCTTGTAAACTTTCGATTACTTTCACAAACGGCTTCTTACGTCCGAATATTTACTCGTTTAAGAATATATTTGTCGTGTGTGGTCAATCAGAGGCACAAGTTTGGCACGTTGACACTTTTAGTCCCTTCGCATACGTATTTTCATCATTTGACAACTTTAATCCTTGTAATTCAATCTTTCACATGTTTAGGGTTTAGGACACGTATCTTCACATAATTGCACATGATTTTATAGGTGTTACATCCTCACCCCCTTAAAAGAAATCTCGACCCCGAGATTTACCGAAACAAGTAAGGGTACTTTTGTCGCATAGTGGACTCAACCTCCCACGTATATTCAGGGCCTCTACGGGCATCCCATTTAATTTTCACTATCGGTACATGCTTCCTTCGGAGCTTTTTAACCTTTCGATCCTCGATCAATAGAGGTCTTTCAAAAAAACTCAGGCTTTCATAAATCTGTACGTCTTTATGAGACATTGCTAGCGATTCATCAGCTAGACATTTCTTTAAGTTACAAACGTGGAACACATTGTGAATTCCACTTAGCTCCTCAGGTAAATTTAACTTATAAGCCACACTTCGGACACATTCAATAATCTCGAATGGTCCAATGTACCTTGGGCTTAGCTTGCCCTTCTTACCAAAGCGCATCACACCTTTCCAGGGTGACACCTTTTGTAACACTTTGTCGTATCTCAAACTTAGAGGTTTTCGCCTTTTATCTGCATAGCTTTTCTGCCTATCTCTGGCAGCTTTTAGGTGGTCACGAATTTGGATAATCATGTCTATTGTTTCAAGGACTATCTCAGATCCTGATAACTGAGTCTCTCCAACTTCCGCCCAACAAACAGACGTTCTGCATTTCCTCCCATACAATGCCTCAAAAGGCGCAACCTGTATGCTAGTATGGTAACTATTATTATAGGAGAACTCAATCAAAGGTAGGTGGTCATCCCAGCTACCACCTAAATCAATAACACATGCACAGAGCATGTCTTCTAAGGTTTGAGTTGTACGCTCACTTTGCCCATCCGTTTGAGGATGGTAAGCATTACTGAAATTCAAACGAGTGCCTAATGATTGTTGGAAACTTTTCCAGAAATGAGAGGTGTATCTAGTATCTCTATTGGATATAATAGATATTGGCACTCCATGGAAAGATACACTCTCGTCCACATACAATTGAGCTAGCTTATTGGAGCTATGAGTCTCCTTGATGGGTAAGAAATGAGCTGATTTAGTCAGTCTGTGAACTATGACCCATATTGTATCGTTTCCATGCCTTGTTAACTTGTAATAAAATCCATGGTTACCATCTCCCACTTCCATGTGGGAGGTTCTGGTTGTTGTAGCAAACCTGACGGCTTTTGATGTTCAGCTTTAATCTTAGCACAAGTCAAACATTTAGCTACGTGTGTGGCTATGGACTTTTTCAAACCCATCCACCAATAATTGGCCTTTAAATCTTGATACATCTTGTCACCTCCAGGATGAACTGAGTATCTTGAATTGTAAGCTTCCTGGAGGATTATATCTCTAAGTCCTCCATGGATGGGAACCCAGATTCGACCATCTAATCTGAGGATTCCATCGTTCCCTGGTGACAACTGATCAAAAGTTGCACCTAGTCTTTCCCTTGGAAAGTTAGTTTCCAATACAACTTCTTTCTGAGCAGCCAACAACCTCTCATTCAAGTTGTTCTTGAGTTTGATACTCTTGGCATTATTCCGTATAGGTTTGACTCTTTCCTTTTGGCTTAGAGCATCTGCGACAACATTCGCTTTGCCAGGATGGTAGCGAATTTCACAATCATAATCATTTAGAGTTTCCATCCAATGACGTTGTCTCATATTGAGATCTTTTTTATTAAACAAGTGTTGGAGACTTTTGTGATCAGAGTATATCATACATTTGGTTCCATACAAGTAATGTCTCCATAACTTAAGTGCAAATACAACGGCACCCAATTCCAGATCGTGGCTGGTGTAATTCTTTTCATGTACCTTTAGTTGTCGTGATGCATAGGCAATCACTTTGCCTCTTTGCATAAGCACACATCCCATGCCAGTGTGCAAAGAATCACAGTAGACAACGAATTCTTTTATTCCTTCGGGCAATGTCAACACAGGATTAATGCTCAATTTCTGTTTGAGGATCTCAAAAGACTCTTGCTGTTTAGGGCCCCAACCAAACTTCACATTCTTGCGGGTCAGAGTAGTTAACGGTGCAGCTATCCTTGAGAAGTTCTCAATGAATCTTCTGTAATAACCTGCTAATCCTAGAAAGCTACGAATCTCTGTAGGTGTCTTAGGTGCTTCCCAGTTCATGATTGCTTCAATCTTAACGAGATCCACTTGGATACAATGCTCGCTTACAACATGTCCCAAGAATTGGACTTCGTGAAGCCAAAATTCGCACTTGGATAATTTTGCATAAAGCTTCTCTTGTTGTAGCAATCCTAGAATGCACCGAATTTTTTTCTCGTGATCAGCTTGATTACGAGAATAAATAAGTATGTCATCTATAAAGATGATGACAAACTTATCTAAGTATGGCTTGCAGACTCGATTCATGAGATCCATGAATGCTGCAGGTGCGTTAGTGAGCCCGAAAGGCATCACTAAGAACTTATAGTGACCACACCTTGTTCTAAACGCGGTTTTAGGTACATCTTCAGTTCTAACCTTGAGTTGATGATACCCTGATCTTAAATCAATCTTCGAGAAGAAACTTGCCCCTTGAAGTTGATCGAACAACTCGTCGATCCTGGGCAATGGATAACGGTTCTTGATTGTTACCTTGTTTAGCTCGCGATAATCAATGCATAGACGCATTGAACCATCCTTCTTCTTTACAAAAAATATGGGTGCTCCCCAAGGCGATGAGCTGGGTTGTATGAAACCCTTTTCCAATAAGTTGTCCAATTGGGTTCTTAGCGCTTTCATTTCTATAGGTGCTAAACGGTATGGAGCTCGTGCAATCAGTGCTACTCCTGGTAGAATGTCTATCCTAAATTCAACTTCCCTCTCAGGAGGTAATCCAGGTAGTTCATCAGGAAAGATGTCACACCCCCAAATTCCACACGCGGAGTACTACCGCTTGGAGGCGTGACATGACCAGGATCAAGCCACCAATCATATTGAACATAAGTATGTATCTCAAAAGTCATTCATCAATACGATAGGTGTTTACAAAACCAAATATAAACAAGTGTGTAGCGGAAGCATTTAATGTAAACCCAACAAAAGTTTAAGTACAAAATGTTATAATGTTTAACAACACAATCACGATCCATGTCCACAACGACTGTGCCTCCCGTGCAAGCTCCAAAAGTACCTATGGTCCTGCAAGGCATGTAACAGAGGGTCAACAAAAAGTTGAGCGAGCTCACAGAAAGTAATGCGTAATAGTAAGTTTGTTTGTAACATGTGGCTCTACTGGGCCGGTAGTAAGTTCTATTGGTGGGGGCTTCCCGTGTTGTATAACCACTAGACTATTTGTAACCACTATGTGTTCTTCACAACCGAGAACAGTAATACGTACCAGTGTTACGTAGGTTTTACGTAAGTATCCTTCACAACCGAGGATAGTAAATAGCATAAGTATACGTAGGTTTTACGTAAGTATCCTTCACAACCGAGGATAGTAAATAGCATAAGTATACGTAGGTTTTACGTAAGTATCCTTCACAACCGAGGATAGTAAATAGCATAAGTATACGTAGGTTTTACGTAAGTATCCTTCACAACCGAGGATAGTAAATAGCATAAGTATACGTAGGTTTTACGTAAGTATCCTTCACAACCGAGGATAGTAAATAGCATAAGTATACGTAGGTTTTTACGTAAGTATCCTTCACAACCGAGGATAGTAAATAGCATAAGTATACGTAGGTTTTACGTAAGTATCCTTCACAACCGAGGACGATGGTATGGTAGTCTAGTAATAATATCCGCATGAATCCATTCAACCTTATTCCTTAAATCCCATTCCCAAGCCCTGGGAATCCCATGCCTTGGTAGAAGTGTGAACTCACCTTGTTTGCTCGGTATGCTAGGTATGTGCTCAAAGTAAGTCAATCACGTCCTAAAGTATGCACGTATGTGAAATCAGTTTGCGTCCAAGTTATGCACGTATAAACATGTAGCACGTAATCACAATCATATACAAGATGGCTACACTTAACAGCAGTCAAATATTCCAGTTAACACTTAACATAATTAACTCAAGTTACTGCACAGATCAGCTATTCGGCGAAACACGCATGTTGGCGAAACACAGATAATGACGAAACACATATAATGGCGAAACACATTCTGTTTCGTCGAGGTGTCCCCTGGCGAAACAGAACTTCTGATTCGTCGACTACTCTTGGCGAAACACATTCTGTTTCGCCGAGAGTTCTGTTTCGTCGAACAGTTCAGTTTCGCAGACATCAGTTACAGCAGAGCGAAAAACACATAAACCCTAACAGCCGTAAAACAGCAATTCCTCATCATACAGAAATCGTTCAACACAGAAATCATTCAATCCTCGCTCAATATAATGAGTCTTATGTTACCAACCATTAATCTATGCATCACAACCGAAACATCAATGAACCGGGGATCATATCATCATCTTCATCGATAAAATCATGTAATCATCACAAAACAACACTCATAAAATCCATACTCTATGCATACCCGCTAACATGCATAATCATTGAGAGGTTCATGAAACCCTAAGTATTCATCATACACATACACTCCTATAATCCAGAAATCAAGCATAAACACAACATGTATAAAGAAATCAAGGGACAAAGAAACCGATTTAGACAAGCACGCACTAACCGAGATATTCGGGATGAACAAGGGAGGATTCGAGAGAGAAAGATGATGGTTGATGATGGGTATCGCCTTTTCAAAAGAGAGAGTTCTAGGGTTTCTATTTTTGATAAAAGTGTGAAACAGGAAGTCGGTTTCACTTAATATCCACGAATTACCGTTCTGGGCCCTTAATGGGCTTTGCGAATCAATGGGCCGACGAAACACATCAGTTTCGTCGTGAGGTGATATGGCGAAACACACTGTTTCGTCGAGTTGCTTGATGGCGAAACACACCAGTTTCGTCGGAATGTATATGGCGAAACAGTCTGTTTCGTCAGGTCCTTCCATGTTTTAAACAGTTTAAGTTTTCAACAGGTGTTTCATGATATACAGCCAAACACAAAATCATGCAACCACAATTGTTCATTATAAATTAACGTATACAGTTACAAGTTAAACAAGTCAAACAACTACACAGTCAAAGTCAACGTGCACTAAATGCGAAAAAAAAAAGAAAGTCGGAAACTCGAGTTGTCACATTATCCCCAACTTGAAAGAAATTTCGTCCCGAAATTTAGCATGCGGTTACTGAGGAAGCTAGGTAAGTTATCGTTTACTGGTTTTCCTGGGGTGTCACATCATCCCCCCGTTGAGTTGGGATTTCATCCCGAACTTCTGTAGTAGCTTCAGCCTCAGTAGTAGTTGCATTGTTTTCGAACAACTGGGGATATTTGAGTTCCATTTGATCTTCGCGCTCCCAGGTGAACTCTGGGCCGCGACGGGAGTTCCAACGAACTCGTACAAGAGGTATTCTAGTGTTCTTGAGGACCTTAACATCCCGGTCCGTGATTTCAACTGGTTCCTCGACGAAATGCAATCGTTCGTCGATAGTGAGCTCCTTCAGAGGAACTATGTGGGTCTCATCTGACTGAAACTTCTTCAGATTCGACACGTGAAAGACGTTGTGAACTGCACTGAGTTCAGCAGGTAAGTTCAGTCTGTAGGCCACTTTGCCTATTTTCTCTATAACTTCGAAAGGTCCGACATAACGCGGATTGAGCTTGCCTCGTTTGCCAAAACGAACCACACCCTTCCAGGGCGAAACTTTGAGTAGTGCTCGATCCCCAACTTGGAATTCGAGTATTTTCCTGTCTTTATCGGCGTATACTTTCTGACGGTCACGTGCTGCCGCCATGCGTTGTCGTATTTGAGCAATCTTTTCAGTAGTATCAACTACCATTTCTGGACCTGTGATCTGACTGTCACCCACCTCTGCCCAACAAAGAGGTGATCGGCATTTACGCCCGTACAATGCCTCAAATGGAGCAGCTCTAATGCTGGTGTGGTAACTGTTGTTGTATGAAAATTCCACAAGTGGCAGATGCTTTTCCCAGCCCTTGCCAAAGTCAATTACGCACGCCCGAAGCATGTCTTCTAGAGTTTGAATAGTGCGCTCAGATTGCCCATCGGTCTGAGGATGATAAGCTGTGCTCATGTCTAAACGAGAGCCAAAAGATTTGTGCATTGCTTGCCACAGTTCTGAAGTAAAACGTGCATCACGATCAGAGATAATAGATGTGGGCACCCCGTGCCTCGAAACAACTTCCTTAAGGTATATGTCTGCTAGAGTGGAGAACTTATCCGTTTCCTTGATAGCCAAGAAGTGAGCAGACTTTGTGAGTCGATCCACGATCACCCAAATAGTATCATTCCCACGTTGAGATCTGGGTAGACCAGTAACAAAATCCATGGAAATTTGCTCCCATTTCCATTGTGGTATCTCAGGTTGCTGGAGTGGGCCTGATGGTTTCTGATATTCTGCCTTGACTCTCGCACAAGTCAAACACTTTCTAACGTAAGTTGCTATGTGGGCCTTCATGCTAGGCCACCAATATGTAGTTCTGAGGTCGTGGTACATCTTATCTGAACCAGGATGTACTGAGTAGCGAGACTTATGAGCTTCATCCATTACAAGCTCGCGTAGGTTGCCATAGAGTGGGACCCAGATGCGTCCGGTTACATAATAGGCGCCGTCTGCCCTTTGTTCTAACCGTTGTCTTGAGCCGCGTAGAGCTTCAGCCCTGACATTTTCCGGTTTCAATGCTTCTACCTGAGCATCTCGTATCTGTGAAGGAAGACTAGACTGAATAGTGAGTTGCAACGCTCGTACACGTCTAGGTATAGTATCCTTTCGACTGAGGGCGTCGGCCACCACATTGGCCTTGCCTGGATGGTACTTTATAGCACATTCGTAATCGTTCAGTAGCTCGACCCATCGACGCTGTCGCATGTTCAGGTCTTTCTGCTTGAAAATATACTCAAGACTCCTGTGATCGGTGTAAATGGTGCACTTGGTGCCATACAGATAATGTCGCCATATCTTGAGCGCAAAAACAACAGCTCCAAGCTCTAAATCGTGTGTAGTGTAATTCCGTTCGTGAATCTTAAGTTGGCGTGAAGCATAAGCAATAACTTTATCCCGCTGCATCAACACACATCCAAGACCTTGGATAGATGCATCGCAGTAGACTACAAAGTCGTCCGTGCCTTCAGGCAATGAGAGGATAGGTGCGCTACAAAGTCTATCCTTTAAGTGCTGAAACGCTGTATCCTGTGTATCACTCCAACGGTAAGCAATACCTTTCTGTGTCAGTAATGTAAGCGGCTGTGCAATCTTTGAGAAGTCTTTGATAAACCGTCTGTAATAACCCGCCAAACCCAAGAATTGGCGTATTTCTGTAGGTGTACGAGGCGCAGGCCAATTCTTGATCGAATCTACCTTGGATGGATCAACATGTATCCCATCCTTGTTTACCACGTGGCCTAGAAAGTGGACTTCACGAAGCCAGAAGTCGCATTTTGAAAACTTAGCGTACAGTTGTTCCGTTCGAAGGAGTTCCAGAATAAGTCGTAAATGCTGTTCGTGTTCCTCCCGATTCTTCGAGTAAATCAGGATGTCGTCAATGAAAACAATAACAAACTTGTCAAGATAAGGTTTGCACACCCTGTTCATAAGATCCATGAAAACCGCAGGCGCGTTCGTTAGCCCGAAAGGCATGACTAAAAACTCGTAATGGCCGTAGCGAGTTCTGAATGCTGTTTTGGAGACGTCCTCATCCCGGACTCTCAGTTGATGGTAACCCGACCTTAGATCAATCTTTGAGTAATAGCTCGACCCTTGCAACTGGTCGAATAAGTCGTCGATACGTGGAAGTGGATAACGGTTCTTCACCGTCACCTTGTTCAGTTCACGGTAATCTATGCACATACGAAAGGTACCGTCTTTCTTCTTTACAAATAATACTGGAGCTCCCCAGGGCGAAGAGCTAGGACGTATGAAACCCTTTTCCAAGAGTTCTTGCAATTGCTTAGACAGTTCTTCCAGTTCAGTTGGAGCTAAGCGGTAAGGCGCTCGAGCTATAGGTGCTGCTCCTGGAGCTAGCTCGATCTGAAATTCGACTTGGCGATGAGGCGGTAACCCAGGTAACTCTTCAGGAAACACCTGAGGAAAGTCGCGTACTACAGGAATATCCCCAATCTTTTTCTCTGTCGTCGATGTATCAGTAACGAGTGCTAAAATAGCTACGTGGCCCTTTCGCAGACACTTCTGAGCCTTCAAGAAGGAGATGATGCCACTCACGACACCACTCTTGTCACCTTGAACTTCGAGAGGTTCTTTGCCAGAACGAGGAATACGAATGATCTTCTCCTTGCATAGGATCTCTGCTTGCTGTTGGGATAACCAATCCATACCGATGACAATGTCGAAACTACTCAGAGTTATAGGAATGAGATCGATAGAGAAAGTCTGACCAGCGAGGATAAGATTACAACCCTGAACTATGTGTGTGGCCTCTAGACTTTTACCGTTAGCTAACTCTACTACATGTTTGGTGCTTAACAGTGTTGGTGCGCGTTTAAGCATTTTACTAACTTTCAGAGACATATAACTGATATCCGCACCCGAATCAAATAATACCGTAACATAAAAGTCGTCGAGAAGAAACTTACCCGAAACCACATTAAGATCGTTCCTTGCGTCACTCTGACCAATCACAAACATACGACCCTTTGCACCATTGTTGTTGTTGTTTCCCCCATTGTTGTTCCCAGTGCCCTGATTATTGCTGTTGTTGTTCTGGTTTCGGTTTAACTGAGGGCAGTGTCTTTTGAAGTGACCTTCAGCACCACAATGAAAACATCCCTTGTTACCCTGTTGTTGGTTCTGCTGCGTTTGCTGCTGCTGTTGATTCTGAGTTACAGGCCGTGGGCTCCTACAATCCTTGGCCTCATGGCCCATCCTGAGGCACCTCCGACAACGACCCTTGTTGCACTGGCCACTGTGATGCCTGTTACAGTTGTTACACTTTGGGAGGTTCCCTTGATAACCACCCTGCCTGTGACTGCCCGAAGATTGCTGACTTGGGCTCTGATAGTTGTCAGTCTTTCGCTGCTGAACTTGAGACTGTACTAAAGCTGAACCTTTGCTGGAATCCCCCTCCCATTTTCTCTTGTTATCACTGGGGGTAGCAGGAGTAGTTGCTGAAACAGTAGCAGTAGTAGTAGCGTTGATGCGTTTAGGCAGCTTGTTATGTTCCACTGCCTGATCGGTGAGGCGATGAGCTAGCTTGACGATCTGTTGAATAGTGCCAAGATTCGCTGAGGTTACGTGGCTTTGAATTTCTGGCACCAGGCCATTGAGATACAGTTCGATACGCTTAATGGGAGGGTCCACCATAGTAGGACACAGAATAGCCAACTCATTCGATCTTCTGGTGTACGCTTCAATTTCTGACCCAGTCATTTTCAAGTGATAAAACTCTACCTCCAGCTTATGAATATCATCACGGCTACAGTATTCCTCTTTAATCAAATCCTTGAAATCATTCCAAGGTGTGGCGTTAGCAACAGCCAATCCTAACATCTGCACTTGCGCATTCCACCAAGTCAGCGCAATGCCTTCTAGTGTACCAGTGGCGTACTTCACCCTGCGAGCCTCAGGGCATTCGCACATTTCGAATACGGACTCGAGCTTTTCAAACCAATGGAGGAGTCCAACCGCTCCTTCCGTGCCACTAAAAGTAGTAGGACGACAGTCCATGAAAGTTTTGAAGGTACAAACAGGTGGCTGAGCATGCTGACCTCCTGCTTGTGCGGCTGTAAGTGCCTCAGCAACTCGCTCGTTAATAAGAGCCGTCAATTGGGCTTGCGTCATGTTGATACGTCCAGACATGATCTTCATAGTAAATATGACATAAGTGAGAGAGGTTCGCGAGTAGTGCGATAACAAAAGGGAGTAATCACACAAGTGTTCTCATGCAATAGTGTCAAGTTAACCTAAGCATACCCGGAGCAAAGTTCTATGCAATTCTAGCAAGTAGGCAATAAGACATGTACCATATTACCTAGAGTGATGAGTCTTGCACGTGGAGCGAGGCGTCGTTGTGGATCGTTGAGCACTGTTCTGGTTATAGTCTGGTTTTAATAAAAACGTTTTTCCCTTATTAAAACCGAGTTCTCTATAACCAATGGCTCTGATACCAATCTGTCACACCCCCAAATTCCACACGCGGAGTACTACCGCTTGGAGGCGTGACATGACCAGGATCAAGCCACCAATCATATTGAACATAAGTATGTATCTCAAAAGTCATTCATCAATACGATAGGTGTTTACAAAACCAAATATAAACAAGTGTGTAGCGGAAGCATTTAATGTAAACCCAACAAAAGTTTAAGTACAAAATGTTATAATGTTTAACAACACAATCACGATCCATGTCCACAACGACTGTGCCTCCCGTGCAAGCTCCAAAAGTACCTATGGTCCTGCAAGGCATGTAACAGAGGGTCAACAAAAAGTTGAGCGAGCTCACAGAAAGTAATGCGTAATAGTAAGTTTGTTTGTAACATGTGGCTCTACTGGGCCGGTAGTAAGTTCTATTGGTGGGGGCTTCCCGTGTTGTATAACCACTAGACTATTTGTAACCACTATGTGTTCTTCACAACCGAGAACAGTAATACGTACCAGTGTTACGTAGGTTTTACGTAAGTATCCTTCACAACCGAGGATAGTAAATAGCATAAGTATACGTAGGTTTTACGTAAGTATCCTTCACAACCGAGGATAGTAAATAGCATAAGTATACGTAGGTTTTACGTAAGTATCCTTCACAACCGAGGATAGTAAATAGCATAAGTATACGTAGGTTTTACGTAAGTATCCTTCACAACCGAGGATAGTAAATAGCATAAGTATACGTAGGTTTTACGTAAGTATCCTTCACAACCGAGGATAGTAAATAGCATAAGTATACGTAGGTTTTTACGTAAGTATCCTTCACAACCGAGGATAGTAAATAGCATAAGTATACGTAGGTTTTACGTAAGTATCCTTCACAACCGAGGACGATGGTATGGTAGTCTAGTAATAATATCCGCATGAATCCATTCAACCTTATTCCTTAAATCCCATTCCCAAGCCCTGGGAATCCCATGCCTTGGTAGAAGTGTGAACTCACCTTGTTTGCTCGGTATGCTAGGTATGTGCTCAAAGTAAGTCAATCACGTCCTAAAGTATGCACGTATGTGAAATCAGTTTGCGTCCAAGTTATGCACGTATAAACATGTAGCACGTAATCACAATCATATACAAGATGGCTACACTTAACAGCAGTCAAATATTCCAGTTAACACTTAACATAATTAACTCAAGTTACTGCACAGATCAGCTATTCGGCGAAACACGCATGTTGGCGAAACACAGATAATGACGAAACACATATAATGGCGAAACACATTCTGTTTCGTCGAGGTGTCCCCTGGCGAAACAGAACTTCTGATTCGTCGACTACTCTTGGCGAAACACATTCTGTTTCGCCGAGAGTTCTGTTTCGTCGAACAGTTCAGTTTCGCAGACATCAGTTACAGCAGAGCGAAAAACACATAAACCCTAACAGCCGTAAAACAGCAATTCCTCATCATACAGAAATCGTTCAACACAGAAATCATTCAATCCTCGCTCAATATAATGAGTCTTATGTTACCAACCATTAATCTATGCATCACAACCGAAACATCAATGAACCGGGGATCATATCATCATCTTCATCAATAAAATCATGTAATCATCACAAAACAACACTCATAAAATCCATACTCTATGCATACCCGCTAACATGCATAATCATTGAGAGGTTCATGAAACCCTAAGTATTCATCATACACATACACTCCTATAATCCAGAAATCAAGCATAAACACAACATGTATAAAGAAATCAAGGGACAAAGAAACCGATTTAGACAAGCACGCACTAACCGAGATATTCGGGATGAACAAGGGAGGATTCGAGAGAGAAAGATGATGGTTGATGATGGGTATCGCCTTTTCAAAAGAGAGAGTTCTAGGGTTTCTATTTTTGATAAAAGTGTGAAACAGGAAGTCGGTTTCACTTAATATCCACGAATTACCGTTCTGGGCCCTTAATGGGCTTTGCGAATCAATGGGCCGACGAAACACATCAGTTTCGTCGTGAGGTGATATGGCGAAACACACTGTTTCGTCGAGTTGCTTGATGGCGAAACACACCAGTTTCGTCGGAATGTATATGGCGAAACAGTCTGTTTCGTCAGGTCCTTCCATGTTTTAAACAGTTTAAGTTTTCAACAGGTGTTTCATGATATACAGCCAAACACAAAATCATGCAACCACAATTGTTCATTATAAATTAACGTATACAGTTACAAGTTAAACAAGTCAAACAACTACACAGTCAAAGTCAACGTGCACTAAATGCGAAAAAAAAAAGAAAGTCGGAAACTCGAGTTGTCACAAAAGACATCGGGGTATTCAGAAATGATTGGAATGTCTTTGTAAGTCCCGTAAACCGGATCTTTCAATGATATCAAACAACCTATTGATTGTGCGGAATCCAATCAATAGGTGATTCAAGAATCAAAACGAAAACAAACAAGAACAAACCGAATACGAAGAACACAACGAATCACCTTTAAACACTTGCACACGATTCTATTACTATGAACTAGCAAAACCGTCTAGTACAAGTGCTCACAAATCAAATCGCCTCCCACTCTCTGTTTCTCTAGAATTTCTGTAACTAGGAGGTTCAAACCCTAAAACAAGTTAAAAACTTGTTTATATACTCAACCAAGCCCACTTCCCTACATGGGCTTCCCTTGGGCCTGCTTGGCCCACATGGCCTAAAGCTTAGCCCAAGTGACCTATAAAGGTCCACATCCTAATGTAAACTAACCCGGTAAGGCCCAGCTCGTAACCATAGCTTGTTGTATTAATTTGATGCGTCAGTCTCACACTTTAGGGCCTAACAATCTCCCCCTAGACTGATGCCATCAAATTGTCTTCATACCATGAATTCAGCAACGTCTTCAACTAAGTCTATGGTTGTCTCTATGCTGCAGATGTTGTGGAAGTTCTTGACTTCTGAACTCTCAGCACTGGGTCTCTTTCTTCGGCTCTTGTGGTTAGCTTCATATCAGGATCTCGATCAGCTTTGCTTGAAACATCTTTGTTAGAAAGAATGTGAGAGGAGGATTCTCAACAGCTCTTTTCTTCTTCAGTTTTTTTTCTTTCAAGCAGGTTCATGGTACTTCTTCAAATGCACTTTCATTGTCAGACGTCGTTTCGTATCCAGTTCTTCTGACTCAGGTACATCTTGTTGTTGTGCTGCTTCAGGCTTCTTCAGCAACTAACAACATCTCAGTCTTCATCAACCCCTGTTCTTGATTGAAATCAAGTTCTGCACATGCTCACAAACTCATAAGCAAACATTTCTTATGCAACAGGGAGAGTACCACATGAACATTAGGTACATGAAATTTCACAATTTAAATTCTTTTAACTTTTGATGATCAGTCAAATCTTCAAGAACGGTTAAATTTTAATTTTAAGAAAAATAAATAAACACTCTATTTTTGGATTTTTGGTTTTATAGAAAAACAAATAAAAACTCAAAATATAAACAACTACCATAATATACAATTACAATTTCAATGGGATCAAAATTCGTTCTCAGTCAGACTAAGGAACACTTTTCAGTACGAGCATAATCAAACTGGTCTATGCGATTGCCAATATGTTTGTCCACTTAAACTTTAACGCTCAGCTTTCAACTTTTCAACTTTGTGATATGCTTTAGATAATATTATACTATTATACCCGTGTGTCCCATTCCAAGGCATACCCCCGCGATCAAGGTAAGCACAACGATTCATCGTAGCAGGTGAGTATACTGATGTCATCCTTTAAGATATCCTGATTGTGTCTAGGTCTGCATATAATCTGTTTTATCATGTTTTGATTTCTTAACAATGAACACCCAAATAAATACTAATCAAATCCTGGAAATATAAACAGCACACTCTATCATGCAAGTATCTTCCCTACCACATATTTCACAAGTCCAATCCAGATTTCTGAAATCTTAACTGGGAATAGATTGAGAAGAGAACAGAATAGATCTTTTGCAGAGAAGGTATAATATACAGATCAAATGAGTTTTTCTCAATTTGATATAGGTTTCTAGGGTTTCTTTTGGGCACTTGAGGGCCTCTTTCGGGTGTAAATTGATCTACAGAGCGACAACGTACAGCTAGGTCAGCATGTATCTGGATGCAGCAGAAGCTGACGTTGCCTAGCACCTCCAGGTCAGCATATATCTGGATGCAGCAGAGGAGGTACACGACTTTTTCAGAGAAGATTTCAGAATCAGATCAAAATTGTGTGTATCGGGAAAACATACAGACATTCAAATAGAAATGAGCTAATTCCAAGTGACTTTCTTTCCTGGGGTCATGTACAATTTTAGTTCTGAGCAGAAGGACATCCAAGATATCCCCGGATGATTCAACAATATAAAGACCCAAAACCTCAGATGTTGGCTATCTATCAACGCAAGATTTAAGACCATAAAATCATACGCCGTTGGTATGTTACCCACATGGTACATAGTTCGTTATGTTTATATCACATAGTATCTTTTATCATGTTGAGCGTCAAGCCTATCGACATATCGCAGTAGATCCTAGTCTTTTCAGCTATGGCACCTTACATGTGTTAGTCAAACCCTTTAACACGAACATTTATTTCACTTCCCATATCATGCAATCTTTCTTTTTGGGTTTTTCATTTTTCAAATGTTTTTGTATTTTTCTCATTTTCTCCCCCTAAACAATACATATTTACAGCAAACTCTTTTTGTATTTTCTGAGTTTTCTCCCCCTAAACTCTACATCTATCTATATGTTCCTCTCCCCCCCTAAATTTGTGCATAAATCTTGTATTTTTGCGCAAATTTACCATTTACTAGAGAAAGGACACAATATGTACAAAGTTATAAACTAAGAAAAGAGAAAAATATTTTTGCTTAACCGTTCCGTCATTAGATTGAAGACTAATCAAATGCAAATCAAAGTACAGAATTTAAACGGTACCTTTTGCTGATCATTTCTTACTTCTCTAATCTCCTCCAAAGGAAACATATCATCTGTAAAAAAAATTTGAACTTTTTGCAACAGTGAAATGTTACCCGTTTTTATCTCTGGAACAACCGCTATCAACATTCCAGAGATTGTCAACAGTTCCTCCTTGGTTGTTCCTGAAAGGTAAGGAGATTAGTAAGACATGGGTACCCAGGCCATCGTGGTCCTGGGTTTACCTGAAGCATCAAAGTAAGACACTTCCTTTAAACACAAATCCCCTTTCGTTTCAAGGATTGGAGACATTGCTGCTTTGGATTTGGGTTTCCAAATCTGTTTCGGTTTAACAAACGTGTTTGTTGCCTTCGGTTGAGCAACTTTAGCTGATTCAGGCTTGTTAGTTTTAGAAAAACGTTTTTGTTCTTGAACAGCCTTGCGTTTGTTTTTAGCAGCGTTCCAATCCCCATCAGAAGGTTTAACCTTGGGATTCACATTCTTCATTGCCTTAGGTGAAGATACCTTCATTGGCTTGGAATGATTGTTATCCTTTGGTGTAACCCTCTGATTTTGCATATAGTAGGGTACATAGGGACGGTTTATGCAGTTCCGAGCAATGTGACCAGCAATGCCGCAATTGAAGCATGTTTGTCTCTTCATATAGAAAGCATTCTGATCAGTTGGATTTGCTCTTGTAGGCCCCGAAGGATGAACTGGTCCTTTCTGTGCTTGTTTTTGTTGCACATTTCCTGCAGACGACGATGAATTTGGATGCCTATACTTGTCATTTGCAGGGGCCTTCTGTGGTGGAGATTTCCTTTGATTCTTCTTGTTTTCCTTAGACTGCAAGTCTTGTTCAGAAATCTCACCAGTCTTTCTGAAACCCTTGTTAGCACAGTCAAATGCATATTTCTCACATTTGCCATTACAGACTGGCTTAACAAAGACATTTTTCACATCACGGGCCTTTTGAGGACTATTGCTGCCCGTTGAGGACTGTGGAGAGCCTGCTTGTCTTTGATGTTTAGGCCTCTTCTTTCCACGTCCTTTACTTGCTTGCTTCGGCTCTTGTTGCTTGATCTGAACCTTTTCATCACTAACAGAAGGCTCAGATTGTTCAGCTTGCGTACTTGGAGCCTTGTTCACATCAGTTTTCACTTCATCAGCTTTGATAGGATCCGAGACTTCTGGTTTATCAGATGAAACACCAGAAACTTCAGCAAAAACTTCAGCTGAAACATTAGACAAATTTTCAGCACAGGACGGTTCTGCACATGACGCCTTTGAGCTGAATCCACTAGAATCAACTGATTCCAATTTCTCAGAATCAGCTACTTCCGATGATTCACATTTGGAATCAGATGGTTCAGCTGGCTCATTTGTTTCGTTTGCCGATTCAGTCTTTGTTTCACAAGCATCAACGTTTTCGCCCAAACCGTCAGGCCTGAAATTAATCACAGAGCGAAAAACCGAGTTAAAAATATC
Organism: Helianthus tuberosus; assembly: GCA_030545235.1. Taxonomy (NCBI): domain Eukaryota; kingdom Viridiplantae; phylum Streptophyta; class Magnoliopsida; order Asterales; family Asteraceae; genus Helianthus; species Helianthus tuberosus. Next base: position 106,656,637 of record CM060383.1, read on the forward strand.
ACATGACGAAATGGAGTCTTGATTAAGTTCATTTATTAAATTTTCATAAGAACCAGACTCTGATGCTTGTTCATCCCCAACTACATTTTCAACTTTTACTTCAACTACTTCATCTGCAGGGGAAGACGAAGCATTAGGATCAAAAGTACCCTTTGAAACAAAATTTACCGAAGGACTCGCTCGTTTATCAAAAGGTCTGCTGTTGATTGATGACTTATCAGTTTTAGGACCGTAAGCCATCTTGTCCTCATTCATCAATTCCTCCTCAGTCATGGGTAAATATGTGTAGTTGTCATTATATGGAGGAGGAACTTGATTGAAACCCAAACCACGCCCTTTATTTTCCTTGTATGCGAGCTGTTGATCACACAAGTTTTTGACCAATTTGCTGGAAGAATCATACTTTTTAATGTTAAGTTCGTTAATTTGATATCTTTCTCTGATATCTTCCAGTTCTTTGATCAAAATGCATACCTTCTCCTGTGCCTCCAAGAAATGGGCTGTTTTTACACTTACATCATCCTTAAGTTTGATGATGTCTTTTCGCTGAGCTTCAATTTTATCTTTATAAAGCTTTTCATTCTTTGATAAAGTAAAATTTTTATTTTTTATGTCGTTGTATTCTTGAATCAACTCAGCGTTATGTAACCGATATGCCTCATTTCTTTCTCTACACTCAGGAGTGCAAAAGACAGAAAGTATCTCTTCACGATCACGAGTAATTTCTTGAGCCAGGGGTTTGTTAAACATAAATGCTGAATTTTGTGTGGATGAGCAAACTGCAGCAGATGTGTTGCCTTGAGTAGACTGTTTGCCAGCATTGTCATATGATTTGATGATTGAGATCAGCTCATCCGGCTTCATTCTGTAACAATCGGTTGTCACTATTATCTGATTAACATTGGTAAACCAACTACAGTTTGTCTGATCTGGAATCTCTTTTATAGCATCCAGAAGCTTTCTATTGCTCATGTGAGTAGACACCACCATCTCTGCCTTCTCCATTTTAGAGATCAGTTCAGCAAACCGACCTGTAAGTGCTTCTATAGATTCACCATATGAGTAACTGAATCCTTGGAGTTCCTGCTCAAGCACCTCTCTCTTAGAAGCCATTTTTAAGATGTGATTTCTCAAAAATGTGATCTTTTAACTTCAACACAAGCCCAAAGCGAGAACCTGTGTACTCGCTAACTCAAACCCTTTGCAGGCGAAAGAACCCGTTTTCTGAACCGCACCTAAAAAATCTGTCAAAACCGTTATCACAAACAAACACACCTTTTTTTTTTATAATTAATAAACCCCTTTTTTTTTAATTAGAATATAATTTTTTTTTATTATAAAAGAATACTTATTATTATTATTATTATATTTGATAATCAATAATTTGGTGATGATTAGGTTATGATGATTATAATTATTATAAAAAAATTTAAAACCTAAGAATCACTTTAAGTCCAACCGTCACAAATCCTTTTAGAAAACACGCAAAAGAGATGTAGTTTATCTTTCCCAACACCCCAACCAGTCACTAAAGAACTTTATGTTTTCTGTTTGATACTTTTCTTGACAGCAAACAAAATGTCACCAATAATATTTTCTTTGTCTCTGTAGTGGTGACGGAGTTGATGATGATTGACGGACGTGATGAAGGTGGTGCTTATGTGACGATGCGACGGAGACGATGATGAAAATGGTCGTTAATGGCAGTTTCAGGTCGATGAATACGGTGATAATCGTTGATGGTCAATGGTTGAGGTTGAAGATCGTCAATGAACGTGGTGGTGCGATGGTGAACGGAGGTGGTGGTGATGACGGTAAGTGACGGAAGTGATAGTGATGAACAGTAAACGCAATGATAAAAATGATGACCAGAGACGGAGGTGATGACGATTAGCCGGGGTTGCAGAGTTGTCGGAGGTGGTGTTGCTCGGAGAAGGTAACCGGAGGTTGTTGGGGGTCACCGGAGAAGATGGTTATTGAAAGACAAAGATTGCAGAAGATGACCGGAATATTATACTATTATCCGTGACGTTGAGGATGATCGGAGAGGACAGTTGCAGGTTTCCGGCGACTCAAATATCCGTGACTCGGAACGTTGAGAGATGATTGCAGGTTCACGTCGGGTTCACGAAGATGATGATAAACACGAAACCAGACTAAGGAACGTGGTTGCGAGTCGGACGAGTCGAAACGGTGGTTGCGACTCGTAATCGAGGTTGCGAGTCGAAACCAAACAGGATGAGCTGAAACCTTACTTCTGATTGCGACTGGACTGGATTGACTCGAAACCGCCTGTACTCGTGGTTGCGACTCAAGATGTGATGACTCGTAGTTGCGACTCGTAACCGTGACTCGAGAATAGAACGTGATGAACCGAGATCTCTTGTTGCGACTCGTAACCGTTGAAGAGCTCTTTTGCACGTGGTTGCGACTCAAATGATTATGATGTACTGAAAACACGTGAGTCGAGACTGCTGAAATATGAATAAAACTTTGGTGCTGACTCGAGACCGTGACTCGAGACTCAAGAGCTTGATAATTGTGATATCCAAACTTTTGGAAATGTATTTATCCCGAGATACCAGGGCCAACAGAAGGAAATCTTTCGAAAATAATGGAATTTTTTAAATCAACATTTAATTTCAAATCCTTTCAAAAGATAAAAACAATATCCCCAAATCCTTTAACAACTTTTAATAAGATCGAAAGAGCAAAATATGATGATTATTTCAAACTAACCCGATGAACACTTTGAATACCGCGAAGAACACGATGAACGAAAAATCAAAATCTTGAATATTTGATATCAAACCGAGCCTAGAAACAGGTTCTAATGGCTCTGATACCACTTGTAAGTCCCGCAAACCGGATCTTTCAATGATATCAAACAACCTATTGATTGTGCGGAATCCAATCAATAGGTGATTCAAGAATCAAAACGAAAACAAACAAGAACAAACCGAATACGAAGAACACAACGAATCACCTTTAAACACTTGCACACGATTCTATTACTATGAACTAGCAAAACCGTCTAGTACAAGTGCTCACAAATCAAATCGCCTCCCACTCTCTGTTTCTCTAGAATTTCTGTAACTAGGAGGTTCAAACCCTAAAACAAGTTAAAAACTTGTTTATATACTCAACCAAGCCCACTTCCCTACATGGGCTTCCCTTGGGCCTGCTTGGCCCACATGGCCTAAAGCTTAGCCCAAGTGACCTATAAAGGTCCACATCGTAATGTAAACTAACCCGGTAAGGCCCAGCTCGTAACCATAGCTTGTTGTATTAATTTGATGCGTCAGTCTCACACTTTAGGGCCTAACAGTCTTCAATCCTGGGTTCCGAATCATTTACTGTCACTTGTGCCATGTAGATGACACATCCGTTCTTCAGACACTTGGATGCTTTGAGTATGGATACATTGTCAGGCAAACCATAGTGTGTATCTCCATGAATGATAATCAACTTACCTGAGGGGGTTTTGATGTTAACTAGTTTCTTATCACAGGCAATCTGGGCTTGGTTACATGACAACCAATCCATGCCTAAAACTACATCAAACCCTGCCAATTTCATTGGCAAAAGAGATAGCGGGATATAAGATTCTTAATGGATATAAAGCATCCATCAAGAAGAGTTGAAGTAGTTTGTAAGATACCATCTGCGAGTTCTACCTCATATTTAATGTCTAGAGTTTTAATAGGCAGATTCAGTAACTTACTAAACTTATGGTCTACAAATGACTTATCAGCACCTGAATCAAATAAAACTCTAGCATAAATATCATTAATGAGGAAGGTACCTGTTATAACATTATCATCATTCACCGCCTCCCTGGCATTCATCTGAAACACCCTTGCTTTTATCTTTTTGGCCTCATCAGGCTTCTTGGTATTCTTAGGGCAGTTAGTCTTGATGTGCCTTTTTTCATTACAACCATAACAGGTTGCATTCTTTATGTTACGACACTCCAAAGTTTTGTGCCCTTTCTTTTTGCAAATTCCACAAGGCTTGGCTTGTGGATCCAGATTGCACTTTCCAAAATATCTTTTATCACAAACCTTGCACCTAGGCTTGTCACCATACTGAACCTTCTTGAAACCAGAGTTTCCTTTCTTCTTCTTGTTTGACTGGTGGGACTGGTCATCCTCTATCTTTCTCTTTCCATCATCAGTGGTCCTCCTAGACTTACTCCTTATAGCATCAAGGGTAAGAGACAAAGAATGATCTACAGTTGATCTATAGGTGGTAGGCTTTGAAGCCTTGACATGTCCCTTGATTTTAGGGGCTAAACCACCTATAAAATGCGCAATGCATTTTGGCTCCAGAGTGACCAGATATGGAATGAGTCGAGACATTGAATTAAAACTAGTAACATAAGATCTACAATCCAGATCTTTCATGACCAATGTGAGGAAACCAGTCTCCACTTTCTCCACTTCGTGTTGCGGACAGTAAGTGTCTTTCATAAGCTCAACAAACTTTGCCCAAGAAAGGTTATACAGAGGGACTTTCCCTGTTGATTGCACCAAGGCTTTCCACCATGTTATGGCGTCGCCTTTAAAGGACTGAGACACAAACTTAACAATATCCTCCTTCGCACACCCACTAATATCCACAACCGTCTCCGTCTCGTCCAACCACTTCATACAATCAATAGCTCCTTTTTCCCCCAATGAAATATCTTGGTTTACAAGAGACAAAATATTTGTAAGTACAAACCTTGTTGTACCTAGGAGCCTGATCAAAGACTATCTGCTTCTGAGGTTCACTCTTTTGATTGGATGAATGTTGAGATTCATCCTTTTTCAATGCATGCGATTTCGAAAGGGACTTTGAATGAGTTTTTGATTGAACATTACTCGGTTCTTTAAACATATTGTTTACAGCTTGAGTAACTGTCGTGTTTATCATGGCTTGAAGTTCGGCGCCAGTAACATGCAGCCTTGTATCATTATTGTTTCCCTCAACTGGGTGACTATTAGCTTCATCAGAGCCAGCCATGATTTGAATGCTATAATCAAGCAATAATGTTTTGTTTAGATGTCATATAATGATTCATCGTTTTTGATGATTAGATAGCCATGGTATATATAAACCATAGAGGCCAATAAAATATGTTTGAATTTATTTGATTATAATTTTCCTAGGTTACAAATGAACCATTATTGGCAATTATACAGCATAGAATCCTTTTTATTTATCAGACATGGGACATAAGTCACAACTGTCAATGTCATATAGACATTTTCACATAGCACAAAGGCTCATCTCGAAGGACATTTTGATGGCACAAAAGGCCTTGTCACTAGGACAATTTAAATATGATTATGATCTTTTTAGGTCAAAGTTTTTAGGAGTTGAACATAGTTCATCGCCTGTTGGACAAGAAGTTATAAAATATAACTATCTTTGTCATAATTACAAATTGGCCCGTAGGCAAAACACCTCCAATGGATGTTTTAATATAGACATTGTATTTGATGTTAATAGCCTTGATTCATATTGATCATTTAGGCCATGAAAGTGACTTGGAAAGATCCAAGTACTTAGAAGGCTGGTGTGGTTTCTCAAGTCACACTGCCAGGAGTGTTAACATGTTTTTAGATGTTAACAAGGAATTCTTGTCTTAAGAGGGTTATACCATCATAGCCATTAATATTGTGGCTAGGTTATACCTTTAAGAACATCTTTTGAAATTTCAACGCAGATCAATGAAAATTGAAATGATTATGTGCATGTTGATGTATTAAAATACATATATAAATTTCAAAATAAATACTTCATTAATAGTACTAAAAAGACTACAACAACTGCCCTAAACGGGTCTTAGGAATAAATAAATTGTCCACGTAGGGACTAAAGAAAAGAGACAAGTCCTCGCAGGGACTGAAATAAAAGAAATGTCCACACAGGGACTTAATTGAAAGTACAATACAAAATAAAATAAAATCTTCTTCTTCTTCTTTCCCTTGATGAAGTTTGCAAGACCCTTAAGGAATTTATGGGTCTTTCTTTCCCGTTCCTCCGCCTTTTCCAACCTTTGTAAAATCTCCTGCGTTTGTGATTGTTGAGGTGGGGGTTGAGGTTGCTGCTGATAAGAATGGTATTGATACCCGTGTATGGAATACCCAGTTAGGTATGCTGGTGGAAATGGTGAGGGATAGAGAGCGTTAAAGTTAGCTGCCTTGACATACTGGTCGTGAGCAGGTGCTTGATATTCATAACCCGTAGGAGCTTGATATTCAAACGGGTTATACCCAGTCGAACCTGGGTAAGTAGGTATTGGGTTTTCATAACCCATTGGTGGTGGCAGTGGTGAAAAGGTAGCCGGTGTGGTATCAATTTCCGGCATCGCTTGAAAAGGTCCACCCATTTGTGGATCTTCGGGGATCGGAGGGTAAGTGCTTGAAGCTTGTGGGGAACTAAATCTCGGTCCCCCTCGCATAAACATTCGTGTGTTCCTCCTCCATCTTGGTGGCTCAAGAGGTGGTTGAGGTGGTTGTTGAGGTGGTTCCTCAACTGGTAATGGCGGTGGAGTTACCGCCTCGAAGTGTGGTTCCTCCAATGGAGGATGTGGAGGAGTGTTGTGAAAAGAAGGGGTGTTAACAAAATCCCATTGCCCAAACCATTCTTTGTAAGTGTCGGGACCTCGATAGGGAGATCCTGCAAATGAAGAACCGCTAGAAATACTTATGGGATGCATAGGCGTCCTAGAAGGTGGCATTTCAGGATCTAGATCATTGTCTATATCCATATCTTATGAAAAGTGGTCCTCGGGGCCTAGTGTGTTATATCCCGGTGGTTCATTAATATAATCATTAGGGTTAAATTGCCCCGGTGAGTAAGAATGGTGGGAATCAGAATGGTGAAATGAATGTGAGTGCAGCGAATGCTGCGAGTGATGTGAGTGGTGAGAGTGAAATGAATGTTGGGGCTCGTCTTGTTGGGGCGTCCCAAAGGAAGGGTGATATGAAGGTGATGTACTAAGCGAGACAGATCGCCTCGCCGGTTCTAAAGAATGCCTCCAATCATCAATTGAATTAGAGGTGCTAGATAACGCTGAAGGTGTGCGTTTATGTGATGGTCCAGCTTGACTTGACGGTCCTACTCGCATAGGACCTTTTCCTCAGCCTCTCAGTCTTGGCAGCATTTTTATTAGTAAAACCTGCCAAAAATCAAGAAAACAACATATAAACGACAAAAGGAAAATTAAGAATAATCCTAGATCATTTGCCTAGACTCGGAAGTCTAAGGATTGTGCTATTGTGTCATTGGGATTAAACACAAAAGGCTAGTGCTTAATTCACTCAATGTTGGCTCTGATACCAACCTGTCACACCCCGATATTTCCACATATTACCGGTGGGCCCGGTGGGGAGTATCGTGACGTAGTTGATATCATCATAGACAATTAACACAATACTATAGCACAACGGAAGGCTTGGTCGATAATTACTATTACAATCCATAATGTCCGAGAGTTCGAAATAAAAGATTATACAGACAGATTGTAATATAGATCCATAGGCGGATCATGAAAAAAAAATATAAACGAAGTTAAACAGACTTCAGGCACCTAAGGATTTGCAAGATCCACTTATTTGACACCAAGTAGCTCCAGCCTAATTTCGAGAGGTACCTGTCACTTAGTCTTTGGAAAATACGTCAGTTTTCACTAGTAAATACAATTAACCGACTCATTTGAAAATAGTTTATGAAAATTGGTTTAGGCGCACATGGCACAAAATCATTTATAACTTGGAACAATTTTATTTAAAATCTTGTACACAGAATTACATGTTTGTTATACAATTGGGGCCGGTTTGGAAGCCGGTCATGATTAACCGACTCACCACTTTATAAACCCACAAATGAGTTATCCCCAACTTGTGGGTAATTTAGCATTTTGCATCTGTCAGGTGTATGCCTACATCCCGTGCATAGGTCATGGCCATTTACAAATGAAATGAGCCGAGGATATCCAGGACACGGTCGTATTAATCCCCAAATGTTTATGTTATCAAACAAAACAGATTAAAACGGGTTACACAATTTATTAATCACAATACGATTAAATGATTCCATACCTGACCAAGCGGTAATATTATATCGTATCCCAAACCCGTATAGGGAAAATAAGCTAAAAGTATTTACCTGAGTTAATATGCAAGAAAACGCTACTCAGCTGTATATTCTTAAGACCTTATGCAAATATCTTCTACCAAGCTACTTAATCTGTATGGAAAGGTTTATTAACCTATTAGGATACTAACGGGTCTTGTTTAAGTCAAAAACTTAGACCGGTTAGTTTTAAAGATACTTTACGGTTCGAAACGCTAGATTAAGCGCAGACCGGAATGGAATGTGATTTAGACCCGATAAGTTTGGATACTTGTATAATATGGGTAAACTAAACACATTCTGGATTTTGAAGTTTAAATGATAGGGTTAAACCCATTTCGGCTAATTCATGTAAACAAGTTACATAAATAGAACTGAACGCATAAATGCTTAACGAATAACCGAATAAACCATATACAAGTCCCATATGTTATTATGCTTAAAATATGTTAAGTCATCAGTTGGTTGTTAACATATATACCCAAAAAGTATTTAAAACCGAATTAAGTCCCTTAAGGGCAATTTGGTCATTTTGAGATTTATAAAAGAGGTTTAAAAGTAAACTAGTGTTCTAGTCTAAAACATCCTGTAAATATTTATTTTATGATATTATAACAGTAGGATATCATACATATGTGAGGTTTACCATTTACGGCCAAACTATGCCCCGAAAGGGTATTTTGGTCATTTCACAAATGTTTTTTGAAGGACATAATTGGAAGTCCGAGTTCATGACTTATATCTACTATAAAAATATTAAAAATTAGTTATAAATTCAGTAGGTAACAAGTCTTTGGTGCTAAATATGGTTTTGAACCATACTATGCACCTAATTAGCGTAAAAATCGATAATTGACGATATTTGCGAAGTTTATGTGATTCTGAGATTTTGACCAACCTTGAGAGGTTAAGATATTTATTTTATATATTAAATCAGCAGGAAAAATTTTGGCATGTTAATCATATGTAAATCACATTTTATTAACAAAAAGGGCATTATCGTCAATTATAGAATTTATACAAGAACTCTAAGTTATGGTCAGTATATAATCTGACCCAACATTCCAAAAATCCCTAAAAATGATATCATAATAGTAGGTAATGAGTTTAGGGTCAAAATTTATGTTTAATCATGGTTTATGCATAAAAGGGAAATTTAGTCTTTATAAAAGCTAAATTTACGATATTAGGCATAACATTAATTTGAGAGCAGAACGTAATGTCAAAATAATTTAGACATGTTTATATATCAGTAACTATATTATTTGTATGACCATATATTCAAAAATCTCATTTTTAGACTATAAGGGCATAATGGTCAACTATAAGCCTAATTACGAAAACTTGCATATAATTCAGAATATTAAGTGACCAGGTAATATAACCTCAGAGGGTTATACTACAACATTAAATGGTCACATTAGAAGCCTAAAACATAAAGGAATTAAGCTTAATCCGGTCAGAAGTGAAACTCAAAGCAAAAGTCAAGCTTTTGCGACTTTCGGTTGGGAACCGAACCTAGAGTTAGAATTGTCGAGTTGAACATGCTTAGACATGTTCAAATAATATTTACCAAGTTATTTAAGTGACAAAACATGATTCATAACTTCTACATTATCAGTTTTAATTATTTTATGAAACTTTTTTGACTAGTTAGACTTTTTGACTAGTTACTTTCACCCGACAATTAACTAAGTAAACGTGATAATTAGGAGTTGCCCTTTTGAGGGATTAACACCTACCTAATTACGATCACGTAGCCATATTCGCCTCGAACAATGGCTGGATCGTTTAGGTCTTAACCGAAAGTCAAAGCGTTATTACGACAACTTTGACTTTTGGTCTTTAGACATATAAAAACCAAACTAGAATGGCTAAGGACACTTACAACAGGTCCTTGCACAAAATTTGAACTATGGTGGGCTTCCCTCTTTATCAAGAATCCCAGAGAATGCTAAAGAAAGCTCAAGCAAGTGAGAGAGGAGTGAAGTTGTGAATGAGCAAGGAATGTGGCTGCCTAAATGGTCTATTTATAGTGCATGAGACTCCCTCAAGATCATTACAGGTGTTTAGGGATGTTATCAGATGTTTCCAAGTGTCCCAAGTGGTTTTACAAACCATCAAACATCCATAGAATTCGAATTCAAGGTGTAAGAGGTTTGTGTGGAGGCCAAGGAGAAGAACCTGCAGCTGGCAACATAGTTCTATCAAAATGAAGTCGTCACGTCACGCGAACATTGTGGAGGGGTGGTCGCGCAGCGCGACACCATAAGGAACCAGCAAAACAAGTTTCATTCTTGGCAACTTTGGTCCCTGTACCGGTATATGCAATGCAACTTTCATTTTTAGGCACAATTGGCCCTTGTGGTTAGTTTGTAGATTATCTAGGGAGTATAACCAAACACCGTTAAGTCCGGTTTCGTTAAACGATCACCGAAAACACTAGTTTCATCTCGTTGACGTTTTTAACCCTCATTCTTGAAAGTTTGCGTAATTATCACGCAATGATAACGAAACCTTGTGAATTTATTATCGCTTATTCTTGAGAGTATAATCGAACATTACGAAGCCCTGGGTTCGTTAAAAGGTCACCCAGAGGTAAGAATTAACATGTTGACATGTTTAACCCCTCTGTCTTGTAAACTTTCGATTACTTTCACAAACGGCTTCTTATGTCGGAATATTTAGTCGTTTAAGAATATATTCGTCGTGTGTGGTCAATCAGAGGCACAAGTTTGGCATATTGACACTTTTAGTCCCTTCGCATACGTATTTTCATCGTTTGACAACTTTAGTCCTTGTAATTCAATCTTTCACATGTTTAGCGTTTAGGACACGTGTCTTCACATAATTGGACACGTTTTTATGGCCTAGAAGCATTGCAAGTATGAAGCTTCGTTAAGGACCTTTTTGGAGCTTAATCTCTTCTTAATCTTCTTGTTTAGCTTGTGCAAAGTTGTAAGCCATCTTCTACCCATTTTTAAGCTTCTTGTTAAGTGTAGATTATGGAAGTACAAGTTGATTATCTTGAAGATTAAGAAAAAGTTAACCAAAAACCCTAATCTTAAACATAATAATCTACAAATCACAACTTATTATGTGATTATTTGTGTAGATTAGTGTAACTAGTTAGTATAATCTTGTTGATTATGTTGATTTTGTTAAGATATGTGGTTTAAAGATCAGATTTATGATGATCTTCATGTTTATTTGTTGTAGTAATTCATAGATATGTTAATCTAGCCATAATAAACTAGAAAATGAGATTTAAACATGTATATGTCTAAATCACACAAGATCATCATCTTCAAAGATCATGAGCATTATATATATGAAACTTTGATTAGTGTTCTTGAAAGATAGAACACAAAAAGGACTTGAAACTAGACTTTTTAAGACACTAGTAAACTTGATTTTTTATATAAAATAAGTTATACAATGTTTGTTATAAAAGAAGTCCATTAAAAGTCTTGGTATTTTTAGTAAACTTGAAAAATATAAGACTTAGGGATTTCTAAAAATGTAAAACAAGCATAATCAAGTTTATGTAAAGGATTAACTTCAAAAATGACTAACTTTAAAGTCTTGAAGTTTAACATAAGTAATGCTCATGAGGAATTTGAATGGAAAAGTGTGTGATTATAGTTGTAAAATGATATTTGGTGAAACTTGGTAAATGGTGGTGATTTGGAAACTTGATTTGGTGATTGAAGAAAATGTGGGAAACGTCTTAGTTTAGCGGAAACTATGGCGAAATTTTCTAAAATTATAATCATGATTAAATGGGGGTTAAAGTGTGATTAAAATGGTTAATCGCACTTAAGGATCTTAATCATGGTTGGATAAACTTTTCGGTAAAAGTTTAAGTGTTAGAAGACCTAAGTAAGCTTCTAAACACTTATAATGATTTTTATAAGTTAAAAGTGGAAACTTGAATATATATATCTATATATATAGGAGAATATATATTAATATATTTAGAAAATCCATCAAAGTGTATATATTTGTGTGCTAATTGTATGTATTTAGATAATATTAGGGTGATCTAAATAATACACCAAATGATACCAAGAAAATACTTGCAAGAAAACAAGTATAAAACACCACATGAATACATATACGCTAATATCATCAAATTATCAAGGAAATGCTAAAATAAAGGTTATATATAAACCCCACTTATATTATATCCTTAAACGAATAAACGGACGAGCGGACAAGTCGGACAACGGACGAAGCTATAAAAATATATTCCTAATAAATAATATATAGTTCCACCGACCAAATAAGACATAAAAACAAATCGATCAATAAAATAATATATAACATGCGACGACGAAAAGACGAGTGTATCGTCATCGCGAGAAGCTACTTCGACACTTGGGCGATCTTTCGACGCAAAAATATATATATCAAACGACTACGACGACATGTCTAAAAAATAATGTATTTTTAGACACTTAACAGATATATATGTTGCCGATAACAAAATCCGAAAAGTTAAAATCTTATAAAAATTACAAAGTGTTCTTTTATAAGAAGAATGAAAACAATAAAAATTCTATACTTTTATAAAAAAAAATGCAAGAATACTAATATATGGGCTCATAAAATCAAGATGGGCTAGGCCTAGTAACATTAATACATGGGCAAAGGTCCAATGATATAAATACATGGGCAGAGGCCCAATATCATTGATACATCGGCAAAGGCCCAATAACATAAATACATGGGCAAAGTCCCAATGACATAATGTCACACCCCTTTCTGCGGCGGAAGCACGAGGTGTGATCATGAAAGGTTCTCATTGCATACGAAAGGTAAACATACTACATGCTCATAAAATAACTTCAAAATGCCAAACATTACATAACTGAAAACATAGTTTTAGTGTTTACATCACAAGACAGCATTTTGTCTGATAAGTTTACAACTTTATTCAAAGATAAACAAAAGCGACATCCAAGAGCATGAGTAAAACCGCGCGCACATCCATCCTAGTTACCTGAAATACATGTGAGTTTTTTTGAAAAAACGTCAACATAATGTTGGTGTGAATTCATGCAGTATTTGTATTTCACGTTGTATACTTTGTATGAAAACATAATTTGTATCTTGTATAAATCAAGTCTTTTGTGCACCCCTCGCGCTCATGTATAAATCAAGTATTTCTGTATGTATCAAGTGTTAATGGGTTGCAAAGCCATTAACATGTGACATGACATAGGAAGTCACCAAACCATAGGCATTTTTCTGTAGTCGATTCACGACTGAGACACAAAAACACTACTCGGTTCTAGTGGTCACCAAGAGTGGGGCTGCCCTGAAACCCATTAGATCTAACCTTTTGTTCTGCGGTCTTAGTATGTACACGATTAATGGTGCTTATGGTACCCTATTCGTGACACAATTTCTCGTATCATTCCTCAATTCTTGTATCCATCATACCATTTGTAAATATTGTCGTATTTGTACGTGTATTTCACCCCCGAAGTTATAAAACTGAAAACAGTTAAGAGAAAATGGGGAGCATGAACTCACACGCGTCGTAAACTTCACCAGATTTGCTTAATTAACGTCGTGACCTATACGTGTTTTCTTAACGTTAGTCACTAGACTTGTATCGTACAAGTACAAGTCACTGTCTTTTATGTATATGTTTTCTTGTGTTAAAAATAATTCATATTTTTAATTATGTGTCTTACTTATATTATTTTCTCAAAAATAAATATAAGTTTCTTGTATTTTGCACTCTGCACCTGAATTATGTATCTTGTATGTTGTATGTGTATTTTTGTTACAAAAATTATGGCGATATTTATATTCGAAAAGCATAGTTTACTTATGTTATTAATTTGATTTTTAGTGGGTGTTATGATATACGGGGATCAAGACTAGCCAAGAAATAAATAACAATGTGTTTGGCAAAAATTTGGTGTCCCGGGTAATGTCCGATTGTTCGGTTGGATACTGTTCCGTTAAAGCGTTTAATTGTTCCGCAAAGTGTCCTTTTGTAACCCTTTTAATTCCCAACACTTAGGGAAATATTCTGGACACTAAAACGTAAATTCTACATGACGTTTATATGTTTAAAAGCAGGTCATAGCTGAATTTAATAAAATTCTGTACTTAAAGTGCGTTTCGGGTGCTTTTTAGTGCGTATTTTAGCTTTCGGGGAGCCTGTATGTTAACCCTTGTATGTACTCTTGGGTTTTAATGCATTCTTGTCGTTGGACCTACACCTAGGCCTCAGTTCTAATGTCTGACTGCTTTCTGCAGAGTTGTTGACATATTGTATTTTACCGGTGAGTTTACTAGTATTTTTGACGCAATGCTCTGGTTAATGCATAAAGCAATATTTTGTAGTATAATTGTGCATGAATTCACTTGTATAGTATGTAATCAGACAATGTTGACATTTAAGCACATAATTATAGTCACTAAATAATAATTAAAGTGTACGGAAATTACCGGTTTCGTGCCAGTTGTCACAGTCTCCCCCCGTTAAAAGAATTTCCTCCCGAAATTCAGGTTGAACTAACTCTCGCAGGAGTCTTCTTGAATAGGTGGGGATACTTTTCTTTGAACTGGTTTTCACGTTCCCATGTGTACTCGGGTCCGTGCTTAGAGTTCCAACGTACTTTGACAAGTTTAACAGTGCTCCTCCTGGTCTTGTTGACTTTCCAGTCGGAAACCTCAACGGGTTGTTCTGTAAATCGGAGGGCGTCATCAATATGTACTTCATCCGCAGGGATAATCACGTCTTCTTGTGTTGGACTCTTCTTGAGATTGGATACATGAAACGTATCATGAACTCCGTTAAGTTCTTTCGGTAATTCCAATTTGTATGCCTCGGTACCAATTCTTTCCAAAATCTTGAATGGTCCGATGTATCGTGGATTCAACTTTCCACGCTTGCCAAATCTGACTACGCCCTTCCAAGGTGAGACCTTTAGCAACACTTTGTCTCCCACCTCGAAATCTAATGACTTTCGTTTTAGATCAGCGTAGCTCTTTTGTCGATCCCGAGCCGCCTTAATGCGCTCTCGAATTTGCGTAATCTTGTCGGTTGTCTCTTGCACCAGTTTAGGACCAACCATACGTTTGTCTCCGGCGTCTGCCCAACATAAGGGCGATCGGCACTTGCGGCCATACAGAGCTTCGAACGGTGCGGCTTTTATGCTCGTATGATAACTGTTATTGTAGGAAAACTCAACTAAAGGTAGATGAGTATCCCAGCTGCCGCCTAGATCCATGACACATGCGCGAAACATATCTTCTAGGGTTTGTATAGTTCGCTCGCTCTGGCCGTCTGTTTGTGGATGGAATGCCGTGCTTAGATCTAGCTGAGATCCAAAGGCTTCCTGAAATGATTGCCAGATTCTTGAGACAAAGCGTCCATCTCTGTCTGAAATAATTGAGATAGGCACTCCATGACGTGCCACAATTTCTTTTAAGTATATCGCAGCAAGCTTTCCTATGCTGTCTTTTTCTCGGATCGGTAGAAAGTGCGCAGACTTCGTTAACCGATCAACTATCACCCATATCATATCGTGCCCTCTCGGGGTCTTGGGTAATTTGGTTATGAAGTCCCTCGAGATTTGTTTCCACTTCCACATGGGTATCTCTGGTTGTTGTAGTAGGCCGGACGGTTTCTGATATTCAACCTTAACCTTGGCACAGGTTAGGCACTTTCCAACATAGACAGCGACATCGCTCTTGAGTCTCGGCCACCAATAATATTCTTTTAGGTCTTGATACATCTTGTCTGATCCTGGATGGATCGAGTATCTTGACTTGTGTGCTTCATCAAGGATGACATCTCGTATGCCACCATAGAGCGGAACCCAAATGCGCTTTTTAAAGTACAAGGTTCCCTCTTCATTTGGCACCATATATTTCAATGCACCCCGAAGGTATTCAGGTTTACAGTTTTCTCCCTTGAGAGCTTCTTGTTGTGCTTTACGAATGCGTGCTGTGAGGTTCGTTCCAATCGTCATTTCCAAAGCTCGAACCCTTAGGGTCTTAACCCTTTCTTTTCGACTTAATCCATCTGCTACAACGTTTGCCTTTCCAGGATGGTACTTAATCTCACAGTCATAATCGTTCAGTAACTCGACCCATCGTCGCTGACGCATATTTAATTCCTTCTGATCAAATATGTGTTGTAGGCTTTTGTGATCCGTGAAGATTGTACATCGAGTACCATATAAATAGTGTCGCCAAATCTTCAAGGCGAATACCACTGCGCCCAATTCCAAGTCGTGCGTGGTATAATTTCTTTCATGTACCTTCAACTGTCTTGAAGCATAAGCGATGACTTTCTGGCGTTGCATAAGCACGCAACCCAAACCTTGTCGTGAAGCGTCGTAGTATACCACGAATAAAGACATAGGCAAGGCCCGATAACATAAAAGACATGGGCAAGGCCCAATGATATTAAAGACATGGGAAAGACCCAATAACATAAAGACATGGGCAAGGCCCGATAACATAAAAGATATGGGCAAGGCCTAATGACATAAAAGACATGGGAAAGACCCAATAACATAAGTGACATGGGCTAGGCCCAATGACATGGGCTAGGCCCAATGACATGGGCTAGGCCCAATGACACCCTTGCAAGGCACGAGGACATGTAAAGGGCGAGGCCCGTTCATTCATGATTTAAGAAACACCAAATGTATATATCAAATGGTGAAATGTGCATATATATAATTAACAATCGAACATACAAGCTAAGAACACTAAAATAACACAAGGTTGTTCTAAGAATGACAAATAAACACATAACAAAGTATTAAAGATGAACAACTTGTACGAGGTCCAATAATACCTATGTGTGTAATAAAGTTAGTACACATGTAGGTTACTCACGCGTACGGATGCTCACGTTTCAGTAGTATCACACACGAAACTGTCACACCCTGATATTTCCAACATAACCCGGTGGGCCCAGTTGGGAGTATCGTGACGTAGTTTATATCATCATAGATAATTAAACACATAATAGCACAGCGGAAGGCTTGGAATAAAAATTACTATTACCGACCGAGTGTTCAAAGTTCAAAATTATAATTATACAGACGGTAGTAATAAAAAGATCTACAGGCGGATGTAATATGTACAAAATGATGTTTGTCACACCCCGACCACGTATAACATACAAAACGTGGCGGAAAACGTCGGGGAGTGTTGTAACAGAATTAATTGTTTCATATCCATGGCATACAAAGATGTATTTTATTTATCAACATAAGAGTTACATTGTTTTAAACAGGAATCAAAGAGTTTATAACATAATTAAACTAAGTCTATCTTCATTTTAAGTCTCTAAGGCACAGGTCCGCCCTAGTGTCACGTTCATCGTCCTATGCAAAAGCTCCTGAAAACACATGTGAAAATAGGTACGTCAGCATAAAAATGCCTGTGAGATACATAGGTTTTGTGAAAATAGGATTCATGACTTAAGTTTAAGAAAAATGTTTAATAAAATTTAGTCATGAACCTTGTAGATTGTTTTGTTTTGTAAATCATTAAAAAGCGATAAGATCAGATGATATGTATAAATAAAAGAATAACGTATGGTTAAATGTATAACCAAGTAAAATGAGTTGTATAAAGTAACTTGTTTGTAAACCAAAGTCTTGTGAAAATCGTGTTACTTGTGTAAAATGTATAAGTCCAAATTGAATGATTTAAATAATGCTATGATATGTAATATAATACAAACACTTATATATAGGAAGTACCGACGGCGTATCCACCATGCTTGTATCATATTACTCACATCTCGTTACTTAAGTCACTTAAGCAAACCACCAATGTATAAAGTCTATGTTTAGACCAATTGTCAAAGAGTCCTTGTATAAACCATGTCAAATGTTTATAAGTCCAAAAGTAGTCAAGTAATGTGTATCAAATGTTATGTATTGTAAGTAAAGTATTGTCACATAATCCAAATGTAGAGATGTACAAAACAAAGTATTTTGAATATATCAAAAAGTTATGTTTTGCAAAGTAATGCATGTTACATTGATACAAACATTTATGTGGTAAGTTAACGCATACATTTAAGCCTTGAGACAGTCGGATAACCCTTTCAGTCAAGGTTATCAAAAGAAATGTTTTCGGATTCAGTCATTCCTTACATCCAAACAAACCCGGGATGTCAGGAATGGGATTTGTCAAGTCCTATGGTACCAGTACTTACTACCGAGCGGCGTAGCTATTGTTAATGAACGTATATAAGTCTCGTTTGTGCAAACCAAATGTTATAGCAATTGTGTACATGTCATATGAAAACAATGTACTAAGTATGCTAAGTTAACATACAAAGAAGAAAAGTCATGTAAATCAATGTGCTAGCATGCTATCAGTCAACATACATAGCAGAAATGTAATGTAAAACAATGTACTAAGTATGCACACAATGGACATACATAGCATGTGTCACACCCCGAAATATCAGAGCATTGGCGTGACTAGACTGGTATCTTCATTGCACAGCGGAAGCAAATAAGCTAAGACTTTCAGTAATTGAACGCCCACAAAGTACTCGACTCCAGATGGTTCTCCTATTCCAACCGTTCCATAATTTCTGAAAAGTAACCTGAGAAAGAAACATGCGAAAAATCAACATAAAGTTGAGCGAGTTCATAGTTTGTTTGTAAAAGATTTGAAAATAGTTAAAAGAGGGGGCTATGTACTCACTTGAGATTGCTCAGAAGTCCTAAGATAACCACCAAGCAATGCTAGATATCACGGAATCAAACGGCACCTAATATAGGTAACTATGTTAATAAACCGGACCTATATCAGAGGATCGGATAGAATGAGGGCTCGTAAACCAAATGAGTATGGGAACTCATGTAGTATGGTTTAACAAAGCCTACATACTAAATGAAACCTAGCCTAAGTGCTTACGACCCATTACGACACGTTTAGGTAGCTTATGCTACTTTAACGCGTCGTTCGTGTGAAACGCGTTCGGAAAGCCTAACTAGTCCTATGATAAGTAAAATATGCCTTAACATGTCTAATATTGTTACCAAATCAGTTTAGATACCAAAAGTTATGTTACATATGCTTAAAATGAATTTTGACGTAAAAAGGGCATTTTGGTAATTTACCTAAGGCTTATAAACTACCTATCAAACAACTACTTAAACGAAGCGACCATAAGGTATAACCTCGGAAGGTTATTCCCTATATACTATGGTCACTTAATGTGTTTGGTCGGATCCTAATGATCGACCAAATGGGTCGGGTTCGAAGGTATAAGCGATTTATTAGATCGCTTACCCTTACGACCCTAGACAACATGGTAATCAGTAGGCATAGTCACAAGGGACTATAACCATTGTGATTACGCTCACGTTGCGAAGTTCAAACGAACTTCGCATTGACCATAAACTGGTCAATGCAGAAAGTCAAACAAAGTTTGACTTTCGGACTCGAAAAGCAATAAAAGAACGAAGGAATACTTACAAAGGGTCCCCGAATGCTAATCTTGATTCAAGTAGCTCAGGTATGAAACAATGGTTTCAACTTAGAGCTTCTCAAATCAGATTCTTGTGGGTTTTGCAATGGAGATGGATGGGTATTTATAGTTTTCGGAGAGCCATTAAGATCGTTTCTCAAATAACGTGATCGAAAAAATGATAACTCATTTTGCCCACCACAAGAGATTGACATGTGGCATTGGCCTTTGGGGAGTGTTTAAAGGCTGTTAATCAGTAGGAAAAAATGATTTTCTGCATCTGACCCATGCTTACGGACCTCAACACTAAGAATGTTGAGGTCCGTAAGTACCTTGCAGGCCTGAAACTTTCGAAAATGGTAGAACAGGCCCCTGTGCGCGTATCGTCGTGTTTTGGCACTTCTAACACCCGTCAAACCCAATTTCAAGCTCCACAATGATGTTAAAGTATAGGGAACTTAAAATGTGCTAAAAAATATCTCGGATGTCGGTTCGTTTGGCCGTACGATTGCGTTGTTCGCTTAATTACGACGGAATGCGCACAAGCGCGAAAAACGATCCAAATGGCGTGACGAATGGATTTTTCTCATTCCAAACACTAAAATAAAATATTTTATTGCTTACATAAATTTTTGGATGTCCGGATGTATTCAGAACGTAAGTTATGCGCGAAAGTGCAAACTTATGCACTTTTTGACACTTTTAGTCCCTGAATGACCCAAAAGTTTATTTTTGCACACCGAACCCCTCAAAGCCTATTTATAAGCTATGTAAAGGATATTTATGGTATGTTTAACTTATGTTCATGTTCCGGAATGTTCGTTACTGTTCAAATTGGCATACTTTCGCAGTTTGTCAAGTTTAGTCCCTGTAGACGAATTAACTTGTTTTTGCCATAGTAAAGCCTTCAAAACTTATTTCTAATTTATGTAAAGGTTATTTAAGGTATGTTAAGTATATGTTGATGTTCTGGAGTATTTTTCGCATTAAACTGGTTACGTTTACGCACCAGTTTGCGTATAACTCTCCAGAAAGCGATATAGAGTTTGAAATTGAGCAAAAGTCAAAACATGAAAAATGTAAAACACAACCAAACAAACATTGGGATCAAATAACATAGTTTTATTGATAATTGAGCTGTTCATAAAGATTACAAGCACAGATGTTACAGTCTCCCCTACTTGTGGAAATTTTGTCCCGAAATTTATTTAGAGGAAACTCGTGGGAAAAGATGTGGATACTTCGCCTTCATTTGATCTTCGCGTTCCCAAGTAAACTCGGGTGCACGTTTAGCTTCCCAGCGAACTTTGACCAAAGGAATACGCTTGCGTTTAAGCCACTTGACTTCACGTTCCATGATTTCCACAGGTTTCTCGACAAATTTCAGTGTTTTATTAACACGAATTTCGTCAAGTGGTATGTGGAGGTTCTCATCAGCTAAACACCTCTTGATATTGGACACGTAAAAGGTTGGATGAACAGTTCCAAGTTCAGGAGGTAACTCAAGTCTGTAGGCTACCTTACCGATTCTTTCGACGATCTTGAATGGCCCAACGTATCTAGGTGCAAGTTTTCCTTTCTTTCCAAATCTGATCACACCTTTCCAAGGTGAGACCTTGAGTAATACTCGATCACCGACTTGAAATTCCAAGGGCTTGCGTTTTGGGTCCGCGTAACTCTTTTGACGGCTTCTAGCTGTCTGAAGGTTATCACGAACTTTCTTAATCTTGTCAGTTGTCTCTAAAATGAGGGCAGGTCCAGTAAGCTGAGCCTCGCCGATCTCATTCCAGCAGACTGGTGAACGACATTTTCGACCATAGAGAGCTTCGAAAGGAGCCATTTTGATGCTGGTTTGATAACTGTTGTTGTAGGAGAATTCAATTAACGGAAGATGTGAATCCCAACTACCACCAAAATCGATCACACAAGCTCTAAGCATATCCTCCAGAGTCTGGATTGTTCTTTCAGATTGACCATCCGTTTGCGGATGATAAGCCGTGCTCAGGTTAAGTTGGGTCCCCATAGCAGATTGCATGGTTCTCCAATAATGAGAAGTGAAACGAGCATCTCTGTCAGAAATGATGTTCAAAGGAACACCATGTCGAGTTACAATTTCATCCACATAGATTTTTGCAAGTTTGTCAGAAGGAAAATCCTCACGGATTGGCAAGAAATGCGCTGACTTAGTAAGATGATCAACAACTACCCAGATGGCATCATGACCTTTCTTTGTGCGTGGAAGTTTGGTAACAAGATCCATAGTAATGTTTTCCCATTTCCAAACTGGGATCTCTGGTTGCACCAATAAACCAGAAGGACGCTGATGTTCAGCCTTAACCTTAAGATAAGTAAGGCATTTTGATACATATAAGGCAATGTCTTTCTTCATACCAGGCCACCATTACTGAATACGAAGATCCTTATACATCTTGTCTGAGCCAGGATGAACAGAATAACGAGACTTATGGGCTTCATCCATAAGCAAGGTGCGAAGGTTATCTTGGCTTGGGACCCACAAACGGTCCATGAAGTAATACGATCCATTGTCCTTCAGTTCCAAATCAGGTGTTATGTGATAGGGAAATTCGTTATCCATCAAAACTTGTGAAACACTAGATTGTTGAGTCTGAGAAATGCGGGCTTGGATATCGGATCGAGCTTGAATAACAGATTGAACACGAACACAATGAAGCTTAGTACGTTCCTTACGACTCAATGCATCGGCTACGACATTCGCTTTACCAGGATGGTAGCGAATTTCGTAGTCATAGTCGTTTAGAAGCTCGACCCAACGTCGTTGCCTCATGTTGAGTTCTTTCTGATTGAAGATATGCTGAAGACTTTTGTGGTCCATGAAAACCACACATTTTGTACCGTACAAATAGTGTCTCCAGATCTTAAGAGCGAAGACAACTGCACCCAACTCAAGATCATGAGTGGTGTAGTTTTTCTCATGTATCTTCAACTGCCTCGATGCGTATGCTATGACTTTGTTTCTTTGCATCAGGACACAGCCAAGACCCAATTTAGATGCGTCGCAATAAACGACGAAATCATCATTGCCCTCAGGCAAAGTCAGAACAGGCGCGTCGCAAAGTTTTTGTTTCAAGTTTTGAAAAGCTTCCTCTTGTTTGAATCCCCAATCAAAGGGTTTGTTCTTCTGAGTTAGAGCAGTTAGAGGAACTGCAATCTTTGAGAAGTTTTCAATGAAGCGGCGGTAAT
Organism: Helianthus tuberosus; assembly: GCA_030545235.1. Lineage (NCBI taxonomy): Eukaryota > Viridiplantae > Streptophyta > Magnoliopsida > Asterales > Asteraceae > Helianthus > Helianthus tuberosus. Next base: position 106,679,468 of record CM060383.1, read on the forward strand.
AACCCGCAAGTCCAAGAAAAGAACGAACCTCAGTAGGAGTAGTAGGCGTATCCCAATCTTTAATCGCACTGATCTTGGAGGGATCTACATGAATACCTTGTTCGTTGACAATATGTCCTAAGAATTGAACCTCTTTAAGCCAGAATTCACACTTGGAGAATTTGGCGAAAAGTTGCTCTTTCTTTAGGAGTTCCAAAGTAAGACGAAGATGTTGCTCGTGATCAGCTCGCGTCTTAGAGTATATCAAGATGTCGTCAATAAAAACAATGACGAACTGATCCAAATAAGGCTTGCAGACCCTATTCATTAAATCCATGAAAACAGCAGGAGCATTAGTCAAACCGAATGGCATGACTGTGAACTCATAATGCCCATAACGAGTGCGGAACGCTGTCTTGGGAATATCTTCTTCATGCACACGAAGTTGATGATATCCAGATCGCAGATCAATCTTTGAAAAATAAGAAGCACCTTGTAACTGATCAAAGAGATCATCGATGCGAGGTAGGGGATATCGATTCTTGATGGTAAGCTTGTTAAGCTCACGATAATCGATACACATCCTAAAAGATCCATCCTTCTTCTTGACAAAAAGAACGGGAGCACCCCAGGGTGAAAAACTAGGACGGATAAAACCTTTGTCAGAGAGCTCCTGAAGCTGCTTAGACAACTCTTGCATCTCAGATGGTGTAAGACGATACGGAGCTCTGGCAATGGGATTTGCACAAGGTACGAGATCAATACGGAACTCGACTTGGCGTGCTGGAGGTAGACCAGGTAAATCTTCAGGGAATACTTCAGAATAATCCCGAACAACGGGAATATCTTGGATAGACTTACCTTTGCCTTTATTTGATGTGACATGTGCCAAGAAGGCCACATAATTCTTTCGCAGATACTTCCGAGCTTTAAAACAAGACATGAGTTTGAGACCACTAGCAGGTTTCTCACCACGAACCTGTAGGATCTCGCCTGTCGAAAGCGGCACACGAACAATCTTCTCAAAACAAACTACCTCTGCGCGATGCTTGGCTAACCAATCCATACCCACAATAACGTCGAAGCTTCCAAGTTGCATAGGCGTGAGGTCAATAGGAAAAAGATGGTCGTTAAGGTTCAACTGGCAGTTGTGAAGAACAGAATCAAGAACAATGGGTTCACCACTAGCAACTTCTACTGTCAAAGGTTTACCTAGTTTCGTTCTAGACACGCGAAGCAATGGCTCAAAAGATAATGACACAAAACTCTTATCGGCACCTGAATCAAAAAGAACAGATGCAGGCTGATTATTAATAAAGAACGTACCGTTCACCACTTCATTGTCTGCTTGTGCCTCTTGTGCATTCATGTTGAAAACCCGACCTCGAGCCTGAGCCTGATTCTGATTTGGATTCTGATTCTGGTTGGCTAGCCTTGGGCACCGGTTTCTGTAGTGGGTCAGATCCCCACAATTGTAGCATGAACTAGGAGAGAAGTGAGGTCGTGCAGCTTGACCTTGTTGCTGAGCAAGAGGTTGAGCAACTTGTTGGGCTTGGTTCTGAACTGCCTGATTCTGGTTAACAGGAATGCGACAAGTAGCGGCAAGATGACCAATTCTCCCACAGTTAGTGCAATGACGACATTGGAGATGTGGTAGGTGATGGCCGTTACACCTGTTGCACAAAGGCGCAGTGCCAAGATATGGCTTCTTGGCTAGTGGTTGCGCAGGCTGATTTGGTGCAGCTTGAGCCTGTGCAGTAACAACATAGTTTTGGGAAGCCTTCCACTTCCTAGACCCTCCAGAATTCTTTCCCTTCTTGTTTTGACCTTTCTTGCTATCTTCCTTGTCAGATGCCTGCTTCTTACCCTTGTCACCCTTTTTATGCAGCTTCCCCTTTCGAACCTGTGACACAGTCAATGTCGCTGCTAACTCGATCGCCTGACGGAGTGTGGCAGGGTTACTACCAGTAATGATGTCTTGGACTGAGTCAGGTAGGGCGTCGATGTATCTTTCGATAGCCTTGTCGAGTGGGGTAACCATTGTTGGGCAAAGCAGACTCAACTCCTCAAACCTGTCAGTATACGCCCTGTGCTCGCCACTGTCTTGTTTCAAGTCATCAAACTCTTTCTCCAAAGCTCGTTGTTCATGACGAGGACAAAAATCCCTCATCATAAGAGCTCTAAGTTCAGCCCAAGTCTGTGCTAGAGCAACTTCTACACCATGGTCTCTCATAACCCCGTTCCACCATGTGAGAGCCCTCTTCTGAAACACACTCGAAGAAAACTCGACCTTACGATTGTCAGGACACTGCACGTGGCGGAAAGTATTCTCAATGCTCTCGAACCATTGAAGAAGCCCAGTCGCTCCCTCAGAACCACTAAACTTGAGTGGTTTAGCCGAGTTAAAATCCTTGAATTTGCATGGAGCATTGTTGTTGTTGTTGGCTTGGTTCCATTGAGCAAAGAGGTTTGGGAATTGAGCATCCATTTGCTACGCAATGATTTCTGCCAGTTCGGCAGTCGCTATCTGATTTTCGCGTCGAGGAGGCATTCTAAAAGAGGAAACATGAAAGGAAACGAGTGAGATGTTTGGGTGAAAAGAATGAGATGATGCAAAAATTGATAATGGCAAAGATGGTGGTCATTTGTTTGTTACCACAAGGTAAACAAATGACACATTGTGACTAATCAAAGTAAATAGGTGAAAAATAATGTATCGCGAAGACATGCTCGCCTATAAGTGAACACTCACCCCAAGAGTTCCCATGTAAGAGTGACTGGTCCGATTATGTGGATTTGTACGAACACTCTAGCCTTAGACAGAAAACCCAGGGTACAGGCATTCACTCTTCCAGTTTGCACGTGTTCACATTATTTAAAACCCAAAACCTTGACGAAATTTTGAAAACTCAAAGGGGTTCAAAACCTTATAACAGAGGTTCAAAACCTTACAATAGAGGGTTCAAAACCTTATAACAGAGGGTTCAAAACCTTACAATAGAGGGTTCAAAACCTTGTAATAAATCATTCAAAAACAGAAGATTGTTTTTCAAAAATCGTTTCGGAAAATTTGGTTTTTGTTTTGATAATCACCTAAGGATAGGTGATGTGCATGTTTTAAAATCTAAACACAAGATAACTTGTGTTGGGGTCCTAGAAAGGTTATAGTCTAGGTCAAAGCATTACTAATAACCTAATTCCCTATAACCATTGGCTCTGATACCAACTCTTCTGTCACACCCCAACCACGTATAACATACAAAACGTGGCGGAAAACGTCGGGGAGTGTTGTAACAGAATTAATTGTTTCATATCCATGGCATATAAAGTTGTATTTTATTTATCAACATAAGAGTTACATTGTTTTAAACAGGAATCAAAGAGTTTATAACATAATTAAACTAAGTCTATCTTCATTTTAAGTCTCTAAGGCACAGGTCCGCCCTAGTGTCACGATCATCGTCCTATGCAAAAGCTCCTGAAAACACATGTGAAAATAGGTACGTCAGCATAAAAATGCCTGTGAGATACATAGGTTTTGTGAAAATAGGATTCATTACTTAAGTTTAAGAAAAATGTTTAATAAAATTTAGTCATGAACCTTGTAGATTGTTTTGTTTTGTAAATCATTAAAAAGCGATAAGATCAGATGATATGTATAAATAAAAGAATAACGTATGGTTAAATGTATAACCAAGTAAAATGAGTTGTATAAAGTAACTTGTTTGTAAACCAAAGTCTTGTGAAAATCGTGTTACTTGTGTAAAACGTATAAGTCCAAATTGATTGATTTAAATAACGCTATGATATGTAATATAATACAAACACTTATATATAGGAAGTACCGACGGCGTATCCACCATGCTTGTATCATATTACTCACATCTCGCTACTTAAGTCACTTAAGCAAACCACCAATGTATAAAGTCTATGTTTAGACCAGTTGTCAAAGAGTCCTTGTATAAACCATGTCAAATGTTTATAAGTCCAAAAGTAGTCAAGTAATGTGTATCAAATGTTATGTATTGTAAGTAAAGTATTGTCACATAATCCAAATGTAGAGATGTACAAAACAAAGTATTTTGAATATATCAAAAAGTTATGTTTTGCAAAGTAATGCATGTTACATTGATACAAACATTTATGTGGTAAGTTAACGCATACATTCAAGCCTTGAGACAGTCGGATAACCCTTTCAGTCAAGGTTATCAAAAGAAATGTTTTCGGATTCAGTCATTCCTTGCATCCAAACAACCCCGTGATGTCAGGAATGGGATTTGTCAAGTCCTATGGTACCAGTACTTACTACCGAGCGGTGTAGCTAATGTTAATGAACGTATATAAGTCTCGTTTATGCAAACCAAATGTTATAGCAATTGTGTACATGTGATATGAAAACAATGTACTAAGTATGCTAAGTTAACATACAAAGCAGAAAAGTCATGTAAATCAATGTGCTAGCATGCTATCAGTCAACATACATAGCATAAATGTAATGTAAAACAATGTACTAAGTATGCACACAATGGACATACATAGCATGTGTCACACCCCGAAATATCAGAGCATTGGCGTGACTAGACTGGTATCTTCATTGCACAACAGAAGCAAATAAGCTAAGACTTTCAGTAATTGAACGCCCACTAAGTACTCGACTCCAGATGGTTCTCCTATTCCAACCGTTCCATAATTTCTGAAAAGTAACCTGAGAAAGAAACATGCGAAAAATCAACATAAAGTTAAGCGAGTTCATAGTTTGTTTGTAAAATATTTTTGATGTTTTGATTTTTTGTTGAGAAAATGCATAAATCTTTCCATAAATCTTTTTGAATAACCGGTTTTTGATGTTTTGTTGAGAAAATGCATTTAAAATCATTTTCTTATGGAGTTACTTGAAACTTTGAATGAAAACATAGTTTGTGTCACGTATAAATCAAGTTTTCATGTATAATTCAAGTATTCATGTGTACACCAAGTACTTTATGTATAATTCTAATCTTCTTGAGTACCCCACGTACTTCAAGTATAATTCTAATTTTCTTGAGTACCCCACGTACTTCAAGTATTAATCAAGTTTTAGTATGTTATGAATTTCATGTAATTAAAGGATTCCTGTAAATATCAGGATTGTTAATGGGTTGCAAGGCCATTAACATGTGACACGACATAGGAAGTCACCAAACCTTAGGCATTTAATTGGTATATTCTGAGACACAAAAGCACTACTCGATTCTCGACCTCACCGAGAGTGTGGCTGCCCGGCACCCGTTAGATCTAACCTTTTGTTCTGCGGTCTAGGTATATTGTTGATTAATGGTGCTTCTGTACCCTATTCGTGACACTATTTCTCATAACGCATCCTACTTGGTTCTCATCCTCACCAAGTGCGTTTCTTGTTATCATTTCTTATAACGCATCCTACTTGGTTCTCGTCCTCACCAAGTGCGTTTCTTGTTATCATTTCTTATAACGCATCCTACTTGGTTCTCGTCCTCACCAAGTGCGTATCTTATATTTTTATATTTTCATACCATAACTCATGTATTTTTAAACTCTTGTATTTGTATTTTCAGAAAAATACGCTTGTTTGTAAAACCGGTATAAATCATAAGCTTTTCGTAAACCATTTGTGTTCTTTGTAACATGGTTTAGAAATATATAATTCTTGTATGCTTTGCAAAAAGTGCATGTCTTTCCACCCCGAAAACATTTATAAAAGTGTAAAAATGTGGGGTTATGAACTCACCTGAATATTCCTGTGCAAAGCTAGCTAATTTTACGACTTCGTGATGTCGTTTCCAAGGCTCGACTTGCTAGCGTGCATTCTACAGTATTCCTAAAACGGAATATCTAATAAGTTTCGAATAATGTGGTAACTAATCTACGTGTTACCGAGCTCTACCGAATCGTTGATCGAACGATTTGACGGTAAATAGTTAACTTAATGAAAATGACTAAGTTAAACTGCCGCGAGAAGTCGTTTGAGTATGTAGGAATATTCGTATGAAAGTATTATATAATAAGCTCGTATTATATATATATTTCGTCTTGTATATTTTTGCCAAAATATATGTATATGCCGTTTCGGCGTTCGTAATAAATATAAAATATTATATTTATTCTATAAGAACTTCATCGAGTCGTTGAATAGATAGATTGTATCTATTTTGTAAAAGAATTCGTGTGTTTGAAATAAATATACATCTATATTTATTTTATAAAACAAGATCGTGTTGTTTGATACTTGAAATAAATATATAAGCTATATTTATAGAAGTTATACGAATTAAGGACGTTCGAAATAAATATAACATTATATTTATTTGTAAAAGCGTTTGGAATTATTAAAGTTTGAAGTTTTATAAACTCGAATTCCATTAAGCGTCGTTTTTGAAATAAAAAAAGTGTCGTGTTTAAGGGTTTTTCTCGAAAAACGGGCAGAGTTTCCTCTGTTTTTGGACGCCCCCGACAACACAAGTTGTCGTTTTATTTTCAAAAATTCAACACAATTTAATCAAGATTCAATTATATGCAAACTTTGTCAAATATATGATGAATGTAATTTATAATCAGTTGGTTTCGAGAGCTCGTTTCACGTAATAAAACCATAATATAACGTAAATAATCTTGTCGTTAAATCTTTACCAAGTCTTCCGTCAATATGTCGAGTGAGCCGACTGAGTTGACCGAGTCAACTCACTGTTGACCGGGTTTGACCGAGTCGACTCGGTTTGACCGAGTCGACCGAACCGCTTCCTAATCTGACCCGAGTTGACCAAACCCGAGCAATGACTCGATGTTGACCATCTTTGACTTGTTGACTGAGTTGACTCAGTTTGACAGAGTCATCCCGTTAACCAGTTGACCCGGAAATTAAACCTGCTGAACCGTGTGAACCGCAACAAGCTGAACCACAACGCTGACTTGCACCCGAAAACCCGAAGCTCAACATCTAACCCGAACCCCAACTGTTGATGTCTGCTTTTGACCCGAGACGTGAACAACACCCAATCTAAACATCATCAGTCAATATTCAGAAAAAGAAATGAAGAAGATCGGAGGGGATTTGGTCCTTACCGGAAATCTCGTGGATCGAGACACAGCCACCGTCACGCTGTCACTGCCGCCGCCGTGAGCGGCGGCGCTGCTCATCTCCGTCGCCCTCTCTCTCCTCTTCGTCTCTCTCTCTCTTCGCCGTGAAACCACGCCGGATAAATCGGCTGACCACCGGAATAATGAACCGACTGGCGGTCCGAGCTTTTGACCGCCGGTTCTCCCTCTCTTCTCCGAATCTCTTCAGCTCTCTCTCTCTCTCTCTCTCTCTCTCTGGTTTCTGCATCGTCCGGCACCAACCACCACAGCGCCGCCGCCTGTGGTGGTGGTAGTGTTGCTGTTGTAGTCTGCCACCACCAAAAGATGGTGGTGGTTGGTCTGATTAATAGGGGGTAAAACATGTGGGTTGGGAGCTGATTTCTGTAAGTTTGAATGTATAAAACGAGAGGAGAGATAGACCGAGAGGGGTAGGGGGTGGTCGGCTGTGTTGGGTTGGGTTTTGTTTGGTGAGGAAATTTGTTTGTGTGAAGTTTTAAGTGTGTGAAGACACACTGTGAATGGTTTGCACAATTGAGGGGATATGGATCCCTATTTATAAACTTGAATTTGGGTTTTGTTTAGTGGGTCATGTAGTTATTTCCCAACAACTTATTAACCACAAGTTATTATGTTCCAAATTTGTGAGACCAAGATCTTCTGGAGATTTTTGCAAATCTCTTGTAGAGATTTACCTATTATGTGTTTAGGCTTGGGCCCAGGGCCCACAAGCCTATCTCATGTGCAAGTGGCCCGTAATTCCTACGAAACCCGATATCGCGACCCAAACTCCATAAGCTTAAAATATTCGTGTAACATTCGTATTTGTTGGCGTCGTCAGTATTTTGTACGGTATCAGTCCGTTGTCGCGTAATAGTCAGCAGATTCTCTGTAAATCACCACACGCGCACTGTGTAGCTGAACAAACGTCCCGAGGCACTCCAAGGGCCTGGTTAAGTTAACTAGTGTCGTAAACACTATTTATTATCGCGTAATCACTTGTTAATCACATAATTAAGGGCGTAAATTACCGGTTGTCACAGTCTCCCCCTGTTAATAAAATTTCGTCCTCGAAATTTAGACTACGTCAACTCCCTTGAGTTACGTTATGCGTAGAAAATATGAATAGTACTAAAGTGAACGATCATGAAATTGAATCAAGACTTATTCGAATGATGTGAATTCAAGGACGTATCACAAGATACAAATGAATTCTAGAAATGATTGCACCCAATCAATGAATTTAGATTTCAACAAGCTCAAATGTAATAGTTTGCATGAAACGCTCGATCATGATCAGCCCAAGCTGCAAGTTCTACCGACGCCACAAGGTGTCGTAGTGAATGAAACAATTCAAATATAGCGGTGATCGAACAAGTATCACCTGTGTTTTGCATAAATTAGCCCAAGCTACAAGTTTGTACTGACAGCACAAGGTGTCGAAATCAACAAACGACTTAATGGAGTCGTAGACCAAACAAATCTACCACGACTCGGAACAATGAAACGCTTGTTAAAACGAATTTGAATATGATGATTTCAATACATCATATGGTGTCTTGAATTGAATATGTGTAATGAACAAGTTCAAACAATTGAATTTGATTTCGGCGCAAGCCGACAATAAATACATGTATCGACAAGAGAACTTTCGACATGGTCACAACGAAAAACCATGTATGTAACTTGAAAAGAAAAGAAATTTCAAGAAAACGTGTTGACTTGATGACAAAGAAGCCAACAATTACGACAATGCGGGTCATTCGAATCACAAATCAATAATTAGATTTAGCGAAATAATATTTGAACTTTGATGAAACGTTTATTCGAAACGAGACCACATGCGTAACAAACGATGCATGCGTAACATATGAATTTTTCAACAAATGAAGAAAATGAATATTCGCTATACTGAAAGAAATGATCGTGACACAATGACCATTATGAGGAGTAGAGACACGAAAATCTACTCAGTAAATGTGAAAGTCAAAATTTCAATAAAAGAAATTTAAGGACTTTACCTGGGGTTGCATGTGACGACCAGTTGTTAGGTGACATTACCATGGAATGTCGAACATAGCGTATTTGTCGTTAATGCGATAGGGGGAATGCGGAGACATACGTCTTCTTCTTAGCATGACTCGTGTCGTTTGCAGGACCGCGTGCCAACTGCCGCTTCCTGATCATTAGTTTTCGTGCTGACAGGATTAGCATCATCGATGAGATGCTCCACAGTGCTTTCTTGGTGACTTCACCTCGTAAGTCGTATGCGGCGTACTTCAACCTCCGTTGATGTATAGCTTAAGTTTTACGTATTCCTGTGCACTAGCGTTTCGTTATGCGTAGGCTGCCTGCTCGGGAAGTCAAAATATCATAGACAATATGAATAATATTGTGTGCCTGCCCGAGTTTATATTCGATGTTCCTACGTGGTGACCTTTAATGAACTTCAACATAAGTTTCCGAAGGTCTTAAATGCATGTTTCCTAAGCTCTCAGGGTTTTGTGAACTGTATGCGACTGTTTTGTGTACCGTGTATAAAACACCACTATAGCGTATGTTTGAAATCAAAATTTCGACTGTTTGATTTTCGGCAATGGTTGGAGACCATATTCGAGTACTGAGCGTTCTGTATGTATTCAACGTTTTAATAATCTAAGTCCCCAGAGAAATATGAGGTTAGAGCCTAGGTATCTCTACAGAGAACCCTATTCGCTGTAACCTATAGCTCTGATACCAATCTGTCACACCCCGAAATATCAGAGCATTGGCGTGACTGGACTGGTATCTTCATTGCACAGCAGAAGCAAATAAGCTAAGACTTTTTGTAATTGAACGCCCACTAAGTACTCGACTCCAGATGGTTCTCCTATTCCAACCGTTCCATAATTTCTGAAAAGTAACCTGAGAAAGAAACATGCGAAAAATCAAAATAAAGTTGAGCGGGTTCATAGTTTGTTTGTAAAAGATTTGAAATAAATCTTTTTGAATAACCGTTTTTTTATGTTTTGTTGAGAAAATACATTTAAAATCATTTTCTTATCGAGTTACTTGAAACTCTGAATGAAAACATAGTTTGTGTCACGTATAAATCAAGTTTTCATGTATAATTCAAGTATTCATGTGTACACCAAGTACTTTATGTATAATTCTAATCTTCTTGAGTACCCCACGTACTTCAAGTATAATTCTAATTTTCTTGACTACCCCACATACTTCAAGGATAATTCTAATTTTCTTGATTACCCCACGTACTTCAAGTATAATTCTAATTTTCTTGAGTACCCCACGTACTTCAAGTATTAATCAAGTTTTAGTATGGTATGAATTTCATGTAATTAAAGTATTCCTATAAATATCAGGATTGTTAATGGGTTGCAAGGCCATTAACATGTGACACGACATAGGAAGTCACCAAACCTTAGGCATTTAATTGGTATATTCTGAGACACAAAAGCACTACTCGATTCTCGACCTCACCGAGAGTGTGGCTGCCCGGCACCCGTTAGATCTAACCTTTTGTTCTGCGGTCTAGGTATATTGTTGATTAATGGTGCTTCTGTACCCTATTCGTCACACTATTTCTCATAACGCATCCTACTTGGTTCTCGTCCTCACCAAGTGCGTTTCTTGTTATCATTTCTTATAACGCATCCTACTTGGTTCTCGTCCTCACCAAGTGCGTTTCTTGTTATCATTTCTTATAACGCACCCTACTTGGTTCTCGTCCTCACCAAGTGCGTATCTTATATTTTTATATTTTCATACCATAACTCATGTATTTTTAAACTCTTGTATTTGTATTTTCAGAAAAATACGCTTGTTTGGAAAACCGGTATAAATCATAAGCTTTTCGTAAACCATTTGTGTTCTTTGTAACATGGTTTAGAAATATATAATTCTTGTATGCTTTGCAAAAAGTGCATGTCTTTCCACCCCGAAAACATTTATAAAAGTGTAAAAATGTGGGGTTATGAACTCACCTGAATATTCCTGTGCAAAGCTAGCTAATTTTACGACTTCGTGATGTCGTTTCCAAGGCTCGACTTGCTAGCGTGCATTCTACAGTATTCCTAACACGGAATATCTAATAAGTTTCGAATAATGTGGTAACTAATCTACGTGTTACCGAGCTCTACCGAATCGTTGATCGAACGATTTGACGGTAAATAGTTAACTTAATGAAAATGACTAATTTTACCGAGCTCTACCGCGAGAAGTCGTTTGAGTATGTAGGAATATTTGTATGAAAGTATTATATAATAAGCTTGTATTATATATATATTGCGTCTTGTATATTTTTGCCAAAATATATGTATATGCCGTTTTGGCGTTCGTAATAAATATAAAATATTATATTTATTCTATAAGAACTTCATCGAGTCGTTGAATAGATAGACTGTATCTATTTTGTAAAAGAATTCGTGTGTTTGAAATAAATATACATCTATATTTATTTTATAAAACAAGATCGTGTTGTTTGATACTTGAAATAAATATATAAGCTATATTTATAGAAGTTATATGAATTAACGACGTTCGAAATAAATATAACATTATATTTATTTGTAAAAGCGTTTGGAATTATCAAAGTTTGAAGTTTTATAAACTCGAATTCCATTAAGCGTCGTTTTTGAAATATAATACGTGTCGTGTTTAAGGGTTTTTCTCAAAAAACGGGCAGAGTTTCCTCTGTTTTTGGACGCCCCCGACAACACAAGTTGTCGTTTTATTTTCAAAAATTCAACACAATTTAATCAAGATTCAATTATATGCAAACTTTGTCAAATATATGACGAATGTAATTTATAATCAGTTGGTTTCGAGAGCTCGTTTCACGTAATAAAACCATAATATAACGTAAATAATCTTTTCGTTAAATCTTTACCAAGTCTTCCGTCAATATGTCGTGTGAGCCGACTGAGTTGACCGAGTCAACTCATTGTTGATCGGGTTTGACCGAGTCGACCGAACCGCTTCCTAATCTGACCCGAGTTGACCAAGCCCGAGCAACGACTCGATGTTGACCACAACGCTGACTTGCACCCGAAAACCCGAAGCTCAACATCTAACCCGAACCCCAACTGTTGATGTCTGCTTTTGACCCGAGACGTGAACAACACCCAATCTAAACATCATCAGTCAATATTCAGAAAAAGAAATGAAGAAGATCGGAGGGGGTTTGGTTCTTACCGGAAATCTCGTGGATCGAGACACAACCACCGTCACGCTGCCACTGCCGCCGCCGTGAGCGGCGGCGCTGCTCATATCCGCCGCCCTCTCTCTCCTCTTCGTCTCTCTCTCTTCACCGTGAAACCACGCCGGATAAATCGGCTGACCACCGGAATAATGAACCGACCGGCTGTCCGAGCTTTTGACCGCCGGTTCTCCCTCTCTTCTCCGAATCTCTTCAGCTCTCTCTCTCTCTCTCTCTCTGCTTTCTGCATCGTCCGGCACCAACCACCACAGCGCCGCCGCCTGTGGTGGTGGTAGTGTTGCTGTTGTAGTCTGCCACCACCAAAAGATGGTGGTGGTTGGTCCGATTAATAGGGGTAAAACATGTGGGTTGGGAGCTGATTTCTGTAAGTTTGAATGTATAGAACGAGAGGAGAGATAGACCGAGAGGGGTAGGGGGTGGTCGGCTGGGTTGGGTTGGGTTTTGTTTGGTGAGGAAAGTTGTTTGTGTGAAGTTTTAAGTGTGTGAAGACACACTGTGAATGGTTTGCACAATTGAGGGGATATGGATCCCTATTTATAAACTTGAATTTGGGTTTTGTTTAGTGGGTCATGTAGTTATTTCCCAACAACTTATTAACCACAAGTTATTATCTTCCAAATTTGTGAGACCAAGATCTTCTGGAGATTTTTGCAAATCTCTTGTAGAGATTTACCTATTATGTGTTTAGGCTTGGGCCCAGGGCCCGCAAGACTATCTCATGTGCAAGTGGCCCGTAATTCCTACGAAACCCGATATCGCGCCCAAACTCCATAAGCTTAAAATATTCGTGTAACATTCGTATTTGTTGGCGTCGTCAGTATTTTGTACGGTATCAGTCCGTGGTCGCGTAATAGTCAGTAGATTCTCTGTAAATCAAGACACACGCACTGTGTAGCTGAACAAATGTCCCGAGGCACTCCAAGGGCCTGGTTAAGTTAATTAGTGTCGTAAACACTATTTATTATTGCATAATCACTTGTTAATCACGTAATTAAGGGCGTAAATTACCGGTTGTCACAGCATGAAATGTAATGTAAATCATGTACTATAAATGTACTAACAAACATAGCAGGTATATGATGTGAAAACAGGAAAGCATGAAAGTAACAAGTAGGCACATGTGTTTCACCCCAAAACAGTTTGAAAACAGTTAAAAGAGGGGTCTATGTACTCACTTGAGATTGCTCAGAAGTCCTAAGATAACCACCAAGCAATGCTAGAGATCACGGAATCAAACGGCACCTAATATAGGTAACTATGTTAATAAACCGGACCTATATCAGAGGATCGGATAGAATGAGGGCTCGTAAACCAAATGAGTATGGGAACTCATGTAGTATGGTTTAACAAAGCCTACATACTAAATGAAACCTAGCCTAAGTGCTTACGACCCATTAAGACCCGTTTAGGTAGCTTATGCTACTTTAACGCGTCCTTCGCGTGAAACGCGTTCGGAAAGCCTAACTAGTCCTATGATAAGTAAAATATGCCTTAACATGTCTAATATTGTTACTAAATCAGTTTAGATACCAAAAGTTATGTTACATATGCTTAAAATGAATTTTGGCGTAAAAAGGGCATTTTGGTAATTTACCTAAGGCATATAAACTACCTATCAAACAACTACTTAAACGAAGCGACCATAAGGTATAACCTCGGAAGGTTATTCCCTATATACTATGGTCACCTAATGTGTTTGGTCGGATCCTAACGATCGACCAAATGGGTCGGGTTCGAAGGTATAAGTGATTTATTAGATCGCTTACCCTTACGACCCTAGACAACGTGGTAATCAGTAGGCATAGTCACAAGGGACTATAACCATCGTGATTACGCTCACGTTGCGAAGTTCAAACGAACTTCGCATTGACCATAAACTTGTCAATGCAGAAAGTCAAACAAAGTTTGACTTTCGGACTCGAAAAGCAATAAAAGAACGAAGGAATACTTACAAAGGGCCCCCGAATGCTAATCTTGATTCAAGTAGCTCAGGTATGAAACAATGGTTTCAACTTAGAGCTTCTCAAATCAGATTCTTGTGGGTTTTGCAATGGGGATGGATGGGTATTTATAGTTTTCAGAGAGCCGTTAAGATCGTTTCTCGAATAACGTGATCGAATCTCATCCGTACAAGTGTTGGAATGTTATGGTAACTCATTTTGCCCACCACAAGAGATTGACATGTGGCATTGGCCTTTGGGGAGTGTTTAAAGGCTGTTAATCAGCAGGCAAAATGATTTTCTGCATCTGACCCATGCTTACGGACCTCAACACTCAGAATGTTGAGGTCCGTAAGGACCTTGCTGGCCTGAAACTTTCGAAAATGGCAGAACAGGCCCATGTGCGCGTATCGTCGTGTTTTGGCACTTCTAACACCCGTCAAACCCAATTTCAAGCTCCACAATGATGTTAAAGTATAGGGAACTTAAAATGTGCTAAAAAATATCTCGGATGTCGGTTCGTTTGGCCGTACGATTGCGTTGTTCGCTTAATTACGACGGAATGCGCACAAGCGCGAAAAACGATCCAATTGGCGTGACGAATGGATTTTTCTCATGCCAAACACTAAAATAAAATATTTTATTGCTTACATAAATTTTTGGATGTCCGGATGTATTCAGAACGTAAGTTATGTGCGAAAGTGCAAACTTATGCACTTTTTGACACTTTTAGTCCCTGAATGACCCAAAAGTTTATTTTAGCACACCGAACCCCTCAAAGCCTATTTCTAAGCTATGTAAAGGATATTTATGGTATGTTTAACTTATTTTCATGTTCCAGAATGTTCGTTACTGTTCAAATTGGCATACTTTCGTAGTTTGTCAAGTTTAGTCCCTGTAGACGAATTAACTTGTTTTTGCCATACCAAAGCCTTCAAAACTTATTTCTAAGTTATGTAAAGGTTATTTAAGGTATGTTAAGTATATGTTGATGTTCCGGAGTATTTGTCACATTAAACTGGTTACGTTTACGCACCAGTTTGCGTATAACTCTCCAGAAAGCGATATAGAGTTTGAAATTGAGCAAAAGTCAAAACATGAAAAATGTAAAACACAACCAAACAAACATTGGGATCAAATAACATAGTTTTATTGATAATTGAACTGTTCATAACGATTACAAGCACAGATGTTACAATGTTTATCAGACTTTAGGCATCTTAAGGATTTGTAAGATCCTCTATTCAACACCGAGCCGCTCCCAGCCTAATTTCGTATACTAGCTGCCACTTAGTCTTTTGAAAATATGCCAGTTTACACTAGTAAATACAATTAACTGACACGTTTTGAAAACATTTAAAATTAATTTAGGTGCACAAGGCACGAAAAATATTTTATAACTTGGGACAATTAAGAATTTTAATCTTGTATACAGTTTTACATGTTTTTCATACATATGAGGCCCAGTATAGAAACCGAGACATGATTAACCGACACACCACTTTATAAACCCACAAACGAGTTATCCCCGAACTTGTGGGTAGAAATATAATTTTAGCATTTGAATCTATCAGGTGTATGCCTACACCCCGTGCTTAGGTCGTGGCCACTTGCAATTACATGAGCCGAGGATATCAAGGACAGGGTCGCGTTAACCCCCAATGTTTATGTTATCAAACAATACGAATTAAAACGGGTTATGTAGATTTGATAGTCACAATCCGATTAAGTGATCCCATACCCGACCAACCGGTAATAATTTACCGTATCCCAAGCCTGTATAAGGGAAAATAAGTTAAAAGTATTTACCAGAGTTAAAACTTGATTTAAATGTAAGAATTAACAACTCAGCCATATAATTAACTTAGACACGTGTAGATAGCTTTTACCAGGAGGCTCTAGTTTGGATTGATGGTAATATTAACCAATTAGAATGCTGATGGGTCCTATTTAAGTCATTGACTTAGACCGGCTAGCTTAAAGAACGAAATACGGTACAATAAGCTAGATTAATCGATGACCGGAATGGAATGTAATTTAGACCCAACAGGTGTCACACCCCGACCGCGTAAAACAACAAACCGCGGCGGAAACGTCGGGGAGTGGAGCGACAGAATTATTATTTCACAACACATGGAAATTAAAGTTTGGTTTTATTTATTAAACTGATTACATTGTCTTGGAAACGAAAAGAACATAACATAATTAAACTATTCTTGCTTTATTTTATGTCACTAAGGCCCGAGTCCGCCTAAGTGTGTCACGATCCATGTCAATGTCAGCATAAAAATGCTTGTGAGATACATAGGTTTAGTTGATGCAGGATGCATGATTTGTAGTTTAAAAGAATATGTTTAACAAAAGTAGTCATGAACCTTTAAAAGTGTTTTCTTTTATAAATCATACGAAAATCGATAAGAAAATCAGATGATAATAAAAGAATAATGCTTGGTTAAATAATTAACCAAGTAAAAATGAATTTGTATAAAATATGTCGTTTGTAAAACAATGTCTTGTGAAAATATGTCGTTTGTATAAAATGTATCATGTCTTTGTCGAAATGATTTAGACAACACTACGATATGTAATATCATAAAAGCACTTATATATAGGAAGTACAGCGGCGTATCCACCATGATTTTATCATATTACACACGTCTCATTTTATAAATCACTTACCAAATAACCACCAAAATGTCTTGTTTAAACTAATGTCAAATGTTCATCTATTACAATGTTTTAATGTCTCAATGTCATGTAAAAATCATGTATTGTATAGCGAATGTCAAGTAACAACAATATTTTGTGTGGTGAATAAAAAGTGTTTACTCAACCACATGTATATGTCAATGTATAATCAAATGTCGTGTAAAACCAATGTCATGTATGGTGAATAAAGAGTATTTACTCAACCCCATATGTAAAATGTACAAAACAAAGTCTTTGAATAAATCTAAGTTTAAATCAAAAAGTTATGGTTTGCAAAAATCAATGATTTATTGATACAAACATTTATGCAGTAATGTTTATCATACACATTCAAGCCTTGCGATTGTCGGATAAACCTTTAAACGAATCAAAGGTTTATCAATTATGTATATCGGATTCTGTCATTCCTTACGTCCAAACAATCCTATGATTCCAGGAATGGGAGTTGTCAATTCCTATGGTACCACTACATACTAGCGAGCGGCATGATCAATGTTAATGAACGTATTTTAGTCCCGTTAAACATACCAAATGTCATACCAAATGTAAGCATGTCAAGTGAAAATAATGTATTAAGTATGCTAAGTAAATGTATGAAGCAGAAATGTCATGTAAATCAATGTGCTAGCATGCTCAGTAAACATACATAGCAAAGCATAATGGAAATCATGTAATATATGCGTACCAATGAACATAGCAAGTATATGTCATGAAAGCACGAAAAACACGAAAGTAACAACTAGGCACATGTGTATCACCCCAAAATATTTGAAAACAGTAAAAGAGGGGACTATGTACTCACTTGATATTACTTAATAGTCTTGAAATAACAATCAAATAACGCTTGAAGGATCACGGAATCAATTGGCACCTAATATAGGTAACTATGTTAATAAAACGGACCTAAATCGGGAGATTGGATAAAATGAGGTCTCGTAAACCAAATGACTATTGGAACTCATATAATATGGTTTAACGAAGCCTACATTCTAAATCGGAACCTATTCTAAGTGCTTATGCCCGTTACGACTCGTTAAGGTAGTTTACGCTACTTTAACGTGTCGTTCGCGCAAAAGCGCGTTCGGACCGCCTAACTAGTCCTATGACAAGTATTATATGCCTTAAAATTTCTAATAACATTGCATAATTAGTTTAGATGTCAAAATTTAGGTAAGATATGCTTAAAATGAAATTATGCGTAAAAAGGGCATTTTGGTCATTTTCTTAAGACATATAAACTACCTATCATATAACTAACTAAACGAAGTGACCATAAGGTGTAACGTCGGAAGGTTATTCCCTATACAACTATGGTCACAAAATGTGTTTGGTCGGATTCTAATGATCGACCAAATTGGTCGGGTTCGAAAGTCTAAGCGGTTGTTTAGACCGCTTAACTTACGACCCTATATAAGCACTAAACTAAAAGTGACGAGTTAAACATGTTAAAACATGTTTAACTAAGTTTGAAAACAAGTTCGATATCAAAACAAAGTGTTTTGATACCCGAAAATAGTTTCGTGGCAAAATGCGCATAATCGGCATTTTGACCCAAACTATGACTCGTCACTACGCCTAATAAACAGTAGGTATAGTCACAAGGGACTATAACCAACGTGATTACGCTCACGTTGCAAAGTTCAAACGAACTTTGTGTTGACCAAATCATGGTCAAAGCAGAAAGTCAAACACTATATGACTTTCATGCTTGAAATGTATAACCAAGCATGAAGGAGACTTACAAAGCGTCCAAGCTTGGATCAAGAACAAGAATACTGAAGAATGGGGCCTTCAACCAAGAAGGGATAGCTCCAATAAGCAGATGGAGAAGAAAATTCTGAAATGAGCAAGTTGCAATGAAATTTTGGTGGGTATTTATAGGAAATCAAGCTCCATTGAGATCATTCCATGTGTTTCTAGGATTGATCTTGGCCATACACATGTAGCACATTGTTTAGAATACCAGGGGAGTCCAAAAACAAGCCCATAGAGAGTTAAAATCATGTCTAAAACACAAGGAACAACTGCTGTTTGCTGAAAAAAAGTTTTCTGCCCAGATAGGGGCTGTCGCGCCCCGCATAAGACTCAGCAGGGTCTTACGCGCCCCGAGACGGAGTCCAGTTCAGCAAACAGTTTCACAAATTACAGTTTTAGTCCCTGCATGCTTATTAGCTGATTTTTGACACTTTTAAGCCCCGTTAACCCATTTTTAAGGCTCAATAATGATGTCAAAGTATAGGGAACATGAAATATGCTTGAAAATATCTCGGATGTCGGTTCGTTTGATCGTACGATCACATTATTTGGTTAATTACGACGAAACATGAACGGACGCGAAAAATGATTCAAATTACGCGACGAATGGTATTTTAGCATTCCAATCACTAAAATAAAATATTTTAATGATTACAAAATTTTTGGATGTCCGGATATGTTCAGAACGTAAGATATGCGCGTAAATGCAAACTTATGCACTTTTTGACGCTTTTAGTCCCTGTTTGATCAAATAAGCATATTTTCGCATACTGAACCCCTCAAAGCCTATTTCTAGGCTATGTAAAGGATATTTATGGTATTTTTAACTTATGATCATGTTCCAGAGTGTTCGTTACTATACGAATCAACAGACTTTCGTAGTTTGTCGCAAATAGTCCCTGCGATCGAATAAACTTGTTTTTGCCATACCAAACCCTTCAAAACTTATTTCTAAGTTATGTAAAGGTTATGTTGACGTTCCGGAGTGTTTGTCGCATTAAACTGATTATGTTTACGCATCAGTTTGCATATAACTTACCAGAAAGCGATTTAGAGTTTGAAATCGTACAAAATCAAAATGTGGACAATGTCAAACATAAATAAACAAATATTGGGATCAAATCACATTGTTTTATTGATAATTGAAATATTCAAAGTTTATACAATGATTACAAGTACAGATGTCACAATCTCCCCTACTTTAGGAAATTTCATCCCGAAATTTATTTAGAGGAAACTTGTGAGAATAGATGTGGATATTTCGCCTTCATTTGATCTTCACATTCCCAAGTAAATTCTGGACCACGTTTAGATTCCCAGCGAAATTTGACAATAGGTATGCGCTTGCGTTTGAGTTTCTTGACTTCACGGTCCATGATTTCCACAGGCTTTTCAACGAAGTGCATCGTGTCATCATCATGAATTTCATCAATTGGTATGTGGAGGTTCTCATCAGCTAAACACTTTTTGAGATTGGACATGTGGAAATTTGGATGAATATTCCCAAGTTTAGGAGGTAATTCTAGCCCGTAGGCCACTTTTCCGATTCTTTCAACGATCTTGAATGGTCCAACATATCTAGGTGCAAGTTTTCCTTTCTTTCCAAATCTGATTACTCCTTTCCAAGGTGAAACCTTGAGTAAGATGTGATCACCAACTTGAAATTATCCGCGTGACTCTTTTGACGGCTTCTAGCTGTCTGAAGGTTATCATGAACTTTCTTGACTTTATCCGTAGTCTCTAGAAAGAGCTCAGGTCCAGTAAGCTGAGCTTCACTGATCTCATTCCAGCAGACTGGTGAACGACATTTACGACTGTATAAAGCTTCAAAAGGAGCCATGTTGATACTGGAGTGATAACTATTGTTGCAGGAGAATTCAATCAACGGTAGATATGAATCCCAACTACCACCAAAATCGATCACACAAGCTCTAAGCATATCCTCCAATGTTTGGATTGTTCTTTCAGATTGACCATCTATTTGCGGATGATAAGATGTGCTCAAATTAATTTGGGTTCCCATTGTAGATTGCATGGTTCTCCAAAAGTGAGACGAGAATTGAGCATGTCTGTCAGATATAATGTTCAAAGGAATGCCATGTCGAGATACAATCTCATCTACATAGATTTTGGCAAGTTTGTCAGTAGATAGATCCTCACGGATTGGCAAGAAGTGTGCTGATTTTGTAAGACGATCAACAACTACCTTGTTTTGGTAAAAAATTACCGAAGCAATTTAGTGATCAAATTAGTTAAGTGAGGTAGTGTGCTAGAAATGAGTGTCGAGAATATGTTAAACATATTAATTGCAAAAACAGTTTCAGGATACGGCTCAGGATATAGAGCTGTATCTATGATCAAACAATGAGCAAAAAATGTAAAAGGTGACACGAGATGTACGAGGAAGCCCTTGATCAATCTAGATCGCCGGCATAAAACCTCGAGAGCTGACAATCGCAGCTGCCTTGTTCTTCTATTGCTCCAAATATCAGGATACAGTGCAGGATGTGATGCGGATCAACTAGGTGTTACAATGTAATTCGATTACAAGTGTTGGTGTATAGTGTTTGCTAGAAGCTAGAGAGAAAAGTGTGCGTATGATTGTGTGTGTAAAGTTGCATGCCTTAATCTGATCCGCCCCATCTATTTATAGTAAAAGAAATATAACAAACTACCCTATTAAACCGGGATCCGGTGGATATTCCCCACTTGAACGTTGTAGACCTGGTCTTTCGGGTTCAATGTGACACCTGTGTCACTGCGACCATCAAACAAATACCAAACCAATGAAAGATTGTATTTCATACTTTGGACTTGTATAAATATGTGTATCTTTTGCACATATCAACTCTTGTTCGATTTCAAGCTCTAAATCGCTTTCTGGAAGGTTATACGCGCACTGATGCGTAAATATAACCAGTTTAATGCAACAAACACTCCGGAATAGTGAAATAGGCTTAACATACCTTAAATAACCTTTACATAACTTAGAAATAAGTTTTGAAGGCTTTGGTATGGCAAAATCAGGTTAACTCGCTTACAGGGACTAAATTCGACAAATTGCGCAAGTATGCCAATTTGAACTGTAACAGACATTCCGGAACATGACCATAAGTTAAACATACCATAAATATCCTTTACATAGCTTAGAAATAGGCTTTGAGGTGTTCGGTATGCTAAAATAAACTTTTGGGTCATTCAGGGACTAAAAGTGTCAAAAAGTGCACAAGTTTGCATTTTCGGGCATAACTTACGTTCTGAATACATCCGGACATCCAAAAATTTATGTAAGCACTAAAATATTTTATTTTAGTGTTTGGCATAAGAAAAATCCATTTGTCACGCCATTTGGATCGTTTTTCGCGCTTATGCGCATTCCGTCGTAATTAACCGAACAACGCAATCGTACGGCCAAACGAACCGACATCCGAGATATTTTTTAGCACATTTTAAGTTCCCTATACTTTAACTTCATTTTTGAGCCTTGAAATGGGGTTAACGGGGCTTAAACGTGTCAAAAATGCATCAAAAAGCAAGTTTGGAGCTTCAGGGGCCTGTTTTGCCATTTTTGAAACATTCTGGTCTGCAGGTGCCTTGCGCACCTCAACACTCTCATTGTTGCGGTGCGCAAGCAGGGGCCAGATGCAGCAAATCATTTTTAACAGCCTGTTTCAGCCTTTAAACACTCCCCAAAGGCCAAGTGCCACATGTTAATCTCTTGTGGTGGCCAAAATCAGTTACCACAACATTCCGACAAGTGTACGGGCTAGATCATTCCCTCTTCTCCAAGAAACGATCCTAACGGTGAACCGAAATCTATAAATACCCATCACATTTTCACTCATTTCTCACAAGAAACTGATTTGAGAAGCTCTAAGTTGAAACCTTTGTTTCATACCTGAGCTACTTGAATCAAGATTAGCATTCGGGGACCCTTTGTAAGTGTTCCTTCGTTCTTTTATTGCTTTTCGAGTCTGAAAGTCAAACTTTGTTTGACTTTCTGCATTGACCAGTTTATGGTCAATGCGAAGTTCATTTGAACTTCGCAACGTGATTGTAATCACGATGGTTATAGTCCCTTGTGACTATGCCTACTGATTACCACGTTGTCTAGGGTCGTAAGGGTAAGCGATCTAATAAATCGCTTATACCTTCGAACCCGACCCATTTGGTCGATCATTAGGATCCGACCAAACACATTAGGTGACCATAGCATATAGGGAATAACCTTCCGAGGTTATATGTGACAACCCGAATTTCCGACATTCTTTATTCGCATTTAATGCACGATTGACTTTGACTATTTAGTTGTGTTATGATAAAACGTAGTGTGTTTGCATGGTTATGTGTGATTGTATAACATGTGTAC
Source organism: Helianthus tuberosus (assembly GCA_030545235.1). Taxonomy (NCBI): domain Eukaryota; kingdom Viridiplantae; phylum Streptophyta; class Magnoliopsida; order Asterales; family Asteraceae; genus Helianthus; species Helianthus tuberosus. The sequence goes on from CM060383.1 coordinate 106,702,527, forward strand.
TGTTTGTAAAACTTAAACTGTTAAACCATATAAGAACCCGACGAAACACAAGTGAGATTCGCCAAGATCGATCTCGACGAAACAGATCAGTTTCGTCAACACCTTCGCGACGAAACAGGCTGTTTCGCCGAGCCCAGTTTCGCCGAAGGCCCAGTACGGCCCAAAATGTTATTTCGCGAATATATACGTGAAACGGGTTCAGTTTCACAAGTTAGGCAATCAGAAAAACCCTAGAACTCTCTCTCTTCTGTGCGACGGCAACAACCATTGTTCACCATCATCCCTAGCTCTTGAATCCTTGTTTCTTCATCTTGAATCGGTTAGTGTGTGTTTGTTAATCGATTCCATGTTTCTGATTATATCACGATTCTTGCTTGCGTATATGATTGATGTGTGTAACTGCTGTGATAAGAGTATGATTATGATGTTATAGATTTTGATAAGTATGATGTAGTAGGATTTATATAAAATGCTATGCGAAACGTAATACAATCGAGTGCTCGGTTCTGGATATTGTTATTATGTTCTGATTACAAATACAAGTTAGTATCTTGATAGGGTGCAATGATATGATGTTGTATGTTGATATGTTATACACATAAACTAGGGTTTATGCTAGACAATGACTCTTGGATGATTGATTTATGATGATTCGATATGCACCTTAATCTTCGTATGATTTCTGTTATTGATGACGGCTGCTAGAATGATTAGGGTTTATGTGTTATTCGCATCTGCTGTAACTGATGTCTGCGAAACAGACATCCGACGAAACAGGACTCTCGGCGAAACAGAATGTGTTTCGCCAAGAGTCATCGACGAATTAGAATCCTGTTTCGCCAAGGGACACCTCGACGAAACATATGTGTTTCGTCAAATATGTGTTTCGCCAACTCACTTGTTTCGCCAACTTATGTGTTTCGCCATACATGTGTTTCGCTGAGCTGTGCTGTAACTTGAGTTAATTCTGTTAAGTGTTAACTGGAATATTTAACTGCTGTTATATGTTAAACATGACTTGTATGATTGTGATTACGTGTTACATGCTTATACATGAACAACTGAAACACAAACTGATTATGTATACGTGCATACCTTAGGACGTGATTGGTTATTTGCGAGCACTTACATACCTAGCATACCGAGCAAACCAAGGTGAGTTCACACAAGCCAAGGCATGGGGTTCCCGGGGTGGGAATGGGGATTTGATGATTTACTGTACATACATAGATGATGGAACCTACTGCTAGACTAGTAACACTTATTGAACGATCTTCGCACACCTGCCAAGGATTGGCCGCGATATTATGACTGTCTTCGCACACCTGCCATATGATGGCCGCGAACTAAATTGTACAAATCTTCGCACACCTGCCTGGAGAGGCCGCGATACGAATAAACCTAGTCTAGAATACTTGGGGAAAAACATTCCCCAACGTCTTCGCACACCTGCCTGGAGGGCCGCGATGGGAAATAATACGATACTTTGTAACGAACGAACATACTATTACTCTCACTATACTAATACTGAACTATTAACTGTGAACTCGCTCAACTAGTTGTTGACTCTCTCTTGCATGCCTTGAAGGACCTTAGGTACATATGGAGCTTGCACAGGGAGGAGCAGGTCGTTGTGGGACATGGATCGATGATGCCATGTTATCTATTTAAACATTTGAATTTACCATTTACATTGGGTTTACATACTTATGCTTCCGCTACACACTTGTTAATGTTTGGTTTTGAAAACACCTTTCGTATTGATGAATGATTTTACTACTTACTTATATGTTCAATATGATTGGTGGCTTGATCCTGGTCAGTCACGCCTCCAAGCGGTGATACTCCGCGTGTGGATTTTGGGGGTGTGACAGATTGGTATCAGAGCCATTGGTTATAGAGAACTCGGTTTTAATAAAGGGAAAACGATTTTTGTTAAAACCAGACTATAACCAGAACAGTGCTCTCAACGATCCACAACGACGCTTCGCTCCACGTGCAAGGCTCAACATCATAGGTATTACTATTCATGTTACATTACCTATATGCTAGAACTACATAGAACTTTGCTCGTGGTATGCTTAGATTACAGAACCCACTATATGCTATTACTTGAGAACACTTGTGTGCTTACTCTCTTCTGTCATCGCACGATTCGCGAACCTATCTCACTTACGTTATCTTTACTATGAAGATCATGTCTGGACGTATCAACATGACTCAGGACCAGTTGACGGCCCTCATTAACGAACGAGTTACTGCGGCAGTTGCAGCCGCACAAGCAGGAGGTATACCCTGCAGTTACAACTAACACTAGGATCCTTAGATCCTACATTCCTAAATCAACTCTCGTGTTTAAACTTGTCCTAATTCTTTTACACAACAGGTCAAGCACCTGTTTGCACTTTCAAGACTTTCATGGACTGTCGTCCATCCACTTTCAGCGGCACTGAAGGAGCCGTAGGTCTCCTGCACTGGTTTGAAAAGATAGAGTCTGTGTTTGAGATGTGTGAATGCCCTGAGGCACGCAGGGTGAAATATGCTACCGGTACCCTCGAGGGTTTAGCCCTCACATGGTGGAAAGCTCAGGTCCAAATACTGGGGTTGGTTGCTGCTAACGCCACCCCATGGAACAATTTCAAAGAGATGATCAAGAATGAATACTGCAGTCGAGATGATATTCATAAGCTGGAAGTTGAGTTTTTCAACCTCAAGATGACAGGGTCTGAGATTGAAGCGTATACCAAAAGATCGAATGAGCTTGCGTTACTGTGTCCTACTCTGGTGGACAAACGTATAGAACTATATCTTAAGGGTCTGGTGCCAGAGATCCAAAGTCATGTGACTTCAGCAAATCATGCTACTTACCAGCAGGTTGTTCAGTTGGCTCACCGTCTCACTGATCAGGCGGTGGAGCAAAACAGGTTGCCTAAACGCATCAGCGCTACTGCTACCGCTACCACTTCAGTTACTCCTGCTACTCCCAGCGACAATAAGAGGAAATGGGAGGGGGATTCTAGCAAAGGTTCAGCTACTGTTCAGTCTCAAGCTCAGCAACGCAAGACAAATGACTACCAGAGTCCGAATCAGCAATCATCAGGTAGTCAAGGGCAGAGTGGCTATCGGGGAATTCACCCATGGTGTAGAAGGTGCAACAAACACCACAGCGGAAGATGTCGCAGGGAACAGTGTCAAAGATGTTTTAAGACGGGTCACGAGGCTAAGGATTGCAGGAGTTCTCGACCTGCAAATCAGAACCAGCAACAACAACCACCTGCTCCACGAAACCAGCCTCAGCAGCAGCAACATGGAAATAGGGGATGCTACCAGTGTGGGGCTGAAGGCCACTACAAACGTGATTGCCCTCAATTGAACCAAAACCAGAATCGCAACAACAACAACAATCAGGGCAACGGGAACAACAACAACGGGGGAAACAACAACAACAATGGCAACGAAGCTCGGGGTCGTGCTTTTGTGCTGGGTCGGGGCGACGCAATGAATGATCCCAATGTGGTTATGGGTAAGTTCCTTCTTGACGATATTTACGTTACTGTACTATTTGATTCGGGTGCGGACACCAGTTATATGTCTCTGAAGGTTAGTCAAATTTTAAAACGTGCACCAACACTTTTAAACACCAAACATGTAGTAGAGTTAGCTAACGGTAAAAGTTTAGAGGCCACGCACATAGTTCGAGGTTGTAATCTTATCCTCGCTGGTCAAACTTTCTCCATTGATCTCATCCCTATAACACTGAGTAGTTTCGACATCGTCATCGGTATGGATTGGTTATCCCAACAACAAGCAGAGATATTATGCAGGGAGAAGATCATTCGTATTCCACGTTCTGGTATGGAACCTCTCAAAGTTCAAGGCGACAAGAGTGGTGTCGTGAGTGGCATCATTTCTTTCTTGAAGGCTCAGAAGTGTTTACGAAAGGGCCACACCGCTGTTTTAGCTCTCGTTACGGATACATCGAAGAAAGAGAAAAAGATTGAGAATATTCCTGTAGTACGTGAATTTCCTCAAGTGTTCCCTGAGGAATTACCCGGGTTACCGCCTCATCGCCAGGTCGAATTCCAGATCGAGCTAGCTCCAGGAGCAGCACCCATAGCTCGAGCACCTTATCGTCTAGCTCCAACTGAATTAGAAGAACTGTCAAAGCAGCTACAAGAACTCTTGGAAAAGGGTTTTATACGTCCTAGCTCTTCGCCCTGGGGAGCACCAGTGTTATTCGTGAAGAAGAAAGACGGTACGTTCAGGATGTGTATAGACTACCGCGAACTCAACAAGGTGACGATCAAGAATCGTTATCCTCTTCCGCGCATAGATGATTTATTCGACCAACTACAAGGGTCGAGCTACTACTCCAAAATAGACTTACGGTCAGGATATCACCAGCTGAGAGTCCGGGATGAGGACGTCTCTAAAACAGCATTTAGAACTCGCTATGGCCACTACGAGTTTATGGTCATGCCATTCGGGCTAACGAACGCGCCTGCCGTATTTATGGATCTTATGAACAGGGTGTGCAAACCCTATCTTGACAAGTTCGTCATTGTTTTCATCGACGACATCCTAATTTATTCGAAAAGTCAGGAGGAACACGAGCAGCACTTACGACTTATACTGGAACTTCTACGAACGGAACAGCTATACGCCAAGTTTTCCAAGTGTGACTTCTGGCTTCGTGAAGTCCACTTCTTAGGCCACGTGGTAAACAAATATGGGATCCATGTCGATCCATCCAAGGTAGATTCGATCAAGAATTGGCCTGCGCCTCGTACACCAACGGAAATACGTCAATTCTTAGGTTTAGCGGGTTACTACAGAAGGTTCATCAAAGACTTCTCAAAGATTGCCCAGCCGCTTACACTGTTGACGCAGAAGGGTGTTGTTTATCGTTGGGGTAACGCACAGGAAACAGCGTTTCAGCACTTAAAGGATAGACTATGTAGCGCATCTATCCAAGGTCTTGGATGTGTATTGATGCAGAGGGATAAAGTTATTGCTTATGCTTCGCGCCAACTTAAGGTTCACGAACGGAATTACACTACACACGACCTAGAGCTGGGAGCGGTCATCTTTGCACTTAAGATATGGCGACACTACTTGTACGGTACCAAATGTGCTATCTACACTGACCACAGAAGCCTCGAACATATATTCAAACAGAAGGAACTGAATATGCGACAACGACGATGGGTCGAACTGCTAAACGACTACGAATGCTCAATCAGGTACCATCCAGGCAAAGCCAATGTTGTGGCTGACGCCCTCAGTCGAAAGGACACCGTGCCTAAGCGCGTGCGAGCTTTACAACTCACCATACAGTCTAGTCTTCCTTCCCAGATACGAGATGCTCAGGTAGAAGCATTAAAACCAGAAAATGTCAGGGTTAAAGCCCTACGTGGCTCAAGACAACGTTTAGAACAGAAGGAAGATGGTGCTTACTACGTCATAGGACGCATTTGGGTTCCACTTTATGGCAACTTACGTGAGCTAGTGATGGATGAAGCTCATAAGTCTCGCTACTCGGTACATCCTGGTGCGGATAAAATGTACCACGATATCAAAACTACATATTGGTGGCCTAGCATGAAGGCCCACATAGCCACATACGTTAGCAAATGCTTGACTTGTGCGAGAGTCAAGGCAGAATATCAGAAACCGTCAGGACCACTCCAACAACCTGAGATACCACAATGGAAATGGGAGCAAATTTCCATGGATTTTATTACTGGCCTACCTAGATCTCAGCGCGGAAATGATACTATTTGGGTGATCATGGATCGACTCACAAAGTCTGCTCACTTCTTGGCTATCAAAGAAATAGACAAGTTCTCTACCTTAGCAGACATTTACTTAAAAGAAGTGGTCTCGAGGCACGGGGTGCCCACCTCCATCATCTCTGATCGTGACGCACGTTTTACTTCAGAACTGTGGCAAGCAATGCATAAATCTTTTGGCTCTCGTTTAGACATGAGCACGGTTTTATCATCCTCAGACCGATGGGCAGTCTGAGCGCACTATTCAAACTCTAGAAGATATGCTTCAGGCGTGCGTAATTGACTTTGGCAATGGTTGGGAAAAACATCTGCCACTCGTGGAATTTTCATACAATAACAGCTACCACACCAGCATTAAAGCTGCTCCATTCGAGGCATTGTATGGGCGTAAATGCCGGTCACCTCTCTGTTGGGCAGAGGTGGGAGATAGTCAAATCACAGGTCCAGAAATGGTAGTCGATACTACAGAAAAGATTGCACAAATACGACAACGCATGGCGGCAGCACGTGACCGTCAGAAAGTATACGCCGATAAAGATAGAAAACTACTCGAATTCCAAGTTGGGGATCGAGCGCTACTCAAAGTTTCGCCCTGGAAGGGTGTGGTTCGTTTTGGCAAACGCGGCAAACTTAATCCACGATACGTCGGACCTTTCGAAGTTACAGAGAAAATAGGTAAAGTGGCCTACAGATTGAACTTACCACCTGAACTCAGTGCAGTTCACAACATCTTTCACGTGTCGAATCTGAAGAAGTGTACGTCAGATGAGACCCACATAGTTCCCTTAAAGGAACTCACTATCGACGAGCGGTTGCACTTCGTCGAGGAACCTGTTGAAATCACGGACCGGGATGTTAAGATCCTCAAGAACACGAGAATCCCTCTTGTACGAGTTCGTTGGAACTCCCGCCGCGGCCCAGAGTTCACCTGGGAGCGTGAAGATCAAATGGAACTCAAATATCCCCAGTTATTCGGAAACCAAGCAACTACTACTGAGGCTGAAGCTACCAATGCAGAATTTCGGGACGAAATTCCAAATCAACGGGGGGATAATGTGACACCCCAAGAAAACCAGTAATCTTCGCAAACCTGCTCGGGGAGCCGCGATACGATACAGGTAAACAACGTCACACTACTAGTTTCCTCAGTAACTGCATGCTAAATTTCGGGACGAAATTTCTTTCAAGTTGGGGATAATGTGACAACCCGAATTTCCGACATTCTTTATTCGCATTTAATGCACGATTGACTTTGACTATTTAGTTGTGTTATGATAAAACGTAGTGTGTTTGCATGGTTATGTGTGATTGTATAACATGTGTACTGTTTGTAAAACTTAAACTGTTAAACCATATAAGAACCCGACGAAACACAAGTGAGATTCGCCAAGATCGATCTCGACGAAACAGATCAGTTTCGTCAACACCTTCGCGACGAAACAGGCTGTTTCGCCGAGCCCAGTTTCGCCGAAGGCCCAGTACGGCCCAGAATGTTATTTCGCGAATATTTACGTGAAACGGGTTCAGTTTCACAAGTTAGGCAATCAGAAAAACCCTAGAACTCTCTCTCTTCTGTGCGACGGCAACAACCATTGTTCACCATCATCCCTAGCTCTTGAATCCTTGTTTCTTCATCTTGAATCGGTTAGTGTGTGTTTGTTAATCGATTCCATGTTTCTGATTATATCACGATTCTTGCTTGCGTATATGATTGATGTGTGTTATTGCTGTGATAAGAGTATGATTATGATGTTATAGATTTTGATAAGTATGATGTAGTAGGATTTATATAAAATGCTATGCGAAACCTAATACAATCGAGTGCTCGGTTCTGGATATTGTTATTATGTTCTGATTACAAATACAAGTTAGTATCTTGATAGGGTGCAATGATATGATGTTGTATGTTGATATGTTATACACATAAACTAGGGTTTATGCTAGACAATGACTCTTGGATGATTGATTTATGATGATTCGATATGCACCTTAATCTTCGTATGATTTCTGTTATTGATGACGGCTGCTAGAATGATTAGGGTTTATGTGTTATTCGCATCTGCTGTAACTGATGTCTGCGAAACAGACATCCGACGAAACAGGACTCTCGGCGAAACAGAATGTGTTTCGCCAAGAGTCATCGACGAATTAGAATCCTGTTTCGCCAAGGGACACCTCGACGAAACATATGTGTTTCGTCAAATATGTGTTTCGCCAACTCACTTGTTTCGCCAACTTATGTGTTTCGCCATACATGTGTTTCGCCGAGCTGTGCTGTAACTTGAGTTAATTCTGTTAAGTGTTAACTGGAATATTTAACTGTTGTTATATGTTAAACATGACTTGTATGATTGTGATTACGTGTTACATGCTTATACATGAACAACTGAAACACAAACTGATTATGTATACGTGCATACCTTAGGACGTGATTGATTATTTGCGAGCACTTACATACCTAGCATACCGAGCAAACCAAGGTGAGTTCACACAAGCCAAGGCATGGGGTTCCCGGGGTGGGAATGGGGATTTGATGATTTACTGTACATACATAGATGATGGAACCTACTGCTAGACTAGTAACACTTATTGAACGATCTTCGCACACCTTCCAAGGATTGGCCGCGATATTATGACTGTCTTCGCACACCTGCCATATGATGGCCGCGAACTAAATTGTACAAATCTTTGCACACCTGCCTGGAGAGGCCGCGATACGAATAAACCTAGTCTAGAATACTTGGGGAAAAACATTCCCCAACGTCTTCGCACACCTGCCTGGAGGGCCGCGATGGGAAATAATACGATACTTTGTAACGAACGAACATACTATTACTCACGCTATACTAATACTGAACTATTAACTGTGAACTCGCTCAACTAGTTGTTGACTCTCTCTTGCATGCCTTGCAGGACCTTAGGTACATATGGAGCTTGCACAGGGAGGAGCAGGTCGTTGTGGGACATGGATCGATGATGCCATGTTATCTATTTAAACATTTGAATTTACCATTTACATTGGGTTTACATACTTATGCTTCCGCTACACACTTGTTAATGTTTGGTTTTGAAAACACCTTTCGTATTGATGAATGATTTTACTACTTACTTATATGTTCAATATGATTGGTGGCTTGATCCTGGTCAGTCACGCCTCCAAGCGGTGATACTCCGCGTGTGGATTTTGGGGGTGTGACATTATACCTCATGGTCGCTTCGTTTAAGTAGTTGTATGATAGGTAGTTTATATGCCTTAGGTAAATTACCAAAATACCCCTTTGATGCCAAAATTCATTTTAAACATATGTAACATAACTTTTGACATCTAAACTGATTTGACAACAATATTAGACATGTTAAGGCATATGTTACTTGTCATAGGACTAGTTAGGCGGTCCGAACGCGTTTTACGCGAACGACGCGTCAAAGTAGCATAAGCTACCTAAACGGGTCGTAATGGGTCATAAGCACTTAGGCTAGGTTTCATTTAGTGTGTAGGCTTTGTTAAACCATACTACCTGAGTTCCCATACTCATTTGGTTTACGAGCCCTCATTCTATCCGATCCTCCGATATAGGTCCGGTTTATTAACATAGTTACCTATAATAGGTGCCGTTTGATTCCGTGATCTCTAGCATTGCTTGGTGGTTATCTTAGGACTTCTGAGCAATCTCAAGTGAGTACATAGACCCCTCTTTTACTGTTTTCAAATTGTTTTGGGGTGAAACACATGTGCCTACTTGTTATTTTCATGCTTTCACATCATATACCTGCTACGTTCATTAGTACATTTATAGTACATGATTTCATTACATTTTATGCTATGTATGCCCATTGTGTGCGTACTTAGTACATTGCCTTACATTACATGCTATGTATGCCCATTGTGTGCGTACTTAGTACATTGCCTTACATTACATGCTATGTATGCCCATTATGTGCGTACTTAGTACATTGCCTTACATTACATGCTATGTATGCCCATTGTGTGCGTACTTAGTACATTGTTTTACATTACATCTTATGCTATGTATGCCCATTGTGTGCGTACTTAGTACATTGCCTTACATTACATGCTATGTATGCCCATTGTGTGCGTACTTAGTATAATGTTTTACATTACATTTTATGCCACGTATGCCCATTGTGTGCGTACTTAGTACATTGTTATACATTACATCTTGATGGTTTGGTTTGAGTAAGTGATTTAAGTAACGAGGCGTGTGTAATATGATACAAGCATGGTGGATACGCCGCTGGTACTTCCTATATATAAGTGTTTGTATGGTATCACATATTGCAGCGTTATTTGAATCATTTCAATTTGAGACATATAACATTTTATACAAATAACATACTTTTCACAAGACATTGATTTACAAACAACTTATCTTATACAAACTCATTTTACATGGTTATTCATTTAACCATACATTATTCCCTTATTTATACATATCATCTGATTTTATCGTTTTTCAAATGATTTACAAGACAAAGCAGATTACAAGGTTCATGACTAAACATTTTCTCAAAAATAAGTCATGAATTCTGTTTTCACAAAACCTATGTATCTCACAGGCATTTTTATGCTGACGTACCTATTTTCACATGTGTTTTCAGGAGATGATGCATAGAACTTATCAAGACATACTTAGGCGGACCTGTGCCTTAGTGACTTTAAACGAGACAAGAACTAGTTAATTTATGTTATGTACTCTTTGGTTCTTGTTTAAAACAATGTAAACTTTCATGTTTGATTAATAAAACGAAACTTCAATTGCCATGGATTTGAAACAATTAATTCTGTTACAACACTCCCCGACGTTTCCGCCACGTTTTGTTGTCCTACGTGGTCGGGGTGTGACAGAAAAGTTGGTATCAGAGCCAATGGTTATAGGGAATTAGGTTATTAGTAATACTTTGAACTAGTCTATAACCTTCTTAGGACCCTAACGCGAGTTTACTTGCGTTTAGTCATAAAACAATACCGTCACCTATCCTTAGGCGACGGCCACAACAAGAACATAAATTTCAAAACAGCTTTGAAAACTAATCATCCGTTCTAGGATGATTGATTACTAGGTTTTGAACCCTCTGTTATAAGGTTTTGAACCCCTTTGAGTTTTCAAAACTCTCGTCAAAGTTTCGGGTCCTAAATAGTGTGAACACGTGCAAACTGGAAGAGTGGATGCCTGTACCCTGGGTTTTCTGTCTAAGGCTAGAATGTTCGTACAAATCCACATAATCGGACCAGTCACTCTTACCTGGGAACTCTCGGGGTGAGTGTCCACTTATAGGCGAGCATGTCTTCGCGATACATTATGAGGATCTATTTGCTTTGACTCAGCCTTTGTGTTGTTTGTTTGCTTCATGGTTCAAACAAATGACCATCACCCATGGTTTTGGTCGGTAATTGTAACATCCTATTCTTACCCAATGCCATTTCATTTGTTTTCTCTCTTGTTTCCCCTTTTTTTTAGAATGCCTCCTCGACGCGAAAATTCGGTATCTATTGAAGAGCTGGCAGCTGTCATTACACAGCAAATGACTGCTGCAATCCCGAACATCGTTGCTCAATGTCACCAAGCTCTCAACAACAATAATGCCCCCTGCAATTTCAAGACGTTCAACTCGGCTAAGCCATCAAAGTTTTCTGGGTCTCAAGGAGCGACTGCACTTCTGCAATGGTTCGAGAGTTTAGAGAGCACCTTCAGGCATGTTCAATGTCCAAACGAGCGAAAGGTAGATTTCGCATCTAGTGTCTTTGAGAAACGAGCTTTGATGTGGTGGAACGGTGTGGTGAGAGATAGGGGTGCCGAAGTGGCACTGGCTCAAACGTGGGAAGAACTTAGAGCACTGATGATGAAGGAATTCTGTCCTCGTCACGAGATCAGGGCCTTGGAAAGGGAATTCGACGATCTTAAGCAAGACAGCGGTGAACATCGAGCCTACACTGATCGATATGAGGAGCTGAGCCTGTTGTGTCCTACCATGGTTACGCCTTTGGATAAGGCGATCGAAAAATACATTGATGGTCTCCCTGACTCAGTTCAGGACATTGTTACTGGTAGTAACCCCACTACGGTTAGGCAGGCCATTGAGCTAGCTGCAACCTTGACTGAATCTCAGATCAGGAAACGTATGCTTTTCCGAAAGGGTGACAAGAAACCAGTCGAGGAATCGAAACCAATCGAGGAATCAAAGACCATGGATGAACAGACTGGATCCCCTAAGAAGTCAAAGAAGCGAAAGGCTTCTCAGAACTTCGCCATGGTTACTCACAATGATCAAGCCGTCCCCAACCAACCAACTCAACCCCCTGCTAGGAAGCCATACAATGGAACTTCACCCTTGTGCAACCAATGTAACCTTCATCATCATGCTAGTGTGAAGTGCCGCGAATGCCAAATTTGTGGACGTAAAGGTCATACAGCAAAAGTTTGCGTAGCAGCAGTTGCACCTAATCAAGCTAACAACAATCCTACTCAAGCTCAGTTTCCACCAGGTTCTTGCTACAATTGTGGCGAGATGGGTCATTTCCGAAGAAATTGCCCAAAGCTTGCTAATGCTAATCCAGCACAGGGATGAGCATCTGACCGACTAGAAGACAACACCCTTTAGAAAAAAATTACGTCTTATGTATTATTTTCTTTTGTTGTCAAGGTCCATGAAACAGTTGTTATCATTGTTTATAAATAAATCTTTTATTTACATTGCAATGTATTTATGAGGTTGTATGTATAAAGAACATATCCCTTACAATACCGACAATCAAGGAATCGTATTCCTTGAAAAGCAAACTACCCCCAAGATTTTTCTATTTTATGATCTCTTGCGTTGTCCACAAAATTCCTAAGTACCCGTTTCTCCCAAGGAAACGAAGTACAAGGCGCAAGTTACAACACTGGACGAATACCCAAAGTACCTCTATAAATCCTTAATAGGGTACCTAAGGGTATTTCCGCAAATCCAAAAATTGTGGTGTTCCTTAATTCGAATATTACGTTTCTTTGAAAACAAAAATCGAATTTTTGGGAGATCTTTCTATCTTTTCAGATAGATCCCAGAGGACATTGAAGTCCATCGACTGGTTTCCTGGTGTACCTTGAATATCCATATTCAATCAATAGCAAGTTAATAACAAATTAATAACCAAGTTGAACAACTATGTGATTATGTGCTTATGTGTTCCCTTTTATGTTTTGTGTGATCCAAAGTTTTGTTATCCAAATCCTCATAGAATCTTCCACATCTTCATATAAGGGATTCATGGTAGGATATCCACAGGTACTATATTAAATCTTTAATGATCTTTTACGTAATGGTAAAGACCCTTGGATTATATTGTACTATTCCATAATTAGACCCTTTGAGTGGTCTAGTTAAGCAGATTGATCCAAAAATCTGGTTAGGAATATCATGTGATGAAATAGCTGAAGGGACTCCTTGGTGGCCTAACTAAGAAGATCCTATGTCGATCTAATTAAAAGGACCCTATGGTAGTCTAGTCACCCTCATCACAAGTTTGATATCCTTCCCCAAAACATTACAAAACAAACTGTGCGGACTGTGCAAGGAATTACGTAATTATGGATGCATACATAATTATGGAATTTAGTGCACAGAAACCACAGCAAGTTTTGTCGTGTATCTAGAGTTAACCCTATTCATTTTTGTTTCTGAAGAAATTGTGGAAAATGACTCGTTCCGTTCATTTTCGTTTCTGAAGAAATTGTGAAAAATGACTCGTTCCGTTCATTTTCGTTTCTGAAGAAATTGTGAAAAATGACTCGTTCCGTTCATTTTTGTTTCTGAAGAAATTGTGGAAAATGACTCGTTCTGTTCATTTTCGTTTCTGAAGAAATTGTGAAAAAATGACTCGTTCCGTTCATTTTTGTTTCTGACGAAATTGTGGAAAATGACTCGTTCCGTTCATTTTCGTTTCTGAAGAAATTGTGAAAAAAATGACTCGTTCCGTTCATTTTTGTTTCTGAAGAGATAGTGGAAAATGACTCGTTCCGTTCATTTTCGTTTCTGAAGAAATGGTGAAAAATGACTCGTTCCGTTCATTTTTGTTTCTGAAGAGATAGTGGAAAATGACTCATTCTGTTCATTTTCGTTTCTGAAGAAATGGTGAAAAATGACTCGTTCCGTTCATTTTTATTTCTGAAGAAATTGTGGAAAAGGACTTGTTCTGTTCATTTTCGTTTCTGAAGAAATTGTGAAAAATGACTTATTTCGTTCATTTTTGTTTCTGAAGAAATGGTGGAAAATGACTCATTCCGTTCATTTTTGTTTCTGAAGAAATGGTGGAAAATGACTCGTTCTGTTCATTTGTGTTTCTGAAGAAATTGTGAAAAATGACTCCTTCCGTTCATTTTTGTTTCTGAAGAAATGGTGGAAAATGACTCGTTCCGTTCATTTTCGTTTCTGAAGAAATTGTGAAAAATGACTCGTTCCGTTCATTTTCGATTCTAAAGAATGCCTGTTGAAAATAAATCCGTTAAAGAGAAATAACAGGATTATGCCAATTTGAACTGTAACAGACATTCCGGAACATGACCATAAGTTAAACATACCATAAATATCCTTTACATAGCTTAGAAATAGGCTTTGAGGTGTTCGGTATGCTAAAATAAACTTTTGGGTCATACAGGGACTAAAAGTGTCAAAAAGTGCACAAGTTTGCATTTTCGCGCATAACTTACGTTCTGAATACATCCGGACATCCAAAAATTTATGTAAGCACTAAAATATTTTATTTTAGTGTTTGGCATAAGAAAAATCCATTCGTCACGCCATTTGGATCGTTTTTCGCGCTTATGCGCATTCCGTCGTAATTAACCGAACAACGCAATCGTACGGCCAAACGAACCGACATCCGAGATATTTTTTAGCACACTTTAAGTTCCCTATACTTTAACTTCATTTTTGAGCTTTGAAATGGGGTTAACAGGGCTTAAACGTGTCAAAAATGCATCAAAAAGCAAGTTTGGAGCTTCAGGGGCCTGTTTTGCCATTTTTGAAACATTCTGGTCTGCAGGTGCCTTGCGCACCTCAACACTCTTATTGTTGCGGTGCGCAAGTAGGGGCCAGATGCAGCAAAATCGTTTTTAACAGCCTGTTTCAGCCTTTAAACACTCCCCAAAGGCCAAGTGCCACATGTTAATCTCTTGTGGTGGCCAAAATCAGTTACCAAAACATTCCGACAAGTGTACGGGCTAGATCATTCCCTCTTCTCCAAGAAACAATCCTAACGGTGAACCGAAATCTATAAATACCCATCACATTTTCACTCATTTCTCACAAGAATCTGATTTGAGAAGCTCTAAGTTGAAACCTTTGTTTCAAACCTGAGCTACTTGAATCAAGATTAGCATTCGGGGACCCTTTGTAAGTGTTCCTTCGTTCTTTTGTTACTTTTCGAGTCCGAAAGTCAAACTTTGTTTGACTTTCTGCATTGACCAGCTTATGGTCAATGCGAAGTTCGTTTGAACTTCGCAACGTGATTGTAATCACGATGGTTGTAGTCCCTTGTGACTATGCCTACTGATTACCACGTTGTCTAGGGTCGTAAGGGTAAGCGATCTAATAAATCGCTCATACCTTCGAACCCGACCCATTTGGTCGATCATTAGGATCCGACCAAACACATTAGGTGACCATAGCATATAGGGAATAACCTTCCGAGGTTATACCTCATGGTCGCTTCGTTTAAGTAGTTGTATGATAGGTAGTTTATATGCCTTAGGTAAATTACCAAAATACCCCTTTGATGCCAAAATTCATTTTAAACACATGTAACATAACTTTTGACATCTAAACTGATTTGACAACAATATTAGACATGTTAAGGCATATGTTACTTGTCATAGGACTAGTTAGGCGGTCCGAACGCGTTTTACGCGAACGACACGTCAAAGTAGCATAAGCTACCTAAACGGGTCGTAATGGGTCATAAGCACTTAGGCTAGATTTCATTTAGTATGTAGGCTTTGTTAAACCATACTACCTGAGTTCCCATACTCATTTGGTTTACGAGCCCTCATTCTATCCGATCCTCCGATATAGGTCCGGTTTATTAACATAGTTACCTATAATAGGTGTCGTTTGATTCCGTGATCTCTAGTATTGCTTGGTGGTTATCTTAGGACTTCTGAGCAATCTCAAGTGAGTACATAGACCCCTCTTTTACTGTTTTCAAATTGTTTTGGGGTGAAACACATGTGCCTACTTGTTACCTTCATGCTTTCACATCATATACCTGCTACGTTCATTAGTACATTTATAGTACATGATTTCATTACATTTTATGCTATGTATGCCCATTGTGTGCGTACTTAGTACATTGCCTTACATTACATGCTATGTATGCCCATTGTGTGCGTACTTAGTACATTGCCTTACATTACATGCTATGTATGCTCATTGTGTGCGTACTTAGTACATTGTTTTACATTACATCTTATGCTATGTATGCCCATTGTGTGCGTACTTAGTACATTGCCTTACATTACATGCTATGTATGCCCATTGTGTGCGTACTTAGTACATTGTTTTACATTACATTTTATGCCATGTATGCCCATTGTGTGCGTACTTAGTACATTGTTATACACTACATCTTGATGGTTTGGTTTGAGTAAGTGATTTAAGTAACGAGGCGTGTGTAATATGATACAAGCATGGTGGATACGCCGCTGGTACTTCCTATATATAAGTGTTTGTATGGTATCACATATTGTAGCGTTATTTGAATCATTTCAATTTGAGACATATAACATTTTATACAAATAACATACTTTTCACAAGACATTGATTTACAAACAAATTATCTTATACAAACTCATTTTACATGGTTATTCATTTAACCATACATTATTCCCTTATTTATACATATCATCTGATTTTATCGTTTTTCAAACGACTTACAAGACAAAGCAAATTACAAGGTTCATGACTAAACATTTTCTCAAAAATAAGTCATGAATTCTGTTTTCACAAAACCTATGTATCTCACAGCATTTTTATGCTGACGTACCTATTTTCACATGTGTTTTCAGGAGATGATGCATAGGACTTATCAAGACATACTTAGGCGGACCTGTGCCTTAGTGGCTTTAAATGAGACAAGAACTAGTTAATTTATGTTATGTACTATTTGGTTCTTGTTTAAAACAATGTAAACTTTCATGTTTGATTAATAAAACGAAACTTCAATTGCCATGCATTAGAAACAATTAATTCTGTTACAACACTCCCCGACGTTTCCGCCACGCTTTGTTGTCCTACGTGGTCGGGGTGTGACATTCAACGACTCTCATATAACATATTTGCCCGAGTCTTAAGGAGAAGAAGTCCATCTGACCATTAGTGACCCACAGCTTCTAACCTGCACGTGGTCAATTTAGTTAACACCAGGATATCGCCCAGGATGTTACCAATATCCTAATCCAGTATCCTGATCACAAGTAAACAATCAAAAGCAGGATATTAGTTAGGATATATACGCTCAGAAAATGGCCCATAACATACCTGTTGGTCCCAGTATGGACTTAAAAACTTCTTTTCACGAAATATGGCAAGTGATTTCAGTAGATGTGAAAAAGATGTGCGGAAATGGAAATCAGACTTTCAAGAAAAAAGACCTACAGAATTATCAAGTTTATATCACTTTGAAACAAAATGGTTTACAAGGTGATTGTAAGATTATTATCTATTACAAACGAATACTTGAATTCTGAGGGTGAGAGGACAATGGAGTTTAGTAGTATGTATTGAATGCTAAGCTTAACTCAACTCATGTGCTCTGCTTGGTGAGCCTTCTATTTATAGAGGGCTGCATATATGAATAAACATTTGTTTATTCATATATATTCCAGCAAAAATTAGCGCCTTGACATATTCATTGAATCCAACAATCAATTTGCCTTTGTCATCATGAGATCCAATAATGTCAACTTGCTTCGATTAGTGTGGCTGGATAGAGCTGATTTTTAGACAAGTGGGGTTTTCATCAGAATTTTTGATAAACCACTTCATCAGAAATTTAGGTGAATAAATCATCAGAAATATCATTAGATCCATCAGAAATGACCTTCTCTGATATTCTTCTTCAGCTCTTGATCAACTTGTGATTCTTTGAAGTAGATGTTGTTCATTTCAGTTGTCCTATCTGATCTTCTTCTTCTTGTTGTGATCTTCAGGACTGTTGTCTTCTTCATAGATCAAGTTGAATCTGGTTTTCTTCAATACTTACAAATAAAGTTTCCTAACAGTTTCCCCCTAAGTATTGTAAGAAAATGAACTATCTATTAAAATATAAACAACTTTCAACTAATCCTTGAAAAGAAAGTTCAAACAACTAAGTTCAGAAACATAAACCATAACCAAACCATCAAACAGAAATAAAGTATTGTTTTCAAAAACAGAGATTTAAACTCATGAATTCTTCAATTTATCTTCACACCACTTCTATACTTGTCTCCTGGTTTCAGCCTTTTCTTGTGGTCAATTGCCTTTTGAGTTGTTTTGTAAAGTTCTTTATACCATCCTCTTGCTTCCATCCATCCTCCCTTTGTCACTTCTCTGGTATCTTTGGCCCCATCCCCTAAACCTTTGCTCAAATGTTTTGGTCACTTCTCTGGTATCTTTGGCCTCCTCCCCTCAACTGCAGAACTTTTGTCATTATCAATAAGCTGCTCTGATACTAATTGTTGGTCCTAGTATGGACTTAAAAACTTCTTTTCACGTAATATGGCAAGTGATTTCAGTAGATGTGAAAAAGATGTGCGGAAATGGAAATCGGACTTTCAAGAAACTAGACCTACAGAATTATCAAGTTTATATCACTTTGAAACAAAATGGTTTACAAGGTGATTGTAAGATTATTATCTATTACAAACGAATACTTGAATTCTGAGGGTGAGAGGACAATGGAGTTTAGTAGTTTGTATTGAATGCTAAGCTTAACTCAACTCTTCTCTGCTTGGTGCTTCAATGTAACTTTCAAGAACTGGAAGTTCAAGCCATTCTCTTACCCTTGCAGGGATTAATGTTACTGTAACACTTCCACATACATGAGCAGAGACCTGATTTTCTTCATCTTCTTTAAAAGTATGAATGAATTGCTGTAGTAAATTTTCTGGTACTTCTCTTCCTTTTGTTAGTGCTCCTGAGATTGGACATTTCATAAGATATTCTACCAGAAATTGACATCTTACATCATATTCCGAATGCTCTGTATTCATCAGCAGATTATTTTCTTTCATTGGTAGAAATTCTGTGTCTTCAACAAAAGGTACATCATGTTGAATAATTGGGATGTTGAGGTTTACTTCTGCCATTGTTGAATTTGTGAATTAGGGCTCGAAATTTAGGGATTTTTTAGTGAAGAATAGGGGATATAGCGGTTTGAAGTTTTTGTGAACAAGGTGAGTGATTTTTGAATTTCTGCTAAGTGTGAGTTATATAGTGAGGGTTTTAGCTGAGATTTGTGTGTTTATGGAGTTGAAGGGAATATGGAACATGCCATGTAATGGTGGTTAAAAGATCATTAATTGCCTTTATTACCGTTAGATCGTGTGATGTGATTTTTGGTACAGAATCTAACCGTCGGATCATGGGTATCAATACATTTAATGACGGTTGATCGTGTAATCATGGTTATGCCCTTTCAACTTGTAGTTTCTTCAATCATTCCTTCACAAAAATTTTAAACTGAATATTGATTAGAGAAAACTATCAGTTATTTGACACCTTTGCATCATTGTGGACCCCATTTTGTCAAAGGTCCAATTAGCTTTCTTCTTAACCTCCTTTCTTCCTTATAAATCAAAGTTCCATTCTGATGAAGTCATCAGAAACTCAATCATAAATTCTGTTAAGAGCATGTATTTCCTTTTGTTGACCTTTTAGATGTTGTCAACAGAAGTCAACAGAATTTCTCAATTAAGATTCCCCCTAAACTTGTGACCCACTTCAACAGATTTTGAAGTTTCTCTTTTGATTGAGTCAACAGAAATAAATTTTTTTTTGGAGATGAGAGGGAATGAGATAAGATTAGAAGACTTACATATGATTCTCTGGTGGCATCCAAGTCTCTTAAGTTTTCTGATATTTTCAAAAACATTTCCATCATTTTGAAGTTTTAACCGAAAAAAATTAAGAGAGGCATTTTTGAGTTTGTGTTACCAGATTTTGTCTCCTTTTATCAGAAAATCAGATTTTTGTGAGAAATGTTTTGTTTTCTGATGATCATGTTTCATTGTGAATATTTATCCTCTCGTTTATCTTTACCCATTTCTCTTTTCCCGAACCCCAATTTTTTTAAACCGTGAGCTAAACGACTAAGTAGTATAATAAACATATTATATTAAAAACTATCTACACAAACTAAGACTTAAACAAAGATAGCCTAATCAAGGTCTATTCCTTCACCATGATCCATCTCAAGGAGCAACCATAGATCAGTCACCAAACCAGTATTCTGATAAGTGGGTAGGAGCATGCTGAGATTCATGTTTTGTTGAAGTCTCATTTCTGCTCTGGGATAACCTATAGGAACACCTCCAAAGCCTAGCTGGCTCGTGATTATCTTCATCAGAAAATGAGGATAAATCAAGAATGGCCTGCCAGACTGTTGGTGCATATGTCTGTCGACTTCGTCTTGTATCGAGTCTTGTATCTAGATTGGATAGAATGGAGCTCGGTAGGCTAGATAATAGGGTTTTAGAGATATTGGACCAGTTCGCACGAAATGGAAGAGGCCAGTTCGTACGAAATGGACATTGTCCATTTCGCACGAAATGGGTCTTGACCATTCCATGCGAATTGGCAATCCCAATAAATACCTGAGCTTGTCATCTCATTTGTAACTTTCTGATTCCGGTGCCGAGGTGTTGCCGAAGTGTCTCCAGCCTGTAAAACGTTGTGTAATCAATACAAGAGACAGATTAAAGTGAATCTAGTGCAATACAAGCTGAATGAAGACTAAATCACTGAATTTCGCCTCTGATTTAGTCCGAGATCTCTTCTGAATGACTCGTTTGGTCGTGCAAACGATCCTACAAGTGGTATCAGAGCTCATGAGGAAGAGTTCTTACCAAATCAGCTTGTTTTCACCGAAATTTCTGCCTTCTACTCATTCTACTTCACATTTTTCAAAATTAACAGAGATTTCACGGTTAAAATGGACTGATTTTCACATATAACGTGCAAAACTTCGTTTTAATCAATCCTTGTAAGAATTAGACTTAAAATCAACCTAAATATTGATCAATTTTGACAAAATCATACCCGATCATGGGACATCAGCATCATTTCGTACGAAATGGCCCAATTCGTGTGAAAGTTATCTCCATTTCGCACAAAATAGACTTCCATTTTGCTTGAAATTGACTCAGGTATCCAACTCGCTTGAAATTGACTCCCAATTCGCACGAATTGGACCTAGTTTGTATCAGGTGGTTTGAAACTACCTTCAATTCGCACGAATTAAACCCTAAGTGTCCCAGTTAGCATGAATTGAATCATACGTTGTCCAGTTCATTTGAAAAGAGCCATTTCGCATCTAATCCAGTTCGTTTGAACTTCCAATTTGCTTGAACGTTGTGATTTTGTGAACTTTCAACACCGAAACATGGAAGAAGAGTTTTACAATGCGTTTGCTACCGCTCCAGTTACTCCAATTACAGTTGCCGAAACTGTTGAAATCAAAAATGAAACGGGAACGTCTCAAAAGCCTCCAAAGCTTATGTACATCGAGGATTTTAAAGGATGGCAAAACCGTTTTGAAACTTGGGTGCAAGCCTATAAATTTGATGCATGGGTTTCGTTGGACAAAGATTACGTTAAACCGAAAGATGACCGTGGAAATGAAAAACCTTTAAGTGACTATTCAGAGAATGAGAAGTTAAATTACACCAGTGAGAAAATGATGATTAGCATTCTCCAACAAGCAGTAAAAGAAGATATTTTTGTTCTACTGCAACATGAGGAAACTGCTAGATCAATTTGGTTGGCATTGCTTCAAAATTTAAGGGAAGTGCTAATATGATAAAAAAATAAACGTGCATTACTAAAGAAATCTTTTGATATGTTTACAGCTTGTAAAGGTGAAACGACTAAGAAGACTATCGATAGATATTGTCATCTTGTCCAGGAAATGAAAAGAATGGAGATAATAAAAGAAGATGATGAATGGGTTGATAAGCTATCTGATGCGTTACCACAAGATAAATGGGGAACATATCTGTTGATTTTAAAACATATGAGAAAATCTTAAAGTATGAATTTGTGTAAGTTCATTCAGAAGCTTGAAGAACACGAATTAGATGTTCAGAAAACTGCTATCATGAATAATCCAAGTGCTCAACAAGATAAAAGTTTATACTATAGAGGAAGCAGAGTTGAGACTACTCTGAGTCCGAAGATTCAGATTGCTTTCAGTGCTGATTGTAGTTCCGGAACAAATGTTAGCACTACAACTCAGAGTGGTGGATATTCGTCATCATATTCAAGTTTTGATCCGAATTTCTCAACACCAAGTTCTCAACGACAGAGTTTAACAAACCTGCAATGCAATGTGACATTAAATATTCAAAATGGTCAAAAATTTTCTCCAGAAACTGCAAAGCAACACATGGCATCGCTTGTCACTGTGTTAGAATCGTATGAAAGTTTAGTTGCTGGAAGAATTGGAAATCCGATGCTCACTAAAGAGGATTATGACCAGATTGATTCTGAAGAACTTGAGTTGATGGACATCAAGTGGTGTTTAGCAAGTGTTTTGAGAAGAGCAGAAAAATTCAAACAAATCACCGGTAGAGATGATCTTCGTGATGCTGCTACATATCCGTTAGGGTTTGACAAATCAAAGGTTACTTGTTTTCGTTGGAGAGAAAAGGGACATTTTAAACGAGAGTGCACAAACAGAGAAGCAACCGGAAGACAAGATCCGCTTGGAAACAACGATTATCATCGAAAAGCAATTTATCATCAGATCGCTCAACAATCGTCATCATCCCGTGCTATTGAAGATGGAAAGAAGAAAGCTTATCTAGTTAATCAAGATGATGAAAGATTGCCAGAGGGATTTAGCTGGGACAAATGCATTCCGGCTGATTCAGAAAAATCAGCTTTTGTTGCTCAAATCTTGAAAGAAGATTCAGTCAAATCTAAGCCAAAAAGAATACCGATTTTCAAATCATCAGAAAGTGATGAAGACACAGATGATGAGGAAGAGTATATTAATAATGCTAGATTAGAATTGGATCCTTATAGTTTTAATTTGTTTTTTGCAGATAAGATCGAGATGTTGAATGAGAAAAAGGCTGCTAGACTATAGAAGGAATTGGAAGCAAGAAAGATTGCTGAAGAAAAGGTAACAATGGAAGCTGAAAAAGAAAAAGCCGAAGAAAAATTGACAGAGATGGTCGAGGTTGCTGATAAAAGAGAAGTGATGATAGAAGTTGAGACAGAACCGAATGTGATTGAGAAGGTGGTGGAGAAAATTGTTGAAGTGGAGAAAATAGTTGAAAGAAGTTGAAAAAATTGTTGAAGTTGAAAAAATCATCGAAGTTGAGAAAGTTTTCGAAGTTGAAAAGATTGTTGAGGTCACAAAACCTTGTCTGAAATATTTGGAACCATGCAAACGTTGTGAAGAAAAAGACAAGAAGTATAGTGAACTAGAAAAGTTGAAAGAAAAATTGTTGTTTGATGTTAAGTACGTAAAAGAATCGTATGATGTGCTGAACAGAACGGTTGATAGTTTGAACAAGACAAACTTAGAAGTAGAAGCTGCCTCAACGATGATGAGTTCAACATTAATGACTAAGCAGAAGGTCATAAATAGCTATATTGAAGAGTGTGCAAAGCTGAAGCAGGATTTGGAAATCGAAAAGATTGAAAATGAAAGTATCAGACGATTGTTGCTGAGTTATTCAGATTCTGATTATTTGATTGATAGAGTTTATCCTACTGTTGCAGGTCTTGAAGCATTTCAAGATAAGAAGTCGGAAGATACTGATACTGGTAAGAAACAAAGTGTCAAGTATAACAAGTGTCCGCCTCCGATCTGGGAAGGTTATTCTCCCAGAACACAAGATTCAGAACAATTCAAAAAAGCAGTCAATATAAAGTTAAAGTCTGAAACAACTGATGAATTACCTGACAACATTGACGTCACATTTTCAGCGTCTGACATTGATCATGAGTCCGAGTTAATTAAGAAAGTGGTCGATCAGGTGTTGGATATGGATGAAGAGTCAAAGTCGGAGTCTAAATCTGAAAGTTCGAGTTCATCAGACAAGAGTCCGAGTTCACCGGTCAAACGAGTTTACAATAAAGAATTTCTGATGTCGAAAAATAATTTGAATGACGAAACATTCAACGTAGCACATACCTTGAATGATTCTGACAAATTATTTTCTGATGAGGAATTTCCAATAAGAAGTGTTAAAACTGAACAGATCAAGCATGTTTTCAAATTAATAGAAATTAATATTTCGGAAGTAATAGATGTAAATCTTATTGAAAAACCTAAAAAATACACTTCAAGGGTTCAACAAAGATTGAACAAGAAAAAAGGTTACAGTTCTGGTTCTGGTTTTCAAAAGAAACCAAACCATAACA
This sequence comes from Helianthus tuberosus, assembly GCA_030545235.1. Taxonomy (NCBI): domain Eukaryota; kingdom Viridiplantae; phylum Streptophyta; class Magnoliopsida; order Asterales; family Asteraceae; genus Helianthus; species Helianthus tuberosus. The sequence continues at coordinate 106,726,952 of CM060383.1, forward strand.
GTAATTTCAAAAAGAAAGGTTTAGGTTTTATTCCTCCAGAAAATTATAAAAATGAGAAAATTTATAGACCAAAAACTAAATTTGTTTCAGGTACAAGTTCAGAGGAAGAGAAGGAGAAACTGTTCAGGAAACAGTCAAATCAAGAGTTTCTCGCAGAAAAGACAAAGAATGTTTTGAAAAAATCTGCACCGAGAGTTGACAAAAGAACCTATTTCAAATGTCAAGAAATTTAACACATTGCTTGGAATTGCCAAAAGCTCAACAACACAAAATAGGGAGTTGCTTCTAACTCTAATATGAAAGAAAAATGTGTTGATAAAATGAAACAACCAACTGAAAAATTTAAAGTGGTTGAAAATTCGGCTTTCGAAGCTGGTGAAAGTTCGAAACGTTTTTACAAAAGAAGAGTCGATTTGAACAAACAAAAATGGGTTGTTAAATCTGAAACTAGTTCTGACAATGAATCTAACTCGTCAAAGTCAGAGGAGTCATTTGTTGTGAAAAGTGATGAGAATTCCGTTCTAGAAATGAACGATGAAAACTTTCCACCATTGTCAAAAGAAAACTTAAAGTTAAAAGTTGGAAAGATTGAGATTTCAGATCAATTCTTCTCTGGAAAGGAAGAATTTGATGTTGAAAAGGTGTTTAATGGAAAAGTGAAACATATTTTTGAAAAAATGGTTAACAGGAAGGTAAAGGGCGTGAAAGAGTTTTATAAATCAAAAAGATGGTGGAGTGAAGATGATTCATAATCACCCAAGACTGGTCAGGCTTGGGTGACATCATTCTCTACTTAAAATCCTGACTTGCCGGAGCTCCCAAGTTGGTAATCGTGGAGCATGAATCGGCATCTTTCTTGAGAAATTGGCAAATTGTCATATTTCGATTTACTAGTGGTTTTTGTTGATAAGAACCTACAAGTGGTTAATCAAGGTCATTAAGTTGAACTTGATTTAACTTTCTGACAAGTAATTAGAAAACAAAGTGATGAAGTAAACCCCGATCTTACAAATGTGAAATCAACAAAACTAATTTTCCAGAAAAAACCATTTGATTAAAACAAACTTAAGTTTTTTTAAATCATTATCGGAAAATAGTTGGTTGTCAGGGGGAGTTTTGATTGTTTACGCCAAGTGGATGGCGAATTGAAGCAATTCACATCGGTTTGTCAAATTTTTTTTAAATGATTTTGAATTTTAGGGGGAGTAAGAAATTTCAGAAAATCCTAAAACATTTGAAAATTTGAAAAAGTCAAAAACATGATAAAATTCAAAAATGAGTTTGTTGTGAAAAAGAGGAAATGATAGTACATCAGTAGACAATCACAGTACGCTAAAGAATTGGAAAGTCAAAAGTGATAAACGGTCTCACTGATGACGTGCCAGTAGGTTTTCGCACGCTTAGTAGATTGTTTTCGAGATATAAACCTAAATATCAAACTTGCTTATTTTGTGGGGAACATCTCTCGGATATATAGGTAACCCCTGAAATCTTGTTTGAAGGGTTTTCTATTTCTGACATACTAGGTCTTTGTGCGTGATGATATCTGGGGTATTATACCTGGACTTCTGATTTTACGGGAGCAATAGCCTAGTCCTAGTATAATACTTTGCATTGTTTTAATCTTAAAGCCCGCCCTCAGCATAAAAAATGATGAAACATTGAAAAATGTTAATCATGTGTTGTTGAAGAAAAGATTCTCTAAAGTAAACCCACCTAAAGTCGAACCATCATCTCTCTGATTTTGCGGAAGCAATAGCCTGAGCTCTCATGGTCTCGCATTTAACCCCTTACAGATATCATTAGTGTACATTCACCTGTAAGACTGAATATAGGAGTCTGGATACGGGAGTATATTCTGAGGTGGGACATTCGAATAAGTTTAAGTTCTTTAAAACACTAATCTCGTATCTCGAAACAGTTGAACTTTGTGTGAAAATTTAAGTGGATCAGTATACTGACAATCTAAGTGAATCGTTTTGAACTTAATGTGTTTAAAGCTCAACGGTGCTAGTGATTTGTCTCAAAAACTGATATGATCCTCTTACACAAACTCACAAAAATATTGTCTGTAATATTTCTTTACTTTTTTTAGTGTGTTTTAGCATAAGATTTTGAAAAATCAAAAAGATTTTAGTTCATTCTATTTTCGACAACTGATGTTGGAAAGCTGATTTTCAAAATTCTAAGTGATAAACATGATGACAACAGTGGGTTGGGAAAGTTTGATTGAATTGAGAATTAATTTTGAAAAAATAATATGGTTTCAAATTTTATGAAATGTCAAATTTGAATGTTTTGATTACAAGTGGTTAGCAGAGATTCTAAATTTGTTAAATCATTGTGAAATTTATTGTTGGGTAGAGTTGTGCAGGTCCTCGAGTCTAAACCTGAGCAGAGTTTGAGCCAGGATACGATACTAGAATGAGAGATATGTCAGACTGCGATCCCAGAACAATTTAAGGGGGAGTCTGTTAGCAAAGGGGAGTCTGAAGATGCAAGAGCCAGTTTCTGATCCTGGAAGTTTGATAAAGATAGAAGCTGTTGGAAAAGGAGAGAGCCAGGATTAAGATTCTGGGAATGAACGAGAAAAAGAAGAGATTGAAGATTAGATCAACATTCAAGGGGAGGTTAGCTGCTGATAGAAAAAGAGAAAAGATTGAAGGAAGCTTACAATGTCAGATACTTTGGATAGAGCATGAAGACTGATCAAGACTGAAGACTGGTCATACTGAAGACTCGACACCGAAGACTTCGTCAACATCCAAGGGGGAGTCTGTTGGTGCATATGTCTGTCGACTTCGTCTTGTATCGAGTCTTGTATCTAGATTGGATAGAATGGAGCTCGGTAGGCTAGATAATAGGGTTATAGAGATATTGGACCAGTTCGCCTGAAATGGAAGAGGCCAGTTCGTACGAAATGGACATTGTCCATTTCGCACGAAATGGGTCTTGACCATTCCATGCGAATTGGCAATCCCTATAAATACCTGAGCTTGTCGTCTCATTTGTAACTTTCTGATTCCGGTGCTGAGGTGCTGCCGAAGTGTCTCCAGCCTGTAAAACGTTGTGTAATCAATACAAGAGACAGATTAAAGTGAATCTAGTGCAATACAAGCTGAACGAAGACTAAATCACTGAATTCCGCCTCTGATTTAGTCCGAGATCTCTTCTGAACGACTCGTTTGGTCGTGAAAACGATCCTACACAGACCACATGTTACTTGCAAAATCTCTTATCAAGTAATAAGAGAAGTTGTAAGGTGTTTCAAGTACGAGTGCTCGTACGGGTTCCATCAACCTTTGGGATGCTTCATGATGATTGATGATCTTCTTTGAGAAGCTTGCTCCCATTTGTGTGATCAGATATTTCCATGGCTTGATGAAGCCATGTTTGGTGATTGCTCGTAGTGGGTTGACAGTATGGTAACCCATTTGCTCCAAGGTTTCGTCAATCTGTGCCTTTGTGAACGTCTGGACTTCATTATCATCATTGAGCTGTAGAACTATCCTGATGATAGCTTCATTTACCTGGTTTTTTTGATTGAGCACCACACTTTCGATAACGATCTGACTTCTGACCTCATATTCTATTAATGTTTCATTTTCTAGAACATTTGAAGAATGTCTGGATGAACTATTATGTTGGCAGTGAGGGCATACTTCAAGGGGCTTCCCATGATCAGATTTAATATCGTTTGGCATCCTTCCCATTGAGGACCCTCCAGGTTGGTCCTCAGTCTGAGATTGCGATAAGGATGATAAGGAAGTGGGAAACGATCAGCTTTGATGGTAAGCATTTTTGTGAGAGTGAGAAAGTGTGAAGTGAAGAAGAAGATGAAGTTTCTTGGGTTTCCTTATTTGATGGTAACATACTTAGCACAAGGTGATGATCATTTATAGTAAATTTCAAATTTTCCATAAATGATATCTACCTACTTATAGATTTTGTTCACCTCAATCTTTGTTATTTAATTATCTATCAGATGGCATAAGGAATATCAGAGATAAACTTCTTCTGCACTTCTCCTGCATTAAATGACTTATGCAGCCATTTTCTGATAATATATCATGATTACCTACCAATATGTCACTTCAATATTCTTAATATTGATGGGGTGTATATAATGAAGGAGAGAGAAAGCATTATATCCACTAACGAGTTCCCAAAATGTTTTCTGTCATATGACGTTATCAGCACTAAGCAAAACAAATTTACAATAATATGAGGAAAGAACTTAAAAGAAATATAAACACCAAAAACTATGGGTTATGAATATGCAGACATGAGATATGAATAAGAATGATGACATGCATGAATTTGTTCTAATGATTAACGATGATTCTGATTATTCACCTGTTTTTCTTTTGAATTTCCAAAATTTTCTAATGATTCATCAGATATTCTGATAATATATCATTTTCGGATGATACATCAGAATTTCTGATAATTTATCAGATTTTCTAGTGATTTATCAGATTTGCAGTAAAAATTTTAAATTATCACTTAAACAAATTTTCAAGCATTGGTAATAAGGTTATCTAAAAGACCTTTGTCACAGATTTGACCATAACTTTAGCAAATTGTACTTTAAGCCTTCAGCATAGGCTACTTTTTCTATGGTCAAACATCCATACCTTATGCATCCATATCCCATGATCCTCCCTTTTATTCCATTTCCAAAATTTACCATTTTACCCAGCTTTGGAACAAAGTTGCTGAGTAAGCTCCTGTCCCCAGTTATGTGCTTGTAGCTTCCTGAATCGCAGTACCAGATCTGCTGCATATGATGGTCCTGAAATGGAAAAATTAGAGGGTTTTTGGTACCCAGACTTGCTTGGGTACTCTTTCTGATGAGATTTTAAACAAATTATTCTCTCTTGATGGCCTTTCATCAGAATATCTGTTATATGCTGAGCCATAAACAGAATTTTCATTTTTCTTTTGGAGATGGTGTTGAACAAGCTTCAGTATGTCAACACACATACAAGATTCTTTATTAGAATTTTCTGATATTCTTTCTTGTGATGGAATGAGTGGATAATTTTGAAAAGATGAGTGAACTGCTTCTTGAATATTTAAAAAAATTTTATTGCATTCACTTATTTTTGCTTTAAAGTTGGGTTTTTTCAAAAGAGTATTCAGAACAGGTAGATTTGCATGATTCAGAATCAGATTCAGATAAAAATTTATTAGAAATCTGATGTGTTGCTTTTACAAAGACAGCGGGTTTACTTTCTTTTGTTTTTACTTATCCTAAACCCTCTCCTTTGTTCTTTGGTGTGGACTCAATGAAGATTATGAATTCTTTGGCTTGTTGAAAACCTCTTACATTAATTTCTTTATCATTAATTTTCTTGTAAAAATCTTTTCTATCAGTTTTATAGAACTCAATTTTAGCTCTGTGGTCGAAACTTTCTTCTATGAGTAATTGGTTTTCAAGTATGATTTTGTTCATGGACCTTTGCAACTCATCAGATTTTTTACCATCTGATTGTTGTTTATCTTGCAGATTTAGAAAATCTGACATGAGCTTGTTTAGCTTGTGTTCAAGATCAAGATTGTCTAAATTTACCTTCTGTCCTGAAGTTTCTGGTAGATCATCAGAAAGTGTCATGAGGCAGAAATTTGCGATTTCTTCTTCCTCTTCTTCTTCTTCAGAAGAATCATCAGATAGCCATGTATCTGTCCCTGCAATTAAACTAACTTGCTGCTGCTTCTTAGCTTCTTCCAGCTTCTTCTCATAATAAGCAACATCTTTCAATTTCTTGGTCTTGCATTCTGATGCATAGTGACCTCTCTGCTTGCACTTGTAACACACAACTTTAGCCTTTCCCTTATCCTTAGATCTATCTTCTTCCTTAGATCTTCCATCCATCCTCCCTTTGTCACTTCTCTGGTATCTTTGGCCTCCTCCCCTCAACCTATGCTCGAATGTTTTGGTGAGCAGTGCTATTGCTTCAGCAAAAAGCTGAAAAATCTGATGATGTATCAGAAATTTCAAGATTTTGACTGTTTGAAGGTTGTGGATCATTCGTAGGTGGTGTTCTTTGTGAGCTTGAGATAAGAGCTAAAGATCCCCCTCTTTGAATGGTTTCTTCAAATATATCTTCCTCTCTGGGGACCAAGATGCTGTATAAGTCATGAAGACTCATATTTCCTAGTTCTAAGGTTGAGGACAAAGTCATGGTTAGACTTCTCCATTCTCTAGATAAAGCATCTAGAAATTTTATGTTTCTTTCATCATTTGATTTTGTTATACCAAATTTCTTTAGCTCGTTCAAAATTTTTGTAAATCTTTGATATGTTTCATTTAATCTTTCATTAGGTAAACTTTTGAACCTCTCAAATGAGGAAACGTTGTTTATTCTCTTGTTTCTTTTCATCCTTTCTCCTCCTTCACAAAGATTTTCCAACTGATCTCATATTTCCTTAGCTGATGCACATGCATCAACTTGTGAAAATATGTCATTGGGGACAGCCATTATTAAAAGTGACTTTTCCCTTTCATCCCCAGCCACCTTTTCCTTGTCTTCCTCACTCCAAAGTATTTCACTTTTGGGAGCTCGGGAGGCAGGGATAGCAGGTGATTGGTCAGTTGCTGGAATAGCTGGTATTTCAGTCATTGGTGTATGTGGACCCCTTTCAATGGATTGAAACAGAGCTCGGTCATGACCATTAAGGAAATTGACCATCCTGATTTTCCATTGGGCGTATTCCTCTCTGACTAGAGTCGGAGGTTTGGACATAGAACCAATGTTAAAAGCATTATTCCATGATTGAAAGCTGGCCATATTTAGAGAAAATAAGATGAGCGATTGATCGTTTGAAAATGATTTATTCAATCTGCTCTGATACCAATTGTTGGTGGGTATGGACTTAAAAACTTCTTTTCACGTAATATGCCAAGTGATTTCAGTAGATGTGAAAAAGATGTGCGGAAATGGAAATCAGACTTTCAAGAAACAAGACCTACAGAATTATCAAGTTTGTATCACTTTAAAACAAAATGGTTTACAAGGTGATTGTAAGATTATTATCTATTACAAACGAATACTTAAATTCTGAGGGTGAGAGGACAATGGAGTTTAGTAGTATGTATTAAATGCTAAGCTTAACTCAACTCATGTTCTTTGCTTGGTGAGCCTTCTATTTATAGAGGGCCGCATATATGAATAAACATTTGTTTATTCATATATATTCGTGCAAAAAGTAGCGCCTTGACATATTCATTGAATCCAACAATCAATTTGCCTTTGTCATCATGAGATCCAATAATGTCAACTTGCTTCGGTTAGTGTGGCATGATAGAGCTGGTTTTTAGACAAGTAGGGTTTTCATCAGAATTTGTGATAAACCACTTCATCAGAAATTCTGGTGAACAAATCATCAGAAAATCTGATGATCAGAATCGTCAGAAACTGATGATATTTCATCAGAAATATCATCAGATCCATCAGAAATGACCTTCTCTGATAATCTTCTTCAGCTCTTGATCAACTTGTGATTCTTTGAAGTAGATGTTGTTCATTTCAGTTGTCCTATCTGATCTTCTTCTTGTTGTTGTGATCTTCAGGACTGTTGTCTTCTTCGTAGATCAAGTTGAATCTGATTTTATTCAATACTTACAAATAAAGTTTCCTAACACTACCCAAATGGCATCATGACCTTTCTTAGTGCGCGGCAGCTTGGTAATGAGATCCATAGCAATGTTTTCCCATTTCCAAACTGGTATCTCTGGTTGCTCCCATATTCCAGAGGGAGGTGGATGTTTAGCCTTAACCTTAAGACAAGTAAGGCATTTTGACACACATAAAGCAATGTCTTACTTCATACCCGGCCACCAGTACTGGGTACGAAGATCCTTATACATTTTGTCTGCACCAGGATGAACTGAATAACAAGACTTGTGAGCTTCATACATTAGCAAGGTGCGGAGATTATCTTGACTTGGGACCCATAAACGGCCCATGAAATAAAATAGCCCATAGTCTTTAAGTTCAAGATCAGGCTTGATATGAAATGGTAATTCTTTACCCATCATGTCTTGTGTAACACAAGTATGTTGAGCCTGAGAAATGCGGGTTTCAATTGTGACAAATGGATCACTGCGAACATCAAACAAATACCAAACCAATGAAATATTGTATTTCATACTTGGGATTTGTACAAATATGTGTATCATTTGCACATATCAATTCTTGTTCGATTTCGGGCTCTAAATCGCTTTCTGGAAGGTTATACGCGCACTGATGCGTAAATATAACCAGTTTAATGCAACAAACACTCTGGAATAGTGAAATAGGCATAACATACCTTAAATAACCTTTACATAACTTAGAAATAAGTTTTGAAGGCTTTGTTATGGCAAAATCAAGTTAAATCGCTTACAGGGACTAAAGTTGACAAACTACGAAAGTATGCCAATTTGAACTGTAACAGACATTCCGGATCATGGACATAAGTTAAACATCCAATAAATATACTTTACATAGCTTAGAAATATGCTTTGAGAGGTTCGGTGTGCTAAAATAAACTTTTGAGTCATTCAGGGACTAAAAGCGTCAAAAAGTGCACAAGTTTGCATTTTCGCGCATAACTTACGTTCTGTATACATCCGGACATCCAAAAATTTATGTAAGCGCTAAAATATTATGTTTTAGTGTTTGGCATAAGAAAAATCCATTCGTCACGCCATTTGGATCGTTTTTCGCGCTTATGCGCATTCCGTCGTAATTAACCGAACAACGCAATCGTACGGCCAAACGAACCGACATCCGAGATATTTTTGAGCACATTTTAAGTTCCCTATACTTTAACTTCATTTTAGATCTTTTAAATGGGGTTAACGGGCCTTAAACGTGTCGGAAATGACCTTATAACACAACAGGGACCAAAACTGTAAATCTGCCAAACTGGGTCCTTGCGCACCTCAACAATGTGAGTGTTGCGGTGCGCAAGTAGGGGCCAGATGTAGCAAATCGTTTTTCTCAGCTGTTAACAGCCCTTAAACACCCTCCAAAGGCCAATGCCATGTGTCCAACTCTTGTGGTGGAGCAATATGAGTTACCACAACATTCCGACAAGTGTACGGGCGAGATCATTCCCTCTTCTCCAAGAAACGATCCTAACGGTGAGCCGAAATCTATAAATACCCAACCCACTTCATTGCAAAACCCACTTGAAATCTGAGATTTCTCTAAGTTGGGGTGTTTCATCACCTCATACCTGAGAATACTTGGATTATCAATCTTGCGGGGACCCTTTGTAAGTGTTCCTTCGTTCTTTTATCGCTTTTCGAGTCCGAAAGTCAAACTTTGTTTGACTTTCTGCATTGACCAGTTTATGGTCAATGCGAAGTTCGTTTGAACTTCATAACGTGAGCGTAATCACGATGCTTATACTCCCTAGTGACTATACCTACTGATTACCACGTTATCTAGGCTCAGTGACGAGCCGTAGTTTCGGCCAAAATGCGCATTCTTGCGTGTTTTGTAACCAAACTACTCTTAGGTATCAAAACCGTTTGTTTTGATACCAAACCTGTTTTCTAAACATAGTTAAGCATGTTTTAACATGCAAGCATGTTTTAACATGCTTAGCTCGTCACTTTTAGTTTAGTGCTTATATAGGGTCGTAAGGTAAGCGATCTAAACAATCGCTTATGCTTTTGAACCTGACCCGTTTGGTCGATCATTAGGATCTGACCAAGCACATTAGGTGACCATAGTATTTAGGGAATAACCTTCCGAGGTTATACCTTATGGTCGCTTCATTTAAGTAGTTGTATGATAGGTAGTTTATATGCCTTAGGTAAATTACCAAAATGCCCCTTTGACACCAAAATTCATTTTAAGCATATGTAACGTAACTTTTGGTATCTAAACTGATTTAGCAACAATATTAGACATGTTAAGGCATATTTTACTTATCATAGGGCTAGTTAGGCGTTCCGAACGCGTTTTACGCGAACGACGTGTTAAAGTAGCATAAGCTGCCTAAACGGGTCGTAATGGGTCATAAGCACTTAGGTTAGGTTTCATTTTAGTATGTGGGCTTTGTTAAACCATATTACACGAGTCTCCATACTTTTTTGGTTTACGAACCCTCATTCTATCAAATCCTCCGATTTAGGTCCGGTATATTAACATAGTTACCTATATTAGGTGCCGTTTGATTTCCGTGATCTCTAGCATTGTTTGGTTGTTACTCAAGGACTACTAAGAAATCTCAAGTGAGTACATAGACCCCTCTTTTACTGTTTTCCAAACATTTTTGGGGTGGAACACATGTGCCTACTTGTTACTTTCGTGCTTTCCTGTTTTCACACCATATACTTGTTATGTTCATTAGTACACTATTAGTACATGATTTACATTACATTTCTGCTATGTATGTTGACTGATAGCATGCTAGCACATTGATTTACATGACTTTTCTGCTTTGTATGTTAACTTAGCATACTTAGTACATCAGTTTACAATACATTTCATGCTATGTATGCCCATTGTGTGCGTACTTAGTACATTATTTTACATTACATTCTATGCTATGTATGCCCATTATGTGTGTACTTAGTACATTATTTTACATTACATTCTATGCTATGTATGCCCATTGTGTGCGTACTTAGTACATTATTTTACATACATTCTATGCTATGTATGCCCATTGTGTGCGTACTTAGTACATTATATTACATTACATTTTATGCTATGTATGCCCATTGTGTGCATACTTAGTACATTTATTATTCATCACATGCTTACATTTTGGTATGACATTTGGTTTGTTTAAATGAGACAATGTACATTCATTAACACCGATCATGCCGCTCGGTAGTAGGTAGTGGTACCATAGGACTTGACAAATCCCATTCCTGTAATCTCGGATTTGTTTGGATGGAAGGAATGACCGAATCCGAATACATTTTTTTGATAACCTTGACTAAAAGGGTTATCCGACTGTCGCAAGGCTTGGATGTATGAATTTTCACAATACCGCATAAATGTCTATATCAGTATAGCATGCATTTATTACACAAAACATAACTTTGATTTAAACCATGTTTTACTTCAATACCTTGTTTTTGTGCATTTTACATATGGTTTAGTTGATATATTTCACTTACCATACATAAACATTTTGACATTTACATACACAATTCATGACTTACATTTGACATAAACATTAGACATAGACATTAGACATTTGATTATACATAAACATTTTACTTTGGTGGTTTAGTTTGAGTAAGTGATTTAAGTAACGAGGCGTGTGTAATATGATACAAGCATGGTGGATACGCCGCTGGTACTTCCTATATATAAGTGTTTGTATGGTATTACATATCGTAGCGTTATTTGAATCATTTCAATTTGAGACATATAACATTTTATACAAATAACATGCTTTTCACAAGACATTGTTTTACAAACAACTTATCTTATACAAACTCATTTTACCTGGTTATTCATTTAACCATACATTATTCTCTTATTTATACAAATCATCTGAACTTATTGTTTTTCAAACGATTTACAAAACAAATCAATTTACAAGGTTCATGACTAAACATTTTTCTAAACTTACAAGTCATGAATCCTATTTTCACAAAACTTATGTATCTCACAGGCATTTTTATGCTGACGTACCTATTTTCACATGTGTTTCAGGATATGATGCATAGGATTTATCAAGATACACTTAGGCGGACTTGGGCCTTAGTGACAATAAAATATGCAAGACTAGTTATTTATGTTATGTTTCTTTGATTGTCAAGACAATGTAACTCTTTTATTTAATAAAACAATATTTCAATTTCCATGTGTTATGAAACAATGATTCTGTTACAACACTCCCCGACGTTTCCACCACGTTTTGTTGTTTTACGTGGTCGGGGTGTGACCGAAAAGTTGGTATCAGAGCTCATGGTTATAGGGAATTAGGTTATTAGTAATACTTTAACCTAGTCTATAACCTTCCTAGGACCCTAACGTGAGTTTACTTGCATTTAGTCATAAAACAATACTGTCACCTATCCTTAGGCGACAACCACAACAAGAACACAAATTTCAAAAACCGCTTTAAAAACTAATCATCTGTTCTAGGATGATTGATTACTAGGTTTTGAACCCTCTGTTATAAGGTTTTAAACCCCCTAAGTTTTCAAATATCGTCAAAGTTTGGGTCTTATAATGTAAACACGTGCAAGCTGGAAGAGTGAATGCCTGTACCCTGAGTTTTCTGTCGAAGGCTAGAGTGTTCGTACAAATCCGCAGTATCGGACCAGTCACTCTTACCTGGGAACTCTTGGGGTGAGTGTTCACTTATAGGCGAGCATGTCTTCAGCGATACATTAATATGATCCACTTACTTTGATTAATCACCGTCTCATTTGTTTACCTTAGGTAACAAACAAATGATCGCAATTTTCATGCGTTACCATTCTGTTTTGATTATCCGATAACCTTTCACCTGTTTCTTCCTATGTCTTTCATTTTCTTCTAGAATGTCTCTTCCTCTCAGCAACGGTCAAATGTCCGAGCAAACAGCCAAAATTGCCCAGGAAATAGGCGAAGTGATTCTGAAGACTGTGGATTTAGGCATTGCCATGTCTCGTCTCAACAATGAAGCCTCTCGTCTCAAAAATGAAGCCACTCAAGAGTCACCGAAGGAAGCAGAAGTCAAGCCTGCACCAAAATCAAGAAGCGTAAGGCTTCAAGGAAACCCGCAGCAGTTACACCTAATCCAGCGGGACCTAGCCAAGTGACAACACTACCAGCCAGGAAGCCATACAACGGAACTGCACCCTTGTGCAACCAATGTAGCCTTCATCATCAGGCTAGTGTGAAGTGCCGCAAATGCAAAATTTGTGGACTTATAGGTCATACGGCAAGGGTTTGCCCAACTACAGCAGTACCAAATCAAGCAGGACCTAGCCAGGAGGCAACACCACCTGTTAAGAAGCAATACAAGGGAACAGCACCAATATGCGACAAATGTAATGCACACCACTTAGCTCACCTACAGTGTCGTTTGTGTGCATCATGTGGGCGACTCGGTCACCTGGCAAATGCTTGTCGATTTACCCCAAACCAAAGTGGTCCAAACCAACCACAAGCCAACTCTGCTCAAGCTCGTTTCTCACCAGGGTCTTGCTACAACTGTGATGAGATGGGCCATTTCCTAAGGGATTGTCCAAAGCTTGCAAATGCAAATCCAAACCACGGATGAGCAGTTGGCTGATTTAAAGATGTTGTTGTCTTATGCTTTTGTTTCTTCTATTTCTTGTAATGTGAAACAATCTGTTTTGATTATAAATAAATTGTTGTTCACAATTCTGATATACAAGTGTAGTTACATGAGTAAATGGAAATTCTCTATGATACCTGTATTAAGGAACTATGTTCCTTACAAACTACTCTTGTGATTCTCTCTTTCAAATGATCGCTCATGATTCCCTCGAAAATTTTCAGTACTCGTCTCACTCTAAGAAACAAAGTACAGAAAATAAAGTGACATTATGAGTAATCATGCTTCTGCACATCAGTGCCTTTGAATCTTTGGTTAGATAACTAAGGGTATTTTCAAATCTCATACCCATTACGTTTTGATTTTTCAACATACATAGTAAGACTATTTAAAAAAAAAACAATCTTCATGATCTCAAAACATTTCATATAGTTTGAAAACAATTTTTTTAAATGCATTATCTATGTTATTTCAAAAACATTGGCTATGCTTTCAAAAAAAAAAAAAAAAACCTTATACATAATTTCAAAATTCATCTCGCATGATTTTAAAACATTTTTATAAATATACTTACCTAGTACACCTACTTTATGATTTCAAAAGTATTATATATAAGGTTTCAAAAACATTGAACACATTTTTTTTAGAACCCCATGCATAGTTTTCAAAAATATTTTCTTCATACATTGACTTAACTTTCAAATTTCGCTTCATATGTCGCCTTGGCATATCTGGCATCTCAACTTCATAAGCATTTTACTTCATGTTTTGACTTAAGCACATCAAGTGCAAGGTTTCAAAACATCTTCAACTTCTAAAATCCATATGGGATCTTTTTATCTTCACATTTAGACCCTTGTAGATGATTATCATTCAAATCAGAGTCCTTAATTGGATTCCTTATGTACCTAAATTCGAACATTTCGGTTCTTTATAATTGAAATCGAACTTTTCTTTTAAAAATCTTTATATCTTTATAGTTAGATTCTTGATAATGTTTAAAGTACCAAATGAAATCCACGAGATGGATTCCTGGTGTGCTTTGAATACATGTGCTCTGTTAGCAAAACAAATTAACAAATAAACAATCTTTGTGGTTATATGACTATGTGTTATGCATCTTGTGTTTTCTTTTATGCATTTTGTGTTTTTATACTCTGGGTATTCGTTATCCAAATCCTCGTAGAATCTTTCATATCTTCATATGAGGGATTCGTAGTAGGATATTCAAAAAGGTACTACCTTAAATCCTTAATGGGCTTCTATGTAATAGTTAAGACCCTTGGATTATATAGTACCACTCCATGATTCATAAGAGACCCTTTTAGGGGTCTAGTCTAGAAGATTGATTCAAAAATCTGGTTAAGAATGAAATGTGATGATATAAGCTGAAAAGACTCCTTGGTTGTCTATTAAAATCATTTATTGATTTAATAAAAGGGACCTATGGTGGTCTAGTCACATTCATCACGAGATTTGTTCATTTGGTTTTACCCTACACATTATAAAATAGACTGTGTGGACTATGCAAGGAATTGTGTAATTATGGACGCGTACGTAATTATAAAATTCATTGCACAGAAACCCAGTAAAACTTATTATGTGTAAGAACCGATAGCGACCACAATAACAAAAATGTGAACGATGTAATGGAGGTACGGTGGACGCACCAATAACGCTTAATAGACTATTATATAAGTGTCCCTCCTACATTGTAAGCATGATGTTATTTAAAGTCACTGGAAGTTCAGAACCTCAACCAGTATTGTTTTGTCTTTTCAACTTCATGTTTCAAGCTCTCACAAGTTTCCTCAAAATAAATTTCGGGACGAAATTTCCTAAAGTAGGGGAGACTGTGACACCTGGGTCACTGCGACCATCAAACAAATACCAAACCAATGAAATATTGTATTTCATACTTTGGATTTGTACAAATATGTGTATCATTTGTACATATCAATTCTTGTTCGATTTCGGGCTCTAAATCGCTTTCTTGAAGGTTATACGCGCACTGATGCGTAAATATAACCAGTTTAATGCAACGAACACTCCGGAATAGTGAAATAGGCTTAACATACCTTAAATAACCTTTACATAACTTAGAAATAAGTTTCGAAGCCTTTGGTATGGCAAAATCAAGTTAAATCGCTTACAGGGACTAAAGTTGACAAACTGCGAAAGTATACCAATTTGAACTGTAACAGACATTCTGGATCATGGCCATAAGTTAAACATACGATAAATATCCTTTACATAGCTTAGAAATAGGCTTTGAGAGGTTCGGTGTGCTAAAATAAACTTTTAGGTCATTCAGGGACTAAAAGCGTCAAAAAGTGCACAAGTTTGCATTTTCGCGCATAACTTACGTTCTGCATACATCCGGACATCCAAAAACTTATGTAAGCACTAAAATATTATGCTTTAGTGTTTGGCATAAGAAAAATCCATTCGTCACGCCATTTGGATCGTTTTTCGCGCTTATGCGCATTCCGTCGTAATTAACCGAACAACGCAATCGTACGGCCAAACGAACCAACATCCGAGATATTTTTGAGCAAATTTTAAGTTCCCTATACTTTAACTTCATTTTAGAGCTTTGAAATGGGGTTAACGGGCCTTAAACGCGTCGGAAATGACCTTATAACACAACAGGGACCAAAACTGTAAATCTGCCAAACTGGGTCCTTGCGCACCTCAACAATGTGAGTGTTGCGGTGCGCAAGCAGGGGCCAGATGCAGCAAATCGTTTTTCTCAGCTGTTAACAACCCTTAAACACCCTCCAAAGGCCAATGCCATGTGTCCAACTCTTGTGGTGGAGCAATATGAGTTACCACAACATTCCGACAAGTGTACGGGCGAGATCATTCCCTCTTCTCCAAGAAACGATCCTAACGGTGAGGCGAAATCTATAAATACCCAACCCACTTCATGGCAAAACCCACTTGAAATCTGATATTTCTCTAAGTTGGGGTGTTTCATCACCTCATACCTGAGAATACTTGGATTATCAATCTTGCGGGGACCCTTTGTAAGTGTTCCTTCGTTCTTTTATCGCTTTTCGAGTCCGAAAGTCAAACTTTGTTTGACTTTCTGCATTGACCAGTTTATGGTCAATGCGAAGTTCGTTTGAATTTCATAACGTGAGCGTAATCACGATGGTTATAGTCCCTAGTGACTATACCTACTGATTACCACGTTATCTAGGCTCAGTGACGAGCCGTAGTTTCGGCCAAAATGCGCATTCTTGCGTGTTTTGTAACCAAACTACTCTTAGGTATCAAAACCGTTTGTTTTGATACCAAACCTATTTTCTAAACATAGTTAAGCATGTTTTAACATGCTTAGCTCGTCACTTTTAGTTTAGTGCTTATATAGGGTCGTAAGGTAAGCGATCTAAACAATCGCTTATGCTTTTGAACCCGACCCGTTTGGTCGATCATTAGGATCCGACCAAGCACATTAGGTGACCATAGTCTTTAGGGAATAACCTTCCGAGGTTATACCTTATGGTCGCTTCTTTTAAGTAGTTGTATGATAGGTAGTTTATATGCCTTAGGTAAATTACCAAAATGCCCCTTTGACACCAAAATTCATTTTAAGCATATGTAACATAACTTTTGGTATCTAAACTGATTTAGCAACAATATTAGACATGTTAAGGCATATTTTACTTATCATAGGGCTAGTTAGAAGTTCCGAACGTGTTTTACGCGAACGACGCGTTAAAGTAGCATTAGCTACCTAAACGGGTCGTAATGGGTCATAAGCACTTAGGTTAGGTTACATTTTAGTATGTGGGCTTTGTTAAACCATATTACACGAGTCTCCATACTCGTTTGGTTTACGAACGCTCATTCTATCAAATCCTCCGATTTAGGTCCGGTATATTAACATAGTTACCTATATTAGGTGCCGTTTGATTTCCGTGATCTCTAGCATTGTTTGGTTGTTACTCAAGGACTACTAAGCAATCTCAAGTGAGTACATAGACCCCTCTTTTACTATTTTCCAAACATTTTGGGGTGGAACACATGTGCCTACTTGTTACTTTCGTGCTTTCCTGTTTTCACACCATATACTTGTTATGTTCATTAGTACACTATTAGTACATGATTTACATTACATTTCTGCTATGTATGTTGAGTGATAGCATGCTAGCACATGGATATACATGACTTTTCTGCTTTGTATGTTAACTTAGCATACTTAGTACATCACTTTACAATACATTTTATGCTATGTATGCCCATTGTGTGCGTACTTAGTATATTATTTTACATTACATTACATTCTATGCTATGTATGCCCATTGTGTGCGTACTTAGTGCATTATTTTACATTACATTCTATCCTATGTATGCCCATTGTGTGTGTACTTAGTACATTATTTTACATACATTCTATGCTATGTATGCCCATTGTGTGCGTACTTAGTACATTATATTACATTACATTTTATGCTATGTATGTCCATTGTGTGCATACTTAGTACATTTATTATTCATCACATGCTTACATTTTGGTATGACATTTGGTTTGTTTAAATGAGACAATGTACATTCATTAACACCGATCATGCCGCTCGGTAGTAGTTAGTGGTACCATAGGACTTGACAAATCCCATTCCTGTAATCTCGGGTTTGTTTGGATGGAAGGAATGACCGAATCCGAATACATTTTTTTGATAACCTTGACTAAAAGGGTTATCCGACTGTCACAAGGCTTGGATGTATGAATTTTCACAATACCGCATAAATGTCTATATCAGTATAGCATGCATTTATTACACAAAACATAACTTTGATTTAAACCATGTTTTACTTCAATACCTTGTTTTTGTGCATTTTACATATGGTTTAGTTGATATATTTCACTTACCATACATAAACATTTTGACATTTACATACACAATTCATGACTTACATTTGACATAAACATTAGACATAGACATTAGACATTTGATTATACATAAACATTTTACTTTGGTGGTTTGGTTTGAGTAAGTGATTTAAGTAACGAGGCGTGTGTAATATGATACAAGCATGGTGGATACGCCGCTGGTACTTCCTATATATAAGTGTTTGTATGGTATTACATTTCGTAGCGTTATTTGAATCATTTCAATTTGAGACATATAACATTTTATACAAATAACATACTTTTCACAAGACATTGTTTTACAAACAACTTATCTTATACAAACTCATTTTACTTGGTTATTCATTTAACCATACATTATTCTCTTATTTATACATATCATCTGAACTTATTGTTTTTCAAACGATTTACAAAACAAATCAATTTACAAGGTTCATGACTAAACATTTTTCTAAACTTACAAGTCATGAATCCTATTTTCACAAAACCTATGTATCTCACAGACATTTTTATGCTGACGTACCTATTTTCATATGTGTTTCAGGATATGATGCATAGGATTTATCAAGATACACTTAGGCGGACTTGGGCCTTAGTGACAATAAAAGATGCAAGACTAGTTATTTATGTTATGTTTCTTTGATTGTCAAGACAATGTAACTCTTTTATTTAATAAAACAATATTTCAATTTCCATGTGTTATGAAACAATGATTCTGTTACAACACTCCCCGACGTTTCTGTCACGTTTTGTTGTTTTACATGGTCGGGGTGTGACATGAATATCATATCGAACCTGAACACAGTGAAGCTTGACTCGTTCTTTGCGACTTAATGTGTCAGCCACAACATTCGCCTTATCAGGATAGTAGCGAATTTCGCAATCATAGTCGTTTAGAAGTTCAACCCAATGTCATTGCCTCACATTAAGTTCTTTCTGATTGAAAATATGTTGGAGGCTTTTGTGGTCAGTGAAAACCACACATTTTATATCGTACATGTAGTGTCTCCAGATTTTGAGAGCAAAAACTACTGCACCTAACTCAAGATCATGAGTCGTGTAGTTCTTCTCGTGTATCTTCAACTGTCTTGATGCATAAGCTATGACTTTGTTTCTTTACATGAGAACACAGCCAAGGCCTAAGTTGGATGCATCACAATATACAACAAAATCGTCGTTGCCCTCAGGTAAGGATAGAATAGGTGCATCATAGAGTTTCTGTTTCAAGTTCTGAAAAGCTTTTTCCTGTTTGGATCCCCACTCGAAGGGTTTATTCTTCTGAGTTAAAGTAGTGAGAGGAACCGCAATCTTGGAGAAGTTTTCAATAAAACGTCGGTAATAAGCCGCAAGACCAAGAAATGAACGAACCTCAGTAGGTGTATCCCAATCCTTAATCGCACTGATTTTGGCGGGATCTACATGAATACCTTGTTTGTTAACAATATGTCCCAAGAATTGAACTTCTTTAAGCCAGAATTCACACTTGGAGAACTTGGCGAAATTTGTTCTTTCTTCAGGAGTTCCATAGTAAGACGGAGATGTTGTTCATGATCAGCTCGTGTCTTAGAATAAATCAAAATGTCATCGATGAAAACAATGATGAACTTGTCCAAATAAGGCTTACAAACCCTATTCATCAAGTCCATGAAAATAGCAGGAGCATTTGTTAATCCGAAGGGTATAACAGAGAACTCATAATGACCATATCTTATGCGAAAAGCTGTCTTAGGAATATCTTCCTAGAGTACACAAAGCTGATGATACCCAGAACGTAAATCAATCTTTGAAAAGCAAGTAGCACCCTGTAACTGATCAAAGAGATCATCAATGTGAGGTAGGGGATATCGATTCTTGATGGTGAGCTTGTTGAGCTCACGATAATCAATACAAATCCTGAAAGATCCATCTTTCTTTTTAACAAAAAGAACAGGAGCACCCCACGGTGAAAAGCTTGGACGAATGAAACCTTTGTTAGAAAGCTCCTGAAGCTGTTTAGAAAACTCTTGCATCTCAGACGATGCAAGAAAATAAGGTGATTTAGCAATAGGATTAGCACCATGTACAAGATCGATACGAAACTCCACTTGGCATGCTGGGGGTAAACCAGGTAATTCTTTAGGAAATACTTCAGGATAATCCCGAACAACAGGGATATCTTGAATAGACTTACCTTTGCCTTTCTCCTCTACGACCTGTGCCAAGAAGGCCACATAGTTCTTTTGTAGGTACTTTTGAGCTTGAGTACACGTCATGAGTTTAAGACTACTAGCAGGTTTCTCACCATGAACCTCTAAGATCTCACCAG
This sequence comes from Helianthus tuberosus, assembly GCA_030545235.1. Taxonomy (NCBI): domain Eukaryota; kingdom Viridiplantae; phylum Streptophyta; class Magnoliopsida; order Asterales; family Asteraceae; genus Helianthus; species Helianthus tuberosus. The sequence goes on from CM060383.1 coordinate 106,747,390, forward strand.
TCGAAAGCGGTATACGAACAATCTTCTCAAAATAAACTACCTCAGCGTGGTACTTAGCTAACCAATCCATTCCCACTATAATGTCGAAACTTCCAAGTTGCATTGGTGTGAGGTCGATAGGAAAAAGATGGTTGTTAAGGTTCAACTGGCAATTTCGAAGAACAGAATCAAGTACAATGGGTTCACCACTAGCTACCTCTACTGTCAAGGGCTTTCCTAGTTTTGTTCTAGTAATGTAAAGCAAAGGTTCAAATGATAATGACACAAAACTCTTATCGGCACCTGAATCAAAAAGCATAGAAGCATGCTAATTGTTAACAAAGAACGCACCATTCACCACCTCGTTGTCTGTGCGCGCTTCATTTGCATTCATATTAAAGACTCGACCACGAGCCTGCGCCTGATTTGCATTAGCCAACCTCGGACACTGATTTCTGTAGTGGGTCAAATCCCCACAATTGTAGCAAGATCCAGGAGGATAGTGAGGTCGTGCAACTTGTGCTGGTTGTTGAGTAGGTTGTTGTGCAGGTTGCTGTTGCTGAGTAGGGTTTTCGGTTGCTTGATTCTAGTTAGGAGCAAGACGACATGTTTTGGCAAGATGACCAGATCTCCCACAGTTGGTACAATAATGACACTGAACCTGCGGTTGATGGTGACTGTTACATCTGTTGTACAATGGTGCATTCCTAGCATACTGTTTCTTCACAGGTGGTTCTTGGAAGCCTTGCACTTCCTAGACCTCCTTGAAGACTCAGCTTTCTTACCCTTTGCTTCTTGCTCGTGTTAGATGATTTCTGTTCCTTGTCACCCTTCCTGTGGAGTTTACCTTTCCTGATTTGTGACTCAGTCAAGGTTGTAGCTAGCTCAATGGCCTGACGTACAGTGGTAGGGTTGCTACCAGTGACGATATCTTGCACAGGGTCAGGCAGACCATCGACATATCTTTCAATGGCTTTATCCAGCGGGGTAACCATTGTAGGGCATAACAAACTCAACTCCTCATATCTGTCGGTATAAGCACGGTGTTCGCCACTGTCTTGTTTTAGATCATCAAATTCCCTTTCTAAAGCCCGGAGTTCAAGACAAGGGCAGAATTCCCTCATCATTAGATCCCTAAGCTCCTCCCAGGTCTGAGCCAAAGCAATCTCAGCACCACGATCTCTCATTACTCCCTTCCACCAAGTAAGAGCCCTCTTTTAAGAAACACTAGAAGCAAACTTGACTTTTCGATTATCGGGACACTGAACATGGCGAAAAGTACTCTCGATACTCTCAAACCACTGTAGGAGCCCAGTTGCTCCTTCAGAACCACTAAACATTTAGTGTTTTATCCGATTTAAAACTTTTAAAGTTGCACGGAGCAGGTGTATTAACATTGTTATTGTTGGCTTGGTTAATTTGAGCGATGAGATTTGGGAGTGCAGCAGCCATTTGCTGCGCTATGATAGCCGCCAGTTCGGTGTTAGGTTGTCACACCCTGGCTTTGCGGAAGCGTGGTTAACTTTGGTGTGACTTCTTAATACCATAGCTTAATCATAACAAAGCTATATGAATTTAAAAACCATGCAAGTCATCCATTATGTTTGAAAAACAACATACAATACCATTGTTTTAACACACAACCATAACGTTGTTCAGTAGACATTACAACTTATAACATAACATAAACGTGGTTTAAGGACTGTGTCTTGTCCAGGAAAGAGACACATCCCCTAAACCCTGATGACTCCATGACAAGTGCAGCGGAAAACTTTCCATACCGTGCCAGATCCGTTTAATTTCCTGAAATACATGTGAGTTGAAAAATCAACAATAATGTTGAGCGAGTTCATGTGCAAGTGAGTAAGTAAAACACTTGTAAGTATAAAAGTTTCCTGGTATGTAGCAGTGTAAGAGGACTTGTGATCACCAATGGTTTGCAAGGCCATTAGCATGTTGTGAAATGCAAGTAGGAAGACACAACCCTAGCCGATTTTTGCGTTGGGTACCAAGTCACTCCAGGTCCGTTCTGTTGGTCCTCCGAGAGGCCCGTTCTGTTGGCCCTAGAGCTGGGCTCGCTACACCCAGATAGATCTACCGCTCGAGTCCCTCGGTGTTCTAACTACCCATTCACATGATCTAAACCTCCTTACGTAATTCATACCGTGTATAAAGTACTTGTAAACAAAGTAACATGTATTTCACCCCCGCAGTTAAGTAAACTGAAAACAGTTAGAGAAAAGGGGGACATGAACTCACAGTGAATGCGCGTCTCTACCAAGTGTCTCCAATACAGTAAGCTGTGCAAGGACCTACAAGTGCTAATTCTATTAGACGAACGGCCGTGCTTTAGCTTTATAGTTTAAGTCTTTGGGAAATAGTTAGACAACTATTTCGTGTTTATGTTCCGTATACACTTGGTAGTTAAACTTCTTCCCAAGGATGGGGGATACATTACATGTGCGTAAGTTACGTTTTATCAAGCTTGTGGTAATGTAATTACCGGTGTAACATATATGTTTGTGGAAGCGTTCGTAAAGTTTTGGAATCATTAACGCTTGTAAATATTATTTTCACTCTAAAATAATATTTATGTATTTTCACAAAATAATCATAAACAGTGCTGTGACAAATATATTTATCACGTTAATCCTTGTGAAAATCCCACCTCCGAATATGTAGTAAAATATAGTGCTGGCGAAATTTATGTTTCGAAAATATGTCCAAAAATAGTTCTAACACTTGTTGTGTAAATAAGCCTAAGTGTTAGGTTTTTAGAAAATTTCGCCAGAGTTTCCTCTGTAACTGGAGGTGGCCACGCTTTCAAGCGTATCATTTTCTTTTAACAAATCAATTCAACAATCCTCTTTATTCAATCAAACAATTTCCGACACATCAAACTAGTCGACAAGTATGTAAATCGCATAGTCGCATGAACTTGCAGTTTTTCCGAATCTATAGTGTAAATCCCCTTTATATATGTCGATCTTTATATAAAGTAGCTTTATTCTTGTAAAAACCTTGTGACTAGAGAAATCCGTCTTTACAACTTCTAGTCATTTTTCCCAAAAATAGTTATTTGTCGGATCTGTTTGTTTCACAAGTGTTTACACACTTGTGGTTTGTAAAACCATATTTACTAGTGTAAGATCCACTTTTTAAAATACATGGTTTCTTAAATGTGTGGTTCTTCAAAAATACCACTTGCAGATACGTAGATCTGCTAGTTTTAAACATCATTTTACCGGTTAAATCACTTTTACACAAGTAAAATATTTCTACACAAGTTCATGTATCTTGTGTGGTAGAGTTTCGCCTTTTAACCCTTGTGGTAACCAAAAATGAGCTTATGTGAAGATACATGATCTTACAAAGTCGGGTTAAACGGAGATCCGAGCTACCACATCATAGATCGGGTCTAGATAAACACAAATCTCAAATACTACAACTTTTACACAAGTTATGAGTTATTAACCACCACTTTTAGTATTTTTACTAGACTTTTATGCATCAAAACATAAGTTAACGATATATAACCGACAATATTCCTTTTAACCACTTTAGATGAGTGTAAAAACAAGTTTTAAACATTATACCTCTAGCTCGGGGCTAGGGAAGAATCTTGGCGAAAAGTGGGTGGATAAAAGCTAACGGTAGAGGTCCTTCGTGTTCCGCTTGCTCCGAGGCTCCTAATACGTGACTTGTGAAGCTTGTATATGCTTGGAATGGAGAGATCAAGACTTGAAAGTATGATGGTGAGTGGGAGAGGGTTCGGCCGAGATGGAGGGGAGCAAGAGAGAGTGGTTTTTGGTTGGTGATAATTATCTCAAGTGATTAGTGTGTATTTATAGGAAAGATTAAGTGATATTGTCCATTGGTCACAATGTCTATAAGATATTAGGCAACAATCAATTAAATAATCTTGGTTGTACTAGAGGTGTCCCCTCTAGTTACAAAGGGACCGAATCGGACATGGGGGGGGGTCCCTTGGTTCGATTTTTAAGTTTAGTTGGTGTTTAGTTTGGTTAAGTAAGTTAACTAAGTATTAAACTCCGTTAGTTATATAAAGCGTGTTATGACGGGTGTTAGGGTAATCAGGGACCCTAACTAGCTCAGAAAATTAAAGATAGTGAAAATACTAATATTTTCATGTTCCGGGTAAAGTCCGGGTGTCCGGTTGGATAGTAATCCGTTAAAGCCTTTTAAAAGCTTTAAAGTGTCGTTATTAACATTTTTAGTGACACAATTTGTTTTCCCGACACTTTAGAAAGTGTCTAGTAATATTTTCTCATGTTCTGGCACTCTACTAGTCAGCTAGAAGCTGGTTTATTTATTAAAGTGCTGTATTTGGTACTTAAAGTACGTTTTTGGCACATCCGAATCAGTGTATCTTATTCCTAGAGACGCGGTACCACAACCCTTATATCCCTACACTCACTACCAGTGTAGCCAAAATATATGAGGCTCTTAACAGGCCTTAGAGGCAGTGTCTGCCTGATGCTGGTTATATCAGCATGTTCACTGTGTATCCGTTTAGTGCTACTGTGCTTTGTGTGCATCATGTTTGTCACTAAGGTGCCGTATGTAAATAGTGTAGTGACAGCATATAAAGTATGATGCAAGTAAGTGCATGTATCAGTATGCAGGTAGCAGTTTATCAGCTAGTTCAAACAAGCACAGTAATCAAGTAGTAATTAATCATTAATTAAGTTGTACGGATACCTGGTTTAGTGCGGGTTGTCACATTCTCCCCCCGTTAAATAAATTTCGTCCCGAAATTTAAGTCCTGCTTGTAGATGCGGAGTTCTTAGGAAATAGGTGGGGGTATTTCTCTTTCATCCGGTCCTCAGGTTCCCAGGTAAATTCAGGACCATGTCTGGCATTCCAACGTACTTTGACGAGTTTGACACTGCTCCGGCGGGTCTTGTTAACTTTCCAATCCGTGACCTCAACAGGTTCTTCAACGAAGTGGAGCGTGTCGTCAATATGAATCTCGTCGATATGAATGGCAACGTCAACTTGAGTTGGACTTTTCTTTAGATTGGATACATGAAATGTATCGTGAACACCATTTAGTTCAGCAGGTAGGTCCAACTTGTATGCTACTGTCCCAATTCTTTCCAGAATTCTAAAGGGACCAATGTAGCGTGGATTTAACTTCCCACGCTTTCCAAAGCGTGCCACCCCCTTCCAGGGTGAAACTTTCAATAACACCATTTCTCCAACTTGGAAATCCACATGCTTCCGGTTTGGATCCGCGTAGGCCTTTTGCCTGTGGCGAGCAGCTTCGATGCGTTTAAGTATTTGCGCAATTTTGTCTGTCGTCTCTTGGACGATTTCGGGACCAGCAAGCTGCCTATCACCTGCGTCAGACCAACATAGTGGTGATCGGCACTTGCGTCCGTATAGGGCCTCAAATGGCGCGACACCAATACTGGTGTGGTAGCTGTTGTTGTATGAAAATTCGACCAAAGGTAAGTGTTTATCCCAGCTACCGCCCAAATCCATAACACATGCCCTCAGCATGTCTTCCAAAGTTTGTATCGTTCGCTCGCTCTGGCCGTCAGTTTGCGGATGGAACGCAGTGCTCAGATTCAATTGTGAGCCAAAAGATTCTTGGAAAGATTGCCATATTCTTGACACAAACCTTCCGTCTCTATCAGAGATGATTGAGAGAGGTACTCCATGGCGTGCGACAATCTCTCTCATGTATATTTCCGCAAGTTTACTAGTACTGTCTTTCTCCTTGATTGGCAGAAAGTGTGCGGACTTTGTTAGGCGGTCAACAATCACCCAAATCATATCATGGCCTCTTGGCGTTCTTGGCAGTTTTGTAACAAAATCCATTGAGATTTGTTCCCATTTCCACTTGGGAATCTCAGGTTGTTGTAGAAGTCCCGAAGGCTTCTGGTATTCCGCCTTGACCTTAGCGCACGTTAAACATTGGCTCACGTAAACAGCAACGTCGCCTTTCATCCTAGGCCACCAATAGTAATTTTTGAGATCTTGGTACATCTTATCCGATCCAGGGTGGATAGAGTACCGTGACTTGTGCGCTTCGTCGAAAATAACTTCCCTTAATCCACCAAACATAGGAACCCAAATCCTTTTCTCAAAACATAACGTTCCTTCCTCGTTTGGTACCAAAAGCTTCTCCATTCCACGGAGATATTCTTCCTCAAGGTTTCCCTCCTTGAGAGCTTCCTTTTGTGCAGCACGAATGCGCAAGGAAAGATCGGTTCGTATAATCATTTCCAAAGCTCTAACCCTTATGGGCTTGATCCTTTCCTTACGACTTAGGGCATCGGCGACTACATTCGCCTTCCCTGGGTGATATTTTATCTCGCAGTCGTAATCGTTCAATAATTCAACCCATCGTCTTTGCCTCATATTCAACTCCTTCTGGTTGAATATGTGCTGTAGGCTTTTGTGATCCGTGAAGATTGTGCACTTCGTACCATACAGGTAGTGTCTCCAGATCTTTAAAGCGAAAACCACTGCGCCAAGCTCTAAATCGTGGGTGGTATAGTTCTTTTTGTGCACTTTCAGTTGGCGTGATGCGTAAGCAATGACCTTTTGGCGTTGCATCAACACACAACCCAATCCCTGACGCGATGCGTCGCAGTATACCACAAAGTCATCAGTACCTTCTGGTAGAGCTAAGATTGGCGCGTTACAAAGCTTACCCTTTAATATCTGAAACGCTTCATCCTGTTTGATTCCCCAATCAAACGTCTTGTCCTTCTGCATGAGGAGCGTCAAGGGTTGAGCGATTTTCGAGAAATCCTCGATGAACCTTCGATAGTAGCCAGCCAACCCCAAGAATTGTCGAATCTCGGTTGGCGTTGTAGGCGTTTCCCAATTTTTGATTGCCTCGATCTTTGCGGGATCAACATAAATTCCATCCCCATTAACCACATGTCCAAGAAACTGGACTTCGCGTAGCCAAAACTCACACTTGGAGAATTTGGCGTACAGCTGTTCCTTCTTTAGCAGCTCCAATATGGTTCTAAGATGTTGTTCGTGTTCAGCCTTCGTCCTTGAGTAAATCAAAATGTCGTCGATGAATACAATCACGAACTTGTCCAAGTATGGCTTGCAAACCCTATTCATCAAGTCCATAAAGACTGCAGGTGCGTTTGTCAAACCAAATGGCATAACGAGGAACTCGTAGTGTCCATAGCGAGTTCGGAAGGCTGTTTTCGGGATACTTTCCTCCTGTATCCTTAGTTGATGGTATCCAGATCGAAGATCGATCTTAGAGTAACAGCTTGAACCTTGAAGTTGGTCGAACAGATCATCGATTCTTGGCAGAGGATACCTGTTCTTGATCGTCAGCTTGTTCAATTCTCTGTAGTCAATACACATGCGGAAACTTCCGTCCTTCTTCTTGACAAACAGGACCGGAGCTCCCCAAGGCGAGAAGCTTGGTCGGGTAAAACCCTTATCTAACAGCTCCTGAAGCTGTGTTGACAATTCCTGCATCTCCGACGGAGCAAGTCTATAAGGTGCCTTAGCCACAGGCGCTGCGCCTGGAACTAAGTCGATGTGAAACTCCACTTGTCTCTGAGGTGGCAGTCCAGGTAAGTCTTCCGGGAAGACTTCTGGATACTCCCTTACGACAGGGATGTCTTCGATCCTTGGCTCGGCAGCCTTCTTATCCACGATGTGCGCCAGAAAAGCAACACATCCTTTCTGTAAACACTTCCTTGCTTTCAAGCAGCTGATAAATCTTAGCGGTGTGTCACGCTTCTCTCCGTGAACCACAATTGTCTCACCATCATCAGTTGGGATACGAACAACTTTCTCGTGACATACTATCTCAGCCTTGTTTCCGGATAACCAATCCATTCCTACCACCACGTCGAAACTTCCCAATTGGACTGGTAGTAGATCCAAAGCAAACTCGCGTTCTCCCAATTCTATCACACAACCTCTGATTACTTCGTCGGCTCCAACTAACTTTCCATTAGCTAATTCGATCGAGTAGGGAATGTCTAACTTATTAGCAGCTAACCCAAGCATATTCTTAAATTCTAACGATACGAAGCTATAATCGGCACCAGTATCAAATAAAACGGATGCATAGCGTTGATTGATAGGGAACGTACCCGTAACAACATTTGGATCTTGGCGTGCTTCCCTGGCTTCTAGTTGGAACACACTACCACGGGCCTGATTCAACGTTGGGCAGTTCCTCTTAAAATGCCCGATTTCCCCGCAGTTATAGCATCCGAGTCTCTGCCCGTTTCCATCCCCATTTCCAGCTGGGGTGTTGTTCTGGTTGGCATTGCCAGCCTGGTTTGCATTGTTGCCTCGGTTTCTGTTTCCTCCAACATTTCCTGGTAGGCGGTTTCCATTTCCACCACGGTTATCATTCCTATTTCCATATCCTCCCTGGCCTCCGCGGCCGGCAGGGACCCAACAAGTATCCTTAGAGTGACCACGTTTCCCACACGCTTCACATACTTTTAGCCCACATTGACCAGAATGGTGACGCTGGCAGGCGTTACACTTGGGCTGGGTGCCCATATATCCCCTTCCTTTCCTTCCACTGCCAGTCGTACCCTGAGCTGGCGTGTTTGGTGCTCCTCTCTTACCATCACCGCTAACACTTTGTTTGAAGTTCGAAAACTTTCTTTTGTTACTTCCTGACGACTCAACATGAGTCTCTTTCTCCTTTGCCTTAGCATCACCAAACCTGTTTAGATGAATCGCCTCCTCGGTGAGAGCCACGCTCAAATCGATGGCTTCAGTGATAGTCGCTGGTTTGGAGGAGGTTACCATGCTTATTATTTGGGGAGCCAAACCCCAAATGAAGCGCTCGATCCGCTTGTATTCAGGCGTAACCATGTAAGGAACCACTTGAGATAAGTCGTGAAACCTCTGGACGTATTCCGCAATCTTTGGTCCATCCATCTTTAAGTGCCAAAATTCAGTCTCCAACCTTTGAATTTCTGCGCGTGAACAATACTTTTTGCGCATCAGTTCTTTCAATTCGGCCCAAGTCAGGGCGTAGGCGGCAGTTTCGCCTAGAGTTTGTACTTGTAGGTTCCACCAAGATAGGGCTCCATCTAGAAACAGCCCTGAAATGTACGTGACTTGCTGATCCTCTGCACACTTGCTCATACGTAAAACGGAATCGGTTTTCTCAGCCCAGCGGGTAAAGGCAACTGCACCTCCTGTGCCATCGAAGTTAACTGGTTTGCAGTCCAAGAACTGCTTGTAGGTGCATCCTGCACGTATGTTAAAACATGTGTTTGGCATTAGCATCATCGCTAAAATCTCCACCTAGTTCATGGTAGGTTCGAATGGCGGGGTATTACCGTGAGGTGGATTGTTATTGCCTTGGTTAACACTTCCGCTCGCTCCTGGCTGAGATGCTGCGTACTGTGCTATGGCAGCAGCAATAATCTGCTGGAGTTCTGCCTCATTTGTTGGCATGTTTGGTTCGCGTCTTGGCGGCATCTTCTAAAAGATGGTTTAAGTTGGTTAGGCCATAGTAAGGCTTCGTTGTTATAGTACGTAAATCAGTTCGTAATATAGTGTACGTATATAACGGTAGTAATAGTATAATCACATAACATCTTATGTTATCACATATCACAAATATCAATCACACAACATCTCATGTCATAAAGTATCAGCAAGTAATCAAGCGAATCCAAATATGGTGAGAAAACTGCGATTGCCATATAAATAAGACCACATCGTAAGTGTATACATACAATCATCAATCACTAGGGGCTACATCACCCCTGTCAAAAGCTACATCAGTATCAATACAATATCAAGTACATAACAAAAGTCAAATCATAACGTAGTCTCCCCAAAATGCTGTGCAATCAAAAAGCAATCGCCGCCTTCTCACCTCGCCTACCCAAGTGGCACCGATGAGCTCTAAGCAGATGGTGGTGGAGGAGGAGGAAAACGGGTATAAAACAAACGGCGCAACTGTAACCAGTCCGCCTCCATCGCCTGCTGTGTACGAATAATGGAAGCAATCTGCTGCTCCAAAGTAGTAAGACGAGCAGCATAGTCAGGGGGTAATGGTCGAAACGGCTGTAACGGAGAGGGTACCCGGCCATGGCACTGACATGGCTGCAGATGGGCTCTCTCCAACTCCTGTAGTCGCTGCTCCTGCGACTCATGCTGGTATACAAACGACATCAATACATCCTCAATGGTGTGGCCCACATGGAACCTGTGGTATGGATCAGTGGGTGGCATAGGGGAAAACGGTGCCCAAAGCAGTGGCTCCTGTGTGGGGTCAAAGGGTGCCACACGAAAAGGAGCAGTAGTGGGTGGGACAAATGGAATCTGAGGCATGAAAGGCATGGGCATCGGTACATGCCCTGATGGGTGGGCTGAAGAGCCCTCTCCAGGCCCCGCTGGAGGTATGTACGTAGGAACCTGAAACGAAAAGTCAATATGTGGTGCAACAGGAATCTGTGGAGGGAATGGGGGAACGTCCTCGTCTGCCGGTATCCAGCCATGCTGTGCGGACTCATCCGATGGATCCATACGTGCCGCGAACAGTGCATGTCCGGGCTCTAGGGGAACGGGATCAAATAAGGGAGCAGCAACAGGGTGAACGGGTGCAAGGTGCTCTATAGGGTGGTCAGCAGGTACAGCAACAATGGGTAAAGGACCAATGGGATCAACAGGAACATCTATGTGGTGATCATCAGCAATGGGCTCAAAAGGTACATCAGCATGCACAGGGTCATGCTCTGGTAAAGGGTCAAGGGCAGCTGCCTGCTCAGGTGCAATGGCAGGCTCAAGATCATCCAACGCCATGTCAAAATCAACATCGGGATCAATCGGATCAAAAGGGTCAATAGGATCTGCTGGATCCTCCATCAACTCGTCCATCGGGACAAACTCTAAATCACGGTCAGGATCAAATCCTGGTGGGAACACAGGATCTGAATCCCCCTCGTCGTCATGGTCAAAAACAAGTCCAGGTATGGAAGCAACAGAAAAAGCCTGGTCAGAATCGGACCCATGGGAGAAGTGCTGCGCACTATGAGCATGTGTGGGTACAGAAGCCACAGACTCAAAGGAGTCCGCGACTGGGGAATGAGCAGGTGACTCCGCAGCCGGAGCATCTGCGATCAGTAAGGGAGCAACAGCAGGTAGGGCCTCGCCCTGAGCATCCTCCAAAGGCTCCTCCTCAAACATATCGACGTCGTCCTCCTCGTCGTCGATGGGTAAAACAGGGTATGATGCAAGGGGTACTGGAGCAGGGATCACAACGAGTGGTAGATCCCCGGCTGGAAGATCAACTGGGAGCTCATCAACGCCGTCGGGTAAGGCGAATGGCTGAAAGTCATCATCATCCGTGCTGGTGAAGTCTGACGTATAAACCTCATGCTCCGATGACTCAATGTCGTTTGAAACGATAGGCCTCGGGCCTGTGGTGCCTGAACCACCAGTGTCTGCAGAATCCATGTGTCTGTAACATATACACAAACATGCACAAATAGTCAATCACAAATCAAGTAATCACATAAGTCATCAAGTAAGGCATCACATAATCCTCCTAGTCTTACTAGCCAATACTATCCAGTCTACCAGACCGCTCTATCCTTCACTTAAACCAAACCTCGATCCTCCAGATCGATCCTCAGCCCTCCAAGCTGAGCCCTTTTTTTTTTCCTAGCCTTGCTAGCCCACTACCTTGGTCACCTAGACCAAGCCATGATCCTCCAGATCGAACCTATAATAAACCAACGTGCTTAACTACCTCGATCACTTCGGTCCTCCAGACCGATCCTCAGCCCTCCAAGCTGAGCCTATAAATAAATAAAATGTGCTCAACATTTGTTTGTAAAAAGTGTGGATCTGGACTTAAGTGGTATGCAGAAAAATGTTTTCGTGAGAGCCCTAGTGATCATAGTCTAGACTCGAGAAAGAATCCTAGTTCGCTATGATCAGAGCTCTGATACCAAGCTGTCACACCCTGGCTTTGCGGAAGCGTGGTTAACTTTGGTGTGACTTCTTAATACCATAGCTTAATCATAACAAAGCTATATGAATTTAAAAACCATGCAAGTCATCCATTAAGTTTGAAAAACAACATACAATACCATTGTTTTAACACACAACCATAACCTTGTTCAGTAGACATTACAACTTATAACATAACATAAACGTGGTTTAAGGACTGTGTCTTGTCCAGGAAAGAGACACATCCCCTAAACCCTGATGACTCCATGACAAGTGCAGCGGAAAACTTTCCATACCGTGCCAGATCCGTTTAATTTCCTGAAATACATGTGAGTTGAAAAATCAACAATAATGTTGAGCGAGTTCATGTGCAAGTGAGTAAGTAAAACACTTGTAAGTATAAAAGTTTCCTGGTATGTAGCAGTGTAAGAGGACTTGTGATCACCAATGGTTTGCAAGGCCATTAGCATGTTGTGAAATGCAAGTAGGAAGACACAACCCTAGCCGATTTTTGCGTTGGGTACCAAGTCACTCCAGGTCCGTTCTGTTGGTCCTCCGAGAGGCCCGTTCTGTTGGCCCTAGAGCTGGGCTCGCTACACCCAGATAGATCTACCGCTCGAGTCCCTCGGTGTTCTAACTACCCATTCACATGATCTAAACCTCCTTACGTAATTCATACCGTGTATAAAGTACTTGTAAACAAAGTAACATGTATTTCACCCCCGCAGTTAAGTAAACTGAAAACAGTTAGAGAAAAGGGGGACATGAACTCACAGTGAATGCGCGTCTCTACCAAGTGTCTCCAATACAGTAAGCTGTGCAAGGACCTACAAGTGCTAATTCTATTAGACGAACGGCCGTGCTTTAGCTTTATAGTTTAAGTCTTTGGGAAATAGTTAGACAACTATTTCGTGTTTATGTTCCGTATACACTTGGTAGTTAAACTTCTTCCCAAGGATGGGGGATACATTACATGTGCGTAAGTTACGTTTTATCAAGCTTGTGGTAATGTAATTACCGGTGTAACTTATATGTTTGTGGAAGCGTTCGTAAAGTTTTGGAATCATTAACGCTTGTAAATATTATTTTCACTCTAAAATAATATTTATGTATTTTCACAAAATAATCATAAACAGTGCTGTGACAAATATATTTATCACGTTAATCCTTGTGAAAATCCCACCTCCGAATATGTAGTAAAATATAGTGCTGGCGAAATTTATGTTTCGAAAATATGTCCAAAAATAGTTCTAACACTTGTTGTGTAAATAAGCCTAAGTGTTAGGTTTTTAGAAAATTTCGCCAGAGTTTCCTCTGTAACTGGAGGTGGCCACGCTTTCAAGCGTATCATTTTCTTTTAACAAATCAATTCAACAATCCTCTTTATTCAATCAAACAATTTCCGACACATCAAACTAGTCGACAAGTATGTAAATCGCATAGTCACATGAACTTGCAGTTTTTCCGAATCTATAGTGTAAATCCCCTTTATATATGTCGATCTTTATATAAAGTAGCTTTATTCTTGTAAAAACCTTGTGACTAGAGAAATCCGTCTTTACAACTTCTAGTCATTTTTCCCAAAAATAGTTATTTGTCGGATCTGTTTGTTTCACAAGTGTTTACACACTTGTGGTTTGTAAAACCATATTTACTAGTGTAAGATCCACTTTTTAAAATACATGGTTTCTTAAATGTGTGGTTCTTCAAAAATACCACTTGCAGATACGTAGATCTGCTAGTTTTAAACATCATTTTACCGGTTAAATCACTTTTACACAAGTAAAATATTTCTACACAAGTTCATGTATCTTGTGTGGTAGAGTTTCGCCTTTTAACCCTTGTGGTAACCAAAAATGAGCTTATGTGAAGATACATGATCTTACAAAGTCGGGTTAAACGGAGATCCGAGCTACCACATCATAGATCGGGTCTAGATAAACACAAATCTCAAATACTACAACTTTTACACAAGTTATGAGTTATTAACCACCACTTTTAGTATTTTTACTAGACTTTTATGCATCAAAACATAAGTTAACGATATATAACCGACAATATTCCTTTTAACCACTTTAGATGAGTGTAAAAACAAGTTTTAAACATTATACCTCTAGCTCGGGGCTAGGGAAGAATCTTGGCGAAAAGTGGGTGGATAAAAGCTAACGGTAGAGGTCCTTCGTGTTCCGCTTGCTCCGAGGCTCCTAATACGTGACTTGTGAAGCTTGTATATGCTTGGAATGGAGAGATCAAGACTTGAAAGTATGATGGTGAGTGGGAGAGGGTTCGGCCGAGATGGAGGGGAGCAAGAGAGAGTGGTTTTTGGTTGGTGATAATTATCTCAAGTGATTAGTGTGTATTTATAGGAAAGATTAAGTGATGTTGTCCATTGGTCACAATGTCTATAAGATATTAGGCAACAATCAATTAAATAATCTTGGTTGTACTAGAGGTGTCCCCTCTAGTTACAAAGGGACCGAATCGGCCATGGGGGGGGGGGGGGGTCCCTTGGTTCGATTTTTAAGTTTAGTTGGTGTTTAGTTTGGTTAAGTAAGTTAACTAAGTATTAAACTCCGTTAGTTATATAAAGCGTGTTATGACGGGTGTTAGGGTAATCAGGGACCCTAACTAGCTCAGAAAATTAAAGATAGTGAAAATACTAATATTTTCATGTTCCGGGTAAAGTCCGGGTGTCCGGTTGGATAGTAATCCGTTAAAGCCTTTTAAAAGCTTTAAAGTGTCGTTATTAACATTTTTAGTGACACAATTTGTTTTCCCGACACTTTAGAAAGTGTCTAGTAATATTTTCTCATGTTCTGGCACTCTACTAGTCAGCTAGAAGCTGGTTTATTTATTAAAGTGCTGTGTTTGGTACTTAAAGTACGTTTTTGGCACATCCGAATCAGTGTATCTTATTCCTAGAGACGCGGTACCACAACCCTTATATCCCTACACTCACTACCAGTGTAGCCAAAATATATGAGGCTCTTAACAGGCCTTAGAGGCAGTGTCTGCCTGATGCTGGTTATATCAGCATGTTCACTGTGTATCCGTTTAGTGCTACTGTGCTTTGTGTGCATCATGTTTGTCACTAAGGTGCCGTATGTAAATAGTGTAGTGACAGCATATAAAGTATGATGCAAGTAAGTGCATGTATCAGTATGCAGGTAGCAGTTTATCAGCTAGTTCAAACAAGCACAGTAATCAAGTAGTAATTAATCATTAATTAAGTTGTACGGATACCTGGTTTAGTGCGGGTTGTCACATAGGTTGCGGTTGAGCCTCTCGTCGAGGAGGCATTCTAAAAGAGGAAAACATGAGAGAAAACAAGTGAGATGATATGATGGAAAATGAGATGTCATTGGATAAAAAAATGAGATGTTACAAATATCAACAAAAAGTAAGGATGGTGGTCATTCGTTCGTTACCACAAAGCAAACAAATGACACACAATGACTAATCTGTAAGACCCTTATAATTATTTAATAATTTATACAATATAATATGCATTTAAATGCTTTTATTCCAAAAACATCGATAAACCGACATTTACATAGAGTTTTAAAACCTTCAAACTAAGTTTACCAAGATTTACTACATCTTGTTTACTAGCACATACTAAACCTTCCAAATTATTTGTATAATATTTACAAACATTTTATAAAACGCCTTCAAAAGTATCGAGTTTCAAAAGACATTTAACTTCATTGCGGAAGCATCTTTCGTATACGTGTTTGGTTCTTTTCAATGCTTGATCGTCATCCGTAAGTTCGTACAGTTACCTATGACCAAAAAACTCAAACTTGTTAGTTATGAATGCTAAATAAATGGTTATATGAGTTTATATGAGTTCAAGTAACAACCAGCAACAAACAGCAACAAAATGCCGCCCCGGTACCCCGTTGCGTGCCGCGACGGGAGAAAGATTTTTCATTGCGTAGCGCGACAGTCGTCGCGGGCCACGACCGTGATGGCATGTGGCCATCACGAGGAGCGAGCACTACATTTGGTTTGATTTCAGACCTGCATCTTTTTCAGCCAAACTAGTTTCTACTAAAATAACCATAACTTGTTCGATTTTGATCCGATTTGTATCATGTTTCTTCCTATGTGATCGAAATTCGTTCCTCCATCGCATGGAATAAAAATCCGATATCTGGATCAACAAATTTCTTAACTTTTAGCTATCGGAATTATATTATTTTCAATTTATTTTGACCCATTCATGTTTTAGACGTCAATTTGGTCCAAATAACTATCCTTTCTACACTAACACCACAAACTCAGATGTTTACTAATACTAGGGGCTTTAACCATAAGGTTATGCACCCTTTATCTTTGGTTGATCCTTTCGAACTTATCCGAACATTCATTGACACGACTTCCTTATACGGAATTGTGCTTATTTTAGTCATACTCAATACCTAAGTTTTTGACTTGTATTACGCGTATTTGTTTCTCGGCTAAGGCTTATAATGAATATATTAATTCAAAAGCCGGCATCATTTCGACGTCTTTACTCATGTAACCTTCCCGGTTTACATCAAGACATCATATTGACCTGTTTAGCTTTCATAGTGACATCCATTGCTTTATATCACCAAAGTTATACCACTTTGATTATTTTGACCAGTTTAGTTTGTTAGCGAAAACCATCGCTTTATATAACCAATGTTTAACTACTTTGGTTATTTTGACCCATTTAGTTTGTTAGCGAAAACCATCGCTTTATATCAAACCAAACATGTATAATTAGAGCCCTTTTGACCCGATTGAACATCATAGTGGAATCCACCACTTTTACGTTTTTACTTATCGCTATACTTTTGTTATTTCGAACGGTTAATACATACGGAATCCTCAGCTTTAGTATTAATCAATCTTCATGACAATTCAAATATCATTCAAATAACTAACCCTAAAATACTAACGAAATTTTATGAAGCATATAGCCACGTACCTTTAAAGCTTTCCTTTCAACGACTATCTGTTCCGCCTTGACTATTTGATGATCCACCCAATTTGCCTATTGAATTCCATTCAAAAACAATGATTAGAATTTATATTTCAAGATTTCAACACTCAATGCTTCTAACTTAGTTAAATAAGTGATTTCTTCATAATTCTCACTTATTTCAAGTTCATCTAAGCATTTTATCAAACATCTTATATGCGTAATTAGTCTCCTAACATACCAAGTTCACGACTAATAATTTTTAACCATGATAAATCATAATATTCCAATTCATATGTCAAGAATACCAATTTAACACTTAAACTTGTATCATATCTATCAAATAACACTAAATCATCACTATGATTCAAGTGTTCTTCATATTATTCAGAAAACTCACATATGATAAACATATGATAAACATTGAAATCACTAGGTTATGACATGAATTCATCAATTTCTTATCTAGGAGTAGTTCCTAGACATATAATCATCCTACTTTAGTCATAACATCTATCAATTCTCTAATAATTTCATTTATGAGAATTCAAGAAGAATGAAAACATCACCAAGATCAGAATTTTAAACATACCTTGTGATCCTTTAACTATAGTGATCATGAATTTCACTTGAATTCGATTCTTAACTTAATTTTCCTCTGAATTATTGAAGGAATTTGGTATTAGGGTTTTGAAGAACAAGAGCTCTCTGTGGCTCTGTTTTGTTCGACCAGAAGGAAACACACACAAAGTGTGTGTTTTAAATCTTATCTTGTTTTAATAAAGGATCTTTCAAGAATGTCTAGTTTAGTCCCTCTAGTTTCCAAGGCATGTAAATTAGTTAAATCTCTAATTTCCCATCTCTTTATAAATAAAAATTTAACTAGGTTAATTATTCCTAGTTTTAAATTTCTCTATTTTATTATCAATATTAGTAATTATACATGTATACACACAAATATAATTTAATATTTTAGCGGTGTTACATAATCAAAGTAAATGGGTCATAATAATGTATCGCGAAGACATGCTTTAGCCTATAAGTGGACACTCACCCCAAGAGTTCCCAGGTAAGAGTGACTGGTCCGATTATGTGGATTTGTACGAACTGTCTAGCCTAGACAAAAAACTCGAGGTACAAGCACCCACCCTTCCAGATGGCACGTGTTCACATTAATTAGATCCAAACTTAGACGAGATTTTGAAAACTTGGAAGGCATTAAGTCAAAAGAATCATTCAAGAATGGATGATTGATTTCAAAATCGTTTTGGAAAATTGTGTTCTTGTTTTGGTAATCACCTAAAGATAGGTGACGTTTATGTTTTAAGATCTAAACACAAGATAACTTGTGTTGGGGTCCTAGAGAGGTTATAGTCTAGGTCAAAGCAATACTAATAACTAATTCCCTATAACCATGGGCTCTGATACCAACTCTTCTGTCACACCCTGACATCGTAAAACAACAAACCGTGGAGGAAACGTCGGGGAGTGGAGCGACAGAATTATTGTTTCACAACACATGGAAATTAAAGTTTGGTTTTATTTATTAAACTAATTACATTGTCTTGGAAACGAAAAGAACATAACATAATTAAACTATTCTTGCTTTATTTTATGTTACTAAGGCCCGAGTCCGCCTAAGTGTGTCATGAACCTTTAAAAGTGTTTTCTTTTATAAATCATACGAAAATCGATAAGAAAATCAGATGATAATAAAAGAATAATGCTTGGTTAAATAATTAACCAAGTAAAAATGAATTTGGATAAAATATGTCGTTTGTAAAACAATGTCTTGTGAAAATATGTCGTTTGTATAAAATGTATCATGTATTTGTCGAAATGATTTAGAAAACGCTACGATATGTAATATCATAAAGGCACTTATATATAGGAAGTACCAGCGGCGTATCCACCATGCTTTTATCATATTACACACGTCTCGTTATATAAATCACTTACCAAATAACCACCAAAATGTCTTGTTTAAACTAATGTCAAATGTTCATCTATTACAATGTTTTAATGTCTCAATGTCATGTAAAAAATCATGTATTGTATAGAGAATGTCAAGTAAAAACAATATTTTGTGTGGTGAATAAAAAGTGTTTACTCAACCACATGTATATGTCAATGTATAATCAAATGTCGTGTAAAACCAATGTCATGTATGGTGAATAAAGAGTATTTACTCAACCCCATATGTAAAATGTACAAAACAAAGTCTTTGAATAAATCTAAGTTGAAATCAAAAAGTTATGCTTTGCAAAAATTAATACTTTATTGATACAAACATTTATGCAGTAATGTTTATCGTACACATTCAAGCCTTGCGACTGTTGGATAAACCTTTAAAAAATCAAAGGTTTATCAGTTATGTATATCAGATTCTGTCATTCCTTACGTCCAAACAAACCTAGGATTCAAGGAATGGGAGTTGTCAATTCCTATGGTACCACTACATACTACCGAGCAGCGTGATCAATGTTAATGAACGTATTTTAGTCCCGTTATACATACCAAATGTCATACCAACACTACGTCAAAACTGGGCTTTAGCCACACTTTTTCCAAAACCGGCTTGCCACAATTTTGATTAAATGTGTGGCTAAAGGTCATTTATAATATTTTAATACACTTTTAGCCACACATTTTATTATTAACATGGCCATTGTATAACAGCTCAAAACATTTAGCCACACATTTTATTACTAATGTGACCATTGTATAACAGATCAAAACCTTTAGCCACACTTTTAGAAAAAAACTGTGACATTTACTAGACACAACTAGAAAAGTATAGCCAAATGTAACCTATTGCCACTTTATTTATTTGATTTCTTGATTCATGTGACGAAAACACATCTCTTTGAAACCTTTAGTCACACGTTTAATAAAAAAATGTGACAATCACTAGCCACAGTAGAAAAGTGTGATTGTCTGTAACTATCTGCCACAACTGGTTTTTAATGTTGTGACAACTGGAACCAAACCGGTAATTTTCATACACTTTAATTGTTATTTAATGACTGCAATTATGTGCTTAAATGTCAGCATTGACTGATTTCATGCTAAACAAGTGAATTCATGCACGTTGTATACTATAAAATATTGCTTTTTGCATAAACAAGAGCGTTGCGTCAGAAATACTAAGTAAACTCACCGGTAAGACACACTGTGTCAACAGAACTGCAGAAAGCAGTCAGACAATAAAATTGGAGCCTAGGTGTAGGTCCAACAACAAGAATACATTAAAACCCAAGAGTATATACAAGGGTTTAATATCTAGACATACTGTTGGTGCATTCATCTGTCGACTTCGTCTTATATCGAGTCTCGGGTTCGTTGCGGATTTAAACAAGTGTGACATCATCATGTGACATCATAATGATGACATCACAATTTAGAACACATGAAACAAGAATTAGATGGTTGACCGTTTGAAGAATAGCTGACCGTTTGAATATCTTGTAACCGTTTTAGTGAGCATGACCGTTTGAAGTGTCATGACCATTTGAAGAGTGGTGTGTCACCTTCAAACGGTCAGGGGTCTCTCCCTATAAATATCATTCAAACTGTCATCATTTGTAATTTTTGTAAGTTTTCCGGCTAGAGCAACAAAGTGCTGCCGAAGTGTTGTCAGGTTGTAAAACGTTATAGAATCAATCATACAACAGTTTTAAGCGTGAATCTTGCTGAATTGAACTCTACACGTCTGTTTCCGCCCTTCGTTTAGAGATAAACTCTTCTGATCGACTCGTTCGGGTCAGAAAACGATCCTACAAGTGGTATCAGAGCTCAGGAGGAAGAGTTCATACCAATTCAGCGGATAATTCTGATTTTCTACACCTTCTTTTCAAAACTGAACAAGTTTTCACGGATAAAATTGGCTAAAACTTTCACAATGTGTGCGTAATGATGTTTTAACAAACCCTTGAGAATATCGGACCTAAACTCGAAGTAAAAGTGGTGGAAATGGCTTGAAAACCGGTGACCGTTTGAACGAGTTCAGCGTCTGTCCGTTTGAAAATGTACATGACAGTTTGAAAATGCACATGACAGTTTGAAATCTGCACATGTCCGTTTGAAATTGAGCCTGACCGTTTGAAACTGCACCTGACCGTTTGAAATATGCACATGACCGTTTGAAAATTTTGAGTTAACCGTTTGAAGCTGACATGACCGTTTGAAAGTGTGTTCATTGAATATTGTGTAACTTTTTATGAGGTGTCAGTATGATTGGAAAAGAAATCACGTGTTTATGTTGCATGAGAGAGTTGTCGGCTACTTTTGACAAAGTTTGCATGTGATTTAGTGGTTCAAGAATTTACTAAGTTCAAGAAATTGCATATGCATGTGAAATATTAGATTGTTTTAAATGTGATAAGGACGATTGTTGGTTTAGTGGGTTGTTTGGTCCTATAAGAGTTCATCGAGGTGTGTAATGTCATTAAAAAGGAGTGTGGGCTAGTGGTTATTGAAGGTCCAATTAGATGTTTTGTTAATCACCGGCCCATGTGGTTCACTTGAAGTTTTCAACTTGGCGATTTTGTTGGTCCAATGAGAAGTTAGTGTTCTTTTAAAGTAGTCGGCACATTCAAGTGTGTTTTTGGTCTAATAAATCGATTCAAGTGTTCAGCCCAAGTTCATTGTTGAGAAAGTCACTCAGGACGTATGTAGTGGTTATAGATATTCAGGGTCATAGTTGTCCGCACAGTGTGTCAACTTTCAGTCCGCACAGAATATTCACCAGTTCGAGTATCAGTCTTATTCTGTTAATCGACAAGTTTTTAAACTGATTGTTTGTTTTGTTGTCAGGTGATTAAGGTGTTTTCACGAGGTGAACCAGTTCGTTTGAAAGCTAGTTTGAGAAATTCGATATCGAATCATGAGTGAAGATTTTTACAACGCTTTTGCTACAACCCCGACTAGTCCATCCGAAATTACTAAGAACATGAACATGGAGAATGAAACCGGAACAATGCAAAAACCTCCGAAACTTATGGGAATTGAAGATTATCACGGATGGAAGAAACGGTTTGAGAATTGGGTTCAGGCGAATCATCTAAAAGCTTGAGAGAGCATCGAAACTGAGTATGAGAGGCCAAAGAATTTAGCGGGAGTCGGTAAAATCAGTTCAGAATTCACGGAGCAAGAAAGAGAGAGTTACAAAGGAGAAAATATGATAATCAATTTGTTACAACAAGCTTTTAAAGAAGATATATTTGTGTTGCTTCAACATGATGAAAACGCTTATTCTATTTGGGAAGCTCTTGGAAAGAAATTTGAGGGAAGTACTGAAATGCTACAAAGTAAAGCAGCTTTGTTGAAAAAGGAATTTGAACTATTTACGTGCATGCCTGGTGAAACAACAAAGAGTCTTATTGAAAGATACTGTCATCTTGTACGCACTATGTCACAGTTGAAGATTACAAAAACTCCAGCAGAATGGGTTGAAAAGCTTGCTGATGCATTACCGCAACAGGAATGGGGTACATATCTGATGATATTGAAAAATTCTGGACAGTTTAGAAGGTTATCGATTGCACAGTTTATAGAGAAGTTGGAGGCACAGGATCTGGAGCAGCAGAAAATTGCTAGAATGAATAGTTCTACTCATCAACAAGATATTAAATTGTACTATAAAGGAAATGTTCAAACTGCTGAAGCAAGTCCAAAGATACAAACTGTATTTAGTGCTGGAAATCAATCTACACCAAGCAGTCAAGGATCAGTCAACACTAGTGGGTTCTCAACGGTGAATCCTCCAAGTGTTCAAAGTTCATCTGCTGGAAATGGTCATCTAATTCAGTGCAATGTGGCTTTACATCTTCAAAATGGACAAAATTATTCTGAAGAGATTGTAAAGAATCATATGGGATTATTGGTCACTGCATTAGAGTCTTATAAAGGGTTGATTGCCGGAAGAATTGGTAATCCGATGCTCACAAAGGAAGATTATGACCAAATTGATGCAGAGGAGCTGGAACTAATGGATATAAAATGGGCCTTAGCTAGTGTTTTGAGGAGAGCAGAAAAGTTTAGATTGGTTACAGGAAGAAATGATTTCTTGGATGCAAACCTTTCTAATCTAGGATTTGAAAAGAGAGTTGAAGTTGAGAAGATTGTCGAAGTCACAAAACCCTGTCTTAGATGTTTAGAGTCTTGTAAACAATGTATAGAAAAAGATGAGAGGTTTAGTGAGTTAGAAAAGTTGTTGTTTGATGTAAAAAATTTGAAACAGTTATATGATGTATTGAACAGAACTGTGAATAGTCTGGAAAAGACTAACTCTGAAAGAGAGAAAGATTTGAAGATGTTGAATGCTACTATGATGACAAAGCAGAAAGAGATCAACTTGTACATAGAAGAATGTGCAAAGTGGAAGAAAGAGTTGGATAGTGAAGCAACTGAGAATGAAAGAATCAGAAGATTGCTGCAAAGTTACAAAGGTTGTGACTACATAATTGATAGAATTTATCCAACAGTTGTAGGATTTGAAGTGTTTAAAGGTGAAGAAACAAAGCCAAAGAAGAAAAAGGATACTGGTAAGAAACAGGGTGTCTGTTATAATAAGTGTCCGCCTCCAATTTGGGAAGGGTATTCGCCTAGAAAACCGAATGAGGAACAAGTCCAAAAGGCAGTTAATCTAAAGTTAGAGTCCGAGTTAACCGATGTATTACCAGACAACATTGACGTCACGTTCACAGCGTCCGACACAGATCATGAGTCTGAATTAATTAAAAGAATGGTCGATCAGGTGTTGGATAAGGATGAGGAGTCAGAGTCAAAATCCGAGTCCGAAAGTTCATGTCAGTCTGTCGGGAGTTCGAGTTCATCCGAAAGGAGTTCAAAATCGTCGGGAAAACGGGTTTATAGTAAAGAGTTTTTATTGTCAAAATCTAATTTGGATGATGAAACATTTGAAGTTGTGTATACTTTGAATGATTCTGACAAATTATATTTTGATAAAGAGTTTCCAATAAGAGGTGTTAAAACTGATTTGATAAAAAAAGTTTTCAAACTAACAGAAATTAATATTTCTGAAATAAAAGATGAAAATCTTAATGTAAAACCTAAACCTTACACCTCAAGAGTACAACAACGTTTGAACAAGAAAAAGGGTTACAATTCTGGTTCTGGTTTTCAAAAGAAACCAAACCACAATCGTAGCTACAAAAAGAAAGGACTTGGTTTTATTCCACCTAAAAACTATAAAAATGAAAAATATATTAAAGATTTTAATTCCAGAGTTAAATTTGTTTCAGGGACAACTGCAGAGGAAGAACAGAAAAGCTCATTTTGGAGACAAACAAATCAAGAATTTCTTGCTGAAAAGAAGAATAGTGAAGCTCATCAAAGGAAAGAAACAAGAACCTGTTACAGATGCAATGAAGTTGGTCATATTGCATGGAACTGTCCGAAAGTAATAAACACAAAACAGGGAGTTTCTGGAAAACTGAAAGAAGTTATTGTTGATAAAACTGAACCACCAACTGAAAAATTTAAAGTTTTCAAAAATTCAACATTTGAAGTTGGTGAGTGTTCGAAGAGATTTTACAGGCGAAGTGTTAAACTTGACAACCAAAAATGGGTTGTTAAGAAATCTGATGAAAAATCTGGTGATGAATCTGATTCCACAAAATCATAGAAGCCACAGTTTGATGAGATTGATGAAAACTCAGTTCCTTCAATGGATGATGAGAACTTTCCACCATTGAGGACTGAAAATTTTAAAAGGAAAACTGGAAAGTCTGAAATCTCAAATCAGGGTTATTCTGAGAAGGATAACTTTGATGTTGAGAAAGCGTTTAATGGGAAAGTTAAGAAGATTTTTGGAAAAATGGTTGAAGGGAAAGTAAAAGGGGTAAAGGAGTTTTATGCTAAAAAGAAAGCAACTTACACTCCAACTGCTTCTGAATTGAAAACACCCAAGGCTGGTCAGGCTTGGGTGGATATTTTCTTTGATTGAAAAACCTGACTTGCCGGAGATCCCAAGTTTGTAATCGTGGATCAGGAATCGGCATCTTTCTTAGTAACTGATAATGTGTTTGATTCTTATAAAAGTTAAATTTTACAGGATAAGTGTGAATTGCCGGAGCTTCCAGGTTGGTAAGTGTGAAGCAGGAATCGGCATCTTGATTGATAAAATGGTTTGTGTAGAGTTTTATTCCTACATAGGCTTGAATGTTTTGGATATTCTTACAAGCGGTAAGAGGTTGATTCTGACAAAGTGATTACTCAAGGTCATTAGTTTGAACTTGATGTAATCCTGATACAAGAGATTGAATGGACAATATGATGAACCAAACCCCTAATTTTACAAGTGGTAAAATCAACAAAACTTGTTTTCCGGAAAAATCATTTTGGTTAAAACAAACTTAAGTGTTTTAAAATCATTATGAGAAAATAGTTTGTTGTAAGGGGGAGTTCTGATTGTTTATGCCAAGTGGATGGCGAATTGAGGTGATTTGATATCGGTTGTCACGTTGTTTGTACAGTTTGTTTTCAAATTTCCTAAAATGTGTTTGCATTTTAGGGGGAGTAGAAAATTTCAGAAAATCCAAAAAACATTTGAAAATTTGAAAAAAGACAAAAACATGATAAAATTCAAAAATGAGTTTCGTTGTGAATAGAGGAAATGATAGTACATCAGTAGACTGTCACAACATGCTAAAGAAATGAAATGTTAAAATGTGATAAACAATCTCACTACGGATATGCCAGTAGGTTTTTGCACATTTAGTAGATTGTGACGAGATATAAACCTAAAATTTAAACTTGCTTGTTCTGTGGGTTAACAACATCTTGGATATATAGGTAACCCCTGAAATCTCGTTTGAAAGGTCCCTCTTTCTGAGATACTAGGTCTTTATGCTCAGTGATATCTAGGGTATTATCCCGGGACTTCTGCTGAATGGAAGTTCTGACCTAGTCCCCGGATAATGTTTTCTGCAAATGCTTGAAAAATAGCATCGCCCTCAGCAAGCTGATGAAACAATAAAATTGATAGTCGTTGTTGTTGTAATCAAAAGATCCTTTAAAGGGGACACACCACAAGTCGAACCGTCATCTCTCTGCTGAAGGGAAGTTCTGACCTGAGCTCTCACGGTTTTGTACTATAATTTATTCCCTTACATATATCATCTGTGGTATACTCACCTGTAAGACTGAATATTGGGATCTGAATACGGGAGTATATTCAAGTAGTGGGACACACGGATAAGTTCAAGTCTTTTAAAACATTAACATCATATCTCGG
Organism: Helianthus tuberosus; assembly: GCA_030545235.1. Classification (NCBI taxonomy): domain Eukaryota; kingdom Viridiplantae; phylum Streptophyta; class Magnoliopsida; order Asterales; family Asteraceae; genus Helianthus; species Helianthus tuberosus. The sequence goes on from CM060383.1 coordinate 106,773,534, forward strand.
ATCAATTGAACTTTGTGTAAAAATTTAAGTGGACAAATATACTGACAATCTAGGTGAATTGTTTAGAACTTAAAATGAAATGAAGCTTAACGGTGTTGGTGACTTGTCTCAAAAACTGATATGATCCTCTTACACGAACTCACAAAAATATTGTTTGTAAATATTTCTTTACTGCATTTCTTAATATCTCAAAATCCAAAAAGATTCTCAGTGTGTTTTAGCATAATTTTTGAAAAATCCAAAAAGATTTTCGACAACTGATGTTGGAGAGCTGATTTTCAAAATTCCAAGTGCTAAACATGATGAACAAATGGTTTGGGAGAATGTGTTTTTGAAAAGAAAAATGATTAATTTTTGCAAATGGTTCATCAGAATTTATCATTGATAAATCATTCAGGTTTAATTTGAGAGAGAATCTGGGTTTATAAATTTGTTAAATGATAAATTTGTGAAATTTATTTCTGGGTTAAGAATGTGCAGGTGTAGCCAGGTTTCGATCTTGAACCTGAAGATAGAGTGCCAGGTTCCGATACCTGAGGACTATGTGATTTCAACAAGCCAGACTGCGATCCCAGCTTAGCGAAAGGGGGAGTTTGAGGACATCGAGAGGGAGTCTGAAGATAGTAGAGCCAGATTCAGATCCTGAAGATTACGGGAAAAGAGAAGAGAGAAGATTTGAGGATTCTTACAGCGTCAGACACTTCAAAGAGTTTGAGAGGACTGATAAAGACTGAAGATGCGAAGACTCGACACTTAAGACTCGTCAATATCTGAGGGGGAGTCTGTTGGTGCATTCATCTGTCGACTTCGTCTTATATCGAGTCTCGGGTTCGTTGCGGATTTGAACAAGTGTGACATCATCAATATGACATCATCATGTGACATCATAATGATGACATCACAATTTAGAACACATGAAACAAGAATTAGATGGTTGACCGTTTGAAGAATAGTTGACCGTTTGAATATCTTGTAACTGTTTGAGTGAGCATGACCGTTTGAAGTGTCATGACCGTTTGAAGAGTGGTGTGTCACCTTCAAACGGTCAGGGGTCTCTCCCTATAAATAGCATTCAAACTGTCATCATTTGTAATTTTTGTAAGTTTTCCGGCTAGAGCAACGAAGTGCTGCCGAAGTGTTGTTAGGTTGTAAAACGTTATAGAATCAATCATACAACAGTTTTAAGCGTGAATCTTGCTGAATTGAACTCTACACGTCTGTTTCCGCCTTTCGTTTAGAGATAAACTCTTCTGATCGACTCGTTCGGGTCAGAAAACGATCCTACAAACGAAAGCAAAAATACGCACTAAAAAGCACCCGAAACGCACTTTAAGTGCAGAATTTTATATAAATCAGCTATAATCAGCATTATGGCACTGAAATATTATGCAGAAATTTTGTTTTGTCATCCAGAATACTTCCCTAAGTGTCGGGAATCGAAAGTATTGCAGAAGGGTACTTAAAAGACACTAAATGGTGCAATTTAGCACTTTAACGAACCGGTATGTAACCGGACAATACCCGGAGCACCAAAATAATGCTAGAAGCATTGTTTCTATTTTTCTAAGCTAGTTAGGGTCCCCGAATACTCTAACACACTATATATTACATAACACACTTAAACCACTAATTATTCCACTAAACTTCCAACTAATTAGTTTAACCTACCATTACATCCTAACTAAACCAACCCCCCCCCCCCCCCCCCAAACCGGTTGTGAAGTGGGTTCCCCCACTTGATTTTCTATGAATATAAAATAAGATCATGTATGGTACTAATGTGGCACATTATCTAGTGGTTAACAAGATGTTGGAGGATTCCTTTATAAACCACAAGGCCATCACATTTCTATAATCATCTTCATCAACAAACTACTCCTCCCTTCTCCCTCCCCATGCTCTCGGCTAAAGCATAGCATCACCACCACCATTATTTCAATTCCATCCAATCCATTTCCAAGTGTACACAAGGTGTAAGATGCAAGAATAGGAGGATTGGTGCTCACGGAACTTGAAGGACCTCCTTCATTTGCTTTTATCCACTTCATTTGTCCTCTTGAACTCCCCTAGCCTTGTGCTAGTAGTAAGTGCTTCTAATCATCATCTTGTTCTTGTTTATGGTGGTTAATAGTGGATTGAATGGTTAAAAATTAAGAAATACTAAAGAACTTACATTAAAGTCTTGAACATAAGGTGATTAGGGTGGATAAAGAGAAGATATGTGTGTAAATCATGTGAATCTTGTATGGTTGTTATTATTTGATGTTGTTGTTAGTAGAAACAAGATGGATCATCATCTAGACATACTAGTCCATGTTTGAGAGCATGAACTAGTAGGATGAAAAAGTTAGAAAGTTGAAGGATGATGTATCCATCCATTCATAAGTCTTGAACTTGAGTAAATAAAAATTTTCTTGTAAAATAAGGCTCTAAACATGTAGATCTAAAGATCTACAAGTGGTTTTTCGGAAGAACCAAGTGAAAGATGCAAGTCATGTTAAAACCCGGATATTTTATGAACTAGAAACAATTTTAGTAAATAAACAAGTATGTAAACACTTGTGTAACAAGAAATTTAACAAAGAAGTATTTTTGAAAATCTTGACTAGAAGTTGTAAAACTCCAAGTTCTTTAAAAATAAAGTTTTTTGAGAAACTAATTTTATTTTTAAAAATAACAAGACTTACTAAATGAGCTAGTAGGTTACTAAACACTTTTGTAAATTCTCAAGTTCATGAAATAGAGAAATTAGTATATATTGTTGTTGATTGTTGTTGAGAAATTGGTTGTTGATGATTTTAAAAGAAAATAAACACATGTTTTGAAAACATGGGAAACCTCCATTTTTAGGGGAAACTCTGTCAAAATTTCTATAAATATTGACACTTAGAAAAATATAAGTTTTTGAGAAACTTATTCCCTATAAATGTATTTAAAAATATTACCAAGGTTTCCCTAATTTTTGGTGATAAGAAATGAGGATTTCTTCAAGAATAAAAATGGATATTAAGTATGTATATATTTTTGAGAAAAATATATATACCATTTGATCACCAACTTTTGTGCTAAGTGTATATAGTATGTGTTATACGTGCTAGTGTATTAAGACTTAAAGATACACTAAATAATACTCATGAGAAGTAAAAATACAAGATACATAATTCGGGTGCAAAGTGCAAAATACAAAAGGCTTATATTTATTTTTGAGAAAATAATAAAAGTAAGATACTTAGTTGAAAATATAAAATATTTTTAACACAACAATACAAATACAAAAGAGAGTGACTGTACTTGTGCGACGCAAGTCTAGTGACTAACGTTAAGAAAACGCGTATAGGTCACGACGTTAATTAAGCAAATCCGGTGAAGTTTACGACGCAAGGAACGCAAAGTTGTGAGTTCATGCTCCCCCTTTTCTTTAACTGCTTTCAGTTTTATAACTTCGGGGTGAAATACATGTTACAATTTTTACAATGTTTATGAATGGTATGATAACAAGAAACACACTTGGTGAGGACGAGAACCAAGTATGATGTGATATGAGAAATGATACGAGAAATCGTGTCACGAATAAGGTACCATAAGCACCATTAATCAACAATATACCTAGACCGCAGAACAAAAGGTTAGATCTAACGGGTGCCGGGCAGCCACACTCTCGGTGAGGGCGAGAATCGAGTAGTGCTTTTGTGTCTCAGAATATGCCAACTAGAAAAATGCCTAAGGTTTGGTGACTTCCTATGTCATGTCACATGTTAATGGCCTTGCAACCCATGAAGAATCCTGATACTTACAGGAATACTTTATTTACATAAATTCATACCATACTAAAACTTGATTTATACTTGAAGTACGTGGGGTACTCAAGAAAAAAACTTGATTTATACTTGAGTACGTGGGGTACTTAAGAAAACTTGAATTATACATGAGTACGTGGTGTACACATGAATACTTGATTTATATATGAAAACTTGATTTTTACATGACACAAACTATGTTTTCATACAAAGTATACAAACGTGAAATACAAAAACTGCATGAATTCACACCAACATTATGTTGATGTTTTTTTTTCCAAAACTCACATGTATTTCAGGTAACTAGGATGGATGTGCGCGTGGTCTTACTCATGCTCGTGGATGTCGCTATGTTTATCGTTAAATAAAGTTGTAACTTTTAAGACGATATGCTATCTCGTGTTGTAAACACTTGACTTACGTTTTCAGTAATGTAATGTTTGAAGTTACTTTTGAGCATGTACTATGTTTACTCTTCGTATGTAATGAGAACCTTTCATGATCACACCTCGTGCTTCCGCCGCAGAAAGGGGTGTGACAAATGTTGAGACTAAAAGATAATACATATAGTGACTTACAAATTTGTGTGACTAAATATGACCAACCATCATGGTATTTCATGATAAAACATGTTTGTGTGACTAAAAGTTAGTAAATGGACACAGGAAAAATTACATGTGACTAATCATTTCCTTCTTCTTCAAACCCCCCCCCCCCCAAAAAAAAAAAAATTCCATACGTACACAAAACCTAAATTAAACCCCACCAAGTTCAGGAGATCTCCACCATATCTCCAGCGTGTGTTTGCCACGACCACCGCCAATTTCCACAAACCCTAACCAGTTTTAGTTACCGCTTATCATCAACGCTCTCCACTCATCTACTCTCCTCTGCATCCCAAATTAAGCGTATGAAGCAAGCTAGAATGAGATTACTCAGATCGATTTTCACTTTCCTCCTCCTTCGGATGCAGGCGAGCTAATTCGAAAACATCTTCTGTGGAAACTCTGAGAGATCTAAAGTCAAATGGTAATTTTTTTTTACTTAGGAGTATTGTAGTTTTAGTTTACAGTATGATGTAAATTAGGTTAAACATGTGTGGTTTTGTCATGATTAAAGCCCTAAGATGTTAATTGGACTTGATATTTGTGATATTTGCGGGTCATATATGGATTGTGAGTTTGAATAGGAGGTTAGTGAGCCCTTGGTTGTGGTTATTTTACACCAGTTTTGGTTGTTTGGAGGTTAATTAGATTAAATTATGAGTGATTTTCTTTCTTTTTTCGGGAACTTCAATGCAGCAACTGGTCTCTACTTCCTCTTACACAAGACCAAGCTACTTACGCTGCCTTAGACGCTCTTTGTTTGATTCACATTTTTTATTTTTTTTCAGCAAAGACTTCTCAAACAAGGGTTTTCATTCTCTTTTTATATTCTAATTGTTTACTAGTTGGCCTAAATGAACATATATACATTACCTTGCTGTTAATAGTTGCTGGTGCATTCCTATCCAGCCACCAATATAAGGTAATTTGTTGTTTTTTTTTTTTTTTTTTTTTTTTTTTTTTGCATTTTGTATGATTTGGAGTTAGTTTTGCAGTAAACAAGATATATGCTTGCTGTTTATTTGATGTATCATACAATATATAACCACAACATTTGACTAAAATTACAAAAAAAATAATGCAATGTTTTGGAGTATATTTGATGTATCAATAAGACAAGCTGACCTTGCACAAACAGAGCCACATAGAAAGAACCGGCAACCTGTGCTTTTAAAGTAAACAAAAACTTTGTTAGCAAGCAAGCTCGATCCCGAAAGCTGTGCTTAAAATTCCACCATCTAACCATTAGTCCCTTTTTTCATTTTATTGTACAGGTTAACTCCAGATTTATTAATGGGTTCATTTCATGTTTTTTATATAACCGCTCAATTCAAATTTCGAAACTCAGTGGGTTTGGGTAAACCTAGACTAATATATGTAGGTCCCTGCCATTGAGGATGGAAAGTTCTTTTGTCGGATTGTAAGCCTGCACTTGAATCTAGTAACATCGCTAAAGTTATTCATGGTTGCAAACAAGATAGTGAGTTCTTTAACTGATACAGTTGTCTTATGGCATTTTTATTCTTTCTTGGTGTTTGCGGGCCTTCTATTTTCTTATGAACATGTGTGAAAAGAGTAGGATCATATGGAGCATGGTTCTTTTCAAAACCCATGTCTCAAACATGCTATTTTACTGTGTAAAAGTTCTATTTATTGTTGTATGTTGGGTGTTAATACTATATACTTTATACATAAGTATATTATACTACTAAAGCAAGTTTATTTAATACTATATACATAATCTAATCTAGGGGTGTAAACGAGTCATGCCCAGCCCAAGCTCAACTATGTTCGAGCTTGAGCTCGAGCTCGAGCTCGGCTTGTAGGTAATTTTTCAAGCTTGATCTTGACTCGTTTATTATTTTATTAACTACTTTATATTATATATAATATCAATATTTATTATTTAAACATATATTCAATATATTGATCAAACATTATATAATCGTTTAGGCTTGCGAGCCGGCTCGACCTCGATAAGTGAAGCTCGGGCTCGTTTACTAAACGAGTTTGTTTTTAGGCTCTGGCTCGAGCCCGTTTAAGCTTGGCTTGTTTGATTTTTATTTCGAGCTGAGCTCGAGTAGCTCGGCCCGTTTGCACCTTTAAATTCCAATCTTATATAAATAAATATTAGAATTAGCATTTGTTTACATGGTGATCCGAATGTCGATAAACGGATACCAAATTGCCACAAATCTAAGTAGCTTCTAGAATCAGCTATGCAAGTTTCCTTGGCGAATGAAACCCAAACCAACAAAATGAAACTGGTGAAGTTTTAGCTTGGAACCGTTCAGTACAGAATTAACATCTGAAGTGGTTTAATTAATAGTATTGCGTACTTAGGTTATGTGCTTCTCTGCATATTTATCTTGTATCTACAACACATGTAAACTGAAATAGGTGATAGAAGATATATAGTAAAGAGTTAGTGTCACATTTTGATCGTTCACAAACAAATTGACCATTTCACAAGACTGCAAGAGTTTAAGCTGACTCTGCTTTGACCAACTTTTCATGACATTCGTTGTACCAAATTCTCATGATATATTTGAAATATTTATGTGTTGGATTGAAATGGTAAATTAAATTGCAGGGTGTACCACCAGATGCCCGAGCCAAGGTGGGTGATACTACCACTACTCATACTCTGTTGTTAAGAGGTTGGGTGTAGGTCCCTCGGAGGTTGAGGTTTAACCTATTCCTTGTTATGTCTAACACACTAGCGAGTGCGGAATCCAAGCTAGCATGCAAACCGGGATAGAACAAGAACAAAGATAAACACAACACGCAATATCCAACGATTAACACCACTTGTATTAATACGTATGAAAGGTTCGGTTACAAGCACAAGGTTTACAGATGTATTCTATAAACTCTCTCTAACTTTCATGTGTGTGTTCTCTGAACAGAATGCTCTCACTTTGTCTGAAATGTCTAACTTGTCTAACTGAGAAGTGAACACAACACATGGGTATTTATACCCGACACAGCATGTCTGGTCGAAGGATCAAATAGACCGATCGAAGGATCATCTATCGACCAGGAACAGCTCGAAGGATGACATGTACCTCGAAGGATGACATCCTTCGTGGTCCATCTATCGAATGCTTATCTTTCGAGCTCATCGAAGGATCTAAACTATCCTTCGATGACACATCCTTCGACCCAAACATCTTTCAACCAATTTCAAACTGGTTGACCAAGTCAAACCAGGAGGATGGTTGACTTGGTCAAACTTACATCAAAGACATCGTTTTGTATCAAGACTAAATACAGACAAAGTACAGACACAAGTGCATCAACAAACTCCCCCTTGGCTGTAGCTTTGTCTGGCTGTAGCTTTGTCTCGATCTTTGTGACTTCAAGTCTTTGACCTCCTTTCAAGTCTTCAATGTCGGAGGATCTTCAAAGTCTTCACGTCTTGAAAGCAGAAAGTGTATCAACAAACTCCCCGTTTCATGTAGGAAGTGTGTTGACAAACTCCCCCTTAACATAAGCTCCCCCTTGAGTTATGCTCGTGAAAGTCTTGATCTTTATGAATTGAGATCCTTGTGGTGTTGATGATGGTCAGCGGCAACTCGATCATCTTCATCATTTGAGTGCCTTCACGTCGTGTCTTCATTCCGAAGCTTTTCATCGACCATGTTCTCCTTGCCTTTAGAATCTGCACATGCAAGAAATCTAAACGCGTAATGAGAACAACTGCCTGGAATACCATGTTCAAATAAACACCGTCCGACAGTTTGAAAGTTTTAACAAATTTTATCAATTTCAAATTTTAACTTTCAACACTTTGCAAATTTCGACCGTTTATGAAGATTTAGTCATTTTCGGTTTTCGCTCAGGTTTCAGGTAACGAAGACTTGAGCTCCAACATCGTGCGATCGAAAATAAGATAGAAATAAAATCTTTTTGGCTTTTTTTTTTTTTAATATTTCAAAAGTAAAGACTGAAAGCAGTAAATAAATATATACAAAGATGCGAAAAATTGAAAGCATTAAATAAATATTTACAGACATTCTTTTTGTGAGTTTCGAGGGTAAGAGAATCATATCAGTGTACGGTCATGCCAAAACGCTCTCGTTGTTCTGTTAATTAACATTAAGATAAGCATCCTATAACAATTATCGGTATTGTTGTCCACTTAAGCTCAACTTATCAGATGTAATCATGGCGAGGGGATACGTTAAGGTATGATTTATACTTACCGACCGGTGTTCATCCACATCACGACACATTCCCGTATCAAGGTATGCACGAGGGTTCATCTTACCGGTGAGTATACCGATTATCATCTGTTTGACCGTATATGATGTGAGATTCTCACTTATTTTGATTTGAAAACAAGCCCTATGTGATAAAATCACTTATTGATGAGGAACTTGATTTTCGATGCATGAGGGCACAGGAGCAAGTCCGTGAACAGGTCAGTACTTTCGTACAGCAGAGAGACGAACTTGACACCCGGAAAGAATTTGTGATATTTTATCACTTATTTGTTTGGACATGTGATTGTTGATCACTTATTGAGGTCGTATGCAGTATGTACACGTATGTATAGTATCATGGAAGATCTAGACTTGCGTCCCCGTTATTTTTCGGTAAAAGATACAACCATGATACCCAGATGATAAGCAGCATAAAGACCGAATATTTCAGAACCTCGGCAATCTCTCAAACGAAATTTCGGTACTAAGACCATATGCCAATGAATGGTTCCCACCTGGTCTTCAGTCGATTTAAGTTTATATCACCCTGCACAGTTTAAAATGATTCTGAGCCTACCGATACATCTTATATAGAGCTGCTTATCGTTTTTCATTTAAATTTAAAGAGGTTTAGACAGACCACTGATGTACTATCATTTTCTCTTTTGCTCGACAGGAAACTCATTTTTGTTTTTCTATTGTTTTTGTGTTTTTGAAATTTTTTGATGTTTTTGGATTTTCAAATTTTGGAATTTACTCCCCCTAAAATCAACAAACTAAGATAAATTTAAAACACAAAGGTATTTACAAAAATGATTTTCCGATGTTGGTTTTACTCTTGCTTGACCTTAACGCCGTTTACCAGTAATAAATAGTCAAATCTTGATTTGTCAAATGCTTTGGTAAAAAGGTCGGCACGTTGGTCATCGGTGTGGACGTAAGCAACATCGATTAGCCTTTTCTCAAAGCAATCACGTATGAAGTGATACTTAATTTCGATGTGCTTAGTCTTTGAATGCTGCACAGGATTTTTAGTGATCTGTAAAGCAGCAGAATTATCAACGTAAATAGGAGTAGTTAGGAATTCAAAACCGTAATCACGCATTTGTTGTTGGATCCATAGGACTTGGGAGCAACAACTTGAGGCAGCAATGTATTCAGCTTCGCATGTTGATGTAGCGACGCACGTCTGCTTCTTGCACTGCCATGTGACTAGGCGATTTCCCAAAAACTGACATCCAGCCGTTGTGGATTTGCCGTCGATTTTGCATCCGCCAAAATCAGAATCACTGAATGCGATCAAGTCAAAGTTATTATCCCTAGGGTACCATAGACCGGTGTCAGGGTAACCCTTCAAATAACGAAAAATCCTTTTTACAGCTGCAAGATGTGAGGCCTTCGGGTTGACTTGATATCTGGCAAGCAGGCACGTTGGGTACATTATATCTGGTCTTGATGCTGTGAGGTACATAAGAGATCCGATCATCGTGCGGTAGTATGAGGGGCTAACAGCTTCACCCTTCAAGTCTGGAGTAATTCCGTGATTTTGCGGCAATGGGGTACCGATGGGCGTTGCATCAGACATCTGGAACCGGCTCAAGATGTCACCAACATATTTAGTCTGATGGATGAATATCCCAGACTCGGTTTGTTGTACTTGTAGGCCCAAAAAGAAAGTCATTTCCCCCATAGCACTCATCTTGAATTTATCCTGCATTACACGCTCGAAATCCCTACACAAAACATCATTAGTAGAACCAAATATAATATCATCAACGTATACCTGTACCAGTAGAAGATCTCCATCTTGTTCTTTGATGAAAAGAGTACAATCGATAAGACCTCTGCGAAATCCATTCTCCAGCAGATAATTAGATAAGGTTGCGTACCAAGCTCGCGGTGCTTGATGTAGACCATAGAGAGCTTTGTTGAGCAACCAAACCCGATCGGGATGGATAGGATCTTCAAAACCTGGAGGCTGTTCGACGTACACCTCTTCTTCCACCACACCATGTAAGAATGCACTTTTCACGTCCATCTGGTATACCTTGAAGCCTTTGAATGAGGCATAAGCCAGAAAAATCCGAATTGCTTCTAGACGTGCAACAGGTGCATACACTTCGTTGTAGTCGATCCCTTCAATCTGACGAAAACCTTGAACGACCAGCCTTGCTTTGTTTCGAATAACGATTCCACGGTCATCCTTTTTGCATTTAAACACCCAACGGGTACCAATCTTCTTGTAACCAGCAGGTTTCTCTACGAGTTTCCAGACACCTAGCTTCTGGAATTGTTGCAGTTCTTCCTGCATTGCTTCAACCCAAGAGCTATCTTTCAAAGCATCTTTCCAAGTTCTTGGCTCTTCCTGTGATACATAACACGCGAAAGACCAATCATTTTGTTGACCAGATTCTCGGATAGTTGCATACAAGCCTGCATTGTTGTTGTTTCGCAACATGTTTCTTGTTTGAACGCCACTCTGCACATTTCCGATGATGTTTTGTTGAGGATGGGTATTGTGAATCCTTGTTTCTGGATTATTTTGAACTGGAATATTTGTACCCAGATTGTTGAGATTGAGATCAACAATCAATTCAAGGCCCGGGATTGACGAAGAGGATGATCCAGTAGCTTCAGCTGTTCTAGGGACATCCACTGGAGGTGTACCTTCTGAAGTACCATGAACTGCTGTTATTGGAACTTCTTGATCTGCATCTAAAAATTCATCATCCTCTGAAGATTCGTTCAATTCGGTAGCATCGTGAAAATCCTCATTATCGAGAGCATTATTGTTCACCGAAGATAGTTCTTGATTGACAATAATTGGACGAACCAACGGTGAATCTGTTGCATTATCACTCTCGAAAAACATCCTTGCCGCAGCATTTTCTTCAACGGCTTCAACATTGATCGAATTGAAAAAGTCATCGTATTCAAACATCCAAGGCTGACCAGGACATTTGACTGGTAAAGTGTGCCTTTGTACTCTGACTTCAGACCATTCCTCGACCCTTTTAGTCTCTAGATTCCAGACTCTTAAGTTCGGGGTGGAATACCCTAGAAAGTATCCCTCAATTGCTCTTGCCCCAAACTTTCCATTAGGATCGATTATTGTGCACGGAGCTCCAAACGGTTCAAGATATGACAAATCTGGTTTCCGTTTGTTAATAAGCTCAAAGCAGGTCTTGTTGTGCCTTTTGACTGTAAGGACTCGGTTCAACGTGTAACATGCAGATGCCACAGCTTCAGTCCAAAATGGAATCAGCAATTGTGACTCTACCAACATTGTCCTAGCAGTCTCGATCAATGTGCGGTTCTTACGTTCAGCGACGCCATTCTGTTGAGGAGTGTAAGCTGCACTAAATTCGTGAAGAATACCTTTTGAAGTGCAAAACTCCGCCATGGCATGATTTTTGAATTCAGTACCATTGTCGCTACGTATCCGCCTAACCTTCAAATTATATAGATTCTCAATCTGAATGATCAAGTTTTTGATAATACCGAAGGTTTCACTCTTGTGTGCCATGAACGCCACCCAAGAAAATCTTGAATAATCATCAGTTATCACGAGGCAATATTGATCATTCCTAATGCTTTTGTGCTTGACAGGACCGAACAAATCCATGTGCAAACGTTCAAGAGGAACAGCCACCGTGTTGACTTTCTTTGTAGGGTGTCGCTTCTTCGTTTGTTTTCCTTTCTGGCACGAAACACAGACGTCTTGAAGATGGAAGTTTTTAAGAGGAACACCATTCACCAATTCATTTGATACCAAATGATTCATTTTGCGTAAGTGAATGTGACCCATTCGTCTGTGCCAAGAGATTGTGTCTTTTTCTGTGGCCTTAGAAACGAAACAAGTTGCTTGTGCAGACGTTGTGATAGCTTGGCTCATATCAAGGACATACAAAACATTTATCCTTGGAGCCGACAGGAGAATCCATTCTTTTGGAATTTTGAAGCCGGGTTTCAGCACATAACATCCATTTGCATCAAAGTGTACTGAGAACTGCTTATCACAAATTTGAGAAACACTAAGAAGATTGTGATCAATTTGTTGTACGAAGTTGATCTTATCAAAGCTAACAACCCCGTTGGAAATCATTCCTTCACCCGTAATATATCCGCCTTTATCTCCAGCAAAAGCAACATAACCTCCTCTAATAGATTTGACGTCGTAGAGAAGCTTCATGTCGCCTGTCATGTGCCTGGATGCCCCACTATCAACAATCCAATGACTACTGACAGTTCCTCCTGGAACACCCTGCACATGAACTCACATAATTAGTTGGAGATGGGGACCCAAGCCATTGTGGTCTTGGGTCTTCCATTTTCATCAACAACAATAACTTCTATTCTTTGATGATTTGAAAATTGTGATGGTCCCCCTGAATTTGTGGTTATTTTAGGTTTCCATGTCTGTTTTGTTATACCAGTTTGATTGTTTGAAAATTTAACTTCGTGATTGTTTGAAGTTTTTGAAAATTTTGAACTTTCTGGTTTAACTGGAACCGATTGTTTTTGAACCACTTCATTTTTAAGTGCCTTTTCAACCACCTTGACTTGTTGGCGTTTCTGTTTCTTTTCCCTTTCTTTTACAAGTCGGGGATCTTGTTTTACAGACACAGATCGCTTTTGGTGATTGCGTTCACGGGGATCATCTTCTTTTCCTTTCAACTTATGAAGATACGGGCAATTTCTCACAATGTGCCCAATTGTACCACATTCAAAACATGATCTTCGTTCAACAAACCCCGAAGTATCATGTGGTCGTCTTGCCGATGATGAACTTTGTGATCCCGAGGTACTAGGTTTTGAACTATTTGTTTCATTCCTTTTCATCACAGTTGCTTTCTTGACAAAATCTAAGTTAGATTGATTTTCAAATGCTGCAATTTTGTCCGTTCCCTTGGATTTCACAAAGTTCACATTCTTTTTCTTCTTCTGATTCGGCTTCCTTTGACTTTGAGCCGGTAATTTTCCTTTTGGCTTGGTATGGTTTTGCTGTTTTTGCACTGTTGGTAATTTCTGATTGCCAAATTGTTTTCTAACTTCAGCCTTTGGGATAGGAGGGCACTGTGTTACTGTAACACGTGATCCTGTCTTTCCCAAAAACTTACTTGTTGAATTTTCAAAGACTTTACTGATTAATGATTGATTAACATTCTTAATAGGAAAATCTTTGTCAGAATAAATTTTATCATCACCAACAAGAGTGTACAGCAAATCCACACTCTCCGACTCTTGTGCAGACGAGGACTCGATTGCAACAGTCTTAGCGGGTTTTGCAGGAGGATCACACAGAATATGATTCTCAAGAGGTATGTCCTCTTCGTTTATCACCGCATCAGACTTTGCTGAATCAGTATCATCAGACTCATCATCAGAAGAATCAGCATCCTCAATCACAACTGGAGGATCCTGATTCTGTTCAGCAGCTACAAATGTATCTGCTGACGCATCTGAATCGGAGGATACTTCTTTCTTGTATCCGAGCCCTATTGCAAATTCCTCAACGTCCAAAGGAACAGATGGCTCAAAGTGAGTCCTATACTCTTCATCAGGCATGGCATCATAATTATTTCTCACGGGTGGTGGACATTTTTTATAACCAATGCATGTGACATCCCGTTTCTCTTTCTGAACATCAATGATGTGATCCAACACATAGCTAGAGCTCAAATAACTGTCTAACTTGAGTCGGATCGCCTCACTTTCTGTTTTAACACAAGCCATTTCCTTTTGCATTACCTCAAGGCGAGTGATATACAGGTTTATGTCAGTTTGTTTTCTGGAAACCATTTTTGTCAACTCAGTTTTATCTTTCTTTAACGTTTCAATCATTGACTTAAATTCCTTTTCATGGTTTTCATAAAACATGTTGGCTTCTGTGCACTTGGAAAGATCAACGGTCAACTTTTGATTGTGGATGAATGTCACATCATATTTCTCTTGCAAAGCCTCGTGTTTGCTTTGCAATTCACACCACCTATCATTCACAGAAACATGTTTGTCTTGCAAGTCAAACAAACTAGCTTGTAAAGCATCATGTTTGCCTTGCAACTCAGACATGTTTGCCTCTAAATCAGCACATTTAACACGCAAACTATCACAGTTATCACAGCTAACAAAAGTGGGTTCATCGACACATACCTGACTTGATGAACTATCGACATTCGCCATAAAGGCTGAATGGAGAGAAGACAAAGAATAAGCAGCTTGATCCACCAAAATAGATCTTCTTTGAATTCCTGCTGCAGCTTCTTCCAATAGCTCATCAATATTTGCATCGACTGACGCACTTGATGTATCATCTTCCTGATCATTCCCTGAACCCGAGGACTCTTCATCTGAACTTCCACTGTAACCTGAGCTGTTTTCATCTTCAGAAGACTCATCACCATTGGTGGAAGATTCTCCACCACTGGCATGTTTAAGATCCTTGACAATTTCAGCAAATCAAGCTGTTCCATCTGGAGCATCGTTTCCCAACTGGATTGACCAATCACAACCTTCATCTACTTGAACCACAAGTGCCTGGTTGGCATTTGATGGTCCTGCTTGAGTCTGGTTGTTGACAGGCACCAATGTGCGAACATTGTTCCTATTCTGGTTCTGCTGGTTGCCTTGATTTCTGAAGGGATTCTGGTTTCCATGCTGAGATGGTCTTGTACATTCCCTTTTAAAATGACCCCGTTCACCACAATTGAAGCATTTAACAGCTTGCTTATCAAACCCATACTTGGTGTCTTTCTTGCTTTCCAAGCTGGTTCTGCCCGTTCTTTCCATGAAATCCTTTGCTCGCCTAACAGCACTGGCAAAGGCCCACTTGATGTCCATCATTTCCATCTCCTCTTTATCGATCTGCTGATAGTCTTCTTGTGTCAGATTAATGTTGCCAATCTGACCTTCCACTAATCCACAGTATGCGCTCACCAAAGTGTTTAGCAGCTCCATGTGTTCCTTAGCTACTTCCACACTGACTTTAGAAAAGCTGGAGGTGTCGAGCCGTACTGTATTTGTCTTTGATTGTTGACCAGCAGATGATGTGCTTCCATAACACGCTTGCTGTTGAGGAGGAAGTGGATTCCCGTACATGTCTGTTGGTACGGTAGATTGAGGAGGAAGTGGATTCCCATACATGTCTGTTGTTCCGGGAGATCGAACTGGTAATGGATTTCCGAACATATCAGTTGGTCTGAGAGGTCGTTGGCTTTGTTGTTGTGATACTGATTGAGGGACTTGTTCCAGCAGATTTCCATACATGTCTGTCTTTGGAGGCACCGGAACTTGGATAGTATTGCCATACATGTCTGTGCTAGTCACAAAGGCTGTTTGAATTGGAGCATGTGAAGACGGTTTTGTAGAAGTACTAGAAGTTCCAAAATACATTTCAGGATTTTGAGGCACGGGAATTCTTTTTGCCTTCAGAGTTTCTTCCTGATTCTTGTTTTCCAGGATTTGAACAAAGTCGTTGAAGCTCGTTGTAGCTAAAGTACCATTGTACTTCATGATTTCCAAGAAGGTATTCCACAGAGGTGGCAACGCATCTGCAAAGCTTTTCACAATCTCTGTAGGAGTTGTAACAACCCCAAAATTTGTCAATTCAGTCAACAAATGATTAAATCGACTTGTCAAATCTCCTAACGACTCATTCTCCATACAAGTAAAACCATCAAACTCTTTCTTCAGCAGTTCTTTTCTCAATTGACGTGTCGCTTCATTTCCCACGCCCCTTGTCTTCAATGCATCCCACAACCTCTTTATTGTCTTGTAACTGACAAATTGATGATAAATGTCTTTACTTAACGCCTGCGTAAGAATGGCATAAGCCTTCTTTTCCAAATCATAGACTTTCTTCTGATCTTCTGTAAGATCTGCAAACGTAGCAGCAGATGATGCAGCAACCTCTATTGTTTGATCGAAATCTGTGATGAACCGCAGCCACAACTCAGTATTTTGACCAAGGACGTATGTATGAAATCTATCAATCCATCCTGGATATTCATATAAGTGCATCAACTTTGGAGGCCGATTCAAACTTCCATTTTCACTCTCGCTTAAGAGAATGCTTTGAACACTTGGAATTTGATTTGATACAAATGCCCATTGACCGGTAGAAATTGCATTAGCTTGAGAAGATACCGGTGCGGAAGATGACGGAGTACCAAAATACATATCTGTATTTACCAGAGTATTCCACCTTGGATTCATTTTTGATCAAGAATAATAATATTACACCAGCCGAAGGATCTGTTCGAAGGATCTGAGATCGAAAGACAAGAAACACAAACTTGTTAAACTTAAACAAACTGGGATCGAAAGATCAACACTTGTTCGAAGGATCAACAGTGTTCGAAAGATCACTGTTGAATTTCGAACAATGATTTCGAAAGACTCTCCAATCGAAGGACTCTCCAATCGAAGGATCCTTGTCTTTCGAAAAAGAACAGTAGACCGAAAGATGTATGTTTCGAAAAGATTCCTTGGTTCGAAGGATGAAGATCTATCGAACCTCCACTGATCGAAAGATGGTCTTTCGAAATGATTCCTTGGTTCGAATGATGATGATCTATCGAACCTCCACTGATCGAAAGATGGTCTTTCGAGTTCGAAGGATATCTTTCGAACGGTTCTGACACAGTTGACAAAGGATGACAGGTTGGTGAAAAAGTTGATGGGTTGGTGAAATCTTTCGGCAGAAAGTATGGTCAGACCATGATTTTCTGCAAAAACAGATTTTGAACATAAAATATAATAAACTTATCCAGAAAACCGGTCACCGGAGAAGCCAGAATTTTGGCCGGAAATCACCAAACACCTCAAAAACGAGTTTTTAAGTTACCCAACCCGACATGCAACACACCCGGTTAGTAAAGAACGCGTTTTAACAACTGGAAAGGCGAGAAAAACAGTAAAAACGAGTTCAAAACCAAGAGAGTTTTTGTCCAAAATACTCCAAAATCTTGTAAAAACCCGGTTTTTAACAAGGAAAAGAGCCACGGCTCTGATACCACTTGTAGGTCCCTCGGAGGTTGAGGTTTAACCTATTCTTTGTTCTTGTTCTATCCCGGTTTGCATGCTAGCTTGGATTCCGCACTCGCTAGTGTGTTAGACATAACAAGGAATAGGTTAAACCTCAACCTCCGAGGGACCTACATTGGCATCTATGTCCCTGGTTGCACATCGACAGCCGACGCACTCTTATATGGGCTTCTCTAGCTGCAGAAAAAGATCAACCGACGCAAGGACTTCCATCATTGGTGGACCAAGTGAGGTTCGCACTGCATTGTGTTTTTTTACCAAATTAGTTGTGTTTGGTTTTCTTGCTGGTGTATATATCCCTGCAACTATCACCCACCCAAAGATGGTTTTTCTATGGCTGATTGTTATATTTAGATGGTCATAAAAAAAATTATTTAGTTACTTATTGCTAGTGAATTATATAAAATACAAATGTTAGAACTCACCTAAATGATCAATTTTATGATTTTAAGTATTCTACATTTAAACCTAGTGGGTATGGTTTGTGGTATTCTGTTGCAGGTTGGATGTGCTTGCTGACTAAGGCTGTTATGAAGATAATAGAGGTCAAGACTACTAGGAAGCCAAAGAGAAGATTATTCAGGTTCCGTTCGTCGCGGCTTCATATTCTTTCAGAAGGGGATGGGGCAAAGGGTTGTGATTCTTTTGCTGTATGAGTTTTGGTGTCCATACAGGTTCCGAAAGGGTGGGAGGGGTGTGTTTTGGTGTGTGTTTAACTGGGATGTGGTTAATATTCGGTATATAGTGTGTTGGTACTAGCAACTTGGTTCCCGGATGTTCATTTTTCGTATATGCGTTCTTTTTCGTGTTAATTTCATTTCGGGTGGGAACCTTTATTCCAAAAGCTTTAGTGGTGTAGTGGGTCAAGATGGCCGATACATAAAGTCTAGACTATGTTGAGAACAAAATGGACGCTATAAGCTGGAAATAAGGTTTTTATTGAAGAGATTCAGAGGATATGAGGTATTTAGAAGGATATATAGTGTGGATGTGGCTGGAGGATGAGAGAAGGTTTACAAGAGGAACCCAAGTTATAAGATGTGTATGTACACCTAAAGGTCATTGAGATGTAGTTAAAGCAGCAACAATTTAGTATTCCTAAGTGTCCAATATGTGTTCCCAGTTTAGCATTCTTTTCTTTATTAATCTTTACTAAGTTGTTTACAAATATAAATTATTACTAACAATATATTTATCTTATTTAAAAAAAAGACGAGATTTCAAATACATAATTGACGAATATTTGTTATTTAGTCAACGTTTTAATCAATTTATTGGTGGGTAAACATGTCTACATGAATCTACTTTCACAGCAGGGTTGTTTTTTACAAATTTGAGCTATATAATCATAACGCACAAAAAGTCTAAAGTAACCAAACTTTTACATGGATAATAGCAGATCATGCTAGAAGTGTACCAAAATCGTACACGGCACCAGACCCATGAAAAAAAAAATGGAACCGGTTTTTTGTACCCGGGTATTTTATACAGAAACCGACCTCACCCGTAGGGTATGAATAAGGTATACATTTTGAGCTCAATAACCGTACCCAATTTATACTTAAAAATACCCGGAACCGGTTATATCATATGCTCGATACCCGGGTTTTTTTAATACCTGAACTTTTACAGTATATTTTTATGTTTACTTTACAACTTTTATATTTAACTTTTTAGAAATGCATATTATAGTGCAAAAAATCTGTACTTACGTAAAATTATGTTATCGTAATTTATTTTAATTATTTATACAAATTACAAACCAAAATTAAGTTTTAAACAAATTTACTTTTGTGTAAAATAATAAAAACGAAGACTTTCTTTTACACCGGCCAGTAATGCCCAGGCCCATGCCCATTCCCGGTCCCGATGCCCGGTAACATATGGTATTAACCATTATGGATCACAATGGACAATAGTAATCGCACATGTCTTAATGGACCACAATGGGCCTTGATGGACCACAACAAATAATAGTAGATCATACATGTGTTAATGGACCATATTGCCCATTCATGGATCACCATGGACAATAGTAGATCATAGATGTCTTAACGAGCTATAGTGTGCCTTAATGGATCACAATGGACAATAGTTTATCATACATCTCTTAATGGAAAATGTCGGGTCTTAATAGATCATAGTGAACGGTGATAGATCATATATGTCTTAATGGACTATCTTGGGCCTTTATCCATCACAAAGGACAATTGTAGATCATACATATCTTAATGGACCATCTTAGGGCCTCGATGGATCACGATGTACAATAGTATATCATATAATTATCTTAATGGACTGTATTGGGCCTTGATGGATCACAATGGACAATAGTAGATCATATAGGTCTTAATGGACTGTATTGGGCCTTGATGGATCACAATGGACAATAGTAGATCATATAGGTCTTAATGGACTATATTGGGCCTTAATGGATCACAATGAATAAAAGTAGACCATATATGCCTTAATGAACCATATTGAGCCTTAATGGATCACAATGGACAATACTAGATCATATATGTCTTAATGGACTATCTTAGGCCTTGATGAATCACAATGGACAATAGTTGATCATACATGTCTTAATAGACCATGTTAGACCTTAATGGATCACCCAAATGGATCACAATAGACAATGGTAGATCATACACGTCCTAATGGTTTGAACATATTACTTTTTAAAACTCTATATTAGTGATGAACATGGTACTAGACGGGTACCGAAGCTATACCGGTATCGAAAGCACCAATATCGAAAAACGGGGAAAATGGGTACTAGTACCGAATATACCAGTTCAGTACCGATATTTACCGGTAAATAGACCAAAATACAGATGCCGAACTGGTACCGGTTAGAGGTGTACAAAAAACCGGTTTTAGAACCGAAACCGGTGTTTTTTAACCTTTTTTTTAATAACCGAACCGGTTTTATAACCGAACCGCCGGTTTGTGACCGGTTACTATTCTTAATCTGAAAAACCGCTTTTAAAAAAACCGGTTAAAAACCCTCTTTTTTTTTGGCATAAACTGGTTAAAAACCGGTCCCAACCGGTTACACCGGTTATTGTTTTGGACTTGAAAAACCGGTTAGTAACCGAAATCGAAACCGGTTATAAAAAAACCGGTTTTCTTTTTGGGTGAAAAAAACCGGTTCGGTTAATAACCGAAACCGGTTTTTGAAAAAAAAAACGATTTGTAGACCTCTAGTACCGGTTCTGAAAAAATGAAAAAAATGTATACTGATACCTAATATACCTGGTAACAAACGCTTATCCCCACTCCGTAAGTATTAATTTATATAAAATTTATATAAATATATTAGTTTGTGTGATAAATAATAGTTTATCAGCCACCAAAAGTTCGTCCAAAAATTTCAAAAATTTTCAGACTTTCACCGCTAAATTTCAGTTTCCCTCTACATCTCTATTCTAAACCCTAACACTGTGTTCCAGAGTTTACTAACGGAAGGAAAGGAAAGGAAACAGAAAGAAAGTAAAAATATTTTGTGTTCCAGAGTTTCATTTAAGGAAGGAAGAGAAAGGAAAATAAAACATGTCGTGTTCCCGAGTTTCATTTAAGGAAGGAAAAGAAAGGAAATGACAGGAAAACTAGGCTAAATTATTTAATTTTTCTTTCCTTCCGATTTGGGAGGAAACGGTGGGAAAGTCATTTTTTTTTTCCTTTCTCGTCCTTTCCTTTCTCACTTTTACTTTCTTTTCTTATACCTCGTTAAGTTAACTCGGGAACATAGCGTAACTCCCTCCTTCCCCAATTGCAAAACACTCCATCTCACCCAAACTTCCGGTAGTTGCAAGGTTTCATATTTCAAATTCAGGATAATGTTGATTAGTGGAGAATTAAGAGGAAGAGTGAAGTTTTAACATTAACTGCACCTCGACGTCTCCTCCACCGACACTGTCACGACGGAGCCACAGCGAAGACTCCATGGATTTCCTCAAGCTAATCTGCCCTAATTCTCCTTACGTAAGCAACTAGTATCACTCCTTACGTTTAATTTTAAGTATTTATCACTTGTAGCGTCTATTAGCGAGTTAATCGAAATTAAAACTTGGTTATAAACATAATTCATCAATGAAGTTGCAGTATTTTGATCATGTTCAGAAGTTACTTACGTTATCAGTAATTTGTTTACTGGAAGTACGTTCATAATCAGTATAGACTGATTTTGTTGTTTGTTCTGAAAAGGAGATTCGATTATAATCTGTTCGTCTAATATAGTTTTGTAACTTTTTGATTTTAAGCTCATAACAGCTTAGTTGCATATGTTTATCGAGGATTTTATACAATTTCATCAGATATTTAGATTGTCAATTTAGAATTGTGTATAATTGTTGACATGATACAATAATGCAATAGAATCTTATTAGAGTTGCTTTTGTGTGTGTGTATGTTTGATGGTGAAACTCGTGCTAATATTTTTATAAAATGTTTTGTTAAGATGACTAGAACTCTTAATTTCCTCCCATTTGATAGAATAACTATACGGAAATGAAATTGTAGAACTTCTGTTATTATTTCAATTATTATGTTTTTACGGATCATAAACAAAATCACTTACGTAATCAATTAGTATCACTCCTTACGTTTAATTTTAAGTATTTATCACTTGTAGCGTCTATTAGCGAGTTAATCGAAATTAAAGTTATTCTAACTCTGTTTCTTGGATCAGATATGGGATGAAAACAGAATTTCAAGATGCTTAAGTGACATATATGGTTTCTCTTATGAAATTTTATGTTGTATCAATGCTCAAAATAATTACAAATATATACACACACTAGGGCTGTTCATGAGCCGAGCCGAGCTAAATCTAAGCGAGCTCTGAACCGCGAGCTTTTTGGACAGCCCTAACACACACAAAGTGTTATCTTACTATACTTCATTGATTGTACTTTCTTAACAAGATTCGCTGTTCTTGGTTTTGGAGCAAGTATAATAACGATTATCATAGTTGAAGCGCTTGTCATAACCTAAAGAACTACTAGAGGGCGTAGAAAGGTAACCATTGCTTATTGCTTTTAAAGTAAATAAGAAGAAGCAATATGATGCATTCATGTCATTTTTCAACTAAGGTCTATAGTTGGATTAGAAATAAAACTTATCTTGGAGGTTATTGGTTATAAATTTTTCCTATTTGTGCTTTGCTGATGTGCACTGCAGATATACCTCTATGAGAAGGTCTTCTTGCTACTTTTACCGGTACTTGGGGCATGCATCGCATGCTTTGATATAACCATGCTTTTCAGTAGCACAAGAACGGGTCATCCTTCTTTATATCATGAGTGGCTCTTTAGATGCTCTTAACGCTTAGTTTAGGTAAGGCTTCCATTAATGAACGTAGTTCTTAATATAGATGTCGAATTTTCTGATTTTAACTTTTTTTGGTGCATATTGCAGGTGACCATACTTCTTGTCTCATGGTTTGATTGCTGGTTATTTGTCTTATCGAATTGGGTATTGTGTTATTGGTGGATCATGAAACTGTTCTTAGGGATCCCAATTTTTCAAGCATCCTTTTCTTCTATGGAGGTATTTACTTTTGTCTTCATATATGCAGCTACATTCTGCATCTTTTTAGCTTATTTACAAAAAAAAAAAACAAAAAAAAAAACAAAAAAAAAACAGAGAAACACTTTTTATTTTGTATTATTAACATGAAGTCTTTTTCACTTTCCGGTTCTTTATGTGGCATAATGGCTCGATTTTGATGATTTGCTTCAGTTACCAAACGACATGGATCCTTTGTTCTGCCATAATTCTTTGCTTAACTGTTGGGAAGATCAAACACGGCGTAAAGACTCTCATCCTTTTGTTTTGTACAATTTGTTATGCATATGGATGGCCGTATATGTGTTTAGGCCTATTAAAGGTACTATTGGAACGTTTCTTCTAACTACATTCAAAAAATTTTTTCTATATCTCATACTCCATAAATTTAGGTACTAAATGACTGTCTTGGTTTTGCTGGACCTTTTCTTCTTAATATGCTGATTAAGTATCTTCAAGAAGGTTAATTTGTATCTTTGTTTATCTTCTTCTTTTGTAGAATGATAATGTATAGTTCATCTTTTAGTAAGACTTATGACATTGATATTGTAATGTTTTAGTTTTTTATATTTTGCATTCATCATTTATCTGTGCAAACCTGCAGGCCTGCTCTTGTACTAAATACATTATATGTTACAGTAGGAGCTGGGCCCATAGGTTCGAACACATCATGCTTAAATTCATGATATTCCATCTTTGCATTGTCCATTGATGATTATAATCTCTCTTCTGCTATCTAACATATTCAAATTATATATGCATTTAATGTTAAGTTTAGGAATTATATGCCTCTTTAACGATTTCAAAAATGGAAGTTGCACCTTCATTTTTCTTCTAAGTGACTATCTTTTAATTATAAACAGGAACTGGGAATTTTAATGGTTATCTCCTCGCCATTTCTCTTGGCTCGACTTCCATATTGAAGTAAGTCTTATGCTTTCATTATAGTATTACATCATTAAAGCTTTCCTTTTATTCTTGAAGCACAATGTGTCTCATTTCAAACAGGTGTGCATATAGTGCTTTTAACTTAACAAAATCAGTTCAGATCCTCATTAATGGAAACTCATGTTCTATTCCATTGTTTGTTCATTTGTATACTTTTTTTTTCATTAACAATGAAAGTTATAAATGAAATCTTGATAATATTGTATACTTGTATTGTATTATTGTATATGAACTTCTTACTATTAATCTATTATAATGCGAGTTATTTTCTGATGGTGCAGATCTTTTCTTGATATTCAATATACATTCCGGCTATAAATTAAAGTTGAAGCTACGTTCTAGTCTTATGACCATTATATTTCGAAAGGTAAACTCTTCTTGTATGTTTCTTGGTTTTCGGTTATAAAGAAAGACACATGTATATATTCGGTAAAGTTGCCCATTGTGTATTTCAGTGTCTCCATATTAGCCTGGCATACAAAACACAATATTCCGATGCAGAAATCTAAACATTCATGTCTGTGGACGCTGATCGAACTGTAAATATGTGCAACAGTCATGTGGAGGTCTTTATCTGTTCTCTCTCTCTCTCACACACACACACACACACACACACACACATATATATATATATATATATATTATAAAATAAATAAAGCCTTCAAGTGTATAATAAACTTCTTTTAACCTTTCAGCTTGCCATTGCAAATTGGAATTTTATCCCTGTATTTGCTCTATACACAAGTTCAGTTTGCTTTTGTTGCTGGAATCACAATAACTATTTTGTTGATACCAGGTAGAATGTCTTCATATTTCATTCTTCTTTGATGTATGATATCTCTGTAATCCGTTATTGTTTCTGATAAAGCTCTAATCATTTAACTCCTATTCATGCACACATGCAGCGTAGTGGATCACAATGTATCGCACAAGGAGATACGGCTGCTGTTGTTGCAAGTGCTGCTAATGCACGTTGAGACACAAGTGCTGCTAGGAGTGATGCAGGTTATGTTGCAGTTGCTGCATCATTAGTAGATATTAGATAACATTTGATTGGAAGTTTATGTACTTAGTATTAGAATTGAAAACTTATGTATGGATTTTGGTTTATTATATTGTTAATATCATTAGTTTTGTTTTTAGTTTTGTTCATGTTTACTATTGTTTTAGTTTTACAAACATTTAAAAATAGATTTGCTAATTATATAAAAATGGCCACGTAGAATCTCAACTAATATGTGTGGCCAAATGATAGATAATACCCACATTTAAAATTACATAATTTGGTGTGACTAAAAATAACCATTAGCCACACCATAGTCACCTTGTCTTTTTGTTTGTGTGACAAAATGATACCAAACGTTATGGGAAAATAAAATTGTGTGACCAAAGATTAAACAATAGCCACACTTAAAATTACAAAATTTTGTGTGGCTATAAATAACCATTAGCCACACCATAATCACTTTGTTTCTTGTTTGTCTGACGGAATAACACCAAACGTCATGTGAAAAAAAAATTGTGTGACCAAATGTTAGACAATAACTACATTTAAAATCACAAAATTTCTTGTGGCTGTACATATCCATTAGCCACACTTTCGTCACTTTGTTTTTCTTTTGTGTGACAAGATAATAACAAATGTCATAGGAAAAACAAATATGTGTGACCAAATGTTAGACAATAGCCACACTTATATTTACAAAAGTGTAATGTGTGTCTAGTAAGAGTTTTTAGCCATACTTACACTAAATTCATGTGACTGTATAATCGAAGTGGCCACACTTACAGTAAATTCATGTGGCCGTTGCAACCCTTTAGCTACATTTAATGGATAGAATGCTTGATTACAACAACTCTTTTTGCCATATTTTTTAATTGATGTGGCTAAAACAAACTTTTATGTGACTATTTAATAGAAACGACCACACTTACATCAGATTCATGTGGCCGTTGCTACCCTTTAGCCACTTATTATACAGAACGTCTGATTCTAGCAAGAAATAATGGTACCATTTAGCCACACTTTTAAGTTGCTATGGCCACTAAACGTGAATGTGACCGTATGATACCTACGATGACTCAACCTTTGGTCACACTTGAGATGGAAAAAAAAGTGTGGCGAAAGGAGTACGGTCACACTTTTTTTGTGTGGCTGTAAGCCTTTTTTGACGTAGTGCAAATGTAAGCTTGTCATGTGAAAATAATGTACTAAGTATGCTAAGTAAACATACGAAGCAGAAATGTCATGTAAATCAATGTGCTAGCATGCTTAGTGAACATACATAGCAAAGCATAATGGAAATCATGTACTATATGCGTACTAATGAACATAGCAAGTATATGTCATGAAAGCACGAAAGTAACAAGTAGGCACATGTGTATGACCCCAAAATATTTGAAAACAGTAAAAGAGGGGACTATGTACTCACTTGATATTGCTTAATAGTCTTGAAATAACAATCAAATAACGCTTGAAGGATCACGGAATCAATCGGCACCTAATATAGGTAACTATGTTAATAAACCGGACCTAAATCAGGAGATCGGATAAAATGAGGTCTCGTAAACCAAATGAGTATTGGAACTCATATAATATGGTTTAACAAAGCCTACATTCTAAATCGGAACCTATTTTAAGTGCTTATGACCCGTTACGCCTCGTTAAGGTAGTTTACGCTACTTTAATGTGTCATTTGCGCAAAAGCGCGTTCGGACCGCCTAACTAGTCCTATGACAAGTATTATATGCCTTAACATGTCTAATAACATTTCATAATCAGTTTACATGTCAAAATTTAGGTTACATATGCTTAAAATGAAGTTATGCGTAAAAAGGGCATTTTGGTCATTTTCCTAAGGCATATAAACTACCTATCATATAACTAACTAAACGAAGTGACCATAAGGTATAACCTCAGAAAGTTATTCCCTATACAACTATGGTCACTAAATATGTTTGGTCGGATCCTAATGATCGACCAAACGGGTCGGGTTTGAAAGTCTAAGCGGTTGTTTAGACCGCTTAACTTACGACCCTATGTAAGCACTAGACTAAAAGTGACAAGTTAAACATGTTAAAACATGTTTAACTAAGTTAGAAAACAAGTTTGATATCAAAACAAAGTGTTTTGATACCCGAAAATAGTTTCGTCACAAAATGCGCATAATCGGCATTTTGACTGAAACTATGACTCGTCACTACGCCTAATAAATGTGGTAATCAGTAGGTATAGTCACAAGGGACTATAACCATCGTGATTACGCTCACGTTGCAAAGTTCAAACGAACTTTGTGTTGACCAAATCATGGTCAAAGCAGAAAGTCAAACACTGTTTGACTTTCATGCTTGAAATGTATAACCAAGCATGAAGGGGACTTACAAAGGGTCCAAGCTTGGATCAAGAACAGGAATACTGAAGAATGGAGCCTTCAACCAAGAAGTGATAGCTCCAATAAGCAGATGGAGAAGAAAATTCTAAAATGAGCAAGTTGAAATGAAATTTTGGTGGGTATTTATAGGAAATCAAGCTCCATTGAGAACATTCCATGTGTTTCTAGGATTGATCTTGGCCATACACATGTAGCACATTGTTTAGAATACCAGGGGAGTCCAAAAACAAGCCCATATAGTGTTAAAACCATATCTAAAACCCAAGGAACAACTGCTGTTTGCTGAAAACAAGTTTTCTGCCCAATAGTGGCTGTCGCACCCCGCGTAAGACTCAGCAGGGTCTTACGCGCCCCGCGACCGAGTCCAGTTCAGCAAACAGTTTCACAAATTACAGTTTTAGTCCCTGCATGCTTATTAGCTAATTTTTGACACGTTTAAGCCCCGTTAACCCATTTTCAAGGCTCAATAATGATGTCAAAGTATAGGGAACATGAAATATGCTTGAAAATATCTCGGATGTCAGTTCGTTTGATTGTACGGTCACATTATTCGGTTAATTACGACGAAACATGAACGGTCACATTATTGATAATTGAACTATTCAGAGTTTGTACAATGTTTACAAGCACAGATGTTACAAAAAGTGTGAAGACTTGTATAATATGAGTAAAATAAATACATTCTGGAATTTTAAGTTTAAATGATAAGGTTAAACCCGTTTCGTTTAATTTATGCAAACTAGTCACATAAGTCGAACCAAACGCGTATGAGCATTAACGGGTAACCGGATGAGCCATATACAAGTTTCATATGTTTTTATGATTAAAATATGTTGTGATATCAGTAAGATATCAATATATATGCCCATAAAGATTCTAAAACCGAATTAAGCCCCATAATGGTATTTTGGTCATTTTATGACTTATAAAAGGAGCTTGCAAGTAATCTGATGTTAAGGTCATAAACATTCTGTAAAAATATTTAATTTATGATATAATATCAGTAGGATATCAAATATATGTGTGGTTTATGCTTTAAGACCAAACTATGCACCGTAGGGTGTTGGACCGATCTATGACCTGAACACGTCAGTTAAGGCAGTTCATCTTCACGTGTAAAGGCGGAATCAATGCACGTAAAGTAACAACAGCTTCTCTTTTCAATTTCTTCTCTTTATTAGCTTTATGAATCAATTTTGACAGAGTTTCGTTACCAAGCTAATGACCTGATTCCACTCATTCGTACAAATGAAGTCACATGTATGGGTATTTATAATGTGGCTGATTCCACTTATTTAGCATGTCCATAAAAGTGGAATCACCAAGTGACTAATAAGTGGAATCACCAAGTGACTAATAAGTGGAATCACTCTAACCTATGTACACAAAAACGAAATTAACAATATAAAACCCTAACTTAACTCTCAAGACCCTATGTTGACTATCTTGACTTAAGACTTGATGTAGACGTAGTCAACAGACATTTCGTGCACCAACAGACTCCCCCTTGGATGTTGACGAAGTCTTCAGCTCCAAGTCTTTAGTCTTGGTCTTTTCTCCAACTCTGTCTTTTCATCATAAACAACTCTATCTTCACAGGTTTAGGATCATAACCTGACTCCATCTTCAAACTCCTCTTTGACTGTTGATCCAGACTCCCCCTTTCACTGACTCCCCCTCTCAATATGCTAGAATCTGAGATATCTGGTTCAAGCTTTGACATTTAGCTACCATAGGAATGATGAAGTCCAAAACCTGTTAACCTGCATTACCTCTACCTCAATATAAGTTTCACAAATTTATAACAGTTGAATTTAATAAACCTACTGGTAGAAATCAATTATTCAGCAAACATACTAGTTACATCAAGTTCAAATGAATGACCTTGATAAACTTAAACTAATCACACAGTCTTTCAAAACATTTGTATATGACATTCAAAGTTTTCAATATATTCTCCCAATCCTCTAGTTCATCATGTTTAGCACTTGGAATTTTGAAAATCAGCTTTCCAACATCAGTCGTCGAAAATCTTTTTGTATTTTTCAAAACTTTATGCTAAAACACACTAAAATCTTTTTGGATTTTGAGTTTAACAAAATACAGTAAAGAAATATATACAAACAATATTTTTGTGAGTTTGTGTAAGAGGATCATATCAGTTTATGAGACAAATCACTAGCACCGTTAAGCTTTAATCATTTTAAGTTCTAAACGATTCACTTAGATTGTCAGTATACTATACTGGTCCACTAAAATTTTCACACAAAGTTCAATTGCTTCGAGATACAAGTTTAATGTCTTAGATACTTAAACTTAATCGCGTGTCCCACCTCAGAATATACTCCCGTATCCAGATCCCAATATTCAGTCTTACAGGTAAGTATAACACAAATGATATCTGTAAGGGGTTAATAATTTATGAAGAATCATGAGAGCTCAGGTCAGAACCATCGTTCAGCAGAGAGATCATGACTCAACTTGTGGGTGTGTCCCCTTTAGAGGATCTTTTTTACAACAGCATTGCTAAGCAATTTTATTGTCTTATCATTGATGCTGAGGGTGATGCTGTGTTTCAAGCATTTGCGGAAAGTATTATTCGAGGACTAGGTCAGAACTTCCATTCAGCAGAAGTCCCGGAATAATACCCCAGATATCACTGAGTATAAAGACCTAGTATATCAGAAAAAGGAATCTTTCAAACAAGATTTCGGGGGTTACCCATATATCCGAGAGATGTTACCCACGATATAAGCAAGTTTGAATTTAGGTTTATATCTCGTCACAATCTACTAAATGTGCAAAAACCTACTGACATATCATCAGTGAAGCCGTTTATCACATTTTAACTTTCCATATCTTTAGCATGCTGTGATAGTCCACTGATTTACTATCATTTCCTCTTTTTCACAACAAAACTCATTTTTGCTTTTTCAATGTTTTTGGCATTTTCAAATTTTCTAATATTATTAAAAATTTTTCTCCCCCTAAAATCAAAATATGTTTCAATTTTGATTTTCTGAGAAAATTTGAAAACAAACTATACAAGAAACGTGACAAACTGATATCAAATTGCCTCAATCCGCCATCCACTTGGCATAAACAATCAGAACTCCCCCTCACAGCAAACTATTATCCCATTATGATTTCAAAACACTTAAGTTTGTTTTAATCAAAATGATTTTTTCGGAAAATTAGTTTTGTTGAATTAACAAATCACTTGTTGGTTAGGGGATTACTTCATCACTTTGTTCTCCTTTAACCATTTTAACAGATTTAACAGTTCAAGATTCTATCAACACAAACACTTGTAGAAAATCAAGTACAACTTAATGTCCCTGATTTACCACATGTAAAGCGAAAAATCACCAGAGTGAAATTTCTCAAGAAATGTGCCGATTCATGTTCCACGCTTACCAACCTGGGAACTCCGACAAGTCAGGCTTTTCTATTTGAAAAGATTCACCCAAGCCTGACCAGCCTTGGGTGATTTTGAATTCTTGTTCAACAATGATGGAAAATTTGCATCATCCATTGTTAAACCTGAATTCTCAGATTTTACCTCAACAACAGGCTCTTCTGGCTTTGACCAACCAGAATCATTGCCTGAATATGGCTTGTCTGACTTTGACCTGTCAGATTCATTGCCTAATGGTGGCTTGTCTGACTTTAACACATCAGATTCATCGCCGACCATATTCTTCTTCTTCTTTTCTTCTTTCGTCCTCAGATTTGTATCCGATGAATTCGACTTTCTTGACTTTGCAATCGAGTTAGTTGATTCATCAGAACTCTTATTCAATCTGTCCGGTGAACCCGAAGACAAAATTTTATCGAGATACTCTCTCGTCTTCTTCCTTTTCTTTCGCAGTCTGTCTTTCTTCCCTTGTGAAAGTTTAACTTTCTTTTCTTGAATTGTCTGATCCTGAACTTTAGGTTTTAGAACCTTCTGTTCATGGGGCTTGACGTTGACTGATTTCTTTGCCATTCTTTGAGATTCAACCCTCGATCTTCCCATCGATCTCCTTGAGCAATCTCTGGCAATATGTCCTCTGATTTGACAAATATAGCATCTTCTTGTCTCATAATTCCAATTCTGGCAGTTAACAGCAATGTGTCCTCTCACACCAGAGGTGTAACACACTCTGTTATCGTACCATCCACGTCTATCAGTCCAAACCTTCAGATCATAACATTGTTTGGCTTGGTTATAATCATTTCTCCTCTTTAATGCTGGATTTGGCTTTTGAGCACTGTGGACAAACCTGCACCACTTATTACCAACTTTTTGTGAGTTTTCATTTTTAGATTTTTGATAATGATTGGATGACTTATCTGATGAGCTTTTATTTTCATTTTTAAAATTTTTAAAATTTTTACCTTTTTGTTTCTGTTCTACACTCTTCTTAACAGGTTTTTGTTTAGAACATTCACCTATTTCAGTAGATTGCAAAACAGAATTTTTAAATTTTTTCTTGTAAATCTAAAAATATTTTTCTTTTCTTTTCTTTTTCATCATCGGATATTTCATCACAATCTTCAATTTTGACTTTGTCAAAATTTGTGACATTGTCACTTATTGGAACAAAATTGATCGGTTTTGGACACACAAATGGTGCCGAAGTCACAAAACCTTTCAATTTCACTTCAAGTTCTTTGATTTTAATCCGAGCTTTTTCAGCTTCTTTTTCAAGCTGAATGATTTTAGGAAGATGAGAATTGATTTCAATTTGTTTTTCAAGATTATCTTTACCAAAAATATCTCTCTCATCTTCTAAAATCTTGATTTGATTTTGAAAATCTTTTTCAATCTTTAATTTTTCATTTTCAAAAACATTTTCTTCTTCTTTAAAATTTTTGTTTTCTAATGACAAACTCTCAACATTCTTCAAAAGTTTGTCATTTTCAGATTTTAGTTTTTCGCAGTTCAAGCGCAAATCCAAAATCTGTTCATCATCAGCTTTCTTCTCGTCTTTCAAAGCTTTGTTTTCCAATGTCAAATTCTCCATATCTTTCAAGAGATTGATATTTTCTGCTTCGGATTTTTCGCATTTCAAGCATTTTCCATTCATCTCTCCATTATCAGCTTCTTTCTTTGTTTCCTTCATGTATGTTCCTGCACAGAAAATTTTAACAAAATCAAGAGAATTCATATTTTCATCAATATAGCAACCCCTCTTAATATCGTATCTCATAACATTTTTTGCTGCAAGACACATAGTGATTCGTTTTCTCATTTCAATGATCACATCCAAATCTATCTTTCCTGATTCTCCTTTTATTTCATCCAATAACTCCCTTTTTCTTGAATCTTTATGACTCCTATGATTTGTTATTGTATTGATGAAACTTCTTAAATCAAAGCGTGATAAACTAGAATCCCATCTCAGTCCATTCACGAATTTCTCCCATTCCAAAGGTAAAGCATCAACAAATTTTGAGATTTTTTCATCTTTTGAATGATATATCTTATGTCTTTCTAACTTGATGATTAGATCATAAAACCTTTCTTTCAACTCCTCCACTGATTCATTCTTCTTACATAAAAAATTTTCGAATCTTTTAACATAAACATCCTTATCACCTAATCTCCCACACCAAGATTCACAATGCCAATCATTTAAATTTTCAAGTTTCTTGTTTTCCTTTTCGTCAAACATTTTGATTTCTTGGTATTTGTGACTTGTAAAATCACCTCGAATCACCTGATTGAACCGCCCTTTATTGTTTCACATGCAATTCGGATATCAACAAGAGTATTTAGCCGATGTATTTGTTACTTTTGATCAGTTCACATGCAAAGTTTCAATCAAGAGCCTATTTGACCTCCAAGTCCACTAAACCGACAAATGCCAACTTTGATTACTAACCAA
Organism: Helianthus tuberosus; assembly: GCA_030545235.1. Classification (NCBI taxonomy): domain Eukaryota; kingdom Viridiplantae; phylum Streptophyta; class Magnoliopsida; order Asterales; family Asteraceae; genus Helianthus; species Helianthus tuberosus. The sequence goes on from CM060383.1 coordinate 106,806,973, forward strand.
TGACTTTAGTGACCGGCAAACTTATATCACGACAAACACAAGAAATTAATCACTTCTTGATTCAAGTAAATTGACTTATATGCACACCTGACAACTTCACATGCAATTTTTAATTGCTTTTAATAATCCTACAAACCCAATAAATCGACAACAACACACGTAAACATTAACTTTCAAATGATCTTATTTGACCTCAAATATTGGACAACACAATCAGCACATGGGTCGGCAACTATTTAATTGTTCAATACAACCTGATTGGACCGTGAACTTAATGATCAGACAACTATTATTTCATCACACAACCATAAGAACAAAATCCCTCGATACGATGTCATAAAAACGAAATCAGTAAGTTCAAAAAAACGAAATCAGTCTTGACCGAATGAGCGAAATCACTCAATGTCTCTATCAGCGAAATCAGACAACTATCTCTCGATGTCTGAAAAAGCGAAATCAGGTTGTTTCTTTGATGTCCGAATAAGCGAAATCAAACTTAAAGTGTCCGTAAAAGCAAAATCAGGCAATTATCTCTCAATGTCCGAAAAAGCGGAATCATGTTTTTAATCAATTTTCACCATTTTTAGTCCGAATTTCAACCTGATACTTTCTTGGGTTTGTTATTTATATGTTTTACACGTTATACTTGAAATTCAGACCATTTCATCCGTAGGAAATAGTTCAAATCAAAAAAGTATGAGAGAAATTGAGTAGAAATGAGAGAATTCGGTAGAATCAAGCTGTAGTAGTATGAACTCCTCGTCCTGAGCTCTGATACCACTTGTTGGACCGATCTATGACCTGAACACGTCAGTTAAGGCAGTTCATCTTCACGTGTAAAGGCGGAATCAATGCACATAAAGTAACAACAGCTTCTCTTTTCAATTTCTTCTCTTTATTAGCTTTATGAATCAATTTTGACAGAGTTTCGTTACCAAGCTAATGACCTGATTCCACTCATTCGTACAAATGAAGTCACATGTATGGGTGTTTATAATGTGGCTGATTCCACTTATTTGGCATGTCCATAAAAGTGGAATCACCAAGTGACTAATAAGTGGAATCACCAAGTGACTAATAAGTGGAATCACTCTAACCTATGTACACAAAAACGAAATTAACAATATAAAACCCTAATTTAACTCTCAAGACCCTATGTTGACTATCTTGACTTAAGACTTGATGTAGACGTAGTCAACAGACATTTCGTGCACCAACATAGGGGCATTTTGGTTATTTCACACATTGTTTTAAGGACTTATTTGGGATTCTGAGTTCATGACTTATAACTACTATAAAAATGTTTAAAATGGTTTGTAAAATCAGTAGGTAACAAGTCTTGGGTGCTAAGTATGGTTTTAAAACCATATTGTGCGCCTAAACGGGGTTAAAGTCATTAAATGGCGTTAGTTACGGTGTTTATGTAATTATGATATTATGACCAGCTTTGAATACTCAAAATATGTTATTTATCATAACATATCAGTAAGCAAAAGATTTTGTATGCATGTCATCTTTAAAACCCATTTTAAGTGCAAAAAGGGTATTATTGTCATTTAAGGTCATTTAACAAGAACTCTAAGTTAAACTCATAATATAATCTGACTTAATATCCCAAATAATTCCAAATATGATATCAAATCAGTATGCAATGAGTTTTGACAAGAAGTTATGATTAAAACTCATTTTAGATGAAAAAGGGCATTTTAGTCCTTTTTAAAAGTATAATTTACGATAATACAAGTGATTTTAGTTTATGACCAGAAGGTTAGCATTAAAATATGCTAAATATGTTTATTAATCAGTACCTAGCTTATTTGCATGCTCATTTATAATCAAAACCTTATTTTTAATCAAAAGGGCATATTAGTCAAAATCTAAGCATAATAACAGAATATTGTAAATAACTCAGATTACTATGTGACCATGCATTATAACCTTAGAGGGTTATACTACTATATAATATGGTCACAAAGGAACCTTAAAACAGAATGAAACTATTCTAATTCGGGTCAGAACCGAAAGTCAAAGCAGAAGTCAAATTTTGCGACTTCCGGTTGCGAAACGACCTTAAACCTGGAATTGTCGGGTTGAACATGTTTACACAAGTTCCAATAATATTTACCAAGTTACTAAAGTGATAAAACACATTTTATAACACCTACATTTTCAGTTATGAATTATTTTAAAAATTGAACCGTTTGACTTTTTAGATTAATAACTTTGACCCGACAATTGACCAAGCCAACGTGATTATTAGGAGGTGCCCTTTTGAGGGATTAACACATACCTAATTATGATCACGTAACCATGTTCGCCCCGAACAATTGCTGGACCATAATGGTCTAAACCGAAAGTTAAATCATTTATCGTAAAACTTTGACTTTCAGCTTTTAAAGCCTACAAAACGAAATGCAGAGGCTAAGGACACTTACAAAGGGTCCTATCTCGAAACTTGAACCGAAGGGGAGTCTCCTATAAGTAGGAATCTCCAAGAGAGTAAGAACAAGTGAGAAAGGAGTGATTTTTTAATGGTGCAAGGAACAATGGCTCTCTAAGACCTCTATTTATAGTTGAACATCAAGTCCTTGGATCATGCCAGGTGTTAGGGTGCTTCCAAGATCACCCCAGGTGTCCTAGAGGTTTTTAAAAACTAGCAAAGGTCCAAAGAATTCAAGTTTGTGAGTGAAGGAATTAGGATTGGTGAACAAGGCATGCAAACCTACCGCTGTCCAAACCTTTTTGCGAAAAGTGGGTCATCACGTCACGCCACAAGATAGGGGGTGGCTGTGGCGTTGCGCTAGGGCACCACCAGGTTTCACAAAATGTCAATTTTGGTCCCTGGTCCCTTAAAACCTTTATATTGTTTCATTTTTGACATAATAAGTCCCTCTAAGCCATTTAAAGTTTTATATTTGGCATTTTGATCTTCGAGATAGGTTATAAATATTCCCAAGAATGTAATCGAAGATCGTTAAGCTTTGGGTTTCGTTAAAAGGTCACTCAGAGGTAAAATTAAACATGTTGATGCTTTTAACCCTTTGATTCACAAACGTATGATTTAAATTACAAACGGTTTCTTATTTCCAACATGTGGTTCATTACTAAATATGAATACCTTAAAAGGTCATTCAGAGGCACAGGTTATACATGTTGACACTTTTAGTCCCTCCACATACATCTTTTCATCGTTTGGTAACAATAGTCCATCATAGTCAACATTTGACTTAATTAGGGTTTAGGACACGTGTCTTTACATCGTTGGACACGTTTTTACGAGGTGTTACATCCTCACCCCTGACGTATTGAAAAATACATCTCTTATTCGTGTAAAGTTTGTATAGTTTTCCTTTATTTTTAGTTTAGTTTTGTTTTGTTTAGAATTTCGTCACTTTTATTAGATCTTGTTTTACAGGTCGTTAATGCTGAAAATGTCGCAAAACGATGGAGAATGAGCTGAGTTTGGGAGTTAGAATGATTTTTGAGAATTTGGAGTGTTGAAGTTGATCAAAAACTGATCTTTCTGTGAAAATCACGGGCTCGCGTTACGCCACAAGGAACCCTCATAGCCGTCGCGCTACGCCAGCATTTAAATATTAATTTTCAGCACCTTTAGCCGTCGCGCCACTCGACCTCGAAGACACATACCCGTCGCACGATGCGACGGGTTGGTTTGACGGCGAATCTTTGTTCGTTGACCAGGGGTTACGTATAAAAGGTCATTAATCACTTAATAAACCCTAGTTACGAATTAAGGAACCCTAGGGCGATTTCAAGAGCATAAATCGAGCTACTCAGAGCGTTTTTTATCACGGGAATCATTGGTTCGAGTTCGGGTTGAAGATTGAAGACTTGCACGGGTTCTTTAGTTCCTTGTTTGTTGATTTCTCTTTCAAAAACTTGTAACCATGAATTATTGTTTGAACAACTTTGCTTTGTTTTCATTGTTTAATATGCTTGGCTAAACATTTAAACCGCCTAGACTACGATGAATGGATTTGAATAAAGTTTGAACCTTTTTCGTTAATTGCATGTCTTTTATGGAATAATTGTGTATTGTAAGAAGTTTGGTTTATTAATTTGGTGTGTATGCGTACTTTAATTTGGTTAATTATTATCAATTGCTTCATGTGAATCTAGGTGGTTGTCTGCTACATAATAGGTTCTTGCTAGATCTTTAACCTTGTGTCTTTGACCTTTAGGGTGAATTGGCCAATAAACCTTAGAAGTAATAGTTAATAATTTGCTAGATTTCAGTATTCTACTAGTCCTTATAGTTGGAAGGTGCGGGGCTATTGGTAGGTCTTACCCGGCGAATTGCTTTAGACAGCCTTTGGAAAAAGTCATGCCTTAGTTGCCCCGTCGGTTTATTAGTCAAGTTAAAAAAACTCAAACTACCCTAAATCTATAATTGGAAAAGAGTAGGTCAACATTAGCGTACTTACACAATAATTAAATAACCAGAAGGAAGTCTAATAACCGGTAGGATTAACGGCCTAGGTAGTGCCATAAGTTTCACCTCGAGAAGGGTTGAGGGGCTTAGTTGGTGTCTTAATAGGTTTAGTATCACAAGATCCCGGTTCCATAAAACATGCAGTTAACTTAATTGGTAAATTCTTAAAATGAATCCAGGATTCTAGTCTTGGTGGTCTTCATCATCATATAAGAACAGTCTTCACATTATTTCGTATTAGAATAGTTCTAGTTTAATAATTAGTTTATTAGATTTCCTTGAATTTTCAGTAACCCCCCCCCCCCCGCCCAAAACAATTAAACAGTTTGAGTCGTGTCTGTCAGCGTCTGTTAGAGTTTAATTAGCGTGATTAATAGAGTCTCATGGTTTGATATCCGGACTTCCTTAGGTCATACTACAGTGATCGGTACACTTGCCGATTGTGTGGTTTAGGTCGAGTCTAGATTTAAAGCTTTTTAGTGTCTAGCTTAGAGAGTCTAAAGTAGTTAATTTTAATAGTCTGTTTAGCACACATCAAGTTTTTGGCGCCGTTGCCGGGGACTCTTGGAAATTGCGCTTATTAGCTTTGATAGGCTTAATTGAAATATACATTCTACGTGTTTTGTTTTGTTCTGAGTCTTTTATTTTTATTTTTATTTTTAGTTTGAGTCTTAGTGACTAGTGTCTGTTTTTCTCATATTTAGGTTTTTTCTTGTAGTGGAAGCCACATCTGCGCTCGCACGGACCGCCGCCGAAGCCGCTAGTCACAGAGTCATCATCTCGATTGGGCCAAGGCCCGCAGGTTAGTACTTCATCCTCTTCTCATTTCCCTAATTTCGATACCACTCCGTTACCCACCCCACCTCCATCACCACACCTTTCACCTAAGGTTTCCCCACCCGATAGTCCCACTTCTGGCACCTCTAGCGCCCCAGATAACATAGACTTAGAACAAATGGCCAATGCAAGACAGACCGTCTATCAACAAGCCACCCAAGGCTTCACCGGTCTTGCTTCACCCATCACCATTCCACCCATAGTAAATGAAAACTCATGGCAGATTCCATCGTATGCCATGCAAGCCATCACCAACACCATTTAGTTCCACGGCCGCAAGGACAAGGACGACCCCACCCACATAAAACGTTTCTCTCGTATGCTTGCTACTTTTAGCCTTCATGGAGCTCCAAACGATGCTACCTACTTGCAGCTCTTCCCATTTTCACTAGCCGGCCGTGGGGCTACTTGGTTGGATTCTCAGCCAACCGGTACTTTTACCACTTGGGCGGGCCTCCGTCAAGCCTTTTAGAACAAATATTTTCCGCCCGCTAAAGCCTCACATCTTCGTGATCAAATTCACTCATTCCGCATGGAGCCCGACGAGCCCTATTATCTTGCTTGGGAGCGATTCCAAAACCTTGTTGCTCGATGCTCCCAGCATGGTCTTTCTGATTGGGCCCTTTGTGAAAAATTCTATAACGGTCTCACCCAAGAGACTCGTGATCGTTTTGACACTAATGCGGGAGGTCATATGATGGGTATTCTTACTGTTGCGGAGTGTTTAGAGCGTTTCGAAACATTTGCCCAATCTCAATCTCAGTCGCGATCTGAACAGCGGTATCAAAGTGACAATTCAAATACCACTACTAGTGCACCCACTCGTGGGGTGAACCATATCACTATGGACCGTAGTATAGCCGCTGTATTAGAAAACGTCACTAGAGAGCTCAAGGAGATTAAGGCAAAGGTTGATAAATGTGAGTTTTGCTGAGGGAGTCATGATACGAATGCGTTTCCATTGTTAGTTGGTGAGGAGCAGGTCGATTTCGTAGGAGGGGGTCTAGGTAGAGGTCAACCTAGTGGGTTTGGTAGTAATTTTAATTCGGGTTGGCGTAATAATAATAATTTTAATAATAATAATAATTTTCGTTCCAATGGTCCCCCTGTTTCCAATTAGCTCAAAATCCAAATAGGGGGAAGGGTTCATTCTTTGCTGGGGGTTCAAATGGGCAGTTCAATAAGGGGTTCAATGGGCAGGTCAAGGATGGGGGGTCAAGTAGTCAGGTTCAACCAGTTCAGGGTTCAAGTTATGATTTACGAGGTAGCCTTGAGAGGATGGAGGCAATGAAGAGCCAGTTAGTCGTTAAGGACCAAACCACCCAAAAGATCCTACCGAACACGACCTTATGCTTAAGAACCACCAAGCCTCTTTCCAAGACCTTCAAAGGGTCCTAGGTGACATGTCTAGGAAGCTTGAAGAGAGGTTGCCCGGTCAGTTTGCGGGTAACACCCAACCGAACCCTAACACCCATGCCAAAGCCATTACCACTCGTAGTGGCAAAACCGTAGGGAACCCGGGAGTTGAGGAGATAGTAGTATTGGAAGATGAGGAGGTTGTAGATGAAGATATCGAGATGGAAGCTCCTAGCAAAGTGCAATCGAGGCTAAGCCCAGCAAGTACCGCACAGCCCGGTGAGCCTCAAGGAGAGAAGAGAGTAGAGAAACCACCCGTCGAGATTAGACCTTCTCCACTCGTAGATCATTCGCGTGTCCCGTTTCCTACACGTCTTAGGAACCAAAAGTACTCCAAGGAATACGGGCAATTCTTAGATATCTTCAAGCAATTGAAGATTAATCTACCTTTCATTGAGGCACTCCAATCTATGCCCAAGTACGCGAAGTTCATATAGGACCTTCTTAGAAACAAAGAGAAGTTGGGGGAGTTGTCGAATGTTGCTTTGAATGGAGGGTGCTCCACAGTCATTTTGAATTAGCTTCCGGAGAAGCTCACTGATCCCGGCATTTTTACTATTCCATGTCTATTCGGTAGTAACACTAATACTCGAGCCTTAGCCGACCTAGGTGCTAGCATCAATTTGATGCCCTTTTCTCTCTACGAGAAGCTAGACCTAGGTGAACTTTCACCTACCCGTATGACATTGTCTTTAGCCGATTGATCCGTGAAATACCCGAGGGGTTTTGTCGAGAATTTTCTTGTTAAGGTCGACAAGTTTGTTTTTCCCGCCAATTTCGTCATTCTTGATATGGAAGCGGATGAGATAGTTCCTATCATACTTGGCCGTCCGTTTTTGCGTACTGCTAAAGCCCTCATAGATGTATTCGATGGTAAGATCACACTTAGAGTCGGTGAGGAGAGAGTCACCTTTGAGATAGATCGTTCCATGAACCACCCGAGTGGTTCCGATGACTATAGTGGTCCTTGCCATTCCGTCTACTTCTTGAACTCATTCATCTCATGTTTTGACCATTGTCTAGAGTACATTAGTGGAGCCGAATTACTAGGAGGAGAGAGAGTAGAAGAGGAGTCGTTGAGGTTGGATGAAGTAGAAGGTGAGGGGATTCCTTTGATTCCCGAAGCGTTAGCCGTTAGTGATGACACCACCCAACCCCCACCCTTAGAGCTTAAGGTCCTTCCATCTCATTTAGAATATGCTTTTTTAGGGGAGGGTTCCAAGCTACCCGTTATCATCTCATCGAAGTTGGAGGATGGAGAGAAGTTGAGGTTGTTGGAAGTGTTGAAGGCCAACAAAGAGGCCATTGCATGGAGGTTGTCTGACATTAAGGGAATAAACCCTTCTTATTGCACTCACAGGATACTCATGTAGGATGATTTCAAACCGGTGGTGCAACCCCAAAGGCGCCTCAACCCCAATATGCAAGACGTAGTGAAGAAGGAGGTTCTAAAACTCCTAGATGCTGGGATGATATAACCCATCTTAGATTCTCCATGGGTTAGTCCCACTCAGGTTGTCCCTAAGAAGGGAGGGATGTCCGTTGTCATGAATTCCAAGAATGATCTTAGCCCCTCTCGTATGGTCATGGGTTGGTGTGTGTGCATCGACTACCGAAATTTGAATGATGCCACCCGAAAGGACCACTTCCCATTGCCCTTTATCGATCAGATGCTGGAGCATCTCACGGGTCAGCAATTTTATTGTTTTCTCGATGGTTTTCTGGGTACTTCCAGATCCCCATCGCACCAGAGGATCAGGATAAGACCACCTTCACGTGCCCCTATGGCACATATGCGTACCGACGCATGCCATTTGGGCTGTGTAACGCTCCAGCTACCTTTCAACGGTGCATGGTTGCCATATTCTAGGATATGATTGAGAGTTCCATGGAGGTTTTCATGGATATTTTTTTGGTCTATGGTAACTCATTCGATGAGTGTTTGAAGAATCTTGAGAGGATGTTAAAGAGGTGTGTCGAGACGAAGCTAATGCTGAATTGGGAAAAGTGTCACTTCATGGTGACTGAAGGTATTGTTTTAGGCCATAAGATCTCGAGGGATGGTATAGAGGTAGATCGTGCGAAGATTGATACCATTAGCAGGTTGCCTCCACCCACTAGCGTGAAGTCGATTCGGAGTTTTCTAGGTCATGCGGGCTTCTATAAATGCTTCATTAGGGATTTCTCTAAAATCACTCGCCGCATGACCCATCTTCTAGAGAAAGACGTTCCATTCGTCTTTGACGAGGAGTGTCTTAAGGCCTTCAACTTTTTGAAAGAACAGCTAGTGAGTGCACCTATTCTTATCTCGCCCGATTGGAGCTTTCCATTTGAGCTCATGTGTGATGCGAGTGACTATGCCGTTGGAATGGTATTAGGACAAAGAAAGGACAAGCACTTCCACCCCATTTACTATGCGAGCAAAACGTTAAATGATGCTCAAGAGAACTACACCACCACAGAGAAAGAACTCTTAGCCGTAGTTTTCGCGTTCGACATATTCCGCTCATAACTCGTGCTGTCCAAGACCATAGTTTTCACCAACCACTCCGCATTGCGTTTTCTTTTCCAAAAGAAAGACACCAAACCCCGACTTATTCGGTGGATTCTATTGCTTTTTGAGTTTGACATCGAAATTAGAGATAAGAGAGGGGTCAAAAACATAGAAGCTGATCATCTTTCACGTTTAAAAGACCCAAGGAGAGAGGAGATTCGTGAGGAGGAGATAGGAGATACATTTCCTCACGATTCGATTTAGTTTATAGAGGCCGAGAAGGAGGGATTGCCATGGTTTTGTGATTTAGCGAATTATCTTTCGAGTGGTAATATTGTGAAAGGAATGACCACGCAACAAAGAAGGAAGTTCCTTAGCGAGTCGAGGAAGTATGTGTGGGATGATCCGTTTCTCTTTAAAATAGGGGGAGATAGGATACTTAGGCGATGTGTGTCATGAGATGAGGGTTTGAATATCCTTAAACTTGTGCATGAAGGTCTAACAGGAGGCAACCATGGTGCATACGCCACCGCACAAAAGGTGTTCGATTGTGGATTTTATTGGCCTAACGTACTTCGTGATGCTGTTGAGTTCGTGAAAACATGTGATGCTTGTCACAAACCGGTAACATTTCAGCCAAAGATGAGATGCCTCAAAACCCAATCCAAGTATTGGAGGTTTTTGATGTTTGGGGCATTGACTTCATGGGACCCTTTCCCGTCTCAAAAGGGAATCGTTATATACTTGTGGCAATTGACTTCGTGTCAAAGTGGGTTGAGGCTCAAGCTCTTCCTACGAATGAAGCCCGAGTAGTATTGAGTTTCCTCAAGAAACTCTTTTCCCGCTTCGGTACACATAAAGCTTTAATTAGTAACCGTGGTACTCACTTTTGCAATGCATTGATGGAAAAATTCCTTACACGCTACGGAGTCACTCATCGTTTGTCTGCCACGTACCACCCACAGACGAGTGGTCAAGTGGAGAACACAAATCGTGGTATCAAACGTATTTTAGAGAAGACCGTTGGAAAGAATAGGAAGGATTGGTCTGACAAGCTTGATGATGCATTGTGGGCGTTTCGAACCGCCTACAAAACACCTTTAGGAACCACACCATTTATGATCGTCTATGGAAAAGCTTATCATCTTCCCGTAGAGCTAGAACACCGACAATTTTGGGCGTTAAAAACCGTTAACCTTAATATGACCGAAGCTGCTAGGAAACGTTTCTTTCAAATCCATGAGCTTGAGGAGCTTAGGGATGCGGCTTATGCTCGATCTTTGGGTATTAAGGAGAAAATGAAAGCTCTACATGATCGCAAGTTAAGAAAGATCAAAGAATTTAGCAAGGGTGATGGAGTGCTTCTCTACAATTCGAGATTGAAATTGTTTGCGGGGAAGTTGAAGTCGATGTAGGATCGAGAATCGATCTAAACGAGTCTATCAGAAGAGTTCTAATCCATATCAAAGGCGGAATTCAATGATATAGACTTGATTACAGGTTGATTCACTCTTTAACTGTCTTGTTTATTGATTTAACACTGTTACAGATCAAATGACACGTCGGCAGCACTTCGGTACCGGAATCAGGAACTGTTACAAATGAAATCTCAGCTCAGGTATTTATAGGAAACTCATTTCACACGGAATAAGCAAGAACCATTTCGTGCGAAATGGTCAAGGTTCATTTCGTACGAAATGGCCTAGCCATTTCGTGCGAAATGTACTCTCACCTCTAAAACCCTAATATCTTGAACTTTGAGCTTTGTTCCATCTAATCTATTCACAAGACTCGATACAAGACGAAGTCGACAGACATATGCACCAACAGACTCCCCCTTGGATGTTGACGAAGTCTTCAGTGTCGAGTCTTCGGTATGACATGTCTTCAGTCTTGATCAGTCTTTGTACTCTCTTTCAAAGTATCTGACAGTGTAAGCATCCTTCAATCTCTTTTCTTTTCTAGAGTCTCAAACTGGATTTCAATCATTCAAACTCCCCCTTGAATGTCTAACAATCTTCAGTCTCCTCTTGAGCTTTCTAATTATCTTGATCAGATCTCTTGATTCCTTAAGTTCTTCAGCTGCATGATCTTCAGGATTCGAATCTGGCTCTAAGCAGCTTCTATTTTGAATGTTATCCCAAGATCTGTAGCTGGCTCTTGATCTAGGATCGTGACCTAGCTCACACTCTGCTCAGATTTAGCCATGGGAACCTGCATAAATCTCTACCTAACAATCAATTTCAAAAAATTTGAAATTTGACAAATTTATATACTACTTGTAGAATTAATCTCAAACCATCACTTGTAAATATCATCCAAAATGATTTAACATATTTAATTTCTGATGACCACTTGAAAGAATATCATTTTTCTTTTTCCAAACAAACTCTCCCAAACCTGTTGTACATCATGTTTAGCACTTGGAATTTTGAAAATCAGCTTTTCAACATCAGTTGTCTAAAATCTTTTTGAATTTTTCAAAAATTTATGCTAAAACACTCCGAAAATCTTTTCGAATTTTTGATTTTAAAGAAATACAGTAAAGAAATATTTACAAGCAATATTTTTGCGAGTTTGTGTAAGAGGATCATATCAGTTTATGAGACAAATCACCAACACCGTTAAGCTTTAAATATTTTAAGTTTTAAACGATTCACTTAGATTGTCAGTATACTAATCCACTTAAATTTTCACACAAAGTTCAACTGTTTCGAGATACGAGATTAGTGTTTTAAGTACTTAAACTTATTCGCGTGTCCCACCTCAGAATATACTCCCGTATCCAGACTCCTATAATCAGTCTTACAGGTGAATGTACACTAGTGATATCTGTAAAGAGGTTAAATGCGAGACCATGAGAGCTCGGGCTATTACTTCCGCAAAATCAAAGATATGATGGTTCGACTTTCGGTGTGTTCCCTTTAGAGAATCTTTTCTTCAACAACACATGATTAGCATTTTTCAATGTTTCATCATTTTTTATGCTGAGGGCGAGCTTTAAGATTAAAGCAATGCAAAGTATTATACGAGGACTAGGCTATTGCTCCCGCAAAATCAGAAGTCCAGGTATAATACCCCAGATATCACCATGCACAAAGACCTAGTATGTCAGAAATAGAAAGCCCTTCAAACAAGATTTCAGGGGTTACCTATATATCCGAGAGATGTTCCCCACGAAATAAGCAAGTTTAATATTTAGGTTTATAGCTCGAACACAATCTACTAAGCGTGTAAAAACCTACTGACATATCATCAGTAAGACTGTTTATCACATTTGACTTTCCAAATCTTTAGCGTGCTGTGATAGTCTACTGATGTACTATCATTTCCTCTTTTTCACAACCAAACTCGATTTTGATTTTTTCAATGTTTTTGGCCTTTAAGATTTTATCATGTTTTGGATTTTCAAATTTTTGAAATTTCTAAAATTTTTACTCCCCCTAAAATCAAAATTATGTTTCAAATTTTGATTTTCAAGGAAAATTTGAAAACAAACTATACAAATAAAGTGACAATTGATTTGAATTGCTTCAATTCGCCATCTACTTGGCATAAACAATCAGAACTCCCCCTGACAACAAACTACTTTCCCATTATGATTTCAAAACACTTAAGTTTGTTTTAATCAAATGGTTTTTCAGGAAAATAAGTTTTGTTGATTTTACCACTTGTAAGATCGGGGTTATGATCATCACATTGTTTTCCAAATACCACATGAATGAAAGTTAAATCAAGTTCAACTTAATGACCTTGATTAACCACTTGTAGGTGAAAACCTCTTTTTCAACCATTTGTAGGTTTGCATATCAACAATAACCACTTGTAGGAAGAAGTGTGACAGTTTTGAATTTTTAAGAAAGATGCCGATTCATGCTCCACGATTACCAAACTTGGGAGCTCCGGCAATTCAGGGTTTTAAGTAGAGGATGCTGTCACCCAAGCCTGACCAGCCTTGGGTGATTTTGATTCTACTCTATCCCACCATCTTTTTGATTTGTAAAAATCTTTCACATCTTTTACCTTCCCATCAACCATCTTCCCAAAAATAGATTTCACTTTTCCATTAAATGCCTTTTCAGCATCAAATTCTTCCTTATCAGAGAAGAATTGATATGAAATCTCAACCTTTCCAACTTTTAATTTCAAGTTTTCTTTTGACAACGGAGGAAAGTTTTCTTCGTTCATTTCTGGAACGAAATTTTCATCTTTTTTCTCAACAAATGACTCCTTTGACTTTGACGAGTCAGATTCATTGTCAGAACTACTCTCTAAACTTTTAACAACTCATTTTTGTTTGTTCAAATCGACTTTTCTTTTGTAAAAACGTTTTGAACTTTCACCAATTTCGAAAGTGGAATTTTTGAACTTTTTAACACTTTCTGTTGGTTGTTTCTTTTCATCAACATATTTCTTTTTCAACTTTGAGTTAGAAGTAACTCCTTGTTTTATGTAAGTGGACTTGGGACAATTCCAAGCAATGTGTCCAACTTCTTGGCATTTGAAACAGGTTCTTCGTTTAACTTTCTTCTCAGATTCATTCACCATATTCTTCTTCTTCTCAGCAAGAAACTCTTTGTTTGTCTGTCTCCAGAATGGTTTCTTCTCTTCTTCTACTGAACTTGCACCTGAAACAAATTTAGTTTTTGGTTTATGAGTTTTCTCATTTTTATGATTTTCTGGGGGAATGAAACCTAATCCCTGCTTTTTGAAATTACCTTTATGGTTTGGTTTCTTTCGATAACCTAAACCAGAACTGTAACCTTTTTTCTTGTTCAATCTCTGTTGAACTCTTGAAGTGTACTTTTTAGGTTTTTCAGTAAGATTTACATCTTTTATTTCAGAAATATTAATTTCTGTTAGTTTGAAAACCTTGTTGATCTGTTCAGTTTTAACACTTCTTATTGGAAATTCCTCATCAGAAAATAATTTGTCAGAATCTTTCAAAGTATATGCTAATTTGAATGTTTCGTCGTTCAAATTATTTTTCGACATCAGAAATTCTTTATTGTAAACCCGTTTGACTGGTGAACTCGGACTCTTGTCTGATGAACTCGAACTTTTAGATTTAGACTCCAACTTTGACTCTTCATCCATATCCAACACCTGATCAACCACTTTCTTTAATAACTCAGTCTCATGATCAGTGTCAGACGCTGTGAATGTGATGTCAATATTGTCTGGTAACTCATCAATGGTTTCAGACTTTAACTTTATGTTGAGTGCCTTATTTAAACGTTCCTCATTTGGCTTTCTGGGAGAATAACTTTCCCAGATCGGAGGCGGACACTTGTTATATTTGACACTTTGTTTCTTACCAGTATCCGTATCTTCCGACTTTTTATCTTGAAAAGCTTCAAGACCTGCAACAGTAGAATAAACTCTGTCAATTAAATAATCACAAGTTGTATAACTCAACAGCAATCGTTTAATTCTTTCACTTTCAATCTTTTCGAGTTCCAAATCCTGCTTTAGTTTTGCACAATCTTCAATATACTCATTGATGACCTTCTGCTTAGTCATTAATGTTGAACTCATGATTGTCTGAGCAGCTCCCATTTCTAGATTTGTTTTGTTCAAATTATCAACCGTTCCGTTTAGCACATCATACGACTCTTTCACATAATTCACGTCAAATAACAATTTTTCTTTCAACTCTTCTAGCTCGCGATATTTCTTGTCTTTCTCCTCACAATCTTTGCAAGATTCCAAACATTTTAGACAAGGTTTCATGACTTCAACAATCTTCTCAACTTCAACAATCTTCTCAACTTCGACGATTTTTTCAACCACCTTCTCAACCACCTTTTCAATCATCTTTTCAATCATCGGTTCTTCATCAAATTCTATTTCTGCTTCCCATCCTTCAACTTCGACCTTTTCTGTCGAATTTTCTTTAACTTCTGCTTTCTCGGCTTCCAGTTTTGCCTTTTCTTCAGCAATCCTTCTTGCTTCCAATTCTTCCAATTCTTTCTTCAGTCGAGCAGCCCTTTTCTCTTTCAACAACTCGATTTTATCTGCAAAGAACAAATTAAAACTATAAGTATCCAGACCTTTTCTAGCTTTATTGATATATTCTTCTTCATCATCGGTGTCTGCATCACCTCCTAATTCACTAAAGATCGGTGTTCTTTTCGGCTTAGATTTGACTGACTTTTCTTCCAAGATTCGAGCAACAAATGCTGAATCAACTGGAACGTATTTATCCTAGCTAAATCCCTCTGTCAATTTTTCATCATCTTGGTTTACTAAATAAGCTTTCTTCTTTTCATTTTCAATAACACGGGATGATGACGGTTGTTGAGCAATCTGATGATAAATTGATTTTCGATGATAATCGTTGTTTCTAAATGGATCTTGTCTTCCTGTTGCTTCTCTGTTTGTGCCTTCTCGTTTAAAATGCCCCTTTTCTCGGCAACGAAAATAAGTAACCTTTGATTTGTCAAACCCTAACGGAGACGTAGCAATATCACGAAGATCATCTCTACCAGTGATTTGTGTAAATTTTTCTGCTCTTCTTACAGCACTAGCTAAACACCACTTGATGTCCATCAACTCAAATTCTTCAGCATCAATCTGGTCATAATCCTCTTTGGTGAGCATCGGATTTCCAATTCTACCAGCAACCAAGCTTTCATATGACTCTAACATAGTGATAAGTGATGCCATATGTTGCTTTGCAATTTCTGGAGATAAAATTTGACCATTTTGAATATTCAATGTAACATTGCATTGTAGATTTGTTGAACTCTGTCGTTGAGAACTTGGTGTTGAGAAATTCCGATCAAAACTTGAGTAAGATGAAGAATATCCACCACTCTGAGTGATTGTGCTACCATTTGTTCTAGAAGAACCATCAGCACTAAAAGCAGTCTTGATCTTCGGACTCGGAGTAGTTTTAAATTTGATTCCTCTGTAGTATAGACTAACATCTTGTTGAGCATTTGGATTATTCATGATAGCAGTTTTCTGAACATCCAATTTATGTTCTTCAAGCTTCTGAATGAATTTAGCCAAATTCATACTTTCATGTTTTCTCATATGTTTTAAAATCAACATATATGTTCCCCATTTATGCTGTGATAACGCATCAGCTAACTTATCAATCCATTCATCGTCTTCTTTCTTGATCTCCAATCTTCTCATTTCCTGAACAAGACGACAATATCTATCGATAGTTGTTTTTGTTGTTTCACCTTCAAAAGCTGTAAACATATCAAAAGATTTCTTTAGTAAAGCACATTTATTTTTTATCATATCAGCACTTCCCTTAAACTTTTGAATCAATGCCAACCAAATTGATCTAGCAGTGTCCTCATGTTGAAGCAAAACAAAGATATCTTCTTTTACCGCTTATTAGAGAATGCTAATCATCATTTTCTCACTGGTGTACTTTAATTTCTCACCATCTGAATAGTCACTTAAAGCTTTTTCATTCCCACGTGTAACAACTCTCATCAAAAGTCATATTTATTATTTTAATTATCCAATAGGAAACCCTAATTAAGACACCCAAGTGATTCTGCACAAACCCTAAAATTTTCAGAACAATCAGAATCAGGATCAGGGCCCCTAAAACTCAGGGGGGGGGGGTAAACCCTCGTTACGATTATCTAAATTATGTGCTGTCAAATTCGAATTTTTCAATTTCATCAACTCAGCAGGCCTAGTCCCACACGTGGCAACCCTATGACCATTAGGTGTCCCTTACGGACCGTAAGGGATAAGTCTTACGGTCCGTAAGCAATGTCAAATTTTGGCTATAAATAGCAGACATTGGCACTTGATATTCTGCGTACGTTCGACGAAGAAATTCGTTTTAGGCACTGAGTTACGTTCTGTTTACCACAATTAAGACACACGGATCACTAATCGACGCCGCAATACAGGGTAATAACTCGATCGCTGCTACGATTCAATGTCCGATCGATTAAACTATCCAATGGATGTTTAAGTGCTGCCCACATTAGGGTTTATGCTTTGTCATTCGTCGTTAATTCGATGGATGTTTAAGTATCGCACTTTGTCATTCGATGTGAGGGTTTGATCTCGTGAGTTATCGTAAATGCTGTATTAAGTTACTGACCGAATTCTGTGCCTGTTATTAATTTAGGTTAAAAGGCTAATCAGTATGCTAGACTCTGCTCAAAATTAAATCTGCAATGTGAGTCATTCTCTTTTTATCAACTATTTTACAATACCTCAAATTATTTTCAAAAGTTATAATTACAGGGACTAAGTCGTGGATATCTTGAATCACTAGCTAGTGGGGTATTGTGCACATTACTAATTTTCTCCCAGTTAGGTTCATTGACCTAATAGTGGTATGACCATCGTCACCATTGTGACATGTCACCATTGTGACACGGCGCCAGATAAAAATAAGATAGAAGCCATTGTAATCGCTCTTATGCTGTAATTAATAACTATGCATCATTTTATGTAAATAGAATGATTCACTCAGTATTTCCCGCTGACAAAACCTTTTTCAAACATGTTTCAGGTGATCTGTTATGATCCAGGAAAAGTACCGTGAAGCACTACAAGCTTAAGGAAGTGGCTCAAGATAAAATAAAGAAACATGTTTTGTAAAATAAAAGATTTCTTCGTGAAATCAAATGATTGTAAATTACCGGGGTTTTATCCCGAGTTGTGAAATAAAATAATCGGGAAATATTTCAGTTTTAAAAGATCCTGATGAAAACTTCCGCTGTTAATTAAATACCACGGGATTTCTGTCCCGCGGCTCCTGAAACGGGTCAAACCGGGTCGGGGGCCGTGACAGAAAAATGTGGTATCAGAGCCACTGATCGAGCCACTGATTTAAGCCAATTAAGTATTTAGAAAATACTTAATTTTTTTTAATTGCTATTTTGTGATTATGTGTTTTATTATCTGACTAATTGTGTACAGTATGGGCAGATCTTTATATGCTAGCCAATGTAGCAATTAATGCAAATCCTTAAATAATTTGACCCAAGTTTTAGCACCTTTATTATCTACAGTCTAGAAACCTTATTCAGTAAATAAATAAATTTATAAATAAAACCTAGTGTATTTTAATTTTCAGTTGTTTTGTAGTTACACAGTCTGGAATAATATTTAAAGGTTTTCTATAATTAGTAATGGTGTGTATTTTGCATAACAGCATGAGTGACTTGTCTGACGCCCTTCAGAATTTAAATCTCTATCCGGTAAGAATAGAGGTTTCCAGAGATTTCAATAGGTATATACCAGACATAGAAGAACCTATAGAATTCAACGCTTTACCTCTCTAGAAACCCATGCCTAAGAAAATGGAAATTGGGGAAAGCTCAAGACAAATTGAGGGGTTACCATCTCAGGAAGAGCTAGATTTTATAATGGCAAGCTATAATATTATTAAGCCTGTTAATGAAAATGTTTTTATTCATTCTATTGAAACACAACTACCAATGAACTTAGAACCAGCTATTCCAAACCCTTCAATCCACTCGCAACCTTTAGGAATAGACAAATGGTTGACTAATGAAATACAGTTCCAAAACAATCCCTATAAGCTTTTTCCTCAGTTCGATCCAGAACCTTTACCAAATCCACCAATGAGTAACGAGAATATGGCTGAACTCCGCCACTTTGGCGAAGAACTAATGGATGCTGGGAATAGGATCCAAGAGATTGGGGGACAGATCTCCTGGAAATACGATGAGAGGGAACGCCGTTACTAGAATATCATCTGACAAAGGATAGGGGATTTATGGAACTGTGGTTGTGTAATAGTAATAGTAAAAATCAGTCTGTAAAATAACTACAAATAAAACTTTGTAAGATAATAGTGTGTATTGATGCATACTATAAAATATAAAAATGGGAATCGAGAAATCAATAAGTTTTGGCTATATGTGTATTGTGAAATTTGTATGATGATTTTGTGTATAATTATTAATTATCGGATACTAATAAAATATATGTATATATATATATATATATATATATATTAATTATCAGATGGCAAACATTGGTAATGAACCAGTTAATGAGGTTAATCAATCTGAGCAATAACCGGGGGATCAATATATGACCAGGCAGGATATAGAAAATATGGTTGCTCAAGGGATAGACAACGCTATTCCAGCAATAGTTGCTCAAGGTATAGCCAACGCTATTCCAGCAATCGTTACTGCTGTTAAAAATCCAATCGAACCGCAACAAATCGTTCCTAGCAAATGTATTTCTGAAGATAACTTCAGTAATAGCGTAAACGGAGGTAATAATAATAGTAATCATGAGAATGAACCACGTCAAGCTCCTCCCCCTAAGAAAATGAAAGCTGCAACGCCTGGTTGCACTTACAAAGAATTTCTTGCTTGTAAACCCACTGAGTTTGCAGGAAATGAAGGAGCGACTGCGGCACTACGTTGGTTAGAGAAAACCGAGGCAGTAATTGCCATAAGTAAATGTGCTCAGGATGATCAGGTCATGTACGCGTCAAACCTTTTCAAAGAAGGGGCGCTAGAATGGTGGAATACGGTGTTACAAGCAAAAGGAAGAAGGATGGCGTATGCTATGAACTGGGAAGAATTTAAGAGCTTTGTAGAAAGAAAATTATGTCCCGAGTATGAAAAAGAACAAATGACAAATAAGTTTCTAACCCACCGGATGGTGGATGTAGATTGTCGAGGGTATACTTCGACATTCTTCGAGTATGCTCGAGTGGTACCAACCCTGGCTTCGCCAGAGCCGGTACTTATTTCTCGTTATTTAGGGATTGATTGCCGAAATCTGTAATATCGTCAAGGCTGCGAAACCTTGCACGATTGATGATGCAGTGGATTTAGCCAATACTCTGACTGACGAACTAGTACGGACAAGAGAAGAAAATAGAAGGAAGGAAGTAGCCCAAAAGATTACCCAAGGATTCCGTCCAGGTAACCATAACAATTTCAAGAGAAGAGGGAATGGGCAATCTTCCACTAGCCCATTTTGCAATTTTTGCAAAAGGAAGCATTTTGGAAGATGAAAAGGATATTGCAATTTTTGCAAAATTCCGGGGCATCAAGAAGAAGACTGCAGGAGGAAGAAATTTTCAGTCTGCTACAACTGTGGAGAAGCTGGACATCTTAGGCCAGATTGTCCAAAACTGAACAAACCATCTGACAATAAAGCCTAACCTGCAGAAGGAGCAAAAAGGAATGTAAGAACCTTCCAACTGACTGCTCAGGAAGCAGAGCTCATTCCAGATGTAATAGCTGGAACGTTCTTAGTTCACAACGTTTACACAAAAGTATTATTTGACTCTGGTATAACCAAAGTTTTATAAATACTTCATTCTGCTAAACTCTTAACTTACCTTTAACCAGCATTAGGCAAATTTCTACAGTAGAAATGGCAGATGGGAATTGAGTTAAAATAAATAAGGTTCTGCAAAACGTAGAAATAGAACTTTTAAGTCATAAATTTTCTGCAACCCTATTATCTATGAAATTAGTTGAATTCGATGTTGTGTTAGGAATGTATTGGTTAGTAAACAATCATGCTCGAATTATATGTGATAAGAATTCCATAGAAATTTGTGCACCCACTGGAGAAGCAATAATGATTACAGGAGATAAGCCATGTAAACCCATAAACTTCATATCAGTAATGAAAGTTGCTAATTATGAACGAAAGCAAGGAATAGTATATATGATTTCAGTAATCATTAATACTAAAGATAAAGAACTTAAGGAAATTTCTGTAGTTTCAGAATACCCAAATGTATTCCCAGAAGAGTTACCAGGGTTACCACCAGATAGGGAAGTAGAATTTAGGATTCATCTAATTCCAGGAACTATACCGATAGCCAAGGCACCGTATCGGTTAGCACCCACAGAAATATTAAAACTGAAAAAGCAATTAGATGAATTATTAAGTAAAGGTTTCATACAACCTAGTTTATCCCTGTGGGGGGCACCAGTGTTGTTTGTTAAGAAAAAGGATGGTTCGATGAGAATGTGTATTGATTATAGGGAATTGAATAAGGTTATAATTAAGAATCGATACCCATTACCTAGAATTGATGATCTATTCAATTCCAGGGAGATAGATATTTTTCTAAGATCGACTTACGTTCCGGATATCATCAATTGAAGGTACAAGAAGAAGACATACCTAATACTGCTTTCAGAACTAGGTATGGTCATTACGAGTTTACAGTCATGCCCTTTGGGTTAACGAATGCACCCGCAGCATTCATGGACATGATGAATAGGATATGTAAACCGTATTTGGATAAATTTGTAATTGTCTTCATAGACGATATACTTATTTATTTCAAAAGTCAGGAAGAACATTGTCAGCACTTGCATGCACTCTTAACTTTGTTAAGGAAAGAGAAGCTTTACGCCAAATTCTCGAAGTGTGAATTTTGGCTGCCAGAAGTGCAATTTCTAGGTCATATGGTGAATCATGAAGGTATTCACGTAGATCCTGATAAGATAGCAGCAATTACCAAATGGAAGGTTCCGCAATCCGCAATGGAATTTAGGAGTTTTGTAGGTTTAGCTGGATACTATAGACGGTTTATTAAGGATTTTTCCAAGATAGCTATACCATTAACTAAGCTAACCTGTAAAACAGTTAAGTTTGAATGGGGACCTAAACAAGAAGAAGCCTTTAGGATCTTAAAGTATAAATTAACAAATGCCCCAATCCTAGCCTTACCAGAAGGAACAGAAGATTTTAAAGTATACGGTGATGCTTCAAAACTAGGATTAGGATGTGTGCTAATGCAACGCAAGAAAGTAATTGCGTATGCTTCAAGGCAATTGAAAAAGCACGAAGAAAATTATACGACTCATGACTTAGAGTTAGGAACCGTAATTTTTGCCCTTAAGATTGGAGACATTATCTGTATGAAAGTAAGTTTACTGTCTATACGGATCATAAGAATTTAAGATATATATTTGGGCAAAAAGAATTAAACATGAGGCAAAGGAGATGGATGAAAATCCTAAGTGACTATGACTGTGATATTCAGTATCACGAAGCAAAGGCTGAAGACGGCTAGAGATCGCCAGAAGAGTTATACAGATAATAGACAAAAGCCGTTGGAGTTTCAAGTTGGAGAAAAAATGCTATTGAAAGTATCTCCTTGGAAAGGAGTTGTTAGATTCGGTAAGAAAGGAAAGCTAAGTCCAAGGTACGTAGGAACATTTCCAGTGATCCAACGTATAAGACCAGTTGCTTATCGTTTACAACTACCAGGAGAGTTAGCTGGAGTACATGATGTATTTCATGTATCCAATCTCAAGAAATGTCTATCAACGAATCTTTGGTAGTACCTCTCCAAGATATAAAGGTAAACGAAAAATTAAAATTTGTAGAGAAACCTCTTCAGATAGAAGATAGAAAGATCAAATTTCTCAAAACACAAACGATTAGTGTTAGTTCAAGTAAAGTGGGATTCAAAGATAGGACCCTAATACACTTGGGAACTAGAATCAGAAAAGAAGCGAAAGTATCCTCAATTATTCCAGTAAATCTCGAGGACGAGATTTTTATTAAGGTGGGGAGAATGTAACAACTCTTATCAAAAGTCATATTTATTTTTTTAATTATCCAATAGGAAACCCTAATTAAGACACCCAAGTGATTCTGCACAAACCCTAAAATTTTCAGAACAATCAGAATCAGGATCAGGGCCCCTAAAACTCAGGAGGGGGGGTAAACCCTCGTTACGATTATCTAAATTATGCGGTGTCAAATTCGAATTTTTCAATTTCATCAACTCAGCAGGCCTAGTCCCACACATGGCAACCCTATGACCATTAGGTGTCCCTTACGGACCGTAAGGGATAAGTCTTACGGTCCGTAAGCAATGTCAAATTTTGGCTATAAATAGCAGACATTGGCACTTGATATTCTGCGTACGTTCGACGAAGAAATTCATTTTAGGCACTGTGTTACGTTCTGTTTACCACAATTAACACACACGGATCACTAATCGACGCCGCAATATAGGGTAATAACTCGATCGCTGCTACGATTCAATGTCCGATCGATTAAACTATCCAATGGATGTTTAAGTGCTGCCCACATTAGGGTTTATGCTTTGTCATTCGTCGTTAATTCGATGGATGTTTAAGTATCGCACTTTGTCATTCGATGTGAGGGTTTGATCTCGTGAGTTATCGTAAATGCTGTATTAAGTTACTGACCGAATTGTGTGCCTGTTATTAATTTAGGTTAAAAGGCTAATCAGTAGGCTAGACTCTGCTCAAAATTAAATCTGCAATGTGAGTCATTCTCTTTTTATCAACTATTTTACAGTACCTCAAATTATTTTCAAAAGTTATAATTACAGGGACTAAGTCATGGATATCTTGAATCACTGGCTAGTGGGGTATTGTGCACATTACTAATTTTCTGCCAGTTAGGTTCATTGACCTACTAGGGATAATCATCACTATTTAGGTTCATTGACCTAATAGTGGTATGACCATCGTCACCATTGTGACATGTCACCATTGTGACACGGCGCCAGATAAAAATAAGATAGAAGCCATTGTAATCGCTCTTATGATGTAATTAATAACTATGCATCATTTTATGTAAATAGAATGATTCACTCAGTATTTCCCGCTGACAAAACCTTTTTCAAACATGTTTCAGGTGATCTGTTATGATCCAGGAAAAGTGCCGTGAAGCACTACAAGCTTAAGGAAGTGGCTCAAGATAAAATAAAGAAACATGTTTTGTAAAATAAAAGAATTCTTCGTGAAATCAAATGATTGTAAATTACCAGGGTTTTATCCCGAGTTGTGAAGTAAAATAATCGGGAAATATTTCAGTTTTAAAAGATCCTGATGAAAACTTCCGCTATTAATTAAATACCACGGGATTTCTGTCCCACGGCTCCTAAAACGGGTCAAACCGGGTCGGAGGCCGTGACACCATGTTCATCTTTTGGTTTAACGTAATCTATATCTAACGAACACCATGCATCAAACTTATAAGCTTGCACCCAGTTTTCAAAACGAGTTTGCCATCCTTTAAAATCCTCAATTTACATAAGCTTTGGAATCTTTTGGTAAGTTCCTGTCTCATTCTCACTATAAACAGTTTCAGCAACGGTAGCTGGAGTAACCGGATCAGTAGCAAATGCATTGTAAAACTCTTCTTCCATGTTTCGGTAAAAATTTTCACAAAATCACAAGATTCAGACGAAATGAGTTTTCAAACAGATTGAACTTGGTGAGAAATGGCTTTGATGCGAAATGACCCTTTTCAAACGAAATGAACCTTTCAAGCGAACTGACCTTTTCAAGCGGAATGAACCTTCAAGCGAAATGGAAAACCAATTCGTGCGAAATGAGCATCTTTCAAGCGAAATGGAATGATTTCGTGCGAAATGAAGGTCTCAAAGTGCAATTCATGCAAAATAAAGTGTCTGTTTCAAACGAAATGGACCATTTCGTACGAAATGCTGCTGATGTTGTCACACCCCTTTCTACGGCGGAAGCACGAGGTGTGATCATGAAAGGTTCTCATTGCATACGAAGATTAAACATACTACATGCTCAAAGGTAACTTCAAACATTACCTTACTGAAATCATAAGTCAAGTGTTTACAACACTAGATTACATATTGTCTTAAAAGTCACAACTTTATTTAAAGATAAACAAAGCGACATCCACGAGCATGAGTAAGACCACGCGCACATCCATCCTAGTTACCTGAAATACATGTGAGTTTTGGAAAAAAAACGTCAACATAATGTTGGTGTGAATTCATGCAGTTTTTGTATTTCACGTTTGTATACTTTTAATGAAAACATAGTTTGTGTCATGTATAAATCAAGTTTTCATATATAAATCAACTATCCATGTGTACACCACGTACTCATGTATAATTCAAGTTTTTCTTGAGTACCCCACGTACTCAAGTATAATTCCCGTTTTCTTGAGTACCCCACGTACTTCAAGTATAATTCAAGTTTTTCTTGAGTACCCCACGTACTTCAAGTATTAATCAAGTTTTTCTTGAGTACCCCACGTACTTCAAGTATTAATCAAGTTTTAGTATGGTATGAATTTTATGTAAATAAAGTATTCCTGTAAGTATCAGGACTGTTAACGGGTTGCAAAGCCATTAACATGTGACACGACATAGGAAGTCACCAAACCTTAGGCATTTAGTTGGCATATTCTGAGACACAAAAGCACTACTCGATACTCGCCCTCACCAAGAGTGTGGCTGCCCGGCACCCGTTAGATCTAACCTTTTGTTCTGCGGTCTAGGTATATTGTTGATTATTGGTGCTTATGTACCCTATTCGTGACACGATTTCTCGTATCATTTCTCATAACGCATCCTACTTGGTACTCGTCCTCACCAAGTGCGCTTCTTATATTCTTATATTTCGTCACACTAGGTACTCGTTCTCACCCAGTGTGCTTCTTGTTATCATACCATTAATAAACATAGTAATATTTGTACATGTATTTCACCCCCGAAGTTATAAAACTGAAAACAGTTAAAAGAAAAGGGGAAGCATGAACTCACAACTTTGCGTTCTTTGCGTTGTAAACTTCACCGGATTTGCTTAATTAACGTCGTGACCTATACGCGTTTTCTTAACGTTAGTCACTAGACTTGCGTCGCACAAGTACAGTCACTCTCTTTTGTATTAGTATTGTTGTGTTAAAAATATTTATATTTTTAACTAAGTATCTTACTTATATTATTTTCTCAAAAATTAATATAAGTATCTCGTATTTTGCACTTTGCACCCGAATTATGTATCTTGTATGTCGTATGTGTATTTTTGGTGTTTATACTTCTCATGAGTATTTAGTGTATTTTTTTAAGTCTTAATACACTAGCACGTATAACACATACTATATACACTTAGCACAAAAGTTGGTGATCAAATAATATATATATTTTTCTCAAAAATATATACATACTTAATATCCATTTTTATTCTCGAAGAAATCCTCATTTCTTGTCACCAAAAATTAGGGAAACCTTGGTAATATTTTTAAATACATTTTTAGGGAATAAGTTTCTCAAAAACTTATATTTTTCTAAGTGTCAAAATTTATAGAAATTTTGACAGAGTTTCCCCCTAAAAATGGAGGTTTCCCATGTTTTCAAAACATGTGTTTATTTTCTTTTAAATCATCAACAATATCAACAACACAATCTTTAATTACCAAACTTGTCAAAACAAGCATATACCACAAACTTATGAAAGTGTTTCTTTGTTAAATCCTCTTGTCACACAAGTGTTTACACACTTGTTTGTTCACAAAAAGGCTTTTAGTTTGTGTAAGATCCGGCTTTAAAACAAGTCTTGTATCTTTTACTTGGTTTTTCCGAAAAATCACTTTTACACAAGTTCATGTTCATGAGTGGAAGGGTTAATCATCTTGCTACTTTTACACTTAACATATTGCTAGTTCATGTTCCATGAACTTGATCTAGCATGGTTAGATGATGATCCGTTCCACTACTAGCCACTAACAACATAAAATAACCCTTTCTAAACAAGATTCACAAGATTTACACCATTTGTTTCACTTTAACCAACTAGTTTATCATACTTTCAAGTCTTTTAGTTTTGTCTTTGTGTGTTCTCGAGTTTTAACCGTTAAATCTCTTATTAATCACCTTAAACATGAACAAGAGAGTGTTTAAAAGCACTTACAACTAGCTCGTGGCTAGGGAAGAATCAAAGCAAAAACTAGGTGGATAAAAGCAACGTAGTGAGGTTCTTGAGATTCCGAAAGCACCGGGTCTCCTCGTATGATCTCTTGCACCTTGGGATGTAAGTGGAATAGCAAGATCAAACTTGAATGATGGGTGGAGGATGGATGATGGTTTCGGCCACTCCAAAGGAGAGAAGAGATAGAGAGAGAGCAATTTTGTGTTGGTGTTTTGAAGTGAATGATGGTTAACCTCTAAGTATACTTATAGCCCATGTTATATGTTTAACCAATAGGTAAGGTGTCATCAAGATATTAGACAAGCCTTATTATAATAATAAAAAATTGGTGGAGGGTGTCCCACATGGGGAAACCGATCGGTTAGGGGGGGGGGGGGGGGGGTTATGGTTTGATTTCAACCATTTAGTTAGTAACTAGTTAGTTTAGTTAGGTATCTAAATTAGTGTAATAGTGTGTTATGTAATATAACGGGTGTTAGGGTGCTCGGGGACCCTAACTAGCTTGGAAAAATAAAAACAATGCTTCTAGAATTATTTTGGTGTTCCGGGTAAAGTCCGGTTGTTCGGTTAGATACTGATTCGTTAAAAGTGCTTAATTACACTTTTTAGTGTCTTTTAAGTACCTTTTTGTAGCACTTTCGATTCCCGACACTTAGGGAAGTATTCTGGGTAATAAAACGTAATTTCTGCATAATATTTGAGTGCCAAAATGCTGATTATAGCTGAATTATATAAAATTCTGCACTTAAAGTGCGTTTCGGGTGCTTTTTAGTGCTTATTTTTGCTTCCGGAGAGTATATATATTAAACCCTTGTATGTACTCTTGGGTTTTAATGTATTCTTGTTGTCGGACCTACACCTAGGCTCCAATTTTTATTGTATGACTGCTTTCTGCAGTTCTGTTGACACAGTGTGTCTTACCGGTGAGTTTACTAGTATATCTGACGCAACGCTTTCGTTTATGCATAAAGCAATATTTTGTAGTATACAACGTGCATGAATTCACTTGTTTAGTATGTGTTCAGACATTGCTGACAATTAAGCACATAATTGCAATCATTAACTAATAGTTAGAGTGTACGGAAATTACCGGTTTCGTGCCAGTTGTCACAGTCTCCCCCCGTTAAAAGAATTTCGTCCCGAAATTCAGGCTGAATTAACTCTCGCAGGAGTCTTCTTGAATAGGTGGGGATACTTTTCTTTGAACTGGTCTTCGCGTTCCCATGTGTACTCGGGTCCGTGCTTAGAGTTCCAACGTACTTTGACAAGTTTAACAGTGTTCCTCCTGGTCTTGTTGACTTTCCAGTCTGTAACCTCAACAGGTTGTTCTGTAAATCGGAGGGCGTCATCAATATGCACTTCATCCCCCGGGATGATCACGTTTTCTTGTGTTGGACTCTTCTTGCGATTGGATACATGGAACGTATCATGTACTCCATTAAGTTCTTCCGGTAACTCCAACTTGTATTCCACGGTACCAATTCTTTCTAGAATCTTGAATGGTCCGATGTATCGTGGATTCAGCTTTCCACGTTTTCCGAATCTGACTACGCCCTTCCAAGGTGAGACTTTTAACAACACTTTGTCTCCCACCTCGAATTCTACTGGTTTTCTTTTCAGATCAGCGTAGCTCTTTTGTCGATCTCGAGCCGCCTTAATGCGCTCTCGGATCTGCACAATCTTGTCGGTTGTCTCTTGTACAAGTTCAGGACCAACCATACATTTATCTCCAGCATCTGCCCAACATAAGGGAGATCGGCACTTGCGGCCATACAGAGCTTCGAACGGTGCGGCTTTTATGCTCGTATGATAACTGTTATTGTAGGAAAACTCAACTAAAGGTAGATGAGTATCCCAACTGCCGCCCAGATCCATGACACATGCGCGAAGCATATCTTCCAACGTTTGTATAGTCCGTTCACTCTGGCCGTCTGTTTGTGGGTGGAAGGCCGTGCTTAGATCTAATTGAGATCCAAAGGCTTCCTGAAATGATTGCCAGATTCTTGAAACAAAGCGTCCATCTCTGTCTGAAATGATTGAGATAGGCACTCCATGACGTGCCACAATTTCTCTTAAGTATATCTCTGCAAGCTTTCCAGAGCTGTCCTTCTCTCAGATCGGTAGGAAATGCGCAGATTTCGTTAATCGGTCAACTGTTACCCATATCATATCGTGCGCTCTCGGGGTCCTGGGTAATTTCTTTATGAAGTCCATCGAGATTTGCTCCCATTTCAACATGGGTATCTCTGGTTGTTGTAGTAGGCCGGATGGTTTCTGATATTCAGCCTTAACCTTAGCACAGGTTAGGCATTTTCCAACATAAACAGCAACGTCGCTTTTGAGTCTCGGCCACCAATAATATTCTTTCAAGTCTTGATACATTTTGTCCGATCCTGGATGGATCGAATATCTCGATTTGTGGGCTTCATCAAGGATGACTTCTCGTATGCCACCATAGAGTGGAACTCAAATACACTTCTTGAAGTATAAGGCTCCCTCTTCGTTTGGCACCATGTATTTCAGCATACCCCGGAGGTATTCAGCTTTACGGTTCTCTCCTTTAAGAGCTTTTTGTTGTGCATCGCGAATGCATGCAGTGAGGTTCGTTCGAATAGTCATTTCCAATGCTCGAACCCTTAGGGTCTTAACCCTTTCTTTTTGGCTTAGTGCGTCTGCTACGACGTTTGCCTTTCTAGGATGGTACTTGATCTCACAGTCGTAATCATTTAGCAGCTCGACCCATCGCCGCTGGCGCATATTCAATTCCTTCTGATCAAATATGTGCTGTAAGCTTTTGTGATTTGTGAAAATTGTACATCGAGTACCATATAGATAGTGTCGCCAGATCTTCAAGGCGAATACCACTGCGCCCAGCTCCAGGTCGTGAGTGGTATAGTTTCTTTCATGCACCTTCAGTTGTCTTGAAGCGTAAGCGATGGCTTTTTGGCGTTGCATGAGCACACAACCCAAGCCTTGTCGTGAGGCGTCGCAGTATACCATGAAGTCTTCAGTGCCTTCGGGTAATGATAATATCGGTGCATCGCATAGCTTGTTTTTAAGTAGCTGGAAGGCTTCTTCTTGTTTAACACCCCAATCGTATTTCTTGTCTTTCTGCGTAAGGGTCGTTAGCGGTTGAGCTATCTTTGAGAAATTCTCGATGAATCGCCGATAATAGCCTGCTAAGCCCAAAAATTATCGAACTTCAGTTGGGGTTTTGGGAGCTTCCCAATTCTTTATTGCTTCTATCTTGGACGGGTCAACATGAATGCCCTTCTCATTCACAACGTGACCAAGAAATTGTACTTCGCGAATCCAGAATTCGCATTTTAAGAACTTTGCATAAAGCTTCTCTTTCTTCAGTAGTTCCAAGATGGTTCTGAGATGTTGCTCGTGCTCTTCTTTCGTTCACGAGTAAATCAGGATATCATCGATAAATACAATCACGAATTTATTGAGATATGGTTTGCATACGCGGTTCATCAGATCCATAAAGACCGCTGGTGCATTTGTCAGCCCAAATGGCATCACAAGAAATTCGTAGTGCCCATATCGTGTTCTGAATGCAGTCTTAGGTGCGCTTTCCTCTTGGATTCTCAGCTGATGGTATCCAGATCGAAGGTCGATCTTGGAATAGTAGCTTGATCCTTGCAGTTGATCAAATAAGTCATCAATCCTCGGTAGCGGGTACCAATTCTTGATAGTGACCTTGTTCAATTCCCTGTAATCGATACACATCCGCAGTGTTCCATCCTTCTTCTTTACGAACAACACTGGAGCTCCCCAGGGCGAGAAGCTTGGCCTTATAAATCCTTTATCCAACAACTCCTGTAGTTGTGTAGACAATTCTTGCATTTTGGATGGTGCGAGTCGATAGGGAGCCTTGGCCACAGGAGCGGCTCCTGGAACCAAGTCTATACGGAATTCAACTTGTCGTTGCGGAGGTAGTCCTGGCAGATCTTCGGGAAAAACATCAGGGAATTCCTTCACCACAGGAATGTCTTCGAGTTTTGGCTCCACAGCCTTCTTATCTACCACGTGTGCTAGGAAGGCAACACATCCTTTCCTTAAGCACTTCTGTGCCTTCATACAACCGATGATTCGAAGAGGCGCGTCTCGTTTTTCTCCATGCATGATGAGAGTTTCATCATTCGCCAGAGGGATGCGAATGATTTTCTCATGACATACAACTTCAGCTTTGTTCTTGGACAGTCAGTCCATTCCGACCACTACATCGAAGCTACCCAATTGAATAGGTTAGAGGTCGATGCTAAATCTTCGTTCACCAAGTTCTAGTGTGCAGCCTCTAACAACTTCGCCCGATTCAACAAGTTTACCAATGGCTAGTTCTATGGAATAAGGAATTTCTAATCTACTAGATTCTATTCCAAGCATGCGTTTAAATTCCACACACATGAAGCTATAATCGGCGCCAGTGTCAAATAATATGGATGCAAAGTGATTGTTAATGAGAAACATACCGGTGACCACGTTAGGGTCCTCGCGTGTGTTCTTTGCTCCAATCACAAATGCTCGAGCCTGAGCATTGTTTCCCTCTGGGCAGTCCTTCATGAAATGATCATTGCTTCCACATCTGAAGAATCCTTGGTTCCGCCCTTTCCCGTTACCATTCTTGTTACCAGCACCATTTCCATTCCGGTTCTTTCCTTTTCCCCAACAGTCTTATGTTTGATGACCCAACTTACCACATTTGTCGCACCTTGGAATACAACAAGCTCCTTCATGATGATACTTACATTTTTGGCATTTAGGCATGGAGCCTTGGTATGCTTTGGTTGCAAGGGTCTTCGTCTCCTGAGGTGGGTTAGTGTCACGCTTCTTGCTGAAACCCTTGTTGTTGCGAGTTGCTTGATTCAAGTTGGCATGTTTCCTTTTCTTGTCGCCGGATGACTCAGCATGCGTCTCGTCCTTCTCTGTTGGGTTCAGTGATAGCTTCTTCATAAGAACACAATCTTCAGTAAGGCTGACAGCCAGAGTTACAGCCTCGGTGATTGTTTGTGGTTTGGCCGAAGTTACCATGCCACGGAATTCTGAGGCCAGTCCCCAAATGTAGCGTTTAACGCACTTAAACTCAGGAGTCACCATATAGGGAATTACCCTAGACAAATCATGGAACCTTCGTGTATACCCAGTGATGTCTGTACCTACCATGGTTAAGTGCCAGAACTCAGTCTCCAACCTTTGGAGTTCAGCACGAGAGCAATACTTCTCTCTCATTCTTTCTTTCAGTTCCTCCCAAGTTAGGCCATAAGCGGCATCATCGCCCAAAGTTTGGACTTGCAAGTTCCACCAAGTCAGAGCTTCATCTACAAACAGCCCATTAGCAAAGGTGACTTGCTAATCCGCGGTACACTTGCTCATACGGATAGTAGCTTCAGTCTTCTCCGTCCAGCGCACAAATGCTACTGCACCTCCTGTGCCGTCATAGTTCATCGGCTTGCAGTCGAGAAACTGCTTGAAAGTGCATCCTTGAACTGCATTGCCTCCAGACGAATCACCATGCCCGTTACGTCTAGCATTGCTTGGTCCTCCACTGTCTTGAGTATGGTTCGCCTCGTACTGGGGGCGATAGCAGCGGAGATCCTTTCTTCCAGTAGAGCTTCCAGCTCTAAAGCCGTTCTTAGTAGTGGGGGAGGAGGAGGTTGATCATCATTGCGAGCAGTCACAGCTTTCCTGGGTGCCATGTTCTGACAGAACATAACACAATAGGGTTAAACATTTGTTAGATATCATCATACTAGACAGTAGTAGTATATATATTCACAGGTATATACCACATAAGTGACATCAAACAATTATTACTCTAGCAGAGTACTTAGTAGGCTTGCACTGAGGGGATCTATACGTGACAAGACTTGTTGTGGTTTCTGTGCACTGACTTCCATAATTATGTATGCATCCATAATTACGTAACTCCTTACACAGTCCGCACAGTTCATTTCATCCTCGTATTTCTTCCTTCAGGTGGGCCATCGCTTTCAGATAAAGTCACGTATACTTGTGACCTTCTACTTCTAGTATATGCTAATTATCACACATAATTGCAAATAATTTCTAGTCACTGACAAGTGCTACTCAAGTGCACTCTAAGTCTCGTAGTGTCTTTTCTAGACTCATGTAGACAGTTTCAGGCAGTGGATGTCGCGGGATGTTTTATGCAATGAAAACTCTTTGAAAAATTGTTTTCGTGAAAGGATCCTAGAGATTGTAGACTAGACTCGAGAAGGAATCTTGGTTCACTACAATCGCAGCTCTGATACCAATCTGTCACACCCCTTTCTGCGGCGGAAGCACGAGGTGTGATCATGAAAGGTTCTCATTGCATATGAAGAGAAAACATACTACATGCTCAAAAGTAACTTCAAACATTACATTACTGAAATCATAAGTCAAGTGTTTACAACACTAGATAACATATTGTCTTAAAAGTCACAACTTTATTTAAAGATAAACAAAGCGACATCCACGAGCATGAGTAAGACCACACGCACATCCATCCTAGTTACCTGAAATACATGTGAGTTTTGGAAAAAAAAAAACGTCAACATAATGTTGGTGTGAATTCATGCAGTTTTTGTATTTCACGTTAGTATACTTTTAATGAAACATAGTTTGTGTCATGTATAAATCAAGTTTTCATATATAAATCAAGTATCCATGTATACACCACGTACTCATGTATAATTCAATTTTTTCTTGAGTACCCCACGTACTCAAGTATAATTCCCGTTTTCTTGAGTACCCCACGTACTTCAAGTATAATTCAAGTTTTTCTTGAGTACCCCACATACTTCAAGTATTAATCAAGTTTTTCTTGAGTACCCCACGTACTTCAAGTATTAATCAAGTTTTAGTATGGTATGAATTTTATGTAAATAAAGTATTACTGTAAGTATCAGGACTGTTAATGGGTTGCAAAGCCATTAACATGTGACACGACATAGGAAGTCACCAAACCTTAGGCATTTAGTTGGTATATTCTGAGACACAAAAGCACTACTCGATACTCGCCCTCACCGAGAGTGTGGCTGCCCGGCACCCGTTAGATCTAACCTTTTGTTTTGCGGTCTAGGTATATTGTTGATTAATGGTGCTAATGTACCCTATTCGTGACATGATTTCTCGTATCATTTCTCATAACGCATCCTGCTTGGTACTCGTCCTCACCAAGTGCGCTTCTTATATTCTTATATTTTGTCACACTAGGTACTCGTTCTCACCCAGTGTGCTTCTTGTTATCATACCATTAATAAACATAGTAATATTTGTACCTGTATTTCACCCCCGAAGTTATATAACTGAAAACAGTTAAAAGAAAAGGGGAAGCATGAACTCACAACTTTGCGTTCCTTGCGTCGTAAACTTCACCGGATTTGCTTAATTAACGTCGTGACCTATACGCGTTTTGTTAACGTTAGTCACTAGACTTGCGTCGCACAAGTACAGTCACTCTCTTTTGTATTAGTATTGTTGTGTTAAAAATATTTATATTTCTAACTAAGTATCTTACTTATATTATTTTCTCAAAAATTAATATAAGTATCTCGTATTTTGCACTTTGCACCCGAATTATGTATCTTGTATGTCGTATGTGTATTTTTGGTGTTTATACTTCTCATGAGTATTTAGTGTATTTTTTAAGTCTTAATACACTAGCACGTATAACACATACTATATACACTTAGCACAAAAGTTGGTGATCAAATAATATATATATTTTTCTCAAAAATATATACATACTTAATATCCTTTTTTATTCTTGAAGGAAACCTCATTTGTTGTCACCAAAAATTAGGGAAACCTTGGTAATATTTTTAAATACATTTTTAGGGAATAAGTTTCTCAAAAACTTATATTTTTCTAAGTGTCAAAATTTATAGAAATTTTGACAGAGTTTCCCCTAAAAATGGAGGTTTCCCATGTTTTCAAAACATGTGTTTATTTTCTTTTAAAGCATCAACAATATCAACAACACAATCTTTAATTACCAAACTTGTCAAAACAAGCATATACCACAAACTTATGAAAGTGTTTCTTTATTAAATCCTCTTGTCACACAAGTGTTTACACACTTGTTTGTTCACAAAAAAGCTTTTAGTTTGTGTAAGATCCGGCTTTAAAACAAGTATTGTATCTTTTACTTGGTTTTTCCGAAAAACCACTTGTAGATCTTTAGATCTACTAGTTTTGGACTCCATTTTACAAGAAAAATCACTTTTACACAAGTTCATGTTCATGAGTGTAAGGGTTCATCATCTTGCTACTTTTACACTTAACATATTGCTAGTTCATGTTCCATGAACATGATCTTGCATGGTTAGATGACGAT
This sequence comes from Helianthus tuberosus, assembly GCA_030545235.1. Classification (NCBI taxonomy): domain Eukaryota; kingdom Viridiplantae; phylum Streptophyta; class Magnoliopsida; order Asterales; family Asteraceae; genus Helianthus; species Helianthus tuberosus. The sequence continues at coordinate 106,842,210 of CM060383.1, forward strand.
CCGTTCCACTACTAGCCACTAACAACATAAAATAACCCTTTCTAAAAAAGATTCACAAGATTTACACCATTTGTTTCACTTTAACCAACTAGTTTATCATACTTTCAAGTCTTTTAGTTTTGTCTTTGTGTGTTCTCGAGTTTTAACCGTTAAATCTCTTATTAACCACCTTAAACATGAACAAGAGAGTGTTTAGAAGCACTTACAACTAGCTCGTGGCTAGGGAAGAATCAAAGCAAAAACTAGGTGGATAAAAGCAACATAGTGAGGTTCTTGAGATTCCGAAAGCACCGGGTCTCCTCATATGATCTCTTGCACCTTGGGATGTAAGTGGAATAGCAAGATCAAACTTGAATGATGGGTGGAGGATGGATGATGGTTTCGGCCGATCCAAAGGAGAGAAGAGAGAAAGAGCAATTTTGTGTTGGTGTTTTGAAGTGAATGATGGTTAACCTCTAAGTATACTTATAGCCCACGTTATATGTTTAACCAATAGGTAAGGTGTCATCAAGATATTAGACAAGCCTTATTATAATAATCAAAAATTGGTGGAGGGTGTCCCACATGGGGAAATCGATCGGTTAGGGGGGGGGGGGGGTTATGGTTTGATTTCAACCATTTAGTTAGTAACTAGTTAGTTTAGTTAGGTATCTAAATTAGTGTAATAGTGTGTTATGTAATATAACGGGTGTTAGGGTGCTCGGGGACCCTAACTAGCTTGGTAGTTTTTCGGGTCTTGGTTTGTGTTTTGAGTGTTTTGCAGGAATCATAACCATCGAGGAGCTGAAATTATGAAGAAACGGCATTCCAGGTAAGTCCCAACACTTAGAAAACATTTAGGATGGTTTTGGGGAGGTTGGGTATGACTTAGAAATTTTCCAAGGCATGGAACTCAAAATTTTACGCAACCTACTATTAAAAACAGCCCCTAGCGCGCCGCCACTGCAATCTGACCTCTCCATCGCGTAACGCGACCCCTCAGGTCATAAATTCAGTTTGAACCGACCCGTGGCATCGCGCGACCCTGAATAACCTTGTCCGTCGCGTTTCGCGACCCCCTACCTTGAACTCCCTATTTGAACCCCGCTGTGGCGTGACGCCACGGCTGTCATATCTCCTCGTCGCGTAACGCGACCGCTTGTTAGATCGTTTAAACCCCCTTTTTCCTCAGCTTTCTTCCCCAAAACACCCATAACCCTAACCTGTCCCTCTCTATCGCCGAACACACCTAAAACCACCATTACTCCACCGGTTCACCACCAAATCCCAACATCTTACCACTATTCTGACCGGAAATCAGTCGCGACCAAGCCCCACCATACAAAACTCATTTCGCACCGCTGATTCGGTTCGATTCATGACCACCCTTCATGACAAAACTAAAGCTTTTTCTTGCTAATTTCAAGCGAATCAGGTATGTTTTCTTGTTTAGGCTCGTATACACACACTGTTTTGAATCAATTTTGATGTTTTTGTAGAACTTTAGTTGAGTCGTTTTAGGTCATGTGTTTCAGGTCAGTCGAGTCATTTTTGTCGGTTCGTTTCGAGTCTAGTGTGGTTTTGTTTTCGGGTCAGATATACGTCTGTTCCGAGTGGAGTCAATCTTGTTTTTTTTTTTTTTTTTGGGTCAATCATGTTTTAGTATAGCTAGTGAGTCTGGTTCGAATACACTTTGTCGGATCATTTGTGAGCCATTCTGTTTAATCGAGTCAGTTTGCTGATAGTGTCGTAAAAAGGGTGCGGCTGGTTTTGGTTTGGGCTTTATTGCACATGCTACTATAATATCTTGTGGGATCATTGCCGTTTTTTTATTGCCATTGCTTTGATGAATATTGGTGGGTATGTAGTACGTCGACACTTGAATTTCGAACCTTCCACAAAGAAACGGAATTTTTGCAAAAAGGGAAACCCTTCTTTAACTAGGCGGACTTTTTCAAACGCTAAAAATTTGGTTTTAAATTAATAAACGGCTGAATTTGTGCAAGGTTGGACTTCAATGTCTTGGTTAGGCACTAGAATTTAATTGCGGACAATTAAAGTGCCGAGAGGGGGTAGTGTACATTGAGTCCAATTTAGTGTCTTTTTGTTCTTTTTAGTCCGTTTTAGTCCAGTTCGAGTCAAATTTAGTCGGTCTTGGGTTTACTTGCATGTACAAGTGAATTAGGCTCGCCCGTACTCAATCTCCATTCGGGCGAGTTTAATTATCACTTAGCATTTGTAAAAAGTAACCCGGTGTTTCTAATTCAACTTTATTTTCAGAATTAGCCGCGAATGAAATGCTATACGGGTATTCTAATCTTTTAGAAAAAAATTATAAAAATCCAAAAAAAAAAAACAATTTTCAAAATTTCAAAATTTCAAAAATTCAAAAAAATTTAAAAAATTGAAAATACCAAAAATAGTTTGTGATTACTGATTATCTGCTTGTTTTGTCTTGTTAAATATCTGTTTTGCAGACATGGCAGCTGCGGGTAGTAGTAGAGGAGGTAGTGGTAGGACCCGGAAGAGGAGTGCGGATCAGATAGCACCACATGATCCGATAGCTCAGGAGACTCGGATTTTACAATAGGTGCTACGGATCCGAGATTGAGAAAAATTAAGTATCAAAGGGCTCATGAATGGATTCCAACAAGTAAAGATAATAGACTTGACCACCCGATACTGCAGTTCGAGTTAGGTACAAATGAATTGGATAAATACGATTAGTTGAAGGATACGGACCTATTTCAGCACAGGGGCATAGATTGGACTTGGTTGGATTAATTAGGTTCTAGGCAGGAGGTGTTGGACCTCCTGGGTCCAAAGTTGACTGAGGTGCTAGATTGTGGGTTAGAGTAGTATGAGGAACTAGTGTTGGAGTTTCACAGCACATGGAAACACAAAGAAGGAAAGTTTGAGGATAACAAAGCTGTGTCTTTCAGTATGGGGATGCAAGTATTCAAGATGAATATGGCGAGGTTTGCTATTTTGTCTAGTTTTTATACGGAGGAAGAGGTGAAGCAGCCCGGGTTTGTGACTAGTCTGAAGGTGCATACACTACTGTGAGGGAGCACAGTGTTGGAGGGGATGAGCTACGTCGTTTCTGGAGGACGATTTCCGACCACCCATTTGCAGTTACGAACCTGATTACTTCGGTTCTTAATCCTTTATATCGGTATGTTTTGAAGATCTTGTCGACTACATTAGTGGGGCGGAAATCGGGTGAAAATAAAGCAAACTGGATTGAGTTGTTCATTCTTATGTGTCGGGTGGAGAACCGGGAGATGAACTTAGATACGGTGTTAGCGGATTCTTTCAGCAGGGGGCGTAGGGATGGTCATCGAGCTGCGTTGGCTATGGGCCCATATATCACTCGTATTGCATTGAGTTTGGGGGTGTTTGACAAATATATCGCCAGATTCCTACATGAAGGGCCGAAGACGATGACGTTTGGTAATAAGGAGTTGCAGCAGGCTGGGATTGTGTCGTATACTAAGCCTTACAGCTAGGAGCCGATTAGGCAGGGCCCGCAGGTGCAGCCGCCTGAGGGACATCCAGCTGAGGATGTGATGATGCAGATCGATCCAACTCACCGTCAGCGGCCACCACAGCGACATGAGCGGCCAGAGCGTTTTTTTATTGCCATTGCTTTGCTGAATATTGGTGGGTATGTAGTACGTCGACACTTAAAGTTCGAACCTTGGACAATGAAACATAATTTTTGCAAACAGGGAAACCCTCCTTTAACCAGGCGGACTTTTTCAAAAGCTAAAAATTTGGTTTTAAATTAATAAACGGCTGAATTTGTGCAAGGTTGGACTTCAGTGTCTTGGTTATGCACTAGAATTTAATTGCGGACAATTAAAGTGTCGAGAGGGGGTAGTGTACATTGAGTCCAATTTAGTGTCTTTTTGTTCTTTTTAGTCCGTTTTAGTCCAGTTCGTGTCGAATTTAGTCGGTTTTGGGTTTACTTGCACGTACAAGTGAATTAGTCTCGCCCGTACTCAATCTCCATTCAGGCGAGTTTAATTATCACTTAGCATTTGTAAAAAGTAACCCGGTGTTTTTAATTCAACTTTATTTTTAGAATTAGCCGCGAATGAAATGCTATACGGCTATTCTAATTTTTTAGAAAAAAAAATTATAAAAATAAAAAAAAAAACAAATTTTAAAATTTCAAAAATTAAAAAAATTAAAAAAAAATTAAAAAATTGAAAATACCAAAAATAGTTTGTAATTACTGATTATCTGCTTGATTTGTCTTGTTAAATATCTGTTTTGCAGACATGGCAGCTGCGGGTAGTAGTAGAGGAGGTAGTGGTAGGACCCGGAAGAGGGGTGCGGATCAGATAGCACCACAGGATCCGATAATACAGGAGACTCTGATTTTACAAATAGGTGCTACGGATCCGAGATTGAGAAACATTAAGTATCAAAGGGCTCATGAATGGATTCCAACAAGAAAAGTTAATAGACTTGACCACCCGATACTGCAGTTCGAGTTAGGTACAAATGAATGGGATAATACGATAAGTTGAAGGATACAGACCTATTTCAGCACAGGGGGATAGATTGGACTTGGTTGGATTAATTAGGTTCAAGGCAGGAGGTGTTGGACCTCCTGGGTCCAAAGTTGACTGAGGTGCTAGATTATAGGTTAGAACAGTATGAGGAGCTAGTGTTGGAGTTTCACAGCACATGGAAACACAAAGAAGGAAAGTTTGATGATGACAAAGCTGTGTCTTTCAGTATGGGGATGCAAGTATTCGAGATGAATATGGCGAGGTTTGCTATTGTGTCTGGTTTTTATACGGAGGAAGAGGTGAGGCAGCCCGGGTTTGTGACTAGTGTGAGAGGTGCATACACTACTGTGAGGGAGTACAATGTTGGAGGGGATGAGCTACGTCGTTTCTGGAGGACGATTTCCGACCACCCATTTGCAGTTACGAACCTGATTACTTCGGTTCGTAATCCTTTATATCGGTATATTTTGAAGATCTTGTCGACTACGTTGGTGGGGCGGAAATCGGGTGAAAATAAAGCAAACTGGATTGAGTTGTTCATTCTTATGTGTCGGGTGGAGAACGGGGAGATGACCTTAGATACGATGTTAGTGGATTCTTTCAGCAGGGGGCGTAGAGGTGGTCATCGAGCTGCGTTGGCTATGGGCCGATATATCACTCGTATTGCATTGAGTTTGGGGGTGTTTGACAAATATATCCCTAGATTCCAACATGAAGGGCCGAAGACGATGACGTTTGGTATTAAGGGGTTGCAGCAGACTAGGATTGTGTCGTATACTGAGCCTTACGGCTGGGAGATGATTAGGCAGGGCCCTAAGGTGCAGCCACCCAAGGGACATCCAGCTGAGGATGTGATGATGCAGATCGATCTAACTCACCGTCAGCGGCCACCACAGTGACATTAGCGGCCAGCGCCACAGTACTCGCGTAGGCAGCCACCACCTGAGCAGCTTACTTTAGAGTTGTTATCTGGCTATGTGGAGCAGAGATTCGACAGGCTTGAGCACCTCATTCAGACATGTCAGGAGAGACAGGAGGAGGCTCTCCGGTATGTTATGAGCAGGCATGGTATGGGGAGTCCGGATTTCTTTCAGCCGAGAGAGCATGGCGGCTCGGCTGGTGCTGGAGAGAGGTTTGATCTGGGTCCCCCGTTTCATGTATTTGGTGAGGGTGGCTCAGGAGTAGGTGGACGAGAGGATAGCAGTAAGGTGACTTCCAGCGAGCATGGTGATGATTAGTGTGGGGATGATGAGGATGCAGCTGCAGCACTGATGGACTATATCATTTGTTTTTTTTATTTTTATGTTGTTTTTATCCTCATATGTTGGCTTGTACTTATACTTAAATACGTTGAACAGGTTGGTTGGGCAGGGTGGTTTGGGTTGTGTTTGAAACTGATACTCTTGATGATATATATTATGATATTTTGGTAGTTTGTTGATGATGTTGATAGGTTGATGTTAGTTGCCGCTTTCGTTCGCATGTTCGAGATTAGGAGTTGTTTGTTGAGCGCGTTTCGAATTGGAGGGCTTATGTGGAAACGACTGGCACTTTGACAGTCTCACATATTCAGCTAAGTCGTTTCCCTTGTATTCTTTTACTTATTTATTTCGTTTTCAGTTTTTATTTTTAGGTAGTTAGTGAGTCGTATTTCCGTTTTGGCATTAGGGACAATGCAATCTTTAAGTGTGGGGATGGGATGCACGTAAATAGTAATGGTAATCGAGTCTTAAATATGAAAAATACAAAAAAAAAATTGAAAAATCCAAAAAAAAAATTTGAAAAAATCCAAATTTTTTTTTTGGAAAATCAGAAAATGTCTTTTGGATAAAGAAATTTGCAAATTAACACGGAAAATGATAGAAAATATGAGTTTTTGCTCGGGTTCAAATAATAATAATATGAGATTAAATAAATCGAGCTTGTGTCTAGTTAGAGATATGGGAATAGGCCCGGGTTTGGTTTTAAGTCCCTTTGATTTAATATACCTTAATTGTCGGTCTACTAGTGGGTTTTCATCTGGGAAATATGGGAAATTGAAACCGCCAATAAGAGTATAAAGAATGTCGTTGTAAGTTAAAACCGTTAGAATTTTTAGTCATGAAAAATGAAAAAAAAAAAAGAAAAAAATAGAGAAAAAATGAGCTAGAAACTGAATGAAAGTAGCACAGGCCTATGTAATCTTGGTTGGGGATAGTGACATTACAACCGGATACCTCTAGGATGTGTGAAATCGAAATTGCAAAAATAACAAAATTGCCGAAGCCTACGTAATCCGAGTTGGGGATAGCGACTCTAAAACCAGAATGCCTCTAGGTTAGGTGAAGCAACGTCTACGCTCATTAAAAGAAAAGAGAAAAATGAGGAAAAAGAAAAAAAATTGATTTTAAATTCTCCTGGTTTTGATATAAGACGGTTGGGAATTGGTCCAGTGATCGTTCCTTTTGTTCTATAAGTTTGAGGCGGGAATAGGTGGACCATAGCTTCTAGCGTGAGACCCTAGGTAGATTGACCGCACTTAAACTAAATTCGCATGATAAGGGCTTAAGACTGGATGTGGGTTTAAAGGGACAAATATATTCGCAATCGCGGCTAATGCAAGCTTTGATTTTAACAAAATATAAATATGTTTTTGACCCGAATATCTAAACTTTTCTGATTCCATAGCATAATTCCTTTTCGAGGACGAAAAAAGAGTAAGTGTGGGGATATTTGATGTATTGCAAAATACATCTCTTATTCGTGTAAAGTTTGTATAGTTTTCCTTTATTTTTAGTTTAGTTTTGTTTAGAATTTCGTCACTTTGATTAGATCTCGGTTTACAGGTCATTAAAGCTGAAAATGTCGCAAAACGATGGAGAATGAGCTGAGTTTGGGAGTTAGAATGGTTTTTGAGAATTTGGAGTGTTGAAGTTGATCAAAAACTTATATTTCTGTGAAAATCACGGGCTCGCGCTACGCCACAAGGAACCCTCATAGCCGTCGCGCTACGCTAGCATTTAAATATTAATTTTTAGCACCTTTAGCCGTCACGCCACGCGACCTCGAAGACACATACCCGTCGCGCGACGTGACGGGTTGGTTTGACGGCTAATCTTTGTTCGTTGACCAGGGGTTACGTATAAAATGTGACACCCGGCTTTTCAGGCCGTACCGTACAATTGTAGCACATGTTGTAAATAGGCAATAGTGCCATATTTTACTGATTATGATGCTTATATGTGAAATTTAATGAGTTGGTAAATTTAAACTTTGATAAAAATTATGTTGGAAACGGTAAAATAAACGCTTATCGCGCAACGGTTAAAATGCGAAACGAACATCGGTGACCACCCGATCAGTGTTAAAATCCTAAAAATAGTTTCTTATGATTAGAATAATTATTTAATTATATCCGTGTGGAAAAATAATTTAAAACGCTAGGAAACTCTATTTTTCGAGTTTAAGCGCGTACCGCGCGATGCAGTGCGTGTACCGACAAAATACTGTCAACACAGCCTGTCAAAGCAACTGATAATCATTTTAATAATAATTTGATGAATTTATTACTTTAGAATGATAAAAATAAATAAAAACGCTTAAATCCCTATTTTTGCGATTTTAAGCGCGTACCGTGCAGTACAGCGCGCATACTGCCAAATACCGGCAACGTCGCCAGTCCCGGCTAACAAAATATTGTTCAATAATATTTGGGTGAGTTTATTTTTATAGAGTGTTAAAAATAAATTAAAACGCGCTAAAACGGGTTAAAACCCTAGATAAAATACCCGGTATCCAGTAAAATACCTGTTTTTACACTTATTACATATATATATATATATATATATATATATATATATATATGTTGTTAGTGTGTGTGCGTGAGGTGTATGTGTGTGTAGTGATAGATGGCAGCCCATAAACACACTCTCTCTCCTCTCTCATACTATTATTGGTCTTGTTGGGAGGTGGTGTGATCTTCTATGTAAGAAACCTTATGATTTCTTTTAAAAACTCAAGAAAGCTCATAAAATAATGACACAAATCACTAACTTCTCTCTCTCTCTAAAGAATTCAGCCGAACACCCCTTCTCACCTCAACAATTTCGAAATTTCAAACAAATTTCTTGAAGATTTAAGTTGATTTCAAACAAGTTTCAAGTTGGTATGAAGATTCAAAGGTGTTTTCAAGATGAAACAAGCTCCATAACATCAAAATCTTGTCAAAACCCCACTTGAATCTTGAGGGTATAAAACTAATCTTTTAAAAATGTTCTTGATTATTTTACGGAGAAGAAGATAGTAAAAGTTTCTCTTGATTCTTAAGAAATTTCACAAACTTGAAAGTAATAACAAATGGGTTTTCAAAGAAAATAAAAATGGATATATATATATATATATACTAGTCACTTACCCGCGCGATGCGGCGGGAGTGGCGATTTACAATAGGATACTCGTTTACCGTTAGTTTATCCGTCGTCTCGTGATATATCGTATAGTACTTAAGTTAGTTTTCTTATTCGTGATCTTGTACAAGAATAGTACAACAATGAATGGGAACATGTCATCTTCAGAAAGGGTTAGAGTGGGCATTTATCAATCGCAAATTACAAAAGCAGAAATGAGGGCCCGGAACACTAATCCACACCCCGATAGCCGATACGGATATGATTGAAAAACACACAACCTGGCCGGTTGTATGAGCTTATTAACATTTTATAATATTTTGGATATATATTTACGTAAATCATTAATTGCAGAATAAAAGTTTAAAACTATTATTGACACTTAATTTTAATAGTAAAAACTTTGGTTACATAAATATGCTCAACTCACTGTTTTTAATACGTTATATAATATGTAGTTTTTGTTTTCTTTTTTTCTAATTCTTATTATCCAATACATTATGAACATAACGTATGATTGATTAGTTGCAATGTTGAGGAAATGACACTATGTATGTAACCCCAACACATTTTCACCTCGTTATAACTAAAGCTACATATACTGTATGAGACCCCAACACATTTTCACCAACTAAACCCACATATACTTCCACATCTTTTTGTATCTTTCATCAATGAAAAGGCTTAATAAATATTATGTAAAATAATTAATGTTCTCACATAACTTTGAAATAGAACATGCTTTTTAAAGTTCCTCGGACCACCATTTTAAAGTTCATACAAATCAAGCACAAAAATAAACCATAAGCCAATATTCATGATTCTTTTTCCCCGCATTACGCAGCAGGAAAAATCAAATATAATAAAAAAATACACATCTACATCCGCTATTTAATTTCATCCTCGATCTCATCTCTATGTTCCAAATATTAAATGAGCGTGGAGTCCACAAGCTAGCATGGTATTGCATTCCAACTCTTGTAATTGAAAAACAAAAAATATAACACAGTGATTAGTGAGGGACATGACTATTGACTAATACTGAATGCAAGCCGAAAGTATCTTATAAACTATACATTTCCACATTCCAATGACCAACTCACCTGAGTATCGACTAACCAATACAAAAGCCCTTCCTGCATTGCAAGATAAAAGGCTTCCTTCAGCAATGTTTTTTTACCAAAGTCGCCATCAATATTCATCCAGTTTGCCTGTGTACCTTTGCCATGCCTTTTACATTTGTTTAACCAAAACAGAGTCTACGGTCGCCATCACACGGTAAGTCATGGCGTCTACAGTCGCTTTGTCTTCAAATAACTCACCTGCAAGAATATCGGTTGTCCGGTTAGCAAGTCGTCTGATCACAACACAGAAAACATTTCATGAAGCCGAACCTGGTTCGACATGTCACATTCATGAAGGCCCAAACTAAACTTGATCATAAAGTCTTGGTTTAAGAAAGCACAAGCTTCTTTAAGGCATTTAGGTCTCAAAATCCAAGCCATGAGGTTAGAACTTAATGTGCGAACAATTTTTGGTGTTAAAATTACTACTAATCATGGTTTTAAAAAAAGATTGAGGTGCGCGCCTCAAGGCGCGTCTCTAAGAGAAACGCCCAAAAAACGATTCTGAGGCCATCAGGGGGTTTCTATTGTACGTGCGCCTTAGAAGGGCTGAGGCGCTAAAAAGGCTACGCCTCAAGGGTTTTTATATATTTTTTTTTATGTTTTCGACTTTTTCTGTCAATTTCAAGCAATTTATGCCTTTTTATTTGTGTTTTTGATGATTTTGGTGATGAATTTAGTGAGCATTATTATTTTTATAAGATATATAATTTTTATATTTGTTTTTAATTCCGCCTCGAGGCTTACACCTCATGAGGCGAAGGGAAAACGTCTCAAAACTCGTTTCCGTTTTTTAAACCTTGCTACTAATAAATAATTTACAATAACATAAGGTTATAAGTTATTAATTTTTGAACATTAAAAGTAATATATCAAAATAAATACAAAGAAAGCTCTAGATGCACCTTGTTACACAACCATTCTGTCCAAGAAGATACTTTACATAGAAGAGAAATAAGAATAAGACTAGGCATGTGGCACGTATACTTTATCTGAAACCAAAAGGAGCAAAGACATACATCAAATCTGTTGCATTTTATATTCCATTTCATAAACAAATTTGATAAAAGAGAGATATGGCTGACCTTGGTGGTTGAAGGGTTTTGGTAACGGGTCAGTAACTCTTTTTATGTTGCTGGTCGAGCCGACTTGGTTGACCAAAACACTTTTGACAATAGTTTTTTTTTGTTTGAAATAATTAGTGTGATGAATATGATTACCAAACTATATGATTACCATAATCTAAACTTTTAATAAATCAATATAAAAAATCTGACCCGTTTCCTTCGAACTTTTTATTTTACTCATTCAGCCCATTAGAAAAGAAGTCAAATTGTCCCCTTTATAAGCATACGGGTCGAAATTGCACCTCTGCTACAATTTTTTTACGCCATCAGATTTAAAAAATAGTGAATGTTATACTTGATGAGGTGGTTTCACAATAGAAGTCTTCCAAGTTCCAACTGCAAACGATAAAGACGAAGGAAGATTTCTTTTACTCATAGACCACCTACTTTTTCCGGTTCCGTTTTTCTTCCAAAAAGACAAGGTTTCAAATCATCAGAATAAGCAAAAAGACTTCCGGAATGTGAAATAGTGCTGCAAACGATCTTTCTCAAACCCTTGCTCTTAACTCGAAATCTTTGAAGCTGTTTATCTCATTTGATCCAACTGATACATCTACAACTACAACTTGCACCTGTGATAATCAATGTATCCAAAATAAAGATCACATTTTGATATAAACCCGCATCACAAAATCAAAAATTTGGTAGCAAAGAAGAACTAAAGATCACATTTTGATATAAACCCACATCACAAAATAAAAAATTGGTAGCAAAGGAGCACTAAAGATCACATCACAAATCAAAAATTGGTAGCAAAGAAGCACTAAAGATCACATTTTGATATAAACCCACATCACAAAATCAAAAACTGGTAGCAAAGAAGCACTAAAGATCACATTTTGATATAAACCCACATCACAAAATCATAAATTGGTAGCAAAGAAGCACAAATGAGTTCAATCTAAAGTAAAACCTAAGACCCACATCACATATGTAACACATAACTCTCTAATCCAACAACTGTTACAAAAACGTCATCAAAACGAATAAATTCAGTTATCACAAAAGACACAAAGCCTAAAGTCAACAAAAAAAATATGAGAAAAAGGAAAGAGAACAAACCAGGCTGTATCGGAAAATCTGTCGTCACAGTTGACTTTTGACCGTTTGATATAATATCAACTTGCAAAATTCACCCAACATCATACGTCTTTTCCTACACCATCAAACGCTTACAGTGTGATGGTGCTCCTAAGCTCACACGAGGCTCGATGAGTCTGTTTCTTTTTAAGTCAGGCATTACAAATCACCTTTCATATCAATACACACCCCAACGAAATGGGGTAACTGAGTGGAAAAAAACTGTCATTTGGCTTACATTTGGCTTACGACTGATCAGGTCTTGCTCTTTCTCAAGTTTTAGATCTTCAAAGTTATCAAGTATTCATCATATTACAAGCATTGTCATGGTTTCAAAACCTCATATATGTATAATAGTAAATCTAGATATCAAGTAAAACCTTAATTAGATACGAAAATATCACCCAGAACACAATTTTGCATAAACTGAGAAGTGAGAGGCCAAACAAGCCGCAACATTTCAAGTTCTAAAAAGATCAACGACAAAAGACTTAGCTATTACTCGTTACAACATTACCCTTGCTCCCTCCAAACATAAAGATAACTTCACAATGGCATTTCAGTCACAACACACTTTAATACCCGTATTTCCCTCCGTACACAGATCCACCATGGTCAGCAGCAGGTGGTGGTGCATGGGCGGCAAGAGGTGGTTGAGACGGGTAAGCAGGAGTATGACCCGGGTAAGGGTTATAGCTTCCTTGGGCAGGTGGCTGAGCAGTTGAATTCTGAGCTGATGTTGCCGCTTCAGCAACAAAATTCTGAACCAACAAACAAAACAAAAAAAAAAGGAAATATTGATTACCCACCAAAAGAAGTATACGACACATTAAATTGGTTACTAATAATCTCTAATGGGTCATCAGTAAGACCTCTTGTTTCTCGTATAGCAATGGTTGCACCACTGGCCCGTCTAATATAACTAATATTAGTGCCAATTACAGCATCGGCATATGAAAGAAGATTTGCATGTTCTGTGAGACCTACACATAAATAGCATCTCACTTTTGTGAATTTCGTTCAAACGTTTGTTTTTTCGCATTTGGATCCAAAAGGTTTGAAATCTTGGCATTTTTATTCGACTCATTAACCCCATCCATTTTTCTCCGTTAAGTGAGGGGCATTTATGTCTTTTAGTCGTTTTTTATTAAAAAGTCGGGTGAAAATGGCAAGATTTCAAACCTTTTGGATCCAGATGCGAAAAAAAAAATCTTTGGACGAAATTCCCAAAAGTAGCCAAACCTCAGTAACGAAAATGGCATTTTACTCTACAACCCCAAGAACCAGAACACACCTGTAAATCAAATAAAAATAATACTTAGAACGCATGTAACGTAGAAATGAAAACTGAAATAGATGGAAAAAAGAGGACCATATTCGCAGTAGGCTGTGCTGCAACACTTTGCACAGAAGTAGTATGTCCACGAAGAGTTCTATAAACTGCAAGCTTTAGGTTCTGTGCACGTGGCTCTGCGTAAACATTTAAAGAGAACATTATCTTGAAGCCGTGAATTCCAAAAGTCTGTTATAAGTAAAAAAAATGTAAAATTAAACAAAAGTCTGTTATAAGTAAAAAAAATGTAAAAAAAAAATGTAAAATTCCAAAAGCTGTGAATTCCAAAAGTCTGTTTAAAGAGAACATTGCTTTGTTTATCTGAATTGAATACACTTCAATCGTCTTCGCCTACTACCACAATCACCATTGTCCACGGGTAAAACTGTAACAAACAGAAGCAACTATCAGTTTGATAAACAACACACATTGTTCGTGTCCATGGTGGAGTTCGTGTCTTTGACACGGTGTCTTTTTAGTGTTTAAACATGTTTGACCTATTAAAGATTAAAAAAACTACAAGGCCTCCTACACAAGTCGTTGGAATGTTGTACCCATTCCCATAGCCTTCTGTGCAAATTTCTTGAGCTCCCTAATTGCCTTGGCTGCGTTCCTCTTAATGTGTTGTCACACAAAAAAGTTTCCTACAAATGGCAAAACAAAGCATCAAAATAAAGTTATTTCCATCACCAGCAAACAAAAATAATAGAAAAAAACAAAACATAGGAACCAAAACTAAACCATGGCAAGCCTAAATCACTACAAACCTCTTTCAGACATTGCAATTTCTAAATTCAGAAGATCAACCATGGCTAGCCTAAATCACTGCAAACCTCTTTCATACCTATAAAGATAAAATCCACACACATCAAAATTGTAACTTTTTACTTTAAAAACAGATACAACAAATGAGTCCAACAGTTGACTTTTTAAGCGTCAAATGAGTTAAGCTTTGACTTCAAAATCGACACAAACTGGTATGTTTTATATAGAAATCTGTACATGGACACAAATCAGACAAAAAAAAAGTTCTAATCTCAACAGAGTAACATAATCAACATAATCATTATGAGCATGATGTTTGACATCAGTTAGGTACCCAATCTCGATCACACTCCTTCATACCTATAAAGATAAAATCCACACACATCAAAATTGTAACTTTTTACTTTAAAAACAGATACAGCAAATGAGTCCAACAGTTGACTTTTTAAGCGTCAAATGAGTTAAGCTTTGACTTCAAAATCGACACAAACTGGTATGTTTTATATAGAAATCTGTACATGGACACAAATCAGACAAAAAAAAAGTTCTAATCTCAACAGAGTAACATAATCAACATAATCATTATGAGCATGATGTTTGACATCAGTTAGGTACCCAATCTCGATCACACTCCTTCATACCTATAAAGATAAAATCCACACACATCAAAATTGTAACTTTTTACTTTAAAAACAGATACAGCAAATGAGTCCAACAGTTGACTTTTTAAGCGTCAAATGAGTTAAGCTTTGACTTCAAAATCGACACAAACTGGTATGTTTTATATAGAAATCTGTACATGGACACAAATCAGACAAAAAAAAAAGTTCTAATCTCAACAGAGTAACATAATCAACATAATCATTTAATGAAGTCTATAAAAGTAAACATGCAAAAGATTTCAAGAATTTCATAATCTCAACAGAGTAACATAAACTTGAAACTGGATCGATTTTGTGTGTTTACCTTCATCTGAAACATGATTCCAGAGAGATTCATGGACAGACAGTCACCTGATTCCGCAAATCTGTGGATCCCTTGTTCAAATCTGTGGATCCCATGGTGCCTTCGACATCTGAAAAGCATATAGAAACTACCGTCAAACATCATGAAACCCTAGATTAAACGGTATCAGTTCTTACCAAGTTGCCAGATAAAGCTTGTGATAGATCTCATGAAACCCTAGATCTGCTCATCAAACGGATCTGGTGATAGATTCAAACGGATCTGGTGATAGATCTCATGAAACCCTAGATCGCCGAGAGAGAGAGAGAGAGAGAGAAGAGAGAGAGAAGATCTGATGTTATTTTGTGAGATGTGTGAGGAATGAGAGAGAAAGCAATTGGTGATCCGTGTGAAGTCAAATGGACGGTCCAGATGATGATCCGTGTGAAAAGGTGAAAAACATGGACGGTTGTAGATGATCCGGGTAAAGGGTAATTTGTTTGTGTTTTCTTGTGCCTTAAGACTTGTACATTGTGCTTGAAGTGTTTTTTCAACACCTTGTTGAATTACCATCTTGTCCTTCTAATATGCTTATTAAAGTAGTATAGATATATATATATATATATAGTGGAGGGTTCAAATGAGAAGAAATTCTTTGTAAGAAGAAAAACGAAAAAATTTCAACCAATAGGAATGCTTCATTAGACTTCATTTAATATTTGTACTTAATGTAACTATAAGGGTATATTAGTAAACTTACATACATTATTAATTGGTAGTTTCATCTTTAATAACTAACTATATTAAATTTGTAACTTATTTTTAAGATATATGTTTTTCACAAACAATAAAAATAAAAATTCATTTAAAGTGTAGGATAAATACGAGGCGTGTAGGATAAATTACGAGTTGTGTAGGATAAATTTCAATATGTGTAGGACAACTTTTGATGTGTGTAAGCAACTAAATGGTACATGTATTTACACTTTAATGATCATAAGTATGATTAGATAATAATTTGATGATGATACATGGATGATATGAATTTAAAGTGTATAGATGCATTTAAGTTCATGTGAGATGATGATGATATGGTATGGGTGTTTTGGATGCACTTACTTGAACATGCATGTTAAAATATGATCAAGAAAAGACGATTACAACATGATTTGACAAAAATATATTTTAATCAGATTCTAAACACTAAAATATTATTATTTAGAAGTGTTTAATGATATATAACTTTGACATAATGTTTGCTAGCTTTCTATGTTGTACTTGGTGCTTTATGTGTTGTAAAATACGTGAAATCGCATGATTTAGGTAACTTACACAAAAACTGCACTAATCTGATTATAACCATAATTTTAATCAGTAAATAACATTTATTGTGTTAAAATATCAAGTCGTTTCGAGTAGGGATGATTATAGTAACGTTTAACGCAAAACTATGCGTTAAAACGGTCAAAAATCGGCTTTTCGGGTGATTTCTATAAAACTGAATTAGATCAGTAAATAAACTGATATTTTTTGTTTAAAAATAAATATTTTAACTAATTTTAAGTTTACTTGGTGTTTGGTTGGTCATACGTGATTTCCGACGCCCGTAACGTTACCGAATCGCTAAAATACGCATTTTTCAATGAACATGAGTATGGGTGAATTTTGAGTGAATCTTATGTGATAAAATGTATCAAGTGATTTGAGCATGTAAATGTGATTGTATGTTAAGTGTTAACTCGATAATGGGAAATTAGACTATGCATGTATGCATGTACGTTTTGTGTGGTAGAAATGGTAAAATTGAGTTAAAAGTGTAACTTGTTTGTTGAGCATGAAATTTGGTAAGTGTGAGATGTTTTATGTATGCTTTCTTTAAAAATGACAAAATAGTTAAGTTAGTAATGTTTCGCATGTTTCGATGTTAAATTATGTGAACGTTTATATATATATATGGAGGAGATCATGCGAGAACCACCCTTATTGTGAGAACCGCGAGAACCAATGTGAACACAAACAAAAATAGCTAAAAAAAACCTAAAAAAACGTAACCCCTACCCCCCACCCCCCCAAAAAAAAAACCTAAACCCCCCTCCCCCACCCCCCAAAAACCTAACCCCCCCCCCCCCCCGAAGCTAAAATGCTAAAAACTAAACTCCCAAAAAACCTAAAAAAAATCTAAAAAAATCTAAATTTTTTTTTAATATTTTTTATGCTTAAATCGCTACTTTTAGTGGCCAAAAAAAAATTTTTTTAACTTTTTTTTTTGCTTCGAAAAGTAGCGATTTTTATATAAAAAGTATTAAAAAAAACAATTTTTGTGTGATTTTTAGCTATTTTTAGGCATTTTTGGTTGTGTTCACATTGGTTCTCGCGGTTCTCGCAATAAGAGGTGGTTCTCGCATGATCTTCTCCGTATATATATATATATATATATAGAGTGGGGATCCTACGGAAAGTGTGTTTTTCCTAAAAAGTGTAAAAAGTCATAAAACACAATAATTTCAGGCATAAAACACACCTAAAACTCATAAATAATAGAATGAAGATTACTAAAACACTATATTCAAACTCTAATAGTCCATAAAAACTTAAAACACACCATCGTAGAACTATGAATATAAAACACAAAATGCTAAACAACATAAAACACAATAATATTTGTCATTCCATAATCAGAGCCTTAACATCTAAAACACAACACAAAACCCACATACATGATGTTTTAATAATCTTCATTATGTTATTTGTGGGTTTTTGGTGTGTTTTATGGTTGACATTATGGTGTTTTATAACTTTTTACACTTTTTAGGAAATTTGGACTTTCTAGCCAACTCCTAGCCTATATATATATATGGGAGAGGATCATGAGAAAACTAGATATAAATGAGAAAACTAGAAAAGTAACTAAAAAAACTTAAAAAAAATGCTAAAACACATACCAATTTTTTTTTTACATTTTTTTATAAAAAAATCGCTAGTTTTTATATATAAAAAAAATTTCAAAAAAAAAAATTATTTTGTTGTACTGCACATGTGTAGTAATACACATGTGTAGTATTACACATGTGCAATACAACAAAAAACTTTTATTTTATTTTATTTTATTTTTTTTGAAATTTTATTTCCATGCATAAAAAGCTGCGATTTTTTTATAAAAATTAAAAAAAAAAATTGGTATGTTTTTTTAGGCTTTTTTAGTTAATTTTTTGGTTTTCTCATTTAAACTAGTCTTCTCATGATCCATCCCCATATATATATACTAGTCACTTACCCGCGCGATGCGGCGGGAGTGACAATTTACAATAGGATACTCGTTTACCGTTAGTTTATCCGTCGTCTCGTGATATATCGTATAGTACTTAAGTTAGTTTTCTTATTCGTGATCTTCTACAAGAAGAGTACAAAACAAGGAAGTAGATGTAATTAAAAACAAGAAGAGTTCAAAACAGTCAAGTAGCTGGACAAAACAATAGAAACAAAATGTGGGGAGTCTCTTGTATCTCTTCCTGTTTTACCAATACATCAGTTCGGTTATGACTTTCTTGTATCTTCTCCTCTACTGTACCAGATTTCGACACATAAAAAAATGTTACACGCTTACAGGTGCTTTAAAATAGTAATTAAAAAGTAATTTCTGGAAGCAAATAAGGCACAAAATCTACTAACTTACCTTCGTTTTGATACGGATGCGATTAATTAATCACGCAACACTTCCTGGTAGACAACATTTGATGTGTAAACTCCGCGTTGTTTGAATTCTTTGGCGAGATGTACCAACACCTTCGTACTTTGTCTTGAAATCCCTCTTGATAACGCGACATAAAGTTGTCCATGTGAAAATACAGAATCCGGTAGATAAATACCAACGTTCGGAATTGTTTGACCTTGAGCTTTATTAATCGTCATGGAAAAGCTAAGTCGAATTGGAAATTGTTTTCTTTTCAGCTTGAATGGGAACATGTCATCTTCAGAAAGGGTTAGAGGGATTCTTGGCAAAAAAAACGCTTTTTCCGGCATGTTGACCGACTGCAATTTCCGCATCAATAACATTTCGCATGAAACCCTTACATATCAACCGCGTGCCATTACACAGGCCATGTGATGGATCGATATTACGTAACAATATTATTGGGCATCCAATTTTTAAACGAAGCTTATGAGGCGGCAAACCACTAACATTTAGCGAATTTAAGTACTCGACCGGATAGAAGTTGCGTTGATCGTCTTCAGCTTCATCAAAACTGTAATAAACTTTTTCCTCCCCTTGAAAATTATCTATCATTTGATTATTAATCTCGTCAACACTATCATTTTTAGTGGACAATATTGCTCTAGAGATTATATAATCTGAAGAATATACATTATTTTCAATTGATGGAAAGATGGCATGGATCAATTCTTTTATAGCGTTTTCTCTGTTGTTGCACTGAATTGTCATGTCATCGGGTATGCGGATATAGTTTCCTTCGATTGGTTCTTCAGTTCCATCGCCGACTCTTAAAAGAAATTTAGAAAACCATGGATCTTTCAGCGCTCTCATATTTATGGTCAACCGCATCTTCTTAGTCAAAGACCAAAGAGGTGACATTCGTACGCTGGAGTCTACAATCTGTGCTCGAGTGCCACGTTTAATAACCGGCAACACCTGTCTGAAGTCACCTCCCATAACCATTATCTTACCACCAAATAGGAGACTAACACCTATAATGTCTTGGAATGTACGATCGACTGCCTCTATCACCTGTCGTTTAGCCATCGACGCTTCATCCCATATGATTATTTTGGCAGACCGAATCAGTTTAGCGGCCCACTCTGTTTTTTGATATTGCACATTGAATTATTTTCAAGATTAAGAGGAATCTTGAATCTCGAGTGAGCCGTTCTACCTCCTGGCATATTATTAGCCGCTGCACCTGATGAAGCTGTTGCGAGAGCAATAAGACCACGTGACCGAATTTCAGCACGCAAGGCAATGTACAAAAATGTTTTTCCAGTTCCACCTGGACCATCAATAAAGAACACGCCTGGAAGATCATTATCAACATGCATCATGATCTCATCAAACACGTTTTTTTGGTCCGGATTAAGTGAATATTTGGCACTCAAGTGTTCAGGTTCCAAAACAATCCCATACTCTTCTTGTAACTCACGATAACCTGCATCTTGTAAGTTAACATCGTCTGTTATCTTAGGAAGGTCGAACTCATTGAAATTTTTACCCATGGATTGTACCAAGACACTAATTTCGGTAAGAACCATATTTTGAACTCGTTCTATACTTTGACAGTGTAACCGATGATCTTCAGACAGTGAATCAAAGTGGTCATTCCATAACTTTCGAATATCTCCAGGTTGGCAAAAAATCATTATGGTCGCAAATAACCTTCTAAGAGCATTGGGAAACTGAAACGTAGAGGCTTCTTCGAGACATTGTGATAGATATTCATCGTCTTCTATTAATCCTAACTCAAGAGCTGCTTTCCGAAATGTCGCACACCGTTGACCATTAACTGTGCAAAGATGTTCAAAAGAAGTAGGCCCTCTGACATTTGACAAAAGTAGGCGTAAGTAGTACCTTTCTCCTTCGGCTGGATTAGCGGAAACGATATGACCTCTTTGTTTTTTACCGAAACGACGACTCCAACGGCGTGTGCTTCCATTCCACGTAAAGTGTTTTGGAAAATCTTTATACAAATGTACCCTTGCTGTTTCATCGTTTCTATTTATCTCAAAAAATGCTGTTAGCATGGTTCTCTTATCCCTTTCCCTATCAACAATATTAGGCATCAAGTCATCATCTCTAAATCTAACCATCTGATTATTTGAGAGATGAAGTTGTAAGGCTAGAACAGCAGGAAAGATTTGAGAAAGAGAGAAGGAAAAAATGCGCCACATAGCCTCTGGGGGCGATATGTAGCGTGCATCTTGAAATCTTTTTATCTCATTAATAACAACCCCTGGCTCATTTTGATCCACTTGAATAACCTGTTTGTCATGTCCTTTATAAACATATTTGAAAAGATATTTCACAGATTTTATACGTGAGCAAACTTCAACATTCATGTGGCAGTTAAACATCATCAAAAGCCTTGGGTTATATGGGACCACCCATCTATTATCAAGTGTTTGTCCTCGTAGGTCCACTTCTATCCCGGTGTCTCTCCGTCGATACAACGGATACGAATCTTCTCCTTGTGTCGTCTGTTCGTTAAATTGTCTAGGATAGTGAAAACGACAAATTTTAGGATCACCCTGCATACAAGGACTGCTTGAACGTAAATTGCCGCAAGGACCGTGAATCATGTGCTTGACAACCATCTCATGCAATCTGGGATGTGTTAGTTTGTTAGGAATTTCAGCACACACAACCTTATCATAATGGTCCGCGTTATTGATCTTGTGTTGCGGGTACATGATTAGGAGAAAATGTGCGTGCGGCAAACCCCGCTTTTGAAATTCAATGACATAGACGTATGCCTTAACTTCCCCGAGGACATGTTTCTTGAAGAGTTGATCCTTAAGATCTTCTAATTTCGCCCGGAACACTCTTGAAACAAGGTCTGGACGATCTGTAGCAGTTTGACCAACTTGTAAATTATCACATATCTCAGGCCACTTAGGATTACATGTCATTGTAAGGAATACATCAGGCTTGCCGTCATCTTGAACTAACGTCATCGCATCTAGAAACCGACGTCGCATGTCGCGAGGCCCCCCGATGAAAGATGCAGGCAACACAATTCTTTTCCCGACTCTGTTTGCATGAACCTCACCAGTATTGACGCAATCCACAATACCTTGGTACAATTCGGCCCAAATCTTAGCCTGGTTTCTCTTACAAAATTCTAAGCGTGACGTCTCAATTTTGATGTAAACATCAACCACAAACTGCTGTAGCAGCCTACCACCGAACAAAAGCACATTATTGGTAGATCGAATCTGGAACTTGTAACAGTAGTACTCCCGCGTAGCCACGGTTGTTCTACCACTTCGTGTGTTTGCCTCTGAACGATGAAGATGTATTAAAAACAAACAGTTAATAAAAATAAAATGCATTACGCTATTTTTATGATCTTCACTTAAAAAAGGATAACAAATTGTTGGTACCTTCCATTTCTCCTTCGATGTTGTCATTGTTGCGAACATCATTGATTGATACTCCGTGACGTGGTATGTTAGCATGCCAACCCGACTCACCATTAGGAAAAAATAGAGGATACGACAATGGATCGTAACAACTGAAGTACGGCTGAATAGTTTGACTATATTCAGACCTACCGTACACAACAATACTTCGTTTATACGAAGTGATATTGTCATTACCTTCAACCCAAATACCAGCAACCTATATAATTGTGAACTATAAGTAAGTAAAATAAGCAATACTATTAAATAATTGCAATTAATATAATATTATATATACCTCCGATGTCGTTGGTCGGTTGTACACCCTTTGGTCAAGTTCAACCGAAGTATTCAAAGTGACTCTATAGTTATCCAGAGGTCCTAGTTCCGCAAGTCTTCTAAATGTATCGACATATGGGTTTGTAGAAAGAACGCGTGTTAAAATCTGAATAATACGCCGATCAAGATTTGGCCATCGGAGTCTGTGATCTAACTCAGTATCAGGATCGTAAAAATACAACTGCAAGTACCTAGGGGTCCCATCCCTCGGAACTAATTGGTCGATTCTGTGATATATTCCTTTATGTGCACGAAAAGTATATACGCCGTCTCTCATATTGTTCAATGTATCATCCAATGTCACACCCATTGAGGCAAAAGAAAAATTGGTGTTATAAGCACGGATGTTTTGCCTAAACGTATCTCCAATTTCATCTTGAGACGTGAAAAGTCGGTACAATTCCTCTGGAATTTCTAAGTTTGCTAACACAGTTTTCCCACTCATACAACAAAAGGTATCAAATTCATACTGAAATCGTTTTGCTCCACAATTAGGACATGCACCTCGTTCCTTTAAAACACGATGCTCTCCAGGTACACCATTGTAAACAAAATTATAAGGATCATCTTGTACGCTCCCATCTTGGAAGGAAGGTTGATCAACTACTTCAGCAAATTGGGGTAATAAAGTACGCGGATGAATTCGAATACCTAAAAAAATTGGTGTATTAAGTAATGAAGGTTGTAAAAGATGTCAAGTTCGAAAAAGAAATCATTGTTAAATAAATAGAAACCTCGTAATGTTCTATCCCTGACTACGTCAAAAACATATGGGAATGTGGTTGTCGGCGTAACATCTTCTATCGGGGTTTGGTTGACTTGACTGCCATTTGAAATACGCATTCCATTATCGTTTCGTGTATTAGAACATCCTTTATTGTACTCCTTGCGTTTTATAGTAGAAACACATGAGGCGTTCTCATTTGTTGTTTGTGTAAATTGAGTAATATTAGTTTGTATACTTCTTAACGGTGTCCTTTCTGTTGACCTATTACTCATTAAAGATATTGATGAAGCACTTTGGGATGCATCACCACTCCCAAATTTAGATACTTTGTTATTTTCTTTGCGTGCAGCATAGTATCTTTTTTGATACTCTTTTCGTTTTTCAGCTTTTGTAGATGCACTCGAGCTAGAAGCATGATTACGAGGGTTTGGTTGTCCATTAGTCATTGTAAATTGATAAAATGACAAATACCTTGCAAATTAAATAAAAGAGAGTTATCATAGATGATGAAATTCTCAAATCATTACAACATTCCAACACATAACTTACAGAAAAACAAACCGAATGATAACATTGAAATACATAATGATAACATTAAAATACATGACTTAAACCGAATATCGTGACTTAGAGAAAAAAAAAAACAAATCCTTAAAACATTGACATACATAATGATAACATTAAGTGAAAGCCAATCTAAATACTTGGTGAAACAACGGTCTCCACAAACACCGCACCCTTAAAACCTCGAAACCAAGAAACGGGATAAAAACATTCGAAGGGCTTCATATCCATTTCAATTGTAAACAACTTCCCTAATTTTGTCATCACAAACCAATTACCATTTGTCACATAATGTGTTATATCGCACCACAATGACAATGATATCGGGGGGATCGGAGGACATGATAAGACCTTAATCCAGTAATCCCCTTGTAGCGTCCATAGGTCAATTGTCATCTCAAACATGCCAGTGCTAGCAAACATGTGAAGCTCATTTTTTACATTCACTAAAACACCTTGAACCATTCCTATAGAAGGAACGGGTGGAAAGCTTATCTCCTTGAACTGCTCCGAATTAACATCAAAACAAATCACTCTTTTCGTACCTCCAAGCCAACATTCGCAAACAGTGAAATATACAGTACCACCACAAAATGTGCCAGCTGACCAATTGAAATGAGGGCTTAGGTACTCTTGTCTTGTTATGAAAGGAACATTTCTCCAAGAGTCTACTTCCCTAGAATAAACATAGACACCAAATACACCACTCCTACGCTTTATATGCAAGACCTTGTAATCATCGTGAGCGTCAACGTACAAACCAACGGCATCAAGGTTATTTATATAGAATCCATGAGAATCAGGAGTTGACAAACGCTTGAAAGCAGTAGTTGTTGGATTCCAAGGAAGCAGCTCGTATGTATGATTCAAGCAAACACACAACAATCCATTCAAATGAGAAAGTATTGAGACATCATTATTTTGGTGATGGAATGGAAATGTAACTATGGAGCTTGGCCCATAGTCATTGGATTTAGAGATGATCGGACGAACAGAGCACGTTAGGTCGTCAATTAGTAGAACTCTCTGGTTAGATGAAACTAATGAGCGAGAACAATGTATCCTTACGAAATCTTGAGTTGACAGTAACGCATACCATTGCTTACATACACTCTTAGAACGACCTACATCCTTTGCTGGCACCCTCGTTAATATCTCAAACACGATTGTATGAATAGGAAGGTCAGCCATGGTTATACCTTCGTTTAAGGCAGATAATGATTATTTAGTTGTCCAATCTAAGAAGATTATAGTTTGGTGAAAAATAGGTGTAACCATTACATGTAAATCAACTAATATAACATACTTGTAATAACAAAGTAAAGTATACTTCGACAATTACATCAATATGAGGGAAACAAAAAGCAAAACACGAAACACCAAGAGAGACTTTAATATTCAACAACTAAACATATAACAACACCAAATGTTTCTAACTTAAACACAAACTTGGATAATGATCCATAATTTAAATATCCCGTGCCTCGACCATATCCGGTTCGTACGTAATCGTACTCAACTCCGTAGACTTCAAAATATTAACTGAAATAACAAATAAAATATAACTTTTATTAAACTACATGAGCCATTAAATCTAACTAATTATTAGAATGTTCATGTGTAAAGCATAACATACTATCTGGTAGATGAACCAACTTGAGACGTGATACATATATGATAGACCTTTGTTGCACGGCTCGCATGGAACGTATAACATCGGAAGGCTTCAGGGCAGACAAAAACAATTGTATTGTGTGACCACTGTATATTACGATTTTGGGTTAAAGTTCTTCTAATAATAATATTTTCTTACATATAACGTAAATATTATGTTTGTAATATGTTAATAATAAATAATAACGTACGTCTTATCTTGAAGAGAAAGTTCAAAACAACATCGATCACCTTTGCCTTCTATTATTCTCCCAACCACATCTAAAACCAAATCAGTCAAATCGTATAGACCATATATAAAGTTTTATATATTTAATAAAAATTATAGATAGAGAATTTATATGTACCAACAATATCCATTTGAGGTCTCCTGTCATGCTTCAATTCTATAATGGAAGGGACCAATGGATATAAAGAAGCACCCCTTGGAATCGTAAGCATAAGTGAAGAAAGCTGTGTATATTCGTTGATGACAATTTTTTTCTCGAACCAAACTAACACGTAATTCTGGTACTTTGGGTACTCATGATAGTTGAGATTCTCAATTTGGAAATGATTCAAGGAAAAAAAACCACCCATCAATGACGCGTCATTATATTTGTGTATCAAATGTTGTGGGACGAACGCAACAATTTTTTGTCTCTATAATGAAAAGAAATTTAGTGGTGGAAAAACGCTTACTCGTATAACACAAAGTAAATTAAAATAATGTTCTTACGTGTTGATCAAGAAATATAACCACTAATCTCTTTCCATCGACGTCATGCCAAATAAACTCCACCTTAACAAAGATTATATTATACCATGCTCTATCATTTCTCAATGATGAAAATTCTTCAACGGAAAAATGATCAGACATATCCTAAAAAAATAAAAACTCCAGAAATTAAATTTAAACTAAAACATGATTAAAATTAAACAACAAATTTAAATTTAAACTAATACATAATTAAAAGTTACATAATTAAGATTCAAACTAATTCGAGAAAAAAATTACGGCTACAGTCATCATAAAAGTTGTTCTAAGGTTCCCAAACCATTTCTTCATCCAATGGTGGTTCGTAAACCGCCCCAGGGTCAGTTTCGTACCCTTCAGCCCAGGTCGGTAGTTCTTGTGTTTGACTGTAGTTTTCCACATAAGGGGGGTTTGAAAGTGGAGGATGCATAGGCCGTATAGGAGTGTTTGGCACCGGACGATGGCACCCCTCAATTTGTAGTCCACCAAATTGTAGTTGAGCGAAGGTATAGTCATACGCCCAATTCAACTCTTCATCCGTCCAACCAAATGGATCATCATGTTCAAGGTTTGCCACTGGAGGTGGGGTTGAAACCGGAGGTGGAGTTGACACCGGAGGTGGGTTTGCCACCGGACGAAAAGGGTTTCTAACTTCAGGGTTTGAAGTTAGAGGGTTTGAATCAGGAAGGTTTAAATGGCGATGGGATGATCGTCCATGGTTTGTTGATCCTAGTGGTTCAACGGGAATTGGATAACCACCACCCATACCTCTCAATTGATATGTGTTTGGAGTGATTTGTAAACTGAAAAATACAAAAAGACAAATAGATAATACTTGAATTTAGAGTATCCAATTTATTTGACTACTTACTTTTTATACTTGTTTACTAATAACATGCTCAGATGGCATAGCAGAAATTATAGATTTACTCGACTTTAGTTTTGAGTTTTAACTTATATGGTTAGAAACTAATGCTGTTAACGGAAGATTGTGTTGTACCGCTAACTATTGTATCGCTTTGTACTATAAGAAAAAACCCCTATAGGGACGATGAGGTGATGATATGGTTAAATTGTGTATAATTACTCGTTTTTTCCCATTTCTTTAAAAACTGGAAATCAGTATACGGTTATAACATGAGGTGATGATTTGTACAAAATATTTATTTATTGCAGTATTGTAATTGAATTTATGATAGTGATATACTGTCGCTTACTATGTCCATACATAATTGATCAACAAAATCACTTAATTAAAAAAGGGCAAATACCACAACAAACCAATATACTTTATGTATTTTCTCACAAAAGTCCCTCAACTTATATTTTACATATAAAAGTCCCTTAACTTGTTAAATTTAAACATTATTGTGATTATTTATAAAAAAAAAGAGAGAATTAGTAACCGGTTGTCCCGGTTATCGATTAGCTGCATGGAAGAAATCCACGTAGCATGATACTCGGTTTTTAATCAATTTCTTATTGTTTTTTTTTTATTGTTGTTTTATCTCGTGTGATATGAAATTATTTTTAGAAGCCACCATAAAAGTGGATGATGACATCAGTGTTAAACATAAATAAAAAACGAAAAAAATAATAATCTGCAAGTGACTTGAGACCAAACAACATGAATAAAAGTGGATGATAAAAAATAAAAAATTATTTAAAAATAACAGGAGTGGATGATAAAAAAAATAGCTGCATAAATAAAAGTGGATGATAAAAGTGGATGATAAAAAATAAAAAAATATTTAAAAAAAATAGCTGCATAAAAAAAGTGGATGATAAAAAATAAAAAAATATTTAAAAAACGAAAAAAATTAAAAATAAATAAAAAACGAAAAAAAATAAAAAATAAAAAATAAAAAAATGATAGTATCAAAAACTTGACTCAGAATCAAAAAGTGTTAGATTATATCCAGCCAAACATCTAATCTCTTTGTAAGCGAATTATCAAATAAACATTAAGATATGATATTATGATCCAAATGTAAAATTATTGTGAACAACATGAATTAAAGCCATGAAAATAAAACCATTTAAAGCCATGAAAATAAAACCAAATGAAAGTGACTTGAGACCAAACAACATGAATTAAAGCCATGAAAATAAAACCATTTAAACGATAACCTAATAAACACCAAGTGCTGCACAAATTTCATGTACAGAACAAGAATTGTATAGCCTAAAATCCCTAACCACAAACATAATCTAATTAGCATAATGTTGCACCATAATCTAATTAGCCATGAAAGCAATAATATCATGTGTCAAAGATTTAGATTCAAAGGCAATCCCAAATCTTAAAGAAAATCGCTTATAGAAAAGCAAGAATCAAGAATAGAATATTACTTACTATCCTATTTGACATCAGTGAATCTTTTTATTATGGATTATATATGAATGTTTTTTAGGATGAAGCCATATTAGAATGAATAATGTGAGAGCACTTTTCGGATATATATATATGTGTTGAATTAATAAAAAAACAAAGAGGCAGTTAAACAAAGAGGCAGTTAATAAAAAAAACATTTTGCAGTTAAAAAAAACATCTGCATGTCGTGTCAATGTATAAGCATGAACTTCCTACATAACTATTAGCTCGACTTTTTAATAAAAAAAAAACAAAGAGGCAGTTAAACAATACAGATCCAAAAACCCCAGTTATTTCAACATTTACAACCCCTTAACTTGTTAAATTTAAACATTATTGTGATTATTTAAAAAAAAAGAGAATTAGTAACCGGTTGTCCCGGTAATCGATTAGCTGCATGGAAGAAATCCACGTAGCATGATACTCGGTTTTTAATCAATTTCTTATTGTTTTTTTTATTGTTGTTTTATCTCGTGTGATATGAAATTATTTTTAGAAGCCACCATAAAAGTGGATGATGACTTCAGTGTTAAACATAAATAAAAAACGAAAAAAAAAATAATCTGCAAGTGACTTGAGACCAAACAACATGAATAAAAGTGGATGATAAAAAATAAAAAATTATTTAAAAATAACAGGAGTGGATGATAAAAAAATAGCTGCATAAATAAAAGTGGATGATAAAAGTGGATGATAAAAAATAAAAAAATATTTAAAAAAAATAGCTGCATAAAAAAAGTGGATGATAAAAAATAAAAAAATATTTAAAAAACGAAAAAAATTAAAAAAATCAAAAATAAATAAAAAACGAAAAAAAATAAAAAATAAAAAATAAAAAAAATGATAGTATCAAAAACTTGACTCAGAATCAAAAAGTGTTAGATTATATCCAGCCAAACATCTAATCTCTTTGTAAGCGAATTATCAAATAAACATTAAGATATGATATTATGATCCAAATGTAAAATTATTGTGAACAACATGAATTAAAGCCATGAAAATAAAACCATTTAAAGCCATGAAAATAAAACCAAATGCAAGTGACTTGAGACCAAACAACATGAATTAAAGCCATGAAAATAAAACCATTTAAACGATAACCTAATAAACCCCAAGTGCTGTACAAATTTCATGTACAGAACAAGAATTGTATAGCCTAAAATCCCTAACCACAAACATAATCTAATTAGCATAATGTTGCACCATAATCTAATTAGCCATGAAAGCAATAATATCATGTGTCAAAGATTTAGATTCAAAGGCAATCCCAAATCTTAAAGAAAATCGCTTATAGAAAAGCAAGAATCAAGAATAGAATATTACTTACTATCCTATTTGACATCAGTGAATCTTTTTATTATGGATTATATATGAATGTTTTTTAGGATGAAGCCATATTAGAATGAATAATGTGAGAGCACTTTTCGGATATATATATATATGTGTTGAATTAATAAAAAAACAAAGAGGCAGTTAAACAAAGAGGCAGTTAATAAAAAAAACATTTGGCAGTTAAAAAAAACATCTGCATGTCGTGTCAATGTATAAGCATGAACTTCCTACATAACTATTAGCTCGACTTTTTAATAAAAAAAAAAAACAAAGAGGCAGTTAAACAATACAGATCCAAAAACCCCAGTTATTTCAACATTTACAACCTTCTAAAGTTAAAAGCCACAGTTAAAAGTTACAAAAAAACCAAGAAATTTGAAAGAACTTACAACAATGCAACAGGCAGATGTGAAAAGCCGACAAAAAATTTAAAACCTTGATGTGAGAGCCGAGAAACAACGCAAGATCCAGATGCAAAGAGTCGATATATTCTGAAATCGAAGTAAAATAGTTGTTAGGTTCATGTTTTGAAAGTATGATTTAGTTCAAATGAGATAAACTTACAATTTGAAAGTTTAATTCCTCTCAGTTGAGTGTTTGTAGAGTGTTTGTAGAGTGTTGATACATCTGAAGTATTTATAGAGACTGAAGCAAGCTTGCCGTCTTTCAGACTGTTTGTAGAGAGTGTTGATACATCTGAATTATTTATAGAGACTGCCGCAAGCAAGCTGTCTTTCAGAGAACAGTAAAATGTTGCTTTTACAGCTGTAGACTGTAGATGTAAAAGCAATACAGTAAGTAGTAAAAAAACAAAAAGAACAAAATTCAAACAATACATTCTGACATGATACGACCTGTTTTTCAAAAGGTTATATTAAAAGATATTATTATAACTAAAGACTTTGGATTATAAGTTGAAGTTGGATTCTAACTAAACCATATGAATTAAAAAAAGAATGAATTTGCAGTGGCCAACGACAGATTTGTCCAGTTTGAGGTCAACTAATTGTCACAATGAAAATTATTGAGCCAAGTTATTCATAAAACATAATATTTAAAAAATAGATTATTTTGAATTCATTTTTACCCCTCTAAAATGATCCAAGTTATCCTTTATGCCAGCAGACTTGTATTCATATCCACCAAATCTAAAATGATCTCAAAAAGATTGCTTGATAACTAAACAGGATACATGGGTTGACACGAACATGAGCCGCTTAACCCAAAGATTAAATATTTTTTTACATATTAGTATTATAAAGTTCTAAATTTACAGGTTATTTTTATTTCTTTAAGAAGTTACGCTTAAACAATGCCAACTTATTTTTGAACTTTTACATCTCAAGATAGAAGAAATAATAAAATGCCATATTCATCAGTTGATGATCTAATCTGTCAAACAATAAGTTTATTCAAAAGAGTTATCATTTGATACAAGTGCAAAGCTGTTTAGAGTTTTTACCTGATTCATTGTCGGTTTTGACTTGCGGCAGGTTGAATCGCCTAAGGTTTTCTATGCTTTTTAGGGGGAAAATGGGCGCTTCTCTCCACAGGTCATACAAAACACAGATTGTTGGCGGAAGCCCGCCAAATTTAACATATAAAGTTTTTTTATATGTTAAATATGGCGGGCTGCCGCCAATAACCTGTGTTTTGTATGCCCTGGGAGAGAAGCACCCATGTTCCCCCTAAAATGCAAAGAAAACATCAGGGTCAACCCCAGTGGATCTTGTGTCGAATAGAGAGAAAATCATGGATTCGGTGTCATTGAACCCTATCCAAACACTGTATAAATATTAAACAGATCAGACTCAAATAGCGAACAAAAACGTATGAAAATACAGATTTAGACTTCATATACCGTTCAGCTCGTCGACGTTGTTAGGGTTTCGCTCCACGACCTCTTGCTTCTGCTGCAACTCCTGCTCGCCTGCTCGGATAAGGTAAATCTTGAATGTCTTATATTTACACATTGGTCAATATATGATTAGTGATTACAAAATCTCAATAAAATATTTTACTGAATCTTTTTAGTTGGTAATGAACTAATAATATTTATTTTCTATTAAAAAACCATTAATATGATTGCTCAAGTCAATAAACATAACTCTTGTCGCAAACATAAAGTTAACCAAATCCAAACACATATGTAGAAGTTATAAACAGATCAGACTCAAATAATAACTGTCTCTCTCTCTCACACATATATATAGTTTCACAGTTTAAGTCATACAGACACCTATAGATAAAGAGTAAACCCATAACCACCTATAGCAAGCTATCCAACAGATTTATTCCACTTTTCATGGCATGCAGTCAACATTGATTAGTCCATCCGAATAAGCATACAAAACTTTTCTTAATTCATAATGTGAGCAAAGCAAACACTCATTCTGTCACGACTTCCGAGATGTAACACATATACCAATCACTCAATCTTCATATCTCAAATATGCCCTATGTTGATAATAATTTTGAATCTACACAAATCAAGCCAAACAGACCTCCATTTCTAAACAGATGCACCAAAACAACACATAATAGAGCAAATATTCATAACCAAAACCTAACAAAATCAGAACAGTATATGCATTTAGAAACCATAAATAACAATCTAAACTTTAGAAACCATAAATCAGAACAGTATATGCAAATACGATGCCCAAACATCTTAGGTTCAGCATGACTAAGCATGACACGTAAAGCCCTGGCGCAACGATAAATCCCCAAAAAAACATGGAAATAAGTCGTTTCTTCTAGAACGCATTGCCACCAAGTGCAGCTCATCTCCACCAAGTGAAATATACACATTTATGTAGTTTCAAGACATGCATAAACACGACCAGAAGTAAAATATACACATTTATGTAGTAATAACTAAGAGGATCACGTGCGACATGCACAAAAGAACATATAGGCAAAGGTCAGTATGCAAATGCTAAGTAATAATGACAGTTTATATCAGGAAGTCGATAAAACCCTCCTTGTACTTTGAATATATATTTATATTGTCAGGTGTAATTAAGATATGGGGTTGGAGGGTTTTGGTGATAACCATTTGATACCTTGCAGGTCCCACACTCTCGCCATACGAACCGACTGCCCGGACTTTGTCAACGGGAGGCCCATAATTCGAAGTTTGACAGTTTCTTTGATAGGGTTCCTGGTTGTTTGAAGCTCCCAAGCACCATTACTTCTCTTTTTGATGGACAAATTAGCTGCAAAGTTTTTTTTAAAAAAAGGACACAATTTACAGACCCGAACACCATATCGAACATTAATCGCAAAGTTTCTTTTGTTGGCCACTTTACAAGTTAAAAAATTGTAAATTAGTTTATAAAAGTATGGGACGAAGGATTGAAGTAGTTTAGGGGTACGGGTCAATTTCGTTTATTTATATCTTAACCAGTCCAAGAGAAGGGACACCAATACGAACAATGTATTCAGCAACAACCACACCAACCTTCTGCTTCCGGTCACCTTGTAGAGACACGTGATCAAAATCTGAGTCGGTAACAACATAACTGCAGGGAGGTCATATATAGATGGATGAATTTTATAAAAGTGTAATGACTTGCCTGAGCACAATAGCCGAGCTGAAAATCAATGCCCCATGCGTGAATCAAATCATTCTGTTCAGCACAAAAATCATCACAATCACCACCCAATGGTTTAATATGGTACTCTTTTGTTCTTTTTAAGGTATGAATATTTTTCTGTACCTGAATCAGATACCACACGCAGTGCTACGTAGCCTTTGAAAACACTGGAGCCATCATTAACTAATCAAATTTAAAAAATTAAATATTGAAGATAGATTTGTGTGAAGCTATAATTAACTAATCAAATTTAAAAAATTAAATATTGAAAATGATAATTTATTAATATTACCTGGTGACATCACCATGCATGTAGCGGGGATGCATAAACAACTGAGCCGTGCCCCATGAAGGACGGATCTTGGTCACCTGAGAGAATATGTGTTCATTTATATTGGAACTGAATTATTATGTGTTGATTATAAAAAAGTAAGCATCATCGTAATTTTATATATTGAGAAATTACCTGAAGTTCTTTCGCAAGAGCTACAACTTCATTCAGATTTGCGTTGGTTCCCTACAAAGATAATAAAGCGGTCAATCAATATATAATATTGCACCTCTATCACAAAAATACATTTATTATCTATGATAAAATAACTATTAAGTAACGATTATGGTCAAGTTAACTCCAATGTTTCGGCATCCGGAGCAATATCTCTATCATGAAAGCACCATCTGTCCACTCCGAGCTTTTCAAGAAACTCAAAGGTAGCCTTGCTAGTTGGCCCCTACACAAAACAATCACATCAATAACATATAATTCATCTAAACACGATAAAGGCTATTAATCTTCTCACCTCATACCTAATTTTGGGAATGCGAGGGAAGAACTCCCCTTCCCAATTGCCATCAAGATTAGCAGGACAAGTAGGCGAAGGTTCACAGTTCTACAAATAAAAACAAATAGTTAAATTTACAACACTAAATCATTCAAATCAACCAATCAGCAACACACTGAAGCAGATAACACACAGCAGCAACAATTTCACAACTTTCATACTCATTATTTCATCCAAATCCGCTAAAATCTAGATCAAACAACCCATAAAACACAAATTATCATAAGAAAGAAACAAAAAGTCTCATCTAAAGAAAGAAAAAGTCTCGTCTACAATAACACAAAATAAAAATAAAGATCTTACAATCATAACACAGTTGATTGTTCAGCTATATACTCTGCATATAACCAACGAAATCGACACACCATGCTTATTTGTCCGCCCATCGTCACCAAACCTGGAACAAAAAACAAAGATTAATATTTATAAAAAACAAAGATTAAAAAAAAACACAAAACCAACACAAATCTGAAAGTATTATAATAGATCTGACAAAGATGTTTATAAAAAACTTAAATGATATAAAATTTAACAAACAAAACTATAGATAGGGTAAAAAACGGTACCACTAAGGCTGAATTTGAAGGTTCTTGAACCAAGCCGCAGTGTTCTCTCTTTCACCTGTTCATCGGTCTTCGTCTTCAACTATATTCAAATTTCCAGAAAACAAAAACCCTAATCAATACAAAAATATATACTCTCTATGTTGATCCATTCACAGAACATTAAAAAAATCACAAAACCAACACAGATCTAAAAGTATTATCACAGATCTGAGTCTTCGTCTTCAACTATATTCAAATTTCCAGAAAAAATACCCTAATCAATACAAAAATATATACTCTCTATGTTGATCCATTCACAGAACATTAAAAAAATCACAAAACCAACACAGATCTAAAAGTATTATCACAGATCTGAGTCTTCGTCTTCAACTATATTCAAAGTTCCAGAAAACAAAAACCCTAATCAATACAAAAATATATACTCTCTATGTTGATCCATTCACAGAACATTAAAAAAATCACAAAACCAACACAGATCTAAAAGTATTATCACAGATCTGAGTCTTCGTCTTCAACTATATTCAAAGTTCCAGAAAACAAAAACCCTAATCAATACAAAAATATATACTCTCTATGTTGATCCATTCACAGAACATTAAAAAAATCACAAAACCAACACGGATCTAAATCTAAAAGTATTATCACATATCTGACAAAGATTTAAAAAAAAACGTAAGAGATAGGGTAAAAAACGGTACCGGTTCCATGGATGAAAGGGGAGAAGACGGTGATGGCGACGACCGGTTCCATGGATGAAAGGTGGAGTTGCGGTGGAGGATCTAGGGTTTGTAGAGAAAAGGTGGAGCAGCGGATGAAACAAATGTGGTTTAGAGAGTGATAGAGAAGAATATATTGGATCCATCAAACTAAAAACGGGTCAAGTTGATCCGGTAAGATCCGCGTGGGTATCATCAGGTGTTGAAAACAAGTTTCAACACTTTGTGCTTAACTGGTTTGTACAATGAGCTTCAAAGACTTGTAAAGTGGCAAATGACCATTCTATCCTTCCTATATGCTTTATAAAGTAGTATAGATATATATATATACATAGGGGATGGTTCAAATGAAAACCACTTTTATTGTGAAAACACGAAAACTAACTAAAAAAAGCCTAAAAAAACACACAATTTTTTTTTCAATTTTTTTATAAATTTCGCTGGTTTTTTTTTTGGTTGTACAGCACATGTGTAGTACACTAATACGGAAAGCCTAAACCACTTAACCCACCCCCAACCGACACCCCCCAAAAACCTAAACCCCCCACCCCTACCCCCCAAAAACCTAAATTCACCCTCCCACCAAAAGTCTAACCCCCCACCCCCCAAAAACCTAAACCCCCCCACCCCCCACCCTCCCGAAAACCTAAAACTAAACCCTAAACATAAACCCGAAAAAAACCTAAACCCCCCACCCCCCACCCCCCAAAAACCTAAACCCCCCTCCCCCCCACACCCAAAAAGCTAATCCTAATCCTAAACCTCCAAAAAAAACTAACCCTAAAAGCTAAACTAGACTCAAAAAGCTAATTTTAAGCATGTAATGCAATTGTAGTACATGTTATATTGCACATGTGCACTACTATAATAATAGTATTGAAAACAAGACGACACCATAAATCTTTTTTTATGTCATAAAAAATATGCTCGAATATATTTGAATGAAAGATACAAAAATTTGTGATCTTATGGTGTCATTTTTGTTTTAAAATGAAAACGTATGGCGAAATGGGAAATGTTTGAAAAGTTATATATATTTTTTTTTCCACTTTTACCCCTCCTTCATTAAAAGTCTCCCCCCTCCTTTTTAGTGGTTTTTAATTAGTTTTCGAGTTTTCACAATAACTAGTGGTTTTCATTTGAACCTTCCCATATATACATAGGGGATGGTTCAAATGAAAACCACTTTTATTGTGAAAACTCGAAAACTAACTAAAAAAAGCCTAAAAAAACACACAAATTTTTTTTTCAATTTTTTTATAAATTTCGCTGGTTTTTATATATGAAAAAAAAATTCAAAAAAAAAAAATTTTTTTTGGTTGTACAGCACATGTGTAGTACACTAATACGGAAAGCCTAAACCACTTAACCCACCCCCAACCGACACCCCCCAAAAACCTAAACCCCCCACCCCCATCCCCCGAAAACCTAAATTCACCCTCCCACCAAAAGCCTACCCCCCACCCCCCAAAAACCTAAACCCCCCCACCCCCCACCCTCCCGAAAACCTAAAACTAAACCCTAAACATAAACCCGAAAAAAACCTAAACCCCCCACCCCCCAAAAACCTAAACCCCCTCCCCCCCACACCCAAAAAGCTAATCCTAATCCTAAACCTCCAAAAAAACTAACCCTAAAAGCTAAACTAGACTCAAAAAGCTAATTTTAAGCATGTAATGCAATTGTAGTACATGTTATATTGCACATGTGCACTACTATAATAATAGTATTGAAAACAAGACGACACCATAAATCTTTTTTTATGTCATAAAAAATATGCTCGAATATACTTGAATGAAAGATACAAAAATTTGTGATCTTATGGTGCCACTTTTTTTTTTAAAATGAAAACGTATGGATAAATGGGAAATGTTTGAAAAGTTATATATATTTTTTTTCCAATTTTACCCCTCCTTCATTAAAAGTCTCTCCCCTCCTTTTTAGTGGTTTTTAATTAGTTTTCGAGTTTTCACAATAACTAGTGGTTTTCATTTGAACCTTCCCCTATATACATGGGGATGGTTCAAATGAAAACCACTTTTATTGTGAAAACTCGAAAACTAACTAAAAAAAACCTAAAAAAACACACAAATTTTTTTTTCAATTTTTTTATAAATTTCGCTGGTTTTTATACATGAAAAAAAAATTCAAAAAAAAAAATTTTTTTTTTGGTTGTACAGCACATGTGTAGTACACTAATACGGAAAGCTTAAACCACTTACCCCACCCCCAACCGACACCCCCCAAAAACCTAAACCCCCCACCCCCACCCCCCAAAAACCTAAACCCCCCCACCCCCCACCCTCCCGAAAACCTAAAACTAAACCCTAAACATAAACCCGAAAAAAACCTAAACCCCCCACCCCCCAAAAACCTAAACCCCCCCTCCCCCCACACCCAAAAAGCTAATCCTAATCCTAAACCTCCAAAAAAACTAACTCTAAAAGCTAAACTAGACTCAAAAAGCTAATTTTAATCTTGTAATGCAATTGTAGTACATGTTTGTCACACCCCGAATTTCCACGTGTCACCGGTGGGCCCGGTGGGGAGTATCGTGACGTCATGGTTGGCAACATAATAGTCAAACAACACAATATTATTAAGCACAACGGAAGCAATTGAAAATATAATACAACCGAATTTATTATTGTAATATCAGATGTCACAATATTCGGAAGTTTATCCATAGAAGGATCGTACATAAAATGGAACAATAGTTCAACAGACTTTTAGGCATCTTAAGCTTGCGAGACTTCTATTGATGCTAAGGAGAATTATCCAGCCAAGTTCGTATAGTACCTGCATTTAGCCTTTTTGGAAAATACGTCAGTTTACACTGGTAAATACATTCAACTGACTCATTTTGGAAAAAGAGTTTGTAAATTGTTTTGAATGCACGTGGCACAAAATATCTTGACACATTGATTAAAATGCACAGAGGCAAAATTAATCTTTTTAACTTGGGAGAATTATTTAATATTATAATCTTGTGAACGATTTACATGTTACTTATGCGTTCAGTAGCCCGGAACGTATCCGGGTTAAAGATCAATAGACACACCACAATTCTAGAGTTATACACTGACAGGTGTACGCCTACACCCCGTGCTCAGGTCGTGGCCATCTCGTAAGATAATGCCGAGGATATCCGGGACATGGTCATTAACCCCCCAAAGGCTGTAAAGTAAACAAATATGTTTAAAACGAGCCGATCAAATTATTCAACTACCCACTAAGCGTGGAGATTTGATGCTCGAACAAGTGGTATGCTATATACCGTAACCCAAGCCCGTATAGGGAAAATAAGTTAAAAGTATTTACCTGAGCTAAATATAAATTCAATCCCAGCCGTATATCAAATCAGCAAGTACAGATAGCTTTTACTGGGCTCCTAATCTGGAACGAAGGTTTTTAATAACCTATTAGAATCCTAACGGGTCTTTAGTTAAGCTTAAGCTTAGACCGGCTAGTTTCAAAGATACGGTTCGTACGCACGATTAAGCGAAGACCGGATAGAATGTGATTTAGACCCGACAAGTTCGGAGACTTGTTTAATATGGGTTTATTATTCACATTCTGGATTTTGAGATAAAACCGATAAGGTTTGTCCCGTAGCGGCTAATTTATGTAAACTTGTTACATAAACCGAACTGAACGCGAAATAAGCGTAACGGGTATCCGTAAGAGCCATATACAGGTTTCCTAAGTTAATATGCTTCAAATATGTTGTGACATCAGTAGGATGTCTTTCATTATGCCCCGAACTAATTAAACACAAACTATGCCCCGTAGGGGTAGTTTGGTCATTTTAAAGGTTGTAAAAGAGTTTAAATGTTTAACTGAGTTACAGGTCTGATGTAAATAGCAAACATACTCACTTTGATGAGTTATAACAGCAGGCTAAAGCATATATGTGAATTTTATCATCTTTAACCAAACTATGCCCCGTAGGGGTATTTTGGTAATTTCACATAAGCCGAAAGCTCAAAAACGAAGTCTGAGTTAATCAACCTTTGCTTACTATTAAAATATCATAATTTGCCTCATATATCAGTAGGTATCAACCCGGGTATGCTCAATATGATTTTAAAACATACTATGCGTTAAAAACACTAAATAAGGCGATTAAAAGCCATTTCCGGGTTTGATACTTAAATATGATATTTTTATATTTCCAGAAGGCTTAAA
This sequence comes from Helianthus tuberosus, assembly GCA_030545235.1. Taxonomy (NCBI): domain Eukaryota; kingdom Viridiplantae; phylum Streptophyta; class Magnoliopsida; order Asterales; family Asteraceae; genus Helianthus; species Helianthus tuberosus. The sequence goes on from CM060383.1 coordinate 106,882,256, forward strand.
ATAAATTATTTATCATATGTGATCAGTAGAAAAAGGTTTGGAGTCGTTTTGATAAGTAAAACTCATTTTATGGCCCGTAAGGGCAAAACCGACAATTACCGGATTAAGCCTACGACTACTAGTTATGCTCAGCCTAAAATTAATTAAAAATCTTTAAAAATCCCAAAATATTATATTATATCAGTGGGTATTAAGTTTGATACCAAAAAGTAGGCTTAACTAGGCTATACGCTAGTTACGCCGTTTTATTAACATAAAGCATTAATTTTTCGACATTGAGCATAACTCTTAATCTACAAGTCAAACTGATGTCAAACTTTGCATACAAGTTTATATATCAGTAACTAAGGTTTCTACACTTTTATATTTTTATAAATCTCGTTTTAAGGCAATAAGGGCATAATGGTCAACATATGAGCAATTAACGGAATCATGCGTATTAATCGGATAACTAATGAACCGAGGTGTATAATCACAGAGGGTTATACTAGCATGTAACCTGGTCCAAATGAAGCTCTAAGATATTTCTAAAACATACCCAAACGGGTCAGAACTGAAGTCAAAGCAAAAGTCAAAGCTTTGCGACTTTCGGTTCCGAACCGGGTCTAAACAGGAAATTGTCGGGTTGAACATGTTGGGACATGTTCTTACACTTATTTCTAAGTTATAACAATGTTCAAACAGATTATATATATTCTAGATAGCTAATTATGCATAAATGACATTTTTAGCATTATGTTGACTTTTTAAGTAAAGGTTTGACCCGACATTTGATCTGCTTAGGATGGTGATCAGGGGAAACCCTTTTGGGGTTTTATTACCCACATAAATACCATTCTAAAACTACTTTTAGTTTGACTAATCGCTGGACCATTAGCGATTAATCGTTAAGTCAACCGTTAATTACGACGGTTGACTTTTAAGCTAATAACTAAGCAAAAACTAAACCGAGGAAGGTCTAGCATACTTACCCAAGTCCTAAGCTCGAGTAGGAAGGTATTGGGTCTGCTCCTAAGCTCCAGAAGTGCTCAAGAAATGCAGATGAAGGTGTGAGTGAATGTTTGCAACTCATGGCCCTTATATAGTGTTTTAAACACCACAAAAGATTGACACACAAGTCTACAACCCACCACAACTCACTTACAAGTGTCCTAGAAGTTCTAGGGGTTGTTTAGGGGCCAAGGGTGATGAGGAAAATCGATTAAAAGTCAGTTGCAACGCTTAAAACAGCCAACAGCCAAGTTTCTGTTACTGGGCATCCCTAGCGCACCGCTACGCTTTGTATTTCATGTTTGTATACTTTGTATGAAAACATAGTTTGTGAGTAAATCAAGTTTTCATATGTAAATCCAGTTTCATGTGTACACCACGTACATCTGTATAATTCAATTTCTTCTTGAGTACCCCACGTACTCAAGTTTAATTCTCATTCTCTTGAGTACCCCACGTACTTCAAGTATAATTCAATTTTCTTGAGTACCCCACGTACTTCAAGTTATATATCAATTTTGTATGGTATGAATTTTATGTAAATACAGTATTTCTGTACTTATCAGATTGTTAATGGGTTGCAAAGCCATTAACATGTGGCACGACATAGGAAGTCACCAAACCTAAGGCATTTAATTGGTATATTCTGAGACACAAAAGCACCACTCGATTCTCGCCCCGACCGAGTGTGAGGCTGCCAGGCACCTGTTAGATCTAACCTTTTGTTCTGCGGTCTGAATGTATACGTTGATTAATGGTGCTTCTGTACCCTATTCGTGACACTATTTCTCATAACGCCTCCTACTTGGTTCTCGTTCTCACCAAGCGCGTTTCTTGTTATCATTTCTCATAGCGCCTTATACTTGGTTCTCGTCTCACCAAATGCGCTTCTCATATTCATATATTTCGTCACACTTGGTTCTCGTTCTCACCAAGTGTACTTCTTGTATTTATATCATACCATTTATAAACATTGTACTTTTGTACATGTATTTCACCCCCGAAGTTATAAAAACTGAAAACAGTTAAAAGAAAAGGGGGAGCATGAACTCACAACTTTGCGTTCCTAGCGTCGTAAACTCCACCGGATTCGCTTAATTAACGTCGTAACCTATACGCGTTTTCTTAACGTTAGTCACTAGACTTGCGTCGCACAAGTACAGTCACTCTCTTCTGTATATTCTTGTGTTAAAAATATTCTATATTTTTAACTACGTATCTTACTTATATTATTTTCTCCAAAAATAAGTATAAGTCTTTTGTGTTTTGCACTTTGCACCCGAATTATGTTTCTTGTATGTTGTATGTGTATTTTTATATTTCTACTCCTCATGAGTATTTAGTGTATTTTTAAGTCTTAATACACTAGCACGCATAACAAATACTATATACACTTAACACACAGGTTGGTGATCAAATAATATATATTTTTTTTCTCAAAAATATATACTTACTATCCATTTTTATTCTTGAAGAAATCCTCATTTCTTATCATCAAAAATCAGGGAAACCTTAGTAATACTTTTCAGTACATTTTTAGGTAATAAGTTTCTCAAAAACTTATATTTTTCTAAGCGTCAAAATTTATAAAAATTTTGACAGAGTTTCCCCTAAAAATGGAGGTTTCCCACGTTTTCAAAACGTGTGTTTATTTTCTTTTAAATCATCATCAATCATCAACAACAATTACCAACAATCATCATCAACAATAATCACTAATTTCTCCATTTCATGAACTTGAATATTTACAAAAATGTGTAGTAACTTACTAGCACATTTAGTAAGTCTTGTTATCTTTAAAAATAAGTTTAACTTCTTAAAAACTTTATTTTTAAAGAATATGAAGTTTTACAACTTCTAGTCGGTTTTTACGAAAACTATTTCTTCGTTAACACTTTTGTTACACAAGTATCCATACACTTGTTTGTTCACAAAAACCACTTTTGTTTGTGTAAGATCCGGTTTTAAAACATGATTTCTTTAACGCTTGGTCCTTTGAAAATACCACTTGTAGATACATAGATCTACTAGTTTTAAACACTTTTGTACAAGTTAAAGCATTTTTACACAAGTTCATGGTTTATGTGTGGTAGTGTTTCACCTTTTAACCCTTGTTACTTCTAAAATAGCTTTATGTTAAGATCCATGATCTTACCAAACCGGGTTAAATGGTGATCCGGGCTACCACAATCATAGATCGGGTCTAGATAATCACAAATTCCAAGTACTACAACTTTTACATAAGTTACAAGCTATTAACCACCATTTTAGTGTTTTTACTAGACTTTTATACTTCAAAAAGTATGTTATCGATATTTAACCGACGAAAATCCTTTTAACCACTTTAGACAAGTTCAAAAGTGAGTTTTAAACATTATACCTCTAGCTCGGGGCTAGGGAAGATTCTAGGCGAAAATGAGGTGGATAAAAGCTAAGTTACGAGGTCCTTCCACTTCCGTTTGCTCCAAAGCTCCTAATGCGTGACCCGTGAAGCTTGTATATACTTGGAATGGAGTGATCAAAACTCGAAAGTGGGTGTATGTGGGGAAGGGGTTTCGGCCGAAAGTTAGGGAGCAAGAGAGAGAATTGAGTTTGTGAACTTGTGGAGTGAATGATCTTGTTAGGTAATTCCATGAACTTATAGACTAACATAATTGTATTGTCCAATGGAAAATGTGTTACCTTGATACTAAACATCACACAATTATAATAATCAACTTTGGTACTTTGTGTTCCCCATGGTTAGGGGCCGATTACAATGGGGGGGGGGGTCTAGTTCGATTGTAACTAAGTTAGTTAGGTGGTAACTAGGGTAAGTTAGATAATTAACTTAGTTACTTGTGTGTAGTATGTTACTACGGGTGTTAGGGTAATCAGGGACCCTAACTGGCTCAGAAAAATATAGATAGTGAAAATAATAATATTTTCATATCCCGGGTATAGTCCGGTTGTTCGGTTACATACCAATTCGTTAAAGTGCTAAATTACACTTTTTAGTGTCGTTTAAGTACCTTTCTTGTACTCTTTCAATTCCCAACACTTAGGGAAATATTCTGGATAATAAAACGACATTTCTGCACAACATTCATATGTTCAAATGCTGAATTATTGCTGATTTGTATAAATTCTGCACTTAAAGTGCGTTTCGGGTGCTTTTTAGTGCATATTTTTGCTTTCGCAATGTCCATAAATTAAACCCTTACACATACTCTAGGGTTTTAATGCATTCTTGTTGTCGGACCTACACCTAGGCTCCAATTTTATTGTCTGACTGCTTTCTGCAGTTCAGTCGACACATTGTGTCTTACCGGTGAGTTTACTATTATTCTGACGCAACGCTCTCGTTTATGCATAAAGCAATATTTTGTAGTATACAACGTGCATGAATTCACTTGTTTAATCATGTGTTCAGACATCGCTGACAATTAAACTCATAATTGCAGTCATTAAGCAATAATTATAGTGTACGGAAATTACCGGTTTGTGCCAGTTGTCACAGTCTCCCCCCGTTAAAAGAATTTCGTCCCGAAATTCAGACTGAACTAACTCTCGCTGGAGTCTTCTTGAATAGGTGGGGATACTTTTTCTTGAACTGGTCTTCACGTTCCCATGTGTACTCGGGTCCGTGCTTAGAGCTCCAACGTACTTTGACAAGCTTCACACTGCTCCTCCTGGTCTTGTTGACTTTCCAGTCAGTAACCTCAACGGGTTGTTCTGTAAATCGGAGGGCTTCATCGATATGCACTTCATCCAACGGGATGGTCACGTTTTCTTGCGTTGGACTCTTCTTCAGGTTGGATACATGAAACGTATCATGTACTCCATTAAGTTCTGCCGGTAACTCCAACTTGTATGCCACGGTACCAATTCTTCTCAATATTCTGAATGGTCCGATGTATCGTGGATTCAACTTTCCACGCTTTCCAAATCTGACTACGCCCTTCCATGGTGAGACTTTTAACAACACTTTGTCTCCCACCTTGAAATCTACCGATTTTCTATTTGGATCCGCGTAGCTCTTTTGTCGCTCTCGAGCTGCCTTAATGCGCTCTCGGATCTGCGCAATCTTGTCGGTTGTCTCTTGTACAAGTTCAGGACCAACCATACGTTTATCTCCAGCGTCTGCCCAACATAAGGGCGATCGGCATTTGCGGCCATACAGAGCTTCGAACGGCACGGCTTTTATGCTTGTATGATAACTGTTATTGTAGGAAAACTCAACTAAAGGTAGATGAGTATCCCAGCTGCCGCCTAGGTCCATGACACATGCGCGAAGCATATATTCTAACGTTTGTATAGTCCGTTCGCTCTGGCCGTCTGTTTGTGGATGGAATGCCGTGCTTAGATCTAACTGAGATCCAAAGGCTTCCTGAAATGATTGCCAGATTCTTGAGACAAAGCGTCCATCTCTGTCTGAAATGATTGAGATTGGCACTCCATGACGTGCCACAATTTCTCTTAAGTATATCTCAGCAAGCTTTCCAGTGCTGTCTTTTTCTCGGATCGGTAGGAAGTGCGCAGACTTCGTCAATCGATCAACTATTACCCATATCATATCGTGCCCTCTCGAGGTCCTGGGTAATTTCGTTATGAAGTCCATCGAGATTTGTTCCCACTTCCACACGGGAATCTCTGGTTGTTGTAGTAGGCCGGACGGTTTCTGATATTCGGCCTTAACCTTCGCACAGGTTAGGCATTTTCCAACATAGACAGCAACGTCGCTTTTGAGTCTCGGCCACCAATAGTACTCTTTCAAGTCTTGGTACATCTTGTCCGATCCTGGATGGATCGAATATCTCGATTTGTGGGCTTCATTAAGGATGACTTCTCGTATGCCACCATAGAGTGGAACCCAGATACGCTTCTTGAAGTATAAGGCTCCCTCTTCATTTGGAACCATGTACTTCAATGCACCCCGGAGGTATTCAGCTTTACGGTTCTCTTCTTTAAGAGCTTCTTGTTGTGCATCTCGAATGCGTGCAGTGAGGTTCGTTCGAATCGTCATTTCCAATGCTCGAACTCTTAGGGTCTTAACCCTTTCTTTTCGGCTCAACGCGTCTGCTACAACGTTTGCCTTTCCAGGATGGTACTTAATCTCACAGTCATAATCATTCAGCAGCTCGACCCAACGTCGCTGGCGCATATTCAATTCCTTCTGATCAAATATGTGTTGTAAGCTTTTGTGATCTGTGAAGATTGTACATCGAGTACCATATAAATAATGTCGCCAAATCTTCAAGGCGAATACCACTGCACCCAGCTCCAGGTCATGAGTGGTATAATTTCTCTCATGAACCTTCAGTTGTCTTGAAGCGTAAGCGATGACTTTTTGGCGTTGCATGAGCACGCAACCCAAGCCTTGTCGTGAGGCGTCGCAGTATACCACGAAGTCATCAGTGCCTTCGGGTAACGATAGTATCGGTGCATCGCAGAGCTTGTTCTTAAGTAGCTGAAAGGCTTCTTCTTGTTTGTGACCCCAGTCGTATTTCTTGTCTTTCTGTGTAAGGGTCGTTAGCGGTTGGGCTACCTTCGAGAAATTCTCAATGAATCGCCGATAGTAGCCCGCCAAGCCCAAAAATTGACGAACTTCAGTTGGGGTCTTGGGAGCTTCCCAATTCTTTATTGCTTCAATCTTGGACGGGTCTACATGAATGCCTTTCTCATTCACCACGTGACCAAGAAATTGTACTTCGCGAATCCAGAATTCGCATTTCGAGAACTTTGCATAAAGCTTCTCTTTCTTCAGTAGTTCCAAGATGGTTCTGAGATGTTGCTCATGTTCTTCTTTCGTTCGCGAGTAAATTAGGATATCATCGATAAATACAATCACGAATTTATCGAGATATGGTTTGCACACGCGGTTCATTAGGTCCATAAAGACTGCTGGCGCGTTCGTCAATCCAAACGGCATCACAAGAAATTCGTAGTGCCCATATCGCGTTCTGAATGCAGTCTTTGGCACGCTTTCATCTTGGATTCTCAGCTGATGGTATCCAGATCGAAGGTCGATCTTGGAATAGTAGCTTGATCCTTGCAATTGATCAAATAAGTCATCAATCCTGGGTAGCGGATACCGATTCTTGATTGTGAGCTTGTTCAGTTCCCTGTAATCGATACACATCCGCAGTGTTCCATCCTTCTTCTTCACGAATAATACTGGAGCTCCCCAGGGTGAGAAGCTTGGCCTTATGAATCCTTTATCCAACAACACCTGGAGCTGTGTAGATAATTCTTGCATTTCGGATGGTGCAAGTCGATAGGGTGCCTTGGCTACAGGAGCAGCTCCTGGAACCAAGTCTATACGGAATTCGACTTGTCGTTGCGGAGGTAGTCCTGGCAGATCTTCAGGGAACACATCAGGAAATTCCTTCACCACAGGAATGTCTTCGAGTTTTGGCTCCACAGCCTTCTTGTCTATAACGTGTGCTAGGAAAGCGACACATCCTTTCCTCAAGCACTTCTGTGCCTTCATACAGCTGATGATTCGAAGAGGCGCGTCTCATTTTTCCCCATGTACAATTAGAGTTTCACCATTCGCTAAAGGGATGCGAATGATTTTCTCATGACAAATAACTTCAGCTTTGTTCTTGGACAACCAGTCCATTCCGACTACCACATCGAAGCTACCCAATTGAATAGGTAAGAGATCGATGTTAAAATTTCGTTCACCGAGTTCTAGTGTGCAGCCTCTAACAACTTCGCCCGATTCAACAAGTTTACCATTGGCTAGTTCTATGGAATAAGGAATTTCTAATCTACTAGATTCTATTCCGAGTATGCGTTTAAATTCCACAGACATGAAGCTATAATCGGCGCCAGTGTCGAATAATATGGATGCAAAGTGATTGTTAATGAGAAACGTACCGGTGACCACGTTAGGGTCCTCGCGTGCGTTTCTTGCTCCAATCACAAATGCTCGAGCCGGAGCGTTGTTTCTCTCTGGGCAGTTTTTCATGAAATGATCATTGCTTCCACACTTGAAGCATCCTTGCCCTTTCCCGTTACCACTCTTGTTACCAGCACCGTTCCCATTTCGGTTCTTTCCTTTTCCCCAACAGTCTTCTGTTCGATGACCCAATTTACCACATTTGTCGCACCTTGGAATGCGACAAGCTCCATCATGATGATACTTACACTTTTGGCATCTAGGCATGGAGCCTTGGTATGCTTTGGTTGCATGGGTATTCGCCTCCTGAGGCGGATTAGTGTCACGCTTCTTGCTGAAACCCTTGTTGTTGCGAGTTGCTTGGTTCAGGTTTGCATGTTTTCTCTTTTTGTCACCGGATGACTCAGCATGTGTCTCGGTCTTCTCTATCGGGTTCAGTGATAGCTTCTTCATACGAACACAATCTTCAGTCAGGCTGACAGCCAGAGTTACAGCCTCGGTGATTGTTTGTGGTTTGGCCGACGTCACCATGCCACGAAACTCTGAGGCCAATCCCCAAATGTAACGTTCAACACGCTTGAATTCGGGAGTCACCATGTAGGGAAGTACTCTAGACAGATCGTGGAACCTTCGAGTGTAACCATTTATGTCAGCACCTTCCATGGTCAGGTGCCAGAACTCCGTCTCCAGCCTTTGGAGTTCAGCACGAGAGCAGTACTTCTCTCTCATCCTTTCCTTCAGTTCTTCCCAAGTTAGGCCATAAGCAGCATCGTCACCCAAGGTTTGGGCTTGCAGGTTCCACCAAGTCAGAGCTTCATCGACAAATAACCCAGTAGCAAAAGTGACTTGTTGATCCGCGGTACACTTGCTCATGCGGATAGTAGCTTCAGTCTTCTTCGTCCATCGTACGAAGGCTACTGCACCTCCTGTGCCGTCGTAGTTCATTGGCTTGCAGTCGAGGAACTGCTTGAGAGTGAAGCCTTGAACTGCGTTGCCTCCAGACGAATCTCCATGCCCATTACGCCTAGCATTGCTTGGTCCTCCACTGTATTGAGTACGGTTCGCCTCGTACTGGGCGATAGCAGCGGAGATCCTTTCTTCCAGTAGAGCTTCCAGCTCTTCGGCAATTATTGGCAGTGGGGGAGGAGGAGGTTGGTCACGAGCGTTCACAGCTCTTCTGGGTGCCGTGTTCTGACGAACACAACCCATTAGGTTTAGGCATTTGTTTGATATCGTCATACGAGACAGTAGTATATATATATTCGCAGGTATATATACCACATAAGTGACATCAAACAATCATTACTCTAGCAGAGTACTTAGTAGGCTTGCACTGAGGGAATCTATACGTGACAAGACTTGCTGTGATTTCTGTGCACTGAATTCCATAATTACGTATGCATCCATAATTACGTAACTCCTTGCACAGTCCGCACAGTTCGTTTCATCCTCGTATTTCTCCCTTCAGATGGGCCATCGCTTTCAGGTAAGGTCACATATACTTGTGACATTCCCCTTCTAGTACATGCTAATTATCAAAAATAATTGCAAGTAATTTCTAGTCAACGACAAGTGCTACTCTAGTGCACTCTAAGTCTTGTAGTGTCTTTTCTAGACTTATGTAGACAGTTTCAGGTAGTGGATGTCGCGGGACGTTTTATGCAATGAAAACTCTTTGAAAATTGTTTCCGTGAATGGATCCTAGAGATTGTAGACTAGACTCGAGAATGAATCCTGGTTCACTACAATCGCAGCTCTGATACCAATCTGGTATCAGAGCCAGGTTCTCGTTTGGTGTGAATTCATGCAGTTTTGTATTTCATGTTTGTATACTTTGTATGAAAACATAGTTTGTGAGTAAATCAAGTTTTCATATGTAAATCCAGTTTCATGTGTACACCACGTACATCTGTATAATTCAATTTCTTCTTGAGTACCCCACGTACTCAAGTTTAATTCTCATTCTCTTGAGTACCCCACGTACTTCAAGTATAATTCAATTTTCTTGAGTACCCCACGTACTTCAAGTTATATATCAATTTTGTATGGTATGAATTTTATGTAAATACAGTATTTCTGTACTTATCAGATTGTTAATGGGTTGCAAAGCCATTAACATGTGGCACGACATAGGAAGTCACCAAACCTAAGGCATTTAATTGGTATATTCTGAGACACAAAAGCACCACTCGATTCTCGCCCCGACCGAGTGTGAGGCTGCCAGGCACCTGTTAGATCTAACCTTTTGTTCTGCGGTCTGAATGTATACGTTGATTAATGGTGCTTCTGTACCCTATTCGTGACACTATTTCTCATAACGCCTCCTACTTGGTTCTCGTTCTCACCAAGCGCGTTTCTTGTTATCATTTCTCATAGCGCCTTATACTTGGTTCTCGTCTCACCAAATGCGCTTCTCATATTCATATATTTCGTCACACTTGGTTCTCGTTCTCACCAAGTGTACTTCTTGTATTTATATCATACCATTTATAAACATTGTACTTTTGTACATGTATTTCACCCCCGAAGTTATAAAAACTGAAAACAGTTAAAAGAAAAGGGGGAGCATGAACTCACAACTTTGCGTTCCTAGCGTCGTAAACTCCACCGGATTCGCTTAATTAACGTCGTAACCTATACGCGTTTTCTTAACGTTAGTCACTAGACTTGCGTCGCATAAGTACAGTCACTCTCTTCTGTATATTCTTGTGTTAAAAATATTCTATATTTTTAACTACGTATCTTACTTATATTATTTTCTCCAAAAATAAATATAAGTCTTTTGTGTTTTGCACTTTGCACCCGAATTATGTTTCTTGTATGTTGTATGTGTATTTTTATATTTCTACTCCTCATGAGTATTTAGTGTATTTTTAAGTCTTAATACACTAGCACGCATAACAAATACTATATACACTTAACACACAGGTTGGTGATCAAATAATATATATTTTTTTTCTCAAAAATATATACTTACTATCCATTTTTATTCTTGAAGAAATCCTCATTTCTTATCATCAAAAATCAGGGAAACCTTAGTAATACTTTTCAGTACATTTTTAGGGAATAAGTTTCTCAAAAACTTATATTTTTCTAAGCGTCAAAATTTATAAAAATTTTGACAGAGTTTCCCCTAAAAATGGAGGTTTCCCACGTTTTCAAAACGTGTGTTTATTTTCTTTTAAATCATCATCAATCATCAACAACAATTACCAACAATCATCATCAACAATAATCACTAATTTCTCCATTTCATGAACTTGAATATTTACAAAAATGTGTAGTAACTTACTAGCACATTTAGTAAGTCTTGTTATCTTTAAAAATAAGTTTAACTTCTTAAAAACTTTATTTTTAAAGAATATGAAGTTTTACAACTTCTAGTCGGTTTTTACGAAAACTATTTCTTCGTTAACACTTTTGTTACACAAGTATCCATACACTTGTTTGTTCACAAAAACCACTTTTGTTTGTGTAAGATCCGGTTTTAAAACATGATTTCTTTAACGCTTGGTCCTTTGAAAATACCACTTGTAGATACATAGATCTACTAGTTTTAAACACTTTTGTACAAGTTAAAGCATTTTTACACAAGTTCATGGTTTATGTGTGGTAGTGTTTCACCTTTTAACCCTTGTTACTTCTAAAATAGCTTTATGTTAAGATCCATGATCTTACCAAACCGGGTTAAATGGTGATCCGGGCTACCACAATCATAGATCGGGTCTAGATAATCACAAATTCCAAGTACTACAACTTTTACACAAGTTACAAGCTATTAACCACCATTTTAGTGTTTTTACTAGACTTTTATACTTCAAAAAGTATGTTATCGATATTTAACCGACGAAAATCCTTTTAACCACTTTAGACAAGTTCAAAAGTGAGTTTTAAACATTATACCTCTAGCTCGGGGCTAGGGAAGATTCTAGGCGAAAATGAGGTGGATAAAAGCTAAGTAACGAGGTCCTTCCACTTCCGTTTGCTCCAAAGCTCCTAATGCGTGACCCGTGAAGCTTGTATATACTTGGAATGGAGTGATCAAAACTCGAAAGTGGGTGTATGTGGGGAAGGGGTTTCGGCCGAAAGTTAGGGAGCAAGAGAGAGAATTGAGTTTGTGAACTTGTGGAGTGAATGATCTTGTTAGGTAATTCCATGAACTTATAGACTAACATAATTGTATTGTCCAATGGAAAATGTGTTACCTTGATACTAAACATCACACAATTATAATAATCAACTTTGGTACTTTGTGTTCCCCATGGTTAGGGGCCGATTACAATGGGGGGGGGGGGGGGGGTCTAGTTCGATTGTAACTAAGTTAGTTAGGTGGTAACTAGGGTAAGTTAGATAATTAACTTAGTTACTTGTGTGTAGTATGTTACTACGGGTGTTAGGGTAATCAGGGACCCTAACTGGCTCAGAAAAATATAGATAGTGAAAATAATAATATTTTCATATCCCGGGTATAGTCCGGTTGTTCGGTTACATACCGATTCGTTAAAGTGCTAAATTACACTTTTTAGTGTCGTTTAAGTACCTTTCTTGTACTCTTTCAATTCCCAACACTTAGGGAAATATTCTGGATAATAAAACGACATTTCTGCACAACATTCATATGTTCAAATGCTGAATTATTGCTGATTTGTATAAATTCTGCACTTAAAGTGCGTTTCGGGTGCTTTTTAGTGCATATTTTTGCTTTCGCAATGTCCATAAATTAAACCCTTACACATACTCTAGGGTTTTAATGCATTCTTGTTGTCGGACCTACACCTAGGCTCCAATTTTATTGTCTGACTGCTTTCTGCAGTTCAGTCGACACATTGTGTCTTACCGGTGAGTTTACTATTATTCTGACGCAACGCTCTCGTTTATGCATAAAGCAATATTTTGTAGTATACAACGTGCATGAATTCACTTGTTTAATCATGTGTTCAGACATCGCTGACAATTAAACTCATAATTGCAGTCATTAAGCAATAATTATAGTGTACGGAAATTACCGGTTTGTGCCAGTTGTCACACTTGGTGCTCCGAAAGGTCAACCAAGCTTAATTCTTGCATTTTGACCCCTTATTATTTATATACAAGGGCTTTATAACTTATACTCACTTTGCCAAGTCCCTGGACACTTCCGGTTAACCCGAAAAGTCATAACTTTCACCGTTGACGCTTTAACCCCTCGTACACGAATTTGATCATAACTTTCTCATACGATAACGAAACTTTATGAAATTTTAATCGTGCATTCTAGTGAGCATAATTTATATTTACAAAGCTTCGGGTTTGTCAAAAGATCACTCAGAGGTGTATCTTTAACATGTTGACACATTTGACCCCTGTAGTTTGTAATCTCACTTTTAGCTTCGTATGATCCATGATTTATTCGTTTGATGTTATAAACATCATGTAGGGTTATTATGAAGTATATTTATTCACTGTTGACACTTAGAATCCGTATAATTACATACTTTCCATGTTTGTCAACTTTAGTCCTTTTATAATATTCTTTCACACGTTCAAACTTTATGACACGTGTCAACACATTATAGGACGTGAATTTTCGAGGTGTTACAATGTTATATTGCACATGTGCACTACTATAATAATAGTATTGAAAACAAGACGACACCATAAATCTTTTTTTATGTCATAAAAAATATGCTCGAATATACTTGAATGAAAGATACAAAAATTTGTGATCTTATGGTGCCATTTTTGTTTTAAAATGAAAACGTATGGAGAAATGGGAAATGTTTGAAAAGTTATATATATTTTTTTCCAATTTTACCCCTCTTTCATTAAAAGTCTCCCCCCCCCCCTCGTTTTTAGTGGTTTTTAATTACTTTTCGAGTTTTCACAATAACTAGTGGTTTTCATTTGAACCTTTCCCTATATACATGGGGATGGTTCAAATGAAAACCACTTTTATTGTGAAAACTCGAAAACTAACTAAAAAAAGCCTAAAAAAACACACAAATTCTTTTTTTCATTTTTTTATAAATTTCGCTCGTTTTTATATATGAAAAAAAAATTAAAAAAAAATTTTTTTTTTTTTTGGTTGTACAACACATGTGTAGTACACTAATACGGAAAGCCTAAACCACTTAACCCACCCCCAACCGACACCCCCCAAAAACCTAAACCCCCCACCCCCACCCCCCAAAAACCTAAATTCACCCTCCCACCAAAAGCCTACCCCCACCCCCCAAAAACCTAAACCCCCCCACCCCCACCCTCCCGAAAACCTAAAACTAAACCCAAAACATAAACCCGAAAAAAACCTAAACCCCCCTCCCCCCCACACCCAAAAAGCTAATCCTAATCCTAAACCTCCAAAAAAACTAACCCTAAAAGCTAAACTAGACTCAAAAAGCTAATTTTAAGCATGTAATGCAATTGTAGTACATGTTATATTGCACATGTGCACTACTATAATAATAGTATTGAAAACAAGACGACACCATAAATCTTTTTTTATGTCATAAAAAATATGCTCGAATATACTTGAATGAAAGATACAAAAATTTGTGATCTTATGGTGCCATTTTTGTTTTAAAATGAAAACGTATGGAGAAATGGGAAATGTTTGAAAAGTTATATATATTTTTTTCCAATTTTACCACTCCTTCATTAAAAGTCTCCCCCCCTCCTTTTTAGTGGTTTTTAATTAGTTTTCGAGTTTTCACAATAACTAGTGGTTTTCATTTGAACCTTCCCCTATATACATATATATATATATGTTACGACGCGCAAATCATAGATATATTGTGTATAAACGGAAGAGTTAACGGTTTTACACAATAATGGTCACCAATAAAATCGTTCAAAACGCAAAATCATAATATATATAAATATATATGGTCTCATATATATATATATATATATATATATATATATATAGGGAGGAGCTCATGCGAGAACCACCCTTATTGTGAGAATCGCGAGAACCAATTTGAACACAACCTAAAATAGCTAAAAAAACCTAACCCCCCCACCCCCCCCCCCCCCCAAAAAAAAAAAAAAACCTAACCCTCCCCCGAAAACCTGAACCCCCCTCCCCCACCCCCCCAAAAACCTAAACCCCCCCCCCCCCACCCCCCCACCCCCAAGCTAAAATGCTAAAAACTAAACCCCCAAAAAACCTAAAAAAATCTAAAAAAATCTAAAACTTTTTTTTTAATATTTTTTATGTTAAAATCGCTACTTTTAGAAGCCAAAATTTTTTTTTTTAAATTATTTTTTTTTCTTCGAAAAGTAGCGATTTTTTATAAAAAAATATTTAAAAAAAATATTTGTGTGATTTTTAGCTATTTTTACGCATTTTTTGTTGTATTCACATTGGTTCTCGCGGTTCTCGCAATAAGAGGTGGTTCTCGCATGATCTTCTCCCTATATATATATATATATATATATATAGGGGAGGGTTATCTTGAGAACGCTAAATATTGCGAGAACCGTGAGAACGAATGAAAAAAACCAATCAAAACCATTTTTCTTAATACAAAACTCATTGTAATTAAGATACAACATCAAAAAAAGAATTTACAACATCAAATCATGCATTTCTCCTTTCAAAATCACTCTTTTTAGATTTTTTTACACATGTGTAAATATAACAGATTTACACATGTGTAAATGGCAAACTTACACATGTGTAAATTTTCTTTATATACGAATTCACGTAAATTTAAACGTGTAAATTAAATTTCTAACATTGTATTTGAATAATAATGATAAGTGTAGAAAAAATTTTTGAATTTGAATTGTTTTTTACCAAGTTCTCGTGGTTTTTTCATTTGTTCTCACGGTTCTCACAATATTTAGCGTTCTTATTTAAACCCTCCCCTATATATATATTTTAACGTGCCAATATAATAAAAAATGACAACTTTTCGAGAAGATCTCAAAGTTATGTGATAATTCTAAGAAACTGAGAAACTTAGGATTTTTGTGATTAAATGTTATTTTGATTTAGAATTGTTCCCATATTAGGACGTATATAATCAATTTCTGGGATTGCGGTATTAAAATACGCACCCAAAGGTGAGTGTCACTAAACCCCTCTTTTTACTGCTTTATATATATTTTGGGGGTAGAACACGCCAATAAAAGGGTTTAATAATGTTTTTGAAATAAAACATACCTTTTGATATAAATTATATATTTTCATTGGAAATATATGGATTTTTGGGAAATTATATATATATATATATATATATATATATATATATATATATATTTCGGGATGAAATGGTTTTGAAGAATAAATTTGTTTCGGGTGGAAATGGGATTATGCACGGTGTTTGGGGGGGGGGGGGGCGACCGTGTAGTTGGTACGAATATTGCTTGGTCTCAAGAGAGTAAGTATCAGCATAGGCTTACATTTCGTCGTGGATTTCAGGGGATTCGTACAACATCATGTATTAAATTTTCATATTAGTAGGATATATATATTGTACGTGAGGCAGACATCATATTGTTCTTCGAGAAAGAACCATGCGCCCATGATGTCGTTTAATCAGTTTAAGTATTGCACGCGAGGAATTGTTCGTAGATCTATCGGGTTGACAACCCCGTCGTGACCGGTCGCCCCGTGTCAATGTCAAACGACGAAATAATATTCTGTTCATTGTAAAGTTTTGATTATCCCTGCATGGTTAATATATAGTTCGTATCGTCTAGCTAACATACGAGTCTGAAAGTTGACACTAGAATTTAATATACAAAACCTGGGCAGTACTGGAATCGTCGGAGTAATGAACCAACGGATGCCCATGGATTTTCTTAAGGAAGTAAAATGGACTTTCTAAAAATTTCCTGAATTGTTTTTAAATAAACACCTAATTAGAAGGTTTTCCTTGGAATAAAATTTGTTAGTAAACGAATAAGTGAACTCACCTTCCTTTGTGTTGACACTTGATTTTAACGTGTTCTACAGGTACATGAAATCGGCTTCGGGAAATATGGCGTATCTTGTGTTGTTGATACATGTTTTGTCACTTAAAATGTGGGACTGATTTTTAAACTTTCTGGGACTAAATGAAATAAGATCCGTGAGGATCAAAAGACTGCTTTATTTTGTCATGGTTATGTTGTGGTTTGGGACGATAAGTTTAAAATCAACGTTTTAATTAAGTAATAATGTCCAACACTAAAATGCATCAAACATTAAGATAGAAATGGGCACCAGCTTCCGTCACCACTACATTTTATATTCCGCTGCGACGTTTTTGGGGTGTGACAGATGTTGGTATCAGAGCCATTGGTTGTTAGCGAACTAGATGTTTTCAGAGGAAAACACTAGACTTCAACCGAAGAATTTTGAGATTTAAAGTCCAAAATTCTCGAAGCCGAAATTTTTAAATAAACATAGACAAATTATATCATGTATGAAAACCCTTATGTTTTTATGTGTATACGTGATTTTCTGTTTATTTGGGGCCTTATGTGTTACTATTTATATTGATCTCCACACTTACTTGGTAAGGTTGCGATATGTCACGTCTCGATCTATAGAGCCATTAGTAGTTTCGCCCACTGATACTGTCGAGCTTACACTTGAGATTCTTCCGTCCGTCGTCACTGAATCGTTTGTTCTGATATTCGAGTCACGTGTTTTGCTACACCTCTTTTAGTCTACACTTGTCGTAGGACGAGGACTCGACCCATTAGAGAGATCGCATCGACTTCGAGAGTTGAGACAGCGTCCACTTTGAAGAGGCAAAAAGGGGTTGAGTCAATCACTCTCACTGTGATCGTCAGTTCGCCACGTTACGCGGAGGCTTGGAGACGATGAAGGACTTAGAGGGACAGATGGACTGTTATTGTCACTGCCCCTGACCCGGCTCGACCCGTTTCAGGAGCCGCGGGACAGAAAATCCCGTGGTATTTATTTAACAGCGGAAGATTTCTTCAGGATCTTTTTAAAACCGTAATTTCCCGATTATTTATTTCACAATTCGGGACAAAACCCCGGAAATTTACAATCATATGATTTCACGGAGAAATCTTTATTTTTACAAAACATGTTTCTTAATTTTATTTTGAGCCACTTCCTTAAGCTTGTAGTGCTTCACGGCACTTTTCCTGGATCACAACAGATCACCTGAAACATGTTTGAAAAAGGTTTTGTCAGCGGGAAATACTAGTGAATCATTCTTTTTACTAAAATGACACGTTGTTATAATTTACAGTATTAAGAGCGATTACAATGTTTATATATCAACCAGTTACCCAACGATATTTGTCACTCGACTCGCTTCTGTGACTATGGTCATATCACCCATTGGCTAACCCGTTGTCCAATGATGACGATTATCAAGTAATGTATACAAAACCCCACATACCGGTTGTAATTTGGTGACTACAAAGACTTAATCCCTGTAATTATAACCTTGAAAACATTTAAGAATTTATAAAGCATTTTGATAAAAAGAGAATGACTCACATTGCAGATTTAATATGAACAGAGCTTAGCCTACTGATTAGCCTTGATAACCTAGTTTAAATAACAATGCACACAAACTAGGTTAGTAACCAATACAACATTTAATTAAACCTTCACAACGAATGACAAAGTGCGATACTTAAACATCCATCGAATTAACGACGAATGACAAAGCATAAACCCTAATGTGGGCAGCACTTAAACATCCATTGGATAGTTTAATCGATCGGACATTGAATCGTAGCAGCGATCGAGTTATTACCCTGTTTTGCGGCAGCACTTCGTGAATTGTGTGTGTTTTGGACTGTTTCTACTATATCTCAGTGTACGTTTTCAATTTTAACGTCGAACGAACGCGAAATTGCAAGTCCCACTGCCCTCTATTTATATTTGAAATTTGACCCCCTCGCGTGACGCGAGGGGTACCCCCTTAGGCGTCGCGTGGCGCGAGGGGTCGCACCCTACCATAGGGTAGCCTCGTGTGTTTGTAGCCTTGCTGAGTCAGTAGATTTTTAAAATTCGATTTCGCCAGCTAGTTATATGGATAATCGTAAATAGGGAATACCCCCCCCCCTTGAGTTTTAGGGGCCCTGATCCTGATTCTGATTGTTCTGAAAATTTTAGGGTTTATACAGAATCACTTGGGGGTCTTAATTAGGGTTTCCTTTTGGATAAAATAATATAATAAATAGGACTTTTGATGAGAGTTGTTACATCCTCCCCACCTTAATAAAAATCTCGTCCTCGAGATTTATTGGAATAATTGAGGATAACTATTGTTTTGATGCTTGAATGATAACTATTATTATATGAGAATTCGATCAAAGGTAAGTGATCGTCCCAATTTCCACCAAAATCTATCACACATGACCTAAGCATGTCTTCAAGAGTTTGGATTGTTCGTTCACTTTGTCCGTCTGTTTGAGGATGATATGCAGTGCTTAAATTTAATCGAGTTCCCATTGCTTCTTGGAAACTTGTCCAGAAATGGGAAGTGAAACGACTATCCCTATCCGAAAAAATGGAGAGTGGAACTCCATGTAAGGATACTACTTCATCTACATACAATTTTGCCAACCTTTCCATGCTAAAGGTTTCTTTCATTGGTAGAAAGTGAGCTGATTTGGTTAATCGATCTACAATTACCCAAATCGCATCATTACCTTTTCTGGTTTTGGGTAACTTAGTAACAAAATCCATTGTTATGAGTTCCCATTTCCATATAGGCATCTCTAGTTGTTGTAGTAGACCTGAAGGTTTCTGGTGTTCTGCCTTAACTTGTGAACAAGTAAGACACTTAGAAACATATCGAGCTATATCCTTTTTCATTCCTATCCACCAAAAGTTATTTCTTAAATCTTGGTACATTCTATTGTTTCCTGGATGTATGGTATACCTAGATTTATGAGCTTCTTCTAGGATCTTATGCCTTAAATCTCCTTGCTTAGGTACCCAAATTCTACGTTGGTGGAATCTCCAAATTCCATCAGCTCCTTGTTCTAATTCTTTTATTCGTCCTTTCATTCCTTCAGCATCATCCTCGATTGCTGTAGCTTGAACATTCTTCAATTGTTCCATTAAATCTAATTGTAGATTTAATCTGAGAGCATGAACTCGCTTTTGCTTTTCATGATACTTACGACTTAAGGCATCTGCAACTATATTTGCTTTTCCTTCGTGATACTGAATATCACAGTCATAGTCACTTAGGATTTCCATCCATCTCCTTTGCCTCATGTTCAATTCTTTTTGCCCAAATATGTACCTTAAACTTTTGTGATCCGTATAGACAGTAAATGTACTTCCGTATAGATAATGTCTCCAGATCTTAAGGGTAAAAATTACGGCTCCTAATTCTAAATCATGAGTTGTATAGTTTTCCTCGTGCTTTTTCAATTGCCATGAAGCATACGCAATTACCTTCTTGCGTTGCATAAGCACACATCCTAATCCTAGCTTTGAAGCATCACAGTAAACTTCAAAATCTTCTGTTCCTTCTGGCAAGGCTAGGATTGGGGCATTTTTTAACTTTTGCTTTAAAATCCTAAAAGCTTCTTCTTGTTTAGGTCCCCATTCAAACTTAATTGCTTTACAGGTTAGCTTAGTTAATGGTACAACTATCTTGGAAAAATCCTTAATAAACGTCTATAATATCCAGCTAAACCTATAAAACTTCTAATTTCTATTGCGGATTGCGGAACCTTCCATTTGGTAATTGCCTCTATCTTAGCAGGATCTACATGAATGCCTTCGTGATTCACCATGTGACCTAGAAATCGCACTTCTTGTAGCCAAAATTCACACTTCGAGAATTTGGCGTATAGCTTTTCTTTTCTTAACAAAGTTAAGAGTGCATGTAAGTGCTGACAGTGTTCATCCTGACTTTTGGAATAAATAAGTATATCGTCTATGAACACAATTACAAATTTATCCAAGTACGGTTTATAGATCCTATTCATCATGTCCATGAATGCTGCAGGTGCATTCGTTAATCCAAAGGGCATGACTGTAAACTCGTAATGACCATACCTAGTTCTGAAAGTAGTTTTAGGTATGCCTTCTTCTTGTACCTTCAATTGATGATATCCGGAGCGTAAATCTATCTTAGAAAAGTATCTAGCTCCTTGAAGTTGATCGAATAGGTATCGATTCTTAATTGTAACCTTATTCAATTCTCTATAATCAATACACATTCTCATCGAACCAACCTTCTTCTTTACAAACAACACTGGTGCTCCCCACGGGGATGAACTAGGTTGTATGAAACCTTTACTTAGTAATTTATCTAATTGCTTTTTCAGTTCTAACATTTCTGTGGGTGCTAACCGATAAGGTGCCTTGGCTATCGGTGTAGTTCCTGGAATTAGATGAATTCTAAATTCTACTTCCCTATCTGGTGTTAATCCCGGGAGTTCTTCCGGAAATACATCTGGGTATTCTGAGACTACAGGAATCTCCTTAAGTTCTTTACCCTTAGTGCTAATGATTACAGAAATCATATACACTAATCCCTGCTTTCGTTCATAACTAGCAACTTTCATTACTGAAATGAACTTCATGGGTTTTCGTGGCCTGTCCCCTGTAATCATGATTACTTCTCCGGTAGGTGCACAAATTTCTATGGAATTCTTATCACAAAGGATTCGAGCATGGTTGGCTACTAACCAATCCATTCCTAACACAACATCGAACCCAGCTAAATTCATTGGCAATAGATTTGCATGAAATTTATGACATGAAAGTTCTATATTTTCTTTTTGCAAAACCTTATCTATATTAACAGAATTCCCATCTGCTGTTTCGACTGTAAAAATTTTCCTAAGGTTGATTAAAGGTAAATTAAGAGCTTGGCAGAATGAAGTATTGATAAAACTTTGGTTTGCACCAGAGTCAAATAATACTTTTGCGTAAATGTTTGATAAAACTTTGGTTTGCACCAGAGTCAAATAATACTTTTGCGTAAATGTTGTGAACTAAGAACGTACCAGCTATCACGTCAGGAATTAGCTCGGCTTCCTAAGTAGTTAACTGGAAGGCTCGAACATTCTTCTTGGTAGCTCCGTCGGCCGTCTTGGCTTTGTTGTCTGCTGGTTTGACCAATTTAGGACATTCTGGTTTAAAATGTCCCTTTTCTCCACAGTTATAGCAGATCGTTGTTTTCTTTCTGCAGTCTTCTTCACGATGTCCTACAGCTTTGCAAAAGTTGCAGGTTACATTACATCTTCCAAAATGTTTCTTTCTGCAATTCCTGCAGAACGGCGGAGTTGAGGATTGTCCCGTTCCTCTTCTTTTGAAATTGCTATTATTACCCATATGAAATCCTTGGGTAATTTTCTGAGCCAGTTCCTTTTTCCTATTTTCCTCTCTTGTGCGTACCAGCTCGTCAGTTAGGGTATTAGCTAATTCTACCGCATCGTCAATCGTACGAGGTCTCGCAGCTTTAACGATATTACGGATTTCGCTAATTAATCCCCAAATATAGCGAGAAATGAGTACTGGTTCTGGCGAAGCCAGTGTTGGTACCACTCTAGCATATTTAAAGAATGTCGAAGTATATCCTCGACAATCTACATCCATCATTTGATGGTTTAGAAACTGATTCGCCATTTGATCTTTTTCATATTCGGGACAGAACTTTCTTTCTATTAGCTGCTTAAATTCTTCCCAAGTCATGGCATAGGCCACAGTTCCTCCTTTGGCTTGAAGTACCGTATTCCAACATTCTAGCTCCCCTTCTTTGAAAAGATTAGACGCGTACATGACCTTATCTTCCTTGGCACATTTACTTATTAAAATCACTGCCTCAGTTTTCTCTAACCAACGCAGTGCCGCAGTCGCTCCTTCATTGCCTGCAAATTCAACGGGTTTATAAGCAAGAAATTCTTTGTAAGTGCAACCAGGCGTTGCAGCTTTCATTTTCTTAGGGAGCGGAGCCTGTCGTGAATCATCATCGTGATTATTACCACCTTCGTTTGTACTATTACTGAAGTTATCTTTAGAAATACGTTTGCTAGGAATGATTTGTTGAGGTTCAACAGGTTTTTGGGAAGCAGCAAGTATTGCTGGAATAGCATTGGCTATTCCTTGAGCAACGATATTTTCTATATCCTGCCTAGTTATAAATTGATCTTCCGGATGTTGCTCAGATTGATTAACCTCGTTTACTGGTTCATTATTAGCGTTTTCCATCTGATAATTAATATATATAATTTATTAGTATCGAATAAATAACAATTATACAAAACAATTATTCATAAAATAATCATACATATAGCCAAAACTATCGATTTCTCGATTCCCATTTTTATATTTTATAGTATGCATCAATACACACCATTATCTTACAAAGTTTTATTTGTAGTTATTTTACAAGATTATATTTTTCTATTTATTATACAACCACAGTTTCACAACCCCACTATCCCTTTGTCCGTTAATACTTTAATAACGACTTTCCCTCTCGTCGTATTTCCAGGAGATCTGTTCTCCTACCTCCCTGATCCTATTTCCTGCATCCACTAATTCCTCGCCAAAGTGGCGGAGTTCAGCTAAATTTTCATTGCTCATTGGTGGGTTTGGTATAGGTTCTGGGTCGAACTGAGGGAGAAAGGAATAAGGACTGTTGAGAAGGTTTTGGAACTGCCAATCATTGGTCCACCATTCATTAATTCCTAGAGGTTGGGTGTGGATTATAGGTTCGGGAATTGCTGGTTCCAACTTCATTGGAAGTTGATTTTCAGCAGGATAAGGGTAGAGGTTATTATTAATAGGCCTGAGGACATCACAGCTCGCCAATATCTGATCTAACTCTTCTTGTAATGGCAACTCCTCAATTTGTCTAGAGCTTTCCCCAATTTCCATCTTGGTTTGTCTAGAACCTTCCCTAAACTCCATTTCCATCTGCCTAGAATATTCCCCAAACTGCATTTCCATCTGCCTAGAATCTTCCCTAACTTCAATCCCCTTCCCTTTGTCTAAGGGATTTTCTATTTTGGGAATCTTCCTAGTAGCGGGTTTCCTTCTGCGCACACGCCTCCATCCCATGAATCTTCTCCTTTTCTTAGGTTTAGGTTTCTCTGGAGGTGGAGCGTTGAATTCCATAGGTTCTTCTATATCGAGTATGTACCTATTAAAATCTCTCGAAATCTCTATTTTCACCGGATAGAGATTTAAATTCTGAAGGGCTTCAGACAAGTCGTTCATGCTGTTTAGCATATATGCAAAATACACAAAAATTGCTAAGTTAAAATTTTATAACAAAATTTTATAAATAATCTTTAAATATTATTTCATACCGTGTGACTAATTTAACACAAAGACAACTAAAAATTAAAACACATCAGGGTTTACTGTAAACTTATTTATTTTACTGGATAAGGTTTCTGGCTTGTAGGTGATAAGGATGCTAAAACTTGAGTCAAGTGTAATTTAAAGATTTGCATTTACTGCTACAGTGGCTAGCATATAGAGATCTGCCCATTTTTCATCTAACTTGTCTTCCCATGGTGGGTTATTGCCTAGTTCTTCGGTTTTCGGATTAACTCTCTTTTCTTTTGGTTGTAATTTCTTTAATTTCTTCCGACTTTTCCTAATAATCAAACTTCTTTTATTAGGAGAAAGTGGTTCCTCATATTGTGCCTTTCGGACAAATATTCCTTCTTCATGATTTGCATAATGTTTTGAGGAACTTGTTTGGGATGAACTTCCCTTCTCGTTTGATGACCTATCTAATTTAAGATAGATGTTTGAAAGCTTTTGTTTGCCCATACTGTACACAAATATTCAAATAATAAAACACATAATCACAAAATGGCAATCAGTAAAAATTAAGTATTTTCTAAATACTTAATTGGCTTAAATCAGTGGCTCTGATACCACCTTTTTCTGTCACGGCCCCTGACCCGGTTTGACCCGTTTCAGGAGCCGCGGGACAGAAAATCCCGTGGCATTTATTTAACAGCGGAAGATTTCTTCAGGATCTTTTTAAAACCGTAATTTCCCGATTATTTATTTCACAATTCGGGACAAAACCCCGGAAATTTACAATCATATGATTTCACGGAGAAATCTTTACTTTTACAAAACATGTTTCTTTATTTTATTTTGAGCCACTTCCTTAAGCTTGTAGTGCTTCACGGCACTTTTCCTGGATCACAACAGATCACCTGAAACATGTTTGAAAAAGGTTTTGTCAGCGGGAAATACTGGTGAATCATTCTTTTTACTAAAATGACACGTTGTTATAATTTACAGTATTAAGAGCGATTACAATGTTTATATATCAACCAGTTACCCAACGGTATTTGTCACTCGACTCGCTTCTGTGACTATGGACATATCACCCATTGTCTAACCCGTTGTCCAATGGTGACGATTATCAAGTAATGTATACAAAACCCCACATACCGGCTGTAATTTGGTGACTACAAAGACTTAATCCTTGTAATTATAACCTTGAAAACATTTAAGAATTTATAAAGCATTTTGATAAAAAGAGAATGACTCACATTGCAGATTTAATATGAACAGAGCTTAGCCTACTGATTAGCCTTGATAACCTAGTTTAAATAACAATGCACACAAACTAGGTTAGTAACTAATACAACATGTACGATAACTCACGAGATTAAACCTTCACAACGAATGACAAAGTGCGATACTTAAACATCCATCGAATTAACGACGAGTGACAAAGCATAAACCCTAATGTGGGCAGCACTTAAAATCCATTGGATAGTTTAATCGATCGGACATTGAATCGTAGCAACGATCGAGTTATTACCCTGTTTTGCGGCAGCACTTCGTGAATTGTGTGTGTTTTGGACTGTTTCTACTATATCTCTGTGTACATTTTGAATTTTAACGTCGAACGAATGCGAAATTGCAAGTCCCACTGCCCTCTATTTATACTTGAAATTTGACCCCCTCGCGTGACGCGAGGGGTACCCCTTGGGCGTCGCGTGGCGCGAGGGGTCACACCCTACCATAGCGTAGCCTCGTGTGTTTGTAGCCTTGCTGAGTCAGTAGATTTTTAAAATTCGATTTCGCCAGCTAGTTATATG
Source organism: Helianthus tuberosus (assembly GCA_030545235.1). NCBI lineage: Eukaryota > Viridiplantae > Streptophyta > Magnoliopsida > Asterales > Asteraceae > Helianthus > Helianthus tuberosus. The sequence continues at coordinate 106,908,147 of CM060383.1, forward strand.
GATAATCGTAAATAGGGAATACCCCCCCCCCCCCCCCCCCGAGTTTTAGGGGCCCTGATCCTGATTCTGATTGTTCTGAAAATTTTAGGGTTTATACAGAATCACTTGGGGGTCTTAATTAGGGTTTCCTTTTGGATAAAATAATATAATAAATAGGACTTTTGATGAGAGTTGTTACAGTTATGATGAGCTAGAAGAGCCTGTTAGGAAGATGTTGGACTTCCAAGGATTGAAGCGTTGGTTGTTGGTCGTTTCTGTTATTTGTTTTGTATGTCTCATTTGATGAACCCTATTTATGGCTTGCATGCCAAATTTTCAGATATTTAGGAGGAAATTTCATATAGACTTGTTACGGGTGTTGATGTAGACACGCCGAATTTTGATTAATCTTAGTACTAAAAACAAGTTTTGTAAATTTCTGGTATAAATATCGAATAGGTTCCTTTTGGTTTAAAAATTATTCTCATTAATATGTGGATATTATACATGCGCAATGTTTGGTCCACTACCATTTGATGATTGAATTATTTTTGGTTATCGTCTTATGTGATTATTATTGTTGTAAATAATAGAAATGACGAAATGCCGCCAAAAGTAAGATAGGGTTCTGGACTACCTATTACCCCAGAGGAGTTGGCACAACTCACAGCCCAAGATCATTGCTAGTAACCTATGCAATGACATGGCAACGGTATGCGTGATGTCGGGCCATCACAGCAGATCGACCATTCAAATAATTCCGCATTCCGAGCCTAGATCTGGGGATTCGTGAAAGCAAAAGTCTGAGAGTTCAAGGAAACCGATGAGAAGTGTGGTGAGGAAAGCAGATTGGAGAAAGTGTGCGTAGCTAACCCTAGAGAGTCAGGAAATGATAATGCTAGGGATGGCAGGGGTGGTTCTGAGAAGAAGGCTCACGAGGATGAGCGGAGGAAGTGCGCCAGATGTGGACGGACTAGACATATGACTCACGAGTGCTATGCTAATAGTACATTGGATGGAGTTGTGCTCGAGGGATGATACGAGTGTGGTGAGCAAGGACAAAGTGGGGACTATCGCTTGAAGAAGCTAGCTAGGATATCTCGTCTTGATGATGGTAGAAAGGTGGCAGTTGTTCGCTGAGATCGACCGAGTCAAGTGTTGAGTGTTGATGGTTGAGAGTTGTCAGTTTTGTAAGGATGCTCAGGTGGTTGCAAAAGAGGCTATCCTGCATTCTTAGTTAACGTGGTGGATACGAAAGCCGAATGTAGGAATATCGGAGAGATTCCTTTTGTTCGAGAATATCCAGGAGTCTTCCTAAAAAGACTTATCTGGATTGCCCCCTGCGAGACAGATCGAGTTTCGGATCGATCTAGTACCCGGTGCTGCACCCAAATGCACAATCCCCTTATAGATTAAGCACCGTTTGAGATACTAGAAATGTCGAAACAGCTTCAAGAGCGACTGGACAAGGGTTTTATTCGATCAAGCTTTTCGCTTTAAGGCGCATCTGTTTTGTTGTGAGAAGGAAGAATGGATCCTTCAAGATGTGTGTTGATTTCAGAGAACCGAACAAGTTGACCATCAAGAATCGGTACCCTTTTACCGAGGATTGACGATTTATTCAATCAAGTTATCGGGATCCAGCAGCTACATGAAGATCGATCTACGATCGGGATATTATCATTTGAAGGTTGCTGACGAAGATATGCTAAGGACTGCTTTTTCACACGATATGGCCATTACGAGTTATTAGTCATGCCTTTTGACTAAATTAATGCGCCATGTATATATTCGTGGATCTCATGAACAGGGTATGGGAACCCTAATCAGAAGAATTCACGATAATATTCATCGACGACGCACATGCCCATGTGCGAACCAAGGAGTTAACTTGCAGTGATGCTAATAGATTTAGCAAAGCGAAGAAAAGCTGAGCCACATTGACTTGATCCTTTCAAGAGCCCATCTTGAGTTAGACCAGTCGCTTATAGGCTCAAGCTACCATAAGGATGGAGTAGTGTACATGATGTATCGTTTGGGTTCAGTTGAGAAAGTGTATAATGGATAATACACTGATTTTGTTCTTTATGAAGATTTGTTTGGAAGATAAACGGAAGTCTATCGAAGTACCGTAGAAGTAGTACGTATAGCTAGAAGAGATATGTTAATAACCGGACAGGTGATTTCAGCATTCTAATCGTGTATGCGATCTATTGATTTGGCAATTTGCGAATATCTAAAATGAATGCGGGAAGGAAGGAAGACGAGTTCATGAGATTTGATTCTTTCGAGAGCCCATCTCGAGTTGAATCAATCGGGTGTAACCTCAGACTATCTTAGGCACGAGATAATGTATATGTAAATATACGTATGTAGAACCCGAATTGGTGGAATTTTGACTTAATCCTCTTGATTAAGTGCTCATAAATGTTTAACTTTGGAAAGGGTGGAGAGCATTGAGATGTGGGATTAAGAATTGAGAGTGTATGTAATATTGGTCTACGAAGATTCTTTGAAAGAATCAAAGTTTCTCGCAGAAACTACAAGACCATATTCATCAAGCTTGTTTTCACTGTTTTCATCTAGTGCGAAAACAAAACTTGTAGAGTAAAATTTTGGGGACGAAATTTCCTAAACAAGGGGAGACTGTGACACCCGGCTTTTCAGGCCATACCGTACAATTGTAGCACATGTTGTAAATAGGTAAAGGGCCATATTTGACTGATTATTATGTTTATATGTGAAATTTAATGAGTTGGTAAATTTAAACTTTGATAAAATTATGTTGGCAACGGTAAAATAAACGCTTATCGCGCAACGGTTAAAATGCGAAACGAACATCGGTGACCACCCGATCAGTGTTAAAATCCTAAAAATAGTTTGTTATGATTAGAATAATTATTTTAATCATATCCGTGTGGAAAAATAATTTAAAACGCTAGGAAACTCTATTTTTTGAGTTTAAGCGCGTACCGTGCGATACAGCACGTGTACCGACAAAATACTGTCAACACAGCCTGTCAAAGCAACTGATAATCCTTTTAATAATAATTTGATGAGTTTATTACTTTAGAATGATAAAAATAAATAAAAACGCTTAAATTCCTTTTTTTTGCGATTTTAAGCGCGTACCACGCAGCACAGTGCGCATACTGCCAAATGCCGGCAACGTCGCCAGTCCCAGCTAACAAAATATTGTTCAATAATATTTTGGTTAGTTTATTTTTATAGAGTGTTAAAAATAAATTAAAACGCGCTAAAACGGGTTAAAACGTTGGATAAAATACCCGGTATCCAGTAAAATACCTGTTTTTACACTATATTATATATATATATATATATATATATATATATTGTGAGTGTGTGTGCTTGAGGTGTATGTGTGTGTAGTGATAGATGGCAGCCCATAAACACTCTCTCTCTCCTCTCTCATACTATTATTGGTCTTGTTGGGAGGTGGTGTGATCTTCTATGTAAGAAACCTTATGATTTCTTTTAAAAACTCAAGAAAGCTCATAAAATAATGGCACAAATCACTAACTTCTCTCTCTCTCTAAAGAATTCAGCCGAACACCCCTTCTCACCTCAACAATTTCGAAATTTCAAACAAATTTCTTGAAGATTCAAGTTGATTTCAAACAAGTTTCAAGTTGGTATGAAGATCCAAAGGTGTTTTCAAGATGAAACAAGCTCCATAACATCAAAATCTTGTCAAAAACCCACTTGAATCTTGAGGGTATAAAACTAATCTTTTAAAAATGTTCTTGATTATTTTATGGAGAAGAAGATAGTAAAAGTTTCTCTTGATTCTTAAGAAATTTCACAAACTTGAAAGTAATAACAAATGGTTTTTTCAAAGAAAATAAAAATGGATATGTATATATATATATATATATATATATATATATATATATATATATATATATAGCCGTGAGTGTATGTATATAAGAGATTTGAGATTTGATTGTTGATGGATTTTTGTTGAATGATTCTTGTTTGACATGATCCTTGAAAGATTGTTACATGCAAGAATCAAAAAGTTGTCATACAAGAAGGTTCTTGTGATTTGAAAAGTGACATAAAAGTATATTTTTTTATTAGAAGTATATGTGTATGTATATGCACGTGTTGTATATATGTATGTGTGTATGCATTTTAAGTAAGTTTTGTTTACTAGCAACTAAATGGTACATGTATTTACACTTTAATGATCATAAGTATGATTAGATAATAATTTGATGATGATACATGGATGATATGAATTTAAAGTGTGTAGATGCATTTAAGTTCATGTGAGATGAGATGATGATGATATGGTATGGGTGTATTGGATGCACTTACTTGAACATGCATGTAAAAATATGATCAAGAAAAGACGATTAGAACATGATTTGACAAAAATAGATTTTAATCAGATTCTAAACACTAAAATATGATTATTTAGAAGTGTTTAATGATATATAACTTTGACATAATGTTTGCTAGCTTTGTATGTTGTACTTGGTGCTTTATGTGTTGTAAAATACGTGAAATCGCATGATTTAGGTGACTTACACAAAAACTGCACTAATGTGATTATAACCATCATTTTAATCAGTAAATAACATGTTTTGTTTTAAAATATCAAGTCGTTTCGAGTTGGGATGATTATAGTAACGTTTAACGCAAAACTATGCGTTAAAACGGTCAAAAATCGGCTTTTCGGGTGATTTCTATAAAACTGAATTAGATCAGTAAATAAACTGATATTTTTAGTTTAAAAATAAATATTTTAACTAATTTTAAGTTTACTTGGTGTTTGGTTGGTCATACGTGATTTCCGACGCCCGAAAACGTTACCGAATCGCTAAAATACGCATTTTTCAATGAACATGAGTATGGGTGAAATTTGAGTGAATCTTATGTGATAAAATGTATTAAGTGATTTTAGCATGTAAATGTGATTATATGTTAAGTGTTAACTCGATAATGGAAAAATTAGACTATGCATGTATGCATGTAGGTTTTGTGCGGTAGAAATGGTAAAATTGCGTTAAAAGTGTAACTTGTTTGTTGAGCATGAAATTTGGTACATGTGAGATGTTTTATGTATGCTTGCTTTAAAAATGACAAAATAGTTAAGTTAGTAATGTTTCGCGTGTTTTGATGTTAAATTATGTGAACGTTTATATATATATATTACGACGCGCAAATCATAGATATATTGCGTATAAACGGAAGAGTTAACGGATTTACACAATAATGGTCACCAATAAAATCATTCAAAACGCAAAATCATAATATATATATATAAATATATATGAACTCATATCTATACTACTTTAATAAGCATATAGGAAGGACAGAAATGGTCATTTGCCACTTTACAACCATTTGCAGCCCATTGTATAACCTTTAAAGCATGAAAGTGTTGAAAACTTCTTTTCAACACATGCTGTATAACTGGGCGGCAAAACAATTTTTGGGCGGCCAGAGCTAGATTCAATTTTGAATCCGTTTATTCATCCCCCATCCCAAGACACTTTTTCTGTTCCTATTGTTTCTTCTTCCAAGAGAAACCCTAAAACACAAACCCTCCCAACCATCTTCTCCACCGATTCTGTTCCTATCCTTTCTTGAGAAACCCTAAAACACAAACCCTCGCATCCATCTTCTCCACCGATGACACCACCAGCGACCGTCGAAACCATGTTCTTCTCTTAAAGAGCCGATGATCTTGGTAAGTTACGATTCTTCTTTCCACATATGATTTTGCTTTGGTGATTTATGAGGGTGCGTTCTAATTTATCTTTGTTTTAGCAAATAAGTTTATAAACAGTTTCTAGGGTTTGTTGTTTTAGGGCAAAATCATGGCTGGTTCTCCTTAACATACCCTCTGTTAGCCTTTACTGATGCCAGAGAGTAGTCCATTGATGATGATGAGTTCTTCGGTGAGTATTTCCCTTTTTCATTCTTCATAAATTCTTCGATGCACATGGTTCTTTGCTGATTTATTGAATCTAGAATGTAATTTTTGTGTTTGATTGTATACATTTGTTATAATTTGCGTGTTTTTTTGTGTGTTATTTGACTTAGATCTGTGAAATTTTAGGGTTTCTTTCTCCGGCGATTCCGACATCAGATCTACTGGGTTCAACTTCTCAGTATGTTGTTTCTACTGGATCTCTGAAATAGATTGAGATCCGTTACTTTTTTCTAGCGGATCTGTGAAATAGATTCAGATCTGTTCTTGGTATGTTTTGGTTTGTATAGTTTTGTTTGTTTTTCAATAACTTCAAGAATACTTGAGTCCCTTTTGTTTATTTGAGATCATATTTCTACTATCCTTTTCATTAATTTTGTTTATTTGTGTTATGGTTCTATAGTTTTTGGATGTTTTACAATAATGACTTTTTTTAAGTGGTTTGGTTTTTGATCTGTGAAATTTAAGGAATGACTGAATATATGATGGAACTAATAATGTCATTTCTTTCATGTGTTTACCAATGACAGAGAATGAGATGAGTACAGGGTTGAATTGTTTTACAATTAAGTTTTTATTTTTGTTTAATTTATGGATAATTTATGATATTTTGAACTCAACATGCTTATAGACAACTGTCTGGTATAAATTCTTTAATTAAGTATGCTAATTTAGATTTGTTACTGATAGTAAATCTTGGTTTTAAAATGTTACTGATAGTAAATCTTGTGAGTGAAGGTAGTCAAGGTGTCCATGTTTGTTTTGTTTCAGATGGTGTGGTGTCTGATGCGAGCAAAAAGAAGAAGGCAGTCGCCTCAGCCAAGAGAGGAGGTACAGATCAGTTTTGTTTCTTCTTGTTGAGATCAGTTCATAACATTTAAAGGTTATAAAAGTGTTTAATGGTTTTTGAACTTGCAGTACAAGCTTTGATGAACATAAAGAATGGTCTAGATGATCCACATAGTGTCTTAAATTGGGATGCAGATGCTGTTGATCCATGTAGTTGGACTATGATAACTTTTTCTCCAGATAAATTTGTCATTGGATTGTAAGAACAAACAAAAATAATATATATATTTTTTTATTTTTTTTTAAAAGTTCATATTTTTATTTTTATCTTGATTTGTTTTTAATTGTATTGTAGGGGAAGTCCAAGCCAAAATCTTTTGGGTTCTCTTTCACCGAGCATCGGTAACTTGACGAATCTGCAGACAGTGCAAGTGTTAGCCAAGTTTATTATCTATTATAGTTATAGCTATTTGATTTTTATTTATTTAAATTTTGTCTATTAGTCGTTTCGCGTTGGTCCAGAGCAAGAACAAGGGCTGCCAAGGTAAATATACAAACTTTATATCAAAAAGAGTAAAATTTCTTGATTTTTTTAGGTTGGAAAAGGCTTATCAAAGAATGGTAAAGCACAAAAGCTTGCCTTGCAACATTGGCTTGAGGTAGTAAGTTCTCCTAAAGTCATTACTTTTATCTTTTTTCTTTTACAATTTGAGTGATATGATTATTACATAATAATTTGAAATCATTTTATAATACAGATTGATCCGAGACATCGTTACGGGCATAATCTTCACTTCTATTATGGAAAATGATTGCATTCTCAAAGCAAAGCACCCTTCTTCTACTGGTATATACATTGTATTAATATAGAGTGAATACTTTGGGCCTGCCTTTTTCAACACAATATCGTCCCTTGACAGTTGACACCATATCCTGGCCTGATGAGAAGTAGTCAGATTGACCTGGTCGATCTGAAAGTCAATACTACATGAAAACTGGTGATTGTGAGTTTGGTTGTAAATTTCATTATCCACCAGATTGGGCAATATCAAAGGATAATCGTGTGCTCAGCTAGAGGTGTACAAAAAAGCCGGTTTTAGAAGCGAAACCGGTTTTTTTTAACCGGTTTATTATAACCGAACCGGTTTTATAACCAAACCGTCAGATTGAGAACTTATGATCCACTTATGCCTACAGTTAAGTATTTTGATGTTACTGCTTTATTAAGTAATAAATTAAATAAAAATAATTTCTTTTTCTAGGTGTAGTGTTAACCCTTTTGTGTTTGGGTTCATGTGGAATACAAAAGTCAATAAAAAGATGAAATCTTGGACTTGATAGAAAGATGTAAAGCTGCTTTGAAATGAGTTATTGGCTATGGCCATGGTTTAAAAAACAGTTGAGGTGTGCTCCTTGAGGCGCCCCTCGAAGCGAGGTGCCCAAAAAACGAGTCTAAGGCAGTGCCTCAAGGGGTTAGTTTGTATGTGCCCCACATAGGGCTGAGACGCTAAAAAAACTGCACATCAAGTGCGTCTCAGGGGGTTTACCTGTTTGTTTTTTACATCTCGGTTTGCGTCGTGGCGTTTGCCTTGTGAGGCGAAGAGAAAACGCCTTAAGATACGATTCTGTATTTTAAACTTTGGCTATGGCTATGTGGTTTACTATTAAAGTTCACTTTTTGCAGAAAGTTTGGTTGCGTAAGGGCACATGAAAACCTTGTGTGTTGATACCTCCTAACGGTTTATCAATAACTGGCATCGATGACCTAAGATACGATACTGGAGTTTGATTTTAATGAATAATCAAGGTAAAACACTTGAGTCAACCATGGAAAATACACATTTAGCGACAAGCGGTCATAACTTTTGTATGGTTTTCATGTCATATTAAATTCGTTATGATAGAAAATGCATCACATTCCTTATGGTTACAACTTACAACTGTTGTTGAAGTCCGTACCTTTTACATTATTGGTTTATTATAGTTGATTTGGCTTAACTGATTCTAATTGCCCAGACCTGAGGATGTTGTTGACTTTGGGAAATTGATAAAGGTAAAATGTTCATTTTTTGTTCATGACATTCAGTTATTCACTTTGATAACGGGTACTTTTGTCAATTGATTCTATCCGAATTTGGATGGTTTTGATGAGTTAACATGATTGTTGTCCTTGTATGTGTTTCAACATGTAGATTCACCGATATTACTCTGAAGATGTTGATGTGAAGGCCTGCTGAAGAGGCTGCTCTTAAAGCAATTCGAGTTATTGGTGCCTAAATGAGAGGGTTTTTACTTGATTTCTATCTTCTACTTTAATTAATTTTATGCTCTTTTTCCCAATTTGTACCTGCTAATTAATACTAAAGAAAACTTTTTTTTTTCAAAGTTTTGCAAATAATTGGAATAAGAAAACAGAAGTTGACATTGTAAAAGTCAAACATGCTGACTGAAAATGTCAAAAACTCCTTATTCATGTAACAATACTTTTTAGAAATGTATATGATACTCTCTTAGAAATAGACTTGAGAATGGGCTGATTATTAGATGAGCTCAATTCATATATGCTTTTATAGTACATATGAATGAGCTGCTTATTCAGGTGCTTTAGATTTAAATGTATATATGTTGTACTTGTACAATGGGCTGTTCTAATTCAATTAGTGATTTTTCCCTAAAAAGTGACCAAATTTATTTTTTTGAGATTGCCTTTTGTAATGTGAACTAGTGTTATCAACCCGGCGCGTTGCGTCTATGATTAGCGGGGCTCGATTCGGTTCATTTGTGATTCGTGGCGGCATAGACACTCGTAAAACATACAAATCTATTAAATTTAACTGTTACAAATACATAACTTCTAAATAGTTACAAATACAATAACTTCTAAATTGTTACCAACTTCTTCATGAAACACCACCTACCTTACCTATGACCAAATCATTCCTTGTTATGCTTCCTGTTGCATGTTTCCGAAAAGGTGCTACCTGTTCAATAATGGGATGGTTTAAAGAATGACGATAGCTGATTTTTGATCTTCATCGTTGATATGAACAAAATGTATTTCTGCTTTATACATATAAAAGAAAACAAATGATGCACAACAAACAACTTAATCAATTTGTCAACAAAATGCATATAGTCCATGCCCGTAAGATCGAAGGCGATTCGACATGCCTATCCCCGTCAATAGTGTTCGCAGAAGGTGTATGCAAATGGCATTAGCTGGTATGTTGAACCATTCACCTCTCTTCCTCCTGCATCCCTTTGCCATTCAACCCATGCACAATAAATGCAACAAACCACAGAAAACTGAGAAACAAAAAAGCCCGATAACGTTTAGGCAGAGGCGGTGATGTATTCAATCGCTTGTTTGCATATTCCGGTCATCGTTGCTTCGGGTCCGTACACCTACATAATGATTCATAAGCAAATATCTGATTTGAGCCTAGAGTCATCAAAATCACAACACCCCTATAAAGTTTCATAGTGATACTGCTTATTAGACAAATTGTTACACAAACAAAGTTTCAAGTTTTAACGACATTGCACGGGGTGTTTGGGATTACTTATTAAAACGGCTTCTTTACTCCCAAAGAAGCAGTTTGAACCGAAATCCAAATCACCCTCGCTCACAAACAGTTTTAATAATCTAAGTTATTCCCTCTTCATTTTTTGCCTTTTTGAAGGTACATTTGACTCCATAAAGACAGGATTACCCTTGTTTCTAAAATCTTATTGTTGAGAAATTAAATGATAAAAAAATTTCACCTCAATTGGGATGCCAATTTCCTCTCCTAGTGCCCGCATCTTCGCTAGTCCTTTTTGGTAATTTGGACCTCCTCTCTTTAAGTAGATGTGCATGTTAGCAGCTTTCAACTTAGCATCCTATAACAAATGTCCAAATCACTTTTCATTATTTGGAGAAAAAAAAACTTTTAAGATGGAATTAGTTATGGGTGTTTATGAACCGTTGAAACCCGACCGAACCGCCCAAACCGAAGCAAGTCCGTAAGTTTAGCCGACTTAAAGTATACGTTTCACTTTTGACTGACCGGGTTAAAGTTTTGAACTAAGAACCGGAGGTTTAACGTTTATTATCTAATATTTATTATTTTAGAAAGAGTAAATTACGATTTTGGCTCCTTTTGTAGAAAAATGTAATTAAGTTTTATTTAAAACAAAAGGAATTGTGATTACTTTATTAATTTATATGGACCTGTATGATTTCATGAAATTTAAATAAGTAATTATATCATAAACAGAGGACTTCTATATAAAAATTCGTTGTGCAAATCTTGAATCCGATCTATTGATTTTGAAAAACTTTTGAGCAGGTATAATGGATTATATTGATTTAAAACTAAACAATGACTTCACTTGGTTTTTCCACACTGTTTGGTCAAGATGTAAAGAATCACCTAACTATGACCAGGTTAAGAGCCTCGAAACATATAGTAAACCAAAATATATTGTGGTCAATCCATAAAAACAAATAGCATATCAAAGAATACAACCATAAATCTACACAATCTGAGAAGAAAAAAGTAAATCATTTGACCCGCATGCAATGCAAAAGGGCATGACCGGAACATCCGTCGTAGACACCTCATCGAAACGCCAGTGACCGCTGATGGCGGCGTTTCTACCTGAAACCGCCGTTTGAGGAAACCGACAACCCACACACCGGATGTGGCGGGTACTGTGGTGGGTTAGCCACCGCAACCCTTTATCCGTTTGCCCTCTCCTTCTCTCTCTATGGTAGGTTTGTGATTGGGTTAAAAAGGAGATGTGTGCCTTAAACAGGGCACGCGTGGAGAACAGGGCATTCGGTTTAAAGCCCCAAATGAAAACATATACCTAAAATACCAAAACCCAAAACGGCGAACATAACAAATTATACCCCCAAAATCCCAAATCATAACATAAAACTAATACGTAGCTGTAACATACGTAGGAAAACCGAAGGACGATCATATAGAAGACGAAATCAAACTCAAAAAGCCTCACCCGCAAGGAAAACACATTCAAGAAACAAACTCAATGATAAAGAGCATATGAACTGTAATAAAACACTAACCAAACAAAAAGATTGAAAAGCAGAGACAACATGCAATTAATTGGATGGAAAAGGAACTAATCCCCAAAAAATCACCAACGTTGTCAAAGGCCACGCACATCAAACCCCAAAAATGTAAACGTGGTAAGTTAAAAATTCCCATAAGATCATCAAGAAGTTTAAAAATCAAATAAAAAATCTACTAATTAAGATTGTACCTTCAATCGAAACACGGAGCATGAAATCGGTAACAAATAAAATAACCCCACCACGGTTACTGCCTGCTACGTCCCTACCACCACCACCGCTGTAAACCAACCATCAAGGATGTCTGCCGCCGCCGCTAGACAGTCGGTTGTACCGGGTTCAACAGGCGGAACCCTAAGTGCAGCCACCGTCCTTTGTCGAGTACAACAACCACCGTTCATCATGACGCCGGCGAGGGAGGCAGCCGGAAGAGTGACAGGCTCCTTTTATCTCCAAAACCCTCTCCTTCGCAATCTCTCTCTTCTGATTCTCTCCTGTCTCTCTTACTGTGATCACCATCGTTGCTCAAAACGGTCATACTGTAACCGTCGTCACTGTTGACTGCAGTTGCGGTTACCCGACATAACCCCACCACCATGTACATCGGACCCGTCTGCCATGTCGACGCCGGAGAGCCGTGTGCGGCGCGTCCACCGTGTCGAAGCCAGAGACTTCTCCGTCTCTGTCTCCCATCTCTTCTCCCCGCTCTCTCTGTCCAGACTGTCTTTCAATGGGTTAGGGTTAGGGTTAGGTTTTGAAGAAAGGAGGGCGGTGGGTACAAATGGCTTTTACTACTGTTCTTTTGTAAATTCCCAAAACACCCCTGTTACTGTTGAAATTACTGTTCAAAGACTTCAATTTTTAATATGTAGTATAATATAATTGGTAAAAGTTGCTCTGTGGCTTCATTTAATAATTTAATGGATAATGTTGACTAAACCGCTAACTGCGTTTTTAGATGCAGGCTTCGTGACAGGTAACATGCTTTGTGGTTCATACGCGTCAAATGCTTTTGGTCCAAGCATTAGGCTTTCACGTGTGGATGTGGTGGTATTATTTAATAGTGATTGCAGCCCGCCGAATGACATAAAGCCCTTCATAGGATCAACATTGATTCACATTATGGGCGGGTAAATGTTTTCCGGTTATATTCAGCATTCACTATTGAAGAGATAACACCGATTCTTTCAAAGCAAGGTACAACAGTTGGCAATTTATCAGGAGTGTCTCCACCGGCTGTTAGCATGGGACACATCCTACTTATTCCGTAAGCTCCAAAGCTGCACCGACTCCGGACCTCAGTCGTTTATAGATGATTTGGTTCACGAGTTGCCGTCTGTGTTGAGGAACATGAATGTTAAAATGGGTCTCCCACGAACCACTCAATCATATTAAATGCACACATAATGGAGTTTATTCTAGAAGTATCTTCCTATTTAGTGAAACTTACACAAAAGAAAGTTCTGTTGATCAGTACTTGACTTGACTGATAACAGACAATCTGTTTTCTGGAGTAACTTGCTTAAAGAAAGTCAACTTACACCGGAAAATGCTTGTAGCAGCTTGTCTTGGAGAGTTTAAAAGTCAACCAGATGTTGGTTTGAAGATGTAAATGCAATTACTCTCTTTTATAAGAAAGCCTAGAAGAAACAGAAAGTTTCTTAAGAATGTCGGAAGAAAATGGGCAGGCTTGACTGTAATGTTACCAACTTTATTAACTAAACTTTATGTCATATGTTTGAATTATAATCATCTTATTGTTATTTCATACAAGGTGTTTATTTAATTTAATTATGTTTAATTAACAAACCTCAAAGTGTTTAAATCATTTCATAATTCCTTCCTAACATGTTATTTGGTGTTACCAACTTTAGTCTTTAGAATTTATATAATAGATAATTAATAGAAAGTTAAAAAGCCTTCAATAAAATAATAATAATAATAATAATAATAATAATAATAATAATAATAATAATAAAAAAATCAAATATGAAGACGCTAAAAACCAATGAGTGAAATCCTATGAATCGGACGAGTGGAACACTACTTTCTATGTTTGTCAAATTAACATCGGTATCACACCCAAGTAGATAATTTAAAAAAAAAACAAATTAAATTATTTTTAGTACCACCATTAGTGGGGTTGGACGTGTTGGTGCACTTGTGTCTGTACTTTGTCTGTATTTTGTCTTGTTACTGAACGATGTCTTTGTTAGTCCTGTAAGTTTGACCAAGTCAACCATCCTCCGGTTTGACTTGGCCAAACAGTCAACACTTTGGTTGTAAGTTGTTTGGGTCGAAGGATGTGTCATCGAAGGATCACTTATATCCTTCGATGATGAGCTCGATAGATAGCATTCGATAGATGGACCACGAAAGATCCCATCTTTCGTGGTACATATGGATCCTTCGAGCTGTTTCTGGTCGACAGATGATCGTTCGACCAGTCTGCCTGATCCTTCGACCAGACCTGCTGGTTTGGGTATAAATACCCGTGTGTTGTGTCCATTTAAAAAAAAGAGAGACACCCAGACAGATAAGGAACACACACACACACTAGAGAGAGTTTGCAAGACTGATTTGTAAACATTGAGCTGTAACTGGACCTTTCATACGTTTAATACAAGTGGTGTTAATCGTTGAGTCTTGTGTGTTGATTATTTGCGTGTTCTATCTCGGTTTGCTATCTCGGTTGGATTCCGCACAACCGGGTTGGTTTGTACACAAGGATTAGGCGACTAGATCCTCCCCTAGCCGGACCTACAAGTGGTATCAGAGCCTTGGCTCTTCTCCTTGTTAAAACCGAGTGTTTTCGGGTGTTTTCCGGGTGTTTGGAGTTTATACTTTCTGGAAAATCTTGTTGTTTTTGCTTGGTGTTTTGTTAAAAAAAAACCTTGTTATTCTTCATGTTTACATGTTAGTTGTTGGTTTTTGTTAAACATTTTAGCAAAATCGTGGGTTTGAAGAGTTTCGGTTCACTGAAATTCTTGTTTTTCTGGGTAGTGTTCTTGGTATATTGATAGAGTTCTTGATAAACTACACTCTTTGATCTTAAAATTTGAATATTCAACTTGTTTGTGCATTGGAAAGAGTAATCTGATTAAAATAATTGGACATTACCTGGTTGGTGAAACCTGCATGTTCAGAAGATATGGTCTGAACATACTTTCTGCTGAAAGTTCTCACCAACCCGTCAACTTTTCACCAACCTGTCACATTTGTCAACCGTGTCAGAGCTGTTCGAAAGATATCATTCGAAGTCGAAAGATCATCTTTCGACCAAAGGAGGTTCGACAGATAGTCATCCTTCGAGCATCCTTCGAAGTGTGAGACTTATCTTTCGTTCCAAGGAATATTTTCGAAACATACATCTTTCGGTCTACTGCTCATTTTCGAAAGACAAGGATCCTTCGACTGGGAAGTCTTTCGAAGTCATTGTTCGACACTCAACATTGTTCATCTTTCGATCTACAGTACGTTTTCGAAGGATAAGGATCCTTCGTTGGAGAATCTTTCGAAAACATTGTTCGAAACTCAACAGTGATCTTTCGAACTCTGTTGATCTTTCGAACAGGTATTGATCTTTCGATCATTAGTCTGCTTGTGTTTAACAGTTTGTGTTTTTCAAGTTTTTCGAACAGGTATCCTTCGGCTGTCTCTTGATCAAAAATGAATTCGATGTGGGGTGTTCCGATAAATACAGAGATGTATTTTGGTACTCCGACTCCGGATTCGGGTTCGCAAGCTAATGCTACAACTACCGGTCAATGGGCATTCGTATCAAATCAAGCTCCAAGTGTTCAAAGCATTTTGCTAAGGGAAAGTGAAACGGGAAGTTTGAATAGGCCTCCAAAGTTGATGCATTTAAGTGAATATCCGGGATGGTTTGGTAGATTTCATACATACGTCCTTGGTCAAAATACAGAATTGTGGTTGCGTTTCATCACAGATTTTGATCAAACAATAGAGGTTGCCGCTTCATCTGCTGCTACGTTTGCCGATCTTACAGAAGATCAGAAGAAGGTCTATGATCTGGAAAAGAAGGCATATGCCATTCTGACTCAGGCATTAAGCAAAGATATTTATCATCAATTTGTCAGTCACAAGACAACGAAGAGGTTGTGGGACATATTGAAAACAAGAGGCGTAGGAAATGAAGCGACACGTCAATTAAGAAAAGACCTGCTAAAGAAAGAGTTTGATGGTTTTACTTGCATGCAGAATGAATCTTTAGGAGATTTGACAAGTCGATATACTCATTTGCTGACTGAATTAGTAAATATTGGGGTTGTAACAACTTCAGCAGAGATAGTGAAGAAGTTTGCAGATGCACTGCCACCTCAATGGAATAATTTCTTAGAAATCCTGAAGTACAATGGCACTTTGGATACAACAAACTTCGGTGACTTTGCTCAACTCCTGGAAAACAAGAATCAGGAAGAAACTCTCAAGGCTAAAAGAGTTCCAGTTCCACAAAATCCTGAAATGTATTATGGAGTTTCTGGCACTTCTACAAAACCTTCCTCACACGCTCCAATTCAAACAACATTTGTATCTAGCACTAGCTTGTATGGCACTCCTCCTCCAAATTGGATTGTTGATAGTGGGGCATCCAGGCACATGACAGGCGACATGAAGCTTCTCTACGACGTCAAATCTATTAGAGGAGGTTATGTTGCTTTTGCTGGAGATAAGGGCGGATATATAACGGGTGAAGGAATGATTTCCAACGGGGTTGTTAGCTTTGATAAGATCAACTTTGTGCAACAACTTGATCACAATCTTCTTAGTGTTTCTCAAATCTGTGACAAGCAGTTCTCAGTACACTTTGATGCTAATGGATGTTATGTGCTGAAACCCGGCTTCAAAATTCCAAAAGAATGGATTCTCTTGTCGGCTCCAAGGATAAATGATTTGTATGTCCTTGATATGAGCCAAGCTATCACAACGTCTGCACAAGCAACATGTTTCGTTTCCAAAGCCACAGAAAAAGACACAATCTCTTGGCACAGACGAATGGGTCACATTCACTTACGCAAAATGAATCATTTGGTATCAAATGAATTGGTGAATGGTGTTCCCCTTAAAAATTTCCATCTTCAAGACGTCTGTGTCTCGTGCCAGAAAGGAAAACAAACGAAGAAACGACATCCTACAAAGAAAGTCAACACGGTGGCCGTTCCTCTTGAACGTTTGCACATGGATTTGTTCGGTCCTGTCAAGCACAAAAGCACTAGGAATGATCAATATTGCCTCGTGATAACTGATGATTTTTCAAGATTTTCTTGGGTGGCGTTCATGGCACATAAGAGTGAAACCTTCGGTATTATCAAAAACTTGATCATTCAGATTGAGAATCTCTATAATTTGAAGGTTAGGCGGATACGTAGCGACAATGGTACTGAATTCAAAAATCATGCCATGGCGGAGTTTTGCACTTCAAAAGGTATTCTTCACGAATTTAGTGCAGCTTATACTCCTCAACAGAATGGCGTCCCTGAACGTAAGAACCGCACATTGATCGAGACTGCTAGGACCATGTTGGTAGAGTCGCAGCTGCCTATTCCATTCTGGACTGAAGCTGTGGCCTCTGCATGTTACACATTGAACCGAGTCCTTACAGTCAAAAGGCACAACAAGACCTGCTTTGAGCTTATTAACAAACGGAAACCAGACTTGTCTTATCTTGAACCGTTTGGAGCTCCTTGCACGATAATCGATCCTAATGGAAAGTTCGGGGCAAGAGCAATTGAGGGATACTTTCTTGGGTATTCCACCCCTAACTTAAGAGTCTGGAATCTAGAGACTAAAAGGGTCAAGGAATGGTCTGAAGTCAGAGTACAGAGGCAGACTTTACCAGTCAAAAATCCTGGTCAGCCTTGGATGTTTGAGTACGATGACTTGTTAGGACCGGTTTGAATCCGAAACGATTGCGAAACGAAAGTTCTACGTGCGAAATCCGTGAACTATCGTGACCGAAACACACAAGATGTAATATAATTGTGATTCTATTGATATATCTGAAACGTACAATGAACCTTGAATCACTTGACAACTTTCTCTCTCTAGTTTCTCTCTCTAGAACTAGAGCTCTCCAAAAGTCAAATGTGAAAGTGTTCTTCAAGCTAAATCATCACTTTCAAGCTATATTATCCTATTACATGATACAAGACGCAGTCAATAGACATAGTGCACTAACAGACTCCCCCTTGGATATTGACGCAGTCTTCAGTGACTATTCTCTGTTATAACACCATCTTCAGTCTTGATCATTCTGCCTTTTCTTTCATTCAGATTGTAACATTGTACGCATCCATCACTCTCTTTTCTTCTATCAGCTGCAGGCTCCCCCTTTCATCAAGCTTCCGTGCTTTGGGATCGACACCTAGCTTTCCGTATACAAGCTCCCCCTTGCTTTGAGCTCGTCTTCAGACTCCCCCTTAGGCTCAGCTTCCGGGATCGTAATCTGGACTTTTTTCTGCAATCACTCATACATTCATAAGTAACAACATTTTAGACTATCCAGGAATCGTAACCTGGCAATTCCAATCAAAATCTCTAATCCACTTCCCCTATCAACAAACAGTATAGATTTAGCAATGATAAAGAATCCAACTCCCTCACAGTTTATCATCCAAGTCCAAATTAACAACATTGCTCTGATACCACTTGTTAGGACCGGTTTGAATCCGAAACGATTGCGAAACGAAAGTTCTACGTGCGGAATCCGTGAACTATCGTGACCGAAACACACAAGATGTAATATAATTGTGATTCTATTGATATATCTGAAACGTACAATGAACCTTGAATCACTTGACAACTTTCTCTCTCTAGTTTCTCTCTCTAGAACTAGAGCTCTCCAAAAGTCAAATGTGAAAGTGTTCTTCAAGCTAAATCATCACTTTCAAGCTATATTATCCTATTACATGATACAAGACGCAGTCAATAGACATAGTGCACTAACATGACTTTTTCAATTCGATCAATGTTGAAGCCGTTGAAGAAAATGCTGCGGCAAGGATGTTTTTCGAGAGTGATAATGCAACAGATTCACCATTGGTTCGTCCAATTCTTGTCAATCAAGAACCATCTTCGGTGAACAATAATGCTCTCGACAATGAGGATTTTCAAGATGCTTCCGAATTGAATGAATCTTCAGAGGATGATGAATTTCTAGATGCAGATCAAGAAGCTCCAACAGCAGTTCATGGTATTTCAGAGGGTACTCCTCCAGTGGATGTCCCTAGAACAGCTGAAGCTACTGCATCATCCTCTTCGTCAATTCCGGGTCTTGAATTGATTGTTGATCTCAATCTCAACAATCTGGGTACAAATATTCCAGTTCAAGAAAATCCAGAAACAAGGATTCACAATACCCATCCTCAACAAAACATCATCGGAAATGTACAAAGTGGCGTTCAAACAAGAAACATGTTGCGAAACAACAACAATGCAGGCTTGTATGCAACTATCCGAGAATCTGGTCAACAAAATGATTGGTCTTTCGCGTGTTATGTCTCACAGGAAGAGCCAAGAACTTGGAAAGATGCTTTGAAAGATAGCTCATGGGTTGAAGCAATGCAGGAAGAACTGCAACAATTCCAGAAGCTAGGTGTCTGGAAACTCGTAGAGAAACCTGCTGGTTACAAGAAGATTGGTACCCGTTGGGTGTTTAAATGCAAAAAGGATGACCGTGGAATCGTTATTCGAAACAAAGCAAGATTAGTCGTTCAAGGTTTTCGTCAGATTGAAGGGATCGACTACAACGAAGTATATGCACCTGTTGCACGTCTAGAAGCAATTCGGATTTTTCTGGCTTATGCCTCATTCAAAGGTTTCAAGGTATACCAGATGGACGTGAAAAGTGCATTCTTACATGGTGTGGTAGAAGAAGAGGTGTACGTCGAACAGCCTCCAGGTTTTGAAGATCCTATCCATCCCGATCGGGTTTGGTTGCTCAACAAAGCTCTATATGGTCTACATCAAGCACCGCGAGCTTGGTACGCAACCTTATCTAATTATCTGCTGGAGAATGGATTTCGCAGAGGTCTTATCGATTGTACTCTTTTCATCAAAGAACAAGATGGAGATCTTCTTCTGGTACAGGTATACGTTGATGATATTATCTTTGGTTCTACTAATGATGTTTTGTGTAGGGATTTCGAGCGTGTAATGCAGGATAAATTCGAGATGAGTGCTATGGGGGAAATGACCTTCTTTTTGGGCCTACAAGTACAACAAACAGAGTCTGGGATATTCATCCATCAGACTAAATATGTTGGTGACATCTTGAGCCGGTTCCAGATGTCTGATGCAACGCCCATTGGTACCCCATTGCCGCAAAATCACGAAATTACTCCAGACTTGAAGGGTCAAGATACTAGCCCCTCATACTACCGCGCGATGATCGGATCTCTTATGTACCTTACAGCATCAAGACCAGATATAATGTACCCAACGTGCCTGCTTGCCAGATATCAAGTGAATCCGAAGGCCTCACATCTTGCAACTGTAAAAAGGATTTTTCGTTATTTGAAGGGTTACCCTGACACCGGTCTATGGTACCCTAGGGATAATAACTTCGACTTGATCGCATTCAGTGATTCTGATTTTGGCGGATGCAAAATCAACGGCAAATCCACAACGGCTGGATGTCAGTTTTTGGGAAATCGCCTAGTCACATGGCAGTGCAAGAAGCAGACGTGCGTCGCTACATCAACATGCGAAGCTGAATACATTGCTGCCTCAAGTTGTTGCTCCCAAGTCCTATGGATCCAACAACAAATGCGTGACTACGGTTTTGAATTCCTAACTACTCCTATTTACGTTGATAATTCTGCTGCATTACAGATCACTAAAAATCCTGTGCAGCATTCAAAGACTAAGCACATCGACATTAAGTATCACTTCATACGTGATTGCTTTGAGAAAAGGCTAATCGATGTTGCTTACGTCCACACCGATGACCAACGTGCCGACCTTTTTACCAAAGCTTTTGACAAATCAAGATTTGACTACTTATTATTGGTAAACGGCATTAAGGTCAAGCAAGAGTAAAACCAACATCGGAAAATCATTTTTTGTAAATACCTTTGTGTGTTAAATTTGTCTTAGTTTATTGATTTTAGGGGGAGTAAATCCAAAATTTGAAAATCCAAAAACATTGAAAAATTTCAAAACACAAAAACAATAGAAAAACAAAAATGAGTTTCCTGGCGAGAAAAAGAGAAAGTGATAGTACATCAGTGGTCTGTCTAAACCTCTTTAAACCTTAAATGAAAAACGATAAGCAGCTCTATATAAGATGTATCGGTAGGCTCACAATCATTTTAAAGTGTGCAGGGTGATATAAACTTAAATCCGACTGAAGACTGGGTGGGAACCATTCATTGGCATATGGTCTTAGTACCGAAATTTCGTTTGAGAGATTGCCGAGGTTCTGAAATATTCGGTCTTTATGCTGCTTATCATCTGGGTATCATGGTTGCATCTTTTACCGAAAAATAACGGGGACGCAAGTCTAGATCTTCCATGATACTATACATACGTGTACATACTGCATACGACCTCAATAAGTGATCAACAATCACATGTCCTAACAAATAAGTGATAATATATCACAAATTCTTTCCGGGTGTCAAGTTCGTCTCTCTGCTGTACGAAAGTACTGACCTGTTCACGAACTTGCTCCTGTGCCCTCATGCACGAAAATCAAGTTCCTCATCAATAAGTGATTATATCACATAGGGCTTGTTTTCAAATCAAAATAAGTGAGAATCTCACATCATATATGGTCAAACAGATGATAATCGGTATACTCACCGGTAAGATGAACCCTCGTGCATACCTTGATACGGGAATGTGTCGTGATGTGGATGAACACCGGTCGGTAAGTATAAATCATACCTTAACGTATCCCCTCGCCATGATTACATCTGATAAGTTGAGCTTAAGTGGACAACAATACCGATAATTGTTATAGGATGCTTATCTTAATGTTAACTAATTGAACAACAAGAGCGTTTTGGCATGACCGTACACTGATATGATTCTCTTACCCTCGAAACTCGCAAAAAGAATGTCTGTATATATTTATTTACTGCTTTCAGTTCTTACATTTCTAATATTAAAACACACCTAAAATCTGTTTTAATATAAACTTTATAAAAGCCAAAAAAATTTTGTTTCTATTTTATTTTCGATCATACGATGTTGGATCTCGAGTCTTCGTTACCTGAAACCTGAACGAAAATCGAAAATGACTAAATCTTCATAAACGGTCGAAATTTGCAAGTGTTGAAAGTTAAAAACTAAAATTGACAAATTTATTAAACTTTCAAACTGTCGGACGGTGTTTGTTTAAACAATGGTCACACGTGTGTCGTTTGTTTATGTTTACTATATTCCAAGCGGTTGTTCTCATTACGCGTTTAGATTTCTTGCATGTGCAGATTCTAAAGGCTAGGAGAACATGGTCGATGACAAGCTTCGGAATGAAGACACGACGTGAAGGCACTCAAATGATGAAGATGATCGAGTTGCCGCTGACCATCATCAACACCACAAGGATCTCACTTCATAAAGAACAAGTATTTCACGAGCATAACTCAAGGGGGAGCTTATGTTAAGGGGGAGTTTGTCAACACACTTCCTACATGAAACGGGGAGTTTGTTGGTACACTTTCTGCTTTCAAGACGCGAAGACTTTGAAGATCCTCCGACATTGAAGAATTGAATAGAAGTCAAAGACTTAAAGACACGAGAAACCTACAAGAATGAAGATCGAGACAAAGCTACAGCCAGACAAAGCTACAGCCAAGGGGGAGTTTGTTGGTGCACTTGTGTCTGTACTTTGTCTGTATTTTGTCTTGTTACTGAACGATGTCTTTGTTAGTCCTGTAAGTTTGACCAAGTCAACCATCCTCCGGTTTGACTTGGCCAAACAGTCAACACTTTGGTTGTAAGTTGTTTGGGTCGAAGGATGTGTCATCGAAGGATCACTTATATCCTTCGATGATGAGCTCGATAGATAACATTCGATAGATGGACCACGAAAGATCCCATCTTTCGTGGTACATATGGATCCTTCGAGCTGTTTCTGGTCGACAGATGATCGTTCGACCAGTCTGCCTGATCCTTCGACCAGACCTGCTGGTTTGGGTATAAATACCCGTGTGTTGTGTCCATTTAAAAAAAAGAGAGACACCCAGACAGATAAGGAACACACACACACACTAGAGAGAGTTTGCAAGACTGATTTGTAAACATTGAGCTATAACTGGACCTTTCATACGTTTAATACAAGTGGTGTTAATCGTTGAGTCTTGTGTGTTGATTATTTGCGTGTTCTATCTCGGTTTGCTATCTCGGTTGGATTCCGCACAACCGGGTTGGTTTGTACACAAGGATTAGGCGACTAGATCCTCCCCTAGCCGGACCTACAGGACGGGATTAAAGCCATTGGGGTTATGTACACAGCCTTTTGGTACATACGAAAGGCTCGCAACGACATGCTTTTCAACATTGTAAATTGTCACCACCGTATTAACGGTCTGGTATGATTTTATATGGCCGGTTTTGGTATAAAACCAAAAATCAACCAGTCGCTACGTTTTGAAGATTTTGAAACCGACAAGCCAAAACTTAAAGAAAGAAAGTGACTGTGAAACCAAACCGAAGACCTGTTTGGGCGGTTTTACGTTTTGAAACCGAACCGTGTAAAAGAAAGAAAGTAACCGCGAAACCAAACCGAAGACCGGTTTGGGCGGTTTTACGTTTTGAAACCGAACCGTGATCACCCCTACAATATATCACGAGACGACTGATAAACTAACGGTAAACGAGAATCCTATTGTAAATCGCCTCTGCCGCCGCATCGCGCGGGTAGAAAGCTAGTATACATACACATATATATATATATATATAGGGGACCGCTAGAATGAGAACCACCTCGAGTTATGAGAACCGCGAGAACCACACCATCCGGGGCGAGGTGGACCAAATTTTTTTTTTTACAACTAGATGTGTGTATTATAAACACATTCGTAAAAAAAAAATTTTAAAAATGCCGTGTGGGTAGTTTTTTACACCACAAGTTTGGTGTAAAAAAAAAACAAAAAAAAATAAAAAACACCAAACTTGTGGTGTAAAAAACTACCCACACGGCATTTTTTAAAATTTTTTTTTTTTTACGAATGTGTTTATAATACACACATCTAGTTGTAAAAAAAAACATTTTGGTCCACCTCGCCCCGGATTGTGTGGTTCTCGCGGTTCTCATAACTCGAGGTGGTTCTCATTCTAGCGGCCCCCTATATATATATATATATACTAGTCACTTACCCGCGCGATGCGGCGGGAGTGGCAATTTACAATAGTATAATTGTTTACCGTTAGTTTATCCTTCATCTCATGAAATATTGTGTAGTACTTAAGTTAGTTTTCTTATTCGTGATATAATGGAACTAGTTTTTCTGTTAGTTTATCGATTATTTGGTGATCTTCTACAAGAATAGTACAAAACAAGGAAGTAGATGTAATTAAAGACAAGAAGAGTTCAAAACAATCAAGTAGCTGAACAAAACAATAAAAACACCATGCGGGGAGTCTCTTGTATCTCTTCCTGTTTTACCAATACATCCGTTCGCTTATGACTTTCTTGTATCTTCTCCTCTACTGTAACAGATTTCGACACATAAAAAAATGTTAGACGCCTACAGGTGGTTTAAAATAGTAATTAAAAGGTAATTTCTGGAAGCAAATAAGGCACAAAATCTACTAACTTACCTTCTTTTTTATACGGATGCGATTAATTAATCACAAAACACTTCCTGGTAGACAACATTTGATGTGTAAACTCCGCGTTGTTTGAATTCTTTGGCGAGATGTACCAACACCTTCGTACTTTGTCTTGAAATCCCTCTTGATAACGCGACATAAAGTTGTCCATGTGAAAATACAGAATCCGGTAGATAAATACCAACGTTCGGAATTGTTTGACCTTGAGCTTTATTAATCGTCATGGAAAAGCTAAGTCGAATTGGAAATTGTTTTCTTTTCAGCTTGAATGGGAACATGTCATCTTCAGAAAGGGTTAGAGGGATTCTTGGCAAAAAACCTCTTTTTCCGGCATGTTGACCGACTGCAATTTCCGCATCAATAACATTTCGCATGAAACCCTTACATATCAACCGCGTGCCATTACGCAGGCCATGTGATGGATCGATATTACGTAACAATATTATTGGGCATCCAATTTTTAAACGAAGCTTATGAGGCGGCAAACCACTAACATTTAGCGAGTTTAAGAACTCGACCGGATAGATGTTGCGCTGATCGTCTTCAGCTTCATCAAAACTGTAATAAACTTTTTCCTCCCCTTGAAAAAATTCAATCATTTGATTATTAATCTCGTCAACACTATCATTTTTAGTGGACAATATTGCTCTAGAGATTATATAATCTGAAGAATATACATTATCTTCAATTGATGGAAAGATGGCATGGATCAATTCTTTTATAGCGTTTTCTCTGTTGTTGCACTGAATTGTCATGTCATCGGGTATGCGGATATAGTTTCCTTCGATTGGTTCTTCAGTATCATCGCTGACTCTTAAAAGAAATTTAGAAAACCATGGATCTTTCAGTGCTCTCATATTTATGGTCAACCGCATCTTCTTAGTCAAAGACCAAAGAGGTGACATTTGTACGCTGGAGTCTACAATCTGTGCTCGAGTGCCACGTTTAATAACCGGCAACACCTGTCTGAAGTCACCTCCCATAACCATTATCTTTCCACCAAATGGGAGACTAAAACCTATAATGTCTTGGAATGTACGATCGACTGCCTCTATCGCATGTGGTTTAGCCATCGACGCTTCATCCCATATGATTATTTTGGCAGACCGAATCAGTTTAGCGGCCCCACTCTGTTTTTTGATATTGCACATTGAATTGTTTTCAAGATTAAGAGGAATCTTGAATCTCGAGTGAGCCGTTCTACCTCCTGGCATATTATTAGCCGCTGCACCTGATGAAGCTGTTGCGAGAGCAATAAGACCACGTGACCGAATTTCAGCAAGCAAGGCAATGTACAAAAATGTTTTTCCAGTTCCACCTGGACCATCAATAAAGAACACGCTTGGAAGATCATTATCAACATGCATCATGATCTCATCAAACACGTTTTTTTGGTCCGGATTAAGTGAATCTTTGGCACTCAAGTGTTCAGGTTCCAAAACAATCCCATACTCTTCTTGTAACTCACGATAACCTACATCTTGTAAGTTAACATCGTCTGTTATCTTAGGAAGGTCGAACTCATTGAAATTTTTACCCATGGATTGTACCAAGACACTAATTTCGGTAAGAACCATATTTTGAACTCGTTCTATACTTTGACAGTGTAACCGATGATCTTCAGACAGTGAATCAAAGTGGTCATTCCATAACTTTCGAATATCTCCAGGTTGACAAAAAATCATTATAGTCGCAAATAACCTTCTAAGAGCATTGGGAAACTGAAACGTAGAGGCTTCTTCGAGACATTGTGATAGATATTCATCGTCTTCTATTAAGCCTAACTCAAGAGCTGCTTTCCGAAATGTCGCACACCGTTGACCATTAACTGTGCAAAGATGTTCAAAAGAAGTAGGCCCTCTGACATTTGACAAAAGTAGGCGTAAGTAGTACCTTTCTCCTTCGGCTGGATTAGCGGAAACGATACGACCTCTTTGTTTTTTACCAAAACGACGACTCCAACGGCGTGTGCTTCCATTCCACGTAAAGTGTTTTGGAAAATCTTTATACAAATGTACCCTTGCTGTTTCATCGTTTCTATTTATCTCAAAAAATGCTGTTAGCATGGTTCTCTTATCCCTTTCCCTATCAACAATACTAGGCATTAAGTCATCATCTCTAAATCTAACCATCTGATTATTTGGGAGATGAAGTTGTAAGGCTAGAACAACAGGAAATATTTGAGAAAGAGAGAAGGAAAAAATGCGCCACATAGCCTCTGGGGGCGATATGTAGTGTGCATCTTGAAATCTTTTTATCTCATTAATAACAACCCCTAGCTCACTTTGATCGACTTGAATAACCTGTTTGTCATGTCCTTTATAAACATATTTGAAAAGATATTTCACAGATTTTATACTTGAGCAAACTTCAACATTCATGTGGCAGTTAAACATCATCAAAAGCCTTGGGTTATATGGGACCACCCATCTATTATCAAGTGTTTGTACTCGTAGGTCCACTTCTATCCCGGTGTCTCTCCTTCGATACAACGGATACGAATCTTCTCCTTGTGTCGTCTGTTCGTTAAATTTTCTAGGATAGCGAAAACCACAAATTTTAGGATCACCCTGCGTACAAGGACTGCTTGATCGTAAATTGCCGCAAGGACCATGAATCATGTGCTTGACAACCATCTCATGCAATCTGGGATGTGTTAGTTTGTTAGGAATTTCAGCACACACAACCTTATCATAATGGTCCGCGTTATTGATCTTGTGTTGCGGGTACACGATTAGGAGAAAATGTGTGTGCGGCAAACCCCGCTTTTGAAATTCAATGACATAGACGTATGCCTTAACTTCCCCGAGGACATGTTTCTTGAAGAGTTGATCCTAAAGATCTTCTAATTTAGCCCGGAACACTCTTGAAACAAGGTCTGGACGATCTGTAGCAGTTTGACCAACATGTAAATTATCACATATCTCAGGCCACTTAGGATTACATGTCATTGTAAGGAATACATCAGGCTTGCCGTCATCTTGAACTAACGTCATCGCATCTAGAAACCGACGTCGCATGTCGCGAGGCCCCCCGATGAAAGATGTAGGCAACACAATTCTTTTCCCGACTCTGTTTGCATGAACCTCACCAGTATTGACGCAATCCACAATACCTTGGTAAAATTCGGCCCGAATCTTAGCCTGGTTTCTCTCACAAAGTTCTAAGCGTGACGTCTCAATTTTGATGTAAACATCAACCACAAACTGCTGTAGCAGCCTACCACCGAACAAAAGCACATTATCGGTAGATCGAATCTGGAACTTGTAACGGTAGTACTCTCGCATAGCCACGGTTGTTCTACCACTTCGTGTGTTTGCCTCTGAACGATGAAGATGTATTAAAAACAAACTGTTAATAAAAATAAAACGCATTACGCTATTTTTATGATCTTCACTTAAAAAAGGATAACAAATTGTTGGTACCTTCCATTTCTCCTTCGATGTTGTCATTGTTGCGAACATCATTGATTGATACTCCGTGACGTGGTATGTTAGCATGCCAACCCGACTCACCATTAGGAAAAAAATAGAGGATACGACAATGGATCGTAACAACTGAAGTACGGCTGAATAGTTTGACTATATTCAGACCTACCGTACACAACAATACTTCGTTTATACGAAGTGATATTGTCATTACCTTCAACCCAAATACCAGCAACCTATATAATTGTGAACTATAAGTAAGTAAAATAAGCAATACTATTAAATAATTGCAATTAATATAATATTATATATACCTCCGATGTCGTTGGTCGGTTGTACACCCTTTGGTCAAGTTCAACCGAAGTATTCAAAGTGACTCTATAGTTGTCCAGAGGTCCTAGTTCCGCAAGTCTTCTAAATGTATCGACATATGGGTTTGTAGAAAGAACGCGTGTTAAAATCTGAGTAATACGCCGATCAAGATTTGGCCATCGGAGTCTGTGATCTAACTCAGTATCAGGATCGTAAAAATACAACTGCAAGTACCTAGGGGTCCCATCCCTCGGAACTAATTGGTCGATTCTGTGATATATTCCTTTATGTGCACGAAAAGTATATACGCCGTCTCTCATATTGTTTAATGTATCATCCAATGTCACACCCATTGAGGCAAAAGAAAAATTGGTGTTATAAGCACGGATGTTTTGCCTAAACATATCTCCAATTTCATCTTGAGACGTGAAAAGTCGGTACAATTCCTGTGGAATTTCTAAGTTTGCTAACACAGTTTTCCCACTCATACAACAAAAGGTATCAAATTCATACTGAAATCGTTTTGCTCCACAATTAGGACATGCACCTCGTTCCTTTAAAACACGATGCTCTCCAGGTACACCATTGTAAACAAAATTATAAGGATCATCTTCTACGCTCCCATCTTGGAAGGAAGGTTGATCAACTACTTCAGCAAATTGGGGTAATAAAGTACGCGGATGAATTCGAATACCTAAAAAAATTGGTGTATTAAGTAATGAAGGTTGTAAAAGATGTCAAGTTCGAAAAAGAAATCATTGTTAAATAAATAGAAACCTCGTGATGTTCTATGCCTGACTACGTCAATTACAGATGGGAATGTGGATGTCGGCGTAACATCATCTATCGGGGTTTGGTTGACTTGACTTCCATTTGAAATACGCATTCCATTATCGTTTCGTGTATTAGAACATCCTTTATTGTACTCATTGCGTTTTATAGTAGAAACACTTGAGGAGTTCTCATTTGTTGTTTGTGTAAATTGAGTAATATTAGTTTGTAAACTTCTTAACGGTGTCCTTTCTGTTGACCTATTACTCATTAAAGATATTGATGAAGCACTTTGGGAGGCATCACCACTCCCAAATTTAGATACTTTGTTATTTTCTTTGCGTGCAGCATAGTATCTTTTTTGATACTCTTTTTGTTTTTCAGCTTTAGTAGATGCACTCGAGCTAGAAGCATGATTACGAGGGTTTGGTTGTCCATTAGTCATTGTAAATTGATAAAATGACAAATACCTTGCAAATTAAATAAAAGAGAGTTATCATAGATGATGAAATTCTCAAATCATTACAACATTCCAACACATAACTTAGAGAAAAACAAACCGAATGATAACATTGAAATACATAATGATAACATTAAAATACATGACTTAAACCGAATATCGTCACTTAGAGAAAAAAAAAACACAAATCCTTAAAACATTGACATACATAATGATAACATTAAGTGAAAGCCAATCTAAATACTTGGTGAAACAATGGTCTCCACAAACACCGCACCCTTAAAACCTCGAATCCAAGAAACGGGATAAAAACATTCGAAGGGCTTCATATCCATTTCAATTGTAAACAACTTCCCTAATTTAGTCATCACAAACCAATTACCATTTGTCACATAATGTGTTATATCGCACCACAATGACAATGATATCAGGGGGATCGGAGGACATGATAAGACCTTAATCCAGTAATCCCCTTGTAGTGTCCATAGGTCAATTGTCATCTCAAACATGCCAGTGCTAGCAAACATGTGAAGCTCATTTTTTACATTCACTAAAACACCTTGAACCATTCCTACAGAAAGAACGGGTGGAAAGCTTATCTCCTTCAACTGCTCCGAATTAACATCAAAACAAATCACCCTTTTTGTACCTCCAAGCCAACATTCGCAAATAGTGAAATATAGAGTACCACCACAAAATGTGCCAGCTGACCAATTGAAATGAGGGCTTAGGTACTCTTGTCTTGTTATGAAAGGAATATTTCTCCAAGAGTCTACTTCCCTAGAATAAACATAGACACCAAGTACACCACTCCTACGCTTTATATGCAAGACCTTGTAATCATCGTAAGCCTCAACGTACAAACCAACGGCATCAAGGTTATTTATATAGAATCCATGAGAATCAGGAGTTGACAAACGCTTGAAAGCAGTAGTTGTTGGATTCCAAAGAAGCAGCTCATATGTATGATTCAAACAAACACACAACAATCCATTCAAATGTGAAAGTATTGAGACATCATTATTTTGGTGATGGAATGGAAATGTAACTATGGAGCTTGGCCCATAGTCATTGGATTTAGAGATGATCGGACGAACAGAGCACGTTAGGTCGTCAATTAGTAGAACTCTCTGGTTAGATGAAACTAATGAGCGAGAACAATGTATCCTTACGAAATCTTGTGTTGACAGTAACGCATACCATTGCTTACATACACTCTTATAACGACCTACATCCTTCGCTGGCACCCTCGTTAATATTTCAAACACGATTGTATGAACAGGAAGGTCAGCCATGGTTATACCTCGTTTAACATAGATAATGACTATTTAGTTGTCCAATCTAAGAAGATTATAGTTTGGTGAAAAATAGGTGTAACCATTACATGTAAATCAAGTAATATAGCATACTTGTAATAACAAAGTAAAGTATACTTCTACAATTACTTCAATATGAGGGAAACAAAAAGCAAAACACGAAACACCAAGAGAGACTTTAATATTCAACAACTAAACATATAACAACACCAGACGTTTCTAACTTAAACACAAACTTGGATAACGATCCATAATTTAAATATCCCGTGCCTCGACCATATCTGGTTCGTACGTAATCGAAGTCAACTCCGTAGACTTCAAAATATTAACTGAAATAACAAATAAAATATAACTTTTATTAAATTACATGAGCCATTAAATCTAACTAATTTTTAGAATGTTCATGTGTAAAGAAATCATAACATACTATCTGGTAGATGAACCAACTTGACACGTGATACATATATGATAGACCTTTGTTGCACGGCTCGAATGGAACGTATAACATCGGAAGGCTTCAGGGCAGACAAAAACAATTGTATTGTATGACCACTGTATATTACGATTTTGGGTTAAAGTTCTTCTAATAATAATATTTTCTTACATATAATGTAAATATTATGTTTGTAATATGTTAATAACAAATAATAACTTACGTCTTATCTTGAAGAGAAAGTTCAAAACAACATCGATCACGTTTGCCTTCTATTATTCTCCCAACCACATCTATAACAAAATCAGTCAAATCGTATACACCATATTATACATACATATATAAAGTTTTATATATTTAATAAAAAATATAGATAGAGAATTTATATGTACCAACAATATCCATTTGAGGTCTCCTGTCATGCTTCAATTCCATAATGGAAGGGACCAATGGATATAAAGAAGCACCCCTTGGAATCGTAAGCATAAGTGAAGAAAGCTTTGTACATTCGTTGATGACAATTTTTTTCTCGGACCAAACTAACACGTAATTTTGGTACTCTGGGTACTCATTATAGTTGAGATTCTCAATTTGGGAATGATTCAAGGAAAAAAAACCACCCATCAATGACGCGTCATTATAAATGTGTATCAAATGTTGTGGGACGAACGCAACAATTTTTTGTCTCTAAAAAGAAAAGAAATTTAGTGGTGGAAAAACGCTTACTCGTATAACACAAAGTAAATTAAAATAATGTTCTTACGTGTTGATCAAGAAAAATAACCACTAATCTCTTTTCATCGACGTCATGCCAAATAAACTCCACCTTAACAAAGATTATATTATACCATGCTCTATCATTTCTCAATGATGAAAATTCTTCAACGGAAAAATGATCAGACATATCCTATTATGTGTTCAATGTTAGTTAACTAAATAAATAAAAACTCTTGAAACTTAAATTTAAACTAAAACATGATTAAAATTAAACAACAACAAATTTAAATTTAAACTAATACATAATTAAAAGTTACATAATTAAAGATTCAAACTAATTCGAAAAAAAAAAAAACTACAGTCATCATCAAAGTTGTTCTAAGGTTCCCAAACCATTTCTTCATCCAATGGTGGTTCGTAAACCGCCCCAGGGTCAGTTTCGTACCCTACAGCCCAGGTGGGTAGTTCTTGTGTTTGACTGTGGTTTTCCACATAAGGGGGGTTTGAAGGTGGAGGATGCATAGGCAGTATAGGAGTGTTTGCCACCGGACGATGGCCCCCTCCTCAATTTGTATTGCACCAAATTGTAGTTGAGCGAAGGTATAGTCATACGCCCAATTCAACTCTTCATCCGTCCAACCAAATGGATCATCATGTTCAGGGTTTGTCAACGGATGTGGGTTTGCCACTGAAGGTGGGGTTGAAACCGGAGGTGGGGTTGACACCGGAGGTGGGGTTGACACCGGACGAAAAGGGTTTCTAACTTCAGGGTTTGAAGTTAGAGGGTTTGAATCAGGAAGGTTTAAATGGCGACGGGATGATCGTCCATGGTTTGTTGATCCTTGTGGTTCAACGGGAATTGGATAACCACCACCCATACCTCTCAATTGATATGTGTTTGGAGTGATTTGCAAACTGAAAAATACAATTTTGATGGATATAAAGATCAATTTTAAAAGAAAAAAAAATAGTTTGCTTAAATATAAAAAAAAGGATTGTGTAAACTGAAACATACAAATTTTATTGGATATAAAGATCAATTTTCTTACCATATTAAAAATTAACATCAAAGTAAACTCAAACATAAGGATTCGGTAAACTGAAAAATGCAATTTTTATTGTAACAATTTTAACATCAAAGTTAACTAAAATGTTTACTGGATTTATATTATTTTTTTTACCAAAAGAAATGGCAGTTTGGATCATCAGTTAATTATCGTTTTTTAAAGGCCAATTGGATTTTAACACCTTTAACTTTGAAGAATTGGCCGATAACACCCGCAACTAACACTTTGATCTGTGACACCCCAAACTTTTAATTTTGTTTGTCATTTCACCACTCAGTTAAAAAATGACTAACTGAGTTAGTCTTCCATCCTAGATGGCATCCTACGTGGCCTATTTTTGCCAATGTGGCTCAAATGTGATGAGTTGGAGCTGATTACGTGGTGATGATGTGTCTTTTAACTCTCATCTCCTTTATAACCAGACAAGTCCAAACAACCCTAATGCCTAATCCTTAATTCTATTTTGATCATGTTTATAGATGAGAAATGAAATAGGTAATTATTTGTTTCAACGGTTCATCATCATCTTCAAGTTCATCATCATCTTTAACGGTTCACCATACAAAATCGAATCATCATCATCTTCATCGATTTATCATTACACACAACCCTCGAATCATCATCATCTTCATCGGTTCACCAACAACCACCTCCCGTCACCACCCTCCAAACCCACAACCACCGATTTACAGCCTCACAAATAAAACCTCAATTAACCTCAGTCGTTACCCCACCCTCTTCATCAACCACCCACCCTCCACAACCATTATCATCGCCGTCATGAGGTACCGGAAAAACAAACCCATCTGAAAAATCGAGCACTCAAACAAACGCCTCCTCTATAGAGAAATCGATATACCTGTTAGATCTATGAATAAAATGATCACCGGAAACCTGATCTCTGTCTCCGATTCAACCAAAATGTCGCCTCTGTACAACAACTAGGGTTTCACCATCGCTGTAACCCTTGTTAGTCGGAATAGAATGAAATTAACTCTCATCGCTGGATCTATTATGAAGCTTCGTTTATGGCCGATTCCGGCGAACTGATCGCAAGGGATGGTTTGGGGCTTGGGTAGGCTGATGAAGATGACTAGGCATATTGTGATTTTAGGGTGTTTGGGAATAGGGATGGATGCAGATGTTGACCGAACTCTTGGAATGGTGATGGTGGTTGAAGAGGGTGGTGGTTGGTATACGGTTGCAGTTGATGGGTGTTTTGGATTGGAACGAAGAAAAGGTTAGGGTGGTGTTTGGGAACAGGGATGGATGCAGATGTTCACCGCAATGCTCGAACAACAACAACATAAATTGATGAATAAATAAATAAATAAATAATGATTGAATCAATTGATATTATTCGAACTGAATTGAACATAAATTGTTTGTGCAGTCATAATCGAAGAAGAACATGGGTTTTATACCCATACCCATGAATGTGCCACATCTGCAAAAATAGTCCACATAGGATGCCAGCTAGGGTGGAAGACTAAGTCAGTTAGTCATTTTTTAACTGAGTGGTGAAATGACAAACAAAATTAAAAGTTTGGGGTGTCACAGATCAAAGTGTTAGTTGCGGGTGTTATCGGCCAATTCTTCAAAGTTAAAGGTGTTAAAATCCAATTGGCCTTTTTTAACTCATTATTCGATTGGAAACCGAAAACAACAAAATATGAACGGGATGAGACCAATTTGTAATGCGATACTCGTTATTTGTTAGTTTTTATCAACAAAATATGAACGGAACATGTATAGTAAATTTGATATTTTAACTCGTGTAACAAAGTTTCGACAAACAATAGTATTCAAAAACATACTAAAAAAACAAATAGATAATACTTGAATTTAGAGTATCCAATTTATTTGACTACTTACTTTTTATACTTCTAAAAAATAAATCTTCCAATTGATTACTGATGCTTAATGTATCACATCGAAAATAGCCTTGAAGTTCATGCAAGTATCACATCGAAAATAGCCT
Source organism: Helianthus tuberosus (assembly GCA_030545235.1). Taxonomy (NCBI): domain Eukaryota; kingdom Viridiplantae; phylum Streptophyta; class Magnoliopsida; order Asterales; family Asteraceae; genus Helianthus; species Helianthus tuberosus. The sequence goes on from CM060383.1 coordinate 106,943,243, forward strand.
TGAAGTTGTAGGATAACTTTACACAACGAAAATAGTAACTATATTTCATAAATGCACTACATAACTTATTATGGTTTGTGTACTAAAATCATATTGCAAAGTTACAAAATCATTAATTAATCCTGAAATTATAAAAAAACTGTTCTTAAATGAAGAAATCACAAAGTATTACCAGCTACATACCTAGTCAAGAATCATTAACATCTAGAATTTATACCAAATGGAAAATAAGAGAAATATCATAGGAAGTAAAACACCAAACAATGAAAAAAAACATAAAAAAAAAGAAAAACAAAGAAGCTTAAACTCTTCTATTTTACAGCAAAATATATTCAATATTCAACATTAAGTGTATAAGGCCACGGTTAAACAATACAGAAGCAAAATGCATAGAAATAATACATGTAAACTAAAATAATACATGTTACAAAACAAATACAGAAGCAATAAAGTCTATACTTAACATTTATTTTACAACACATATAAACTAAAATAATACATGTTACAAAACAATACAAAAGAAAAATGCATAGAAACAATACAGAAGCAAAATGCATTGAAATACTACATGTAAACTAAAATAATGCGACAGTTAAAAGTGAAAAAAGTAACCAAGAAATGTGAGTAAACTTACAACAATGCAAGAGCCTGATGTAAAAAGCCAAAAAAAAAAAATGTAAGACCTTGATGTGAAGAGCCGAGAAACAACGCAAGACCCAGACTTTTAGAGTATTGATTGATATTCTGAAATCGAAGTAAAATAGAAGATGTTAGGTTGATGTTTCGAAGGTTTGATGTAAGATTCAAAAGTAGGATGAAGTTCAACGCAAGACTTACAATTTGAAGGTCTTAGTATCTAAGTTGAGTGCTTGCAGAGTTGTGATGAATTGTGATGAATGTAGTTGAATTTATAGACTTCCAAGCATGCTAAGTTGAGTGCTTGCAGAGTTGTGATGAATGTAGTTGAATTTATAGACTTCCAAGCATGCTTCCTTTCTGACAAATCCGAATAGTGTTTGCTTTTACAGCTGTATTTGAACAGTTATCGTCAGTAAAAAAATTCAAAAAGGGTAGCAGTAAAATATATTTTGGCGTCTGAAAGCTTGTCAACTGTTCAAAGACTTTTTGAAAAGTCTTTGAAAGGTTGTCAACTGTTCAACTGTAAAATCAGGAGTTAGGTTTCCGAAAAAGGTTTCGAAAGTCTTTGTGACAGGTTACTGTTCAATTTTTTTGTCATAAAAAAAACTAAATCTTTTTAATAAACTTTAAATTCAAAAAGTTTATTAAAAAGAGTTATAATTTGATGCGAGTGCAAAGATGTTTAGGGTTTTAACCTGATTCATTAGTTTAAATCAATTTTTTACTTTAAATTAAAAAAAGTTTATTAAAAAGAGTTATAATTCGAAGCAAGTGCAAAGCTGTTTAGAGTTTTAACCTGATTCATTAGTTAAAATCAATTTTTACTTTAAATTCAAAAAGTTTATTAAAAATAGTTATAATTTGATGTAAGTGCAAAGTTGTTTAGAGTTTTAACCTGATTCATTACTTTAAATTCAAAAAGTTTATTAAAAAGAGTTATAATTTAATGCAAGTGCAAAGCTGTTTAGAGTCTTAACCTGATTCATTACTTTAAATCAATTTTTACTTTAAATTCAAAAAGTTTATTAAAAAGAGTTATAATTTGATGCAAGTGCAAAGCTGTTTAGGGTTTTAACCTGATTCATTACTTTAAATCAATTTTTACTTTAAATTAAAAAAGTTTATTAAAAATAGTTATAATTTGATGTAAGTGCAAAGCTGTTTAGAGTTTTAACCCGATTCATTACTTTAAATCAATTTTTACTTTAAATTCAAAAAGTTTATTAAAAAGAGTTATAATTTGATGCAAGTGCAAAGCTGTTTAGAGTTTTAACCTGATTCGTTACATTAAATCAATTTTTACTTTAAATTCAAAAAGTTTATTAAAAAAAGTTATAATTTGATGCAAGTGCAAAGTTGTTTAGAGTTTTAACCTGATTCATTACTTTAAATCAATTTTTACTTTAAATTAAAAAAGTTTATTAAAAAGAGTTATAATTTGATGCAAGTGCAAAGCTGTTTAGAGTTTTAACCTGATTCATTACTATAAATCAATTTTTACTTTAAATTCAAAACGTTTATTAAAAAGAGTTATAATTTGATGCAAGTGCAAAACTGTTTAGAGTTTTAACCTGATTCATTACTTTAAATCAATTTTTACTTTAAATTCAAAAAGTTTATTAAAAAGAGTTATAATTTGATGCAATTGCAAAGTTGTTTAGAGTTTTAACCTGATTCATTACTTTAAATCAATTTTTACTTTAAATTCAAAAAGTTTATTAAAAAGAGTTATAATTTGATGCAAGTGCAAAGCTGTTTAGAGTTTTAACCTGATTCATTACTTTAAATCAATTTTTACTTTAAATTCAAAAAGTTTATTAAAAAGAGTTATAATTTGATGCAAGTGCAAAGCTGTTTAGAGTTTTAACCTGATTCATTACTTTAAATCAATTTTTACTTTAAATTCAAAAAGTTTATTAAAAAGAGTTATAATTTGATGCAAGTGCAAACCTGTTTAGAGTTTTAACCTGATTCATTACTTTAAATCAATTTTTACTTTAAATTCAAAAAGTTTATTAAAAAGAGTTATAATTTGATGCAAGTGCAAAGCTGTTTAGCGTTTTAACCTGATTCATTGTCGGTTTCGACTTGCGGCGGGTTCAATAGCCTAAGGTTTTCTTTGCATTTTATGGGGAAGATGGGCGCATCTCTCCACAGGGCATACAAAACACAGGTTATTGGCGGCATGCCGCCACATTTAACATATAAAGTTTTTTTATATGTTAAATCTGGCGAGCGGCCGCCAATAACCTGAGTTTTGTATGCCTTGGGAGAGAAGCACCCATGTTCCCCTTAAAATGCAAAGAAAACATCAGGGTTTGCTGGAGTTGTTCGTAGTTTTCCCTAAAATACAAAGAAAATAGCAATGTAAAAGGACAAATGTTAGATGTTTCAAAATGAGTTAGTTGAGTTACTGGTCAAAAGGGTAATTTTTTTTTGTATGGATGGGGTTGACCTGAAACACCTTTGTCAAAGAACATAAAAATTTTATAAAAATAATTGGTGTCAAATATGAAAATATGATTGCAAAAATATATTATTTCAATAACTATCTGATCCCTTTTAAAAGAGGATTTAGGACCTTATGCATCGAAAAATGAAAATACAATTTGAGCGACTCTTGAGCCATTTGACTGACTTCCGTTTTAGATACACTTTTTTATGTTACCCAATTGACCCGTTGAAGATAAAACATAACCGGAATCTACCCTTTCGAAAACGAACTGGTTAAAATTGCCATTTCAATAAACGGAAACAAAAAAGGAGTTCCATACCAAGGAGCACCAATGCCGATCTCATAAAATAGATCATTCCTTCCACATGCAACCCCACAGAGACCCAATGCATAGGAGCCGCCCATCCTGATTGATCTTACCTGATTACATAAGAAACATGAGACTTGAAGTCAGTTGTCATTGAAGTGTAGGCAAAAATCTATTGATCACATCTACAAAACCAAACAATAATAAATTTACCTGCAACTGCATCCATAACTTTCCGCATAAGCATGTAAATCAGCTACAAAATACCAGATCTGTAACAAACATAATCAGTAACATAAGCATGTAAATCAGCTACAAAATACCAGATCTGTAACAAACATAATTAGTAACATAAGCATGTAAATCAGCTACAAAATACCAGATCTGTAACAAACATAATAAGCTACAAACATACCAGATCTGTAACAAACATAATCAGGTACAAACATAACAGAGCTGTAAAGAGATTCATCACAGAGAAAACCTAGATCTTGATCAGTAACATAAGCATGTAAATCAGCTACAAACATAGCAGATCAAGTACAAACATAATCAGTAACATAAGCATGTAAATCAGCTACAAACATAGCAGATCAGGTACAAACATAATCAGTAACATAAGCATGTAAATCAGCTACAAACATACCAGATCAGGTACAAACATAATCAGTAACATGAGCATGTAAATCAGCTACAAACATAATCAGTAACATAAGCATGTAAATCAGCTACAAACATACCAGATCTGTAACAAACATAATCAGTAACATAAGCATCTAAATCAACTACAAACATACCAGATCTGTAACAAACATAATAAGTAACATAAGCATGTAAATCAGGTACAAACATACCAGATCTTTAACAAACAAAATCAGCTACAAACAAAATCAGCTACAAACATACCAGATCCGGGCTGCCAATATTCCTCTAAGAACTCAGATCTGCAAGTCGTGTAACCTCAGATATGTCAATATTCATAAAAAATCCTCAAAAAATGACGGTAGATCTGAGAAATTTCAGCAGAAAAAAGTACCTGGCTCGACGGTGGTAAGGTAGATCTAAGTCGATGGTATCTCCACCGCTCCATCTTGATCTATAACAGAACAAACAAAACAAACTCAAAATCAGCTAAAAAAATCAGCTACAAACAAAATCAGATACAAACAAAATCAGATACAAACAAAATCAGCTATAAACATACCAGATGGTACTTGCAAGATAAACAGCTACAAACAAAATCAGCTAGAAAAATCACCCTAACACGAACAACTCAACGGCAGATCTGAAATATTACACAGATCCGATTCAAATTCCAAATGATACTTGCAAGATAAACACAATAATCAACTTCAAATTAAAAATACAAACTTCTTTAAAGAAAAAAAACTAAACTACAGAACACATACCACATCTGGTTATTCCGGTGCACCCTAACACGAACAACTCAATGGCAGATCTGAAATATTACACATATCCGATTCAAATAACAAAAAAAAGATACTGTAAAAAGAAAGATACCGAGCGGTCACACCAGTCGATCTGGTGTTGGATCTAGAGAGATTCATCGTTGAGGAAGCGTATATCTTGAAGCGACTGGTAAAGAAACCCTAGAAATGTTGGTGATGATAATGAGGAAGTCGATCTGGTGTCGGATTCATCACAGAGAAACCCTAGATCTTGATCTTGGAGCGCCTGGTTTTGAAACCCTAGATCCGCGTCTGGTGAGAGAGAGAGAGAGAAGAAGAAGAAGGATGGGGGCGGATGTGAATGAAATGAATTAGGGTTTAGATTTAGTGAAAGAAGGTATATATTGGATCCATTTGGGTAAAACGGGTCAAAAAGATCCGGTTAGTTTGTATGAGATGCTCCACGTGTGTTGAAGGATTTTTCAACACCTTTGTGCTTAAAAGGTTGTACAATGGGCTTCAAATGGTTGTAAAGTGGCAAATGACCATTTATGTCCTTCCTATATGCTTATTAAAGTAGTATATATATATATATATAGGGTAGGGATCCTAAGAGAAGTCCACCATATTTGAGAAACTTTAGAAGTAATCTGGACCACACATTTTCCCTAAGCAAAAAATGTAAAAAAAGGTGAAAAAAATGCAAAATATATTTTTTTTTTTTTTGGAAAAATCACAGCTTTTTCTTTAAGGATTAAATTTTTTATTTTTTATTTTAATTTTTTTTTTTGGGATTTATACACATGTGTATATTGTTAATCTTTTAACTGTACATATATGTATATTGTCAATTATACATATATGTATATACATGTTTAAAATTGAAAAAATATGTGTTATAAATCCTAAACCTTATACCATAAACACTAAAGCTAAACCTTAATGTTAAACCCTAAACCCTAAAGCTAAACCCTAATTCTAAACCCTAATGCTAAACCCTAAAGCTAAACGCTAATTCTAAACCCTGAAGCTAAACCCTAATGCTAAACCCTAAAGCTAAAACTAAACCCTAACGCTAAACCCTTAATGCTAAACCCTAATGCAAACCCTAAAGATAAAGATAAAGCTAAACCCAAAAGTTAAAGCTAAACCCTAATGCTAAATCCAAAAGCTAAACCCTAATGCTAAACCCTAATGCTAAACCCTAAATACTATTACTAAACCCTAATGCTAAACCCTAAAGCTAAACCCTAAACCATAAAGCTAAACCCTAAACCCTAATGCTAAACCCTAAATACTAATGTTAAACCCTAAATAACACTTATTTTTCAATGTTAAACATGTATATACATATATGTAGAATTGACAATATACATATATGTATAGTTAGAAGATTAACAATATACACATGTGTATAAATCCCAATTTTTTTTTTAAAATAAAAAATTAAATCCTTAAAGAAAAAGCTGCGATTTTTTCAAATTTTTTTTTTTTTTTTTTTTTTTTGCATTTTTTTTACATTTTTTTGCATTTTTTTGCTTAGGGAAAATGTGTGGTCCAGAATGCTTCTCAAGTTTCTCAAATAGCCTACTACTTCTCACATGATCCTTATCCTATATATATATATATATATATATATATATATATATATATATATATTTTAACGTGCCAACATAATAAAAAATGACAACTTTTCGAGAAAATCTCAAAGTTATGTGATAATTCTAAGAAACTGAGAAACTTAGGATTTTTGTGATTAAATGTTATTTTGATTTAGAATTGTTCCCATATTAGGACGTATATAATCAATTTATGATATTGCGGTATTAAAATTCGCACCCAAAGGTGAGTGTCACTAAACCTCTCTTTTTACTGCTTTATATATATTTTGGGGGTAGAACACGCCAATAAAAGGGTTTAATAATGTTTTTGAAATAAAACATACATTTTGATATAAATTATATATTTTCATTGGAAATATATGGATTTTTGGGAAATTATATATATATTTCCGGATGAAATGGTTTTGAAGAATAAATATGTTTCGGGTGGACACAGGATTATGCACGGTGTTTGGGGGGGAAACGACCGTGTAGTTGGTACGAATATTGCTTGGTCTCAAGAGAGTAAGTATCAGCATAGGCTTACATTTCGTCGGGGATTTCAGGAGATTCGTACAACATCGTGTATTAAATTGTCATATTAGTAGGATATATATGTATTGTACGTGAGGCAGACATCATATTGTTCTTCGAGAAAGAACCATGCGCCCATGATGTCGTTAAATCAGTTTAAGTATTGCACGCGAGGAATTGTTGGTAGATCTATCGGGTTGACCACCCCGTCGTGACCGGTCGCCCCGTGTCAATGTCAAACGATGAATTAATATTTTGTTCATTGTCTAGTTTTGATTATCCCTGCACGGTTAATATATAGTTCGTATCGTCTAGCTAACATACGAGTCTGAAAGTTGACACTAGAATTTAATATGCAAAACCTGGGCAGTACTGCAATTGTCGGAGTAATGAACCGACGAATGCCCATGGATTTTCTTAAGGAAGTAAAATGGACTTTCTAAAAATTTCCTGAATTGTTTTTAAATAAACACCTAATTAGAAAGTTTTCCTTGGAATAAAATTTGTTAGTAAACGAATAAGTGAATTCACCTTCCTTTGTGTTGACACTTGATTTTAACGTGTTCTACAGGTACATGAAATCGGCTTCGGGAATTATGGCGTCTCTTGTGTTGTTGATGCATGTTTTGTCACTTAAAATGTTGGACTGATTTTTAAACTTTCTGGGACTAAATGTAATAAGATCCGTGAGGATCAAAAGACTACTTTATTTTGTCATGGTTATGTTGTGGTTATGGACGATAAGTTTAAAATCAACGTTTTAATTAAGTAGTAATGTCCAACACTAAAATGCATCAAACATTAAGATAGAAATGGGAACCAGCTTCCGTCACCACTACGTTTTATATTCCGCTGCGACGTTTTTGGGGTGTGACATAAAAGGTCATTAATCACTTAAGAAACCCTAGTTACGAAGTAAGGAACCCTAGGGTGATTTCAAGAGCATAAATCGAGCTATTCGAAACGTTTTTTATCACGGGAATCATTGGTTCGAGTTCGGGTTGAAGATTGAAGACTTGCACGGGTTCTTTAGTTCCTTGTTTGTTGATTTCTCTTTTGAAAACTTGTAACCATGAATTCTTGTTTGAACAACTTTGCTTTGTTTTCATTGTTTAATATGCTTGGCTAAACATTTAAACCGCCTAGACTACGATGAATGGATTTGAATAAAGTTTGAACCTTTTTCGTTAATTGCATGTCTTTTATGGATTAGTTGTGTATTGTAAGAATTTTGGTTTATTAATTTGGTGTGTATGCGTACTTTAATTTGGTTAATTATTATCAATTGATTCGTGTGAATCTAGGTGGTTGTCTGCTACAGAATAGGTTCATGCTAGATCTTTGACCTTGTGTCTTTGACCTTTAGGGTGAATTGGCCAATAAACCTTAGAAGTAATAGTTAATAATTTGCTAGATTTTAGTATTCTACTAGTCCTTATAGCTGGAAGGTACGGGGCTATTGGTAGGTCTTACCCGGCGAATTGCTTTAGACAGTCTTTGGAAAAAGTCGTGCCTTAGTTGCCCCGTCGGTTTATTAGTCTACCAAGTCAAGTTAAGAAACTCAAACTACCCTGTATCTATAATCGGAAAACAGTAGGTCAACATTAGGGTACTTACACAATAATTAGATAACCGGAAGGAATTCTAATAACAGGTAGGATTAACGGCCTAGGTAGTGCCATAAGTTTCACCTCGAGAAAGGTTGAGGGGCTTAGTTGGTGTCTTAATAGGTTTAGTATCACAAGATCCCAGTTCCATAAAACATGCAGTTAACTTAATTGGTAAATTCTTAAAGTCAATCCAGGATTCTAGTCTAGGTGGTCTTCATCATCATATAAGAACAGTCTTCACATTATTTCATATTAGAATAGTTCTAGTTTAATAATTAGTTTATTAGATTTCCTTAAATTTTCAGTACCCCCCCCCCCCAAACAATTAAACAGTTTGAGTCGTGTATGTCAGCGTCTGTTAGAGTTTAATTAGCGTGATTAATAGAGTCTCGTTGTTCGATATCCGGACTTCCTTAGGCCATACTACAGTGATCGGTACACTTGCCGATTGTGTGGGTTAGGTCGAGTCTAGATTTAAAGCTTTTTAGTGTCTAGCTTAGAGAGTCTAAAGTAGTTAATTTTAATAGTCTGTTTAGCACACATCAACCCCCTTAAAAGAAATCTCGACCTCGAGATTTACAGAAACAAGTGGGGATACTTCCTTCGCATAGTGGACTTGACCTACCACGTATATTCGGGGCCTCCATGGGCATCCCATTTGACCTTTACTATACGCACATGTTTCCTTCGAAGCTTTATAACCTGTCGATCCTCGATCGCTATTGGTTTTTCACAAATCGCAGGTTTTCATCAATCTGCACGTCTTTATGAGACATTGCTAGCGACTCATCGGCTAGACATTTCTTTAAGTCGCAGATGTGGAATACATTGTGAATTCCACTTAGCACCTCAGGCAAGTTCAATTTATATGCTACAGATCCAACACATTCGATGATCTCGAATGGTCCAATATATCTCGGGCTTAGCTTGCCCTTTTTACCAAAACGCATCACATCTTTCCAGGGTGATACCTTCAGTAAGACCTTGTCCCCTACTTGGAACTTTAGAGGTTTGTGTCTGTTATCAACGTAACTCTTTTGTCTATCTCTGGTGGCTTTCAGATGATCACGAATTTGTATAATCTTATTTGTCGTCTCAAGGACTATCTCAGGTCCTGATACTTGGGCCTCCCCAACTTCTTCCCAGCTGACGGGCGTTCAACATTTTCTCCCATATAATGCCTCAAAAGGAGTAGCCTGGATGCTCGTATGATAACTGTTATTATAGGAGAATTTAATTAGGGGGAGATATGGTCATCCCAGCTACCACCCAAGTCAATAAAACATGCACGAAGCATATCTTCCAATGTTTGAATAGTACGCTCACTCTTTCCATCCGTCTGTGGATGGTAAGCCGTACTGGAATTCAAACGAGTGCCCAAGGATTGCTAGAAAATTTTCCAGAAGTGAGAAGTATATCTAGTATCTCTATCAGATATAATAGATACTGGCACTCCATGAAGGGACACAATCTCGTCCACATACAGTTTTGCTAATTTATCAGAGCTATGCGTCTCCTTTATGGGTAAGAAATGAGCTGACTTAGTCAGTCTATCAAGAATAACCCATATTATATCATTACCATGCTTAGTTTTAGGTAACTTGGTTATAAAATCCATAGTTACCATTTCCCATTTCCATATGGGAATTTCTAGTTATTGTAGAAGTCCTGACGGCTTTTGATGTTCGGCTTTAACCTACGAATACGCCAGACACTTAGCTACATGTGTGGCAATAGATTTCTTCAAACCAATCCACCAATAGTTTGCCTTCAAATCTTGATACATTTTGTCACCTCCAGGGTGAACTGAGTATATGGTATTATGTGCTTCCTGGAGGATTAATTCTCTATGTCCTCCATAATTAGGAACCCAGATTCAACCATTGAATCCGAGGATTCCATCATTTCCAAGTGACAGCTGATCAACAGTTCCACCTAATCCTTCGCCTGGAAGGTTAGCTTCCAACATAGCTTCTTTTTGCACATTTAACAGCCTTCATTCAAGCTGTTCTTTAGCTCTATACTTTTGGCATTAATACATATAGGCTTAATTCTTTCTTTGAGACTCAGCGCATCAACGACTGCATTCGCTTTGCTAGGATGGTAGCGAATCTCGCATTCATAATCAGTTAGCGTCTCCATCCAACGGCATTGTCTCATGTTCTGATCTTTTTGATTAAATAAGTGTTGGAGACTTTTATGATCAGTGTATATAATACACTTTGTTCCATATAGATAGTGTCTCCATAACTTTAGTGCAAATACAACGACACCCAATTCCAGATCGTTGGTGGTGTAATTCCTTTCGTGCACTTTTAGATGTCGTGATGCGTAGGCAATCACCTTGCCTCTTTGCATAAGCACACAGCCCATGCCCGTGTGCGAAGCATCACAATAGACAACAAATTCTTCTATGCCTTCAGGCAATGTCAGCACTGGGGCATTGCTCAACTTGTTTTTAAGAATTTCAAAAGATTCTTGTTGTTTAGGACCCCAAATAAATTTAACATTCTTGCAGGTCAAGGTAGTCAAAGGAGTGGCTATCCTTGAAAAGTTCTCGACGAACCTCCTATAGTATCCAGCTAAACCTAAGAAACTACGGATTTTTGAAGGTGTCTTAGGTGCTTCCTAGTTCATAATTTCTTCTATCTTAGCGGGATCCACTTGGATACCATGCTCACTCACAACCTGTCCAAGGAATTGGACTTCGCGAAGCCAGAATTCGCATTTGGAGCACTTAGCATAGAGCTTCTCCTGCTGTAGAAGTTCTAAGATACACCGAAGATGTTTCTCGTGATCATCTTGATTACAAGAATAGATAAGTATGTCGTCTATGAAGACAATTACAAACCTATCTAAGTACGGCTTGTAGACTCGATTCATGAGATCCATGAATGCTGTAGGTGTATTAGTGTGCCCGAAAGGCATCACTAAGAATTCATAATGGTCGTATCTAGTTCTGAACGCGGTCTTGGGCACGTCTTCAGTTATAACCTTGAGTTGATGATACCCCGACCTTAAATCAATCTTTGAGAAGAAGCTGGCCCCTTGTAGTTGGTCGAACAGTTCATCGATCCTGGGCAATGGATAACGATTCTTGATTGTTACCTTGTTCAGCTCACGGTAGTCAATGCACAAATGCATTGATCCATCATTCTTTACAAACCAAACCGGAGCTCCCCAAGGAGACGAGCTGGGCTGTATAAAGCCTTTTTCCAAAAGTTCATCTAATTGAGCTCTCAACTCTTTCATTTCAGTTGGCGCTAAATGGTATGGTGCTTATGCAGTAGGTGCTGCTCCTGGCATGATGTCGATTCTGAACTCTACTTGTCTCTCAGGAGGTAATCCTGGTAGCTCGTCAGAAAAGAAAACGGGATAATCGGCGATGACTAGAATGTCTTCTATCTTAGGCTTTGGCTCATCCACTGTTACCTGTGCCATGTATATGACACATCTGCTTTTCAAGCACTTGGATGCCTTAAGTATAAACACTTGATCAGGCAATACATAGTGTGTATCTCCCAGAATGGTGATCATTTCACCTGAAGGGGTTTTGATTTCGACGAGTTTCTTGTCACAGGCGATACGGGCTATGTTATATGATAACCAATCCATACCCAAAACTACGTCAAACCCCACCAATTTCATTGGAAGAAGAGATAACGGAATAGAATGATTCTTAATGGATATTGAACAAACCACCAAAGGGTAAGTTAACAAACCACCTCGTAACTCGACTATCTAATAACATTCAAACCTTCGTAACTCGACTATCTCGTTTCTCGTATTAACAAACCACCAAAGGGTAAGTTAACAATCATCAGATTCGGTCGTTACCTACATAAACCCCACACATAACCATGGGTGTAGTCTGATAACGGGATTTGTCAGATCCTATGGTACCATAACCTAATACTGGTCGGCTTGATCAATGCTAATGAATGTCGTTCATTATGTAACTACGTCCAACAAGTTTGTTCACATTATCGAAATCGTAATTAGTTTAATATAAACCATCTTAATCGTTTTTGAAACCATTGTTTAAATATCGAAATCGTTTTAATACATATGAATCACCCCAAAACAATTGAAAACAGTAAAATAGGGGAACTATGTACTCACATTGAATAGAAGGGTATCCTTGATCTAAAGAACTTAGCGAAGCTCAGAAAAACCAAGGAAATTCAAGTAGTACCTAGTAATCGGATCACTAGTAAATAAATCGACACCTAAATCAGAAGATTGGACAGAATGGGGTCTTGTAAACCAAGTGAGTATTGGAACTCATGTGATATGATTTAACAAAGCGTACATTCTAAATCGGAACCTAATCTAAGTGCTTTCGACCTGTTACGACCCATTTAGGTAGCTTACGCTATTCGAAACGTCTAACTAGTCCTATGACAAGTATTATATGCCCTAACATGTTTAATTATGTTTCATAATCAGTTAGGTGACAAAAGTTTAGGTTACATATGCTTAAAATCCAATTATGCATGAAAAGGGCATTTTGGTCATTTACCTAAGGCATATAAACTACCTATCATACAACTACTTAAACTAGGTGACCATAAGGTATAACCTCGGAAGGTTATTCCCTATGCAACTATGGTCACTAAACATGCTTGGTCGGATCCTAATGATCAACCAAACGGGTCAAGTTTGAAACTCTAAGCGGTGGTTTAGACCGCTTGACTTACGACTCTAAACAAGCACTAAACTAAAAGTGACGAGCTAAGCATGTTAAAACATGCTTACCTAAGTTAGAAAACAGGTTTTGATATCATAACAAAGTGTTTTGATACCAAGAGTTGTTTGGTTGCAAAATACGCTTAAATGCGCATTTTGACCGAAACTACGACTCGTCACTACGCCTAGTCAACGTGGTAATCAGTAGGTATAGTCACTAAGGACTATAACCATCGTGATTACGATCACGTTGCGAAGTTCAAACGAACTTCATGTTGAGCATAAACTGGTCAATGCAGAAAGTCAAACAGAGTTTGACTTTCATGCTAAAAACGCATAAAAGAACGAAAGAGGACTTACAAAGAGTCCAAAGAGATTTGATTCTAAGTATTCTCAGGTATGAAGTGAATAATCACATCAACTTAGAGAAATCTCAGATCAAATGTGAGGAAAAATGGAAGAATGGCATGCCTATTTATACTTGTTGCAAACTTACAAGATCATGACACTTGTTTGTGTGGTCTCCCAGCAAAAATCATAGCCATACAAGTGTTACAAGCTGATAAGAAGCCATGGAGAGGTGTTAACTTGGTTAACACACAAAGATCTTTGCATAACAGCCCCTAATCTATCAAACAGTTGCTGAAAATCAAGTTTCTGGAACTGGGCGTTTTCAGGAGGCCCGCGTAAGAAACAGACAAGGCTTACGCGGCCCGTGTAAGCTCAGCAGATCAGCAACAATTTTGATATTTACAAGTTCAGTCCCTGCAATGTAATTAAGCCCATTTCAGGCACTTTTGACACCCGTTAAGCCATTTTCAAGGCCCTACAAGGTGGTCAAAGTATAGAGGACTCAAAATATGCTCGGAAAACTCTCGGATGTCGTCTCTTTTTGGTCGTACGGTCACGTTATTCGTCAAATTACAACGAAACTTCAAACGGACGCGAAAACGATCCAAATTAAGCGACGAATGGAATTTTTGCATGCCGATCACTAAAATAAAAATATTTTAGTGTGTAAAAAAATTTTGGATGTCCAGATGTGGTCAGAATGTAAGATATGCGCTAAAATGCAAACTTATGCACTTTTTGACGCATTTAGTCCCTGTAAGATCAAATAAGCATATTTTTGCACACCGAACCACTCAAAGCTTATTTCTAAGCTATGTTTAGGTTATTTATGGTATGTTTAGCTTATGATCAAGTTCCAGACTGTATGTTGCCTTACGAAATGGCATATTTTTGCAGTTTGACGTAAATAGTCCCTGCGATCGAATAGACTTGTTTTCAACACACCAAACCATGCAAAACTTATTTATAAGTTATGTAGAGGTTATTTAAGGTATGTTAAGCCTATGTAACTATTCCAGAGTGTTTGTCGTGTTAAATTGACTGCGTTTACGCACCAGTTTGCGTATAACTTTCCAGAAAGCGATTTAAAGCTTGAAATCGGAATAGAATCAAATCGTAAAATCATCAAACACAAATACACACATAATAACACCAAAAAATATTTGTTTTATTAATAATTAACATTATTATACATCGAGTACAGAGCATAGTTGCCACAGTCTCCCATACTTTAGAAATTTTCGTCCCGAAATTTTAACTAGAGGAAACTTGTGAGAACAATTGCGGATATTTCACCTTCATTTGGTCCTCACGTTCCCAGGTAAACTCTGGGCCATGTTTAGATTCCCAGCGAATCTTGACCAATCAAATCCGTTTGTTCTTCAACTGTTTGAATGTACGGTCCACTATCTCCACAGGTTTCTCGATAAAGTGCATCGTTTCTTCAACTTGAATTTCGTCGAGTGGAATGTGAAGATTAGTGTCAGCAAGACATTTTCACAAATTGGACACGTGAAAGGTCGGATAAATATTTCCAAGCTCTGGAGGTAGTTGTAGTCAATAGGAAACCTTTCCAAATCTTTCAACAATCTTAAATGGTCCAACATATCGAGGTGCAAGTTTTCCTTTCTTTCCAAATCTCACCACTCCCTTCCAAGGTGACACCTTGAGTAGGACATGGTCTCCGACTTGAAATTCTAAGGGCTTGCATCGCATATCCGCATAACTCTTTTGATGGCTTCTAGCTGTCACAAGATTATCACGAATTTTCTTGATTTTGTCTGTTGTTTCCAGAATAAGCTCAGGTCCAGTAAGCTGAGCTTCACCGATCTCATTCCAACAGACAGGTGAACGACATTTTCGACTGTAAAGAGCTTCGAACGGTGCCATATTGATGGTAGCATGATAACTATTGTTGTAAGAGAACTCGATCAATGGAAGATGAGAATCCCAATTTCCACCAAAGTCTATCATGCATGCTCTAAGCATATCCTCCAAAGTTTGAATCATCCTCTTAGATTGTCCATCTGTTTGGGGATGATAAGCAGTGCTTAGATTTAGTTGGGTTCCCATAGCAGATTGCATGGTTTTCCAAAAATTAGATGAAAATCGAGCATCTCGATCAGATATGATGTCCAAAGGAACACCATGTCGAGATACAATCTCATCAACATAAATCTTTGCAAGTTTATCAGCAGATAGATCCTCACGAATCGGAATAAAATGAGCTGACTTCGTTAATCGATCGATAATAACCCATATAGCATCGTGACCTTTAGATGTACGCGGTAATTTAGTGATAAGATCCATCGCAATGTTCTCCCACTTCCAAACCGGTATCTCTGGTTGTACAAGCAAACCAGATGGTCGTTGATGTTCAACCTTGACTTTGAGACAAGTTAGGCATTTCGATACATACAAGGCAACATCTTTCTTCATACCAGGCCACCAATACTGAGTACGAAGATCCTTGTACATTTTATCATCACCAGGATGGATAGAATATCGAGACTTGTGAGATTCGTCCATCACTAAAGTGCGAAGATCGTCTTGTTTCGGAATCCACAAATGATCCTTGAAATAGAATAATCCATCGCCTTTCGCTTCGAGTTTAAGCTCAAGCTGATGTGGTAATTCCTTACCCATCAAATTTTGTGAAACACAAAGTTGTTGAGCTTGAAGAAAACGAGTTTGAATATCAGATAGAGTTCGAATAGAATGAAGCTTGACTTGCTCCTTTCGATTAAGTGCATCAGCTCCGACATTCGCCTTACCAGGATGGTAGCGAATCTCGCAATCATACTCGTTTAAGAGTTCAACCCAACGTCGTTGCCTCATGTTCAGCTCCTTCTGATTAAGAATGTGTTGGAGACTTTTGTGGTCTGTGAAAACCACACACTTCGTGCCGTAAAGATAGTGTCTCCAGATTTTGAGAGCGAAAACCACAGCTCCTAACTCAAGATCATGAGTCGTATAGTTCTTCTCGTGAACTTTCAATTGTCTAGACGCATATGCTATAACTTTGCCTCGTTGCATGAGGACACAACCAAGGCCTAAGTTGGATGCATCACAGTATACAACGAAATCATCGTTTCCCTTAGGCAGAGATAAAACAGGAGCATCGCATAGCTTCCGTTTCAGCGTTTGGAACGCTTCTTCTTGTTTAGGTCCCCACTCAAAAGGCTTATTCTTTTGAGTCAAAGCAGTGAGTGGAACCGCAATCTTCGAGATGTTCGAAATAAAACGACGATGATATCCAGCAAGACCAAGAAAAGATCGAATCTCTGTGGGTGTCGTCAGTGTATTCCAATCCTTAATAGCAGCTATTGTGGATGGATCCACATGAATACCCTGCTCGTTGACTATATGTCCCAAGAACTGAACTTCTTTAATCCAAAATTCACACTTGGAGAATTTAGCAAAAAGTTGTTCCTTCTTCAGGAGTTCTAGAGTCAAACGAAGGTGTTGCTCGTGATCGGATCGAGACTTTGAATAAATGAGAATATCGTCGATAAACACAATGATGAACTTGTCTAAATAAGGTTTGCAAACCCTATTCATTAAGTCCATGAAGATAGCTGGGGCATTCGTCAAACCAAAAGGCATGACAGTGAACTCGTAGTGCCCATATCTCGTACGGAATGCAGTTTTGGGAATATCTTCTTCGAGTACACGAAGTTGATAATACCCGGAACGCAGATCGATCTCGGAAAAAACAGGTAGCACCTTGCAGCTGATCAAAGAGATCATCGATTCGAGGTAGGGGATATTGATTCTTGATGGTAAGATTATTAAGCTCACGATAATCGATACACATTCGAAAAGATCCATCTTTCCTTTTCACAAAGAGGACAGGAGCACCCCAAGGTGAATAACTCGTTCGGATGAATCCTTTATCAGATAACTCATGAAGCCATTTCGATAACTCTTGCATCTCAGACGGTGCAAGACGATAAGGTGCTTTCACAATCGGATTAGCATTGGTTACAAGGTCAATATGAAACTCGACTTGACGAACTGGAGGCAAACCAGGCAGTTCATCAGGAAATACCTCTGGATAATCCCGAACAATCGGAATATCCTGAATACTCTTGCTCTTGCCCTTCTCCTCGGTGACATGTGCCAAGAAAGAAACATATCCTTTTCGTAAATAACCTCGGGCTTTCGTACACGACATGAGTTTCAATCCACCAGATGGCTTCTCGCCACGAACTTCCAGAACATCGCTAGACAAAAGAGGAATACGAATGATCTTATCGAAACAAACCAACTCAGCATGATGTTTGGTTAACCAATCCATCCCTACGATGATGTCGAAACTCCCAAGTTGCATTAGCGTGAGGTCAATAGGAAAAAGTTGGTTATCGAGGTTCAATTGACAATCATGAAGAACAGAATCTAGTACGAGTGGTTTACCAAGAGCAACCTCGATAGATAAAGGTTTCCTTAGTTTAGTTCTAGGTATCGCAAGTAAAGGCTCAAAGGATAACGAAACAAAACTCCTATCGGCACCAGAATCGAAAAGAACAGATGCAAGTTGATTGTTAACAAGGAATGTACCGTTAACAACCTCGTTGTCCGACCTCACCTCATTCGCGTTCAGATTGAATGCTCGTCCACGAGCGGGATTCACATTCGCGATCGCGTTCGGATTCGCATTCGCATTCACCAACCTCGGACAGTTGTTGCGGAAATGACCCATTTCTCCGCAATTAAAACACGAACCAAGTGGGAATCTCGCAGCATTCCCATGAACTTGTGCTGGAACCTGAGCAGCCTGATTTTGGCCCAAACGACAAATGTTGGCCAAATGCCCAAGTTTACCACACGTTGTGCACTGCTTGCAGGCCTGTTGGGCAACATGATGACCATTGCATCGAGCACAGTGAGGTGCGGTACCAGCATATTGCTTCTTCGCGGGAGGTAGGGCGGGTGGGTTCTGAGGGTTCTGATGGTGACAGCAAAGTTCTAGGAAGCCTTGCGCTTCCTCAACTTTTTAGAAGTCTCACCCTGCTTCTTCCCCTTGCCCTTACCCTTGTCTTGTGCAGAATCGGCTGATTTCTTCTTATCACCCTTACGGGTCAATTTCCCTTTTCTGACCTGAGACTCGGTCAGAGTAGTAGCCAATTCAATTGCTTGACGGACAGTGGTAGGATTACTGCCAGTCACAATATCTTGCACATAATTGGGTAAACCATCGATATACCTCTCAATCGCTTTCTCCAACGGGGTTACCATCGTAGGACACAACAAACTGAGCTCCTCATATCGATCTGTATAAGCACGGTGTTCTCCCCCGTCTTGTTTCCAATCATCGAATTCTCATTCCAAAGCTCGAATCTCATGACGGGGACAGAACTCTCTCATCATGAGAGCTTGGAGTTCTTCCCAAGTTTGTGCCATCGCTACATCGGCACCCCTATCACGCATCACTCTGTTCCACCATGTAAGATCACGCTTCTAGAACACACTAGATGCAAACTCAACCTTACGCTCATTCGGACATTGCACATGTCTGAATGTGCTTTCCAAACTTTCGAACCATTCGGACACCGAAAGGCGATCCGCTGTATCTAAGTGTTGTGCAAGAAAATCTTTATCCAATCCGAGAGCCAACGATCCCGGTTGATCAGGGAGGTTCGGCTGGCCAAGGGGGCTCAGGCTCAGCTCCTCCGGCACGGGAGGTAAACTTAGCTTCGGCTCAAGTGGCAGTGGTGGGTAGTGGCGATAAAAGCAAGAAGACGGGTTCGAATGGAACGAGAGGGTCCGGTTCTAAAATCGTTCTGTACAGTTCGGAGCATCTTCTGTTGAGGATGAGGGGGTACATGCTGAAGAAGAAGGAGGTGATGATGATGGTGCCGGGGCACGTCCTCAGGTCAGTTTAAAAAGAGGACGGACCATTTCCTCCAAACTTGATCCGAATCCCAAACAACTGAAGAAGAAAAAATTGGATTTTAAAACAATTACTTTGGAGGACGATGAGGACGATCAAGCCACCGGGTTTTCTACTGCCAGGGGTTTGTTGGAGGACTTAGACGCCCATCTTCATGGTGGTAGAACTCCGAGAGATCAACCAGTCAATCTTCCGACAAGCCCGATATCTTTTGGAGGATCGACCACCAAAGTTATTGAAGACATCCATATGCCTGATCCTTTTTCCTTCAAGAAAATTGAACCTTCTCCTTCGGGTAAGCCCACAACGGGGGTCGCTTCTAATGTGTCGAGGCCAAGCCCTCAACCGATTGATGGTGGGGATAGCGCCTCTTCGTCCCCACTGTGGTATGAAACTGAAGCTGTTTTTATATGTCGAGAGCTAGGTTCGGGAGATGCTGTGGATGTGGACTCTACTCATGCTCTGGAGAAATATATCCCTGATTGGTCGTTGGCGAATAAGGACAGGATCATGGATGCTCTTTCGGCGAAGATGGCTTTGTTTCATCTCGGGACTCCTGCTGAGCATGCGTATTACCGGAAGATGAGTGGTCCGGAGCTTGGAAATGCTCTGATGCTGAATCAAGATCAGTCTAACTCTTTGGTGGTAGAAACCTATAAGCACTAGGTTGAAGCAGAGTCCAATTGCCGCAGGTTTGAATGTGAGGTCGCCTCTTTGAAGAGCGAGGAGAGTATCCGGTCAAAGACTAAACAGGAGATCTCATCTCTTCGTTCTCAAGAAGATCGACTGAAAGAGCAAGTCTCGGAGGCGAAAGGAGTCAGCAAGGCTTCACAAGCCTCTATCGCGGCTGCCTACGAAGCTCGTGACAAGGCTATCCATGATCTTGAGGATATGAAGCTAAAGTTTTGGGAGTTAGAGAAAAAATTATCTGATGTCGAGGGGAGAAGCAAAGCAGAGCTGAAGGAAATGCGATCTTCTTACGACCAACTTCTGGCCGATCATCATCGCTTGATTAACAGTACGTTCGTAAAACGATCTTCACTTGTTTTCTTTTTCTACTCCTTTTTAAATCCTTTGTTTCTTTTGTCAGATAAAGCTGAGCTTGAGAGGGCTCGTGACAGGGCCGTCAAGTCACATCAGACAACGATTGACAAAGCGAAGGGTATGTTAAGTCGTTGTGATGGTGAGATGGTCGAGTTGTACGCCCTTGTATCGGAGCTCATGCGTACCAAACAGTGGTTTTTGACGGACGGAGTGGCCTGGGTCGTGAATAGTGTTAATGCAGTTGGAGTGAACGAGGGAATTAAACAAGGTTTTCAGGCTGCCAGGGATTCGGTTCATTCTGTTGAGGAAGTTCTTGGGTATGACGAGGGAGCCAAGGATGCACTGGACGTTGCGATCAAAGCCTTTGATAATTTTCACATTTCAGTCCTTGACAAGGTTTCAGATTTGGTGAACAAGCCTTTATCTGTTATAAAGCAGAGGAGTGAGCTTCCCATCGTCAAGGAGGAGTGAAAACCCTTGCGTCCTATTACTGTAATCGTACAATATTTTTACTTTTATCATGGCACGTAATCGTACAATTTGATTTTCTGTTTATGATTTTGCTGAACATGTTCTCTTTGTTTCCATGAAATTGTATCTTTGATGTCAATATGTGAGCCTGGCTTTTTTAGCTTTAGTTTGCGTCCAAACTCTCACTATGTAGCCGAAACTCTGTTCGGTCATCTAGGTGACCGGATCGTGGCTGGAACTTTTGTAAGTTTGTTCTTTTTTGCCTAAAATCTTTATGCGTTTTTATGGTCAGATCGTATCTGATCCGGTCCTCTTGCTTAATAGATTTTGTTATTTATAGAACTATTTAAGCCTTCTCGATGGGCGTGAGGCATTGGTCGAGGCCCGTTTGTGCACATTTTTATATCGTTCGAACTTATAGATATGTTATGTTTTGTATTTGCAAAAGCACAAATCGCTTTATTTACTACTTCGATAATCATAGTTCCGGGGCAGACCCTCCCGGTTTACAAGAAAATGGAAATATGTTCGGGGCATTACCCTCCCGATTCTTACTTGGAAAAAAGTAAATGCTTTAAAAATAAGAAATAGCGATCTTTCTAGGCCGTAGTAGAACGACGTCTACATAAAGCACTTTTTTAGGTGAACCCCATTCCATGTTCTAGGAACGGGGGTTCCGTCGATTTTCTCGAGCACGTAGGAACCTATGTCGCTCGCTTATTTTATGCAAAACGGTCCCTCCCACTTTGGGGTCAACTTCCCAGGAGCTTCGACACGGCTTGCATCGTTATTTCGGAGCATGAAGTCTCCGACTTTAAACTTATAAAGCTTGGCATGTGCATTGTATTATTTCTCGATCTTCTTCTTGTACCGTGCTTCTTTAATGGCAACCACGTTCCAACGCTCTTCCAACAAATCGAGATTGGATCGGAGCTCCTGTTCATTTTCCTCCCATTTTTTACACCTCTGATTTGGGAGTCCAATTTCTGCGGGAATCACAGCCTCAGTGCCGTATGTAAGAGTGAATGGTGTTTCTCCGTTACTCGTCTTTTTAGGGTTTGGTGAGCCCACAATACGTTCGGCAATTCGTCTGCCCATCCCTTGCCTTCGTAACCCATCCTTCTCTTTATTCCTTCGACGATTCGGTGATTTATCTGCTCGACCTGTCCGTTCCCCTGGGGATGTGCAACCGAGGAGAAGACTTGGTTAATTTTTAGACTCTCGCACCACCGCTTGAATGGGTTCTCTGCGAATTGTTTTGCATTGTCACTCACAATGTAGAGTGGAAGACCGAAACGACACACGATCTGCTCCTAGAAGAATCTTGTCACATTATACCCGGAGATAACCGTGAATGGTCGTGCTTCCACCCATTTGGTGAAATAATCCACCGCTACTAACAGATACTGAGCGCTTCTGCTTGATCGTGGGAAGGGTCCGACTATATAAATGCCCCATTTCTGGAAAGGCCATGCGGCGGTTACTGGGATCATCTCGTTCTTCGCTCGGAGGCTTATTGGTGCATGCTTCTGACATTCGTCACATTGCTGGAGTTCTTTAACTGCACTCTCATGCATCCCGGGCTAATAATACCCTGCATTTATAACCTTTGTTACGATCATTTTTGGCCCGACATGGATCCCGCAAATGCTGTAATATATTTCCCTAATGATATAGCTGGCCTGCTCCGGATCAAGGCATTTTAATAGATGCCCAAGGAAGGTCTTTGGGTACAATCCCCTTTCCTGCATCTAAAATTTTTGTGAGTTGATTTGGATTTTTCTGGCCTCTACTTTATTAACTGGCAAAACATCGTGCACCAAGTAGATGATTATTGGTGTCATCCATGTTTGTGATGGAGCTTCCACTTGCATGACCTGTGGAGTGGCAATTGAAGGGGCGGTCAACACTTCTACCCGTACCTCTTTAGCAAGATGGCTGAACGACACAGATGCTAATTTGCTTAGTGCATCAGCCTTCTTGTTTTTGCTACGGGGAATATGTTCGACCTTACATGAGTCGAACAATGCCATAGCTTGCCTTACTTGCTCCAGATATTCGATCATGTTGGTTTCCCTTGCTTCATATTCTCAGTTCACCTGATTCGCCATGAGTAATGAATCAACATGGGCCATGACGTTTTTTGCTCCGACTTTGGCTGCCAAACGCAATCCAGCTAAGAGCGCCTCATATTCAGCTTCGTTATTAGAACTCTTGAATTCTAAACGTAGTGCGTACGTCATATCTATCCCAAAGATGATCATCAAGAGTCTAAATCTCATAATTGTGCTAGTTCTGATCAACAAGTACAGAAGAACTCAGAAAAGGCACATGGAACACAAGCAAAGCAATCAAAGCAAGCTCATTCATCTAAACCAATCAGATCAGCTACTGATGCTAGCTCTTCAAATCTCCATACATTGAAACGACAAACATGTTTCAACTGTGGAATTCCTGGACACATTGCTAGAAATTGTGTTTGTCGTCCAAACGTGCAACAAAATGCCAATACTCACTCTTGTGCTGATGTTTGTGAGCCGGTTCACAACACTCAAAAGGAGCCAAAACGAGCAGATCAAAATCGAGGGTATGAGAAGTCTGCTCATCAAGGACAATCACGATCTCATAAGGCTCGTGACAAGGTGAATGAAAGCTCCAATCAGGGAGAAAAGATGAAGAATGGTGTTCAGAGCAACAAGACTTCTGCAAACAGCAAATACAAGCACCCAAATTCATCTTCGTCTAAAAGTAAATTGCAGGCACATCCAACGCAAAAAGGACCGGTTTGTCCTTCAGGACCTGTTAGAGCAAATCAAGCTACTCAAAACGTCTTCCTGATGAAAAGACAAACTTGCTACAACTGTGGCATTGCGGGTCATATTGCTAGAAACTGCACACAGCGTCCCCATGTACCCTATTATATGCGAAATCAGAGGGTTACACCAAAGGATAACAATCATTCCAAGCCGATGAAGGTATCATCACCTAAGGCAATGAAGAATGTGAATCTCAAGGTTAAACCTTCTGATGGGGATTGGAACGCTGCTAAAAATAAACGCAAAGCTTCTCAGGAACACAAACGTTTTTCTAAAACCAATAAACCTGAAACACCTAAAGTTGCTCAACCGAAGGCAACAAACACGTTTGTTAAATCGAAATAGATTTGGAAACCCAAATCCAAAGCAGCAATGTCTCCAATTCTTGAAATTAAAGGGGGATTATGTTTAAAGGAAGTGTCTTATTTTGATGCTTCAGGTAATCCCAGGACCACGATGGCCTGGGTACCCATGTCTTACTAATCTCATTACTTTTCAGGAACAACTAAGGAGGAGCTATTGACAATCTCTGGAATGTTGACAACGCTTGTTCCAGAGATAAAACGGGTAACATTTCACTGTTCCAAAAGGTTCAAATTTTTTTACAGATGATATGTTTCCTTTGGAGGAGATAAGAGAAGTAAGAAATGATCAGCAAAAGGTACCATTTAAATTCAGTACTTTGATTTGATTTTGATTAGTCTTCAATCTAATGACGGAATGGTTAAACAAATATATTTTTTTCTCTTTCTTTGTTCATTATTTTGTATATAAAGTGTCCTTTCTCTTGTAAATGGTAAATTTGCACAAAAATACAAGATTTATGCACAAATTTAGGGGGGAGAGGGACATATATATAGATATAGAGTTTAGGGGCAGAAAACTCAGAAAAGAAAAATACAAAAAGAGTTTGTTGTATATATATGTATTGTTTTAGGGGGAGAAAATGAGAAAAATACAAAAACATTAGAAAAATGAAAAAGTCAAAAAGATAAATTGCGTGATGTGGGAAGTGAAATAAATGTTCTTGCTAAAGGGTTTGACTAACACATGTATGGTGCAATAACTGAAAAGACTAGGATCTACTGCGATATGTTGATAGGCTTGAGGCTCAAAATGATAAAAGATACTAAGTGATATAAACATAACGAATTATGTACCACGTGGGTAACATACCAACGGCGTATGATTTTATGGTCTTAAATCTTGCGTTGATAGATAGTCAACGTCTGAGGTTTTGGGTCTTTATATTGTTGAATCATCCGGGGATATCTTGGGTGTCCTTCTGTTGCATCCAGATTATATGCAGACCTAGACACAGTCAGGATATCTTAAAAGATGCCAAGAGGACAAAAACCCTAAGGAATAAAAACTCAAAATATAAACTACCATAATATACAATTACAATTGCAATGGGATCAAAATTCGTTCTCAGGCAGACTAAGGAACACTTTTCAGTACGAGCCTAATCAAACTGGTCTATACGATTGCCAATATGTTTGTCCCCTTAAACTTTAACGCTCAACTTTCAATTTTTCAACTTCGTGATATGCTTAAGGTAATATTATACTATTATACCCGTGTGTCCCACTCAGAAAAGAAAAATACAAAAAGAGTTTGTTGTATATATATGTATTGTTTTAGGGGGAGAAAATGAGAAAAATACAAAAACATTAGAAAAATGAAAAAGTCAAAAAGATAAATTGCGTGATGTGGGAAGTGAAATAAATGTTTGTTCTAAAGGGTTTGACTAACACATGTAATGTGCAATAGCTGAAAAGACTAGGATCTACTGCGATATGTTGATAGGCTTGACGCTCAAAATGATAAAAAATACTAAGTGATATAAACATAACGAATTATGTACCACATGGGTAAAATACCAACGGCCTATGATTTTATGGTCTTAAATCTTGCGTTGATAGATAGCCAACGTCTGAGGTTTTGGGTCTTTATATTGTTGAATCATCCGGGGATATCTTGGCTGTCCTTCTGTTGCATCCAGATTATATGCAGACCTAGACACAGTCAGGATATCTTTAAAGATCCCAAGAGGACAAAAACCCTAAGGAATAAAATCTCAAAATAAGAAAATTCCCAATGCTCACAGAGCCAAATTCGTACAAAAAGGTATTTGCCTCGCCCTCGTTGGACAAAATCATTGGTCGCTCTGCTATACGAAAGTACTGACCTGTCACCAATGGTCTAACATTGTAAATAAAAAAGGATGACATCAGTATACTCACCTGTTACGATGAATCGTTGTGCTTACCTTGATCGCGGGGGTATGCCTTGGAATGGGACACACGGGTATAATAGTATAATATTACCTTAAGCATATCACGAAGTTGAAAAATTGAAAGTTGAGTGTTAAAGTTTAAGTGGACAAACATATTGGCAATCGTATAGACCAGTTTGATTAGGCTCGTACTGAAAAGTGTTCCTTAGTCTGCCTGAGAACGAATTTTGATCCCATTGCAATTTTACTAGTATATTATCGTAGTTGTTTATATTTTGAGTTTTTATTTGTTTCTAGTTCATAAAATTAAAATTAAAAAAAATAGAAAAATTCAAAAATAGTGTCTTGCTTTTCTATAAAACCAAAAATCCAAAAATAGAGTGTTTAGTTGTTTTCTTAAAATTAAAAAAGTAACTGTTCTTGAAGATTTGACTGATCATTAAAAGTTGAAAGAATTTAAATTGTGAAATCCGAGTACAAGTACTTGGATGTACCTAGTGTTCATATAGTACTCCCCCTGTTGTATAAGAAATGTTTGCTTATGAGTTTGTGAGCATGTGCAGAACTTGATTTCCATCAAGAACAGGGGTTGATGAAGTCTGAGATGCTGTTAGTTGCTGAAGAAGCCTGAAGCAGCACAACAAGTAGATGTACCTGAGTCAGAAGAACCGGATACGAAATGCCATCTAACAGTGAAAGTACATTTGAAGAAGTACCAAGAACCTGCTTGAAAGACAAAGACTGAAGAAGAAAAGAGCTTCTGAGAATCCTCCTCTCACATTCTTTTTAACAAGATTTTCAAGCAAAGCTGATTGAGATCCTATTATGAAGCTAACCGTCAAGAACTTCCACAACATCAGCGGCATAGCGACAACCATAGACTACGTTGAAGACTTTGCTGAATTCATGTTATGAAGACAATTTGATGGCATCAGTCTAGGGGGAGATTGTTAGGCGCTAAAGTGTGAGACTGACGCATCAAATTAATACAACGTGCTATGGTTACGAACTGGGCCTTACCGGGTTAGTTTATATTAGTTTTTGGACCTTATTAGGTCACTTGGGCCAAGCTTTAGGCTATGTGGGCCAAGCAGGCCCAAGGGGAGCCCATGTGGGGAAGTGGACTTGAGTTAGTATATAAACAAGGTTTTAACTTGTTTTAGGGTTTGAACCTCATTGTTACAAAATTCTAGAGAACCAGAGCGTGGGAGGAGATAGATTGTGAAGGACACTTGTACCAGACGGTTTTGCTTTCATAGTAATAGAATCGTGTGCAAGTGTTAATAGTGATTTGGTATTTTTCTTCGTATTCGATTTGTTCTTCACTTTTTAGTTTTTTTCTTGAATCTCACCAAGTTTGGATTCCGCACAAACTTGGTGATTGTTTTATATCATTGAAAGATCCGTTTACGGGACTTACAGGTTAACACGTGGCTTGTTGTTAAATACGAATACCGTAAAAGGTCATTCAGAGGCACAAGTTATGCATGTTGTCACTTTTAGTCCCTCCACATACATCTTTTCATCGTTTGGCAACAATAGTCCATCATTGTCAACATTTGACTTAATTAGGGTTTAGGACACGTGTCTTTACATCATTGGACACGTTTTTACTAGGTGTTACAGAAACGCAGGCCTATGAGTTCATGTCCCTCCTTTCAATGATTTCAATGTTTTGTTTTTAAAACAATCGAGGGGAAATACATGTCATAACAAATGGAATGTTAGCTATGGGTTTAGATTATAACATGATCAATGTGTGTAAGTTGATGATGACAATAGTAACCATTAATCACGTAGTGACCAAAGTGCAAAAGGTATAGATCTATAGAGCTTGAGACGTGCTCCACTCCTGGTTGGTACCTTAGGAGTGCTTTTGTGATCCCAATGATGTTAAAGTTGTCTCGGTTTGGTTACTTACTTACTTATGGAACATATGTCAGGAAGCAAGCTACATACTGATAGATCCTTAAAACTCCATGAATGCTAATAACATACCATGATTTCATTACTCGATTACAAATATGATTTCATTACAGGATTTCAAACATGAGATTTCGTACAATGACAATAACTACATGAACTCGCTCAACTTTTGTTGACTTTTTAAAATTACATGTATTTCAGGACACAAGACATGAACCGGTGATAGACCACGGGAAATGGGAATAACATAACAATGAATGCCTTTTATGACAAAAACAATCTTTTGTTCGAAGTGTAATGAAATTCAATAACTATATTTTGGATAACATTGTAAACTTTTGTTGCAAATCAATACATACGACATTGTTGTTGACTTATATTTTTTTAAACGATTTGATCCAATGATTACCTTTCTTAAGTCACACGCAATACGCTTCCGCTACCAGCAGGGTGTGACACGATCTAGCCTATTTGCACAGTGGCGGACATACATAATATGCACTAACAAATCCCCTTTAGTCATCACTGTCGAATCTTGATCTTTAAATATGAGAGCCATGTTTGAATATTCTGCAACATCAATCAAGCATTTGATATCTTTAATTAATTCCCCCTTGATTGGTGATTCGGGTTTGCATTATCTTCAATAAGTTCCCCCTGAAATGAAACTTCAGTTCTTTGTTTGCACGGTTCCCAACCACCTCTGATTTGCTTAACTGTAATCTTCACAAATAATCACCAACTTGAAACTAGTCAATGCAGCATTTCTGTTTCAACTTTAATCACATCCATGTTTGGTTTTTGATCTACCACTTTAGCTCAATCTCTTAATCTTCAAAAAGCCAACCGAAAATTGATAGAAACTTCGAACACCACACTGTTAAACTTCAAGATTGTGAAAACCCACGAAATCTAAAATCTCGTTTTCCGTAATCATCTTTAAGCACGCTCCTGAATGACTGATAAGTGTAAACGGTAATTCGAAAATCAGCAAATCTTCATCGGATAACAAATCATCTAGTAACACACTTTGATCTAAGAAACATTCTTTCATGATCAAATTCACATTCTTCCTCTTCAGTTATGATAATAGATGCATAGTCTTCTCCGTTAGTCCCGGAAGCAACTTAATCAACAAACATCCTCATTCACCGATGGTTAATCCGAAAAACAACTCATCAGCTCGAAGATTAACCATTCTGACACTTTAGACTATCACAAAGCTATGATATCTTTTAAGTATCGACAATACTAATGCATTTCCTGACTCTAATCCTACTATCCGTCTTTTAAGTATCCTGATATCTTTTAAGTATTGTTGGTGGCATGTCGTATGTTTCAAACGGATTGGTATCCCAGTCAATGCTTGACTTTGGGAGCTCAAACCTTGGTTCTTCATATGTAGTGTATCAGGTTGATGGTTGAAAAAGGTAACAATGTTGTACCGAATGGGATTCATTGCAAATGGTACAATAAGGTTCCTCATACTCATCCTTAATATAGTAGCTGCAGTCTTCTGAGTAGTAATCCATTGTATTGGAAGACACCCAGAAGAATAACGAGCCTCGGGATTAGAAAACAGAAATTTAGAATTTGACAGAATATTGACCACGGCCCCGTGCTGAACTGGCACGGCCCCGTGGGCAAGTATGTATCTGGGCGTTTGAAAAAGTTTTTTCTGAAAACTTGCAGCACGGGGGTGTGTCCCAGTGGCACGGCCCCGTGTTAATCCTACTGGAAAAAGAAAACACGTTTTGAAAACGGGAGCGCAGTTTTGAAAAATGTTTAGAATATTATTAGGCCACTAATTTTAAGCTTTCTCAAAATCCTTGTGTTCCCAGGCAACAGCGCCAAAAACTTGACACATGTGCGGGTGTATATAATTTTTTAGATATGTTTTAGCTTTTTTTACTCGCGAATCAAGTTTTAAATTTATAAAACATGATATAATACTATCACTCTACACATATTAGGGCAAGTGCACCCATCACGGACGTAGTATAATGATGGTAAGATACCGAGGTCGTCCAAGGACATAAGAGCTTTTAATACCGGCTTATCCTTAACGTCTAATTTAACCAAATTTTGATGAAAATTTTTTGAATGTTTTAAAAGATAAACTAGAAAATAAAAATAAAATATAAGGAAAAACAAATAGACAAGAAGTAATCACTTGGTTCCAAATCCTCTTTTATGTATCCTTTAATGATTTCCGCACTTTGGGCATTTTAAGAGATTATCTTTAAGATATAGTAGTAGGCCACCTTCTAGGCAGCGTTACCCTCAACCTATTGGTCCGAGTCAGCAGGGATACAGTCCCGCAAGGTCGGATTATTGAAAGATAATTAAGTAAGTTATAAATGCGAAAAGTGGTAGGCCCCCTTCCAGGCAACGTTACCCTCAACCTATTGGTCTGAGTCAATAAGAATACAGTCCTGCAAGGTTGGTTTAAAGTTATAATAGTAGTTTATAGATAAGTGATTCAAGCAGTTCTTAATTCTCCCGAAACAGACAATATTGCCCACTCGTGAAGTCTTACTAGTCTTGAACCAGGTTCTCGCAGGATCTATACACTGAACGAGATATAGAATTACCCAACCACCCTCCTAACCCCCTTCTAGGCAGTTAACGTGCTTTATATAGACCGTAAAGAAACGAATGAGTGAATCAACAAAACGTGAAGAATGGTTAAATAAATTCACTTTCAATATAGAACACTAGTTATTAAAGTCATTAATACATACCTAAATAAAAAGGAGCCAAAGGTTGGAAATCAAAAAGTAATATATAAAAGATTTTTCTTCACCCAGTGATGTAAGAGTTTAGCCAAGCGTGGCCTTTATTTGACAAGAACTCTTACGATCGATCTTGGATCCCGAGACTACAACACACTCTAAATGATGGAAGATGGATGATGGTGGTGGATGTTGGTGTTGTAGTGGTGGTGGAGTGGTGGCAAGTGTGAGAGAAGTGGTTTGCCAAGGGATAGATTGGAATGAAACTAATCACCCATATTTATAGCTGAAGTCAGACAATCAACACGACCCCGTTCCCTCTTGGCACAGCCCCGTGGCCTTCAATCTCTCTCTTCTTCATTAACTGCAATGTCAGACCTTGTACCAACACGACCCTGTGTTTCAATGGCACGGCCCGTGGCCATTGTACTTGCTGTACTATCTCAGATTCTTCCAATCTTAGAGTTTATCACGTCCCGTGTTGGTGGTCTGGTTTGTCTTTTACTGTTGTGTTTTCTTCTGCAGAGAATCTTGACTGGCACGCCCTATGCCTGGTGGGCACGACCCCGTGCCAAAGCTTCTAATCTTGTTATTTTGTTAGTTTGGATGTGGATGGGGGCTTGGCGAGTCGTGTCAATCCTCCTTCTTTGTATTTGTGTTGGTTTCTGCTATTAATTTGCTTCTTTTGTGCATTTAAGCTCTTTTGACCTTGTAAATTAAAAAGGAACAAAGAAACATGCTTTTTCCAATATTAGTACCAAACAAGTGTTGATTTTACATCGTATTTGATATAATTTATATGTTGTATTCTACGTACATCAATGTTGTAGAGAGTGAGAGTTCTGTAGGTCCATATTCGGAGGATCGATCACGAAACCAAATCCCTGTTTATAACAAACATGGTGACGAGTGCGGAATCCCCGTGACGATGCAAAACCAAACACATAATATCAAGAACACGAAGTAACCAAAGATTCACAGTCTATTGATTAAACGTGAGAACAACATCAAACACATACACACAATGCTTGAAGATAAACTCATAGTAGGGTATGATCTCATGGTTTCACACAGACCAAGTGTGGTTTATATAGGCAGCCTAGCCCAAACATGACGAAATACATAATGGGCCTGACGAATAACCTTGGTCGACAAAAGACCAGGTTATTCATCACTGTTCACGATGAAACATAGTATGACGAATAAAGAGGTTTTTCGTCATACACTTCTACGACGAAAGAGGGTCTTTCGTCGAGGGCTGCAAAAATAGAACAGCTGCAAACTGTTTGACAGTTTGCAGCAGAACTTGAAATAAACACACATAGACATAAACCACTACACAAATGCAACATGCATCAGTTTTATAACATACATACCAAAGAGATAAACTGTCGAACCAAAGTTAGATAGGAGGATATCTGACTTGGTCGATTGACGGACATACAAACTCGATATATAAAAGACCATAAAATACAATGCTAATAAAGAACAAGTTACAGACACCAAAATATGCACCAACAAAATCGCCCTTGTCTGTTACTTGGTCTTCGGTCTTCAATCTTCAGTGCTTCAACGACCAGGTGCTTCTGGCATGGATCCCACGATAGAAACAAAAGCAAGCGGCATGCTGAAATCGTAACGCTTGATGGGCGTCCTTGTCTTCATAAAATATATCATGTCGGAACAACTTGTTGATGTCAGCCGCGGACATATTCACAATCCACACCAGATCTAGCATCCGGAAGTTCTCTTTATCACATTTGAAAAGAATAACCGCTTCATGAGTATCCGAATCATAACACCACAACGCCATATCGTCAAGAAAGTTATGTCCCATAGGCATCAAAGGAATCTTGTTCATGACCTTCGCCGGCTGATATATGAGCTTGTATCGAGCCGTGTTGGTCAATGGATCTAACGTGAACTTGATTTGTTGATACACTGGGAACTGTGGTATATACGATTCATCCTTCCACCCTTTCTTCCGTTCGAACTTCAATTTCCTTGCAAATAATGTTGCACCAAAATAATTTGAACGATTGATTATTTCCAACTTCGATAAGGCGGCAACATCATAGAATGGCAGAGATAAGATGCTAAGCATTGAGTTGAAATACTGGATTCCGTGTTCGCGCTTGATCGCAACACAGTGAATTTCTTTACGAACATCCAGCTCAGAATCTTCCCATGAGGCTTAACTTTTTCAAACTTCAGAAAATCAACTTGTGCTTCAGGAGGCGTAGGCTTTTCAACCTTTGACAAGAACCTTTTTCTCCATTCTTGGAATGAATCCTTCGGATTATCTGTAGACGTACGATTCTTTAACTGCTCGTCAATATCTTCCTGATTTTCTTTCATCCATTCTTCATCAAACGGATCAAACTCCATTCCATCGGCATGTACATAAGTTGATTTGCTTGTTTCGCCTTCAAACACTATCTCGTCAATGTTTTCAGTATCAACAGTCTCCGGTTCAATGGGCATTTGATCGATAACTGAATCTTCAACTATTTTCATTTCATTTAGAGCCAGCATCTGCTCATTCGAGAGATCAGCAACAAACTCTCCATCTTCTAGAACTTCTCCAGTCACTGGATGTAAAGCCTGCAAAGCAAAGTCAGCAGAGCTAAGAACAGAAGATGTACCAGCCAAGGAGCTTTCAACGTAAGAACTGCTCTCTAACTGTGATAGTCCTTCTTGAGCACCACCAAAGGTTCCTTGTGTAGTTACAGCCTACTGAGGCTTGTACACTATGATCTGAGTTGATTCCGTAGCTGGTGGTTCTTCAGATGTAGCGGAGGGGTCTGGGTTACCCGGATCCTCAGAATCATGATCACGTTTCTTCAAGACTTCTTGTTGTTTGCACCGGTCACCCCACAGAATGTTATCACGTTTTCTGACAATTTCAAAACCATCAGTGATTTTCTTGACCCCTTCTATTATCATGGTATTGCGAGAGTTGTACCATTCTCTCATATCATCATGCTTTGTTTTAAGAGTGTCAGCCAACCTTTGAACAACAGTGCTTCTTTCTTTCAAGCGATCCATATCTATACCATGAGCATTATCAGCAGCTCGCATCTTCTGTAATTGGCGTTCCCTTTCATCATCAGCAGCCTTCAAGCGTGCATTCTCTACCTTCAATTGTTCAATCTCTGCTTGTTGGCGTGTGATCTCAGCTTGTTGATGCTCAACAGTGGAATTCAACATATTAATCTCCAACTGTTGCTTGATAACGTCTCTTCTTGTGACAATGATCACGGACGATTGTCTATTGCTTTGACTTGCAGCAGCTTGTAATTGAGAAAACAGGAAATCTACCTTTTCATCCTGCTGCATTTCAGAGAATCTCCTTTGTCTGCGTTCTGCGCTCGGCTGATAAGTAGTTGCTCGAATAGTGGATGCTATTAAGCGTGCAGGCTCTTGTGGTGTCACTGTTGGAGTTTCAGCAGCTGAAGTGACCACAGGATTTGGTTCGGATGATCTAGGAGGAGACGATACCATAGTAGTAGCTTCTTCGGCCGTTAACCCAAACTATGGATTCATTTCTGATTCTTGAAGAGGCTCTTGCTATGGAAGACTTTGCTATACAGATGAAGAACCGATGTACTTCCTAGCCCTTTTCTTTCTATGAGCAGCAGTTTGTTTTCTCTTTAATCGTTCAGCTTCAGTATCCGAAGGAAAGTATTCATCATCATCATCATCCTGTCTAATCTTCCTTACCTTCCTTACACCACGTTCATCGAGATAGAACTCGTATCCAGGCTCAGGTTGATTATCGTCAGATTCTGTATCCTCTTCATCACCTCCAACTGAACTAGCACCAGCTTTACCAGCAGCAGATGCACCAACAGCAGATGCACCAGCAGCACCAGCATCTCCACCATCACCACCTTCATCATCACCATCACCATCATCTTCACTATCGCTTTCGGTAGAATCACCAAAAATGTTAATCTTTTTGCGACCAAACTTGTCTTCCGCCATATTCTTCAACTTTGGCTCCTCATCGTCAGATTGGCTATCATTGTGACGCCATTTGTCGTTTTCTGGAGCGACGTAGTCTGTTTTATCAAGAGAACCAATTAACTTTCTTGGCGGCTTGCTTTCTTTGTTTCTCTTCGTTGCAATGCCCCTGAATATCTTCAGTAAATGCTCTATCATCATATCTATCTTCAAGATGTCATCATCGGCTTTCCGAAGATTGGGATGCTGGATATTCATGATCATTTGTAGAAATTGAGGATACATCCAGAACTTATTACCTGTTGTACGACCACCGGTTCTTTTCATATTTTCCTTCATGTTGGCAAAAATGAACTTTGAAATGCTAAACGGTTTGTTTAACACCAAGGCCACCATGAGTCCCACAAGATCATTGCCCGCCATGTCGTATCCAACACGTCTATTGCTAATACATTGAATGAGTACATGTGGTAGAAACTTGTAGCGCATTGGCAAATCTCCTTTGTTGATTTGACTGCTGAAAATATCACCAGTACACTTCATCCTAAGCAAACAACCGCGAGTGCACATGATTGGAATAGAATACGGTGCATTCGGATCATCTTGAAGTTCCAGTGCGGTGTTTAGGATATCCGGAGAGACATTCACATTCAGTTGGTTAACTTTCCCTTGTATAATCTCAGTTCCGTCAACTTCGATAACTCTCGCTGAATTCCAGAATTCTTTGATGAGAGACTTGTACACCGGTGTTGAAAAAGTAACGGCCTTTTTTATCCGAGATTCCCTAATCCATTGAGTGATCTCCTTCTATTCCGTAAACTTCCCTTCAGGATCAAGGTATGCAACCATGTTGTGACGTTTTTCGGACATGACTTGTTCTTCTGGTTTGTCAGTTTTCTTAGTCGCAGGCTTGCGTTTCCTTTCTTTTGGAGCCATTTTGTATTTGAAAACATCCACAGTAAGTCATAATGTCATAAGATGTGTAATAGATATATGCCTATACATGTTTATGTATAAAATGGACAATCAACATGTATATACATATATACTATGAAAGTGCACACAAATAGAAAATATTCTAAGTGTTGGACGACGAAACACTATGATTGCGACAAAAAACATGATATATGGCCAAAAACCTATGGTCAAACAAAGTCAACACTGACCTTTGACCCTGGGTTTTTCGTCGACAGGCTTTTGACGAAAAATGCTCCTTTGTTAAACAGGTATTTCGTCGCCAGTAGTATGAAGAAATATGTATTTCGTTGTAAAAGGTATTTCGTCGACAGTTAGGGTTTTTCGATGAACAGCAATTTGGGGGTTTTTCGAAACAAAGGGTTTTTCGCCGACAAATGGTTAATTGACGAATGATTCACAAAATCACACAAAATTAACACTTTCTTTAAACCCAAACATGAAGGAAACAAACCCAGAAGTAAATCCGACATGAGTTTGACCGGAAAACACCCAAACCGATTTAAACATTCAACAAAAACCCATCCCTTGTTTTGGTACCCGAAAGCATAAACCCACATCAATGTGCAAATCTACATATACATCCTATTTTTATTAGATTTGATGAAAAACAAACACAATAAACAGAGTATAATGTGAAGAAATCAAACAATACGGGTCTCCGAGGGTTTGTCAAACAGTTTCGAGCAAAACACAAGGTTCCTAAAGATCAAGACATGAAAATAACCCATTTGTATACCTTGATTAGATGAAAAATTTCAAAGAAAATAAAAGGGTTTTGAGTCGGTGAAGAGGGTATGGGGGTTTGCGTGTGGAAGAAGGTGAACAGGAGGGTGGGTTTAAAAAAGTGAGGCCACTGATGTACTGGGACCCCTTTATATATCAGACCCTCAACGAAAAACCATCTTCGACGAAAAACATTGTGGGCTCGATGAAAAACGTTGATGGGCTTGCACAGTAAGCCCATGACGAAAGTCCATAAGGCCCAAGTGTTTTTCGTCGTGACCTCGACGAAAAATGGGTTTTTTACCGTGACAGATTTTAACTTTTGACCAAGACTGAAACAGGTTGACTTTGAAAGGTTTTTCGTTGACCTTTAGGTCTTTCGTGGACCCTTAGGTTTTTCATGAACATTTTTACCCAAAATTACCAAGCCTTTGAAATTGCACAGTTTGAACATATTTTACTGATTTGAACAGGTTTTCCTTGTGATCAAGTTTACCAAATGCAAATGACATTTTATGAAGTCGGTTTCAGGTTTTTCGGCAGAAAACTCCAAGTTTCAACTTCGGCTAATCAAAAACAAACTTTACAACTTACACTAGAACAGAAATTAAAGAGCAGTAAACTAACAAAAAGCAATAAAAAGAAGTAAACATGTGACAACCGATAATTTACGGCTCATAATTACGCGATTAACAGGCGATTAACACGATAATAAATAGTGTTTACGACGCTAATTAACTTAACCAGGCCCTTGGAGTGCCCAGGAACGTTTGTTCAGCTATACAGTACGCGTATGAAGATTCGCGTGGAATCTGCGGAACATCAAATGACAACGGACTGATACCGTACGAAATACTGACGACACCGACAAAAATGGATGTCACACGAATATTTTTATGCTTATGAAGTTTGGGTTGCGAAAACGGATTCGTAGAGTTTACGGGCCACTTACACATGAGACGGGCTTGTGGGCCCTGGGCCCAAGCCCAAAACCCACAAGCCTAAACCTGCATAATACAAGATCTCTAGGAAATCTCATAAAATCCATACAAGAATCGTGTCTCATAAATTGGAAACATAAAATCCCTGCAAATCAATACTAATCTTAACAAAAGATTTTTATCTCTAAAGTTAAAACATATTACTTGGGTGTCATTTAAATGCATACAAGACATAAGAAAATAACTATGGTTAATACCCACTTGAGTTATTATAAAACCCCTTCACCTTTTGATCTCAGACAAACAACACACAAACATGAAGACTCATCTTCATACTCTCCCTCTCTCGATCTCTGCTAAGAACACACACACAGAGAAACCACACACACAAATGAAAAATCAAATCCAAGCCATCTCTCCGTCTTGCCTCTCCAACTCCGACGATCGGAGATATTTCTGACAACCACAGAGAACCGGCGCTGCCAGTGGTTCTCTCCGACGGGCGAGACACCCCCCCCCCTTCTGTCTTCTGCTTATCGGCAGCCACCACCAGATGGTGGTGGCGTGTGGCGGCTGCAACAGGAAGGAACGAAGAGAGAGAGAGAGCTGCGGAGAAGAGAGAGAGAGCTGCGGAGAGGAGAGAGAGAGAACTAGCAGACCAGGCGGTCGGAGCCATGGACCGGCGGTCGGAGCCACGGACCGTCGGTCTTCGCCTTTATCCGTTAAGTTTACCGGTAAATCCCTCTCCGTCTTCTTTCATTTTTTTCTTCTCCCGATGATATGATGATGATGGCGGTGATCTTATGTTGAAAATGTTCGGTTTGAGTCAGCCTTGTTCAAGTCAGGTTTGGGGATAGATGCGGCTCGTCCAGTATCGGGTTTGTGTTCGGAGGAGCTTCGGTTCAGTCCCGGTCAAGACAAGTCAAAGGTTGGTTCAACTCGGTTTGACTCGGTCAAACTGAGTCAACTCAGTCAACTCAGGTCAGTGGGTCAGACCTGGTGTGGTTCGGTTTCAGCTCAGATCGGGTCTGGTGCGGTCAGATTTGTTAGTGGCAGAAGCAGTTCGAGTTGACTCGGTCAACTCAGCGAGTCGACTCAGCTCAACTCAGTCGGCTCACTCGACATATTGACGGAAGACTTGGTAAAGATTTAACGACAAGATTATTTACGTTATATTATGGTTTTATTACGTGAAACGAGCTCTCGAAACCTACTGATTATAAATTACATTCGTCATATATTTGACAAAGTTTGCATATAGTTGAATCTTGATTAAATTGTGTTGAATTTTTGAAAATAAAACGACAACTTGTGTTGTCGGGGGCGTCCAAAAACAGAGGAAACTCTGCCCGTTTTTCGAAAAAAAACCCTTAAACACGACACGTATTATATTTCAAAAACGACGCTTAATGGAATTCGAGTTTATAAAACTTCAAACTTTGATAATTCCAAACGCTTTTACAAATAAATATAATGTTATATTTATTTCGAACGTCGTTAATTTGTATAACTTCTATAAAATAAATATAGCTTATATATTTATTTCAAGTATCAAACAACACGATCTTGTTTTATAAAATAAATATAGATATATATTTATTTCAAACACACGAATTCTTTTACAAAATAGATACAGTCTATCTATTCAACGACTCGATGAAGTTCTTATAGAATAAATATAATATTTTATATTTATTACGAACGCCGAAACCACATATACATATATTTTGGCAAAAATATACAAGACGCAATATATATATATATATATATATATATATATATATATATAATACAAGCTTATTATATAATACTTTCATACGAATATTCCAACATACTCAAACGACTTCTTGCGGCAATTTAACTTAGTCATTTTCAAATCGCAGGGGTTTGTTTTTAATAGGCTTGGGTTTGCTATCCAGAAAGGGGTAGCGGCGCAGCTTGTTGCTCGCTTACCTGCGATATTGATGTAAAGTGCATTTTGTCGAATATATAATGTAAACCATTAAATCAAAAAAAAAAAAAAAAATACTATTGTCATAAAGGTTGCAAAATTAATGTTATTACATACTTGTTGTTTTAATCTTTTTGTTCTTTCTTTATTTTGTATATTGAAATCAAGAGCGTTGCCATTAATTTTTTACGTTTTCTCATTGATATATACAACTTAAATTTAAATTTAAATGTTTGTATTAAAATCAAGAGAGCTACCATTAAACTTTTTACGTTTTCTCATTAATATATGTAACATAAATTTAATTGTTTTTTTATTTTTTAGTTTTTTACACCGTCTTTTGGTCAAAGATGATTAAATACGCCTGCAATTTAATTAGTTTGTTTTTTAATTGCTTTTAGTCAAACCTAATTAATAGTACTAGAAGAGTATGCGATGCGATGCGACGAGAATAGAAACACTTTCAAGGGTGTGTATCAAGGGCGGCTCTGAAACCATCACTAGTGCTATAGTGGTGGCCACGGGTATTTATGTTCCACTTATGGTGGGCCCGGGTGAGTTTTCCCCTCAAGGTCTCAAGTTCGAGTCTTGGTAATAGGGGTGGAAAGACATGCACTTTTTGCAAAGCATACAAGAATTATATATTTCTAAACCATGTTACAAAGAACACAAATGGTTTACGAAAAGCTTATGATTTATACCGGTTTTCTAAACAAGCGTATTTTTCTGAAAATACAAATACAAGAGTTTAAAAATACATGAGTTATGGTATGAAAATATAAAAATATACGATACGCACTTGGTGAGGACGAGAACCAAGTAGGATGCGTTATAAGAAATGATAACAAGAAACGCACTTGGTGAGGACGAGAACCAAGTAGGATGCGTTATGAGAAATGATAACAAGAAACGCACTTGGTGAGGACGAGAACCAAGTAGGATGCGTTATGAGAAATGATAACAAGAAACGCACTTGGTGAGGACGAGAACCAAGTAGGATGCGTTATGAGAAATAGTGTCACGAATAGGGTACAGAAGCACAATTAATCAACAATATACCTAGACCGCAGAACAAAAGGTTAGATCTAACGGGTGCCTGGCAGCCACACTCTCGGTGAGGGCGAGAATCGAGTAGTGCTTTTGTGTCTCAGAATATACCAATTAAATGCCTTAGGTTTGGTGACTTCCTATGTCGTGTCACATGTTAATGGCCTTGCAACCCATTAACAATCCTGATC
Source organism: Helianthus tuberosus (assembly GCA_030545235.1). NCBI lineage: Eukaryota > Viridiplantae > Streptophyta > Magnoliopsida > Asterales > Asteraceae > Helianthus > Helianthus tuberosus. The sequence goes on from CM060383.1 coordinate 106,983,759, forward strand.
TTACAGGAATACTGTATTTACATAAAATTCATACCATACTAAAACTTGATAAATAACTTGAAGTACGTGGGGTACTCAAGAAAAACTTGATTTAAAACTTGAAGTACGTGGGGTACTCAAGAAAACGGGAATTATACTTGAAGTACGTGGGGTACTCAAGAAAAACTTGAATTATACATGAAGTACGTGGGGTACTCAAGAAAACGGAAATTATACTTGAAGTACGTGGGGTACTCAAGAAAAAAAAAACTTGAATTATACATGAGTACGTGGTGTACACATGAAAACTTGATTTATATCTGAAAATGATTTTAAATTCGTTTTCACAACAATACTCCAAAAACCGGTTATTCAAAGAGATTTATTTCAAATCTTTTACAAACAAACTATGAACTCGCTCAACTTTATGTTGATTTTTCGCATGTTTCTTTCTCAGGTTACAGTTATAAGACAAGGCACGGTTGGAATAGGAGAACCATGAAGAGTCGAGTACTTAGTGGCGTTCATTTTCTAAAAGACTTAGCTTATTTGCTTCCGCTGTGCAATGAAGATACCAGTCCAGTCACGCCAATGCTCTGATATTTCGGGGTGTGACAGATTGGTATCAGAGCTATAGGTTACAGCGAATAGGGTTTTCTGTAGGAATACCTTGGCTCTAACCTCATTTTCCTCTGGGAACTTAGAATACTAAAACCTGAATACATACAGAACGCATAGTACTCGAATATGGTCTCCAACCGTTGCCGAAAAACGAACAGTCAAAAATTTTGTTTCCAAACATACGCTATAGTGGTGTTTTACACATGGTACACAAAAACAGTCGCATACAGTACACAAAACTCTGAGAGTTTAGGAAACATGCATTTAAGACCTTCGAAAACTTATGTTTAAGTTTATTAAAGGTCATCACGTAGGAACTGCAAATATTAATTCGGGCACACACAATTATACATATTGTCTATGATGCTTTAACTTCCTGAGCAGGCAGCCTACGCATAACGAAACGCTAGCACACAGGTGTACGTGAGACTTAAGCTATACATCAACGGAGGTTGAAGTACGTCACATGCGACTATCGATCAGGAAGCGGCAGTTGGCACGTGGTCCTGCAAACGACACGAGTCATGCTAAGGAAAAGACGCAAGTCACCATATTCCCCCCTATTTCAGTCAACGACGAGTACGCTATATCCTACATTCTATGGTAATGTCACCTAACAAACGGTTATCACATGCAACCCCAGGTAAAGTCCTTAAATTTCTTTTATTGAAATTTCGACTTTCACACTTACTGAGTAGATTTTCGTATCTCTACTCCTCTTAATGGTCATTGTATCACGATCATTTCTTCCAATATAGCGAATATTCATTTGCTTCATTTCTTGAAAATTCATATGTTACGCATGCATCGTTTGTTACGCATGTGGTTTCGTTTCGAATAAAGCGTTTCATTAAAGTTCAAATATTATTTCGCTAAATCTAATTTTTGATTTGTGATTCGAATGACCCGCATTGTTGTAATTGTTGACTTCTTTGTCATCAAGTCAACACATTTCCTTGAAATTTCTTTTCTTTTCAAGTTACATACATGGTTTTTTCGTTGTGACCATGCCGAAAGTTTTCTTGTCGATACATGTATTGTCGGCTTGCGCCGAAACCAAATTCAATTGATTGAACTTGTTCATTACACATATTCAATTCAAGACACCATATGATGTATTGGAAACATCATATTCAAATTCGTTTTAACAAGCGTTTCATTGTTCTGAGTCGTAGTAGACTTGATTGGTCTACGACTCCATTAAGTCGTTTGTTGATTTCGACACCTTGTGGTGTCAGTACAAACTTGTAGCTTGGGCTAATCATGATTGAGCGTTTTATGCAAAACACAGGTGATACTTGTTCGATCACCGCTATATTTGAATTGTTTCATTCACTACGACACCTTGTGGTGTCGGTAGAACTTGCAGCTTGGGCTGATCATGATCGAGCGTTTCATGCAAACTAGTACATTTGAGCTTGTTGAAATCTGAATTCATTTATTGGATGCAATCATTTCTAGAATTCATTTGCATATTGTGATACGTCCTTGAATTCACATCATTCGAATAAGTCCTGATTCGACTTCATGATCGTTCACTTTGGTACTATTCGTATTTTCTACACATAACGTAACTCTAAGGAGTTAACGTAGTCTAAATTTCGAGGACGAAATTTTATTAACAGGGGGAGAATGTGACAACCGGTAATTTACGGCTCATAATTACGCGATTAACAGGCGATTAACACGATAATAAATAGTGTTTACGACGCTAATTAACTTAACCAGGCCCATGGAGTGCCCAGGAACGTTTGTTCAGCTATACAGTACGCGTATGAAGATTCACGTGGAATCTGCGGAACATCAAATGACAACGGACTGATATCGTACGAAATACTGACGATACCGACAAAAATGGATGTCACACGAATATTTTTATGCTTATGAAGTTTGGGTTGCGAAAACAGATTCGTAGAGTTTACGGGCCACTTACACATGAGACGGGCTTGTGGGCCCTGGGCCCAAGCCCAAAACCCACAAGCCTAAACCTGCATAATACAAGATCTCTAGGAAATCTCATAAAATCCATACAAGAATTGTGTCTCACAAATTGGAAACATAAAATCCCTGCAAATCAATACTAATCTTTACAAAAGATTTTTATCTCTAAAGTTAAAACATATTACTTGGGTGTCATTTAAATGCATACAAGACATAAGAAAATAACTATGGTTAATACCCACTTGAGTTATTATAAAACCCCTTCACCTTTTGATCTCAGACAAACAACACACAAACATGAAGACTCATCTTCATACTCTCCCTCTCTCGGTCTCTGCTAAGAACACACACACAGAGAAACCACACACACAAATGAAAAATCAAATCCAAGCCATCTCTCCCTCTTGCCTCTCCAACTCCGACGATCGGAGATATTTCCGACAACCACAGAGAACCGGCGCTGCCAGTGGTTCTCTCCGACGGGCGAGACACCCCCCTTCTGTCTTCTGCTTATCGGCAGCCACCACCAGATGGTGGTGGCGTGTGGCGGCTGCAACAGGAAGGAACGAAGAGAGAGAGAGAGCTGCGGAGAAGAGAGAGAGCTGCGGAGATGAGAGACAGAGAACCAGCGGACCAGGCGGTCGGAGCCACGGACCGTCGGTCTTCGCCTTTATCCATTAAGTTTACCGGTAAATCCCTCTCCGTCTTCTTTCATTTTGTTCTTCTCCCGATGATATGATGATGATGACGGTGATCTTATGTTGAAAATGTTCGGTTTGAGCCAGCCTTGTTCAAGTCAGGTTTGGGGATAGATGCGGCTCGTCCAGTATCGGGTTTGTGTTCGGAGGAGCTTCGGTTCAGTCCCGGTCAAGACAAGTCAAAGGTTGGTTCAACTCGGTTTGAGTCGGTCAAACCGAGTCAACTCAGTCAACTCAGGTCAATGGGTCAGACCTGGTGTGGTTCGGTTTCAGCTCAGATCGGGTCTGGTGCGGTCAGATTTGTTAGTGGCAGAAGCAGTTCGAGTTGACTCGGTCAACTCAGCGAGTCGACTCGGCTCAACTCAGTCAGCTCACTCGACATATTGACGGAAGACTTGGTAAAGATTTAACGACAAGATTATTTACGTTATATTATGGTTTTATTATGTGAAACGAGCTCTCGAAACCTACTGATTATAAATTACATTCGTCATATATTTGACAAAGTTTGCATATAGTTGAATCTTGATTAAATTGTGTTGAATTTTTGAAAATAAAACGACAACTTGTGTTGTCGGGGGCGTCCAAAAACAGAGGAAACTCTGCCCGTTTTTCGAAAAAAAAACCCTTAAACACGACACGTATTATATTTCAAAAACGACGCTTAATGGAATTCGAGTTTATAAAACTTCAAACTTTGATAATTCCAAACGCTTTTACAAATAAATATAATGTTATATTTATTTCGAACGTCGTTAATTCGTATAACTTCTATAAAATAAATATAGCTTATATATTTATTTCAAGTATCAAACAACACGATCTTGTTTTATAAAATAAATATAGATATATATTTATTTCAAACACACGAATTCTTTTACAAAATAGATACAGTCTATCTATTCAACGACTCGATGAAGTTCTTATAGAATAAATATAATATTTTATATTTATTACGAACGCCGAAACGACATATACATATATTTTGGCAAAAATATACAAGACGCAATATATATATATATATATATATATATAATACAAGCTTATTATATAATACTTTCATACGAATATTCCTACACACTCAAACGACTTCTTGCGGCAATTTAACTTAGTCATTTTCATTAAGTTAACTATTTACCGTCAAATCGTTCGATCAACGATTCGGTAGAGCTCGGTAACACGTAGATTAGTTACCACATTATTCGAAACTTATTAGATATTCCGTGTTAGGAATACTGTAGAATGCACGCTAGCAAGTCGAGCCTTGGAAACGACATCACGAAGTCGTAAATTAGCTAGCTTTGCACAGGAATATTCAGGTGAGTTCATAACCCCACATTTTTGCACTTTTATAAATGTTTTCGGGGTGGAAAGACATGCACTTTTTGCAAAGCATACAAGAATTATATATTTCTAAACCATGTTACAAAGAACACAAATGGTTTACGAAAAGCTTATGATTTATACCGGTTTTCCAAACAAGCGTATTTTTCTGAAAATACAAATACAAGAGTTTAAAAATACATGAGTTATGGTATGAAAATATAAAAATATAAGATACGCACTTGGTGAGGACGAGAACCAAGTAGGATGCGTTATAAGAAATGATAACAAGAAACACACTTGGTGAGGACGAGAACCAAGTAGGATGCGTTATGAGAAATGATAACAAGAAACGCACTTGGTGAGGACGAGAACCAAGTAGGATGCGTTATGAGAAATAGTGTCACGAATAGGGTACAGAAGCACCATTAATCAACAATATACCTAGACCGCAGAACAAAAGGTTAGATCTAACGAGTGCCTGGCAGCCACACTCTCGGTGAGGGCGAGAATCGAGAAGTGCTTTTGTGTCTCAGAATATACCAATTATGTTGATGCACTTTGTGTGGACGCGACTCGGCTCGGTTCGACTCGGCCTTGAAGACTTGAAGACACGAAGATCGAGACAAAGCTACAGCCAAGGGGGAGTTTGTTGGTGCACTTGTGTCTGTACTTTGTCTGTATTTCGTCATGGTACAAAACGTTGTCTTTAATGTAAGGTTGATGTAAGTTTGACCAAGTCAACCATCCTCCTGGTTTGACTTGACCAAACAGTTAGAAAAATGTTGTAAGCTGGTTGTGTCGAAGGATGTGTAATCGAAGGATTGTTTTATATCCTTCGATGATGAGCTCGAAGGATAGACCACGAAGGATATCATCCTTCGTGGTGTATGTGATCTTTCGATGGGCTTTCTGGTCGACAGATGATCTTTCGATCAATCTGTCTGATCCTTCGACCAGACCTGCTGTGTCGGGTATATATACCCATGTAGTGTGTTGTGTGCAAAAGACTAGAAGACACTAGAGAACAGAGTTAGACACGAGAGACAAGGTAGACAAGAGAGAGCATTCTGTTGAGAGCACACACACACACTTTGAGAGTTTATAGAATACTTCTGTAAACATTGAGCTTGTAACCGGACCCTTCATTCGTATTAATACAAGTGGTGTTAATCGGTGAATCTTGCGTGTTGTGTTTGTGCTTGTTCTCGTATAACGTCTCGGTTGCATGCTAGCTTGGATTCCGCACTCGCTAGTGTGTTTGATATAACAAGGATAAGGTTTTAATCTCATCCTCGAGAGGGACCTACAAGTGGTATCAGAGCTTTGGCTCTTCTCCTTGTTAAAACCGAGGTGTTCTTGGGTGTTTTTCGGGTTTTTGAAAAGTTGTATTTTTCTGAAAAACTTTGTTTTATCGGGTTTAAATCTTGTTCGGAAGTTTGTAGTTTTACCGGAAAACCCTTTGTGTTCATAATATCTTCAAGTGTTCTTTAAAGTTTACATCTTTTGATCTTGTTTAGGTTATTTTCGAAAGTTGTTGGTGTATTGGATAGGGTGAGCTGATTAAAATAATCAAACAAAATCTGTTTTTGCAGAAAATCATGGTCTGACCATACTTTCTGCCGAAAGATTTACCAACCCATCACCTTTTTCACCAACCTGTCACCCGTTGTCAACTGTGTCAGAACCGATCGAAAGATATCCTTCGAAGTCGAAAGATCATCTTTCGACCAAAGGAGGTTCGACAGATAGTCATCATTCGAGCATCCTTCGAAGTGTGAGACTTATCTTTCGTTCCAAGGAATATTTTCGAAACATACATCTTTCGGTCTTCTGCTCATTTTCGAAAGACTAGGATCCTTCGATTGGGGAGTCTTTCGAAGTCATCTTTCGTACTCATCTTTCGGTCTACAGCACTTTTTCGAAGGATAAGGATCCTTCGGTTGGAGAATCTTTCGAAAACAATTGTTCGAAACTCAACAGTGATCTTTCGAACACTGTTGATCCTTCGAACAGGTGTTGATCTTTCGATCCTTGTCTGTTTAAGTTTAACAGTTTGTGCTTTTCAGGTCTTTCGATTCTTGATCCTTCGGCTGGTTGTTACCTTTCGAAATTTTAACATAGTTTGTGAAAATTAAATTTTTTAAGAGAACTTGTGTTCAAATTTTAAATCTATTTTCACTTAATATATTAATTTTTATAAAATGGGAACAAACGGTCAGTGGGATCCAAGCGCGTGGACTCTAACTCCACAATCAGCAACTACGCAATCATCAGCTACACAATCTGCGTCAGATTTCAACAAAGCATGGATGCAGGCTATTGCCCCACCTCAAGCAGCTATGATAACTGCAAATCAATGGGCATTGGTCACAAATCAAAGCAACAGCATTCAATCTATGATGCAGAACGACAGTGAAACTGGTACAAGCACGAAACCGCCAAAACTGAATCATATCAATGATTGGGGATGGTGGAAAGAAAGGCTGAGAACTTATGTTCAGGGGCAAGGTCAAGATCTATGGATGTGCTTCTTCACCGCATTTGACAGTGATTTGGAAGTTGCAGGATCTAATCCAGAAACTTACAGCACTATGTCTGATGATGATAAGAAGAAATTTGAGTTAGAAAAGAAGGCATTCATGATTCTCACACAAGCTCTTCACAAAGACATTTACCACCAGTTTGTTTACTGCACGACTACTAAAAGCTTGTGGGATATGCTTACGTTACGATGTGAAGGAAATGCTCAATCTAGAAAGATCAAGCAAGAGCTACTGAAGAAAGAGTTTGAAGGTTTCACGTGTATGGAGAATGAGACTTTGGCAGAGCTATCTACAAGGTTTCATCACTTGTTGAGCGAGATGTTTGGCTTTAGAGTCACTGCCACTCCACAAGAAATGGTAAAGAGATTCGCTGATAGCTTACCAGCAAAATGGAGCAGTTATCTTGAGATTCTTAAAGAAAATGGTGTTCTAGACACAATCAACGTTTATGAGTTGATTCAAAAACTGGAGAACAAGGATGTAGAAGAAAAGCTTAAGGCAAAAAGAACACTAACTCCACAAAATCCAGAGATGTACTTTGGGATTGCAGGAGGTATCAGTGGAGAAAGACCAGCCTCTCAACATGCGAAGCTTCAAACAGCTTTTGTCTCTAACACCGGACCTTCAACAACAGATCAGTTTGATCCTTCAGCTTACACGATGTTTTCTAGACCGAATGTGCAACCGAAAGCTCAGCAGCAACAACCGCAACAGCAAGGGTTTTATGGGAGCTCTTCAAACTTTCAAGCCACTTCCAATCCTAACACAGTCAGATTAGACACTTCCAACTTTTCCAAAGTCAGTGTCGAAGTAGCCAAGGAGCATATGGAGATGTTGAATACCTTGGTTAGTGCTTATAGTGGATTAGTTGCAGGTCAGATTCGGAATATCAATCTAACCAATGAAGACTATCAGCAAGTGGATAAAGAAGAGTTTGAAATGATGGATATCAAATGGGCTCTTGCTAGTGCAATTCGAAGAGCAAAGGAGTTTATGGAAAGGACGGGAAGAACCAACTTGGAAAGCAAGAAAGACACCAAGTATGGGTTCGACAAGCAAGCTGTAACGTGCTTTAACTGTGGTGAGCGGGGTCATTTCAAAAGGGAATGTACAAGACCAGCTCAGCATGGAAACCAAAATCCTTTCAGAAACCAAGGCAACCAGCAGAACCAGAACAGGAACAATGTTCGTACGCTGGTACCTGTCAACAACCAAAGCCAAGCAGGGCCATCAAATGCCAATCGGGGGCTGGTGGTTCAAATAGATGAGGGTTGTGATTGGTAACTTCAGCTTGGAGAAGGAGGAAATGGTGGAACAGCATGTTTTGCTGAAGTTGTAAGGGATTTAAAGCACGCCAGTGGCGGAGAATCTTCCACCAATGGTGGTGACTCTTCTGAGGATGAAGACTCTTCTGGTTATAGTGGAAGCTCAGATGAAGAATCCTCCACTTCAGGGAATGATCATGTGGATCAAGCTGCTTACTCTTCGTCTTCTCTCCATTCAGCCTTTGTGGCTAATGTCGACAGTGCATCAGGTCAGGTATGTGTCGATGAACCCACTGTAGCTAGTTGTGATAACTGTGATAGTTTGCGTGTTAAAAATGCTGATTTAGATGCAAACATGTCTGAGTTGCAAGGCAAACATGATGCTTTACAAGCTAGTTTGTTTGACTTGCAAGACAAACATGTTTCATTGAAAGATGAGTGGTGTGAATTGCAAAGCAAACACGAGGCTTTGCAAGAGAAATATGATGTCACACACAAACACAATCAAGAACTGATTGTAGATCTCTCTAAAGCGACTGAAGCTAACGTGTTTTTAACCAGAAATGAAAAGGAATTTAAAGCAACAATTGCGTCATTAAAACATGATGTTTCAGAATTACAAAAGGCTGTTTTGCGAAAACAACATGCTAACAACAATCTTATTGACACAATTGAAAAGCAAATGGTAGAGTTAGCAACAGCTCGATGTGAATGTGAAACAATTAAGCAGAAATTGGAAAGCTATTCCAATTCCCGCTTTGTATTGGATCACATTATTGACGTTCAAGAGAGAAAGAAAAAGGGGGAAAAACCATGTATCGGATTCAAATCATGTCCTCCCCCAATGAATCACAATTACTCCAAATTGCCTGATGACGAGGATATGCCCCGTTTTGAACCTACTGTGCCACTCGATCTAGATGATTTTGCAGCAGGCCTTGGGTTCACAACTGGTACATCATCCTCGGGTCAATCTGAATCTGAGAATGAGACTGATTCATCGTGTGTTAAGGAACAGAGTCCTCCCGTTGTTGAGGATACTGATTCTTCGGATGATGAATCTGATGAAATTGTGAACCAACAGTCTAACTCGGTTACCACAGATATTCCAATCGAGAATCACATCCTGTGTGATCCACCAGTGAAACCGAGTAAGACTGAAATGTCAAAATCAATGGAGTCTCTTGTTTCTACCAGTGAAGAGAATAACTTGTTGTACACGCTCAAAGGAGATAGCAAAATCTACTCCAACAAAGATTTTCCAATTAAAAATGTAAATCAAGATTTAATTGAGCAAATTTTTGAAGGATGCACTGATAAGTTTTTGGGGAACAAAAGTGGCAAAGTTACCGTCACTCAATGTGATCCAATTCCGTGTGAACAAATTAGAAAACAATACGGAAACCAAAAACTACAAGTTGAGCGAAAACAACAAGTCAGTTCCGGAAAAGGTAAGGTTCAGGGAAAGAAGGCTCAGAACAAGAATGTTCAAGCACCTAAAGTTCAGCAGCCTAAGACTGAACAACCAAAGGTTCAACAACGAAAGGTGCAAAACAAAAGAGCTCCTGTTAAGAAAAGAGAACAGAAAATGAACTTTGTTGGGTCCACAGGTTCAGACAAACTTGAAACATTTCAGGATAAATCTAACCTTGAGTTTATAAAACAAGTTAGAATTTTAAAACGAAATGATCAGAATAATTACACCCAACACACCAACGGAGGTGATTTAGGTCCAAGCACGTCTAGATCACAAAGTTCATTGTCTGGTTCTCCGTCTGATCATCAACATGTTTCTCCGAGGTTTGTAGAGCGGAGAATGTGTTTTGAGTGTGGCACAATTGGGCATATTGTAAGATACTGCCCATACCTGCAAAAGTTGAAGGCAAAAACAAGTGCTCCCCAAGAAACCAATTACCAAAAACGATCATTTTCCCCGAAACAAGACCCACGTGTCTTGAAAGAAAGGGAAAAGAAGTTAAAACAAAAGAATCAAAAGGTAATTGAAAAGGCCTTAAAATCAGAGGTCAAAGAAGAAAAACCTGTTCAAGCAAAACCTAAAACTGTAAAACCAGTAAATGCTAAAACAATTAATACAAATACTGGTAAAGGACAAACAGCTTGGAAACAAAAACAGGTAATTCAGTCAGGGGGAGCACCACAGGTTCTTTTTCCTAATCATCAAGTGATTGAAATCACTTTTCTTGATGATCAAGGAAGACCCAAGTCCACAAAGGCTTGGGTCCCTCTCTCCAACTAATTTTTGAGTGAGTGTGTAGGATATTCCAGGAGGAACTTTCGATAGTCGTAAGATTGTTGATAGTGGAGCATCCTTGCACAAAATAGGCGACAGAAGAAATTGTTGCCTTTGATGGAGAAGAAGAGAAAAAGGAAAAAGAAATGTCTGATGAAAGAGATTGAAAAGCTTCGACAAAAATGAAAATCATTTCAAAAATGTGAATGTTCAAGGCTTTGATCGGGTCCCCGGGATAGATTCAAATCAAAATGTACGCACCTGCAGCACGTCTGAAGTTCAACAATCTACAAGATGAATGTGCGGTGTACATTTCTTCGTGGTGTGATTGAAGAAAATGTGTTTGTTGAACAAACCAACCGGGTGTGCGGATGCCTTGGCGTGGATTGAACAACCGCACACTACTTCTGAAAGAGAAAGACAAAGACCTTCGCTGGTGCAATGTGGAAGACCAGCCGGACCCGGAGGTTTATGATCTTATTGCTGTGAAGGGATTTCAGTAGCTACAAATCGACCTTGAAATCCACACCGGGTGTATATTCAGTTTGGGAGAGCACTCAGATTCCTTGCAATGCACGATGCAGTTGCAGGATACGGTTTTAAATTTCTAATCTCTCCTATACTTGTCGATATTTAAGCTGCTTTGTTGAATTATTATCTCGTTCAGCACTCTTTGGCCAGACAATGCTGTCATGGTCCGCACCGCTTACCGACATGTCAACTGATTTTTCCGAAATTTGTTCTAAATTAATTTTGGTAAACGGCATTGAGGTAAAACATGAGTTAACCAACAGCGGAAAATCATTTTTTTTGTAAATACCCTTGTGTTTTAAATTTATTTTAGTTTGTTGATTTTAGGGGGAGTAATCCAAAATCTGAAAATCCAAAAACATCGAAAAATTTCAAAAACACAAAAACAATAGAAAAGCAAAAATGAGTTTCCTGGCGAGCAAAAGAGAATATGATAGTACATCAGTGGTCTGTCTAAACCTCTTTAAAACTTAAATGAAAAACGATAAGCAGCTCTATATAAGATGTATCGGTAGGCTCACAATCATTTTAAAGTGTGCAGGGTGATATAAACTTAAATCGACTGAAGACTGGGTGGGAACCATTCATTGGCATATGGTCTTGGTACCGAAATTTCGTTTGAGAGATTGCCGAGGTTCTGAAATATTCGGTCTTTATGCTGCTTATCATCTGGGTATCATGGTTGTATCTTTTACCGAAAAATAACGGGGACGCAAGTCTAGATCTTCCATGATACTATACATACGTGTACATACTGCATACGATCTCAATAAGTGATCAACAATCACATGTCCAAACAAATAAGTGATAATATATCACATTCATCCGGGAGTCAAGTTCGTCTCTCTGCTGTACGAAAGTACTGACCTGTTCACGGACTTGCTCCTGTGCCCTCATGCATCGAAAATCAAGTTCCTCATAAATAAGTGATTCTATCACATAGGGCTTGTTTTCAATCAAATAAGTGAGAATCTCACATCATATACGGTCAAACAGATGATAATCGGTATACTCACCGGTAAGATGAATCCTCGTGCATACCTTGATACGGGAATGTGTCGTGATGTGGATGAACACCGGTCGGTAAGTATAAATCATACCTTAACGTATCCCCTCGCCATGATTACATCTGATAAGTTGAGCTTATGTGGACAACAATACCGATAATTGTTATAGGATGCTTATCTTAATGTTAACTAATTGAACAAAGAGAGTGTTTTGACATGACCGTACACTGATATGATTCTCTTACCCTCGAAACTCGCAAAAAGAATGTCTGTAAATATTTATTTAGTGTTTCCTGTTTATGCATCTTTGTATATATTTATTTATTGCTTTCCATCTTTACATTGAAAAATGAAAATTTCAAAAAGATTTTAGGTGTGTTTTAATATAAACTTTATAAAATCCAAAAAGATTTTGCTTCTAGTTTATTTTTGATTGACTGATGTTGGAACTCGAGTCTATCCTACCCAAAATCCTGATCGTAAGCTGGAAAACAATTGCATCTTCATAAACAGTCGAAGTTAACGAGTTTTGAAAGTTAAAGGTTTAAAGTGAATATTTTTCTAAACTTTCAAACTGCTGTCGGTTGGTGTTTGATTGAGATTTGATCTCATATGTGTCGTTAGTTTAAATGTTAACTACATTCCAAGCGGTTGTTCTCATTATGCTTTTAGCTTTCTTGCATGTGCAGATGCTAAAGGCGAGGAGAACATGTTCGATGAAAAGCTTTGGAATGAAGACACGAAGTGGAGGCACTCAAAGGATAAAATGATCGAGTTGCCGTTGTCCCTTCATCAACACCACAAGGATCTGAAGAATTGACAAGTCAAAAGATTCACGAGGATGACTCAATGGAGAGTTCAATCTAAGGGGGAGTTTATTGACACACTACCTAAGTTAAATGGGGAGTTTGTTGATACACTTTCTACTTATGATGCGTGAAGACTTTGAAGATCCTCCGACTTGAATGTGATAGAAGACGAACCATCATGAGTAGCGTCCAAGGGGGAGTTTGTTGATGCACTTTGTGTGGACGCGACTCGGCTCGGTTCGACTCGGCCTTGAAGACTTGAAGACACGAAGATCGAGACAAAGCTACAGCCAAGGGGGAGTTTGTTGGTGCACTTGTGTCTGTACTTTGTCTGTATTTCGTCATGGTACAAAACGTTGTCTTTAATGTAAGGTTGATGTAAGTTTGACCAAGTCAACCATCCTCCTGGTTTGACTTGACCAAACAGTTAGAAAAATGTTGTAAGCTGGTTGTGTCGAAGGATGTGTAATCGAAGGATTGTTTTATATCCTTCGATGATGAGCTCGAAGGATAGACCACGAAGGATAGATCACGAAGGATATCATCCTTCGTGGTGTATGTGATCTTTCGATGGGCTTTCTGGTCGACAGATGATCTTTCGATCAATCTGTCTGATCCTTCGACCAGACCTGCTGTGTCGGGTATATATACCCATGTAGTGTGTTGTGTGCAAAAGACTAGAAGACACTAGAGAACAGAGTTAGACACGAGAGACAAGGTAGACAAGAGAGAGCATTCTGTTGAGAGCACACACACACACTTTGAGAGTTTATAGAATACTTCTGTAAACATTGAGCTTGTAACCGGACCCTTCATTCGTATTAATACAAGTGGTGTTAATCGGTGAATCTTGCGTGTTGTGTTTGTGCTTGTTCTCGTATAACGTCTCGGTTGCATGCTAGCTTGGATTCCGCACTCGCTAATGTGTTTGATATAACAAGGATAAGGTTTTAATCTCATCCTCGAGAGGGACCTACAAATTAAATGCCTTAGGTTTGGTGACTTCCTATGTCGTGTCACATGTTAATGGCCTTGCAACCCATTAACAATCCTGATCTTACAGGAATACTGTATTTACATAAAATTCATACCATACTAAAACTTGATAAATAACTTGAAGTACGTGGGGTACTCAAGAAAAACTTGATTTATAACTTGAAATACGTGGGGTACTCAAGAAAACGGGAATTATACTTGAAGTACGTGGGGTACTCAAGAAAAACTTGAATTATACTTGAAGTACGTGGGGTACTCAAGAAAACGGGAATTATACTTGAAGTACGTGGGGTACTTAAGAAAAAAAACTTGAATTATACATGAGTACGTGGTGTACACATGAAAACTTGATTTATATCTGAAAATGATTTTAAATTCGCATTCACAACAATACTCCAAAAACCGGTTATTCAAAGAGATTTATTTCAAATCTTTTACAAACAAACTATGAACTCGCTCAACTTTATGTTGATTTTTCGCATGTTTCTTTCTCAGGTTACAGTTAGAAGACAAGGCACGGTTGGAATAGGAGAACCATGAAGAGTCGAGTACTTAGTGGCGTTCATTTTCTAAAAGACTTAGCTTATTTGCTTCCGCTGCGCAATGAAGATACCAGTCCAGTCACGCCAATGCTCTGATATTTCGGGGTGTGACAAAACAACTGTACAATGTCAAACTTTTTGCGAGTTTCAAGGAAAAAGAATCATACCAGCTTACGGTCTTCATCAACATGGTTTTTGTTTCGGTTTAAAGCTTTGGATAAGTATACTACCTCGATTATCGGTATTGTTGTCTGCATAAGCTCAAACTGATTAGATGTAATCATAATTAGGAGATACAATTTACGGTAAGGGTTATACTTACAAGACGGTGTTCATCCACTCACGACACATTCCCATATCAAGGTATGCACAAGAGTTCATCTTACCGGTGAGTATACCACTTATCATCTGTTTGACCGTATAAAGATGTGAGAAACTCACTTATTTTTTATTGAAAACAAGCCCTATGTGATAGAATCACTTATTGATGAAGAACTTGATTTTCAGATGCATGAGAGCACAGGAGCAAGTCCGTGAACAGGTCAGCACTAACGAACAACAAAGAGACGAACTTGACTGCCGGATAAATGTGATATATTATCACTTATGTTTTTTGGACAAGTGATTGTTGATCACTTATTGAGGTCGAATGGAATATGTACACGTTTGTATAGTATCATGGAAGATCTAGACTTCGTCTCCGTTATTTTTCGGTAAAAGATACAACCATGATACCCAGATGATAAGACAGCATAAAGACCGAATATTTCAGAACCTCGACAATCTTTCAAACGAAATTTCAGTACCAAGACCATATACCAATAAATGGTTCCCACCTGACCGAAGTCTGTTAGGTTTGTATCATCCTGCACATTTTAATCTGTTTGTGAGCCTACCGATACATCATTAGTAGAGATACTTGTCAATTCTCAATTGTTTGTTTTACATTTTTGACCATGTTGACCAACCACACCAGTGAATCTCATCATTTTCTTTTATCCAAGAAACTCATTTTTGGTTTTCTATTTTTTTTTTTTTTGAATTTTTCAAACGTAAAGACAGAAAGTAAAGATATATTTTTGGATTTTTGACTTTTTCAAATGTTTTTGTATTTTCTTGAATTTTCTCCCCGTAAAATGCGAAAAGGTTACGAATAAGGAAAATCTTTTTGTATTTTTAGATTTTTAAAGAAAATATTTACAAAAACGATTAGCCAAAGAGGTTTTACTCGGGTATAACCTTAATGCCATTGACCAAAAGAAGATAATCAAAACGTGATTTATTAAAAGCTTTAGTGAACAGGTCGGCACGTTGGAGATCAGTGTGGACTTTAACAACATCGATGAGTCTTTTGTCAAAATAATCACGTATGAAGTGATATTTAATTTCGATGTGTTTGTTCTTGGAATGCTGCACATGATTTCTAGTTATCTGTAAGGCAACATTGTTATCTACAAAAATAGGAGTAGATAGGAATTCAAAAACCGTAGTCGCGCATTTGTTGTTGGATCCACAAAACTTGGGAGCAACAACTAGAGGCAGCAATGTATTCAGCTTCACAAGTTGATGTAGCAACACAGGTCTGCTTCTTACACTGCCATGTGACCAGGCGATTTCCTAAAAATTGACATCCAGTTGTTGTTGATTTGTCGTCGATTTTGCAGCCACCAAAATCAAAATCACTGAACGCAATCAAGTCGAAGCTATCATCCCTAGGGTACCAGAGACCGGTGTCCGGGCAACCCTTCAAATAGCGGAAAATCCTTTTTACAGCTCCCAGATGTGAGGCTTTCGGGTTGGCTTGATATCTTGCGAGCAGGCATGTAGGATACATGATGTCGGGCCTCGAGGCTGTGAGATACATTAGAGATCCGATCATTGCGCCATAATATGAAGAGTTAATGCTTTCACCCTTCAGATCCGGAGTAATCCTGTAATTTTGCGGATGTGGGGTACCAATGGGCGTTGCGTTAAACATCTGGAACCGGCTCAAGATGTCACCAACATATTTAGTCTGATGGATGAATATCCCAGACTCAGTTTGTTGAACTTGTAGGCCCAAGAAGACGTTCATTTCCCCCATTGCGCTCATGTTGAATTAGTTGAACCAAATATGATATCATCAACGTATACCTGTACCAACAGAAGATCTCTATCTTGTTCTTTGGTAAAGAGAGAGCAATCAATAAGACCTCGCCGAAAACCATTCTCCAGCAAATGGTTAGATAAGGTTGCATACCAAGCTCTCGGTGGTGTATGTAAACCATAAAGAGCTTTGTTGAGCAACCAAACACGATCAGGGTGAATAGGATCTTCAAAACCCGGAGGTTGTTCGACGTGCACCTCTTCTTCAACCACACCATGTAAGAAAGCACTTTTCACGTCCATCTGGTAGACCTCGAATCCTTTAAATGAAGCATAAGCTAGAAAGAACCGAATAGCCTCAAGACGTGCAACCGATGCATAAACTTCATTCTAGTCAATTCCTTCGATCTGACGAAATCCTTGAACAACTAATCTCGCCTTGTTTCGAATGACTACTCCACAATCATCCTTTTTGCATTTGAAAACCCAACGTGTGCCTATTTTCTTGTAATTTTCAGGCCTTTCAACAAGCTTCCAGACACCCAGCTTTTGAAACTGTTGCAGTTCTTCCTGCATGGCTTCCACCCAAGAGTTATCCTTTAGATATTTTTTCCAAGACTTTGGTTCTTCTTGTGAAATGTAACACGCGAAGGACCAATCATTTTGTAAGCCAGATTCTCTGATAGCTGAATACAAACCAGCATTCTGGTTGTTTCTCAGCTGATTAGATGTCTGCACACCATTTTGGACATCTCCAATAATATTCTATTGCGGATGAGTATCATGAATTCTCGTTTAAGGAACATCAGGAACACGAGTATTAATACCCAAATTGTTAAGATTAAGATCAACAACCAACTCCACGCCAGGTATCGACGTAGAAGTGGATGCATTTCCTTCAGTAGTGTCTTCATTTTGCAAATGAGGAGTTGCTTCAGAAGCACCTTGAACAGGAGAAACCGGAGCTGAAGAGCCTTCATTCGCATCATGGTATTCATCATCTTCCAATGACTCATTGTAATCAGCAGCATATTCAAATACCTCATTTTGAACCGTGTTGTTAACCGAATTAGAAGCTTGAGTGTTAACAATAATTGGTCTCACCAATGGCGAGTCAGCCGCGTTATCACTTTCAAGTATCATTTGAGCAACTGCAGATGCTTCGTCAAAGGTCGGTAGATTAAAGGAGTCGAATAGCCCATCATAATCGAACATCCAAGGATCACCCGGAGCTTTAACAGAATTAGTATACCTTTGAACCTTTACTTCATTCCATAACTCAATCTTTTTGGTTGCCAAATTCCATACACGAAAATTCAGAGTAGCATATCCAAGGAAGAAGCCCTCGATAGCTTTGGAGCCAAACTTTCCATGCGGCTCAATCATAGTGCATGGAGCGCCAAAAGGTTCTAAGTGAGAAATATACGGTTTCCTTTTGTGTAACAGTTCGAAACACGCCTTCTCATGCCTTTTAACTGTGAGAACTCTGTTTAAAGTGTAGCAAGCAATAGAAACAACCTCCCCCCATAACTGAACAGGAAGCTCCGACTCTACCTACATCGTTCTTGCAGTTTCTATTATCGTCTGATTCTTCCTCTCAGCGACACCGTTTTGTTGTGGAGTGTAGCGAGGACTGTATTCATGAAGAATGCCCTTTGAAGTACAGAACTTGTCCATTCTACGGTTTTTGAACTCAGTGCCATTGTCACTTCGGATCCTCTTCACTTTCAACAAGTACAAATTTTCTAGTAAAGTAAGAAGATTCTTAGGGATTTCAGGAGTTTCACTCTTGTGCGCCATAAAAGATACCCAAGAAAATCTAGAGTAGTCATCAGCAACCACCAGACAATAAGCATCCCCAAAGGTTGTCTTGTGTTTCATAGGTCCATAGAGGTCGATATGAAGGCGTTCAAGAGGCATGCTAACAGTGTTGACTTTCTTAATCGGGTGAGAGTTCTTCGTTTGCTTTCCCTTCTGGCACGAAACACAGACATCTTGTAGATGAAAATTCTTAACAGGCACACCAAATGGTTCATTTTTCTCAAGTGAATGTGCCCCATTCGTCTATGCCAAGATATAGACTCCTTTTAGTGGCTTTCGAGACAAAACATGTGACTTGTGCAGATGTCGTAATCGCTTGGCTCATATCAAGAATATAAAGATCATTAACCCTTGGAGCCAAAAAGAGAATCCATTCTTTTGGAATCTTAAATCCAGGCTTCAGCACATAACAACCGGCATCATCAAAATGCACGGTGAATTTCTTATCGCTGATCTGCAAAACACTCAGAAGATTGTGATCAATTTGACGTACATAATTGATCTTATCGAAACACACAACACCATTGGAGATCATTCCTTCTCCAGTGATATATCTGCCTTTGTCTCCAGCAAATGCGACATAACCTTCTCTAATGTTTTTCACATCATAAAGAAGCCGTACGCCGCCCGTCATGTGCCTAGATGCTCCACTGTCAACAATCCAATGACTATTAACAGTTCCTCCTGCAACATCCTGCACATTTCATTCAATGATTAGTTGAAGTTGGGGACCCAAGCTTTAGTGGTCTTGGGTCGTCCCTGAGCATCACGAAATGTGATCTCGATTTCCTGATGATTTTGAAATACAACACCTCCCCTGAACTTTCACCCGTTTTAGGTTTCCAAGTCTGATTTTGTTTACCAGATTGAGTTTTATGAAAAGATTTTGAAATTTCTGGTTTTAACGGTTGTGATGAACTTGGTTCCTTTTTAAAAGATTTGACTTCCGATTTTAAAGCCTTTTCTATTGTCTTGACGTTTTGACATCGTTGTTTTGTTTCTTGTTCTTTAACAGTTTGCTTATCTTGTTTTGGTGAAACAGAACGACGTTGTAGGTGACCTTTTTCAGGAGGGGTTCTCTCAACAAACTTTTCTTTGGGAGTATTTGTACAGTTTTTGATGATATGTCCAAACCCCCCACATTTAAAACAAGTTCTCCTTTCAACGAACATAGGAGATTCCGATTGACGAACAAATGTCGAACCTGTAGAACCAGAGGTACTTGTTCCTTTATCACACCCATTTGTGTGTTGGGTGTAGTTGTTTTGACTATTACGTTTTAAAATTTTGACTTGTTGAACAAAATCAGTATTTGATTTATTTTCAAAAGTCTCAATTTTATCAGTACCCTTTGATGCTACAAATTTGACATCACTGCTTTTCTTCTTGTAACGAGCTCCTTTTGTTTCAAATTTTGATTGAGAAACTTTAGGCTTTTGAGCTCGTTGTTCTTGCTGTTTACCCTTAGAAGCAATAGGTTGTTGCTTTGTCGGCAATCTTTGATTTACAAATTGTTTTCTAACTTCAGATTTTGGAATAGGATCACATTGAGTTACAACAACTCCCGGAATTGTCTTTCCCAAAAACTTACTGGTATTATCTTCAAAAACTTTATCAATCAAAGATGGATTGAAGTTTTTAATTGGAAAATCTTTGTCTGAATATATTTTAGCATCACCGACCAAAGTATACAACACATTATTGCTCTTAACGGCAGACACAGATTCCTTGACTTCCATGACAGGATCTATCACTTGTTTAGCAACAGGTTGCACAGCAGGAGTAGGAGGATCACACAGAATGTGATTCACAATAGGAATTTCTACTCCTTTCATCTTGTCAAGTGATTTATCCTGATCACTCACATCTGATTCATCATCAGACGAATCATAGTCCTCAATAATTGGAGCACTTTGATTCGTAGACGTTGAAGTTTATGTTTCTTCAGATGAGGTACTCGAGGAACTATCCGATTTGAACCCTAATCCTGTAGTAACTTCCTCATAATCGAGAGGCACACTTGGTTCAAAACGAGGCATTTCCTCTTCATCAGGCATTCTAGTATAGTTGTGTCTCAAAGGAGGCGGACACGACTTATACCCAATGCCTTTCTTGTTTCCTTTCAGCTGTTGAACGTCTATAATGTGATCAAGCACATATCGGGAGTTGGAATAACTCTTCAATTTGAGCTTGATTGCATCATGCTCGCATTTTGCCATGGCTAGCTCTTTCTTTGTTTCCTCAATAATATTAATGTAGTTATTAATACCAATTTGTTTGTTGAAAATAGTTTTTGTCAATTCAGAAACACTTTTCTTTAAAGTTTTGATTACTGATTTAAAATCCTTTTCATTTCGAGCTAAAGCCATGTTTGCCTCTTTGCATTTAGACAGCTCAATAACTAAACTCTGATTATGACTATGAATATTTTCTGATTCAAGTTTCAAATATGCACACATACTACATACACTAGGAGTAGGAGTGTCGGAATTTACCTGACTCTTCGAGGCTGAGACATTTTCCATAAAGGCGGTCTGATAAGAAAATGATCCATCTTCAGAGAAGAACTTCTCCATTTCTTTTGATGTGACAGCAGCCTTCTTTATCATAACAGATTTCTGACACTTTAACTCCTCAACTTCCTTTAATAGGTCATCAACATCAGAATTTATCTCTTCTTTCACATCTGATTCTGAATTATAACCTCCCGCATTCGAGCTTTCTTCATCCGAACTACCACTATAACCCGAACTATCATCACTTTTAGAGAACTCTTCTTTGTGATCATGCTTAATGTGGTTGATGATTTTTGCATAACATACAGTTCCACCTCCTTCTTGATCACCAACTCCAAACTGTACTGACCAGTTACACCCTTCATCAGCTTGAACGACTAATGCTCGGTTGGTGTTTGAAGGTCCAGACTGGTTTTGGTTGGTCGTGTTGTTCACAGCTACTATCCTTCTTTCACGGTTTTCTTGATTTGTGTTGGACGTACTCGTCTAATTTCGGAAGGGATTTTGATTGCCTTGTATGCTTGGTGGAGTGCACTCACGTTTGAAGTGACCCTTTTCGCCGCAATTAAAACATGTAACTACATCCTTATCGAAACCATACTTCGTATCCTTTTTACTTTCCAAGGTAGTTCTTCCAGTTCGACTCATATAATCTTTAGCCCTTCTAACAGCACTTGCAAATGCCCACTTGATGTCCATTAACTCCATTTCATCACGGTCTATCTGTTGATAATCTTCATTGGTCAAATTAATGTTTCCAATTTGACCTGCGACCAATCCGCAATAGGCACTGACCATTGTAATGATAAGTTCCATATGTTCCTTTGCAACTTCTATGCTGACTTTCGAAAGGTTTGAAGTATCAACTCTGACTGTGTTGGGGTTTTGGGTTTGAGGGTTGTTGCTGTAACATGCTTGCTATGGTTGGGTTTGTGGTGAGGGTGGAAGATAGGCACTTGCATCAAATTGAGGTTGAGTAGGGGAAACTTGAGGTGGAGGTTGGGGTTTAGGGAGCCAGGTTGTGACAACCTGAGGTTTCAAGTTCTTTCCTCTACACTTCACTTGTTTCATAACCTTGCCTCACAATTCGTTTATCATGTGCAGCATGTATGTATATGATTACAATAAGGTTATGCTTGGTTAATTAATGTTAAAAAGGATTAGTGTTAAATGATTAAGGCCTATTATAAACTCAACACTCGACGAAAGAGGGTGTTTCATCACAACCTCTGCTCGACGAAAGATAGTGTTTCGTCAAAAGAGGTTCGTCGGGAGGTCTTTCGCCAGAAAGGGCCTTGGCCCAGAATCATTTGCGGCCCGGGTTGTACCGATAGTTATTTTGTTTGTATATACATTAGAGATTGCCATTCATAAAACCCTAACCTACCTACTCTCTAAAACAAGTCGACGGCAGCCTTGATTCATCTCGAAGGAACGTCTCGATCTCCTATCTCGATTATTTGGTTAGTATGTTCTCATCGTTGTGCAACTTAACCCTCTTGTTATATGTGGTTGTGTTGGTACATGATTGTTATGCTAGGATCGCATGCGAATAGAGATAATGATGAAATGATATTCTGTGTTCATGTGAATCAATGTGAAAAACGGCGATGAAACGAATATTAGTATGAAATAGTCGGCTAATGATATCATGCTAATTATGACCTAGTATTTGATAAAACACATGTCATTGAATTGGATTGTAGGGTATATGAATGTTATGAATTGAGTCGATGACGATTATGTATTTAGAATAAACTGAATGATGATTGGAATGATTGATGTTGATGAAATAGTTAGGATAATTAGGGTTTGCTTGAAGGAGTGCACTGACTGTTGATTGACCCATTGATCCGCTGATGTGTAACTGCTATGCGATTAAGATTGATAAGAACATCATAGTGTAACCGTCGCTTGAACCTTTGATTATGCGGAAAAATATGGAATTGATGTTATGTGACCAAGGCCATGTTAACTAATCTCGATGAAACCTTATGGTGTTTCGTCATGTGTAACTCGACGAAACATGGTGGTGTTTCGTCGCCTGGGTTTTTCGCCGTGCTAGTAGACAGTACAGTAAACAGTTTGAAGTGTATGTGTAAATGAATAATTGTGTTTACAAATACCAGTTGTTGCATGATAACAATATTGTTAAGAATGAAAAACCTGACTAGTTTTGTGTGGGTAGAACTGTCACACCCTGACCACGTAAAACAACAAATTATGGCGGAAACGCCGGGGAGTGTTGTAACAGAATAATTGTTTCACAACCTTGGATTTAAATAATTTCGTTTTAATGAATTGAATGTATTACATTACATTAGAATTAGAAACAAAACATGAACAAATAGACTTTTATTGTTATTAAATCACTAAGGCCTTGTCCGTTCCTATGTGAGCATGCATCAATATCATCATCAAACATCATCAACTATAGAACCTGAAACACATGTGAAAATACGTCAGCATAAAAATGCCGGCGAGTACATAGGTTTTATGTGAGTGTCCGATTCATGGCTCGTTTATGTTTTGAAAATATAACTTAAACACCTTTGTTAATTGATAATTAGAAAACCAAGTTTTGAAAAATGTTTGTAATGTAAATTGGAAACAACCAAGTCAAAACATATTTGTTTTATAAAACCTCGATACCATGAATCTTAACTCCAAAACATTTGTTTAAGTAAACCCAAATTGTAAATCGTTTTTGAAATAAAACTCAAATGTTTTATATTGTTAGAAAAACCTTGTAATATAACTTTGTTTTGATAACCTTTCCCAAGTGATCTAAATAACGCAATGATATATAATGTGTTAAAAGCACTTATATATTGGAAGTACCAGCGGCGTATCCACCATGCTTTTAACACATTACACCCGCCCCGTTACCTAATCACTTCCCTAACCCAACGGTTCAAATAATTTCAAACGATCCACACAATTAATCAGTTTCAAACGGTTCACATAATCAATCAGATTCAAACGGTTCACATAATCAATCAGATTCAAACGGTTCATATAATCAATCAGATTCAAACGGTTCACATAATCAATCAGATTCAAACGGTTCACATAATCAAAATGTAAAACAATGTGTCCATATGCTGGATGAACATATGCAACAAAATGTAATATACAAAAAATCAATGTGCTAGCATGCTAAGTGAACATACATAACATAACATAATGACATCATGTACTATAAGTGTACTATTGAACATAACAAGCATATGATGTAAAAACATGAAAAGCATGAAAGTAACAAGTACGCACATGTGTTTCACCCCAAAACAGTTTGAAAACAGTAAAAGAAGGGACTATGTACTCACTTGAGGATGCTTAGAAGTCTTGAATAACAACCAAGCAAAGCTAGAGGGATCACGGAAATCAAACGACACCTAATATAGGTAACTACATTAATAACCGGACCTAAATCGGAAGATCGGATAGGATGAGGTTTCGTAAACCAAATGAATATTGGAACTCATATGACATGGTTTAACAAAGCCTACATACTAAATCGAAACCTAATCTAAGTGCTTACGACCCATTACGACCCGTTTAGGTAGCTTACGCTACTTTAACGCGTTGTTCGCGTAAAACGTGTTCGGACCGCCTAACTAGTCCTATGACAAGTATTATATGCCTTAACATGTCTAATAATGTTGCCTAATCAGTTTAGATGTAAAAATTTAGGTTACATATGCTTAAAGTGAATTTACGCCTAAAAACGACTTTTTGGTCATTTACCTAAGGCATATAAACTACCTATCATACAACTACTTAAACGAAGTGACCATAAGGTATAACCTCGGAAGGTTATTCCCTATACTACTATGGTCACCTAATGTGTTTGGTCGGATCCTAATGATCAACCAAACAGGTCGGGTTCGGAAGTCTAAGCTGTTGTTTAGACCGCTTATCTTACGACCCTATACAAGCACTAATCTAAAAGTGACGAGTTAAACATGTTAAAACATGTTTAACAAGGTTTGAAAAACAAGTTTGATATCAAAACAAATAGTTTTGATACCCAAGAATAGTTTGGTTGCAAAATACGCATAGACGCGTATTTTGACCGAAAGTATGACTTGTCACTACACCTAATCAACGTGGTAATCAGTAGGTATAGTCACAAGGGACTATAACCTTCGTGATTACGCTCCCGTTGGAAGTTCAAACGAACTTCGTGTTGACCATAAACTGGTCAAAGCAGAAAGTCAAACACTGTTTGACTTTCGTGCTAAAAGCATAATAAAAGCACGAAAGAATACTTACAAAGGGTCCAAGCAAGGAAATCTTGATTCAAATTGCTCAGGTATGAAGTGCTAGACCCCAACTTAGAGCATTTGAATCAAATTTTGTGAGGAACAAATGAATTGGGGTGGGTATTTATAGGAAACCCACAACCGTTAGGATCGTTCCTCATAAACCGTGCTTGAATCATGAACTTACACTTGGGCCCAAGGTATTAGAATACAATGGGAACATAAAAACCATCAAATGGTATTGAAAACAAGGGTTCAAAACTATCAAAACAGCTGAAACATACCAGATACAATATTTCTGACCTGTAAGTTTGACGCTGGCCGCGTAAGATTAGGCTTAGGCTTACGCCCCAGGCCTAAGAACTTTGACAGAATTACAGTTTTATCCCCTGCAGCCCAAAACTTGGTTTTCGGTGCATTTTTGACACGTTTAAGCCCCGTTAACCCCATTTCAAGGCTCTAAAATGAAGTTAAAGTATAGGGAACTTAAAATATGCTCAAAAACATCTCAGATGTCGGTTCGTTTGGTCGTACGGTTACGTTATTCGATTAATTACGACGGAAATCGTAACGAACGCAAAAACGATCCAAATTAAGCGACGAATGGAATTTTATCATGCCAATCAATAAAATAAAATATTTTAATGATTACATAAATTTTTGGATGTCCGGATATATTCAGAACGTAAGATATGCGTGAAAATGCAAACTTATGCACTTTTTCACGCTTTTAGTCCCTATTGATCAAAAAAGTTTATTTTTGCGCACCAAACACCTCAAAGCCTATTTATAAGCTATGTAAAGGATATTTAGGGCATATTTAACTTATGATCAAGTTCCGGAATGTTTGTTACAGTACGAATCGGCATACTTTCGCAGTTTGTCGAAATTAGTCCCTGTAAGCGAATAAACTTGATTTCGACACACCAAACCCTCCAAAACTTATTTCTAAATTATGTAAAGGTTAATTAAGGTATGTTAAGCCTATGTCACTATTCCGGAGTGTTTGTTGCATTAAACTGGTTATATTTACACATCAGTTCTCGTATAACCTTCCAGAAAGCGATTTAAAGCTCGAAATCGAACAAGAATTGATATGTGCAAATGATACACATATTTATACAAATCCCAAGTATGAAACACAATATTTCATTGATTTGGTATTTTTTTGATGGTCGCAGAGGCACATGTGTCACAAGAACATCCATCTGTTATGATTATTAGGACACATGATTTGTGACTTCCTGTTAGTGGCATGATAGTAATGATTAACTGAATACGAGGGATTTGATTTGGACTCATGTAGTAGTCAATCCATCTGTTATAAGTTGTTGTGGTAACTGAGTACTCGATGTGCAACATAAGGTGATATTGTGATGGATGTAAACTATGTACTTGTTTGACTGTAAAAATTGATGTTATTGGTAACCATTGTTGGGAACAAGAACTGTGTCATGAACATGCATGAAATCTAAATGCTTGCTATGTGTTATATGACAATGATACTATGTGTGACTTATTGAATAAGTGAATTGGATATGTGTTTACGAAACTGACTATTCTTGGTAACCACGGTAGGGTATGGTTGACCAACTTAGAACGGGTAATGTAACGTAATATACCGAGAAATCTAAGGTGAGTTCACTGCTCTTTTTCCAAGCATGCGTCCTGGGGAGGGACATCTGGTAAACGTTCCGGGGAGGAATGTTGGGTTATTGGGATGTTAGTTAATACACTCATATCTATCACTTAAGTCCCTTCTACCGATTGTTGTCGGGGAGGCAACCGGGTATTAGTTAATAACGCTATTTAGGTTTGGCACCCTCACACCACACCAGGGAGGTCGGGAGTGAACTAATGAGCCCAGTCTTGACCATTGCTTTGACAGAGGCTTTGGGGAATAGTGCAAATAATATGGAGCCATCGGCGGTAACCGAGTTATAACTACATCAAATCTCTGAAATGTTTTATACGTATACCCGGTAACTAAAATGTGTTAACAAACTTTGAACTCACCAGCATCGTCTGACACACTTGTCTGCATGCTTGCAGGTCTATAGGGTTATATCATTGGAACTTGCTATCTGGGAGGCTGGAGTGGTCATAGGTCGAGATACATGGAATCGCAAGACAAGTCTAATGGTTTTCGTACATATGGTTTATGAAACAGCTAACAAATGAATTATGCTTCCGCTGTATATGATGAATTATATTTAACGTTTTGTAGCACTTTATGTTAATGAATGAAAGTTTTTATTTTAAATTTTGTTATGAGTTCAATATGATTGGTGGCTAGATCCTGGTACGTTACACGCCTCGCGGGGTTTCCCGCATGTGGTATTTTGGGGGTGTGACAGTTTGGTATTAGGGCCACTGGTTATAGTGAACCTGGTTTTAAAAACGTTTTTATAAAACCAGACTATAACCGAACAGTTCTGAAAACGAGAATACGACCATGACACTCAGCTCCAGATTGCAAGGTTCGTCTTTTCACCTGTCGTATACATTGCATGGCTAGTGTACACCAATTTATGATGTAGCATACGGACACACACTCATCACTATAGTATAATTTCACAAATTGCTTGTCTACTTTATGATGCGTAGTTGGTGTGTCGTAGTCCATAGATTCTTGTGACCTTATCGTTTTGATAACCTCTGTTTGGCATTCGAGTTGAGGAACCATTTGACATGAGTTAGGAGGAACTGAGATGAGCATGCAAATCACAATATTATTGTGGGTGCACACATAATAATAATGTGGGGTGCATGCGAGTCCCAATGAGGCTTAACAAATGAAAAAGGGGTTATCTTCTGTTATTTGATCAATGTGAGACATAACAAACCTATAGGGGTCATAGCAGTGATTGTCTTCTACTCGAACGTGATCTTTTCACCCCTCTTTGAATCCTTTCGAATCTTGATGCTATCGAGTATTACCTAAATACTCATCTAAACGCCTAGCGAACTGTGTAGAATGTTAGGTGCTAGTACGAACGTCCTTGAGTTGGATGTCTCAGCGTCGAATAATTGGTCTATACCTTCCTCACTCCTCTTTGTTTGCGGGAACTCAATGTACTGACGTCTTAGACCCCGGAGTGCGATCACTTCTGCAACACTCTGGAAACATACCGTGTATTACTAAGTCAACTTACAAGAACGATGGACAAGAGGATGAGCGTAGTGCCTTACCAACCTCATTATTAGAACGACCCTAATTACCGGCAACGAACACCAGCAAATTGACTCCAATCGAATCCTTAACCCTAGTCAGCGACTTATGTGAACCAACTCTTACGAATCAACCGGGACATAAAACGATGACAATAGACTATAGTGTGGTATGGTGAGTAACTGCCAGCATGAGTAGTGCCTTAGGACGTGACACGGAATATGAAAAGATGGCTCATGTTGGTGAAAGGCTGCAAGACACCGTTACAAGAAGCGACATTAGAAGCAACAGTCACGGTGACATCAAGGCACTCGTAATCGTAGTCTACAATATGAAAACGAAGTTTACTCCGACAAGGATTGACTGTTGCTAAGTCAAAATGTCTACAACCAAGGGAACAATAATAATAATTGGGAATCCACGTGATCGTAACAACAACACTGGTAGTGATGCTCGTGGGAGAGCATTTAGGATTGGCGTAGATGACGCCAGGCATAATAGCAACATGGTAGCTTGTATGGGTAATCAATCGCTTCGTCTCTGTCCTGTTTAACCCTGTTACTCATTGAAACTAAACTTGTTGTGAAATCGGCTCATGGCAAGGTAATGGAAACCTCATATGTTCGTTGGGATGCAAACTCGACCTTGTGGGACAAGTGTTCGACATCTACCCTTGATAGTTTCGTTGAAGTAGTTAGTGTGGATTGGTCATTCAGATATCGCACAGATATACCTTGTGAGAAGAAAATTTTGAATATCCCTCTCCTTTGTGGCGAATCAACGTCTATCCTAAAGCATCAAAGTGGTGTAAAGGTTAGCATCGATTCAGCAATGAAGGCCAGAAGTGTCCACGGAAGGATTACCCCGCTATGTTAGCATTCGTTACTGATGTTAAGGCTAAGGAAAAGAGGATCGAGGATCCACCAATTGTTCGTGATTTCTCCCTATGTGCTACCAGAAGAACTATCACGTTTACCTTCGCATCGTCAGGTGGAATATCAGATCAGTATCTTGTTAGAAGTAGCCCTTAGTACTAGTACTCGTTATTGTCTCATATCAGGAAGGTTGTAGAAACTGCCTAATCAACTTCAGGAACTGCTGGACAGGGGTCCTAACTGATTTAGCTCCTTTCCTTCAGGAGCCCGAGCTCTACCTGTGAAAAGAAGGACAGGTCCTTTTATTCGTGTATCGGCTACCGCAAACTCAACCAGGTGACAGTCAAGAATCGTTTGCCTCGACCATGTATCGACAACCTATTAACCAGTTGCGAGGGTCAAGCTCCCATTCGAGGATTGACGAACGAGCGAACTATCAACAGATGGAAGTCTAAGGGGAGAATGTTCTTAAAACGGCGTATTGAATGCAACGCGGCCAACTCGACTTTGTATTCCATGACCTTTGGGCTAATCAACACACCAGCAGCTTTATAGATCACATGATTCGACCCTGTTTATTTAAGATATTTTGAATCATTTCCAAGGGAAGGGAACATCATGGACGACATTCGTATCTTATTTTAGAGCTCCTGAGGGAGGAGCCACTCTGCGCGAAGTCTTGTTAAATGTGACTTCTGGATTCGAGAAGTACATTTCTGGTCATGTAACCAATGAAGTGGAATACACATGGATCTCGCTAAGATCCATTTTGTTAGAAACTGGTCGACACCAAAGAGTTCTTCGGGGATACAATAATTTCTTAGTCACGCTATATACTATCGTAGATTAATCAAGAGATTTTTCAAAGATCGCGCAACTCTAACCTCTTTAGCACAGCGGGGTGCTGTGAACTCATGGGAGACAAAACAGAAGAACGTCTTTTCAGCTTTGAAATTCAACTCTACAATGCACTGAGCATCGTCTTCACCCGAGGGTACGGGTGATCTAGTGGTATACCATGAAGGTTCAAATCAGAATCCCAGTTACACGCCGATGCAACATGAAAAAGTGATGGCTTACGTAGTGGGTTTACAAGAAGAATTGCGCGAGTCATAACCTGCGGTGGAAACCATGGACTTTGGATTTAAGTTGGAGGCATCACTTGGACGGTACCGAATGCACTACTTAGACCGATCACAAGGGCCTCCCATGTATCCTTGGTTCGAAGGAGCTAAACATGTAATGACATCGCTGGATGGAACTTTTGAATGATTACGACTGTGAAACCTGAACGTGCAGCAGCTTTGCAACTCACTATCGACTCTAACCTATCTAATCAGACTCGCTCTGTTCAAACTAGGGAACCGAAGGAAGAGAATTTTCAAGTTGAACCCATGCGGGGCATAGTGGGGCAACCTTTGGCAGGCTAGACGATATTCGCTACTTCATGAAACGATTGTGGATCTCATTATACGGAAACTGTAGGGAACTTGTGTTGAGCAGAGCACACCGGCCTCGATATTCTAGCCGTCTGGGTATTGACGAGGGATATTAGCATCTATAAATATTGTACTGGTGATCGGGCATGAAGTCCCACCCAACAATGTATGTGAATGATGTTTGACTTGGGGGAAAGTCAAGGTGGAGTATCAGCAACCAGAAACACCCATATGGAAATGAGAACAGACTGACATGGATTTTTGTCGCTAGTCTACTTGCAACTCGAAATGGAAACAATATCACATGGGTGACCGTTGATTGTCGCATGTAACCAGTACACCCTCTGGCAATTAAGGAAACTGACGAGTTTTCGCATCTTGTGAATATTCCTCTGAGAGAGATGGTTTGTAGGCATGGGGTGCCAACTCCTGTTACCTCTGGTTTTGATCTATACCTGATTCATGACAGGCACTACACAACACTCTTGGCTCACGTCTAGGCATGAGCCATACTTATCACCATAGGACAAATGGTCAGAGTAAATGAACCCCCCTAACACTCGAAGACATGCTGCGAGCATGTGTGGGATTGACTTAGTGTAAATTGGAAGGACGCATACCTTTGGCTGAGTTCGACCGTAGTTGTTACCATTCTAGTATTCAGACAGCTCTGTTTGAGGCATTGCATCGGAAGTAACGCCAATCTCCTTGTGGGAATAAGGAGGGTGACAACCTAACCACAAATCCAGGATTTGTACTCGAACCTCTTGGGAAAATTGTTTAGATCAGAAACCGTTTGGCGGTAACGCGTGACCATCAGGGAAGCTGATAAGCTTAGGAAACACTGGGAGTTCGCTGTGGGCAAACGTATCATAATCGAAAGCCTCACCCTGGGAGGGTGCGGTACGCTATGGGAAACGTGGTAAGCTTGGTTTGTGGTACGCTGGGACATTCGGATTTCTGGAACGGATCGGTGATATGGCTCACAAACATGAGTTACCTGATGAATTGGGTAAATGCCATTTATGCCTCGAATCTAAAGAGGTGTTTGTCCGATGGAAAACTAGTGATACCCTTATTAGAACCTAAGGCTAACGACAAGTTGCAGTTGTCGTGGAATCTACTTAAATCATGGACCAGGACGTCAGGATTCGTTAGCATAGTTGAATTCCAATCGTGAGAGTTCGTTGGAACTCAAAACGTGGACCGGAGTTCACGTGGGAAATCAATGATCGGAGTAAGCTATAGTATCCTCAGTTGTTCAAGAGGTTGTATTAACTTAAGATATCATTGGTGAATTTCGGGATGAAATTCCCTTTCAAGTTGGGGATGATGTGGCACCTGGGAAAAATATACAGTCATCCTAATTTAACGCCGTGCTATATTGGATTGCATATCAAATTTCGGGACGAAATTTCTTTCAAGTTGGGGAGGATGTGACAACCCGAGGTTTCAAGGCCTTTCCTCTACACTTCACTATTTCATAACCTTGCCTCACAATTCGTTTATTATGTGCAGCATGTATGTATATGGTTACAGTATGGTTATGCTTGGTTAATTAATGTTAAAAAGGATTAGTGTTAAATGATTAAGGCCTATTATAAACTCAAGACTCGACAAAAGAGGGTGTTTCGTCACAACCTCTGCTCGACGAAAGATAGTGTTTTGTCATAAGAGGTTCGTCAGGAGGTCTTTCGCCACAAAGGGCCTCGGCCCAGAATCATTTATGGCCTAGGTTGTACCGATAGTTATTTTGTTTGTATAGACATTAGAGATCGTCATTCATAAAACCCTAACCCACCTACTCTCTAAAACAAGTCGACGGCAGCCTTGATTCATCTAGAAGGATCGTCTCGATCTCCTATCTCGATTATTTGGTAAGAATGTTCTCATCGTTGTGCAACTTAACCCTCTTGTTATATGTGGTTTTGTTGGTACATGATTGTTGTGCTAGGATTGCATGCTAAAAGAGATAATGATGAAATGATATTCTGTGTTCATGTGAATCAATGTGAAAAACGGCGATGAAACGAATATTAGTATGAAATAGTCGGCTAATGATATCATGCTAATTATGACCTAGTATTTGATAAAACACATGCCATTGAATCGGATTGTAGGGTATATGAATGTTATGAATTGAGTCGATGACGATTATGTATTTAGAAAAAACTGAATGATGATTGGAATGATTGATGTTGATGAAACAGTTAGGATAATTAGGGTTTGCTTGAATGAGTGCACTGACTGTTGTTTGACCCATTGATCCGCTGATGTGTAACTGCTATGCGATTAAGATTGATAAGAACATCATAGTGTGACCGTCACTTGAACCTTTGATTATGCTGAAAAATATTGAATTGATGTTATGTGACTAAGGCCATGTTAACTAATCTCGACGAAACCTGGTGGTGTTTCGTCAGGTGTAACTCGACGAAACATGGTGGTGTTTCGTCACGTGTAACTCGACGAATCATGGTGGTGTTTCGTCGCCTGGGCTTTTCGCCGTGCTAGTAGACTGTACAGTAAACAGTTTGAAGTGTATGTGAAAATGAATACTTGTGTTTATAGATACCAGTTGTTGCATGATAACAATATTGTTAAGAATGAGAAACTTGACTGGTTTTGTGTGGGTAGAACATCCATCTGTTATGATTATTAGGACACATGAGTTGTGACTTCCTGTTAGTGGCATGATAGTAATGATTAACTGAATACGAGGGATTTGATTTAGACTCATGTAGTAGTAAATCCATCTATTATAAGTTGTTGTGGTAACTGAGTACTCGATGTGCAACATAAGGTGATCTTGTGATGGATGTAAACTGTGTACTTGTTTGACTGTAAAAACTAATGTTATTTGTAACCATTGTTGGGAACATGAACTGTGTCATGAACATGCATGAAATCTAAATGCTTGCTATGTGTTATATGACAATGATACTACGTGTGACTTATTGAATACGTGAATTGGATATGTGTTTACGAAACTGACTATTCTTGGTACCACGGTAGGGTATGGTTGACCAACTTGGAACGGGTAATGTAACGTAATATACCGATCAATCTAAGGCGAGTTCACTGCTCTTTTTCCAAGCATGCGTCCCGGGGAGGGACATCTGGTAAACGTTCCGGGGAGGAATTTTGGGTTATTGGGATGTTGGTTAATACACTCAAATCTATCACTTAAGTCCCTTCTACCGATTGTTGCCGGGGAGGCAACGGGGTATTAGTTAATAGCGCTATTTAGGTTTGGCACCCTCACACCACACAGGGGAGGTCGGGAGTGAACTAATGACCCAAGTCTTGACCATTGCTTTGATAGAGGCTTTGGGGAATAGGGAAAATAATCTGGAGCCATCGGCGGTAACTGAGTTATTAACGACATCAAATCTCTAAAATATTTAATACGTATATCTGGTAACTAAAACGTGTTAACAAAATTTGAACTCACCAGCGTCGTCTAACACACTTGTCTGCATGCTTGCAGGTCTATAGGGTTATATCATTAGAACTTGCTATCTGGGAGGCTGGAGTGATTATGGGTCGAGATACATGAAATCGCAAGACAAGTCTAATGGTTTTCGTACATATGGTTTATGAAACACCTAACAAATGAATTATGCTTCTGCTGTATACGATGAATTATATTTAACGTTTTGTAGCACTTTATGTTAATGAATGAAAGTTTTTATTTTAAATTTTATTATGAGTTCAATATGATTGGTGGCTAGATCCTGGTACGTTACACGCCTCGCAGAGTTTCCCGCATGTGGTATTTTAGGGGTGTGACACAAGCACTCGGATCGAGTTGAGGTTTTGAAAGAGCGTGAGCTTGAGCAATAACATGCGCTGGTGGAAGATAGGCACTTGGATTGAAAACCTAAGGAGGAGCTGACTAGGGAAAGGGAAAGGAACTTGTGTTGGACATAAACACCGTTTGTAGTTTTGGTTGCTGACTGGAACTGGAACTGGATGCAGGATTAAACCCTCCAAGGTACATTTCCGTATTTTAAGGAACTGCAATCTGTTTAGCCTTCCAGATTTCTTCTTCATTCTTGTGTTCCAGCTTCTGAACGAATTCATAGATACTGACAGTATCTAAAACACCCGTATGCTTTAACAATTCAATGAATGGACTCCACTTTGGGGGTAGAGCATCATCAAACCTTGCAACCATTTCCTGTTGAGTTGCAACAACAGTATAAGAATACATCTCATCAAATGATAAAAACGAGTTGTCATATCATTTAGTGTTTCGTTTTCCATGAATTGAAAAGCTTCAAATTCCTTTTTCAACAAATCATGGCGTGCCTTTCTTGTAGCCGCGTTTCCTTCTCCTCTTGCTACCAAGGAGTCCCATAAGGCTTTTGTGCTAGTACAATAACCGAATTGATGATAAATGTCTTTGTGGAGTGCTTGTGTAAGGATAGCAAACGCCTTCTTTTCCAAATCATATGCCTTTTTGTCGTTTTCTAACATATTTGCCAAGGTCGCTGCATTTGATCCTGCTTCTTCAAGGGCTGTGTTGTATGGCGTAGTGAAACACGTCCATAGCTCGGTGTTTTTCCCTAGAACATAAGTGTGAAAACGACCTTTCCAAGATGGATAGTCGTTCATGTGATTCAGCTTTGGCGGGCAATTGTTGCTACCCGTTTCACTCTCACTTAATAACAGATTCTGAATGCTTCGATTTTGATTTCTCACGCATGCCCACTGACTTGCACTAATCGATTGTTGTGGCATAACATTTCTTAACCAAGTGGCTGAGGAGGTCTAATCTTGACCTTGGCTTGGGCCCGTGCTCCAATTTCATGGACTCGTACTCATGATTGATGTATGAATGAGAATACCTAGTCACACACTTGAAAAGAGACTGTTAAGATACTTTTGCAAACCTTCTGTGAAAAAACTAGGTTTTTGGCGAAAAATCAACTTAGACGAAAAATGGTTTTTCGTCACAAACACTTGCCACGAAAAACAACAATTCTTTTACGAAAAACAGGGCTTTTCGTCGAAGTTCCTTTTGACGAAATACTATGTTATTCGTCGCCTAGGTTTTTCGTCAAAAGATGATCACAAACACAGAGAGTTGGTGAGATTTTTTAAAAAGCAAATCTGATATTTTCAGTCAAAGACATCGACGTTCACCTACCAACACACCTTGCCTTACCAAACTAACATGGTCTTACCAATTTTTTTTAATCAATTATCAATTTTCTTTTAATTTAAAAATCAAGAACACTTTGAATATTTCAAGAACACTTGATGAAGATATGAAGTTTCCGGCTAAGTTTTTCATCGGAGAAATTTTCCGAAACACAAATTTGCTCAAACTTTCAATGAAAACCCAGTTTTATCACATGAAAAAGTAATATAACAATGGTTTTTGATAAAACTTTAGCAAATATCAAGATCTAGACCGAGTTTAGGAAGCTTTTTCAGAAAATTATAAGTTTTTCAAGAACACAAATCTGAAAATTCACAAACAACACTTGATGAAAACACAACTATGTTTGGTTTTAAACTAGGATAAGTGCCAATGCTCTGATACCACTTGTAGGTCCGTATTCGGAGGATCGATCACGAAACCAAATCCCTGTTTATAACAAACACGGTCACGAGTGCGGAATCCCCGTGACGATGCAAAACCAAACACAGAATATCAAGAACACGAAGTAACCAAAGATTCAAAGTCTATTGATTAAACGGATGAGAACAACATCAAACAGATACACACAATGCTTGAAGATAAACTCACAGTAGAGTATTCTCTCATGGTTTCACACAGAAACCAAGTGTGGTTTATATAGGCAGCCCAACCCAAACATGACGAAACACATAATGGGCCTGCGAATAACCTTGGTCGACGAAAGACCAGGTTATTCGTCACTGTTCACGACGAAACATAGTATGCCGAATAAAGAGGTTTTTCGTCATACACTTCTACGACGAAAGAGGGTCTTTCGTCGAGGGCTGCAAAAACAGAACAGCTGCAAACTGTTTGACAGTTTGCAGCAGAACTTGAAATAAACACACATAGACATAAACCACTACACAAACGCAACATACATCAGTTTTATAACATACATACCAAAGAGACAAACTTTCGAACCAAAGTTAGATAGGAGGATATCCGACTTGGTCGACTGACGGACATACAGACTCGATAAAACAAGTTACAGACACCAAAATATGCACCAACAAGTTCTATATCGTGTTTTATAAATTTAAAGCTTGATTAAAAGAAAAAAAGGTACTAAAAATACATTAAAAATCCCTACAAGCTCCGACATGTCAGTTAGTTAGCAAGATCACAACAGTTCAAACACATGTCATCAGTATACACAAGTTTTATCAGTCAAAACATCAATTCAATTAAAAAACATACAAATAATATCATCTTCAACAATCAACAAAACATCACAAAATTTCACTCCGTGAAACTAAATCAAAACATAGATCTACAAATCAAAATTACTCTGTCGTTCATGCTCTCGAGGTATTCAATCTTCTTCTCGAGCGCTAATCCACATGATTTTGCATCACCTGTAAACATCCACAAATCAGATCTAACTTATACTATCGTTTAATTCAAACCGTAGACAAATTGACGATAACTCCCTAAGTTGTGATGAGGATCAAATTGGGGAAAATTGTGGTAGCTTTGGTGTGATCGAATGGAGATGACGATGAGAATGATAGTGCATAAAATCATCAGGAGTCGCCATTGTTGGAAATTGCGTAATTGTTGAAGCTGAAAGTTGTTGAAGGTTTGGGGAATCTGAGCCCTACAAATTACGGAATTTGGGGAATATGTTGTGAATCGGTTGAAAGATGCACACAAAACCCTAATAAACTCTTTTTTAGGCTTACTGGTGGAGGGGAGGTGGGGCGCGGCCTAATTACGTAGATAAATTTGCTACCGTTGTATTCGGTACGTAGCAAATTTTGGAGGCTATTGCCTATTATTGTAGTAGTGGGTTAACTCTGTTAGAAAGATCATTTGTTCCTAAAACTTTTAACATATAGTGTTCAT
Source organism: Helianthus tuberosus (assembly GCA_030545235.1). Classification (NCBI taxonomy): domain Eukaryota; kingdom Viridiplantae; phylum Streptophyta; class Magnoliopsida; order Asterales; family Asteraceae; genus Helianthus; species Helianthus tuberosus. Next base: position 107,021,483 of record CM060383.1, read on the forward strand.
AATATAGAATTCAAGTTACTCCAGAAGAATAAAACTTTTTAAATGTGGGAAACGGATCATGACTAGACGTGTGAAAGTCTTACCTTGTCAAGATGGGGTACTTGATAGAAATAATGGCTTCTCTTAACTAAACATTTTTAAAATGGAATAGTCAAGATAAATCAACATAAAGACAAGGACAAGCTTGGAGTATTCAACCTGTTATTGGGATCCAAGCTAAAGTAAAAGACATGATAACCAAATATTACAATTGTCACCATTATGATCAAATTAGTCGTTGAAGTCAAAAGTGTCCATCCTATAAAAATAGAACCACGAATTTCTTTAATTGTATCATCTTCGAGACTTGAATGCAAAACTTCTACACATAAGTGTTCTTAAAGGATTAGGTTTTGTCTTTGCTAATAGGCCATCAATTCCATTAATGGTAAACCAAAGAATATAAAAGTAAAGTCCGTTTTAAACAAGGATGGTCATATAGACTTTAAAAATGTTGACTCTGAGTATAACTAGCTCTATTGTATTGGTAACCAATATCGTAGATGATGTTGCAAATTTACTAAAGAAGTTTGAATGCTTAACCAGTAGTTAATAGGCGTTATCACTATAGAAAATTCCGTCCTTCCAACCATTTTTCTATTTATTCCTTCTGCATGTTTTCCAATATAGCTAATATTTTCTTATTAATTATAATGGGTTGGCCTGTTATCAGAGAAGATCTTGGTGTCAGCTGAAATTGTGTATTGCTGCTGAAACCTGTTTGATGAGTTTTATAGAAAATCTAAACTGTGTGAAAGCTATATAATGAACCTAGCAGCAGTTTTGTAAAGGTTTTGGGCAAATAAGTTCTGCCTTGGAACATACCCAAGAATATTAGCAACTCACTCTACCTAAAAGCATAACTTCAACTTTCTCTTGGCAAAAAAGAATATAAATATTTCTTATTCAAGTAAACCCTTTGCTTCAACCACAAACATTCTATTAAACTATTTTTTTCATTTTGTCACAATATAAATGAGTCTTTTTCTTTTCAAACTTTGTATTACCAATTAATCTGTCACCATGACACTCCCAACATTTCTTGTTTTTTCTCTCATTTTCTCACCCTTGATCATGCTAGTTTCCTCACAAAACCAAAACTATCAAGAACAAATCATGGAAAACCCATTGATTCTTCAAGCTTGTAGCAATATAAAAGATAGAAACGCGTGTCTCTCAAACCTAAAATCCTTTCTTGACAACCATAATTCGGTTAACCAAAAGCCCGAGTCAATCTTGAGAGCTGCCCTAAAGGCAACACTCAACGAGACACAACTAGCCATGCAAACGTTCACCAGGTTCACCTCGTTGTCTTCAAGTTTGCGGGAGCAAATTGCGATTGAGGATTGCAAGGAACTCCTAGACTTCTCAGTTTCTGAGCTTGCATGGTCCTTAGCCGAGATGAGGGAGATTCGAGCCGGTTCTCAAAACCCTCATTCCCAAGGGAACCTAAAGGCATGGCTAAGTGCTGCCTTAAGCAATCAAGATACTTGTCTTGAAGGATTTGAAGGCACAGATAGACACCTTGAGAGCTTTATAAGGGGAAGTCTAACACAAGTAACACAACTCATTAGTAATGTATTGACTTTATACACTCAACTACATACCTTACCTTTCAAACCACCAAGAAACTATGGTGCTAAAACTAATACCTTCTTTCCACATTGGATGACGAAAGGTGATAAAGATTTGATGGTTGCGAATCCGAATGGGATGCATATGGACGCGGTGGTGGCGTTGGATGGGTCTGGACGTTATCGCTCCATTTCTGAAGCGATTAGTGATGCGCCTGATCATAGTGACAGGAGATATGTTATATATGTGAAAAGGGGAGTTTATAAGGAGAATGTGAACATGAAAAAGAAGAAGACCAACATAATGCTTGTAGGGGATGGCATTGGAGCCACCGTGGTGACCGGAGATCGGAACTTCTTGCAAGGATGGACTACATTTCGCACAGCCACTGTTGGTAAGAAGCTTTAACCCACTGTTCATAGCATGTAGTATTTCAGATCTTTTAGGGTTTTCTTTTATTATTTTTTGCAATAGATAGTGCTTTAACTGACATCTTGCATGAATCCCTTAATATGAGTGTTTAGCAATTCAACAATTATAAATAGAAATTGGAAAATCACGTGATCATGGCTATTTTGATTAAAGTTTTTATACAAAGCCATTTGTATAAATTAGAGAAAGTTTTACAAGATAAAATTAGATCCATGATTAAAAAAAAAACAGACTTCAATCAATTTTGTTCACACAAATTTTGGAGATTAAAGCAACTCATTTAGATACTTTTTAGCTTTTGTAAAGTTAAGTGATTTAATCTTCACTTTTATACTAATGGCCTTTTTTTCATATTTTGTGTTTTAAAGCCGTCTCCGGTAGGGGCTTCATAGCAAGGGACATCACATTCCGCAACACAGCCGGTCCGCAGAACCACCAAGGCGTCGCACTGCGAGTGGATTCTGATCAGTCCGCCTTTTATCGGTGTAGCATGGAAGGCTACCAAGATACCCTCTACGCACATTCCCTCCGCCAATTCTACCGCGAATGCACCATTTCAGGCACCATCGATTTCATATTTGGCAACGGTGCAGCCGTCCTCCAAAACTGCAAGATCTACACTAGAGAGCCTCTTCCACTGCAAAAGGTCACAATCACGGCTCAAGGCCGCAAGAACCCAAATCAGAACACAGGGTTTTCAATCCAAGATAGCTTTGTTTACGCCACGAAACCTACTTATTTGGGGAGGCCATGGAAAGAATATTCAAGGACAGTGTTCATGAACACGTACATGAGTGCAATGGTGCAGCCACGAGGGTGGCTAGAATGGTATGGGAACTTTGCATTGAGCACATTGTGGTATGGGGAGTACAGGAATTATGGTCCGGGTGCGGGATTGTCCGGGCGGGTTCGATGGCCCGGGTACCACATGGCTATGGATGCATCGACCGCGGATTCTTTCACTGTCCGCCGTTTTATAGATGGTTTGGCATGGTTACCGGCTACTGGAGTAACATTCTCAGCTGGTTTATCTAATTAACTGAATTTTTTTATGGCTGGTGTTGGATATTGGCAAGCTGTTAACGTGATTATTTGTTAGATCAACTTGTGGTTATATACTGTGATACATATTCAATTTAATCATACTAGTTAGGTACATATATAAATTCATATGTGTTTTTCAATAATGAATTGATGTGGATTGCTTATGTGAATAAGAAAATATGGTATAAATGTTTTGCATTTCTTAGAGCATCTCGGAATCTTTGATAGTTATGAAATTAGAATAAAATTATCCTAAAAAAAATCTCTTAAATTTAAGAAATGTACAAAAACACAATGGATCGTAAAATATAATACAATGTTGAGAAAATATAACACAATGCCGAAAAATATAACACAATGTCGAGTGCAAAAAGACACAATGAATCGCAAAAAATACACATTGACGTAAATATAGAAAAAACACAATGTTAAACAAAAAGACACAATAGTATAAACAAAGTTTTAAAATCTACTAGCTATAAATCCAAAAGTGAAAACCTAAAATCTCATATCGTAGAGTTCGATTAGACGGTTCCAATACCGCTTGAATGGACTCAATCGTAGTCTGTTTGATACCCTTCTTACGACTTCTTATTTTCAGAAGACTTTGTATTTCATCCTAACCCTAGGAAATTAATATCATTCTTTACAGACATCCAATTATATTTTGATGAGTTGAATACGATTTTAGTTTATACGGGTTGATCCAAATAACCATTGGTCCACAGTTTAATTTTATCTTTTTTTAGTTTAGTAGTTGATTTTGTATCAATTAAAGTTTCTCCTACTAGCCCTATCCAAATTTAAAAGACTAAATATACCTTTTTATAACTAAATAACACACACATATGAATGGTTCAAATACAAAACGGAAAAAGTGTGTAAAAGGATAGGAAAGTTATATGGAGCATTGATCTATCAATTCAAAGATTGAGATTAGGTGCTCATATCAATGCTTTAAGAATCTTACAATTGCTAATAAAAACAAGTGCTAAAGGGCAAAATAGGAATAGCCATAATTGTTGATTTTTTAAGCAACTTCTCTCATTTTGTTTCAATGTTCATAACTTTTCATGCATTAACAATTTTAATAAAAATCACATCATAAAACGAACATTCTGTTATCTTTAATTTGAGTATGATATTGCAATAGTTTTTTTCTCATTAACAAAATTAGCATGCTAAGTGATTACGCAATTGCATACCATTATCTTATTGCGTATTATGCCTTATTTTCAAAACAGTTATAACATAATGTAATTATGTAACGTTACATGATTACATAGTGTTACGTAATTACATGAATACATACGTTGATATGTGATTACATATTGACCACAATGCCCCTAGCCTAAAGTATAGATGTCATATTGTAGTGGCTCCCTACCTTCGCACGCATTTTCTCATTTGTATAGGATCCTGTCTCAGGACATGATTAGGGATGACAATGGGTCGGGTTTGGGACGGATTTAGGTAATCCCAGCCCCAAACCCAATGTAACGACCTGCTTTTTCGTACTTTCCTTAATTAGAAAGCTTGTTTTGTATTTCTACTTTTGGAAATCTTGTATTCCTTGTAATCGTCTTTTCGATGTATCGTTGTAAAATCCGAGACTTGCATCATAATAAAATTCGTTATTTCTTACAATTTATGCTTTACATACTCGTACATGTTCATACGTTGAAATTCATAATACATTTGATACCTTATTTGTAATTCTTGTAAACATGTGATGAACTTGCAAATACGTGACATACATACTCAATTTATACGATTATCACTCATGTTTATATGCTTACGAATGCTTATTCATGATTCTATACTTGTCCTTATATTAAAGTTACTTAAACCCCCCCCCCCCCCTTATAATATGCATTTCATACCTAAAACACCTCAAAACTTAATATATACAACAACAGGGACTAAATGTGACAAAATGCAAACTTTTGGCCCGGATACACCAGGTCGCGCCCTGCGACCGAACCCCCATCTGCCCGTCGCGGCCCGCCGGGGACCATGATCTGCAGAAAAATAAACTCAGCTCTTGGATTGGGCAATTACGTGTTAGTTTAGTTGTGTTTTCTTCATTAAAACACCACCTAACTCACCCTAAACCTCACATATAAAACCCTCACTTCCTCCACTCTTTTCACACTTTATAAACACATCAATCCTCACTCAAAACACTCTAAATCGGTAGCAAATTCTCAGATAAAAGTCAGATCAAGGCAGAATCAAAGAAGTTCCAAAAGTGAGTTCATACTCACCTTTCTTCTATCTTTCTTCACTTCTTCTTTCTCAACAAAGTATGGAACACCTCTAGAAGTGTTTCCACAGGTTTTCCATGAAAAACCAAGGTGGAACATCTCCATTTTGAGGTCCAACTTTCTGTTTTGGAAGAAAACTTTATAAAACCTTCTTTAATCTTGAGTTTTCTTCAAACAAACCTATGTTCTTATGCTCCTAATCAAGTCTATGATTAGTGAGCCTAACTAAGGTTGTTTCATACAAATTCGGAGGTGTTTATTCACTCCAAACTTTCTGTTTTGTAAGAGTTTTAACCCACAAGTGTTGTATCCTCCAAGCTTGTTCTTGTAAGAAGACCTATGTTGGTTGTGTGTGATTATTTGGAAGCCTTGGCTATCCTACCTTCAAATCACCACCTCACTTGATGGTTTGTCCCTTGAATAATATGTGTCTTTCATTTTCATTTTATTTCATTCATGACCATCCTTGTTATCCTTGTGACAACTTGTGCATTGGTGAATCTACGAAAGAGGTTTCAAAGGAAGGTTATCCTCCTACCTCCATGCATGACTTCCATGAAATTCCATGACAAACATGTTGGACTTATTATATACCTATATGCTATATATAAAATATATTAAATAACCGAACCCTTGATGATAATCAAGTGATTATTTGTCATGGTAATAAGTTATATTATCTAAGTATTTAACTTCTCGTTACGATTCTAATGGGTATCTTAACCCATGAAATCACATCAACCCATACGGGTTTTATAGTGTCAAAAACGAGTATTAAGTCTAGATGATTACTTTCTCATATATATACTTTTGTGTACTTAAATTCCGAATCTAAATTCTCCGTTGTCATCTAAATACTCACACACCTATGTTTCCTCGTGTAAGAGAACTCGGTGTTCCATCTCCAAACCAACAACTCTTCACGGATTAACAAGTGGAACCTTGCAAAACCGTGAGTACACTTAACCCATTTCCGATTAAACACTTTGGGTTGTAACATGTTAACGTACTAAATTCACAAACACATACTTAAACATATTTTATGCTCAATCCGTTATACACGCTACTTTATATACTTAGGTTCATGCTAGATTCATACTTTGCTACTTGTCATTAACTTAACTAGCCCAAACTTAACATATATAGCGCTATAGGAGTAGCACGCCGCCCGTCAGGGTCTTGTTAAGTCTTTTTATTCATAACTAGTCTCGTTACTTTTGTGACGAGGGACACTTATAATTCTTGTAGACACTTGGGGTTTGACATTTAGTATTGCATGCTAGTTTACCTTGTATATAGTTGCCATGTGGATTCGAGTAAATTCTTTTCATACTTATGCTATATATATACAAACTTGTGTACTCGCCAATGCTTTTGCGTTGAACCTTTATTTTTAACATGTTACAGGTTGATGATTGATGCTCGTAATGAATCTAGTAGGGATGACTAGAAACACGCTCAAGATACTAGATTTAAATATTTTGTTATGTTATTATTGTTGTATTTGCCATTTCGATGTTGTACTTGTACTTTTTTCGTTTTATTTGACAATTTATGAGTATTAATGAAAATCAGTTTTGAATTAATTATTGTCGCAAATAGCGTTATGTGTGATGAGCAATCTATTTCGTCTCACTCCGATGATTCCGTCATAGGTTGGGGTGTGACAGATTGGTAACACAGCCATAACTATAGGGAATTAGGTAGAATTGCCATGTTCGACCTAGTCTATAGTAGGTACCATACTTTTAACCATTCTTGCTATTCGTTTAAAATACTATTTCTTTCTATTTGCTTCTTTCTCTTCTTTTTGTCTTAATATTTACAATATGTCTTTCCTAAGACATTTACACAATACACGTTGAAGACTTGAAGACACTCGTAATACAAACGAGACGAGTTTACCAAAATAGGCGTGAAACCCATAATTTGGTAAATGACTCTCATTCCGCTTATGCTTTATTTTGCACAAAATTACGCTAATCCACTACCATCCATCAATCATCACCATCAATCCAAACTGTCACACCCCAACCGATGGCGGAAACATCAGAGCGAGACGAAATAGATCGCTCGAGACATCATAACATTAATATTTGTGACAAGTATTTAAATAATGGATTTATTTCCTTACTAAAATTTATTTTACAAGGATTGAAATCAAATACAACAACATGAAATGCAAGAGTTACAATACACTAAGAATACAAAATTTAGATGTGTATCTAGGCATCCTACTATGTCACATGCATCATCAACATCATCTCAAAACCTGCAACATGTTTTAAAAGTGTAGTTCAATACAAAAGTATTGACGAGTATACAAGTTTGGTGTAGTAGCATAATAGTATAAAAGACATGATAATGAACAATCCACGTGGCAAACCTAGTTATCAAGATTAACATATAAACTGGCATGCGATTTACAAGTAAACCCTCTATTTACACAAGTATGAATGAATGATTAACTTAACATGACCTCAAGAATACGGGCGGTTCGTTACTCCTATAGCGCTATACATGTTAAGTGGAGGCTCGTACGAAGCTAATGACAAGTTCATCACATAAAAATCACCCAGAAAACACAAATCAAGCATAACAAATAGTAAGCATGTATTGGATTGTTTGTTTGTATATTTGCATAAGAATATGTATACTAAGTGTGTTTTGTATATGAAAACATGTTACACCCAAAAGTGTGAAAACCGTAAAATGGGTCAAGTATACTCACAAAATTGCTAAGTCTTCCGATTATCCAAGTGTTGACGAGTGTATGAGATTAGTAGGATGAATGCATAAGGGTTAGAGTTCAAGGTACGTTTAGAGTCGAGATTCAGAATTAAAAAGAATACTCATACTTGACACTATGAAACTCAAAGGAGTTTAAATGTTTTCATGGGTTAAAGTACCCATTAGAATCGTGACGAGTATTATGTTCGTAGGTGGTGTAACCTACTATTTTGACAAATAACCATTAGGTTATCATCAAAAGTTTGGTTATCATAAATATTATATACATTATATAGGTTATATCATAGATTATAAGTCCAAGATTATCACAAGAATGTCATTGAAGTCATGTAGGAGGTAGGAAGATAAATCTTCCATTTAGGTACCTCTTGTGTTTCACCAATGCACAAGTTGTCATAGACAACAAGGATGGTCGTGAATACATACAATAAAGAATGGAAATACATACTATCTAACTATCAAAACAACAAGTGATGTTGTCACACCCCGACTTTCCACGTGTCACCGGTGGGCCCGGTGGGGGAGTATCGTGACGTGGTTGGCAACATGATAGTCAAACAACACAATATATTTAAATGCACAGCGAAAGCAAAAGATAAATATCATTACTTTTCCGTATATAAAGTAATATTCAATATTACAACGGAAAGTAAAGGATCCACAGGCGGATCTTAAAACATATCATTTGTTCAACAGACTTTAGACGCCTAGAACTTGCAAGATTTCCTTATTAGCGCCCTGAGCTTCCAGCCAATTATGTTCAGTACCTGTCACTTAACCCTTTTGGAAAATACGTCAGTTTTCACTGGTAAATACACTCAACCGACTCATTTTGGAAAATGATTGAAAATTTGTTTGGATGCACATGGCACAAAATATATTGACACTTTGATTAAAATGCACAGAGGCAAAATTAATCTTTTATACTTGGAACAATTATAGTTATAACCTTGTATACAGATTTACATGTTCGTTGTACGTTCAGGGCCCGATGTAGAAACCGAGTCAAGATTAACAGACACGCCACAAGTATAGGCCCACAAGAGAGTGAGATACCGTTTCCCTTATGCAACTGTCAGGTGTACGCCTACACCCCGTGCATAAGACGTGGCCATTTTATAACACAATGATGTCAAGGATATCCGGAACATGGTCATTAACCCCTAAGGCTTTTATTTCAAACAATACAGATTAAACCGGGATACCTCAATAATTTAACCTTCATTAAGATTAAATATTCAATACCCGACCAAGCGGTATCATTATACCGTATTCCAAGCCCGTATAGGGAAAATAAGTTAAGAGTATTTACCTGAGCTAGCTCCTGTCTTAAATAGCAAGAATCTAATAACTCAGCCGTAGTCACTTAAGTAAGCGTAGGTACAATTTACCGGAAAGCTCTAGTCTGGAATGATGGTATAAATAATTAATTAGAATGCTAACGGGTCTTTAATTAAGCCTAAGCTTAGACCGGTTAGTCTTATAGGAAGATACGGTTCGTACGCACTATTAAGCGAAGACCGGAGTAGAATGTGATTTAGACCCGACAAGTTTGGAGACTTGTATAATATGGGTAAACTAAACACATTCTGGATTTTGAGATAAAACCGATAAGGTTTGACCCGTTTCGGCTAATTTATGTAAACTTGTTACATAAACCGAACCGAACGCGTAATAAGCGTAACGGGTATTCATTAGAGCCATCTACAGGTTTCCTAAGTTAATTATGCCTCAAATATGTTGTGACATCAGTAAGATGTCTTTCATTATGCCCGAAACGAATTTAAACACAAACTATGCCCCGTAGGGGTAGTTTGGTCATTTTAAAGGTTGTAAAAGAGTTTAAATGTTTAACTGAGTTACAGGTCTGATGTAAATAGCAAACATACTCAATTTGATGAGTTATAACAGTAGGCTAAAGCATATATGTGAAATTTATCATTTTTAACCAAACTATGCCCCGTAGGGGTATTTTGGTAATTTCACATAAGCCGAAAAGCTCAAAAACAAAGTCTGAGTTAATCAACCTTTGCTTACTGTTAAAATATCATAATTTGCCTCATATATCAGTAGGTATCAACCCGGGTATGTCCAATATGATTTTAAGACATACTATGCGTTAAAAACGCTAATTATGGCGACTAAAGGCCATTTCCGGGTTCTATACTTAAATCTGATATTTTTATATTTCCAGAAGGCTTAAAATAATTTATTAATCATATTTGATCAGTAGCAAAAGGTTTGGAGTCGTTTAGATAAGTAAAACTCATTTTATGGCCCGTAAGGGCAAAACCGACAATTACCGGATTAAGCCTACGACTACTAGTTATGCTCAGCCTAAAATTAATTAAAAATCTTTAAAAATCCCAAAATAATATATAACATCAGCGGGTAAAAGATTTGATATCAAAAAGTATGTTTAACTAAGCTATACGCTAATTACGCCATTTTATTAACATAAAGCTTTAATTTAGCGACAATGAGCATAACTCTTAATCTACAAGTCAAACTGATGTCAAACTTTGCATACAAGTTTATATATCAGTGACTAAGGTTTCTACACTTTTACATTTTCATAAATCATGATTTAAGGTAATAAGGGCATAATGGTCAACATATGGGCAATTAACGGAATCATGCGTATTAATCGGATAACTAATGAGCCGAGGTGTATAATCACAGAGGGTTATACTAGCATGTAACCTGGTCCAAATGAAGCTCTAAGGTATTTCTAAAACATACCTAAACGGGTCAGAACTGAAGTCAAAGCAAAAGTCAAAGCTTTGCGACTTTCGGTTCCGAACCGGGTCTAAACAGGAAATAGTCGGGTTGAACATGTTTAGACATGTTCTTACACTAATTATTAAGTTATAACAATAATCAAACAGGTTATATATGATCTAGATAGCTAATTATGCCTAAATGACATTTTAAGCAATATGTTGACTTTTTAAGTAAATGTTTGACCCGACATTTGATCTGCTTAGGATGGTGATCAGGGGAAACCCTTTTGGGGTTTTATTACCCACATAAATACCATTCTAAAACTACTTTTATTTCGAGATAAGACTGAGTCATTAGTGACTAATCTCGAAGTCAAACCGTAATTACGACGGTTTGACTTTTAGCTAATTAACTAAGCTAAAAGCAATTAGGGAAAGATTAGAATACTTACTGAGGTCCTATGCACGAGATATGATCACTAGGAAGCACCTTGAGCTCCAGAATCACTCCAACAATGCAGAGAATGTGTGTGAAAGAATGTTGCACATGAAGGGCCTTATATAGTTGGATCACTCACCATAAGAGCTTGACAAACAAGTCTAGGATCATCCATAACCATCCAACATGTGTCACTAAGGCTTAGGGGTTGTTTTAGGGGTCAAGGGATGAGGAAATTCGGTTTAAAGTTGCTCACAAACTCACCTAGCAGGCCCCTATTCGCAAAATTCGTTTTCTGCCCAGATATGGCAGTGGTGTAGCGCCACTGCTAGAGCTTTCAAGCTCGCGCTACGCGAGCCCCTATGGGGTCAGCCATACAACTTTCTGATATTTGCATTTTCAGTCCTTGGCTCTTCAAACGTCGAAAAGACTTTTGTTTCTTGCATTTTCTTGCATTATGATCCTTCAACCTTGATCTATAAGAGCTTTAAAGTATATACCCACTTCGTTAAATCCCCGGGTAACTTTATTGTTACCCGAAAAGGCCTAACTTCCAACGTTGACGCTTTAACCCCTTGCACACGAATTTGGTCACAACTTTCTCATATGTTGACGAAACTTTATGAAATTTTAATCGTGTATTCTAGTGAGCATAATTAACCGTTACAAAGCTTCGGATTTGTCAAAAGGTCACTCAGAGGTATAAATTAAACATATTGACACTTTTAACCCTTGTAGTTTGTAATCTCTCACTTTTAGCTTCGTATGATCCATGATTTATTCGTTTGAAGGTATGAGCATCGTGTAGGGTTAATGTACATTATATTTATTCACAGTTGACACTTAGAGTACGTATTTCACATACTTTCCATGTTTGTCAACTTTAGTCCTTTTATAACATTCTTTCACACGTTCAGACTTTATGACACGTGTCAACACATTATAGGACGTGAATTTTCGAGGTGTTACATCCTCACCCCCTTAAAATAAATCTCGACCCGAGAATTACTGAAATAAGTAAGGGTACTTTTCTTTCATCGTGGATTCAACCTCCCACGTGAATTCGGGACCTCTATGGGCATCCCATTTGACCTTTACAATAGGTACATGCTTCTTCCGAAGCTTCTTTACCTATTGATCTTCAATCGACAAAGGTTCTTCCTCAAATTTTTAAGCTCTCATCTTTATGCACATCCGTATGTGGTATAACCAGTGATTCATCAGCGAAACACTTCTTCAGATTGCAGATGTGGAACACATTGTGAATTCCACTGAGCTCTTTTGGTAAGTCTAAATTATAGGAAACTGACCCGACACGTTCGATAACCTCGAAAGGTCCTATGTATCTCGGACTCAGCTTGCCTTTCTTACCAAACCGCATCACTCCTTTCCAGGGTGACACTTTCAGTAGGACTTTGTCACCTACTTCGAAGTGAAAATCCTTACGCTTAGGATCAGCGTAACTTTTCTGCCTACCTCGGGCAGCTTTGAGACGGTCACGAATCTGGACAATCTTGTCCATCGTTTCGAACACTATCTCTGGTCCTGATAACTGGACATCTCCAACTTCCGCCCAACAAACTGGCGTTCTACACTTTCTACCGTATAATGCCTCGAAAGGCACAGCCTTAATGCTGGTATGGTAGCTATTGTTGTAGAAGAATTCGATTAATGGTAGGTTCTTATCCCAACTACCACCCAAATCGATCGCACATGCACGTAGCATGTCTCCCAACGTTTGGATAGTACGCTCACCCTGACCGTCCGTCTGAGGATGGTAAGCCGTACTAAAGTTCAAACGTGTGCTCAAGGATTGCTGGATAGCTGATGGTAAATTCTTAATCGTTGCCTAATTGGAGTTGCGGCATGTATGCATAAGCAATATGAACCGTCTTTCTTATTTAATAATATAAAACCCTCAGAAGATTGAGTCAGGCTATATGTGCCTATATCTTAAAACTTACTAAATCAGGGTTTTGATTTTTCCATATTCGATATGGAGTTTTCATAATACTCCAGCCCACAGCGGGATATTAATCTTAGTTCTACCTGTCTTCCAGGAGGTAAGCAGGGAAAACTTATGAGAAGATAATTAAGATACAAGGAGGCTACAGAGATTTTCCATATCTCAGGCTCCAGTTCATCCATCATTATTCGTGTCAAATGAGTGACACCTTTATGTTATAAGTCCCCGAATTCCTTAATCGAGAACATTTACTTGAAAAAAAATTCCATTTTTGGATATCTTCTTTGAATACTACTAGTCGACTTTAGTACAATATGACCATTGGGATATCTCAGGGGTTCCATGTATTAAACCTCCATGCTGATCAGACATGGAAATAATCTATGGGACACACTAGGATACGCCAATCCTCATATGACACTTTTATCAAACATAGTTTGGCATTCGCAGGCGATAGAAAACAATGAAGAAAATAATTAAAATAACATATGTTGTCGCACTCTATGCAAAGAAAGAGTGCTCTTAGATTTTCGGAAGAATTCCTTGCCGATCTATAAGAATCGGTTACTATGGTTTCCTTGGTAGTTATACCTTGTGGATGATAATAAAAATTTTGCTAAGTTTATGGTTCATGAAGATTTATTATTGCCTGTATAAAAAAAACAGGACACTTAGCAGAAATTATTATCGATAAATGATAAGGAAGTTTATTGTACAAGTGCTTATATTTAATTAGAATGGAGATTTTCACAAACTAGGCACCTAGCTCAGTTGGTTAGGCGCGCGAAAGGGTGCGGCCGACCTAGACCCAGGTTCGAATCCGGGGACGGCCAGTTCCACCATTTTTTTATGTTTAATATTAATTACTCGTACAGATACCTGTAATCATGAGAGTTGTCTCTTAAGGAGTCTTGATAATTAATTGCTTCTTATCACCCACGATATGGGCTTGATTTTTCGAGGCAACTATCGATTTTTATCACTATATTGAGTCCTTATGTATGCAACCAAAAGTTTGCTATAAGGGTATTAGAAAGAGTGATTTCTAATAGATATTAAATATCAATATAGGATTTGTTGGAGCATTTTCTAAAGTAACATCGGTCACTTCCTACCGTGCATTAAATGACCGGAGTCTTAATCAGGTGGAGACAACAGTTCTCAACCTTTATCATTCATAATATATTTATATGTGCCAATATCAAATAAGTTTCTGCATAACTGTTTGATAAGGAAAGGTACATATTATACTATTTTTATTCTGCACCATCTCTTGGCGTTCATCCTGACAACTCGTGCATTTGTTCTCTTGGCCTACTCGGGCTTCTTCTGATTCCTAGGGCAGTTGGTCTTGATTTGCCCCTTCTCGTTGCAACCATAACAGGTTGCATCTTTCAACTTCTTGCAATCCATGGTTTTATGTTCCCTAGACTTGCAAATTCCACACGGTAGAGGCTGAGATTCAAATCTGCATTTCCCAAGATGGTATTTCTTACAGGTTTCGCACCTGGTCTTCTCTCCCGACTGCTGGCTGTCTCTCTTAAACCCGGAACTCTTCTTATCTTCAGAGTTCCTCTTCCTATCGGAGTGATGGGAATTCTCATCCTCCCTTTTACGCTTTCCGTCTTCCGAGACTTTGGCAGCCTTGTTTCTAACCACATCGAGTGTGAGAGATAGCGACAGATCTGCCACTGACCTGAATGTAGTAGGTCTTGAAGCCTTAACACTGGCTTTTATTTCTGGGGCTAAACCCCCTATGAAGCGAGCAATTCTCTTGGGTTCCGGTGTGATCAAATAAGGAACCAATCGAGACTTGGTATTGAAATTTGTAAGGTATGCTTGACAATCTAAGTTCTCCATGACTAATGTAACAACTCTCATCAAAAGTCATACTTATTAAATTAATTAGTCTAAAAAGAAACCCTAATTGAGAGACCCAAGTGATTCTGAACAAAACCTGAAATTTTCATAATTTTCAGAATCAGGATTAGGGCCCCTAAAACTCAAGGGGGGTAAACCCTAGTTGATAATTATCTTCAAAATTCGTTGGCAATTTACTGAAATTTGAGTGTAGCAACTCAGCAAGGCTAGTCCCAGTCGTGGCTAGTCTATAACCCTATTTTTCAACCCATACGCACCGTAGCAAGTTATGGCCTACGATGCGCAGCCAGTTTAAATGGCATACGATGCGCAGGGGATATTTGGCTACGATGCGCAGGGCTTCCAAATTTTCACCTATAAATAGCAGACATTGGCATTCGTTTTCTGAACAATTTACGTCGACATAATTCTCACAAATACACTGCTTTACGTTCTGTTATTCCAAAATTCAAACCCCGGGTATCGAAATTCTGCTACAAAACAGGGTATTAGCACAATCGCTGCTACGATTCATTTATCCGAAGATCAAGATATCCAATGCATGTTTAAATGCCGCCCACATTAGGGTTATACTTTATCGTTCGTCATTAATTTGACGGATTGTCGTTAATTCGATAGGTAAAGTATTATACTTTATCGTTCGTTGTTAATTCAACGGATCATCGTTAATTCGATGGGTAAAGTATTATACCTTGTCGTTCATTGTTAATTCAATGGATCATCGTTAATTCGATGGACAAAGTATTGCATTTTGACATTCATTGTGATAATTTGATCCCGTAAATTATCGTAATTGCTGGATTGATTACTAACCCAGTTTTGTGTGCATTATTTATATTAGGTTAACAAGGCTAAATCATAGATTAGACTCTGACCATATTAAATCAGCAATGTGAGTCATTCTCTCTTTTTATCAAAATTGTTTACAAAATCATGTTTATTTTCAAAGTTATAATTACGGGGATTAAGTCTTTGTAATCACCAAATTACAGCCGGTATGTGGGGTATTGTGCACAGTATTACAGTTTTATCACTTTAGGTGGGCGAACCTAAATTTAGTGATATTCGTCATTCATTGGGGCAGCCAATGGTGATATGACCACAGTCACCGTAAAGATTCGAGTGACAAATACTGTGGGTAGTTGGATTGATATCAGAAACATTGTAATCGCTCTTAATACTGTAAATTATAACAAATGTGTCATTTTAGTAAATAGAATGATTCACTCAGTATTTCCCGCTGACAAAACCTTTTTCAAACATGTTTCAGGTGATCTGTTGTAATTCAGGAAAAGTGCTGGGAAGCATTTCAAGCTTACTGATAGTGGCTCAATATAAAATAAATAAATACTTTTGTAATATCACGCTTTATAATAAAAATATAATATTGTAAATTATCGGGGTTATCCCGAATTGTGAAATAAAATAATCGGGGAAAAATTTTAGCTTTAAGCGATCCTGTTTCCGCTGTTAAACTCAATTAAATCAATACCGCAGTATTTCTGTCCCGCGGCTCCTGAAACGGGTCAAACCGGGTCGGGGGCCGTGACAGAAAAAGGTGGTATCAGAGCCACTGGGTTAAGCTGATTAAGTATTTAGAAATACTTAATTTTTCCTGATTACAGCCACTGGGTTAAGTATTTAGAAATACTTAAATTTTCCTGATTACTATTATGTGATTATTTGTATTATTAACTGATTATTTGATTATTTGTTAGTTACAGAATGGGTAAGAAAAAGCTGTCAAGCATTTATCTTAAATTAGAGAAAACATCTAATGAAAAAGGAAGTCCATCCCGAACCAAATCCTCAAGTCAGTCTGAAATCCCTGAAGAAGGAATATTCGTGCGTAAGGCACAATACGAGGAATCACTTTCTCCTCAAAGGAGGGAAATGATTATTAAGAAAAGTAAAGAGAAAATCCAAGAAAAGAGGATTAAACGGGAAACTCAGGAATTAATTGATAAATCACCTTGGGAAGATAAACTAGATGAGAAATGGGCAAATTTATATATGCTAGCTACAGTAGCAGAAAATATAAATCTTTAAAGTATAGCACTCTATTCTCATAAATCTAGAAACCTTGTGTGATAAATAAAACTTGAAACCAGAGTGTATCAGTTATCTTTGTAAACAGCTAGTACACAGTGTGTAATAAATTACAAAGTTTATTTGTAAATTTTAACTTAGTATTTTATGCATTTTGCATATATGCTACATCAGCATGAGTGAGATAACCGAAGATTTCCAGAATCTTAATCTTTATCCCGTAACTGTTGAAGCTTCCAAAGAATATATTAGCTACTATCCCGATGTTGAACAACCAGTAGAATTCAAGGTTCCACCGTTGAGCAAGCCGAAACAAAAGAAAAGAACTTATGTAGGATGGAGGAAAATCCGTAAGAAGAAGCCAGCTAAGAAACTGCCCAAAATAAATAATCCTTTGAAAAAGGGAAAAGAAGTTATCACCGGAGAGAATTCTAAACCACAAATGGAAACTGGAGACAAAAAGAAGGATAAGGAAATAGAAGTCCAAATGGAGGAAATTACTAAAGAAGTAATAATGGAAGTTGGGCAAGGGTCTATACCAGCTCAGAGAGAAATCGGGGAGAGTTCCAATCCAACCCAGGAAAGAACTTTTCAGGAGGAGATAGATTTTCTGTTGGAAAACTGTGAGACAATTCAACCTGTCCAGACAAATCTTTTTACCTATCCTATTGAAAACCAATTCCCTATGAATTGGGAACCAGCAGCAATTCCCGATCCAATAGTTCATTCCCAACCCATAGGAATGGACGAATGGTGGACAAACGATTGGCAATTTCAAAATATTGTCAATGATCCTTACACTTTTCTTCCACAATTCGATCCAGAACCATTACCTAATCCACCCATGAGTACTGAAAATATGGCCGAACTTCGCCACTTTGGCGAAGAGTTGTTTGATATGGGAAATAGAATGAGGGAGATAGGTGGACAGATTGCGTGGAAGTACGACGAGAGAGAAATGCGTTTTTAACAGCAAGTAACGAAAGTTAGAATGATGATAAAATGGTAGTTGTAAAATAGTACTAATAAAGTTTGTCTGTAAATACCCAATAAAACTTTGTATGATATCTGTGAGTAATGATGCATAATAGATATATATAAATGAAATCGAAAGATCGATTATTTTGACTTTATCTGTATTATACAATTTTCTGATTTTTTTGTATATAATTATTATTTGTCAGTTACTAATAAAATTTATATATATACATTATCAGATGGCAAACAGTAATGATGAACCTATTAATGAAGTTAATCATTCTGAACAACATTCAAGAGATCAATATATGACTCGGCAAGATATCGAAAACATTGTTGCTCAAGGGATAGCCAATGCTATTCCAGCATTCGTCGCTGCTATAAAGAATCCACCCGAACCACAACAACTTGTTCCGAGCAAACAGATTACTGAAGATAACTTCAGTAATAGTGTAAATGGAGGCAATAAGCATGATAATCATAATAAGGAACCACATCAAGCTCCATTAACCAAGAAAATGAAAACTGCAACGCCTGGTTGCACTTTCAAAGAATTCCTTGCTCGTAAACCCACTGAATTTGCAGGCAATGAAGGAGCAACTGCATCACTGCGTTGGTTAGAGAAAACCGAAGCAGTTATTGCAATAAGTAAATGTGGTAAAGATGATCAAGTCATGTATTCATCCAATCTGTTCAAAGAAGGAGCACTCGAGTGGTGGAATACTGTGTTACAATCAAAAGGAAGAGCAGTAGCTTATGCTATGACTTGGGAAGAATTGAAGGGTTTGGTGGAAAGAAAATTCTGTCCTGAGTATGAGAAGGAACAGATGGCGAATAAATTTCTAAATCATCGGATGATGAGTGTGGACTGTCGCGGTTATACCTCGACATTCTTCAAATATGCTAGAATGGTACCAACATTGGCTTCGCCAGAACCGGTACTTATTTCTCGCTATATTTGGGGGCTAATTAGCGAAATCCGCAATATTGTTAAAGCTGCGAGACCTCGCACTATTGATGATGCGGTAGAATTAGCCAACACTCTGACCGATGAATTGGTACGTACAAGAGACGAAGATAGGAAGAAGGCAATAGCTCAGAAAATTACCCAAGGATTTCGTGTGGGTAATAATAACAGCTTCAAGAGAAAAGGAACAGGGCAATCTCAAGGTCCGTCATTTTGCAGGAAATGCAAAAAGAAGCATTTTGGAAGATGCGATAGTACTTGCAATTTTTGCAAAGCTGTAGGACATCGTGAAGAAAACTGCAAAAAGAAAACAGTAATCTGTTTTAATTGTGGTGAAGCGGGGCATTACAAAACAGAATGTCCTAAATCGGTCAAACCAGTAGACAACAAACCTAAGGCGACCGAAGGAACTACTAAGAAGAATGCCAGGGCATTTCAGCTGACCACGCAAGAAGCAGAACTTATTCCGGATGTGATAGCGGGTACGTTCCTAGTTCACAACGTATATGCAAAAGTATTATTTGACTCTGGTGCAAACCAAAGTTTTATAAATACTTCATTCTGTCAAGCTCTTAGTTTACCTTTAACCAATATTAGGCAGATTTTTACTGTTGAAACTGCAGACGGAAATTCAGTTAAAATAGATAAAGTGTTGCAAGAAGGAAACATAGAACTTTTAGGACATAAATTCTCTGCAAGACTATTGCCGATGAATTTAGCTGAATTTGATATTGTATTAGGAATGGATTGGTTAGTAGCCAACCATGCTAGAATCCTTTGTGATCAGAATTCCATAGAAATTCAATCACCTACCGGAGAAGTGATTAGGATTACAGGAGATAAACCACGGAAACCCATGAAGTTCATATCAGTAATGCAAATTGCTAATTATGAACGAAAACAAGGAATAGTGTATATGATTTCAGTAATCATTAGCACTAAGGGAAAAGATCTGAAAGAAATACCAGTAGTATCGGAATACTCTGATATATTTCCAGAAGATTTACCAGGGTTACCTCCAGATAGGGAAGTAGAATTTAGGATTCATTTAATTCCAGGAACTACACCGATAGCCAAAGCACCTTATCGGTTAGCACCTACAGAAATGTTAGAATTGAAAAAGCAATTAGATGAATTACTAAGTAAAGGATTCATACAACCTAGCTCATCCCCTTGGGGAGCGCCAGTGTTGTTTGTAAAGAAAAAGGATGGTTCAATGAGAATGTGTATCGATTATAGAGAATTGAATAAGGTTACAATTAAGAATCGATATCCATTACCTAGGATTGATGATTTTTTTTATCAACTTCAGGGGGCTAGATATTTTTCTAAGATAGATTTACGCTCTGGATATCATCAATTGAAAGTACAAGAAGAAGACATACCTAAAACTGCTTTCAGGACTAGGTATGGTCATTACGAGTTTACAGTCATGCCCTTCGGGTTAACGAATGCACCTGCAGCATTCATGGACATGATGAATAGGATCTGTAAACCGTATTTGGATAAATTTGTAATTGTTTTCATAGACGATATACTTATTTATTCCAAAAGTCAGACAGAGCATTGTGAACATCTTCATGCACTCTTAACTTTGTTAAGAAAAGAAAAGTTGTACGCCAAATTCTCGAAGTGCGAATTTTGGCTAAAGGAAGTGCAATTTTTAGGACACATGGTGAATCATGAAGGTATTCATGTAGATCCTGCTAAGATAGAGGCAATTACCAAATGGAAGGTTCCACAAACAGCAATGGAAATTAGAAGTTTTATAGGTTTAGCTGGATACTATAGACGGTTTATTAAGGATTTTTCCAAGATAGCCGTACCATTAACTAAGTTAACCTGTAAAGCCACTAAGTTTGAATGGGGATCTAAACAGGAAGAAGCCTTTAGGATTTTGAAACAGAAACTAACCAATGCACCAATCTTAGCCTTACCAGAAGGAACTGAAGATTTTGAAGTATATTGTGATGCTTCAAAATTAGGATATGGATGTGTGCTTATGCAACGCAAGAAGGTAATTGCGTACGCATCAAGGCAGTTGAAAAAGCACGAAGAGAATTATACAACTCATGATTTGGAATTAGGAGCCGTAATTTTTGCCCTTAAGATTTGGAGACACTATCTTTACGGAAGTAAATTTACTGTCTACACTGACCACAAAAGTTTAAAATACATATTTGGGCAAAAAGAGTTAAACATGAGACAAAGGAGATGGATGGAAATCTTAAGTGACTACGACTGTGATATTCAGTATCACGAGGGAAAGGCAAATGTAGTTGCAGATGCCTTAAGTCGTAAGTATTATGAGAAACAACGAAGGGTTCGTGCTCTTAGATTAAATTTACAAATAGATTTAATGGAACAATTGAAGAATGTTCAAACTACAGCAATCAAGGATGATGCTGAAGGAATGAAAGGACGAATCAAGGAATTAGAACAAGGAGCAGATGGAATTTTGAGATTCCATAAAAGTAGAATCTGGGTACCTAAGCAGGGAGACTTAAGACCTAAGATTTTAGAAGAAGCTCATAAATCTAGGTACACTATGCACCCAGGAAACAATAAAATGTACCAAGACTTAAGGAAGAATTTCTGGTGGATAGGAATGAAAAGAGACATAGCCAGTTATGTTTCTAAATGTCTTACTTGTTCACAAGTTAAGGCAGAACATCAGAAACCTTCAGGATTACTACAACAATTAGAGATGCCAGTATGGAAATGGGAACTTATAACAATGGATTTTGTTACTAAGTTACCCAAAACCAGAAAAGGTAATGATGCGATTTGGGTAATTGTGGATCGATTAACCAAATCTGCTCACTTTCTACCTATGAAAGAAACCTTTAGTATGGAAAGACTGGCTAAATTGTATGTAGATGAAGTTGTATCCTTACATGGAGTTCCACTCTCCATTGTTTCGGATAGAGATAGTCGTTTTACTTCCCATTTCTGGAAAAGTTTCCAGCAAGCTATGGGAACTCGACTAAACCTAAGCACTGCATATCATCCACAAACAGACGGACAAAGTGAAAGGACGATCCAAACTCTAGAAGACATGCTCCGAGCATGTGTAATAGACTTTGGTGGAAGTTGGGATGATCATTTACCATTAATTGAATTCTCCTATAACAATAGTTATCACTCAAGCATTGAAACCGCTCCATTCGAGGCACTGTATGGAAGAAAGTGCAGAACTCCCGTTTGTTGGGCAGAAATAGGAGAAAGTCAGTTATCAGGACCTGAAATAGTGCAAGAAACAACTGATAAGATTACTCAAATCAAGGAAAGGCTGAAGACTGCTCGAGATCGTCAGAAAAGTTATGCAGACAATAGAAGTAAGCCGTTAGAATTCCAAGTTGGAGACAAAGTAATGTTGAAAGTTTCTCCTTGGAAAGGAGTAGTCAGATTTGGAAAGAAAGGAAAGCTAAGTCCAAGGTACGTAGGACCATTTCCAGTGATCCAACGTATAGGACCAGTAGCTTATCGTTTACAATTACCAGAAGAATTATCTGGAGTACATAATGTATTTCATGTATCCAATCTCAAGAAATGCTTATCAGATGAATCTCTGGTAGTACCTCTTCGAGATATAGAGGTAAATGAAAAGTTGAAATTTGTTGAGAAACCTCTTAAAATTGAGGATCGAAAGATCAAATTTCTCAAACACAAACGACTAGTTTTAGTCAAAGTCAAATGGGATTCAAAGAGGGGAGCTGAATATACTTGGGAACTGGAGTCAGAAATGAAGAAAAAGTATCCACACTTATTCCAGTAAATCTCGAGGACGAGATTTTCTTAAGGTGGGGAGAATGTAACAACTCTCATCAAAAGTCATACTTATTAAATTAATTAGTCTAAAAAGAAACCCTAATTGAGAGACCCAAGTGATTCTGAACAAACCCTGAAATTTTCATAATTTTCAGAATCAGGATTAGGGCCCCTAAAACTCAAGGGGGGTAAACCCTAGTTGATAATTATCTTCAAAATTCGTTGGCAATTTACTGAAATTTGAGTGTAGCAACTCAGCAAGGCTAGTCCCAGTCGTGGCTAGTCTATAACCCTATTTTTCAACCCATACGCACCGTAGCAAGTTATGGCCTACGATGCGCAGCCAGTTTAAATGGCATACGATGCGCAGGGGATATTTGGCTACGATGCGCAGGGCTTCCAAATTTTCACCTATAAATAGCAGACATTGGCATTCGTTTTCTGAACAATTTACGTCGACATAATTCTCACAAATACACTGCTTTACGTTCTGTTATTCCAAAATTCAAACCCCGGGTATCGAAATTCTGCTACAAAACAGGGTATTAGCACAATCGCTGCTACGATTCATTTATCCGAAGATCAAGATATCCAATGCATGTTTAAATGCCGCCCACATTAGGGTTATACTTTATCGTTCGTCATTAATTTGACGGATTGTCGTTAATTCGATAGGTAAAGTATTATACTTTATCGTTCGTTGTTAATTCAACGGATCATCGTTAATTCGATGGGTAAAGTATTATACCTTGTCGTTCATTGTTAATTCAATGGATCATCGTTAATTCGATGGACAAAGTATTGCATTTTGACATTCATTGTGATAATTTGATCCCGTAAATTATCGTAATTGCTGGATTGATTACTAACCCAGTTTTGTGTGCATTATTTATATTAGGTTAACAAGGCTAAATCATAGATTAGACTCTGACCATATTAAATCAGCAATGTGAGTCATTCTCTCTTTTTATCAAAATTGTTTACAAAATCATGTTTATTTTCAAAGTTATAATTACGGGGATTAAGTCTTTGTAATCACCAAATTACAGCCGGTATGTGGGGTATTGTGCACAGTATTACAGTTTTATCACTTTAGGTGGGCGAACCTAAATTTAGTGATATTCGTCATTCATTGGGGCAGCCAATGGTGATATGACCACAGTCACCGTAAAGATTCGAGTGACAAATACTGTGGGTAGTTGGATTGATATCAGAAACATTGTAATCGCTCTTAATACTGTAAATTATAACAAATGTGTCATTTTAGTAAATAGAATGATTCACTCAGTATTTCCCGCTGACAAAACCTTTTTCAAACATGTTTCAGGTGATCTGTTGTAATTCAGGAAAAGTGCTGGGAAGCATTTCAAGCTTACTGATAGTGGCTCAATATAAAATAAATAAATACTTTTGTAATATCACGCTTTATAATAAAAATATAATATTGTAAATTATCGGGGTTATCCCGAATTGTGAAATAAAATAATCGGGGAAAAATTTTAGCTTTAAGCGATCCTGTTTCCGCTGTTAAACTCAATTAAATCAATACCGCAGTATTTCTGTCCCGCGGCTCCTGAAACGGGTCAAACCGGGTCGGGGGCCGTGACAACTAATGTCAAGAATTCAGTCTCAATCTTCTCAACTTCATGTTGAGGACAGTAATTTTCTTTGATAAGAGCAACGAACTGATCCCAAGTCATCTCATACAAAGGGATCTTCCCCGTAGCTTGAATGAGAGACTTCCACCATGCTAGTGCCTCTCCCTTGAATGATTGGGATGCATACTTCACTACATCCCTCTCAGCGCATCCGCTGATATCCACAATAGTATCCATCTCGTCCAGCCATGTCATACAGTCAATGGCTCCTTTCTCCCCTGTAAAATCCCGGGGTTTACATGACACAAAGTACTTGTAGGAGCAACCCTTATCACGGGGTCCTTTATTCAGTATGATTTGTTGAGACGGATCACTGTGATGGTTCGAGGAGCGACGATCGTCATCTCCATTCTTGGGATCATCTTTCTTGGGAGGTGGCTTGATGTGAGCTTCAGAGTGTGTTTTAGGCTTTGAAGGCTGTGTAGAGTGGGTCCTACTTCGAGTACCACTGTATTCCTCATACTGCCTATCCAAAGCCTGTGTAACAGCGTCGTCTATGATCGCTTTTAATTCGGCACCCGTTAACGTAATCTGGGCGTTTACATTTGGCTCCACTGGATGGCTATTACCCTCGTCTGAGTTAGCCATTACAATTTAACTGTTGCAGAAAACAAGGGCAATAGTTTATTTGGGAGTTTATTATGGAATTGCCCCTTAGGGAAATTCGTTAACCATGGTAAACAGAGGCCACATTTGGTTAATTTATTTATCATGTTTATTTAGGATTTCTATAATAATTTATCCTAATTATAAAACAATAACAGTTTTATTTGTGGCACAAAAGGCCTAGTCTCGTGGACATTTTTATTTAACCTATGATTTCAAGGAATCATAATATTAAGGTATACTGGCACAATAGGCCTGGTCACAAGGACATTTACAAATTTTGCTCTATGATTTCAGAGAATCGAGGCACTAAGGTTTTTAATAATAGCACAAATGGCCTAGTCGTGTAGACAAGTTTAATTTATAAGCCATGATTTCAGAGAATCGAGGCATTAAGGTTTTAATAATAGCACAATTGGCCTAGTCGCGTAGACAAGTTTAATTTATAAGCCATGATTTCAGAGAATCGAGGCATTAAGGTTTTAATAATAGCACAAATGGCCTAGTCACGTAGACAAGTTTAATTTATAAGTCATGATTTCAGAGAATCAAGCCTGGAGGTTTGAACCTAGTTCATTACCTTTTTCTGACAGGGAGTCATTGCTACCACTGTTCTTTGGCTCATGTAGAAATGAGCAAGGCCCGTAGGCATTTTATTACCACGTATGGTTAAAATATGATTATTTTAATTGATGATGTAAACCCAGGATTTAGGGATCATTAAACTGGGTTAGGAATCTTTTGAAGAATCCTTAATTACGTGTGTGATTCCCAACGAATCACATCTGTCAAGAGTGTTAACATATTTATAGATGTTAACAGGGATTCGAATCTTTTAAACAGGTCTTACCATCTTGGCCCGGTCTTAAAATGACCCGAAGGCTAGGTTTCACTTTTAAGATTTTTATTAATATTTAACGCAGAAAAAAAAATTTCTGAATTGAACTGTTAATAGGGATCTGAATCTACATTGAGGAACTGCCATCTTGGCCGGTCTTAATATGACCCGAAGCTAGGTCTTGTCCTTTTAGATTTTGCCCCTTTATTATAATGGTAGATCTTGCAAAAGGAATGTTATTAAGGATCAAAATCTAAATTGAGGAACTGCCATCTTGGCCGGTCTTAATATGACCCGAAGCTAGGTCTTGTCCTTTTAGATTTTGCCATTTTATTATAATGGTAGATCTTATAATATAGGAATGATATTTTTAAACTTAATCGTTCCTTTGAAATTTAAACAAATATGGGGTTGCCCTAAATGGGACTTCAAAAGAATAATGTCGTCCTCGGAGGGACTGAATGATAAATATGTCCTTATAAGGACTATATACGGAAACGTTCTTCAGCAAAAGGAGTTTCTTCTTCATTCAATTCCTGAATGTTTTCTCCGTGGTTGCACGTTTCATCCTGGTCGCGGTACAAAGCTCAGCATTTCCAGGCTCCAGATGTGGAGAATTCTTATTACAGCTTCTCTGCTTAGCGACGTATCCAATAAAAATTTGAAGTGAAATTTCCAGATTAGGATTGAGATTATTCCTATGTTAAGTCTAGACTCAAAAGTTTAGATATGTGCAATTGTGTAACTGAGATTAAACACAAAAGGCTAGTGTTTAATTCACTCAGTGTTGGCTCTGATACCAACCTATCACACCCCGACTTTCCACGTGTCACCGGTGGGCCCGGTGGGGGAGTATCATGACGTGGTTGGCAACATGATAGTCAAACAACACAATATATTTAAATGCACAGCGGAAGCAAAAGATAAATATCATTACTTTTCCGTATATAAAGTAATATTCAATATTACAACGGAAAGTAAAGGATCCACAGGCGGATCTTAAAACATATCATTTGTTCAACAGACTTTAGACGCCTAGAACTTGCAAGATTTCCTTATTAGCGCCCTGAGCTTCCAGCCAATTATGTTCAGTACCTGTCACTTAACCCTTTTGGAAAATACGTCAGTTTTCACTGGTAAATACACTCAACCGACTCATTTTGGAAAATGATTGAAAATTTGTTTGGATGCACATGGCACAAAATATATTGACACTTTGATTAAAATGCACAGAGGCAAAATTAATCTTTTATACTTGGAACAATTATAGTTATAACCTTGTATACAGATTTACATGTTCGTTGTACGTTCAGGGCCCGATGTAGAAACCGAGTCAAGATTAACAGACACGCCACAAGTATAGGCCCACAAGAGAGTGAGATACCGTTTCCCTTATGCAACTGTCAGGTGTACGCCTACACCCCGTGCATAAGACGTGGCCATTTTATAACACAATGATGTCAAGGATATCCGGAACATGGTCATTAACCCCTAAGGCTTTTATTTCAAACAATACAGATTAAACCGGGTTACCTCAATAATTTAACCTTCATTAAGATTAAATATTCAATACCCGACCAAGCGGTATCATTATACCGTATTCCAAGCCCGTATAGGGAAAATAAGTTAAGAGTATTTACCTGAGCTAGCTCCTGTCTTAAATAGCAAGAATCTAATAACTCAGCCGTAGTCACTTAAGTAAGCGTAGGTACAATTTACCGGAAAGCTCTAGTCTGGAATGATGGTATAAATAATTAATTAGAATGCTAACGGGTCTTTAATTAAGCCTAAGCTTAGACCGGTTAGTCTTATAGGAAGATACGGTTCGTACGCACTATTAAGCGAAGACCGGAGTAGAATGTGATTTAGACCCGACAAGTTTGGAGACTTGTATAATATGGGTAAACTAAACACATTCTGGATTTTGAGATAAAACCGATAAGGTTTGACCCGTTTCGGCTAATTTATGTAAACTTGTTACATAAACCGAACCGAACGCGTAATAAGCGTAACGGGTATTCATTAGAGCCATCTACAGGTTTCCTAAGTTAATTATGCCTCAAATATGTTGTGACATCAGTAAGATGTCTTTCATTATGCCCGAAATGAATTTAAACACAAACTATGCCCCGTAGGGGTAGTTTGGTCATTTTAAAGGTTGTAAAAGAGTTTAAATGTTTAACTGAGTTACAGGTCTGATGTAAACAGCAAACATACTCAATTTTATGAGTTATAACAGTAGGCTAAAGCATATATGTGAAATTTATCATTTTTAACCAAACTATGCCCCGTAGGGGTATTTTGGTAATTTCACATAAGCCGAAAAGCTCAAAAACAAAGTCTGAGTTAATCAACCTTTGCTTACTGTTAAAATATCATAATTTTCCTCATATATCAGTAGGTATCAACCCGGGTATGTCCAATATGATTTTAAGACATACTATGCGTTAAAAACGCTAATTATGGCGACTAAAGGCCATTTCCGGGTTCTATACTTAAATCTGATATTTTTATATTTCCAGAAGGCTTAAAATAATTTATTAATCATATTTGATCAGTAGCAAAAGGTTTGGAGTCGTTTAGATAAGTAAAACTCATTTTATGGCCCGTAAGGGCAAAACCGACAATTACCGGATTAAGCCTACGACTACTAGTTATGCTCAGCCTAAAATTAATTAAAAATATTTAAAAATCCCAAAATAATATATAACATCAGCGGGTAAAATATTTGATATCAAAAAGTATGTTTAACTAGGCTATACGCTAATTACGCCATTTTATTAACATAAAGCTTTAATTTAGCGACAATGAGCATAACTCTTAATCTACAAGTCAAACTGATGTCAAACTTTGCATACAAGTTTATATATCAGTGACTAAGGTTTCTACACTTTTACATTTTCATAAATCATGATTTAAGGTAATAAGGGCATAATGGTCAACATATGGGCAATTAACGGAATCATGCGTATTAATCGGATAACTAATGAGCCGAGGTGTATAATCACAGAGGGTTATACTAGCATGTAACCTGGTCCAAATGAAGCTCTAAGGTATTTCTAAAACATACCTAAACGGGTCAGAACTGAAGTCAAAGCAAAAGTCAAAGCTTTGCGACTTTCGGTTCCGAACCGGGTCTAAACAGGAAATAGTCGGGTTGAACATGTTTAGACATGTTCTTACACTAATTATTAAGTTATAACAATAATCAAACAGGTTATATATGATCTAGATAGCTAATTATGCCTAAATGACATTTTAAGCAATATGTTGACTTTTTAAGTAAATGTTTGACCCGACATTTGATCTGCTTAGGATGGTGATCAGGGGAAACCCTTTTGGGGTTTTATTACCCACATAAATACCATTCTAAAACTACTTTTATTTCGAGATAAGACTGAGTCATTAGTGACTAATCTCGAAGTCAAACCGTAATTACGACGGTTTGACTTTTAGCTAATTAACTAAGCTAAAAGCAATTAGGGAAAGATTAGAATACTTACTGAGGTCCTATGCACGAGATATGATCACTAGGAAGCACCTTGAGCT
Source organism: Helianthus tuberosus (assembly GCA_030545235.1). Lineage (NCBI taxonomy): Eukaryota > Viridiplantae > Streptophyta > Magnoliopsida > Asterales > Asteraceae > Helianthus > Helianthus tuberosus. The sequence goes on from CM060383.1 coordinate 107,051,016, forward strand.
CCAGAATCACTCCAACAATGCAGAGAATGTGTGTGAAAGAATGTTGCACATGAAGGGCCTTATATAGTTGGATCACTCACCATAAGAGCTTGACAAACAAGTCTAGGATCATCCATAACCATCCAACATGTGTCACTAAGGCTTAGGGGTTGTTTTAGGGGTCAAGGGATGAGGAAATTCGGTTTAAAGTTGCTCACAAACTCACCTAGCAGGCCCCTATTCGCAAAATTCGTTTTCTGCCCAGATATGGCAGTGGTGTAGCGCCACTGCTAGAGCTTTCAAGCTCGCGCTACGCGAGCCCCTATGGGGTCAGCCATACAACTTTCTGATATTTGCATTTTCAGTCCTTGGCTCTTCAAACGTCGAAAAGACTTTTGTTTCTTGCATTTTCTTGCATTATGATCCTTCAACCTTGATCTATAAGAGCTTTAAAGTATATACCCACTTCGTTAAATCCCCGGGTAACTTTATTGTTACCCGAAAAGGCCTAACTTCCAACGTTGACGCTTTAACCCCTTGCACACGAATTTGGTCACAACTTTCTCATATGTTGACGAAACTTTATGAAATTTTAATCGTGTATTCTAGTAAGCATAATTAACCGTTACAAAGCTTCGGGTTTGTCAAAAGGTCACTCAGAGGTATAAATTAAACATGTTGACACTTTTAACCCTTGTAGTTTGTAATCTCTCACTTTTAGCTTCGTATGATCCATGATTTATTCGTTTGAAGGTATGAGCATCGTGTAGGGTTAATGTACATTATATTTATTCACAGTTGACACTTAGAGTACGTATTTCACATACTTTCCATGTTTGTCAACTTTAGTCCTTTTATAACATTCTTTCACACGTTCAGACTTTATGACACGTGTCAACACATTATAGGACGTGAATTTTCGAGGTGTTACAGATGTGTGGATTGAAGGTAGGATAGCCCAAGCTTATCCAAATAATCACACAACTTCAAGCTTTAAGCTTGTTCATCACTTATGGGTTAAAACCCTTTTAAAAATAGAAAGTTTAGAGGATTAAAACCTCTGAATTTGTATGTTACAACCTTGTTTTTAAGTACACTTAATCATAGTCTTGATTAGTTGCATAAGGACATAGGAATGTATGAAGAAAACATGAGTTTTCTTCCAAAAGATAAAGATAAAAATGAGCATAATTATAGGTGCACTTTGGACCTAAAAAATGGTGAGGTTTCACCTTAGTTTGCCCAATCAAACTTGTGAAAACCTTCCTAGACGTTATCCAACTGTTAATAAGAAAGAAACATGAAGAAAATTGAAGTAGAAGTGAGTTAAAACTCACTTTTTATGGCTGGAACTTTAAAAAACGTAGCTAAAACTCAGCTGAGTTTGGGAGGGTTTTTAAGTGTTTGGAGGCTTGTAAAAGTGGAATAACGAGTGGGGAAGTGCTTATTATATAGGGAAGGGATTAGGGTTTCAATGGGTTGGGCTTTGGAAGTGTTTAGAAGAGGTTAAACCTTGAAACAAGCCCACAAAACCCAACATAATGGGGTTGTTTGGCGCTGGCTTTAGGGGCTGCCATCATCTTTTTTTTTACATTATAATGTACATTTGAGGTGCATTTTATATAAATAACATGTTACATAAAGTGTAGTTTATATCTCACATGTTATCAAGGCCCAAAATGATTAATAAGCATGTTCTAATTACACAAACATGTGAATAAAATAAGTGTGTGAAACATAACATATGTAATAAGTATGAATGATTCATATTCAGGTATTAATCAAGTGAAGGTTATGTAACTTAATCTTATAATCAAATAACCATGTGATTGAATGTATGGAAGATTTACGAATTACAAATACACGATCGTTGTTTATGAGTTAAACTTATGTTTAGGGGGATTATGTAACAACAAACGTACGTATCAAAGTAAAAACAATGTATAAATGATGTATAAAAGATTCATTTCATTACGATCTATCACACCCCGACCACGTAAAACAACAAATCGTGACGGAAACGTCGGGGAGTGTTGTAACAAAATTATTGTTTCAAACCATGGATACAAAGAGTTTCATTTTATTGAATATTAAACATTGTCTTAAAGTTAAACAAGCAAGTCAAACATAGTCTATCATCGTTATTAAATCACTAAGGCCTCGTCCAGTCCTAAGTGAGCACGCATCCTATTCGCAATCAACATTAAGTGACACCACCTGAAACATATGTAAAAACAAAGTCAGCAAAGAAATGCTGGCGAGCACATAGTTTTTGTGTGAGTGTCAAATGCATAGCTCGTTGAAATATCTCGTACAACTTTGTTATTTGAAATTTGAAACCTTGTTTTGTAAAATGTTTGTATTGTAAAATGAATAACCAAGTCAAAACAGATTGGTTATAATTTATAAACCTCGATGCCATGAATCTTAACCCAAAACATTTGTTTTCGTAAACCAAATCATAAATCGTCCTCGTAATAAAACTCGTATGGTTTATATCGTTTAGTAAACCTCGTTGTGTAACATCGTTTAACTCGTTCTCGTTATAGATCATTGTTCACTTGTTTAAATCGTTCAAAATTGTTCAATCTTTCAAAATCGTTCTCGTACAAATCGTTCTTGTTTTTAATTTGTGAAAACTACTTTTTGTCGTCTTGATAATAACATTCAAACCTTTGTGACTCGTTCATCATTCAACTCGTATTAACAAACCACCAAAGGTTAAGTTAACAGTTATCAGATTCAGTCGTTACCCACCTAACCCACACATAACCATGGGCGAAGTCAGATAACGGGATTTGTCAGATCCCATGGTACCATAACCTAATACTGGTCGGCTTGATAAATGCTAATGAATGTCATTCGTTATGTAACTACCACCAACAAGTTCGTTCACATTATCGAAATCGTTATTAGTTTTGTATAAACCATCTCAATCGTTTTGAAACCATCGTTAGAATATTGAAATCGTTTTGATACATATGAATCACCCCAAAACAATCGAAAACAGTAAAAAGATAGGATCTATGTACTCACCTTTGGGTGCGTTTTTATACGTTAACACAATCCCTCAAATTTTTTATTCGTCCTAAATTAAATAAGAATGATTTAATAATAAAAAACCCACAAAATACATAAGTTTCTCCGATACTTAGAATTTTCACATAATTTTGAGATTTTTCTCAAAAAGTTATTATTTTTTATTATCTTGGTGTATTTGTATATATGTACTTGAGCGTAATACACATAACCTTTTCAAATCTAACACATTATCATACATATATTGTAAAACCCATAGCACATTGTAACACATAAAATAACCCATGAACAACCCATTCTAGTGTATGCTCAAAAACATTTATCTTAGCGTTTCGGTAAGATTTTTGGGCGTCGGAAGTCACGTATGACTAACCAAACACCAAGTAAACTTAATATAAGATAAATTACTTATTTTTATAGAAAAAATATCAGTTTGGTTACTGATCTAAAACAGTTTAATAAAAATCCTCCGAAAAGGCGATTTTTTGATCGTTTTACCGCATAGTTTTGCATCAAACGTTACCCGAACCATCCCAAATCGAAACGACTTGAAATTTTAACATAACCCATGTTATTTTCTGCATAAAATAATGGTTATACTCATGATAGTGCAGGTCTTAAATAAAGCACATAAATCATGCAAATTTCACTTATTTTACCACTTTTTAAGCTAGATGTACAACATGCAAAGCTATCAAACCTATGTCAAAGTTTCATGCCCTTATAATATATACCAAATAATGTTATTTTTAGTGTTTGTAACCTGATCTAAAACATTTTTGTCATACAACCCTTTTTTACCATTTCTTGAGCTTTACATCAACATATATTCACATGTACAAGTGTCTAAAGCATACTATCATAACATCATCATTTTATGTTAATCTAAATGCTTCAAATAGGTGATATATTCAGGTTTATTTGCTGGTGTACTTGGATATTTAACATAACATACTTAGATCATCAACCACTTGCATTTTTAACTATTATTCAAGAACAAGCAACAACCTAAACATGTGCTTATCAAAAATAAAGCTCAAAACTCAAACACATATGTATATGTGTACGGTTATACATATACATATACATCACCATTTTTTTTTATTTGTATCATGACCCATTTCATTTTAGATTTCAAGTTTAGTGAAAATCCCAAGATTCAAGAGAAACTTCAAATCATCAAGAACAACCAAGAATCAAAGTATGATTTAAACATAAGTGTTATACCTTCAAGATTCAAGTGGGTTGTGGGAATGAGATTTTGATGATAGGAAGCTTGAAATTACTTGAATGCACCTTGGAAACCCCTTTAGATCTTCACACCAACTTGAAGGTTGCTAGAAATTAGCTTGAATATGAAGAACAAGATTGAAGAAAGGATGAAGATGCTGAGAGAGAGAGGGGGGACGGTCAAGGAGAGAGAGAGAGAGAGGAGTTTTGAGTGTTGTAATCTCTTGAAGGATTATAGAGATATATAAGAAGATATGGTGGATGATATGGGCTAGCATGCACATACACTTGGAATCCAACACTCATGCAAGATCAAAAGAAATATTTGCAAATCTTGGAAAATATATGGTGGGTCCCTCACATATATTACAACCGTAAATATGGGTGGGGGAGGGGTTAAAGTGTAATTTTGATGGTAAATTAGATAGAAACAGGTGTTTAACTGGCTACCGGGTATTTTATCTAGCGTTTAAATCCCGGTTTATGGCGTTCTAACTTATTTTTATTTTTCTATAAAAATAAACTCGCCAAAATATTACTGAAACAAATTTCAGTTGCCAAGACTGGCTGCGTTTTCTGCGTTTTGCCGTAGAAGCACTGTGTCGTGCGGAACACGCGGTACGCGCTTAAACTTGAAAAATAACGTTTTTAGGCGTTTTAATTTATTTTTCAACACGAACCTGATTAAAATAAAATTTTAATCATAACAGAATATTTTTGGGATTTAAATATTATCCGGGCGGTCACCAACGTTCGTTTCGCAGTTTTGTCGTAAATAGTTCTTTAGTCCAAATAAACATGTTTTTGCCATACCGAATCCTTCGAAACTTATTACTAAGTTATGTAAAGGATATTTAGGGTATGTTTGGCTTACGTCATAGTTCCGGTGTGTAAGTCGCGTTAAACTGATTGCATTTATGCACCAGTTTGCGTATAACCTTTCAGAAAGTGATTTAAAGCTCGAAATCGGAATCGAATCAAATTGTAAAATTATCACACACAATAACACATATAATAACACCAAAGCACATTGTTTTATTGATAACCAACATTGGTTTACATTATACGATAGTTACAAAACACAGTTGTCACAGTCTCCCCTACTTTAGGAAATTTCGTCCCGAAATTTTATTTAGAGGAAACTTGTGAAAACAAATGCGGATATTTCGTCTTCATCTGTTCCTCACGTTCCCAAGTAAACTCGGGGCCACGTTTGGATTCCCAGCGAAATTTGACCAATCGAATTCGTTTGTTCTTCAACTGTTTGTATGTACATTCCACTATCTCCACAGGTTTCTCGATAAAGTGCATTGTTTCATCGATTTGAATCTCGTCGAGAGGAATGTGACGATCAGCATCAGCTAAACACTTTCGCAAATTGGACACGTGAAAAGTCGGATGAAAATTTCCAAGCTCTGGAGGTAGCTCTAGTCGGTAGGCAACCTTTCCAATTCTTTCAACAATCTTAAATGGTCCAACATATCGTGGTGCAAGTTTTCCTTTCTTTCTAAATCTCACCACTCCCTTCCAAGGTGACACCTTGAGTAGGACACGGTCTCCGATTTGAAATTCTAAGGGCTTGCGTCGTAAATCCGCATAACTCTTTTGACGGCTTCTAGCTGTCACAAGATTATCGTGAATTTTCTTGATTTTGTCTGTTGTTTCCAGAATGAGTTCAGGTCCAGTAAGCTGAGCTTCACCGATCTCATTCCAACATACAGGTGAACGGCATTTTCGACCGTAGAGAGCTTCGAATGGTGCCATATTAATACTAGCATGATAACTGTTGTTGTACGAGAACTGGATCAGTGGAAGATGAGAATCCCAATTACCACCAAAGTCTATCACGTATGCTCTAAGCATATCCTCCAAAGTTTGAATCGTTCTCTCAGATTGACCATCTGTTTGGGGATGATAAGTAGTGCTTAGATTTAGTTGGGTTCCCAAAGCAGATTGCATGGTCTTCCAAAAATGAGATGAAAACCGAGCATCACGATCAGAAATGATATCCAAAGGAACACCATGTCGAGATACTATCTCATCAACGTAAATCTTTGCAAGTTTATCAGCAGATAGATCCTCGCGAATCGGTATAAAATGAGTTGATTTTGTTAATCGATCGATAACAACCCAAATAGCATCGTGACCTTTAGATATACGTGGTAACTTAGTGATGAGATCCATTGCAATGTACTCCCACTTCCAAACTGGTATCTCTAGCTGTACAAGCAAACCAGAAGGTCGTTGATGTTCAGCCTTGACTTTGAGACAAGTTAGGCATTTCGATACATACAAGGCAACATCCTTCTTCATACCAGGCCACCAGAACTGAGTACGAAGATCCTTGTACATTTTATCAGCACCAGGATGGATAGAATATCGAGACTTCTGAGATTCGTCCATTACCAAGGTGCGAAGATTTTCTTATTTCGGAATCCACAAACGATCCTTGAAATAGAGTAAACCATCATCTTTCCTTTCGAGTTTAAGTTCGATTTGAAGCGGTAGCTCATATTTCAATAAGCCTTTGATCACACAAGATCGTTGAGTTTGAAGGACACGAGATTGAATATCAGATAGAGTTCGAACATAATGAAGCTTGACTCGTTCCTTTCGACTAAGCGCATCGGCTACGACATTCGCCTTACTAGGATGGTAGCGAATCTCGCAATCGTAATCGTTTAAGAGTTCAACCCAACGTCGTTGCCTCATGTTCAGCTCCTTCTGATTGAGAATATGCTGGAGACTTTTGTGGTCTGTGAAAACTACACACTTCGTTCCATAGAGGTAGTGTCTCCGGATTTTAAGTGCGAAAACCATAGCTCCGAATTCAAGATCATGAGTCGTATAGTTCTTCTCGTGAATTTTCAGCTGTCTAGACGCATAAGCTATGACCTTACCTCGTTGCATAAGAACGCAACCAAGTCCTAGATTCGACGCGTCACAATAGACAACAAAATCATCGTTTCCCTCAAGTAGAGTTAAAACGGGAGCATCACAGAGTTTCCGTTTCAGTGTTTGGAACGCTTCTTCTTGCTTAGGTCCCCACTCAAAAGGCTTACTTTTCTGAGTCAAAGCAGTGAGTGGAACCGCGATCTTTGAGAAATTAGAAATGAATCGACAATAATAACCAGCAAGGCCAAGAAATGATCGAATTTCTGTAGGTGTTGTTGGTGTATTCAAATCCTTAATTGCAACAATCTTGGATGGATCTACATAAATACCCTGCTTATTGACAATATGACTCAAGAACTGAACTTCTTTAAGCCAGAATTCACACTTGGAGAATTTAGTAAAAAGTTGTTCCTTCTTTAGGAGTTCCAATGTCAAACGAAGGTGTTGCTCGTGATCGGCTCGAAACTTCGAATAAATGAGAATATCATCGATGAACACAATGATGAACTTGTCTAAATAAGGTTTACAGACCCTATTCATTAAGTCCATGAAGATAGCCGGGGCATTCGTCAAACCAAAAGGCATGATAGTGAACTCGTAGTGCCCATATCTCGTACGGAATGCAGTTTTGGGAATATCTTCTTCGAGTACACGAAGTTGATGATACCCAGATCATAGATTGCTCTTGGAAAAGCATGAAGTACCTTGCAGCTGGTCGAATAGATCATCAATTCTAGGTAGGGGATATCGATTCTTGATGGTAAGCTTATTAAGCTCACGATAATCGATACATATTCGAAAAGATCCATCTTTCTTTTTCACAAAGAGGACAGGAGCTCCCCAAGGCGAAAAGCTCAGACGGATGAATCCTTTATCAGACAAATCTTGAAGTTGTTTCGATAACTCTTGCATCTCTGACTTTGCAAGACGATAAGGTGCTTTCGCAATCGGGTTAGCATTGGGTACAAGGTCAATATGAAACTTGACTTGACGAACTGGAGGCAAACCAGGCAGTTCATCGGGAAACACCTCTGGATAATCCCGAACAATCGGAATATCCTGAATACTCTTGCTCTTGCCTTTCTCCTCGGTGACATGTGCCAGGAAAGCAACATATCCTTTTCGCAAATAACTTTGGGCCTTTGTGCACGACATAAGCTTCAATCCACCAGATGGTTTCTCACCACGAACTTCCAGAACATCGCCAGGCGGAAGAGGAATACGAACAATCTTATCGAAACAAACCACCTCAGCATGATGTTTGGTTAACCAATCCATCCCCACGATAATATCGAAACTCCCAAGTTGCATCAGCGTGAGGTCAATGGGAAAAAAGATGGTTATCAAGGTTTAACTGACAATCACGAATAACAGAATCGAGAACAAGAGGTTTACCAGTAGCAACTTCGACAGATAAGGGTTTCCTCAGTTTAGTTCTAGGTATCGCAAGCATAGGTTCAAAAGATAATGAAATAAAACTTCTATCGGCACCAGAATAAAAAAGAATGGATGCAGGTCGATTGTTAACAAGAAACGTACCATTAACCACTTCGTTGTCGGCCCTCGCTTCGTTAGCATTCAGATTGTACGCTCGCCCACGAGCGGGATTCACATTTGCGTTGACATTAGCATTCGGGTTCGCATTAGCATTCGCGTTTGCATTTACTAGCCTCGGACAAATGTTGCGGAAGTGACCAAACTCTCCACAATTGAAACATGAACCCGGTGGGGATCTAGCAGCATTCCCCTGAACTGGAGCTTGATTCTGAACAATCTGATTCTGACCCAAACGACAGTTGTTGGCCAGATGCCCAAACTTACCACACGTTGTGCATTGCCTACAAGCTTGTTGTGCAACATGATGACCATTACAGTGAGCACAATGAGGTGCGGTACCAGCATATGCTTTCTTCGCAGGTGGTTGAGCTGGTGGGTTCTGAGCATTTTGTGCAGTTACTGCAAAATTCTGAGCACCCTTTCGCTTTCTCGACTTCTTCGACGACTCACCTTTTTTACCCTTACCCTTTTCCTTGACAGATTCGGTCGACCTCTTCTTATCACCCTTGCAGGTAAGTTTACCCTTCCTGACTTGCGACTCAGTCAGGGTAGCAGATAACTCGATCGCTTGACGTACAGTAGTAGGATTAACGCCAGTCACAATATCTTGAATGGAATCGGGTAACCCATCGATATACCTCTCTATCGCTTTCTCCAACGGGGTAACCATAGTAGGACACAAAAGACTGAGCTCCTCAAATCGATCTGTGTATGCACGGTGTTCTCCCCCATCTTGTTTTAGATCGTCAAACTCTCTTTCTAAAGCTCGAATTTCATAACGGGGACAGAACTCTCTCATCATGAGAGCTCGAAGCTCTTCCCATGTTTGTGCCAATGCCACTTCGGCACCCCTGTCGCGCATCACTCCGTTCCACCACGTAAGAGCACGCTTCTCAAACACACTTGATGCAAATTCAACCTTACGCCCATTCGGACATTGCACATGTCTGATTGTGTTCTCGATACTTTCGAACCATTGAAGGAGTGCAGTTGCTCCTTGTGACCCAGAAAACTTTAGCGGCTTAGCAGAATTGAAACTCTTAAAATTACATTGTGCATTGTTATTATTATTGTTGTTGTAAAGCTCGTGGATTTGGGTCACAACGCCTGGAAGCACAGCAGCCATTTGCTGATAGACAAGGGCTGCGACTTCTTCAGCAGTAAAAGATTGTGCATCATGTCGAGGAGGCATTGTCTAACAAGGAAATATGAGAAACGAGTGAGGTCGACAATTAGGAAAAACAAAAGAGGTATTGAAAACATCGACGATGTTAGTACACGGAATGTCTGTTGACTTCGTCTGCATTAAGTCTTGGGTCAAGATAGTCAAGATAGGAGATTGAAGTCAAATTAGGGTTTGATATTGTTAATTTCGCTTACATGTACATTGAGTAGGTGATTTCGCTTATTAGGATATTGAGGTTTCGCTCATTAGGTCATCAGGTAGGTTTCGCTTATGTGGTCACTAGAGGGGTTTCGCTTATATGGTCTTTAGGGGATTTCGCTCATGTGTCATGACATTGGAGCGAAATCAGGTTGATTATAAATAGTCATCATGAGCGAACTCAAGTCATTCAATTGTGGAACTTGGAGCGAACCTAGGTCATGCTTGTGGTGTCGAAACTCTGTCAATTTGTAATCAGAAAGCATCAATAAAGAAAGAATTAAAGAGAAAAAGTTGTTTGTAACTTTGCGTACACTGTTTCCGCCTTTATACGTGAAGATGAACGTTCTCAACTGACTTTTCAGGGTCGGAACACGGTCCAACAAGTGGTATCAGAGCTTCAGGACGAGGAGTTCATACTACTACAGCTGATTCGACAAAATTCTCTTACTTCTACTCACTTTCTTTCATAATTTTTCGATTTGAACTGGTTCCTACGGTTGAAACTGCCTGATTTTTTAGTATAACGTGTTAAATACAGTAATAACAAACCCTAGAAAGATTCAGGTTAAAATTCGGACTAAAACATAGTGAAAATCGACTAAAACCTGATTTCGCTTTTTCAGACATTGAGTGATTTCGCTTTTACGGACATAGAGTGATTTCGCTGATAAGGACATATTACTATTTCGCTGATATGGACATTTCTGTTTTCGCTCATAGTGTCATTAAATCACATTTCGCTTATTTGAACATCTGATTTCGCTTATCTGAACATCACCATATTTCGCTCAAAGGGACATTGCCTATTTCGCTCATAAGAACACATAAACTGAATTCGCTTATATGTCATACTGTTGATTTCGGTCATTGTGACATTCATCTGGTTTCGCTTTTGTATCATCACAACTGATTTCGCTTATTAGACATACAAGCTGATTTCGCTTATTTGTCACTGTTTTCCAAAATTTCGAAAATTTTTCTAAGTGTTTAAGTTGATTGAGTTTGTTTGTTTGATCTCAGGTGTTTGAAGATGTCAAGCAACGGTGAAGAATTCTATAACACATTCTACAACGTGTTCACTTCCGAATCAACAGATAGAAGATCTGAGATGAGAGAATATTCAAGAGAGATTTCGGAGAATTTGAAGTTTGAGAACATGTACGGAAGCCAACAGAAGCCACCAAAGCTAATGAAAGTTGAAGATTATCACTGGTGGAAAAACAGATTTGAGGGTTGGGTAAAAGCTTTCGCTCCTGAAAGCTGGTTCAAACTGACAGATGGATACACTGAACCAGTAAAAGAGGGAGGAGAGTTAATAGATCCAAAAGATTTCTCAGACATAGACATAAAAAGTGTTGTGGCTGAATATAAAATGATCACATTCATCAAACAGTCAGTGAGAGAGGATATTATCTCGTTACTGAACAAAAGAAAACTTCAAAGAGTTTGTGGGAAGCGTTAGGGAGAAAATGTGTAGGAAGTAATGAAATTGTTAAAAATAAAAAGAAATTGTTGCGTAAAGAGTTTGATCTTTTCAGTTGTATGAAAAATGAATCTGTTTGTAAAATGATCGAGAGATTTGGGCATCTAAAAATGGAGCTGGCCAGACATGAAATTTCATATTCTGAAGAGGAGCTGGTGGATAAATTGTTTGATTCATTGCCAAATAATCAAGAGTGGCAATACTTCGCTTTAATGTTGAAAAATACAATCAAGTCTGAAGATTTGAAAGTGGATTTGCTGATTGAAAGGCTTGAAAGCCATGAGCTGGAGATAAAGAGATCTAAAGTCAACAATCCAGCTTATCAGCAGAATGTAGAGCTTTACTACAGAGGAAATGTACCGCAGGCTGGGTCTCCAAGAACAGCGTTTTCTGCAGAAAGTTCAAGTTCAGTGAACAATGAAAGTCTTCACAGTGGTTTTCACAGTGGATTTTCTTCAAATACTTCAAGTCAATCTGCTTCCAAGAATTTGTTTCAGTGTAATATCGCAGTGGATCTGAAGAATGGGCAGAATTTCAGCGAAGAGTCGGCAAAACAATAGATGGTTTTCTTGGCATCTGTACTTGAATCATATGAAAGCCTCGTTGCAGGGAAGATTGGCAATACCAACTTGACGAAAGAAGATTATGATCAATTAGACCCCGAGGAGATGGAACTAATGGATATAAGATGGTGCATGGCCAGTGCGGTTCGTCGGGCACAGCGGTTCATGGAGATCACGGGGAGAAAGTCAATTGGTGGACCATCTACCAAACTGGGATTTAATAAATCTAAGATGACATGCTTCAAATACAAACAAAGAGGTCACTTTAAGCGCGAGTGCAGAAATGCGTATGCTGATGATGATTCCGCAAACCCGTTCAATGAAGATTATTACAAGAAAGTGATTTACCATCAGAACAAGTCTGAGCCACCAAGATTGAAACAGCCTGAAGAAAAATCAAGGGCTCTTGCAGTTATATATGACGATGAAGGTTACGACTGGAGTCAAGCTTGCCCTGAAGAAGATGCAGTTGGATATGCATTTGTGGCTGATGCTGATCCTGATAGATGGTGGAAAGCAGACTATGTAAGATGGGAAATTGGAAAATTAAACGAACCATTTAAAGAAGCCCAGAGAGCAAAAAGATGGAATGAAGAGTTGGAATGTTACATGGATCCACGGGGTAATCCAGGTTTTGACCCATCAAAAGTGGATTTCAAAGCTGTAACAAATTTGCTTCCAAGGCAGGCTACTTTCAACACACGAAGGTTATCTGATAAAGCATATCTGCCTGATTTGGAGAAGAAGATAAGAGAGGTTTGTGAAGCAAGTCTACCGAAGGTGGTAGAAATGAAGAAGAGAAAAGAAGAAGAATTGAAGAAGATGATTGAAGAAGTAAAGGCTGTTGTGAAGATTGCTGCTGAAGAGGAACAGAAAGCTGAAGAAGAACAGAAGATAGAAGAAGCTCAGAAAGAAGAAAAGGAGGAAGATCAGAAAGTTGAGTCAGAAGAACCGGTGCTGAATGAGACTGAGGTAAATAAATCTTCTGATCTATCGAATGTTGAATTGGTTGATGAAAAAGAAAACAAATGCAGGAATTGCATAGAAATGTGCAAAGCCTGTATTGAAAAAGATGACATCATAAAAACAAAAGACAATGACATAGTTAAACTTGAAAATGGTTTCACAACAAAATGTAAAGATATGATTGAAAATGAAGAAATTTTGAAACTAAAGGTTGAAAAGCTGACACAAAAATGTCAAGGTCTTTAAAAGGATAATGCTGTTTATAGACAAATGTGTTCAGCAAAATGTGTCGATTGTGTTGAAAAAGAATCTAAATTTCAAGATTTACAAAAACAGTATGATTCTTTAAAGTGGTCGAGTCAGAGAGTACAAGAAGCTTATGATACTTTGAAGAGCCAAGTCAAAAGTTTTGATCAAAGATTGTCTGAAACTTTAGTCACTAAAGAAATGTTTGAAAGAAAGTTTAAAGAAAAGCAAATTGAATTGAACAAGTGTGTTGATGAAATTGCTAATCTTAAACAAGTCTTGGCTGAAAAAGAAAAGATTGTTACAAAACTTCAAAGTTATCATAACTCTTCGTACATTCTCGAACGCATTTTCAACATCACACCAGATGACAAAGATACTGAAAATTGCAAAAAGGGTATTGGTTCAGAATTTCATCAGGTACCACCACCATTGAGAAACAATTATACTTTTTAGGATGAGGAAAAGGTGGCAAAGGGTTTGAACATAGTTGACCAGTTACCTGAAAGTATCGATGTGACTTACTCCAAATCTGATTATGCTAATGATTCGGAGGTGGTAAGTAAGGTTGTTGAAAGCGTTTTGAAAGATGAGTTTACAAAAGGTAAGTCTGAATCACAGGATGAAGATGAAAGAAATCTTTATGATGGTTATCTGCAAAACACAAAATCCGAGAAAAATTTGAATGATGATCCAAAAGGATTGGTTTATACCATGATTGGATCGGACAAATTATTCTTAGATGTTGGATTCCCGATTTAGAATGTGATTTCAGAAAAGGTTGATAAATTTTTCAAAATGGTTGAGATTGAGAAGTCTGAGATTCCAAAGTTTGCTGGTAAAGGTAATAAATCTTTTTATAACAAACCTGGTTTTACGAAGAAAAACATGAAGGCTGGTTTGGGTTATAAAAAGAAACGGAAATGGAATCAAAGTAAAAAAACCAAATTTGCAACAAAAGATGAATTTTGTTCAAGGGAAAAGCTTGAAAGAAGAGGAAAAACTCAAATTGGACTATAGTCAAATGAAGAGTTTGATGCTATGAGAAAGAAACAACAACAGGCCAAGGATGTTTCAAAGAAAGTGTGTTTTAAATGTGATCAAATTGGACATGTTGCACCAAAGTGTCCAAATCCAAAGCCTGTTGATGTTGAAAAACAGAAATCTGAGGATGTGAAACTGAGGTCAACCAGATTTGATTCGAAACAAACTTGGAGGTACAATACAAACAAGTTTGCTTCAAATCAAAATTGGAAATCAAACCCGAACAGGTTCGATTCAAGACAGACCTGGAATTCTCACACACCCAGATTCAGAACAACACAAAGTTGGAGAACATCTGTTGATATAACAAAACCTCAAGAGTTTTGGAAACCTAAAAATGTTATTCAAAATCAAAAGGTTCAAAAAGAGACAAACTTTTACAAAAGAGGTACTCCGGAAGGTCGAATGTGGAGTGCTAAGAAACAAGTGACGTCGGAAAAAGATGAGAAAGTTGAAGTCAACGCTGTAAAAGTTTTAAATGACAAAGAGTTTCCGAAATTAAATGAACATTATTGTGTTGAAATGCCTAAGGTCCAACAGACCTGGGCTAAATTGTTCAAATGATTGATAAAGTTTGAATGTGCAGGTGCTCAACGAAGCTGAAGATTGTGAGAATGGTAGTTGGAGCAGCCTGGCACAGGAAGAGGTTGCAGAACCCTGGTTTGGTTAAACAGGGAGTTTATCAATTTCTGTACATAAATAAACAATATTTCAAAAACCCTAAAAATTTGAAAAATTAAAAACCAAAAATATGTTTTAGTTTGTTAAAATTTGAAAACTCAAAAATATGTTGTTTTTAATTTTGTTTGAATAAATGTTGATTGAAAACGCCGAAACCCTCACGGCTGAACAAACATGATTACTTTCATCAGATTGAAAAACGGTTTTCAAACTGTTAAGATCAATGGGTTGTAAATCATGGGGGTATGTTATATTTTCTGCAAATCAGAGCATGTGAAGCAGAAAATGGATGGCGAGACAAAGCTATCAATGTTGGTTGTCAAATTTTCTTTAAATGGTTTTGCATTTTAGGGGGAGAAATATTGTCAGAAAATCCAAAAACATTAGAAAATTTGAATAAGACAAAAACATGATAAATTCAAAAATTGAGTTTTTGCGTAAAAAGAGGAAATGATAGTACATCAGTAGACAGTTACAGTATGCTAAAGAATTGTAATGATTATATAGCGTTAAACAGTCTCACTGATGATATGTCGATAGGTTTTTATACACTTAGTAAACTTTTTTGGGATATAAACCTAAATTCAAACACTTGCTTATTTCGTGGGGAACACTACTTGGATATATAGGTAACCCCTGAAATCTCGTTTGAAAGGTCTCATAATCTGATATACTAGGTTTTTATACTCAATGATGTCTGGGGTATTATTTCGGGACTTCTGCTGAATGGAAGTTCTGACCTAGTCCTCGAATAATACTTTCCGCAAATGCTTGAAACATAGCATCACCCTCAGCATATATGATAAGACAATAAAATTGCTTAGCAATGCTGTTGTAAAAAAGATCCTCTAAAGGGGACACACCCAAGTTAAGTCATGATCTCTCTGCTGAACGGTAGTTCTGACCTGAGCTCTCATGATTCTTCATAATTTATTAACCCCTTACAGATATCATTTGTGTTATAATTACCTGTAAGACTGAATATTGGGATCTGGATACGGGAGTATATTCAAGAGGTGGGACACATGAATGGGTTTAAGTTCTTAAAATACCTAATTCGTATCCTGAATCAGTTGAAATTTGTATGAAAATTTAAGTGGACAAGTATATCGACAATCTAAGTGAATTGTTTAATTCTTATTGTGTAACTAAGCTCAACGGTACTTGTGACTTGTCATAAACTGATATGATCCTCTAACGCATACTCAAACAAAAATATTGTCTGTAAATATGTTTGTACATATTTCTTTACTGCTTTATATTTTCAGAAAATACAAAAAGATTTTGATTTCTGCTTTATTTTCGACAACCGATGTCTGATTGCTGAGTTTCAAAATCTAAGTAAGCTGATCGTGTTTCTGAAAATAAAACAAGTTCATTAATTTGAAACTTGAAGTTTTAAAATAAAAAATTCAAAAACAGTTTGTGATAACTCCAAGGTCATTAAGTTGGACTTGGATGATTAACTGTGGAGGATTTGGATGCTTATATTGTTATAGAGCTAGTTTCCGATATGATTCGATGAAACTGCCAAATTTATGAGAAGTGATTTTGAGGAGATTGAATTGTCAGATTACGATATCTGGAAGATTAAAATGTTGTTACTTATAGTTGTATGAGTGATTGCAGGTAATCCAGACTACGATCCCGAGAGCAGAGTCTAAGGGGGAGTCTGAAGACAAGCTGAAAGTTAGGAGGAGCTTGTAGACAGAAAGAGAGGTGTCGATCCCTAAAAGCACGGAAGCTTGACGAAAGGGGGAGCCTGCTGATGATAAAGTTGTTGATGATAGAACCAGTGATGAGATCCTGGTGTAAGAGTCAAGTGTGAATCTGATCAAGAGAGTGATGAATGCTTAAAATGTTACAATTTGATTGAGAAGGCAAAATGACCAAGACTGAAGACTCGGAGCTGAAGACTTCGTCAACATCTAAGGGGGAGTCTGTTAGTACACGGAATGTCTGTTGACTTCGTCTGCATTAAGTCTTGGGTCAAGATAGTCAAGATAGTCAAGATAGGAGATTGAAAGTCAAATTAGGGTTTGATATTGTTAATTTCGCTTATATGTACATTGAGTAGGTGATTTCGCTTATTAGGATATTGAGGTTTCACTCATTAGGTCATCAGGTAGGTTTCACTTATGTGGTCACTAGAGGGGTTTTGCTTATATGGTCTTTAGGGGATTTCGCTCATGTGTCATGACATTGGAGCGAAATCAGGTTGATTATAAATAGTCATCATGAGCGAACTCAAGTCATTCAGTTGTGGAACTTGGAGCGAACCTAGGTTATGCTTGTGGTGTCGAAACTCTGTCAATATGTAATCAGAAAGCATCAATAAAGAAAGAATTAAAGAGAAAAAGTTGTTTGTAACTTTGCGTACACTGTTTCCGCCTTTATACGTGAAGATGAACGTTCTCAACTGACTTTTCAGGGTCGGAACACGGTCCAACAGACGAAACATAAGGAAGGCGATCATTTGTTCGTTACCTCGAACAAACAAACGACACGCAGTGACTAATCAAAGTAATGAATCAAAATAATGTATCGCGAAGACATGCTCGCCTATAAGTGAACACTCACCCCAAGAGTTCCCAGGTAAGAGTGAGTGGTCCGATTATGTGGATTTGTACGAACACTCTAGCCTTAGACAGAAAACTTAGGGTAAAGGCATTCACTCTTCTAGTTCGCAAGTGTTCACATTATTTAGACCCAAACTTTGACGAGATTTTGAAAAATCATAAGGCACTAAGCCAAAAATGAGTCAAACTGGAAGGGTTCAAAACCTTACAACGGAGGGTTCAAAACCTAGTAATCAATCATCCTAGAACGGATGATTAATTTTCGAAGCAGATTCGGATTTTGTTTTTAAAATCTAAACGCAAATCAACTTGCGTTGGGGTCCTAGAAAGTTATAGTCTAGGTTAAAACATTACTAATAACCTAATTCCCTATAACCTTTGGCTCTGATACCAACTTCTTCTGTCACACCCCGACCACGTAAAACAACAAACCGTGGCGGAAACGTCGGGGAGTGTTGTAACAGAATTATTGTTTCAAACCATGGATACAAAGAGTTTCGTTTTATTGAATATTAAACATTGTCTTAAAGTTAAACAAGCAAGTAAAACATAGTCTATCATCGTTATTAAATCACTAAGGCCTCATCCAGTCTTAAGTGAGCATGCATCCCATTCGCAATCAACATTAAGCGACACCACCTGAAACATATGTAAAAACAAAGTCAGCAAAGAAATGCTGGCGAGCACATAGTTTTTGTGTGAGTGTCAAATGCATAGCTCGTTGAAATATCTCGTACAACTTTGTTATTTGAAATTTGAAACCTTGTTTTGTAAAATGTTTGTATTGTAAAATGAATAACCAAGTCAAAACAGATTGGTTATAATTTATAAACCTCGATGCCATGAATCTTAACCCAAAACATTTGTTTTCGTAAACCAAATCCTAAATCGTCCTCGTAATAAAACTCGTATGGTATAATATCATTTAGTAAACCTCGTTGTGTAACATCGTTTAACTCGTTCTCGTTATAGATCATCGTTCACTTGTTTAAATCGTTCAATCATTCAAAATCGTTCTCGTACAAATCGTTCTTGTTTTTAATTTGCGAAAACTACTTTTGGTCGTCTTGCTAATAACATTCAAACCTTTGTGACTCGTTCATCGTTCAACTCATATTAACAAACCACCAAAGGGTAAGTTAACAATCATCAGATTCAGTCGTTACTCACCTAATCCACACATAACCATGGGCGAAGTCAGATAACGGGATTTGTCAGATCCTATGGTACCATAACATAATACTGGTCGGCTTGATCAATGCTAGTGAATGTCATTCGTTATGTAACTACCACCAACAAGTTCGTTCACATTATCGAAACCGTTATTAGTTTTGTATAAACCATCTCAATCATTTTGAAATCATCGTTAGAATATTGAAATCATTTTGATACATATGAATCACCCCAAAACAATAGAAAACAGTAAAAAGAGGGGATCTATGTACTCACCTTTGGGTGCATTTTTATACGTTAACACAATCCCTCAAATTGTTTATTCGTCCTAAATTAAATAAGAATGATTTAATAATCAAAAACCCACAAAATACATAAGTTTCTCTGATACTTATAATTTTCACATAACTTTGAGATTTTTCTCAAAAAGTTATTATTTTTTATTATCTTGGTGTATTTGTATATATGTACTCGAGCGTAATACACATAACCTTGTCAACACTAAAACATTATCATACACATATTGTTAAACACATAGCACATTGTAACACATAAAATAACCCATGAACAACCCATTCTAGTGTATGTTGAAAAACACTTATTTTAGCGTTTCGGTAACATTTTTGGGCGTCGGAAGTCACGTATGACTAACCAAACACCAAGTAAACTTAATATAAGTTAAATTAATTATTTTTATAGCAAAAATATCAGTTTGGTTACTGATCTAAAACAGTTTAATAAAAATCCTCCGAAAAGGCGATTTTTGACCGTTTTACCGCATAGTTTTGCATCAAACGTTACCCGAACCATCCCAAATCGAAACGACTTGAAATTTTAACATAACCCATGTTATTTACTGAATAAAATAATGGTTATACTCATGATAGTGCAGGTCTTAAATAAAGCACATAAATCATGCAAATTTCACATATTTTACCACTTTTTAAGCTAGATGTACAACATGCAAAGCTATCAAACCTATGTCAAACTTTCATGCTCTTATAATATACCAAATAATGTTATTTTTAGTGTTTGTAACCTGATCTAAAACATTTTTGTCATACAACCCTTTTTTACCATTTCTTGAGCTTTACATCAACATATATTCACATGTACAAGTGCCTAAAGCATACTATCATAACATCATCATTTTATGTTAATCTACATGCTTCAAATAGGTGATATATTCAGGTTTATTTGCTGGTGTACTTGGATATTTAACATAACATACTTAGATCATCAACCACTTGCATTTTTAACTATTATTCAAGAACAAGCAACAACCTAAACATGTGCTTATCAAAAATAAAGCTCAAAACTCAAACACATATGTATATGTGTACGGTTATACATATACATATACATCACCATTTTTTTTTATTTGTATCATGATCCATTTCATTTTAGATTTCAAGTTTAGTGAAAATCCCAAGATTCAAGAGAAACTTCAAATCATCAAGAACAACCAAGAATCAAAGTATGATTTAAACATAAGTGTTATACCTTCAAGATTCAAGTGGGTCGTGGGAATGAGATTTTGATGATAGGAAGCTTGAAATTACTTGAATGCACCTTGGAAACCCCTTTAGATCTTCACACCAACTTGAAGGTTGCTAGAAATGAGCTTGAATATGAAGAACAAGATTGAAGAAAGGATGAAGATGCTGAGAGAGAGAGGGGACGGTCAAGGAGAGAGAGAGAGAGAGAGAGAGAGAGAGAGAGAGAGAGAGGAGTTTTGAGTGTTGTGATCTCTTGAAGGATTATGGAGATATATAAGAAGATATGGTGGAAGATATGGGCTAGCATGCACATACACTTGGAATCCAACACTCATGCAAGATCAAAAGAAATATTTGCAAATCTTGGAAAATATATGGTGGGTCCCTCACATATATTACAACCGTAAATATGGGTGGGGGAGGGGTTAAAATGTAATTTTGATGGTAAATTAGATAGAAACAGGTGTTTAACTGGCTACCGGGTATTTTATCTAGCGTTTACATCACGGTTTATGGCGTTCTAAATCATTTTTATTTTTCTATAAAAAAACGCGCCAAAATATTACTGAAACAAATTTCAGTTGCCAAGACTGGCTGCGTTGTCTGAGTTTTGCCGTAGAAGCACTGTGTCGCGCAGAACACGCGGTACGCGCTTAAACTTGAAAAATAACGTTTTTAGGCGTTTTAATTTATTTTTCAACACGAACCTAATTAAAATAAAATTTTAATCATTACAGAATATTTTTGGGATTTAAATATGATCCGGGCGGTCACCAACGTTCGTTTCGCAGTTTTGTCGTAAATAGTTCTTTAGTCCAAATAAACATGTTTTTGCCATACCGAATCCTTCAAAACTTATTACTAAGTTATGTAAAGGATATTTAGGGTATGTTTGGCTTACGTCACAGTTCTGGTGTGTACGTCGCGTTAAACTGGTTGCGTTTATGCACCAGTTTGCGTATAACATTCCAGAAAGTGATTTAAAGCTCAAAATCGGAATCGAATCAAATTGAAAAATTATCACACACAATAACACATATAATAACACCAAAGCACATTGTTTTATTGATAACCAACATTGTTTTACATTATACGATGGTTACAAAACACAGTTGTCACATGATCAATGTCTCGGAATTACAATGGCTTGAGAAGAATACGATGACAAAGGAAACGAGTTTCCGAAAAATTGAATTACGATACAAACTTTCTACAAATGGAAAGCTGCGAAAAGCGAGGCGTTACTGTCTCCCCTCCTTTAGGAAATTTTGTCCCGAAATTTATTCAAAAGTAAGACTTAAAAAGGATCTTAGCAAGAGATGGTCGTTTAAAATTGAGACTTTAAAACTTGGGTTGTTTTGAAAAGTATGGAATTTTGAAGAACGAAAAGGTGGGTTTATAAAAAGAGTTCGTTTATCTAAAATGATCTGAGGCATCAAGCATACCTAAAAAATGTGTACGTGCGTGCATAGGCAAAGTGAATTTAAGCAAGTTTTGAATAACTCAGAAATGAGATGTATTAAAAATGTGTTGTATTAAGAAGGGAAATTTTGTATAAAATGGTTTGTATTTTGATTAAAATTGTGGTAATTTGGATGAAAAGTTTTATTGGTTTTAAAGGGTATTGATAATCTCGGTTCTTGAAAGTTGTTCATCGAGAAGGAACGAGAAGGTTAGGTATTTAAAATAAAACGGTTTTGGAGGCAACGGCCAACTACGTGTGTTGTCATATAAACAAGAATGGAAGATAGTTTTAAAAGTAAGGAAGTATTTTAGGATTTGCTCATGCAAAAATATTTGATCATAATGAGGTTTGTATAAAAGACAAAGAAGAATGGAGGTACGAGGGTGAGAGATCCATCCAGTAAACGAATACGAGTATAAGAATGAAGTGTCTATCGGAAAAACGAAAACGATGTGATAAGAATGAAGTCTCATCGTGGATAATCGGATATAATGCATTTGCGAGATGTTAAAGTTTGTATTAGGTCTAAAGGTCTGCAAAACACCGAATTTCTCATGGCATGTTTTATGAAAGTTTGGTAACATGGCGAAAACACTTATATATAGGAAGTACCAGCAGCGTATCCACCATGTTTAGACCACATTACGTCCTTTTCATTACTCGGTGTCGTGTCATGTTACGTCCCGTGTCTTACCATACATAGTAGTACACTCCATGGTTCTCATACGCCTATCACTTTAATCCCGTGTACACCCGCGATTATATTAATCGTCGCATTATCTGCATAGCTTGTACTAATTGTGTATAAATTAGGATATTCATAAAAATAAAAATAAATATAAATGAGTTTAAGCATGTATGGGACCCACGTAAGCGAATCCTTCGGATTCCGCTCGCGTACGGGTACGAATGTACGAAATGAGAGTATGAGCATAAGTATATGTTTAAGTATGAATACGCATGTGAGTATAAGTATAAACATAAAACGTATGGGTATGAATATGAATATGAGTATAAGCATAAAATGTATTGCTATGAGTATGTGTATGAGTATGAGTGTGGGTACAAATAATAAAGATTGTGTGTATAGTATATGTTGAAACATAACGAATTTAAGCATATGAAAATGTTTGAAAAGTTTGGCTATGCAAAACGAATGATATAACCGAAATTGTCGTGATATATCGACTAAAACATATACGATGATATGCATGGTGGTTTGAGCAAAACGTTGAGTTTATCGAATAAGAATAGATTGAGTTTTTTTTTTTTTTTTTTTTGAGTTAAATGCTTGGTTGGTCCCTGTGGTTTCCAAAAATTGCAGACTTGGTCCTAGTGGTTTACTAATTACACGCGTGGTCCCAAAACTTGTCAAAAATGCACTCGGTTGGTCCCCAGCCCTAACATCAGTTAAATTTCTCAGTTAACTATGTGTGAAATGACTATATTACCCCTGAAAGCCTAATCATCTTCTTCAACCTCTTACCCCTGAAACCATAGATTCGCTGTATCCTCTGTAAGTGTATAAACAAGTTTCTTATAATAGCATTCAATTGTAAGTTTTGGATGGTGTTACAATATTGAAACCCTAGAACTAAACCATGCACACATACACAGTGCCCCTGTCTTCTCTCGAGCTCCGGCAACCGGAGCCAAATTTCCGGCGGTTCAGTTTGACGGCGACGAGCACCCACACCTCCTCCGACCTCCTCTTCATCTCCTACTACACCCATCTTCTTCGAAGAACAAGTTAAATCGACAGAGGAGAGAGAAAGACGGCGTCACCGGAGGGATTCTGGCGACGGCCGATGTTGTTTATCGGTGATACAACACCCACACCCTAACTCCCACCTGTTACACGACATGACACCTCCCTTCTCTTCCGGCGACTAACAACACCCCCCCCCCCCCCCAAATCTCGCTCCTCTCTCTCTCTCTCTCTCGACGATCGGATCAGATCGGCTCCGGAGGCACTCTTCCTGATGATGACTGATGCAGTTGATGCATCTATTGAAGATGATGAGGGTGTTAATGGCGGTGGTTGACGACGACTAGAAGCCGGTTTCTTTTATCTTCTGAAGATTGAAGATGATATTGATTTTGTTGTGGTAAATATTGTATAGCTCAGATCTGAGTTATGTAGGGAACCAGGTTTTAATCTCGGATCACGATTCATGTCAGCGTGGTCGGGTTCAGTTTCAGTTTCATCTAAGATGTCAGATTTGGTTTCGGGTCTAGTTACAGAGGTCAACGGCTCGATCAACGGTTCGGGTCAGTCACGGTCAACAGGTCAAAGGGTAAGAGGTTGAAGAAGATGATTAGGCTTTCAGGGGTAATATAGTCATTTCACACATAGTTAACTGAGAAATTTAACTGATGTTAGGGCTGGGGACCAACTGAGTGCATTTTTGACAAGTTTTGGGACCACGCGTGTAATTAGTAAACCACTAGGACCAAGTCTGCAATTTTTGGAAACCACGGGGACCAACCAAGCATTTAACTCTTTTTTTTTTTGTAGAATCCAGTTTGTAAATGTAAGAAGAATATAAGGTATTTATTGGTTATACAAGATGTATTTTATAAGGAACGGAAATGCTACTTTTGTTTTAAAAGAATTTACGTAAGTTGAAGATTGTCGGTTCATATGAAGTTTTCTTGCCCACGTGTTTTGAAATTGGAATGACGTATTGGGTGGTGTATAAAAAAAGTTCTTTGTAAATAATAATTTTGCATCATTTCAAATGATCTTGCATTAAAATATGAAATTTGAAATTTGGAAGTTCTCGTGAAAGCGTTGATTCTTAAAAGGAAATTTAGTATATTGAACTTAGTGATCGTTGAAAAGTGCTTTTAGTAAATTGCTCTATTGATTTTGAAAAGAGTTTTAGTGAATTGATCTTATAATGTCTATAAGATCTCATAGGCATGTGAGAAAGGTTGGTTTGATTTCGATTGAGAATGAAAGTCTTTAGTATGATGATATAATGTGAGCGTGTTTTAGTGATTAGGTTGAATATGAAGTTCATGGATAAGAGATTCATTGGACCGATTAAGTTGATAGGTAGCATTTCGTAAGGTTTTGAAATTCGGGTAATAAAACGTTTCAAGGCATGATTAAGAATTTCGTGTATATGAGTTATGGGAAGATAGATTGTATAATAAAGTCTCTTTGAAAGAAATTTTGGTAACGATCACCTAGGTAAAGGAATCACCCCTAACCCGTTGGTGAGGTCGTTTTAAGAAAAGAAAGAAGCGGAGTTAATCGTCAAGGTAAGGAAATCACTCCTATCTCGATGATATGTCTCCATTTTGGTGTCACAAGTAATGTAAATAAAATTGAGTGTCGTGTTGAAATCATGCATGTGTATAACGTATATATGTATAAAAAGATTTAGTATAGTGTGTGTGTGAGAAAATAACCACGAAAGTAGATTTGAATTTGAAAAGATTGCATCGCATAAGATTGATAATGGAAAACATAGGTTGGCTTAAAACTTGGATGGTTCCAAAACGGAACTTTGACTAACCAAAGTGGTCAAAAGTCTTTTGAATTTGAGAAGCATGCTTTGGCCTAATAGGTGGAATACTCTCGCCGACATGTCGGTTAACGGTATTCACCCTTCCGGTTACTACATGTCCCGAATCAATCGAAAATTCGAGACTTGGCGGGATTAATGAAAATCAAGGAGTGGGACTAGTCGAAAAAATGTGGGTTTCAACCCTAACTTGACGATTCCGTGCCCTAAGGGTGGTTGGTACTCGTCGGGTCAAAAGTTAATTTCAACACTTTGACAAGGGTCCACTAGAATTTGAAATGGAAATTATCCATCGAGGTGAATTTCGTGTAAAAAGAATAGGCGGATTGAGAGTCGTTCACCAAATTGGGGGTTTCACGATTATATTTTGGTGAAGTCGTCTCGTATGTATAATACTAATGTTTTCGGATTTAGTATAATCGAGTAAAATACCTTAGGAAAGGGGTATGTTATTGTTGTGTGCAAAGCATGATATGTTTTTATTGATATTTTAAGCCCATTTTACACATTAATCAAGTTTTAAATTTATAAAACACGATATGCTACTAACACTAAACACACACTTAGGCAAGTGCACCCATCGTGAGCGTAGTATAGCGTTGGTAAGATACCGAGGTCGTCCAAGGACACAAAAGCTTTTAGGACCGGTTTATCCCAACGTCTAATCAATCTAAAATTTTTGAGAAAAGGTCTTAAAACATGAAAATAAAAACAAAAAATGCAGAAATAAAAATAGATAGACAAGATGAATCACTTGGATCCAACTCGCCTTTAACGTATCCTTTGATGATTTTTGCACTTTCGGACTTTTTAAGAGATTATCTTAGTTATAGTAGTAGGCCCCTCTTTTGAAGGTGACGTTACCCTCAACCTAGTGGTTTGAGTCAGCAAGGATACAATCCCAAAGGGTCGAAATATTGAAAGATAATTAATTAAGTTATTAATGCGAAAAGTGGTAGGCCCCTCTTTTGAAGGTGACATTACCCTCGGCTAAGTGGTTTGAGTCAGCAGGGATACAATCCCAAGTAGCCGGTTTAATGTATTAATAGTAGTTTACATATAAGGGGATCAAGCCATTCACACCCCCACCATCCATTACCAGTGGGTATTGAAGGAGGTCCTAGTAAGCTTGACCCAGATCCTTACAGGATCTCTACACTGAACAAGGCAAGAACCTTACTAAACCATTCCCTTAACCCCCGACCAGGTAGCCAACATATCTCTATATAGACCGTAGAGACATGAATGGTGTAAATCTTTTACTTTCTATAGACAGCAAAAGTAACACCAAGACACCACGGACAAATGATAAAGAAAATTCACCTTCAACCTAAGAAACTAGTTATTAAAGTCATTAATACAAAACCAAATAAAAAGTGCCGAAAGATTAAAAATCAAAAGTAATACATAAAAGACTTGTCTTCACCAAGTGATGTAAGATGCTTAACCAAACATGGCCTTTGACTGGTAAGAACTCTTACTATCAATCTTGGATACCGAGACTACTACACACTCTAAAGATGGATAATGGATGATGGTGGTGGATGTGGGTGTTTTAGTGGTAGTGGAGTGGTGGCAAAGTGGGAGAGTAGTAGTTTGCCAAGGGATGCCTTTGAAGCGAGCCAAGCACCCTTATTTATAGCCTGCACAGCCCCGTGTCCAGTGGGCACGCCCTCGTGGCAAGCCTTTTCTCTTCCTTCATTAAATGCATGTGTCAGCAGAGGGCTCCACACGGCCCGTGTCAGGCAGGCACGGCCCCGTGGACAGAATCATATATGTACTATCAAGATTTTCCAAGATTCTGCGTATCTTAGCGTTGACCACGCCTCGTGCTGAGCTGGGCACGCCCCCGTGGTGGGCGTAGAAGCTTCCACAGCTTTGTCTTTTCTGCTGGCACCTGACTACGCCCCTGTGTCCAGTGGGCACGGCCCTGTGGTCAGTCTTCTGTGTAGGATCGGTTTTCACTCCGAACGATTGCGAACCGAACGTGTGACGTGCAGAATCCGTACACGAACGTGACCGAACACACAAGAACGTAATATAATATGTGATTCTATTGATGAATCTGAAATCGTACAAAGCACCTTGAATCACATGGAACACTTTCTCTCTCTAGCTTCTCTCTCTAAGCACCAAGCTCTCTAGTTCTCAAATGAACTAAAGTCTCCAAAAGTATCTAAAGCTAACCCTAAGGAACCTATATATAGGCCAAGGGGCTTTAATGAGATTCCTCATTATTACAGAAATGCCACCATGCCTTTTCCTAGTTATCTCTAACTATTACAATATTAGCACGTGAATTCTTCTATTTCTGCTACGAACAGAATTGACGAAGGCGATAGACATAAATTGTAACACCCCAAAATTTCATAAAGGCTTATCTTAATGTTTAAATGCTTAGAATGATTAGTAAGTTGTAAATAAATGAAGAAAGTTTTTTAAAAAAAAAAACTAGTAAATATGCAAAAATCACAACATAAGCAACTTGAGGGGTTGAATATGTAAAATGTGATATTAAGAATGATAAAAATTAAAAACCCAGTAGTTTTGTGGGTGTGTGGGTCGCGAACCAGAGAACAGGAAGAAGGAACCCTACTCCTTCAACCCTTCACAAGAAATTCAAGAGTTGCTGATGAGATCAGACACGAAATCGAATGCATGAACAAAAGATGGTGATCTCTTAAGTAGTTCTAACATCAAGTAAGTTAAATTTCTTGATTTAGTGATGTTCGATTTTGTGGGTTTAGCATAATTCGTGTATGTAATACAAAAATTGGTATGAATAATGGTTACTATGGTTGTCAAAACACCAAGAGATGTTAATTTTTTTATATGAGCATGGATTAGGCAAAACCCACTTGCATGTCAAGGAATGTCTATAAATTTTGAAGTCCTACATGTTAATTTGGTTGTTGATCAGTGAACTTGTTATGAATAATTGATGTTACAACCATATGTTCATAGTTAGAATGAAATATTGTTATGAACTTGAATGATTGTTAATAAGTTATATGAAGAATTAGTAGGAATCACGCTTTAAAAGCTTGTATATAAGGTTTTACGAATACGAAACCCGCCAAGTGTTCGATGAAATGCCTAAGAGAACAAATTTGTGAAAATGTATGAAAGTTGTGAATAAGTATGTATAGAAAGTGTCTATGGTATAGTTGTTAGCAAGATAATATGTGGAGTATGCTTTAGGTGGAGTCCATACAAAAATTCGGATTGAAGGAATGGTTTGATAAAACTATGTATTAGGGACTTGTACCTTGTGCTTAAATGGTGTGAGGCTCACCATGTATTTGATGCGCTTGATCTATGGTAATCAAAAGTGAATGTGTACGAATGTGAAACAAATAGCTTATTAATAAATAATAATGTCGGAGTTATGTCGTGTACGTATCTATGATAATAAATTTGACTAAGTAAATGTTGAACAATGTGGTTGTTAGTTTATGTTTTATGCGTGATAAAGTTTGACTATTAAAAGTCTATGTAGCTAAGAGTTGCAAATGTATGCGATATGAATAATCATGCGTGCTAACTATGAAATGGGTATGATGACTTGAAAGGATAGGAACCCCAAATTGACATGGACTCAAGTATGGAAGGCTAACGGATCAAGAGGAAATGAGGAAGTTATGCACAAACTTGGACGCACGAGGTGAGTGATTTCCGTAATCACTTCTTAGTTTGTTTAAGTAATATAATGTTTTAATTATTAAGTTCATATGAAGTTGAGGTTAAATCAATAGATTATTTTGATAAATGCACGAACGGGTCGAATAGTTCATAGATGAATAATAAGCCGAACACGTATAAGTTAAGAAATTCCTTAACTCGGATGTTGGATTTCAAGTTCACATGATTGAATATTAATTTACAATCATGTAGGAAGAAACGTGACGCAAAATGGATGAAAAATGAGAGAGTTATGTCTGTTTCGGTAAGAATTAATGGCTTGGAAATGTGCAGAGTTGACACGACCGGGTGGTGAGCTGACACGGCCGGGTGAAGGTTCTGTCAAAAATATTATTTATGTGATTTATGCATCGTAGGCTTCGGTATATTATCCATGGACTACGATGGGCCTCCCAAACATGATTTCGAGTGTTTCCTTGACGATTATAAGTTGTAAACCCAAGTCTAAGTCTCATGTAATTTATATAAGAGTATGATAGATGTATGTAACGAAGTTGGACATGTATTACATGTAAATGGTATACAAGAATGCGTCCGGAACACGTAGGTATGAATACATGATTGTAGGTATGATTGAATGTATATTAGGTATGTAGATGTGTATGATTGTAGGTATGTATGTGTGCAAGTATGTGCGAATGCATGATTTGGATGCATTTGAGAATTAGCGTTACTAATAGTGCCCTTGGGTTGGAATGTAAGTTAATTAGAAGCATTTAAATGGTTGACGTCCTTTTTACGAAGATGTAGTACTTGAATATGTTGAGATTATGGGTTTGCTAACCAAGTTATTATTGAGTATGTTTGAAAGTGAAGATTTATGAATGTCGGACTTTCGAATTGTTGATATAATAATGAAACGGTTGAATGTTGAAAGGATAATCGGGTTGAAGTAACTTATGCGGTTAGAATATGCTATGGACGTTTTAGTTTATACAACATTTTATGTTTGGTCGTCATCATCTACTAACGGGTTAGTTGTATGAAAATATATGTCATACCCATTTAATTGGGTAATCGAATGCGTGAGTGAAATGAAAGTACATACACGAATGGAACTAAAGTGACGGTTTTATAAGCAAATAAGTATAATGACTAACTTTTTAAAGCTTTGTTGTTGAATGTAGGTAAATCCTCAATTCAGGTGACTTGGAGAATCGGAGCGAGCGCGTGTTCATATTATGTCATACCAAACGCTTCCGCTAGCTTGTTCAAATATTTTTGGGCCAAAATTTGTTGTATTGGTTCTTAGTAGTATTTTGTCGAATGAATCATAGAATTGTATCTAGCCTGATTATGTTTAAAACAGGGGTATGCTCGTTTTATGGACGGGTCATGCCCAAATTTTGTTAAATTAATGCACATGCGTTATTGATATCATCGTTTCAAATTCCGAAAAGTTGGACACTTTTAAGAAATTTTTTATATTTCTAGTGTCCTTTAGTCGTCTTTTATTAGACGCAAACGCGGACCTTACAAGTTGGTATCAGAGCCTAGGTTGAGGGATTCGAGCACGAATAGTGGTGCTTGAACTCAACCGATGGCTCGTTCGGAATTGTGCTCGCTCCAAGATCGCCAATGAGGTAATTTTTAAGTTAAACAAATTGCAAGTGTGTTTATTATGTGTATGACAAAAATAATAGATAAATATGTGGGGAGGTTAAATGAGAAGTTTCAGGTGTTGTAGAGTCGAAACGGACTAGAAAGAAACGAACAAAAGCGCCCGAAACCAACCTGCCGCGTTTCTGCACAACGAAAGGCCGTCGCCGACGGGTTACCTCCCGTCGCCGACGCCACCCCACCTGCAGACGCCTTACCCTCCTGTCTATGGGTAATATGGCCGACGCCATATTTAGAAGCCCGTCGCCGACGGGTTAGCAAGCCGTCGCCGACGGCTTGTGTAATTCAGTCCCCAAAAAATTTTAAGATTTTCCAAATTTTTATTCAACGGTACCTCCCAGGAGTCTGAATTACGGTTTTGTCGAGTCATTATGAGACGAATTAAGTATGTAAGGATTAAATAGATAATGGCAATGGTATAAAACCATTAAACGTTGAATGAAATGTACACGAGGGTATGAAATAAACGACGAATGTGTGAAGTTAAGCTCGAGATGAAAGGATGTGAATAAGTAATACGGACTAATGAACTATGATATGTTGAAAGTTTATGATCCGTATTAAATGTAAACATGACATCGTGTAGATGGCTGATGCAAGCAACGTTAATGATGATGATGATACTGTTCGTCAAGAAGCATTATTCAACAAGGTCACAGAAGTGGCGGAAGGGATGATCCGTGAACGTGGTCTAGGACCGGCATCAAGGCAAGTAATAAGACGAATTGACCCCTGGTACGTAAACTCAACGCGTGGATGTATGAAATGGTATAGTTAGGCAAGTGAAAGAAAATTCTAAATGAATATAATAACAACATGGTAAGGAAGTTTTAAAAATGTAACACGTGCCGAAACTTAATTCTTTGGGCATAATGTGGCGATTACGCGAAGACACGAAACTAGTACGTGGATTGTGTACCTGGCCAGTACACAAGAAACGTATGACGTTCGTGAGACCGCGGTAATTGTTACAGGTATGTCCGTTAGAATTAGGTAGCAAGTGGGCGTATGGGTGAAGTGAGTAGTAAGACTCTCGGGAGATTAAGAGTACTACGTAAGAGTAAAAAGTGCATATGATAAGAATGAAATGCTTGAATCCGCGAGACGGATTCAAAGAATGAAAGATATGGATGCAATGCTTGAATCCGCGAGACGGATTCAAGGAATGAAAGACATGAATGAAATGCTTGAATCCGCGAGACGGATTCAAAGAATGAAAGATATGGATGCAATGCTTGAATCCGCGAGATAGATTCAAGGAATGAAAGACATGAATGAAATGCTTGAATCCGCGAGACGGATTCAAAGAATGAAAGATATGGATGCAATGCTTGAATCCGCGAGATGGATTCAAGGAATGAAAGGCATGAATGCAATGTTTGAATCCGCGAAACAGATTTAAGATATAAAAGACGAAACTAGTCTACATAAGAAGAAGTCGATAGCTTGACCATGTTAAGTAAATGTAAAGCAAATGAGCAAAAGAATGATAAGAATGAAAATTTTCGAATGTGTAAGTAATTACGGACCGAACAAGTAAATATTCCTTAAGTGATATGACCCAAATTATGTTTAAACTTACATATATATATATATATATATATATATATATATATATATATATATATATATATATATATACATGAATATATTTATGCAAATGCGTTGTATGCAAGAATGGTAGAAATATTAAATGGGACATACAGGTCAGATGGCGATCGCCATTTGAACTCGGTAGCTAATGATTTGATTTGTTAAGTTTTATACTCATAGGTGAGCTTGAAGAATAGAGACACAATGTCACTAATCGGAAAGGAATGATCATCGTAAGGAATGGATGACGAATCAATGGAATTTACTTCCGTCAGGTATGTTCGTAATGATTGTCGAGTGGTATAGAACTTGAATGCTCGTAACTCTAGAAATTCTGATAGAATGTAAGAGACGGCAAGTATCGTTAAGAAATACTAACCTTGATGCTCGGCTTGTTGGCCATGTTCATTTGAACAAGACATTGTAGAAAAGATACGCATGGCATGAATAACAATAGTAACCATGGAAATAATGCTTAGTTTTCGTGTTAAGTACGGATAAGTAAGTTTAAGGGGCTGTTTGGTAGCCTCTTAATGACCATTCAGATGCTACCTCTTAATGGTTTAAAACCTCTGAATGAATAAGAGGTAACCTCAAGTCTGAATGGTTAAGAGGTAACCTCTGAATGGTAAATCATCACATGTCACATTCTTCTACCTTATCATTGGTAAAATTCTTAATGGTTCCATTAAGAGGTAGCCTCTTAATGACCATTCAGAGGCTACTAAACAGCCCCTAAGAAGGGTGATTTTGGTTGTAATTGTAAGTCTTTCGAATGATTATAAATGCGTATGATAATATATCGACCCCTCCTATGAGCTTAAGGGTAATCAGAAGTAAGGATAGAAATGGAATGTTTAGGAAGGCTCATAGTGAATAAAATGAAAGGTAGCATATGATGTATGAGTAGAATAAAAAAATTGATTTATTTCGATTTGTAAATATATGAATGTAATATGCTTAAATAGGATGTTAGAAACAAGCCATAGACTTAGTTTGTATGATTAATAACTGTATACACTTGGAATAAATTCGATGAATGAAGCGCTAGTGATGGTATGTGCTAGGAGCTAGCATTATAAAGTGAAGACGACACTAATAAGAGCTCTGGATCAGATTTTGACTTTAATGCGATTATGAAAGTAATTTACTTGATTTAAGAACGGAGGGACAATGCGTACAAAGACGTTTATGAATGAATGAAACTCTTGCCAAGATCTCGAATGCATCCCTGTGGTAGTAAGCATTGTAAATGAAGAGATGAAAGAGTAGGAGTAGAATTGGTCCAGTTGGAATGAGAAAGGTTTCGGGGACGAAACCCCCTTTAAGGAGGGTAGACTTGTAACACCCCAAAATTTCATAAAGGCTTATCTTAATGTTTAAATGCTTAGAATGATTAGTAAGTTGTAAATAAATGAAGAAAGTTTAAAAAAAACTAGTAAATATGCAAGAATCACAACATAAGCAACTTGAGGGGTTGAATATGTAAAATGTGATATTAAGAATGATAAAAATTAAAAACCCAGTAGTTTTGTGGGTGTGTGGGTCGCGAACCAGAGAACAGGAAGAAGGAACCCTACTCCTTCAACCCTTCACAAGAAATTCAAGAGTTGATGATGAGATCAGATACGAAATCGAATGCATGAACCAAAGATGGTGATTTCTTAAGTAGTTCTAATACAAAAATTGGTATGAATAATGGTTACTATGGTTGACAAAACACCAAGAGATGTTAATTTTTTTATATGAGCATGGATTAGGAAAAACCCACTTGCATGTCAAGGAATGTCTAGAAATTTTGAAGTCCTACATGTTAATTTGGTTGTTGATCAGTGAACTTGTTATGAATAATTGTTGTTACAACCATATGTTCATAGTTAGGATGAAATATTGTTATGAACTTGAATGATTGTTAATAAGTTATGTGAAGAATTAGTAGGAATCACGCTTTAAAAGCTTGTACATAAGGTTTTACGAATACGAAACCCACCAAGTGTTCGATGAAATGCCTAAGAGAACAAATTTGTGAAAATGTATGAAAGTTGTGAATAAGTATGTATAGAAAGTGTCTATGGTATAGTTGTTAGCAAGATAATATGTGGAGTATGCTTTAGGTGGAGTCCATACGAAAATTCGGATTGAAAGAATGGTTTGATAAAACTATGCATTAGGGACGTATACCTTGTGCTTAAATGGTGTGAGGCTCACCATGTATTTGATGCGCTTGATCTATGGTAATCAAAAGTGAATGTGTACGAATGTGAAACAAATAGCTTATTAATAAATAATAATGTCGGAGTTATGTCGTGTACGTATCTATGATAATAAATTTGACTAAGTAAATGTTGAACAATGTGGTTGTCAGTTTATGTTTTATGCGTGATAAAGTTTGACTATTAAAAGTCTATGTAGCTAAGAGTTGCAAATGGATGCGATATGAATAATCATGCGTGCTAACTATGAAATGGGTATGATGACTTGAAAGGATAGGAACCCCAAATTGACATGGACTCAAGTATGGAAGGCTAATGGATCAAGAGGAAATGAGGAAGTTATGCACAAACTTGGACGCACGAGGTAAGTGATTTCCGTAATCACTTCTTAGTTTGTTTAAGTAATATAATGTTTTAATTATTAAGTTCATATGAAGTTGAGGTCAAATCAATAGATTATTTTGATAAATGCACGAACGGATCTAATAGTTCGAAGATGAATAATAAGCCGAACACATTTAAGTTAAGAAATTCCTTAACTCGGATGTTGGATTTCAAGTTCACATGATAGAATATTAATTTACAATCATGTAGGAAGAAACGTGACGCAAAACGGATGAAAAATGAGAGAGTTACGTCCGTTTCGGTAAGAATTAATGGCTAGGAAAAGTGCAGAGTTGACACGGCCGAGTGGTGAGCTGACACGGCCGAGTGAAGGTTCTGTCAAAAATATTATTTATGTGATTTATGCATCGTAGGCTTCGGTATATTATCCGTGGACTACGATGGGCCTCCCAAACATGATTTCGAGTGTTTCCTTGATGATTATAAGTTGTAAACCCACCCAAGTCTAAGTCTCATGTAATTTATATAAGAGTATGATAGATGTATGTAACGAAGTTGGACATGTATTACATGTAAATGGTATACAAGAATGCGTCCGGAACACGTAGGTATGAATACATGATTGTAGGTATGATTAAATGTATATTAGGTATGTAGATGTGTATGATTGTAGGTATGTATGTGTGCAAGTATGTGCGAATGCATGATTTGGATGCATTTGAGAATTAGCGTTACTAATAATGCCCGTGGGTTGGAATGTAAGTTAATTAGATGCATTTAAATGGTTGACGTCCTTTTTACGAAGATGTAGTACTTGAATATGTTGAGATTACGGGTTTGCTAACCAAGTTATTATTGAGTATGTTTGAAAGTGCAGGTTTATGAATGTCGGACTTTCGAAGTGTTGATATAATAATGAAACGGATGAATGTTGAAAGGATAATCGGGTTGAAGTAACTTATGCGGTTAGAATATGCTATGGACGTTTTAGTTTATACAACATTTTATGTTTGGTCGTCATCATCTACTAACGGGTTAGTTGTATGAAAATATATGTCATACCCATTTAATTGGGTAATCGAATGCGTGAGAGAAATGAAAGTACATACATGAATGGAACTAAAGTGACGGTTTTATAAGCAAATAAGTATAATGACTAACTTTTTAAAGCTTTGTTGTTGAATGTAGGTAAATCCTCAATTCAGGCGACTTGGAGAATCGGAGCGAGCGTGTGTTCATGTTATGCCATACCAAACGCTTCTGCTAGCTTGTTGAAATGTTTTTGGTCCAAAATTTGTTGTATTGGTTCTTAGTAGTATTTTATCGAATGAATCGTAGAATTGTATCTAGTCTGATTATGTTTAAAACAGGGGTATGCTCGTTTTATGGACGGGTCATGCCCAAATTTTGTTAAATTAATGCACATGCGTTATTGATATCATCGTTTCAAATTCCGAAAAGTTGGACACTTTTAAGAAATTTTTTATATTTCTAGTGTCCTTTAGTCGTCTTTTATTAGACGCAAACGCGGACCTTACATAAATGCACCAACAGACTCCCCCTTGGATATTGTCGCAGTCAATCCGTAGTCAAACTCGTAGCAACTCGTTCTTTCTCTCTCTCTGAGTCTTCTTGAAACTTTAACACGTTTTCAGCAATCATAGACTCCCTCTTTCTCGAACAGAATCCCCGTGGATCTGTCTCCAGCTTCAGCTGCTCATCCTTTCAGTAGACTCTTTCTTCAGGCTCCCCCTTTCGTCAAGCTTCCGTGCTTTGGGATCGACACCTGGCTTTCCGTATACAAGCTCCTTCAGGATAGTTTCCTGGCTTCTAGAATCCACGCTTCCTCTTGCGTTGAGCTCGTCTTCAGACTCCCCCTTAGACTCGGTATCGGGATCGTAGTCTGGAATAATTATCTGCAATCACTCAAACATTTTTAAGTAACAATGTTTTTGAATTTCAATTGTCCAGGAATCGTAATCCTGGCTCTATTAAACTTTCTAAAACAAGATCCTGACTTTAACATAAAATAATATGAATATATTCAGGATTACTTGATTCCACTCCTCCTATCAACAATCTTCATGGATTTGGTAGTTTTTAGCGAATAAGATTGAAAACTGGTTCTTTATAACAGATTTTAACAATCTAAGAATCCAAATCCCTCACAGTTAATCATCCAAGTCCAACTTAATGACCTTGGAGATATCACAAACTGTTTTTTTTTTGTTTTTTTATTTAAAAACTTCAAGTTTCAAATTATGAACTTGTTTTATTTTCAGAAACATGATCAGCATACTTAGATTTTGAAACTCGGCTTTCAGACATCGGTTGTCGAAAATAAAGTGAAAATCAAAATCTTTTTTTATTTTTCTGAAATATAAAGCAGTAAAGAAATATTTACAAACATATTTACAGACAATATTTTTGTTTGAGTTCGCGTCAGAGGATCATATCAGTTTTTGACAAATCACTAGTACCGTTGATATTTTTAACACTTTAAGTTCTAAACGATTCACTTAGATTGTAAGTATACTGATCCACTTAAATTTTCACACAAAGTTCAACTGATTCGAGATACGAATTTAGTGATTTAAGAACTTAAACTTATTCGCGTGTCCCACCTCAGAATATACTCTCGTATCCAGATCCCAATATTCAGTCTTACAGGCGAGTATACCTAGATGATATCTGTAAAGGGTTAAATGCGAAACCATGAGAGCTCAGGTCAGAACTTTCGTTCAGCAGAGAGATGATGGTTCGACTTTAGGTGTGTTCCCTTTAGAGAATCTTTTCTTCAACAACACATGATTAGCATTTTGCAATGTTTCATCATTTTTTATGCTGAGGGTGAGCTATATTTCAAGCAAGCGTAAAGTATTATACGGGGACTAGGCCATTGCTTCCGCAAAATCAGAAGTCCCGGGATAATACCCCAGATATCACTGAGTATAAAGACTTAGTATCTTAGAAAGAGGGACATTTCAAACAAGATTTCCGGGGTTACCCATATATCCGAGAGATGTTCCCCACGAGATAAGCAAGTATTTGATATTTAGGTTTATATCTCGAAAACAATCTACTAAACGTGTAAAAATCTACTGGCATATCATCAGTGAGACCGTTTATCACATTAAAACATTCCATTTCTTTAGCGTACTGTGATTATCTACTGATGTACTATCATTTCCTCTTTTTACACAAGCACTCATTTTTTTTATTTTATCATGTTTTTGGATTTTTCAAATTTTCTAATGTTTTTGGATTTTCTGAAAATTCTTACTCCCCCTAAAATGCAAAACCATTTAAAGAAAATTTGATAACCGATGGTGATAGCTTTGTCTCGCCATCCATTTTCTGCTTTTCGTGCTCTGTTTTGCATAAAATATAACGCTACTATTTATCGGATTGTCAAATTTCGTACCCCCATGATTTACAACACATTGATATTTTACAGTTTGAAAACCATTTTTCAATCTTGTGAAATTAATCATGTTTGTTCAGCCGTGAGGGTTTCGGCGTATTCAAGCAACATTTTTTTAAATTTTGATTTTTGACAAATTTAAAAACAAACTTATTTTTTTTTTTAATTTTTCAATTTTTTAGGGTTTTTTTGAAATATTGTTTATTTATATACAAAAACTGATAAACTCCCTGTTCAACCAAACCAGGGTTCAGCAGCCTTCTCTTCCTGTGCCAGACTGCTCATCAATTCTCTTCCTTGACAATCAAACTTCATGAGCACCTGCACATTCACAAAAACTCAATTACTTGAACAATTTAGCCCAGGTCTGTTTGACCTTAGGCATTTCAACACAATAAATTTCATTTAATGATGGAAAATCTTTGTTATTTTGTACAAAAACTTTTTCATCTTTGACTTCAACTTTTCCTTCTTTCACAGAAGTCACTTGTTTCTTAACTACCCAGTTTTGTCCTTTTGATGCATTTCTTTTGTAAAATCGTGAATCGTTTTGATTTTGAACAACACTTTTTGGTTTCCAAAACTGGTTTGATTTTGATATATCAACCGATGTTTGCCAACTTTGTGTTGTTCTGAATCTGGGTGTG
Organism: Helianthus tuberosus; assembly: GCA_030545235.1. Taxonomy (NCBI): domain Eukaryota; kingdom Viridiplantae; phylum Streptophyta; class Magnoliopsida; order Asterales; family Asteraceae; genus Helianthus; species Helianthus tuberosus. Next base: position 107,089,882 of record CM060383.1, read on the forward strand.
TGAGAATTTTGGGTTTGTCTTGAATCAGACCTAGTCTGTTTTGGTTTCCAAGTTTGATTTGAAGCAAACTTGTTTGTGTTGTACCTCCAAGTTTGTTTGGAATCAAATCTGGTAGACTTTTGTTTCACATTCTCACATTTCTGTTTTTCAACATCAACAGGCTTTGGGTTTGGACATTTGCGTGCAAGATGTCCAATTTGATCACATTTAAAACAAGTTTTCTTTGAAACATCTTTAGCCTGTTGTTGTTTCTTTTTCTGAGCAAAGAACTCTTCATTAGACTGTCGTCTAAATTGTTAGTGCATACATCTGTCGACTTTGTCTTGTATCGAGTCTTATACTAGATATGTTAGATCAGGGCATGTTGTACGAGAAAATAGGAGTTTATAGGTTGATTTAAGTGTGTGTTCGCTTGAAGTGGTGTGTCCGCTTGAAATGACTTTGGTCAGTTTCAAGCGAAACCAACAATATAGTAGTTCGCTTGAACTGACTTGTGTCACCTTCAAGCTAGACTCCTTGGCCTATATATCGTCCATTCAAGCGAATCATTTGTAACGGTTCTAGAATTTCATACCGAGGTGCTGCCAGTGTGTTTTCTGATTGTATTCAGTGTTATATCAATCTACAAGGTGTTTAAAGTGGATTGCAAGTTGTTTCAACATCTGTTTCTTGTTTTCCGCACCTGAAACAGATTAGAACTTCTCTGTCCAACTCATTCGGATCATCACACGATCCTACAATTGGTATCAGAGCCAAGGAGGAGGAGTTCTTTCCGATTCAGCTCGAAATTTCTGTTTTTCTACACCTTTTCTTCATTAGAACAAGTTTTAACGGTTGAAATTAGTTCATTTTTTCACAGAATGTGTAATAGTGCATATTAACAAACCCTGGAAAGTTTCAGCTTATAATTCGGACTAAAAATGGATAAAATTGACATTCGAAGTGTGTTCGCTTGAATGGTTCATTGATGTTTCCGCTTGAAATCGTCTGTTCGCTTGAAAGATTGTGTTCACTTCCAGCGAACTAAGTCTGTTCGCTTGAAACAGTAGGTATCGCTTGAAAATTCTGGTATTTCGCTTCAACCGGTCTTCGCTTGAAAATTGCAAGGGTTTTCGCTTGAAATAGTAATCTAACTTGGGCATTTCGCTTGAAAGGCAGGTAGTTCGCTTGAAAAGACAGTTTCTCGCTTGAAAGTTTTGAATTCGCTTGAGTTTGTTTTTGCAAGGGTATCTCGCTTGAACAGGTTCGCTTGAACTTGTAAGGTGCTATTTCGCTTGAAGGATCTCGCTTGAAGACCTATCTCGCTTGAAATTGCTGTATTGTGAAAATTTCCGAATCACGAGTGAAGACTTTTACAACGCATTTGCAACATCCCTGACTACTCCGGCTGTCATTGCTCAGAACATGAATTTGGAAAATGAAACGAGAACAACTCAGAAACCCCCGAAGCTAATGAGCATTGAGGAGTATTACGGGTGGAAAGATAGGTTCGAAAATTGGGTACAAGCTAACCATCTAAGATCATGGGAATGTATTCTGAAAAAAGTATGTTCTACCACGGACAGATTTACAAGTTATCAAAGAACTCTCAGAATTTAGTGACAAAGAACGTGACATGTACCGAGCTGAAAAGATGATGATTAGTTTACTTCAGCAGGCTATCAAAGAAGACATCTTTGTGTTGCTACAACATGACAAAACTTCAAAGTCAATCTGGGATGCTCTTAAAGTCAAGTTTGAGGGTAGTGAGAGTATGATCAAGAGTAAGAAGGCACTGCTCAAGAAAGAATTTGATCTGTTTACAAGTTTGCCCGGGGAAGATACAAAGAAGCTGATTGAAAGATACTGCCACTTCGTGCGATCCATGTTGATGCTTAGTATAACAAAAGATCGTGAAGAGTGGGTAGACAAGTTAGCTGATGCTTTACCACAAAAAGAATGGGACACATACTTAATGATTTTGAAGAACACTGGAGTTTATGATGGGTTAACGATTTCTCAGTTTATCGAGAAGATTGAGGGTCAAGATTTGGAACAGCAGAAGATCGCGAGGATGAACAGTCCAAGTGGTCAACAGGATGTAAAAATGTATTACAAAGGCAGTGTTCCAGAAGTTGAAAGAAGCCCGAAAATACAGACTGCGTTTAGTGCTGGAGATTCTTCAGAAAAGGTTGATCAAAGTTCTAAAAGCAGAAGTGGTTTCTCTTCATACCCGAGTGTTAATCCAAAGAGCCCAACATCAAGCTTTAATTCTCAAAGCACAAAGACAGGAAATGGTTATGTGATACAATGCAACATTGCTTTGAATCTTCCAAACGGTCAAAGTTTTTCTGAAGAAGTTGCAAAAGATCACATGGCTCTACTTGGTTCCGTGTTGCTATCCTATGAAGGTTTGGTTGCTGGACGGATCGGAAATCCTATGCTAACAAAGGAGGATTACGATCAGATAGACGCTGAAGAAATGGAACTTATGGACATCAAGTGGTGTCTAGCTAGTGTACAGAGAAGAGCCGAGAAGTTTAAACTGATTACCGGGAGATATGACTTTCTTGATCCACATGTTTCTAGTTTAGGTTTTGATAAATCTAAAGTTACTTGTTTTAAATGCAGGGAGAAAGGTCATTTCAAGAGAGAATGCAAGAATAGGGAGGCAAATGAAGCTAAGAATCCTTTCGGAAAAGATGACTATTACCGGAAAGCCATATATCAACAAGTTGGTCAACAACAACAGCAAGAACCACAAGTGGCTCATGGTAGAAATGTGATTGAGGATTCAAAGAGAGCATGTTTGGTGGATTTTAACTGGAACAATTACATATCGCCCGAAAGCAAAGCATGCCTAATCAATCAAGATGACGAAAGGTTACCTGAAGGTTTTAGCTGGGATATGTTTGTGGATGAAAAAGGAGAGTTTAAAGCATTCATTGCTAAGATTGTGAAAGAACCAGATATGTTTACCACATGGATGAAGTCTATTGGTGAGACTGTGAAGATTGTGGAGGAAAAGCCTGTTGCATCTAAAGAAAGTTCACAAAGTGATGAAAGTTCAGAAAAGGAAGTTGTTTTTTATCAAACACCAGCTGATTCTGGTTCTTCGGATGATAATGCTGAAAAGTCGATTGAGTTTGATCAATCACCAACTGAAGACAGCAGTGATGATGAAGAAGAACGACATATTAATGTTGCTAAAACTCATCTATCTCCTAAAAGTTTTCATTTTTATTTTACAGATCGCTTGGAAAAACTGAAAGAGAAACAAGCTGCAAAAGAACAAATGAAACAGAAGTCTGAAAGTGGTGATTAAACAAAGAAAACTATTCAGAATGAAGAAGTAAAAAGTGTTGCTGATGAGATTGCTGAACCAGAAAAGATGCATGAAGTTGAGAAAGTTGTTGAAATTGAAAAGATTATAGAAGTTGAAAAGATTGTGGAAGTCATCAAACCTTGCACAAAGTGTTTGGAACCTTGCAAGGAATGTGCAGCAAAAGATGAAAAGCTGGCTGAGCTTGAGAAGATGAAAGAACAATTACTGTTTAATCTCAACTATGTAAAGGAGTCTTATGATGTTTTGAACAGAACAGTAACTGGTCTTCAAAAGACAAACTCTGAAAGAGAAAATGCTTTGACAATGATGAATGCAACAATGATGACAAAGCAGAAAACTATTAACTTCTACATTGAAGAAAGTGCAAAGTGGAAGCAAGAGTTGGAGACCGAGAAAATCGAAAATGAGAGAATCAGACGTTTATTACAAAGTTATTCTAGTTCTGATTATCTTATTGATCGAATTTATCCAACTGTTGCTGGTTTTGAAGCCTTTAAAGATGATGAGAAGTCTAAGAAGAAGGATACTGGTAAGAAACCGAGTGTTAGCTATAACAAGTGTCCGCCACCGATCTGGGAAGGTTATTCTCCCAGAAAACCAAATGAGGAGCAAGTCAAAAAAGCAGTCAATATAAAGTTAAAAACCGAATCAACTAATGAATTACCAGAAAACATTGACATAACGTTCACCTCGTCTGACACTAATCATGAGTCTGAGTTAATCAAAAAGGTGATCGATCAGGTGTTGGATACTGATGAGGAGTTTGAGTCAAAGTCTAAGTTTGGAGGGTCAAGTTCGTCAGTCAACAGTTCAAAACCGATGGTTAAAAGGGCTTACAGTAAAGAATTTTTGTTATCAAAATCAAATTTGGATGATGAAACATTTGAAGTAGCATATACTTTAAATGATTCTGACAAATTATACTCTGACAAAGAGTTTCCAATAAGAAGTGTTAGATTTGAAATGATCAAAAAGGTTTTCAAAATGACAGAAATTAAGATTTCTGAAACAAAAGATTTAAATCTTACTGGAAAACCTAAAAAATACACTTCAAGAGTACAACAACGATTAAACAAGAAAAAGGGTTACAACTCTGGTTCTTGTTTTCAAAAGAAACCAAACCATAATGGTAGCTACAAAAAGAAAGGATTAGGTTTTATTCCACCAGAAAATTATAAAAATGAGAAAATTCTAAAACAAAAACAGAATTTGTTTCAGGAGGAAGTGCAGAAGAAGAACAGAAGAAACCTTTCTGGAAACAATCAAACCAGGAGTTTCTTGCTGAGAAGAAAAGGAATGGAACTGGAGTGTTTCATCCAAAAGAGACTCGAACCTGTTTCAAATGCAATGAAGCTGGTCACATTGCATGGAATTGTTCGAAAAATGCTAAGACTAAACAGGGAGTTTCTGAAAAACTGAAAGAAATAGTTGTTGCTGTTGAACCACCAACCGAAAAATTCAAAATGTTTGAAAATTCAATTTATGAGGTTGGTAAATGTTCTAAAAAGAATTTTTACAAAAAGAAAGCAAAAGATAATCAAATGTGGTTTGTCAAGAAGGGTGATGTAAATGTGGGTTGTCCGGAGGGTGATTTAACAAATCAAGAAACACATTTAACAAGTTTACAAGTTTACGGCAAGTCAGATGTTAGTGCATACATCTGTCGACTTCGTCTTGTATCGAGTCTTATACTAGATATGTTAGATCAGGGCACGTTGTACGAGAAAATAGGAGTTTATAGGTTGATTTAAGTGTGTGTTCGCTTGAAGTGGTGTGTCCGCTTGAAATGACTTTGGTCAGTTTCAAGCGAAACCAACAATATAGTAGTTCGCTTGAACTGACTTGTGTCACCTTCAAGCTAGACTCCATGGCCTATATATAGTCCATTCAAGCGAATCATTTGTAACGGTTCCTGAAAATCATACCGAGGTGCTGCCGGTTTGATTCTTGATTGTATTTAGTGTTATATCAATCAGAAGTGTGTTTAAAGTGATTTGCAAGGTGTATTGAAGTTTGTTTCTTGTTTTCCGCACCTGAAACAGACTAGAACTTCTCTGAAAGACTCATTCGGGTCATCACACGATCCTACAATTGGTATCAGAGCCCAGGAGGAGGGGTTCTTTCCAATTCAGCTCGAAATTTCTGTTTTTCTACACCTTTTCTTCATTAGAACTAGTTTTATCGGTCGAAATCGGTTCATTTTTTCACAGAGTGTATAAAAGTGCATATTAACAAACCCTTGAAAGTTTCAGCCTAAAATTCGGACTAAAAATTGATAAAATGGACATTCGAAGGGGTTTCGCTTGAACATATCTTTAGTGTTCGCTTGAAAATTGTGCCATTTCAGGTGAAATAGAGTGATTCGCTTGAAAATTCGTAGTCCGCTTGAATCTTTTCAAGCGAAGTTGGTCAGTTCGCTTCAAAGTTGTTTTCGCTTGAAAGTTGTTGGGATTCTCGCTTGAAATAGTTGCGTTCGCTTGAAAGTGGCAAGTTGGTGAGTTCGCTTGAAAGAACCTATCTCGCTTGAAAGTGTTGTATTGTGAAAAATTTCTGAATCATGAGTGAAGACTTTTACAACGCGTTTGCAACATCCCCGACTACTCCGGCTTCCATTGCTCAGAATATGAACTTAGAAAACGAGACCGGAACATTACAAAAGCCCCCGAAACTGATGAGCATAGAAGAATACTACGGATGGAAAGACATATTTGAAAACTGGGTTCAAGCTAACCATCTCAGATCTTGGGAGTGCATTCTGAAGAAATATGTATTACCACATACTGATCTGCAAGTTGAGAAAGCAATATCTGAGTTTAGTGATCAAGAACGTGATATGTATAGAGCTGAAAAAATGATGATCAGTCTGCTTCAGCATGACAAGACATCAAAATCAATATGGCAAGACATCAAAATCAATATGGGATGCTCTTCGAGTCAAGTTTGAGGGTAGTGAAAATATGATTAAGAGCAAGAAGGCGTTGCTCAAGAAAGAGTTTGATTTATTCAGCAGTCTACCGGGTGAAGATACAAAGAAGCTAATTGAACGTTATTGCCACTTGGTGCGATCCATGTCGATGCTTAGTATAAAAAAAGATCGGGAAGAGTGAGTAGACAAGTTAGCTGATGCTTTACCACAAAAGGAATGGGGCACATACTTGATGATTTTGAAGAACACTGGGGTTTATGATGGGTTAACGATTTCTCAGTTTATCGAGAAGATTGAGGGTCAGGATTTGGAACAGTAAAAGATCGTGAGGATGAACAGTCCAAGTGGTCAACAGGATGTAAAAATGTATTACAAAGGCAGTGTTCCAGAAGTTGAAAGAAGCCCGAAAATACATACTGCGTTTAGTGCTGGAGATTCTTCAGAAAAGGTTGATCAAAGTTCTAAAAGCAGCAGTGGTTTCTCTTCATACCCTAGTGTTAATCCAAAGAGCCCAACTTCAAGCTTCAGTTCTCAAAGTACAAAAAGCGGAAGTGGTTATGTGATACAATGCAATATTGCCTTGAATCTTCCAGATGGTCAAAGTTTTTCTGAAGAGATTGCGAAAGATCACATGGCTTTACTTGGTTCCGTGTTGCTATCTTATGAAGGTTTAGTGGCTGGAAGGATCGGGAATCCTATGCTTACAAAGGAGGATTACGATCAGATAGACGCTAAAGAGATGGAACTAATGGATATCAAGTGGTGTCTAGCTAGTGTTCTTAGACGAGCTGAAAAATTCAAGCTGATTACTGGAAGAAATGATTTTCTTGATGCACATGTTTCAACTTTGGGTTTTGATAAATCTAAAGTTACTTGTTTTCGATGCAGGGAGAAAGGTCATTTCAAGAGGGAATGCAAGAACAGAGAAGCTAGTGATGTAAAGAATCCGTTCGGAAGAGATGACTATTACCGGAAAGCCATATATCAGCAAGTTGGTCAGCAACAACAACAAGAACCACAGGTGGCTCATGGTAAAAAAGTGATCGAGGATTCAAAGAGAGCATGTTTGGTGGATTTTAACTGGAACAAATACATATCGCCCAAAAGCAAAGCATGCCTAATCAATCAAGATGACGAAAGGTTACCTGAAGGTTTTAGCTGGGATATGTTTGTGGATGAAAAAGGAGAGTTTAAAGCATTCATTGCTAAGATTGTGAAAGAACCAGATATGTTTACCACATGGATGAAGTCTATTGGTGAGACTGTGAAGAATGTGGAGGAAAAGTCTGTTGCATCTGAAGAAAGCTCACAGAGTTCAGATGAAAGTTCACAAAGTGATGAAAGTTCAGAAAAGGAAGTTGTTTTTGATCAAACACCAGCTGATTCTGGTTCTTCGGATGATAATGCTGAAAAGTCAATTGAGTTTGATCAATCACCAACTGAAGACAGCAGTGATGATGAAGAAGAGAGACATATTAATGTTGCTAAAACTCATCTATCTCCTGAAAGTTTTCATTTTTATTTTGCAGATCGCTTGGAAAAACTGAAAGAGAAACAAGCTGCAAAAGAACAAATGAAACAGAAGTCTGAAAGTGGTGATCAAACAAAGAAAGCTATTCAGAATGAAGAAGTAAAAAGTGTTGCTGATGAGATTGCTGAACCAGAAAAGATACATGAAGTTGAGAAATTTTTATGAAATTGAAAAGATGATAGAAGTTGAAAAGATTGTGGAAATCATCAAACCTTGCACAAAGTGTTTGGAACCTTGCAAGGAATGTGCAGCAAAATATGAAAAGTTGGCTGAGCTTGAGAAAATGAAAGAACAATTATTGTTCAATCTCAATTACGTGAAGGAATCTTATGATGTTTTGAATAGAAAAGTAACTGGTCTTCAAAAGACTAACTCTGAAAGAGAAAAAGCTTTGACAATGATGAATGCAACATTGATGAAGAAGCAGAAAGCTATTAACTTTTACATCGAAGAAAGTGCAAAATGGAAGCAAGAGTTGGAGACCGAGAAAATTGAAAATCAGGGAAATTACAAAGGTATTCTAGTTCTGATTATCTTATTGATCGAATTTATCCAACTGTTGCAGGTTTTGAAGCCTTTAAAGATGATGAGAAGACAAAGATTAAGGATACTAGTAAGAAACCGAGTGTTACCTATAACAAGTGTCCGCCTCCAATCTGGGAAGGTTATTCTCCCAGAAAACCAAACGAGGAGCAAGTCGAAAAAGCAGTCAATATAAAGCTAAAAATCGATACAACTGATGATTTACCAGAAAACATTGACGTAGTTTTTACATCGTCTGACACTGATCATGAGTCTGAGTTAATAAAAAAGGTGGTCGATCAGGTGTTGGATACTGATGAGGAGTCTGAGTCAAATTCTGAATCTGGAGGGTCAAGTTCGTCGGTCAACAGTCCAAAGTCATCGGTTAAACGGGCATATAGTAAAGAGTTTTTGTTATCAAAAGCAAATTTGGATGATGAAACATTTGAAGTAGCATATACTTTAAATGATTCTGACAAATTATACTCTGACAAAGAGTTTCCAATAAGAAGTGTTAGATTTGAAATGATCAAAAAGGTTTTCAAAATGACAGAAATTAAGATTTCTGAAATAAAAGATTTAAATCTTACTGGAAAACCTAAAAAATACACTTCAAGAGTACAACAACGATTAAACAAGAAAAAGGGTTACAATTCTTGTTCTGGTTTTCAAAAGAAACCAAACCATAATGGTAGCTACAAAAAGAAAGGATTAGGTTTTATTCCACCAGAAAATTATAAAAATGAGAAAAATTCTAAAACAAAAACAGAATTTGTTTCAGGAGGAAGTGCTGAGGAAGAACAGAAGAAACCTTTCTGGAAACAATCAAACCAGGAGTTTCTTGCTGAGAAGAAAAGGAATGGAACTGGAGTGTTTCATCCAAAAGAGACTCGAACATGTTTCAAATGCAATGAAGCTGGTCACATTGCATGGAACTGTCCGAAAAATGCTAATACTAAACAGGGAGTTTCTGAAAAACTGAAAGAAATAGTTGTTGATGTTGAACCACCAACCGAAAAATTCAAAATGTTTGAAAATTCAATTTATGAGGTTGGTGAATGTTCTAAAAAGAATTTTTACAAAAAGAAAGCAAAAGATAACCAAATGTGGGTTGTCAAAAAGGGTGATGTAAAAGTCGGCGATGAATCTGGTCTCACAAAGCCAGAAGAGCCACAAGGTGAGGTAAAAGAGGTAAATTATGTATCTTCAGTGAATGATGATGAATTTCCATCTCTGACATTTGAAAAAATTAAGCAAAAGGTTGGTAAAGTTGAGATCCACTACGCGAAAAAAGGGCTACGGCCACACTTTTGGCAAAACCACTGCCACACATTTGTAAAAATGTGTGGCTAAAGGTTATTCATAACATTTTAAAACACCTTTAGCCACACATTTTATTATAAATGTGACCATTTATACAAGTTCAGAACCTTTAGCCACACTTTTAGAAAATCATGTGACATTTATTAGCCACAAATCGAAATGCGTGGCCAAATATGATCTATAGCCACATATTTTTGTTTCATGTGGCAAAAAAACATGTACTTGACACCTTTAGCCACACTTTAAGAAACAAATTGTGACATATATTTGCTACACTAAGCAAAGTGTGGCTAAATGTTATCTATGATCACATTATATATTTTCCTATGACCAATAACATGTGTATTCAAAACCTTTAGCCACATTTTAAGAAAAAACTGTGACATTTATTAGTCACACTAAAAAAGTGTGGCCAAATTTGATCTACGTTTACTGTATTTGTTTCGCGGGACTAAACACAAAACTATTCCAAACCTTTAGCCACACGTTAAGATAAAACATCCACATTAGAAAAGTGTGGCCATATGTGTTCTACGACCACATTATTTGTTTAATAATGTGGCTAAAATCTCATGCATATGGCCACATATATTATTTTATGTAACCAAAGGTTGGACAATATTCACACTTAAAATTACAAAATTTAATGTGGTTTTACATTAACATTCGTCACACAATCATCATTTTGTTTATTTTGTGTGACGAAGTATTATCAAATGTCATTAAAAAATGTGTGACCAAATGTTAAACTTACTACATCATTAAAAAATCCTCATAAAATATTTAATTCCAAAACTTAAACTTCCACCTAAAATATTTCATCCTAAAACTTCCCCCCAAAATATTTCAAACTTAAACTTCCCCCCAAAATATTTCATCCTAAAACTTAAACCTCCCCCCAAAATATTTCATTCTAAAACTTAAACTTCCCCCCAAAATTTTTGATTCAAAACTTTCATCTCAAATAATATTCTTATTTAAAAAGTTACATTATTTAATATTAAAAAAAATTACTAGATATTTAATAATTCAAACTATTATTAAATATTATATATTTTAAACCATATTTGTTTCATTAATGTATGCATATTAATAATGGTACCGAATTTCTCGAAGTTAATTGTTTTGGGTACTGGTACTAGTTCGATACGATATCGGTAGTTTACCGAATTTTACTTTCAAATAGCGTTGTGGTATGAGTACTGTACAGTACCATACCAAACATTTTTGGTACCGGTCTCTGTACCCATATTTGATGATTTCCGGTATCGACATTTTCGATACCGGTATGTTCGGTACCAGTACCGGTACTGAACTCATCCCTAATCATATATGTGTTAATAGACCATATTGGGATTTACTGGGTCACAATGCCCAATAGTGGTCATAGATATGTTAATGAACCATATTAGGCCTTAATGGATCACAATGGACAATAATAGATCACACATGTCTTAATGGACCATATTGGGCCTAAATGATAGTGGATCATGCATGTCTTAATGGATCACAATGCACAATAGTATATCATATATGTATTAGATGATCGTATTGGGCCTTAATGGATCACAACAGGTAATAGTAGCTCATATATGTCTTAATTGACTACATTGGACCTTAATGGATCACAACAGACAATAGTAGCTCATATATGTCTTAATGGACCATATTAGGCCTTAACAGCTCACAACGGGCGATAGTAGATCATATATGTCTTAATGGACCCCATTGGGCCTTAATGGATCACAATGAAACTTAGTAGATCATACATGTCTTCGTTGATCATATTGGACCTTAATTGATCATAATTGAAAATAGTACATCATACATGTCTTCGTTGACATATTTGGCCAATTGGCCTTAATGGATCACAGTGGACACTAGTAGATCGATCACTCATGTGTTAATAGAATATATTGGGCCTTAATGGATCACAACAGATAATAGTAGATCATACTTGTCTTAGTGGACCATGTTGGGCCTTAATGGATCACAATGGCCAATAGTAGATCATACAAGTGTTAGTGGACCATATTGGGCCTTAATGGATCACAATGGTCAATAGTAAATCATACAAGTGTTAGTGGACCATATTGGGCCTTAATGGATCACAATGGTTAATAGTAGATCATACAAGTGTTAATGGACCATATTAGGCCTTAATGGATCACGATGACCAATAGTAGATCATATAGTTCTTAACGGAGCACAATGGACTATAATAGACCATACATGTTTTAATGGACCATATTGGGCCTTATGGATCACGATGGCTAACAATAGATCATACATGTGTTAATGGATCACGACAACCAATATTAGGTCATACATGTCTTAATGGACCATATCGTAGAGGTGCACAAAATGATTTTTTTCATAAATGGTTTGTTTATCCGAACCGCCGGTTTTTTCTCATTTTTGCTTTAACCGGTTTTTACTTTAAGCGATTCGGTTAATAACCATGTTATTCGGTTATTCACTTTAAAAGGTTCAATGAATAACCGGTTTTTTAGTTAATTAACCGTTTTTAAATTTTTTTTAATTTTTTCGGTTAATAAGTTGTTTCCGTTATTCAATGGCTATGAGGTTTTAAAAGATTCGGTTAGGTTTTAAAACCTTCAAAGAGTATTTGGGTTAGCTTATTTTAGAAGAACTTAATAAGTTATTGACTTATAAAATCTTTAATAAAAAAAACCCATCAATCCATCTTCACCTTCTTCATTTGTCCTTCCTCTAAACCCTAATTAAATCCTTCGTGACTGATGTGAACAGCCACAACAACCCACCACCACCACCACTCAGCCGCCACCACCTCCACCTTCATCACGCTTTCATCTTCATCAGTTTGCCGGAACTGCGTTTGACTCGCAACCCAACACCACCGAGTATTCCACCAAAACGGGAATACACACGAGTTTAGGCTTACAAGAGTTGTGCCGGAACCTTAATCGTATCCCACAGTAGCAGCCGTTAATGGATCTGGTGAAATCCTTAATCACGAAATTCTGAAATCCTAGATCCAGTAATCGTCGTTGATGGCGGTGGTCGTCGGTTGGTGGCGGCAATGGTGTTGGTTGCCAGTTTTTTTGTTATATGTTTCATGATTCGTCGATTCATCTGTCAGTCTAAATCTAGATTCATCGATTAACCCTTCAATCAATCCAGGAGCAGAAATCAATCAATTCACGGTTGTGAATATGATTCCGGAGCAGAACTCAGATGACTATTTCTCAATCGATTCAAGTTTTACTATTTCTCAATCGATTCACATCCTCATATGAGCATTGCGTATTATTACGAATTCGTCTTCGAAGCTTGTTTAAGAAGTTTCGGTGAAAAATTTGAGTTACCTGTTGAGTGCGGAGAGATTAAAGGAGAATGTGACTGTTACTCTTCGGTTTCGGCCTCTCAGGTGATGAATTTGTATGAATTGTATGTTAAAGGTGATATTGTTTCATTAGTTTATGGTTGATTTTGATTAGCGTTGGTTACTTGTTTGTTCGTGATAGTCCAAGGGCGATACAGCAGGGGGAGGAGATTGCGCGGTACATGGAGAAAGACGCTTCGGAATGAGAATAATCTATTTTTTGCTTATGCATATGGTATGGTACAATATTCAATGCTACATTATGGTGAACTCAAGCTGAATGAGGTTCTTGTTCCAGCTGGCTCTGTTTTGGTTAATCCACTTGTTACTAGGGTGAGTTGTGATGTATTGGTTGTTTTGGTTGCAGTCGGTTCTTCGGTTTGGATGGCCTCAATTCGGATTTTGGAGCCCTATGTGTCCCCAGGTGTAAGATCTCGTCACTATTTGATGTTATGTGGTTTGATTTTGTCAGATCTGTATTGATGTGATAGTTTGATTACTGTTATGATTAGGATATAGTTAGAGTAGTTTTGGTGTAGTTATTGGTTGGTTTGGTAAGATTATGAGATGACTGTGCTATTAGGAATGTGATTATGCCTGTAATTAGAGTAGTTTTGGTGTAGTTATTAATGTGATAGTTTGATTACTGTTATGATTAGGATATAGTTAGAGTAGTTTTGGTGTAGTTATTGGTTTGGTATTGATGTGATAGTTTGATTACTGTTATGATTAGGATATAGTTGTAAGTTTGTATATTTTTCTCAGTCTAGTAAGTATTTGTTATGAAACCTAATGTTTTATTGGTTTCTATATATTCGGTATGATATTCTGTACATTTAAATGGTCTAAAAGTCTTCTTAGTGGAAGTGAATGATACTGTCAGCAAGCTTTTCGAGCTCTTATTCAGGTAGCAGGTGTCATTCTTTTTTGATGATAACATGGATTACTAATACTCTGTACTTATGTAGTGGCTATTTTTATAAGTGAATCATCTTTACAAATAAGTAGAATTATTAAGTCCTTGTATAGTTTCCATTGTTTCCTATAGGTAATCACAATCTGTGAGTTTCATGTAATGTCGTTTGCCAAGTTGGTATTTTCATTCTTATTTCACGATGAGTTTTGCCAGTAATGTTGTACAGGTATGAGACCTTCTCATATGTTGAGTATACATTTTTTTTGTGTAGGACGTTGCATTCGACACAGGTTCGACTATGGTGCCATAATCTTCCTAGGTAAGGATTCCCTATATACGTACCTATATCCAGCCAATTGTTAACTTATCTGTTATTGCTCTTCAAAGATGTTGGAATCCTTATCATGGTCAATATTGCAAGCAGATGAGCACTTCCGCCAAGAAAAAAAAATCCAACCTACATTTCAAAGTGGATAAGAAAATCCATCAGAAAGCTTGACAATTTAACCAATCATTAGAGAGACTAAAGTCGTTTTTCAGAGACGTCAAGGTATTCTTCTTGCCATTTACTTTTCTACTATCCACATAACATCTTTGCTTTTGACTAGTTTCGACATCACTAACAAATTAACTAAGTTCATGTTGTGAAATAATGCAACAGGTTGAGAATAATGGAAGTTCTATGAAGCCGATTGATGTTACACCTATTGATTTTGAGGAGCCACGGAACTGGTTCATAGATATGAAGAACGGTAAATCAACTAAGCCCAACCTGAAAGCACAAAGATCTGTGTCAGATGATGTCACACAACCAGAATATACAACTAAACCAAAGAAATCTGTGGTTATGACAAAAGGGTTTGACTGTTCATCACCAACGCCAAGGATTTCATCACCTAATGAACACAATCATCCTAGAACAACTTCTGTAGTGCAACCCAGCAAAACACATGCAACGACGCTTTCTTTGCACTGCCTCAATTACCAGCTGGGATGAACAGACTTCTGCAGTGCAACCCAACAAAACACTTGCAACATGGCACGATGTATAAAACTAGTTTAAATTGAAAACTTCTGTTATTATTGTTAATAGCATTTGGTTTTTAGTTTTCTCATGTTTATTGTAGTTTTTATTTGACTAAAAATTGAAAATAAAATGGGTATTTACTCGAAAATGGTCACATATAATGACAAAACATATTTGTGACCAAAAGTTACACAATAGCCACACTTAAAATTACAAAATTTCGTGTGGCTATAAATAACCACTAGCCACACTGTAGTTACTTTGTTTTTTGTTGTGTGACAGAATGATATCAAACGTCACGGGAAAAGAAAGTTATATGTAACCAAAGATTAGAAAATAGCCACACTTATAATTACAAAATTTATTGTGGCTATACATAACCGTTAGCCACACTTTCTTCACTTTGTTTTTTGTTTGTGTGACGGAATCATAGCAAATGTCATGGGAAAAACAAATATGCGTAACCAAATGTTAGACAATAGCCACACCATAGTTACTTAGTTTTTTGTTGTGTGACAGAATGATATCAAACGTCATGGGAAAAGAAAGTTATATGTGACCAAAGATTAGAAAATAGCCACACTTATAATTACAAAATTTATTGTGGCTATACATAACCATTAGCCACACTTTCATCACTTTGTTTTTTGTTTGTGAGACGGAATCATAGCAAATGTCAAGGGAAAAACAAATACGTGTGACCAAATGTTAGACAATAGCCACACCATCATTACTTTGTTTCTATTGTGTGACGATCTGATAACAAATGTCATAGGAAAAACAAATACATGTGACCAAAAGTTAGACAATAGCCACACTTAAAATTCCAAAAATGTTTTCTGTATCTAGTAAAAGATTTTAGCTACGCTTATAATAAATTCATGTGACTATGTAATAGAATCGGCCACACTTACAGTAAATTCATGTGGCCGTTGCTACCTTTTAGCCATACTTAATAGATAAAATGTTTGATTACAACAAACCTTTTTGTCACACTTTTTTTTAATTGATGTGGCTAGAGCATACTTTTTAGGAAATATATGTGACTATATAATAGAAACAGTCACACTTAAATTAAATTCGTGTGGCTGTTGCAACCTTTTAGCCACACTTAATGAAGGAAATGCTAGATTTTAACAAAAATGTTGGTACCCTTTAGCCACACTTTTAAGTTCTAAGGCCACTAAAAAGTATGTGTGGCTGTATGATACCTACGATGACTCGAGCTTTGGTCACATCTAACATGAAAAAAATATGTGTGGCGAAAGACATATAGTCACACTTTTTTTGTGTGGCTGTATCCTTATTTTGGCGTAGTGATCTCAAATCAATTCTTTTCTGATAAGAAGGAATTTGATGTTGAAAAAGTTTTCAATGGAAATGTTAAGAAAATTTTTTGGAAAATGCTTGATGGGAAAGTAAAAGGGGTTAAAGATTTTTACGCAACAAAGAAAGCAACTTTTAACCCAACTGAACAAGAGCCCAAGTTTACAATTCAGATGTTATAATTCTGAATTGTAAACTTGTTAAATGTGTTTCTTGTTAAATGTGTTAAATGGAATTATAATTTTTAAAGTGGTTCATCAAAAGTTTTGAGTTGTTTTTGAGGGAGAGCCAGTGTTAGTGCATACATTGATCTGTTAAATGTGTGAAATTTATTTTGAGGTAGAGATTGTGCAGGTTTAAGTTTGAGCTAGGTGACAATCATGAGCAGATCGAGAGCTAGATTACTATCTTGGAATATTTTTAGTAGAGCCAGGTTGATCGATCCTGAGAAGCTTATGTTTGAAAAGCCAGGTTCCGATATCTAAGTATTCTGAAGACAAAGCATGAGCCAGGCAACGATCTTGAACCTGTGAAAGCCAGACTACGATTCTGAAGCAGATGATGCTGATGAACTTAAGGAATGCCAGCATATTGTTAGGGGGAGTCTGTTGATGCTGATAGAAAGAGTGAAGCCCAGAGACTGATAAAGACTGAAGACGTAAAGACTCGACACGATAGACCCGTCAACATCTGAGGGGGAGTCTGTTAGTGCATACATCTGTCGACTTCGTCTTGTATCGAGTCTTAGTCTAGATATGTTAGATCAGGGCACGTTGTTCGAGAAAATAGGAGATTTTAGGTTGATTTAAAGTGTTAGTTCGCTTGAAATGGTTGTGTCCGCTTGAAATGACTTTTGTCAGTTTCAAGCGAATCCAACACTTGGTAGTTCGCTTGAACTGTCACTTAGTCACCTTCAAGCGAAACCCCTATGGCTATAAATAGTGTTCAAGCGATCTCATTTGTAACGGTTCTTGAAAATCATACCGAGGTGCTGCCGGTTTGATTCTTGATTGTATTCAGTGTTATATCAATCAGAAGTGTGTTTAAAGTGATTTGCAAGCTGTATTGAAGTTTGTTTCTTGTTTTCCGCACCCTTGTAAATAAAAGAGGTAAAGTCTGTATCTTCAGTAAATGATGATGAATTTCCATCATTGAAGTTTAAGAAGATTAAACAAAAAGTTGGTAAAGTTGAAATCTCAGATCAGTTTTATTTTGAGAAAACAGAGTTTGATGTTGAGAAAACATTCAATGGGAATGTTAAGAAAATTTTTGGGAAAATGCTGGATGGGAAAGTAAAAGGGGTTAAAGATTTTTATGCAACTAAAAAGGCAACTTACAACCCTACTGAACAAGAGCTAAAAGAGCTAAAAACACCCAAGGTTGGTCAGACCTGGGTGGAAATTCTTTTCCCTTGAACATCTGACTATGCCGGAGATCCCAAGTTTGTAATCGTGGATCAGGAATCGGCATCATTCTTGATAATTGTTTTTGTAAATGAATTTTATAATGGTTATAAGTTTTACAGGATAAGTGTGAATTGCCGGAGCTTCCAGGATGGTAAGTGCGAAGCAGGAATCGGCATCCTAGTTGGTAAAATGATCTAATGTAGATGTTTTATTCCTACACTTGATACAGGTGATTGTATTTTTTACAACTGGTACAGAGGTTTTCACTTACATGTGGTAAATCAAGGACATTAAGTTGTACTTGTTTTTCCTACAAGTGGTTAATCAAGGTCATTAGATTGAACTTGATTGGACCGTACTTACAAGTGGTATTTGAAAGACAATGTGATGAACCAAACCCCGAACCTTTATGTGGTAAATTCAACAAAACTTATCTTCCGGAAAAATCATTTTGATTAAAACAAACTTAAGTGTTTTGAAATCATAATGAGAAAATAGTTTTGTGTAAGGGGAGTTCTGATTGTTTATGCCAAGTGAATGGCGAATTGAAGCGTTTCGATATCGGTTGTCAAGTGTTTGTACAGTTTGTTTTCAAATTTCTTTAATGTGTTTGCAGTTTAGGGGGAGTAGAAAATTTCAGAAAATCCAAAAACATTAGAAAATTTGAAAAAGGCAAAAACAAGATAAAATCAAAAATGAGTTTTAGTGTCAAAGAAGAGGAAATGATAGTACATTAGTAGACAGTCACGGTATGCTAAAGAAATGTAATGTTTAAATAACGTTAAACGGTCTCACTGATGATATGCCGATAGGTTTTTACACATTTAGTAAGTTTTTTCGGGATATAAACTAAAATTCAAACTTGCTTATTTCGTGGGGAACACTACTTGGATATATAGGTAACCCCTGAAATCTCGTTTGAAAGGTTCCTCTTTCTGAGATACTAGGTCTTTATGCTCACTGATATCTGGGGTATTATTCCAGTACTTCTGCTGAATGGAAGTTCTGACCTAGTCCTCAATAATACTTTCCGCTTGCTTGAAACATAGCGCCACCCTCAGCAAATTAATAGACAATAAAATTGCTAATCATTACTGTTGTAATCAAAAGATCCTCTAAAGGGGACACACCAAAAGTCGAGCCGTCATCTCTCTGCTGAACGGAAGTTCTGACCTGAGCTCTCACGGTTTCCGTACTATAATTTATTCCCTTACAGATATCATCTGTGGTATACTCACCTGTAAGAGTGAATATTGGGATCTGGATACGGGAGTATATTCAAGAGGTGGGACACATGAATGAGTTTAAGTCTTTAAAACATCTAACTCATATCCTGAATTAGTTGAAATTTGTGTGAGAATTTAAGTGGATCAGTATATCGGCAATCTAAGTGAATTGTTTAATTCTTAATGTGTATCTAAGCTCAACGGTACTGGTGACTTGTCATAAACTGATATGATCCTCTTGCACAAACTCACAAAAATATTGTTTGTAAATTTTTCTTTACTGCTTTTCATTTTAGTTTATATAAAAATCCAAAAAGATTTTCCCGTGTGTTTTAGCATAAATTTTTGAAAATTTCAAAAAGATTTTAGACAACTGATGTTGGAAAGCTGATTTTCAAAATTCTAAGTGCTAAATATGACGAACAGGTTTGGGTAAGAGTGTTTGAAAAGGTTAAGCATTTTGAGAGGGGGAGTAAATGTTTAAATGAGAAAATTAACTTTGAAATGAATTCAATCCTAAAAGTGGTTCATCAAATCTTAAAGGTTAAATCATTCTAGTTTGTTTTACAAGTGGTCATCAGAAGATTTACTTTTGGGTAAAGAATGTGCAGGTTTTGTCAGGTTTCGATATTTAAATACTCTGAGTGTTAAGAGAGCCAGATTTCGATCCTGAACCTGTGAAAAGTGGATGCTAGATTATGATCTTGAAACTGCTGATGCTGATGAACTTAAGGAATCAAGAGATCTGATAAAGAGAATTAGAAGTCTATGATTCCAGCACAAGCACAAGTTGAGGGGGAGTCTGCTAGAGAAAAAGAAAGCTCAAGCCAGGTAGAGATCCAGGAAGAAAGAGTTAGAGAGAAATTCTGAATACCCAGAGACTGATAAAGACTGAAGATGTAAAGACTCGACACGATAGACTCGTCAACATCTGAGGGGGAGTCTGTTAGTACATACATCTGTCGACTTCATCTTATATCGAGTCTTATACTAGATATGTTAAATCAGGGCACGTTGTACGAGAAAATAGGAGTTTATAGGTTGATTTAAGTGTGTGTTCGCTTGAAGTGGTGTGTCTGCTTGAAATGACTTTGGTCAGTTTCAAGCGAACCCAACAATATAGTAGTTCGCTTGAACTGACTTGTGTCACCTTCAAGCTAGACTCCTTGGCCTATATATAGTCCATTCAAGCGAATCATTTGTAACGGTTCTGGAATTTCATACCGAGGTGCTGCCGGTGTGTTTTCTGATTGTATTCAGTGTTATATCAATCTACAAGGTGTTTAAAGTGGATTGCAAGCTGTTTCAACATCTGTTTCTTGTTTTCCGCACCTGAAACATATTAGAACTTCTCTGACCGACTCATTCGGGTCATTACACGATCCTACATAAATTGAAGTTCTTCCTCTTCTTCCAAACTTTTCCCATTAACAAAATTCATTTTCTTTTGAAAATTCGGTTTTTCATTTCGCTTCCAATTTTGATTCCTTTTATAACCCAATCCAGCCTTCATGTTCTTCTTTTTGTAACCAGGCTTGTTATAAAAAGTTTTCTTGTTTTTTCCAGCAAATTTTGAAATTTCAGACTTTTCAATTTCAACCATCTTAAAAACTTTATCAATTTTTTTTCTAAAATCACATTTTGAATCGGGAATACAATATCTAAGAATAATTTGTCCGATCCAATCATGGTATAAACCAATCCTCTTGAATCATCATTCACAATTTTCTCAGATTTTGACTGTTTAAGATAGCCATCATGAAAATTTCCCTCATTTTCATCATGTGATTCAGACTTACCTTTGGTTGACTCATCTTTCAAAACGCTTTCAACAACCTTACTTACCACCTCTGAATCATCAGCTTCATCAGATTTGGCATAAGTCACATCGATACTTTCAGGTAATTGGTCAACTATGTTCAGACCTTTTGCCACCTTTTCCTCATCATAAAAAGTATAATTGTTTCTCAATGGTGGTGGTACCTGATGATATTCTGAACCAATACCTTTTTTATTCTTGTCAGTATCTTTGTCATCTGGTGTGATGTTGAAAATTCGTTCGACAATGTATGAAGAGTTATGATAACTTTGAAGTTTTGTAACAATCTTTTCTTTTTCAACCAGAACTTGTTTGAGATTAGCAACTTCATCAACACACTTGTTTAATTCAAGTTACTTTTCTTTAAACTTTCTCTCATACAGTCTTTGGTTGTTAAAGTTTCAGACAATCTTTCGTCAAAACATTTAACTTGTCTCTTCAAAGTATCATAAGCTTCTTGTACTCTCTGACTTGACCATTTCAAATTATCATACTCTTTTTGAAAATCTTGAAATTTATTTTCTTTTTCAACACAACCAACACATTTTGCTATACACATTTCTTTCAAAATTTCATTTTCTTTTTCAAAATCATGACATTTCTGTGTCAACTTTTCAACCTTTAGTTTCAAAATTTCTTCTTTTTCAATCATTTGTTTACATTTTTTAAAACATTTTCAAGTTTATTTGTTTCGATTTCTTTTATTCTTTTCATCATTTTCAGTACAGATTTTGCATATTTCTATGCAATTCCTGCACTTGTTTTCATTTTTATTATCAGATTGTTCAATGCTTTTGTCTTTGTCAAACAATTCAGAAGATTCAGTTTGATTTTTTTCTGTTATCACACCTCCTTCTTCTGTCTTTTTCTGATCTTCATCTTTCATCTGTTCTTCTTCATCAGTTTCTTCTGCCGTTTTCTTTACTTCCTCTATCAGCTTTTCCAGCTCTTGTTCTTTCCTTTTTTTCATTTCTACCACCTTTGGCAGGCTTGCTTCAAAAATTTCTTTTATTTTGTTCATCAGATCAGCTTCATATACTTTTTCAGATAATCTTCTTGTATTATAAGTTCTCTCATTTGGAAACAGATTTGTTACAGCATCAAAATCCACTTTTGACAGATCAACCACTGGATTACCCTGTGGATCTATGTAACATTCCAGTTCAGCATTCCATCTCTTGGCTCTCCGAGCTTCTTTGAATGGTTCATTCAACTTTCTAATCTCCCATCTTGCGCTGTCACTTCTCCACCAATTATCATAATCACTATATCTTGACATCTTCAAATTGTGTCTTGATTTTTGTACCTTGTATATCTTGAATCTCCTGCAAACAAAAAAACAAACTATCAGTTTTAAAAATATCAAACAACTGATCGAAAGGGTATCCGATCGAGTTAGTCAACAAAAGTCAACTAGTTGTCTGATCGGGTGGGAAAGTTGTCCGATCGGTTGGGATTGTATCTTGAATCGGTTGGTTGTCCGTTCGACCCTCTGTTTGATCGGTTGGCACTACACGACAAACTCTTGGTCGATCGGCTGACTATGCTTTGACACGGGTGAAAATCCAATCGACTCACTAATCGATCGATCAGCACTACACGACAAATATGTTGTCCGATCGGACAGGGTGCCGGTCGATCGGTTGGCAAGTCAACAAAGTCAACTGACTTAAATGAATTTTAAAATGCAATACAATGGAACGAACAACTGTCTGTTCGGTCAACTGTTCGATCGATCAACACTACGCGACAAATATGTTGCTCGATCGGCTGAGTTATGCTATGAATAAAGTGGGTTGTCCGATTGAACGATGTGTTGACTTTTTGACCACAATCAATGAAATACAATCTCACATGCAACCTGACATAATGGCCGACAAATTAAATGGATACTAAAATCTCAAAGGGTCGTTCAATTTTTAATCGCGTGATAACTATTTGAGTGTTGTTAATGAAACAGAGTTATTAATGTGCTGACAACAAATTTAATAGCTTCACAATGTCACATGCTTCACCCAATGCAATAAAAGATTCACATGAATCCCTGACAAAAGCATAATATGTTGACTTTATGAACTGAGTGTGTTTGAATCTGATTGCTTGACCGATCGGCTGGGATGTAAGCCGTTCGGACAGGTGTCCAATCGGTTGGGTCAACAAGTTAATGTCTTTAATGAGTTGTAGTGATGATGATGATGTGGATCGGACAGGTGTTCGATCGGACTGCTGTCCGATCGGTCAGCAGTCAACAAAGTCAAACAATTAAATGAATTGCAATGATGTGCAGTGGATCGGACAGGTGTTCGATCGAACAGCTATTCGATCAAGTACGTCAACAGGTCAATAACTTTAGAGAAATGTAAAGTGACGTAGTGACACGGCTTGCTGACCGTTCGGCCAGAGATGCTAGCCGATCGGCTGGCAAGTCAAACAAGTCAACTATTTTTTAAATGCCATATAAAGTGTTGCAATGGAACGGATTGCTGTTCGATCGGTTAGGTCAACAATAGTCAACCACTTTAATGATTTGCAAACAAATCTTAGGATTAAACAGCTATCTGATCAGTCAGCTGTCCGATCGGTTAGCATTCATATGAACTCCAACAACAATCAACATGTTGAACAACTTTTTCGAACACAAAATTTCAGATTTCTCTCAAACGGCTTGGAATTTAGATCTGAAAATTTGTAGGCTTGTAGATCTAATAGTTTCGCACAACATATCAAAAAATCATGTAATTTGGACCGTAAAAACCCGTTCAATTTTGAAAAATTTAGACAAAAACGTGAAAGAAGTGTAGAAGATTAAGAAATGATGAAATTCGGATCTGAAATCGATGAAATCCTGTACGAATCTATGTGTTTGATCAGTGCAATCGAGCTCTTGCTTTGATACCACTTGTAGGATCGGTTTTCACTCCGAACGATTGCAAACCGAACGTGTGACGTGCGGAATCCGTACACGAACGTGACCGAACACACGAGAACGTAATATAATCTGTGATTCTATTGATGAATCTGAAATCTTACAAAGCACCTTGAATCACGTGGAACACTTTCTCTCTCTAGCTTCTCTCTCTAAGCACCAATCACGTGAATTCTTCTATTTCTGCTACGAACGGAATTGACGAAGGCGATAGACATAAATGCACCAACATTCTGTTTCTTTGTTTTTGCTTTGGGGATGCTGCCGAGGGGTCGGGCATGTCACGTTTATTCCTTTTCTTTGTATTTATGTTGGTTTTGGCTGTATATTTGTTCCTTTCGCTCGTTTAAGCTCATTTGGTCTTGTAAATTCAAAAGGAAGACAAAAAAACACTTTTTCCAACATTCGTACTAAAAAAGGGTTAGTTTTATGCCTCATTTGATGTAATTTATATGTTACATTTTGCACAGATCAAATACTCTCACACTTGAATCTTTGCTTGTCCTTAAGCAAAACTCTTTAATATGTTACTTACACACCCAAATGGAATAGGTAAAGGAGAAGTTTTGGGCTTGTCTTGAGTGTCATGAATCCAAGGTCTGGGTTTTTTATTTACAATCCTATTCGTTATGATTTATTTAGAACATTTTATAAGAAAAATTACTTATTTGGGCATAACATGCCTCTTTAAAATTCTATTTATATACAAGTTCACAGCCAATGACCTCTTGCTCAAGTGGTAGGAGGACTTGAGTTCGTCTTTGAAGACTCAAGTTCAATTCCCATTTGGTGCAAAAAAGAGTGAGGCATTGGTGGGAAGTGATAGGAGACCCAGGAAAGCCTGGGTTCTATCCTTAAGCCAAACGGGTTTTACCGGTAATTTACCGTCATGCCTAAGGGAGGGTGAGTTACTGGGTTTTCCCTGGAATTGGTGGTGGACGACTCGGGTTACTCTCAGAGTACTCTGTTTGTCCAGTGGGTGCCCCGAGAGTGCTCGGGATTGATTTGTTGGCCGTGCAAAAAAAATATACAAGTTCACATACCTCACGGGAGATCACTCAACACTCGGCCGAATATGTATTTTTGTGAAATACTCGAGACCGACATGGAACTTACTTCTACCATATGTTTGCCAAGCAATCAAACCTCATCCTTTTTAACTATAAACCTTTGTAAATATCAAGAGGACTTTGGGAAAGGGTTAGGCTTGGGCTAAGGGTAGGTGGTTTTGGTTAGTAGTTAGTAAAAAATGGCTAAAAGTGTAAAAAGCGTTGGTCGTCGTTAAACTTTTTGTTTTTGTGACTTTTATTCAAACTAGGCATATTCAAACAAAGTTTTTTTGAGGAACTTGTTTGTTTATTGCAAGACTTTCATCATTTTTTTATAAGAGACATCACAAAATGACTGAGCTTTTTACTAAAACAAAGGGGTTGAAAAGAAAAAGGTTTTAGTGGGTAAAGGGTGTTTGTTTTGTGGGTTTTGAAATGAAAAGTTTTAGACTCAAAGGGGTTAACTAGGGGGATTTTGGGTAGGTGATAAAAAATTGAAAAATAATGGTGTTGAAAGGAAATGGGTTAGTCCTAATGCCTCCATCATTTACTTACTTGGGTTTAAGTTGGTAAGGACCGGGATTGTATCGTCGTGGCAAGTTCTAGAGTCGTAAGAACCAAGCGGCTATTCAGACAAGAAACGAAAAATGAGCATTTAGTTTAAAGATATATGCTTGTTCTCAATAAAGGCTCAAAACTCACTTGTTGTGGGAATGGGTTTATAATGTGATCAAGTATATATAATCAAATTTTAATTAGACTTATCATGCCTTTTCATAATTTTCTTATTTGTTTCTTTTTATCACGACGCTATCAGTTGTAAATTTGTAAAAATATAACATTTTTAGAACTTGTTATTCCCAAATTAAACCAAGACAAGTAAAATAAATGATTTTTTTTGAAAAAAAAATTGGGGTGATTAGCGGTTCCAATAGAGTTTTTTGTAAGGCTTGTTATTAGGACTTGCAAGATTCAAGGTTTTAGCATCTTCCCCATACTTAAATTATACATTGTCTTCAATGTGCCCCAAAAATAAGTTTTTAGGTTGATTGAATGTGTAAAAAGGTGTTGAAAAACAAGGTTTGGTGTTACTGGGCACCTGGCCACGGCCCCATGGTCAGAGTGCCAGTAACAGAAACTTACATAAATGTGGCCACGGGGCGTGCCTGGTGACCACGACCCCGTGGTGGGCAGGTTTCAGACAAACAACATTTCAGGGGTGTGGGCATGGGGGCGTGGTCGCTGAGCACGGCCCCGTGCTGACAGTCTGCATTTGATGGAAACAGGATTTTTGGCTTTTAGTTCGGGCTTCCGGGCTTATGTAGCCCTAATACTTAGTGCATCCAAGCTTCTTGGGTATCTTTTTTGCTAATACTACACCATACAATACAATACATAACAAACATCCTAAACTTACCAAAGTTCATCATCCATCGTCATCACACATAAAACGAAAATAAAATGCAAAAAATAAAAAGTGTTAAGGAAAGTAAATTGTTCAAACTATGGCACGCATGCCAGTCAATTGTTTGTGGGATAGAAAAGGGTTAACCTGTGAAGCTGCATCCAATGTCACACCACCTTCAATTCCTCTGATTAGTCCATGTCCTCATCTTCATCGTCTCCTCCTTGGTACACCATATGCTCCTAGATGTAGGTAATGTCATCTTTCATGTTGGAGATGTTGCCCTCAACTGCTCCGACACGGGTAAAGGTGTTGTTGGCCATGTTGTAAGTGTTGCGGGTGCACAATAAGTTTTCCTGCAAAAGATCATGTAAACTTTTTAAAGTTAGGAAAACCAACCCCTTGGGAAGAGGATGGACCCGGCTAGCCTCGAAACTGAGGAGGAGGACAGTTTGGGTTAGCGTGAAGAACGAGGGCTGCTTCTGAGTTCCAAACATGTCCTTGAGTAGTTTGGAAGCGGACTGTCCCGTCACCCGTCTCGTGTATAATCCCCATCGAACGGCATTGGGTGAGATCTACCTTTCCCGACCATGGACCCTTACGGAATGATTTCGGCGTCCGTTGAACATAGGTCTTGAAAAGGCGGTTGATCCATCTCCCAAAGAAGATAGGTGTCGGGGAGGAAGCCAACTGATTCAGATGCATGTTACGGAGGAGTAGGTAGGGAACATCAAGAGGAACACGGTTGTGGATGCAATACAAGACCATGAGATCGCGTAAGTTGACAACACTGGTGCTATCACGCCTTTGACTGAGAGAGTTGCTAAGGACCCTATGAATGTAGCGGCAGAGAGGGTCCTGCAACTGGGAGCTCTTTGTGACACTTGGATCATATGCACCATCCCCGATTTAAGCCCACGCTGTCTGGCGCATGTTAGCTGAGATTTCATGGAGACCACTCGTGTTCTCTTCTTCACCAGACTCTTCCTCGGTGAACAGACCCACTTGCACTCCAAATTGTGCAATAGAGATTGAAAGCACCTCTCCCGCACATCGGAACTGAACTCCTTCTCCGTCGAATGGCTCGGCTTTTGCTTTCAACGCGAATGAGCTGTAGAACTCCATGTTATACTCATGAGCCACATGGAGTCTTGTGCAAAGGGCCACCCTTAGTGGACCCGTGACCAGCGCGTTGAAGCGATCTAGTTGCCCCACAGCTTCTAAGGTTTCGAAGCACACTTGTTTTGGCGTTTCTTCGGGCCTTGTTTTCAGAATATCATAGCGGGCTTGGTAGTCCCACTCATTAGGCTTAAACTTAGTGAACTTGCTAGCCATCTCTGCAAAAGAAAACACAAAACAATCAGCATGAAACAATAAATTTTTGAAGAAAACTGAAAACAGAAGGCTGGACACGGCCCTGTGGCCAATGGCCACACCCTGTGTTTAGCTGAATGTTCTGGCCACGCCCCCGTGTTCGCTGATCACGACCCCGTGGTCAGGGTTCTGTTTCCCAAAAATGCCATTTTTCAACCCGGCTTTGAAAACTTGAAAATTTTTAGTTGAGTAGGGGCGATTTTCCCCGAAAATGAAACCCCAAGTGTCGTTTCCCAAAAACAAACCGTTTACCCCTTCAATTTCATCTTTTTCGGTTCAAAAAAGGGTTTGAGGTTTTTGTTTGAAATCGGGCAAATCTACAAACAATTTCAGTTCATTTACTTCCTATAACATGCAACTATACTAATACTAACAGATCTAAGCAAAAATTTGGGGTTTGGTTCGGTTCAAGTTCAAGAACCCTAGATTTTTCCTCGAATTTTTTATGTTAATCTACATGAAAATCGTTAAACTAACTAACTAAGATGATAGAATCATACCTTCGTGATGTTGAACGAAGGCAAAACGTGAAAATCTGCAGAGATTCTCAGAGGAACCAGAGAGCTTTCGGGGGAACGGGTCGTGGTGAAATGAAAATGAGAAGACAAAAGGGGTTTTATCCCCGACAGTAGCCGACCATGACCCCGTGTCCAGCGGGCACGGCCCCATGGGTGGGTAAAAACTAATTTTTTTTAGTGCCTGTGTGAGTGACCTGTTTCCCGAAACTTCGTTTTAGAAATCTTACCGATTTTTGAGGCTTTCCTGAAGTCCATTACCTACAAGTTATGATTTTGGTGCATAGACCTTTGTTTATTCCTCGACCGCTTATAGCGAGATCTCTTCCTCATCATCCTCAAAGAATCCTTGATAAAGCCTAAGCTGTTGTCCGTTGACTTTGAATGGGATTCCATTCAGAGATTTAATTTCAATTGCACCGTGTGGAAAAATATGGGTGATAGAAAAAGGTCCCGACCACCTAGATTTTAACTTTCTGGCAAATAATCAAAGTCGTGAATTAAATAATAGAACTTGATCTCCTACTCGAAATTCATTAGGTTTAATATGTTTATCATGTAAATTTTTCATTCTTTCCTTATAAATTTCAGAGTTAGAGTAGGCTTGATTCCTTAATTAGTCTAATTCATTTAATTGACAAAATTGATTCTTTCTGGCGGTTTCAATATCTAAGTTTACGTTTTTTAATGCCCAGTAGGCTTTGTGTGCTATTTCTACTGGCAAATGACAACTTTTTCCATAGACAAGCTTATATGGGGTGGTACCTATGGCTGTTTTATATGCGGTTCGAAAAACCCATAAAGCGTCGTCTAATTTATCGGCCCATTCTTTTTTATTTAATACTAAGGTTTTTTCAAGTATTCTTTTTAAACCTTGATTAGTCACTTCGGCTTGTCCGTTTGTTTAAGGGTGATATGCGGTTGAGATCCGGTGATAGACCCCATATCTTGTTAAAAAAAATTCAAGTTGATGGTTACAAAAATGGGTACCCCTATCACTTATTAATGCTTTTGGAGTTCCGAAATGAGAAAATAGTCGTTTCAGGAATCTTACCACAACTCTTCCATCATTTGTTGGAAGAGCTTCGGTTTCGGCCCATTTTGACAAGTAATCCACTGCCACAAGTATATATTTGTTTCCTTTTGGCGGTGGGAAGGGTCCCATAAAGTCTAGTCCCCACACATCAAAAATTTCACAAACAAGAATGCCATTTTGTGGCATTTCGTTTTTGGAAGAAATTTTAAGTGATCGTTGGCATGCATCACATGTCTTGATAAGACTTTGGGCGTCTTTGTAAATGGTTGGCCAATAAAATCCTGAATCAAATACCTTTCGTGCGGTACTAGTGGCACCATGATGTCCTCCGTATGGTCCTTTATGACAATGGTGGAGAATTTTTCTTGCTTTGCTACCATGTACGCATCGTCGGATAAGTTGGTCGGCACACATTTTGAAAAGATAAGGATCTTCCCAAAAATAATGCTTTACATCGGCAAAGAATTTTTTTCTTTGATGATGTGACCATCCTTTTGCGACTATTCCACTGGCTTGGTAGTTGGCGTAGTCGGCGTACCATGGTTCTGCTCGGTATTCCACCATTTCTAAGGACTCTGTTGGGAATTTTTCATTGATGAGCTTATCCCTAGTTGTCTCCAAAGCTAGATCTTCCAAGCGGGATAGATGATCTGCAGCGGTGTTTTCTGCTCCTCTCTTGTCTTTTATTTCAATATCAAATTCTTGGAGGAGTAGAATCCATCTGATTAAACGTGGTTTGGCATCCCATTTTCTAAAGAGGTAACGAATGGCTGCATGGTCTGTATAAACTATCGTTTTAGAAAGAACAAGATAAGAACGAAATTTATCAATAGCAAATACTACAGCTAGTAAGTCTTTTTCGGTTGTTGTGTAATTTTCTTATGCATCATTAAGTGTTTTACTAGCGTAGTATATTGGGTGAAAATGCTTATCTTTTCGTTATCCCAAGACAGCTCCAACTGCAAAGTCACTTGCATCACACATGATTTCGAAAGGTAATTTCCAGTCGGGCGCTATCATGATTGGTGCATTGACTAGCATCTCTTTTAGTGTTAAAAATGCTTGATTGCAATCCTTGTCAAAGATGAACGGTCCATCTTTTTCAAGTAATTTTGTTAAAGGTCTTGAGATTTTAGAAAATTCTTTGATAAATTGTCTATAAAATCCAGCATGTCCTAGGAAACTTCTGATGGATCTAACAGAGGATGGGGATGGTAATCGGGAAATGATGTCTATTTTAGCCCGATCAACCTCCATTCCTTCGCTTGAGATTTTGTGACCGAGTACTATTCCCTCCGTTACCATGAAATGGCATTTTTCCCAATTAAGGGCGAGGTTAGTTTCCTCACATCGGGATAGTATTCGTTCAAGGTTATCGAGGCATTGGTCGTATGAATCTCCAAAGATAGAAAAGTCGTCTATGAAGACTTCCATAGTCTTTTCTATCATATCATGGAAGATGGCCACCATGCAACATTAGAAAGTTGCGGGGGCATTACATAGACCAAAAGGCATGCGTCGATAAGCAAAAGTTCCGTAGGGACATGTGAATGTTGTTTTTTCTTGGTCTTCGGGAGCTATCGGCATTTGAAAGTAACCTGAAAAACCATCTAAAAAACAATAAAATTTATGACCGGATAATCTTTCTAACATTTGATCAATAAAAGGTAAGGGAAAATGATCATTCCTTGTTGCCTCATTTAATCGACGATAATCTATACAAACTCTCCATCCGGTGACGGTTCTTGTTGGTATTAATTCATTTTTTCATTAGTGACCACTGTCATACCTCCTTTCTTGGGAACTACTTGGACGGGACTTACCCAAGGGCTATCGGAAATTTTGTAGATGAGACCGGTGTCAAGTAGTTTGATGACTTCATTTTTAACCACTTCTTGGACGTTTGGATTTACTCTTCGTTGTGGTTGTATTACCGATTTATAGTCATCATTCATCAAAATTTTGTGCGTGCACATGGAAGGACTTATTCCTTTAATATCTACAAGCTTCCATGCGATCACGTTTTTATGTTTTCTCAAAAGTATGATTAATTTTTCTTTTTCTAAATTAGTTAAATTTAAAGAAATAATTATAGGTAGCTTACCCTCCTTGTCGATAAAAGCATATTCCAAACCTTTTGGGAGTTCGCTCAAGTGGTGGGTCTTTAGGAGACTCTTTATTTGGTTGCTCATTTTGGTCAAGAACCAAAAAGGTTTGTTCAATGGCGACCTCTTTTTCGACAAAGTGGTCAATTTCGTCTTTCGTATCAGGTGGTTCATCTTCATCTTCAATTAGGGGGTCGTCATTGCCGATTGGATATTTCATTGATTGTTCAAGACCGACATACCTTTTGAAGGCCCCTAATTGAACGGGTAGGTTGTTTTGCTTCTGGTTGATCAAAGCTTGATGGGTTTTCACAAAAGGTCATCCCAACACAAGTGGAGCATCATCAAGAATGACGAAGTCGGTTAGGACTACCGTTTGATTTGTTTGGACTAACACATCCTCAACTACTCCCATTGATTTTATTATTTTCCGATTAGAAAGAAAAATGGGTATTTGAAGTGGAGAAAAATCACTAATACTTAACTTTTCGAAAATGTAGTTTGGCATTATATTAACACAAAGATCTTTATCAATTGTAATATTACTAATAAAGAAGTTTTGAAAAAAACATGGAACCGGTGTAATGTTAATTTCAAATGGATCATCTTTTATTAGCATAGTTTGATCACTTGTTAACTTAATGCTTACCATTTCGTCAATTTTAGTGTTAGTGTTTAATTCTTTTAAAAACTTAGCATGAGTAGGTACCAAACAATGGTTTTCGAAAGAAGGTGTTAAGAGATTAATTTCTTGAAAATTAGACTCTTTTTGAAGATTAACGTTTTTGGACTTACCTTTTTCGTTGTTTAGTTCATGTGTTGGTTTTTCACTTACTTATTCTTCCATTTTTACCTCTTCTACTATTACCTCTTTAGTACAAACTACATTTTCCCTTGCGCGGGATTCCTCTTCCCTTGCGCGTGATTCTTTTATATAGCGTTCGATAGTTTTGAGGTGTTCTATTCTTCTTTCGGCTACGGGGAAGATAGTTGGTGGTTCATCAAAGTGAGCGGGATAAGTATCCCAAAAGCTTGAGTGCGGAAGTTCAACCCTTGGTTCTTCATAATACTCGTATGAGGTAGGTGGTTCGCACCATTGTTCCTCATAGTAAGTATATGATGGAGATGATTCATACCTTGGTTCTTCAAAGTATGAATATGAAGGAGAAGGTTCATACCTTGGCTCTTCATAGTACGTGTATGAAGTGGTTGGCTCGTACCTAGGTTCCTCATAGTGTGTATATGAAGTGGATGGTTTGAAGAGGTCACAGTATTGTACCGAGTGAGGCTTACCGCAAATGGTACAATACTCTTCTTCATAACCATCCTCTTCATAGTAGTAATTGTAACCTCCTAAGTATTGATCCATAAGAATCACTCAGCAGACCACAAAAGAGTCTTGGGACCAGAAAACAAAATAAAAATGGAAACAGAGGCTCACCACGGCCCCGTGTTCAGTGAGCACGGCTCGTGGTCAGATTCTGTATCTGGGCGTTTTAAAAAAATGCAACTGGTTTTGTGTAGCATGGGGGCGTGTTCAGTGAGTACGATCCCGTGTTCAGACTCTGTATCTGGGTGTTTTATCATTTTTATGCAGCACGGGGTGTGTTCAGTGAACAGGCCCCGTGTTCAGACTACTATAATGCAAAAAGTTCCTAAAAATGTAAAAATGTGCGCGCAGTTTTAAAAAGGTTTTGAAAAATGATTAGGTCGTCGATTTTAAGCTTTCTTAAAATCCTTGTGTCCCCGGCAACGGCGCCAAAAACAAGGTTGAGAAAAGGTTTTAAAACATGAAAATAAAACTAAAAACTGCAGAAATAAAATAAAACAGAGAGACAAGATGAATCACTTGGATCTGACTCGCCTTTAATGTATCCTTTGATGATTTTTGCACTTTCGGACTTTTTTAAAATATTATCTTAGTTATAGTAGTAGGCCGCTCTTTTGAAGGTGACGTTACCCTCAACCTAGTGGTTTGAGTCAGCAAGGATACAATCCTAAAGGGTCGGAATACTGAAAGATAATTAATTAAGTTATTAATGCGAAAAGTGGTAGGCCCCTCTTTTGAAGGTGACGTTACCCTCAGCTAAGTGGTTTGAGTCAGCAGGGATACAATCCCAAGTAGCCGGTTTAATGTATTAATAGTAGTTTACATATGAGGGGATCAAACCATTTGCACCCCCGCCATCCAATACCAGTGGGTATTGAAGGAGGTCCTAGTAAGCTTGACCCAGGTCCTTACAGGATCTATACACTGAACAAGGCAAGAACCTTACTAAACCATTCCCTTAACCCCGACCAGGTAGCCAACATATCTCTATATAGTCCGTAGAGACATGAATGGTGTAAATCTTTTACTTTATATAGATAGTAAATTAACGCCAAGACACCACGGAAAAATAATAAAGAAAGTCATCTTCAACATAAGAAACTAGTTATTAAAGTCATTAATACAAAATCAAATAAAAAATGCTGAAAGATTAAAAATCAAAAGTAATACATAAAAGACTTGTCTTCACCAAGTGATGTAAGAGGCTTAACCAAACATGGCCTTTGACTAGTAAGAACTCTTACTATCAATCTTGGATCCCGAGACTACTACACACTCTAAAGATGGATAATGGATGATGGTGGTGGATGTGGGTGTTGTAGTGGTGGTGGAGTGGTGGCAAAGTGGGAGAGTAGTGGTTTGCCAAGGGATGCCTTTCAAGTGAGCCAAGCACCCCTATTTATAGCCTGCACGGCCCCATGTCTAGTGGGCACTCCCCCGTGGCCAGCCTTTTCTCTTCCTTCATTAAATGCATGTGTCAACAGAGGGCTCCACACGGCCCGTGTCTAGCGGGCACGACCCCGTGGTCAGAATCGTATTTGTATTATCTTAGCGTTGACCACGCCCCATGCTGAGCTGGGCACTCCCCCGTGGTGGGCGTAGAAGCTTCCACAACTTTGTCTTTTCTGCATGCACCTGACCACGCCCCCGTGTCCAGTAGGCACGACCCCGTGGTCAGTCTTCTGTTTCTTTGTTTTTGCTTTGGGGATGTTGCCGAGGGGTCAGGCATGTCACGTTTATTCCTTTTCTTTGTGTTTGTGTTGGTTTTGGCTGTATATTTGTTCTTTTTGCTCATTTAAGCTCATTTGGTCCTGTAAATTCAAAAGGAAGACAAAAACACACTTTTTCCAACATTAGTACTAAAAAATGGTTAGTTTTATGCCTCATTTGATGTAATTTATATGTTACATTTTGCACACATCAATTATGAAATAAATAAAATAAGTATGAACTCATAAGAAAGCACTTCAAGAATAAAACATAAAGGCGTTTCAAGAAATCAACATATGAATCAAGTATGGTCGAATTTGGTACTTAACTATGGACTAGGTCAAAAGCATGGCAATTTTCCAAATTCTCTATGGTTATGGCTCTGATACCAATCTCTCACACCCCAACCGATGGC
The DNA here is from genome assembly GCA_030545235.1 of Helianthus tuberosus. Lineage (NCBI taxonomy): Eukaryota > Viridiplantae > Streptophyta > Magnoliopsida > Asterales > Asteraceae > Helianthus > Helianthus tuberosus. Next base: position 107,124,461 of record CM060383.1, read on the forward strand.
GGAAAATTCAGAGTGAGACGATATAGATCGCTCGAGACATCATAACACTAATATTTGCGACAAGTATTTAAATAATGGTTTTATTTGATTACTAAAAGTCATTTACAAGAATTGAAATCAAATACAACAATATGAAATGCAAGAGTTACAATAAAATAAGAATACACAATTTAGATGTGTATCTAGGCATCCTACTATGTTCCATGCATCATCAACATCATCTCAAAACCTGCAACCTGTTTTAAAAGTGTAGTTCAATACAAAACTATTGGCGAGTATACAAGTTTGGTGTAGTAGCATAATAGTATAAAAGAAATGATAATGAACAGTCCACATGGCAAACCTAGTTATCAAGATTAACGTATAAACTGGCATGCGATTTACAAGTCAACCCTCTGTTTACGCAAGTATGAATGAATGATTAACTTAACATGACCTGAAGAATACGGGTAGTGCGTTACTCTTATAGCGCTATACATGTTAAGTGGAGGCTCGTACGAAGCTATTGACAAGTTCATCACATAAGAATCACCCAGAGAACACGAATCAAGCATAACAAATAATAAGCATGTATTGAATTGTTTGTTTGTATATTTGCATAAGAATATGTATACTAAGTGTGTTTTGTATATGAAAACATGTTACACCCAAAAGTGTGAAAATGGTAAAATGGGTCAAGTGTACTCACAAAATTGCTAAGTCTTCCGATTATCCAAGTGTTGATGAGTGTATGAGATTAGTAGGATGAATGCATACGGGTTAGAGTTCAAGGTATGTTTAGAGTCGAGACTCGGAAATAAAAAGAATATGAAAAGTAGACATATGGGAAATTAACCATCTATCACGTAATACTCATACTTGACACTATGAAACTCGAAGGAGTTTAAATGTTTTCATGGGTTAAAGTACCCATTAGAATCATGACGAGTATTATGTTCTTAGGTGGTGTAACCTTCTATTTTGACAAATAACCATTAGGTTATCATCAAAAGTTTGGTTATCATAAGTATTATATACATTATATAGGTTATATCATAGATTATAAGTCCAATATTATCACAAGAATGTCATAGAAGTCATGTAGGAGGTAGGAAGATAAATCTTCCATTTAGGTACCTCTTGTGTTTCACCAATGCACAAGTTGTCATAGACAACAAGGATGGTCATGAATACATACAATAAAGAATGGAAATACATACTATCTAACTAAGAAAACATCAAGTGATGTGTGGATTGAAGGTAGGATAGCCAAAGCTTATCCAAATAATCACACAACTTCAAGCTTTAAGCTTGTTCATCACTTGTGGGTTAAAACCCTTTTAAAAATATAAAGTTTAGAGGATTAAAACCTCTGAATTTGTATGTTACAACCTTGTTTTTAAGCACACTTAATCATAGTCTTGATTAGTGGTATAAGGACATAGGAATGTATGAAGAAAACATGATTTTTCTTCCAAAACAAAAAGTAAAAATGAGCAGAGTTATAGGTACACTTTGGACCTCAAAAATGGTGAGGTTTCACCTTAGTTTGCCCAAGAAAACTTGTGAAAACCTTCCTAGAGGTTAACCAAGTGTTAAAAAGAAAGAAACAAGAAGAAAATTAAAGTAGAAGTGAGTTAAAACTCACTTTTTATGGCTGGAACTTTAAAAAAACGTGGCTGAAACACAGCTGAGTTTTGGAGGGTTTTTGAAGTGTTTGGAAGCTTGTAAAAGTGGAATAAGGAGTGGGGAAGTACTTATTATATAGGGAAGGGATTCGGGTTTCAATGGGTTGGGCTTTGGAAGTGTTTAGAAGGGGTTAAACCTTGAAACAAGCCCACAAACCGCAACATAATGGGGTTGTTTGGCACTGGCTTTAAGGGCTGCCATAATATTTTTTTAACATTATAATGTACATTTGAGGTGCATTTTATATAAATAACATGTTACATAAAGTGTAGTTTATATCTCACATGTTATCAAGGCCCAAAATTATTAATAAGCATGTTCTAATTACACAAACATGTGAATAAAATAAGTGTGTGAAACATAACATATGTAATAAGTATGAATGATTCATATTCAGGTATTCATCAAGTGAAGGTTATGTAACTTAATCTTATATTCAAATAACCATGTGATTGAATGTATGGAATATTTACGAATTACAAATACACGATGGTCGTTTATGAGTTAAACTTATGTTTAGGGGGATTATGTAACAACAAACGTGCGTATCAAAGTATAAACAATGTATAAATGATGTATAAAAAATCATTTCATTACGATCAATGTCTCAGATTTACAATGGCTTGAGACGAAGTACGATTACAAAGGAAACGAGTTTCCGAAAAATAGAATTACGATAGAAACTTTCTAAAAACGGAAAGCTGCGAAAAGCGAGGCGTTACACAAACATCAATCCACAATCACCATCCATGCGACACCCCTTTCAAAGGCGGAAGCACGAGGTGTGACCATGAAAGGTTCTCATTGCATACAAGTTAAATTTAAAGTTTACATCACAACAAACCTCAACTTACATCTTTAAACCCTAACCTTTCAAATTTTACACTTTACCCCCCCCCCTGTATGTTGTAAATGGCCAAAACATGTGGTCCCCATGCCCACATGTTGTCTAAAGTTGTTGGCTCATGTGTTGATGGTTAAAAGGTTTATATGATGGAAAGAATGGTCATGAGGGAACATATAATCTTAACCTAACCTTATCATCCTACACTTTACCATTTCACCAAAAAAAAAATCAAACTTCTATTCTCTTTTCCTCCTCTCTAGCTCACGGCCACACACACCTCCACACAACCTCCATCTTTGCTCTATTTTCTAACTGATCCAAGGGTATACAAGGGTGCTAGAAGACCATCTAAGGAATCTCCAAGTGTTAGAAGTGGAAGGACCTTCTTATGGAGCTTTTAACCACCCATTTTTAATCATCTTCATCTTCACTTTATTCTTGCCGCTTCCCTAGCCACAAAAGCTAGTAGTAAGCCTTCTAAACACTATTTTACTGTGACAACCCGTGATTTACGGCTCTTAATTACGTGATTAACAGGTGATTAACGCATTAATTAATAATGTTTACGGCGCAAATTAACTTAATTAGGCCCTTGGAGAGCCCAGGAACGTTTATTTGATTATACAGTGCGCGTGTGGTGATTTACGGGAAATCTGCTGAACATGACGCGACAACGAACTGATACGGACTTCCCACGAATATTTTACGCTAAATTTAGCTCCGTAATGAAATTTTAGCAACTACAGTCGAAACCGGATAGAAAACGGATTAAAGACGGCAACGATACAATTTTTCGCGATTATTACCGTGACCGACGTACAGGCGCGCAAACAACGACTACCGACCGTATTTTTGTGTATTTTAATTTTTGACGTTAAACGGAGTTCAGGATTTGACAACGGGTCTCGTAGGAATTACGGGCCACTTACACACGAGATGGGCTTGTAGGCCCTGGGCCCAAGCCCAACACCCACAAGCCTAAACCTGCACATTACATACAAGATCTCTATAAAATCTTATGAAATCTTACAAAATCTATGCAAGATATTCTCAAAATCTTCCCAAGAGTTACATAATCTCTACAAGTCTCTTCAAGAGATCTTGATTCAAAGGTTAAAATATTTGACCTAAATGTAATACCTAAAAGACAATCAAAATTTTCCTCCTTACTCTATTTATACACCGTTAACACTCACCTTCAAAACCCAAATTCAAATGCAGACTATAAGTCTGTTATCTCCCCACTCGATCCACACATAAAATACCCATTTAGGGAATCAATCTCACTGATACATACATACAACATATGTTATCCACAAAACACAAACCAAATCCCACCATCTTCTTCTCTCCCGTGAAGAACCAGCCAACCACGGTGGTGGTGGCGGCGCACGGCGATCATCGGCAGGAGCGAGGGCGGAGGAGCACGGCGGTGGTCGGTCGAGCGTAAGGAGAAAGAAAGAAGAGAGAGACGAAGATGGTGTCGGCATCAGAACCGCCGTGTGCGGCGGCAGCGGTGGTGTCTCCGACGAACGGTAAACGCCCCCCCCCCCCCCCTTCTGTCTTCTGCGTATCGGCAGCCACCACCAGATGGTGGTGGCGTGTGGCGGCTGAAACAGAGAGAACCGATGGTCGGAGTCTCGGACCGCCGGTCGGTCCATTTACCCGGCGGTCGGTTCATTGATCCGTTGGTCCTTGTTCTTGACCGACGGTTCCTCCAATGATGAAGATGCCGATGATGATGAAAATGACAGTGGAGGTCCGCCTCTGGTTTCGGGTGGTCGCCGGCAAGACGTGGCAGTCGGAGACTTGGTCTGACGGATTTCACCGGTTCAGGAGTCTCGGATTAGACTATGCTCGGTTACTGTTCATCTCGGTTTTGTTTCGGGTCTCGGCTCAGATCGGGTTCGGTTCGGGCGGATTAGTCAACTTCTAAAACAGTACGGGTTGACTCGGTCAACTCAGCGAGTTGACTCGGTCAACTCAGCAAGTCAAAACAGGTCAACTGCGGTCAACATCTTCGGTCGGACGGCTCGGTTCGGTCAGACAACTAGGTTCAGTTGACTCGGTCAAACCAAGTCAACTCGGTCAAACCTGGTCAACTCAGTGACTCGGTCATCAACCCGACACGAAGACTTGGTAAATATTAGCGGCACTTTTATTTTGTTATTTTTCATAATATTAACATTACATGAAAAACGAGCTCGAATCGATTATATATAGTTCACATCTCAAAATATTCGACAAGGGTTACATAAATATTGATTTTGTTGTTTGAATATTGATTGGTTTTGAAAAATAATGACAACTTGTGTTGTCGGGGCGTCCAAAAACAGAGGAAACTCTGCCCGTTTTTCGAGAAAACCCGTAAAACAAAACGAGTTTTATTATAAAAACGTGTTTTTCTTGTAAAACGACAACTATTGTTATAAGCGACATCTACAATATACAAATATAAAGTTTCCTTCGATAACAACTTACAACTTACGAGAACAACGTTACGCAAATTATTTTGACAACAAAAATAAATATAGTTATTATTATATTTACTTCAAACAAACTCGAATCCTTTATAAATAAATATAGTATATATATTTATTTCAAATATCACGCGACACGATTTTGCCTTATAAAATAAATATAGTTTTTATATTTATTTCAGATATCGTACGACACGAGTTCTTTTATGAAAAATAAATATAGTTATATATTTATTTTCAAATACAACTCGACGATTCCTTTGTAGAATAAATATAATTTTTTTTATATTTATTTCAAACGCCTAAACGGCATATACACCTAATTTGATAAATTTTCATACAAGACGCGATATATAATACAAGTTTATTATATATTACTTTCATACGGATATTCCTATATACACAAACGACTTTTCGGAACTTAACAAGTTTAACTTAATCATTTTTATTAAGTTAACAATTTACCGTTGAATCGTTCGATTCGGTAGAGCTCGATGACACGTAGTTTAGATACTGCGTTTATTTAGAAACTTATAAGATATTCCGTGTTAGGAATATTGTAGAATGCACGCTAGCGAGTCTCACCTTGGAAACGACATCACGAAGTCGTAAATTAGCGAGCTTTGCACAGGAATATTCAGGCGAGTTCATAACCCCCACTTTTCACTATTTTACATTTTTATAAATGTTTTCGGGGTGGAAAGTCATGCATGGTATGCTTAGCTTAAGGAAGGGTACATTTGGATCATATGAGTGATAAGTCTATTTGAACATAACGTACGCTACCCATGCGCCCTATGGTTGGACCATGCGGTAAATATATTTTTACGCTACCCATGCGCCCTAAGGTTGGACCATGCGGTAAATACATTTTTACGCTACCCATGCGCCCTAAGGTTGGACCATGCGGTAAATACATTTTTACGCTACCCATGCGCCCTAAGGTTGGACCATGTGGTGATTATATCTTAGCATGCGCCCTAAGGTTGGACCATGTGGTTACACATTAACTGATCTCTTTATTTCCTTATTGCTACATACCAGGGATTTTATACTTACGAAACATACTTGTTCATACAAATTAACTACCATGTTTTATACAAATTCAAAAGTATTATGCGGGTATGGAGTCAAAGTCAGGGTGGGCATTGACGGTTATGCGAACATTACAAATACATGGTTTTATGAACTTACTGTGTTACAAACACAACGTTTCCATGTAACTTGACAAGAAAATGATTTTTAAATTCGTTTTCTCAATACTATTTCAAAAACCGGTTATTCCAAAGATTTATTTCAAACCTTTCACAACTCAAAAGATTTATTTCAAATCTTTTACAAACAAACTATGAACTCGCTCAACATTATGTTGATTTTTCTCGCATGTTCTTTCTCAGGTTACAGTTCTAAGACAAGGCACGGTTGGAATAGGAGAACCATTGGAGACACGAGTACTTAGTGGGCGTTCAATTTCTAGAAAGTCTTAGCTTATTTTGCTTCCGCTGTGCAATGAAGATACCAGTCCAGTCACGCCAGCTCTGATTATTTCGGGGTGTGACAGATTGGTATCAGAGCTATAGGTTACAGCGAATTAGGTTTCTGTTGTGATACCTAGGCTCTAACCTCACTTTTCTCTGGGACTTAGACTATTAAGACGTTGAATACATACAGAACGCCTAGTACTCGAATATGGTCTCCAACCATTGCCGAAAAGCAAACAGTCAAAATTTTGTTTTCAAACATACGCTATTGTGATGTTTTATACACGGTACACAAAACGATTACATACAGTACACAAAAATCTGAGAGTTTAGGAAACATGTATCTAAGACCTTCGGAACAGGGATTTAGTCTGGGAGGCTGGGAGGCTAGTGGGACTAGGAGATTCAGTCTAGGAGGCTGGGAGGCTAGTGGGACTAGGAGATTCAGTCTGAGAGGCTGGGAGGCTAATGTGACTAGGAGATTCAGTCTGAGAGGCTGGGAGGATAGTCTAGTGGGACTAGGAGATTCAGTCTGGGAGGCTAGTGGGACTAGGAGATTCAGTCTGAGAGGCTAGGAGGCTAGTGGGACTAGGAGATTCAGTCTGGGAGGCTGGGAGGCTAGTGGGACTAGGAGATTCAGTCTGAGAGGCTGGGAGGCTAGTGGGACTAGGAGATTCAGTCTGAGAGGCTGGGAGGATAGTCTAGTGGGACTAGGAGATTCAGTCTGGGAGGCTGGGAGGATAGTCTAGTGGGACTAGGAGATTCAGTCTGGGAGGCTGGGAGGCTAGTAGGACTAGGAGGACTATTTGATTATATGATTGATTATTTGCGCATGTGTGTGTTTATTAAAGTTCATCACGTAGGAACCGCGAATATTAACTCGGGTACACACTATTATCCATATTGTCTATGATATTTTAACTTCCCGAGCAGGCAGCCTACGCATAACGAAATGCTAGTGCACGACAATACATGCAACTCAATCTTTACGTCAACGGATGTCGGAGTACATCACATTCTACGCGGCACACAACGCTAGTGCACAGGTATACGTGAAACTTAAGCTATACATCAACGGAGGTTGAAGTACGACACATACGACTATCGAGGCGAGGCCTTTGAGAAGGAACGATGACGCAATCTAACGACGGCGCTAGATCCCTGTCAGCAGGAGAACTAACGATCAGGAAACGACAACTTGTCACGCGATCCTGCAACGACAAGAATCACGCCAGGGAGAAGACGATTGTCTCCGCATTCCCCCCCCCCCCCCTACCTAACTAATGACAAGTACGATATGTCTGACATTCCATGGTAATGTCACCTAACAACCGGTCATCACACGCAACCCCAGGTAAAGTCCTCAAATTTCTTTTATTGAAATTTCGAATTTCCCATTTACTGAGTAGATTTTCGTATCTCTACTCCTCCTAATGGTCATTGTATCACGACCACCTCTCTACAAGTTACATACATGGTTTCCGTTGCGACCATGCCGAAAGTTGTCTTGCTGGTACATGTATTTATTGTCGCCTAGCGTCGAAATCAAGCTCAGTTGTTTGAACTTGTCCATTACACATATTCACTTCAGAGCATCATATGATGTATTGGGAGCATCATATTCAAATTCGTTTTAACAAATGTTTCATTTGTTCCGAGTCGAAGTAAACTTGTTTGGCATTCGACTCCGTTAAATTGTTTGTTGATTCTGACACCATGTGATGGTGATTTTCATTAATTTGAAGCTTGCGCTAAACTCGTTTACGCACCTTATGCACGGAATATTTATTTATTGATTGTTTTCCCAATCCACTTCGATTTATTATATCAAAGCGGTCTTAATACAATAGTGTGTTAAGACAATGGTACACAAATTCATTTTTATATTCTGGTGTACCTACTAACGGTTCTTTCATTATCGATCGAATGCTTTGCGACATTCATTGCTTCTTCACCTTCGATCGAAAACATTATTTCTTTGATGTTCAAATTTCAATTGAAAATTCTATGATGTCATTTGAAACAAACTTTTGGATTCACCTTATTACGCTTTCATTTGACTTCAAACACGGTGGATTTGTTTGATCACCGCTATTATTGAATTATTTGAATCACCTACGACACCTTGTGGTGTCAGTATAAACTTGTAGCTTGGGCTAATTATGATTGAGCGTTTTATGCAAAACACAGGTGATACTTGTTCAATCACCTCTATTATTAAATTGTTTCATTCATTGCGACACCTTGTGGCGTCGGTATGACTTGCAGCTTGCGCTAATCACGATCGAACGTTTCATGCAAACTATTACATTTGAGATTGTTGATTCTAAGTTCATCCAGTGGATGTTATTGCTTCTAGAACTCATTTACTTATTGTGAACGTTCATATGGAATTCGATTGGTCGAAGTTCCTGTTCATTGTTGGATCCTTGTTGACTTAGTCACACTAGTGACTGTATCTATACGACTTGTTTCCTTTGACATCGGTTTGCTGAAACACATTTATTGTAAACCATTGGGTTCTTATTGTTGAGGAATGTCATTGAATTCACATGATTCAAATAAGTCTTGTTTCGATTACGCGGTCATTCACTTGGTTATTATTCGGACTTACCTGCGAATAACACAATTCTGAGGGGATAACATAGTCTAAATTTCGAGGACGAAATTTCTGTAACAGGGGGAGAATGTGACAACCCGTGATTTACGGCTCTTAATTACGTGATTAACAGGTGATTAACGCATTAATTAATAATGTTTACGGCGCAAATTAACTTAATTAGGCCCTTGGAGAGCCCAGGAACGTTTATTTGATTATACAGTGCGCGTGTGGTGATTTACGGGAAATCTGCTGAACATGACGCGACAACGAACTGATACGGACTTCCCACGAATATTTTACGCTAAATTTAGCTCCGTAATGAAATTTTAGCAACTACAGTCGAAACCGGATTAGAAAACGGATTAAAGACGGCAACGATACAATTTTTTGCGATTATTACCGTGACCGACGAACAGGCGCGCAAACAATGACTACCGACCGTATTTTTGTGTATTTTAATTTTTGACGTTAAACGGAGTTCAGGATTTGACAACGGGTCTCGTAGGAATTACGGGCCACTTACACACGAGATGGGCTTGTGGGCCCTGGGCCCAAGCCCAACACCCACAAGCCTAAACCTGCACATTACATACAAGATCTCTACAAAATCTTATGAAATCTTACAAAATCTATGCAAGATATTCTCAAAATCTTCCCAAGATTTACATAATCTCTACAAGTCTCTTCAAGAGATCTTGATTCAAAGGTTAAAATATTTGACCTAAATATAATACCTAAAAGACAATCAAAATTTTCCTCCTTACTCTATTTATACACTGTTAACACTCACCTTCAAAACCCAAATTCAAATGCAGACTATAAGTCTGTTATCTCCCCACTCGATCCATACATAAAACACCCATTTAGGGAATCAATCTCACTGATACACACATACAACATATGTTATCCACAAAACACAAACCAAATTCCACCATCTTCTTCTCTCCCGTGAAGAACCAGACAACCACGGTGGTGGTGGCGGCGCACGGCGATCATCGGCAGGAGCGAGGGCGGAGGAGCACGGCGGTGGTCGGTCGAGCGTAAGGAGAAAGAAAGAAGAGAGAGACGAAGATGGTGTCAGCATCAGAACCGCCGTGTGCGGCGGCAGCGGTGGTGTCTCCGACGAACGGTAAACGCCCCCCCCCCCCCTTCTGTCTTCTGCGTATCGGCAGCCACCACCAGATGGTGGTGGCGTGTGGCGGCTGAAACACAGAGAAACGAAGAGAGAACCGATGGTCGGAGTCTCGGACCGCCGGTCGGTCCATTTACCCGGCGGTCGGTTCATTGATCCGTTGGTCCTTGTTCTTGACCGACGGTTCCTCCAATGATGAAGATGCCGATGATGATGAAGATGGCAGTGGAGGTCCGCCTCTGGTTTCGGGTGGTCGCCGGCAAGACGTGGCGGTCGGAGACTTGGTCCGACGGATTTCACCGGTTCAGGAGTCTCGGATTAGACTATGCTCGGTTACTGTTCATCTCAGTTTTGTTTCGGGTCTCGGCTCAGATCGGGTTCGGTTCGGGCGGATTAGTCAACTTCTAAAACAGTACGGGTTGACTCGGTCAACTCAGCGAGTTGACTCGGTCAACTCAGCAAGTCAAAACAGGTCAACTGCGGTCAACATCTTCGGTCGGACGGCTCGGTTCGGTCAGATAACTAGGTTCAGTTGACTCGGTCAAACCTGGTCAACTCGGTCAAACCTGGTCAACTTAGTGACTCGGTCATCAACCCGACACGAAGACTTGGTAAATATTAGCGGCACTTTTATTTTGTTATTTTTCATAATATTAACATTACGTGAAAAACGAGCTCGAATCGATTATATATAGTTCACATCTCAAAATATTCGACAAGGGTTACATAAATATTGATTTCGTTGTTTGAATATTGATTGGTTTTGAAAAATAATGACAACTTGTGTTGTCGGGGCGTCCAAAATCAGAGGAAACTCTGCCCGTTTTTCGAGAAAACCCGTAAAACAAAACGAGTTTTATTATAAAAACGTGCTTTTCTTGTAAAACGACAACTATTGTTATAAGCAACATTTACAATATACAAATATAAAGTTTCCTTCGATAACAACTTACAACTTACGAGAACAACGTTACGCAAATTATTTTGACAACAAAAATAAATATAGTTATTATTATATTTACTTCAAACAAACTCGAATCCTTTATAAATAAATATAGTATATATATTTATTTCAAATATCACGCGACACGATTTCGCCTTATAAAATAAATATAGTTTTTATATTTATTTCAGATATCGTACGACACGAGTTCTTTTATGAAAAATAAATATAGTTATATATTTATTTTTAAATACAACTCGACGATTCCTTTGTAGAATAAATATAATTTTTTTTTATATTTATTTCAAACGCCTAAACGGCATATACACCTATTTTGATAAATTTTCATACAAGACGCGATATATAATACAAGTTTATTATATATTACTTTCATACGAATATTCCTATATACACAAACGACTTTTCGGAACTTAACAAGTTTAACTTAATCATTTTTATTAAGTTAACAATTTACCGTTGAATCGTTCGATTCGGTAGAGCTCGATGACACGTAGTTTAGATACTGCGTTTATTTAGAAACTTATAAGATATTCCGTGTTAGAATATTGTAGAATGCACGCTAGCGAGTCTCACCTTGGAAACGACATCACGAAGTCGTAAATTAGCTAGCTTTGCACAGGAATATTCAGGCGAGTTCATAACCCCCACTTTTCACTATTTTACATTTTTATAAATGTTTTCGGGGTGGAAAGTCATGCACATTTTGCAAAAACATACAAAGTTTTGAACTAACGCAAAACTCGTATTTCTAAATCATATTACGAAGGGATTTCGAGGAACACAAATGATTTACGAAAGGTTTATACTAAACATACCGGTTTTTACAAAAATAATTGCTTACTTTCGAAATGTGAATGATATTCGGCCAGGGTGACCGGGGATCTGGTCAGGGTGACCAGGAATCTGGTCAGGGTGTCCAGGGATTTATTTCATACATGGTATGCTTAGCTTAAGGAAGGGTACATTTGGATCATATGAGTGATAAGTCTATTTGAACATAACGTATGCTACCCATGCGCCCTAAGGTTGGACCATGCGGTAAATATATTTTTACGCTACCCATGCGCCCTAAGGTTGGACCATGCGGTAAATACATTTTTACGCTACCCATGCGCCCTAAGGTTGGACCATGCGGTAAATACATTTTTACGCTACCCATGCGCCCTAAGGTTGGACCATGTGGTGATTATATCTTAGCATGCGCCCTAAGGTTGGACCATGTGGTTACACATTAACTGATCTCTTTATTTCCTTATTGCTACATACCAGGGATTTTATACTTACGAAACATACTTGTTCATACAAATTAACTACCATGTTTTATACAAATTCAAAAGTATTATGCGGGTATGGAGTCAAAGTCAGGGTGGGCATTGACGGTTATGCGAACATTACAAATACATGGTTTTATGAACATACTGTGTTACAAACACAACGTTTCCATGTAACTTGACAAGAAAATGATTTTTAAATTCGTTTTCTCAATACTATTTCAAAAACCGGTTATTCCAAAGATTTATTTCAAACCTTTCACAACTCAAAAGATTTATTTCAAATCTTTTACAAACAAACTATGAACTCGCTCAACATTATGTTGATTTTTCTCGCATGTTCTTTCTCAGGTTACAGTTCTAAGACAAGGCACGGTTGGAATAGGAGAACCATTGGAGACACGAGTACTTAGTGGGCGTTCAATTTCTAGAAAGTCTTAGCTTATTTTGCTTCCGCTGTGCAATGAAGATACCAGTCCAGTCACGCCAGCTCTGATAATTTCGGGGTGTGACATTTACTTCATGTTATTAGTATGTACGAGTTACACCATCAAGAAAGTTAAACTTTAAAAGATGAAGACATGAAGATCTAACACAATCTAAAGAAAAAGAAGAAATTTTAGTGTTGTTTGATGTACGTTATGAAGTTGTTGTTATTAATCTTGTGTTTTTAGTTAGTTTCATCATGTGTAAGCTTGTTAGAAGCTTAGATCTAACAAGTTTAAGCATGGATCTTGAAAGATACACGATGAAACTTGAAGATGAACTTGAAAGATCTTTAAAGTGAGTATGAAAATGGTTTATAAGTATGTTTTCATGATCTTGAAACCATTAAATCATGTGGATGAATTGTTTTGTGAAATAAAGTTTCTTCAAAGTTTACTAAGTTTACAAAGAAGCTTGAAATAAAGTAGATCTAAGTATTTTAAACATGGATCTAAAAGACTACATAATTTGTAAGAATATTCAAGTTCATCCTATGGCTAAACATGATGATTTTAGAGTATGTTACATGTGAAATTGTTGAAATATGATGATGTAAAAAAAAGAAACACATGTTTTAAAAACATGGGAAACCTCCATTTTTTGGGGAAACTATGTCAAAATTTTTAAAAAAATTTGACACTTAGAAAAATATAAGCTTTGGTGAAACTTTTTCCCCAAAAATTCATCCAAAAATATTTACCAAGGTTTCCTAATTTTTATATCAAATTTCAAGTCAAGTAAATAAGGTTTTCTTCAAGGATAAAATCAATATTAAATATGTATATTTTTAGGAAAAATATATATATTTAGTGGCCACAAAATTGTGTGCTAAGTGTATAATATGTGTAATACATGTATTAGTGTATGTTAGGAACTTGAAAATACACTAAATACTCTAAAGGAGTACAAATACCAAAATACACATAAAAATATACAAGGAAATATTTATAAATAATATATACAAAATTCCTCACAAATAAGTATTTGGACAAGATACAAAATATATATTAATATAAATATATTCCTTAACAATTATGGACTTGGACAATATATGGACAATATTTGGATAAAAATAAATATATTTAGAAAAAAATATATATAACTACAACAATTAATGAAAAATTATACAAAACCGGATAAGTGATAAAAATAAATAGATATATATATTTAACAATGAAGACAATATATATATATATATATATATATATAGATATATCAAACAAACCTTAAAAATATATTATTTGGTTTAAGAAATATAATTCCGAAAAGTATTAAAAATCAAATAATTGATTTTTGGCAAATAATGTAAAATACACAAGTGTTTACACCTAAATACAAGTATACTTTCCTAAGTATACTTATACAAAAATAATATTGAAAGTATTATTTAACAAATTACTTATATTTATTTTTGGAAAATAACATAAGTATCATATATTGGATAAGTTAAAAATATATTATTTTTAACCTATATCGTTTCAGGGGATGGTTCAAATGAAAACCACTTTTAACGCGAAAACTCGAAAACTAACTAAAAAAAGCCTAAAAAACACACAAAAATTTTTTATTTTTTTTTTTCAATTTTTTTAATAAAAATCGCTGGTTTTTATATATATAAAAAAAATTTCAAAAAAAAAAAAAAATTTGTGTAGTGCACATGTGTAATAATACACATGTGTAGTACAAATACACATGTGTAGTATTACACATGTGCACTACACAAAAAAAAAAAAAAAATTTAAATTTTTTTTTATATATAAAAACCTGCGAAATTTGGTTTTGCAAAAAAAAAATATATATATATATTTTGTGTGTTTTTTAGGCTTTTTTTAGTTAGTTTTCGCGTTAACTAGTGGTTTTCATTTGAACCTTCCCCTATCGTTTCAAATACTACATACACAAGTATATATTTTTTTGGGAATAAAATATATATATTCACAAGTGAACGATACAATTTAGACAAACAATAATGCGACGAACGTTCGAAACCCGACGACTACGAATACGACCTACACATGTCTCGGACATGCACACCTTACTCGTGCGAGGCACGAAGCCGCAATGAGAACATAATTCGTTAACATAACCCACACATGTACAAATTATATATTTTATGGAATATATATATATATATATATATATATATATCATAACCATTCAAGAACAATACACAATTAAAACAAAATAAATACATAAGACAAGATGGTAACTTGTACTTAGTAAGTTACAAGTTTAGGTGATTAACGTGTGTAGAACATTTATAGGACACGTCGCTTACAAAGAAGATACCGGTGGAGTTTAGACGCTGAAGACGTAAAACAGTGAGTTCATGTCCCCACTTTTAAACATGTCACACCCCCAAAATCCACAAGCGGAGTATCACCGCAGGAGGCGTGACTGACCAGGATTCAGCCACCAATCATATTGAACAATGTAATTAAATAAATAAAAGTCCAACCACACAATATAATTGGTGTTCAAAACAAGTTTATCAAATTCAAATTATCAGCGGAAGTATAAAGTTTAAAACCAAAGTATAAGTTTAAAAGTTCAAAGGTTTAACATGGAACTCAACAGTCCATGTCCCACAACGACTCCTGCTCCCATGCAAGCTCCAGCTAAGCATCTAACGACCTGCAAGGCATGTAACAACGAGTCAACAACAAAGTTGAGTGAGTTCACAGTTGGTTGTCCATTTTAAGTTGTTCCAAAAACCATAAGTTCTTTCGAAAACCATGTATTAACCAATTCCTTGTTTCCCAAACCATAACCAGTGGGGGCTACCCCATGTTAACCACTAGACCTAATACCATATCGACAACTGACTGGAGTCATGTTTATGTGCCCTACGTCAATGTCTATCATCATTGACTAAGTGCCCAGATCCATTAGTCCACTCCCGTCCTCTGTGGCAAGGTGTGAGGCTTGTCAAACCTAATAGCGCTATTTAACTAATGACTCGCTCGCCATTGGCCCGTCGATTAAGTCGATATAAAAATGAGGGACTTCATGATAGAGATTTGTCTAGTAAGTTAAATGTTGTCATCCTTCCTACGGAGGATGGAGGTACGTAATCTACCCAAGGAGAATACGCAGGTTTAATGTTGTCATCCTTCCCATGGAGGATGGAGGTACATATCCTACCCAAGGAGAAGATGCAAGTTTCATTGTTAATCATTAACCCATTCCCAAACCACCGAGAATCCCAAGCCTTGTAGAAAGTGTGAAAACTCACCTTTGGTGGCTCGGCAGATAGTTTACTTGTTAAAACACTTTAGTCAATTGCGTTCGGTGTTCGGCGGAGGTTGAACTCGCCGGAGAAGAAGGTGGCAGTGGTTGGTTCGTCGTAGAGTTTCGGGCTGGGGGCGGATTATGTGACGCGGCAGGTAGGGTTTGTGAGGGTTCAAATCCTGACTGCATGACTACTTAATCTTAATAAAGAGGTCAAGGTCGGTTGAGATTTGTACGTGTGGGCCGAGAGTAACAAAAGAGGTGGGGTGATAGAATTTGGGCTCCCTGGGCCGTGAATGAACCAAAGAAATCAATTGGTGATTAGCAATGTTTAGTAGTAGTGTACATACATTCTCATGCAAATCAACAAACACTAACCAATATAAATTAAACATATTATAGTTCAGTCCTCCAAAGTTTCGAGTTACGCAAATCATGCCGTCATTCAAGTGGTTCGGGTGGGTTTGATCACGATATGGATTTGACTCGTTCGTGCAAAATAAATTAGATGCGTGTACAACATTTGGTTTCGTAGAAAAGTAAAGCGTAATAAAAAAATGATTTAAAAGGGAAGTGAAAAGAACGATGCTAAACTCTGGGGAAAATACATGTACTATGGTATGTAGGAACAAAACTAAGGAATGACGTATAGATCATGTTACGAATATGGTGAAACTTAAGCACCATTAATCAACGTATACATTTAGACCGGGGAGTGAAATGTTAGATCTAATGGGTTTGGGGCAGCCCCACTCTTGGCCCTCTATTTGCCTAAGAGTGCTTTTGAGTCCCATGTCGATGAACGTCGGACAAATGCCTAGGTTTGGATGCTTCCTATGTCGTGACATATGTTAATGGCCTTGCAAACCATTATCGATTTTGATTTTCTTACATTTACAGAATACGTTTTTCAAGTACATTTTACAATTACATACCATGATTCTTACAACTATTACTCATATGTTTTAAACAAAACTGTATGAATTCACACCAACTTTTGTTGACAATTTTCAAAACTTACATGTATTTTAGGAAACTAAGTGGACGCGTGCGGCCTCTTTGTTCAAGAAGTAGTCTTATATTTCAAGATGTTTAGTGTCCATGCTCCATTACCACTTTTGATGGATTTGTTTGCTATATTCCGCCTCCTTGCGGTGATATAGGGAACAAAACCTTGATATTTGATTTGAAATGAAGTTGTAAACTTTTCAAGCAATTATCTTTTGTTGTGATGTAAACTTTTAACTTAACTTGTATTTTGAATTGTTAAACTTGAATGGCAAATTTGGAGTTGTTTTATATCATGTAGTATGTTTACTTATCGTATGCAATGAGAACCTTTCATGATCACACCTCGTGCTTCCGCCTTTGAAAGGGGTGTGACATGGATGGTGATTGTGGATTGATGTTTGGATTGATGGTGATGATTGATGGATGGTAGTGGATTAGGGTTTATGAGGAATGGTAGGATAATGATGGTGATGATTGGTGGTAGGAGATAGGTTGTAGATGGTATAGATGGTCTAAAAGGCTCCAAGATGATGATGTTTTTATTCAAAACCCGAAACTAATTGATATTCCCCAAAACAAGGAATTCAGCGTCGCATATTTATAACGTGCGTCGGCGACGGGACAATATCGTGGCGGCGACGCGATGTGTTTAGTTAACGCTCTCTGGTACTGTCTACGCCCTGGGCCGTCGCCGATGCAAATATCAGTTTATGCTCTGGTTTCCCCCATTTCGTGTGTTCAGATGGTCCCATCCTATCCTGATATTCCATAAAGCTACAAAATAGCTCTTTAACTCTGTTAGACCTGTAAAACACAAATCATATCAAAGTAGGCCATTCGAAACTCAAATTCATGTAAAGATACAAACTTAATATGATTAAATAACGGGTTTTCAACCATGTATCTGTTACCAGATCGGTTTCAGGCATCCATAACTCTTTAGAATATTGCCCAAAGAAATAGTTATTTTCCCGGAATGATGGAATTTGTAATGTGTTGAATTAATAATCTCTCATTTGACAATTGGTTGAACAAGCAACATAGAATGCAAAGAAAATGAGTAGAATACGAAGATCGAAGGTGTGATGAAAAATTCTCTACATGTCACTATTTGTAAAGTTTGATTTTAGATGTATACGCCACGTACAACCCTATACTCGGCGTATACCTTTAATCCCATGTGTTGATAATTAGTTTTATACTTTGTATCTATTTGTATTATCTTCATTCTTTGGGGTACTCATGTGTATTTATTTTGTGTATATATTGTTCCATTCTCTGAAAGTGTATTTATGGAACAACCACAAGGTTTTATCAATCCAGATTTCCCTTCTCATGTGTGTAATTTGAACAAAGCCATCTATGGCTTAAAACAGGCTCCCAGGGCATGGTTTCAACGCCTTAGCAAGTTTCTTACCAACCATGGTTTCTTATATAGTCGTGCTAGCCCATCCTTTGTCTCTAGCCTAAACAAAGAATTTGCCATCAAAGATTTAGGGGAACTCAACTATTTCTTGGGACTGGAGGTTACCTACACTCCAACTGGGCTCCTTTTAAACCAATCTAAGTACACTTTGGACCTATCAGTGGGATTTACTGAGTATGATGATGATGATGTGATGGTGATGATGATGATGATGATGATAAGTACACTTTGGACATACTAACACGTGCAAAGATGTTGGATGCAAAACCTGGTCAACACCTTTGAATTCGAATGTTTCATTTGTTTCTACAGCTGATCCATTCTCTAATGCTACACACTACATGTCGATTGTCGGTGCTCTTCAGTGTCTCACCATCACAAGGCCTGATATCTCCTATGCGGTTAATCAAGTCAGTCAGTTTCTTCATGCTCCAACAGTTGATCATTATCAAGAAGTTAAAAGAATTCTTCGCTACCTCAAAGGCACTCACACTTCGGTACTTGGTTACTCAGATGCTGACTGGGCTTGATGTCACACCCCAACCGATGGCGGAAACATCGGGGCATGGCACTTAGCAAAACAGATTGTCCAGAAGTTTCCATAACAATTATGAATACTATTCAATTTAAATAATGCGTCCCATACCATATCTCAAACAGCAAAATAATTATTACAGACAAAATCCAGGCAAATATTTTGTTCCGACAACTCAGATTTAAATAGACAGCAGTTGTTTGTCTGCTTCTAGAGACCCTTAGTTTGACCACTACAGACAACTATTTGTTGGGCTCTAAAGCTTTATTCTAGCTTCAAATTCCTACCAAGTGTGCGTCCTAAGCACCTGTCACATACGTTAAAATAATGTCAATACATAAAATGTAAAGGTGAGCATACAAGTTTGATAATAGCATATAGAGTTCGAATTCGTTTACGCATAACCAGCATGTACACATAGTGAAATGAAGCACGTTAGTTATCGACATAAATCCATCGATACCAATGAATGCGGGTTGACTGCCCGAGGCAGTTCGCAATACATGATTACCACCGTAATCCATGCAAGTAATGATCCTTAACAACCCCCGTGTGGACGGGTGCTAAGTCCAAACTATAGTACTATCGTTGCTAAGGCAGGTAGACAGCATTCCATGTGTAAACATAACAAACAAGCATTCATAAGCCACGTATAACATGCATTAACGGTTAGCATTCAAATAGTATTGAGTAGTGTGATTGTTGTAGTTTGAATATTCGTAACGTATGTAACACCCAAAAGTGCGTAAAGCAAAAAGGGATCGAGTATACTCACAGCGGTTGATGGATTGAAGGGAGCGTTTAGCGAGTGAGATTAGCCTGAGTAGATTAGATTGTATAACGATAAGTGATGCGTCAAAATGTCACAAAGTGTGAAAGGGCCAGTTAGTGGTTCGATCGGATGGTAATCCGATCGGACAGCAATCCGTGCGGATAACAATCCATTCGGGTGGTCATCCGGTCGGATAATGGTCTGGTCGGATGACGATTCAAGTGGATTGTTTCTTCCTATGAGGAGAATGTGTTTGTGTACGATGGCTTGACTTTTGAAGTTTTCATTGTAGTATTTTGAAAACATTGAAGTATCTCTACCCATCAAGTCGATCGATCGGATGGTGAGTCGTGCGGATGACAATCCGTTCAGATGACAATCCGTTCGGATGACAATCCGTTCGGATGGTCATCCGGTCAGATGGTGGTCCAGTCGGATGGTAACTTAGGGGTGAGATTACTTAGTGAAGGCAAGTTCACTACAGAGCGTCATTCGATCGGATGGCAACCCTGTTATTGAACATGTTGAAAATTGTTTAAGTCTTTAAAGTCTTAGTATCTCATGATCCGAAGAGTAATCCAGTCAGATGGTCGTTCGATCGGATTGCAATTCGTTCGATTCTCAAACTTCAGCTAAGATTGTTTTAAAGGTGGGACCCAAGTGTGATCCGTTCGGATGGCAATCCGTTCGGATGAACTATCCAATCGGATAGCAATCCGGTCGGATAGCAATCCGTTACGGTTGTTCCGTTCATCCTGCACTTGGTCGTTTAGATGGTTTGTCATTATGTCGAGACACTTTGACAACGTGTTAGCCAACAGAACCCCTAGTTCGACCTAGATGACCAACCCGACCAGAGATCACCCTAGTCCGGCCGGTTACCGGCTTGAGACGATTGTTCTTGACTAACCCGAAATCGGTAGTCTCGTGGGTAGAATCCGGATCTTGAGTTAGTACAACACTACAATCGAGTAGAAGACTAAATCGGGGTCGGATCCTATCGGTTTTGGGTACATTGAGTGCAAAAGAGTTGAAAGAAAGTTAAAACCATCTTTCAATCCTCTTTCACTCCACTTGTGTCGAGATCTTTACAAGATCTTTGTGGAAATCGGTTAGATCTAAGTTGTTCTTGGTGGATTGAGGCCAAGGCATGATGTTCTTGAAGAACACATGATGACATCATCCTATAACACCCAAAATCTAGTGATTTCACGGTTAAAAGTTAAGATTTAAAAGATAGAAAGGTGTAGGAGTGTGTGTAGATCAATAAAGTACAAGATTTAGGGCGAGATCTTACCTGGATTGAGAGAAATCGAAGAAAAGGTGGGGAGCACGAATAGTTCGGACAAGGACTTCCAAAAATGGAAAGAATGACAATGACAGGGGTATTTATAGGATTCCAAAAGAGGAAAGGGTTATCCGATCGGATGACACACCGCCCGGATGACGATCCGGTCGGATGACGCCTGACCTGGGGCATTGTGGCTATCCAGTCGGATGGCTATCCGGCCGGATGGCACGTGGTTCGATTGTTTGACGCGTCGATTTTTAACGTTTTGATTCCGATTGTGAGCGGCTCATCACGATAGGGTTTCCTAATCAAATTACTTTTAGTCCCAACTACTAATTGTCATATTTCGATTTTCGATTCGGATTCGAGTTTCGGTTGAGTTCGATTGATTTCCACAACACATATATATATAACACGCACAAGTACCACATAAGGCACACACACACGTATAATAACCAAATTAAGTCGAGTTGCAGTTCGTATCACGATTCGATGTCGAGTAGCATAGCTTGATTATCGATTAATTAACTTTATCGCATTGTTACTTCCTATAATTCACAGTCGTAAGTCGATTGGATAGCTATTAACACACATCGATTTTAGCAATTAACAACACTTACTCCACATAATACAATTAAAATAAGGATATTACTATAAGTCAAATTCGTACAATTGGTCGTTGACTTTGACCTTGACTTTGACTTTGACTTCTGAAAACACAGGGTGTTACAGCCTCCCCTTGTTTAGGGAATTTCGTCCCGAAATTAAACTGGAAGGTGTACAACACCGTGAATCACGTTTCAGAATTTTCTGTTTGGACCGGTTTTGACTCCGAAACGATTGCGAACCAAACGTGTGACGTGCGGAATCCGTACACGAACGTGACTAAACACACAAGAACATAATATAATCGGTGATTCTATTGATTGATATGAAATCGTACAAAGCACTTGAATCACGATGTCACTTTCTCTCTCTAGACTTTCTATTTGAACAACTGCGGGTACTTCTCCTTTATGTCGCTTTCGAGTTCCCAAGTGAACTCTGCGCCTCGTTTGCCTTCCCATCAGACTTTCACAATAGGAATGCGAGAGCGTCTGAGCTGCTTGGTTTGGCGATCCATGATTTCGACAGGCTTCTCCACGAAGTGTAATGTTTCGTTTACTTGCAGGTCATCGAGAGAGACATGTAAGTCATGGTTGGCTAGGCACTTTCGGAGGTTTGACACGTGGAAAGTCGGGTGGACGTTATTAAGTTCCTCCGGTAGTTCGAGTCTGTAGGCGACTTTTCCCATCCTTTCCAGAATCTTAAAAGGTCCAACATATCGAGGCGCTAGTTTCCCTTTCTTGCTGAATCGGACCACACCCTTCCAAGGTGAAACCTTTAGGAGTACGTAGTCGCCAACGTCAAATTCAAGGGGCTTGCGTCGTTTATTGGCGTAACTTTTCTGTCGATTCTGAGCTTTCACTAGGTTGTCCCGGATTTGGAAAATTTTGTCTGTTGTTTCTTGCAGTAGCTCGGGACCGGTTAGTTGCGAGTGACCGATCTCGTGCCACACAATAGGCGATCGACGTCTCCTTCCGTATAAAGCCTCGAATGGTGCCATTTGTATGCTGGAATGATAGCTGTTGTTATACGAGAATTCGACTAACGGCAGGTATTTATCCCAATTACCACCGAAGTCTAAGACACACGAACGGAGCATGTCTTCAAGAGTACGAATAGTTCTTTCAGTCTGACCGTCGGTTTGTGGGTGGAAAGCGGTACTTAGATTGAGCGTTGTACCAAGAGCTTTTTGAAACGTTTCCCACAGTCACGAGGTAAACCGAGCATCACGATCAGAGATGATGTCACGAGGCGTCCCATGATTACAAATGATCTCATCGGTGTAGATTCGGGCTAATCGTTCTACCTTGTAGTCTTCCCGTATTGGCAAAAAGTGAGCTGATTTAGTCAAACGGTCGACCATAACCCAAATGCTGTCGTGACCTGATGACGTGTGCGGAAGCTTTGTTATGAAATCCATAGCTATACTTTCCCACTTCCACATAGGAATTGGTGGTTGTTCGAGCAAGCCAGAGGGTCTTTGATGTTCAGCCTTGACTCTTGCACAAGTTTGGCATTTTCCAACGAAGAGGGCAATATCCCTTTTCATGCCGGGCCACCAGTACCTGTAGCGAAGGTCTTGGTACATTTTGTCGGCACTGGGATGAATAGAATACCAGGATTTATGGGCCTCGTCCATTAAGATCTGTCGCAAATTGGTTCGTTTGGGAATCCAAATTCGGTCCAAAAAGTGGAATATCCCATTCGATTTGCTCACAGGCTGGGCTCCATCGTGGTAGATTCTTTCTTTCTTCAGAGTGCGTTCGTTAAAGCATGCATGTTGGGCTTCACGAATAAGGGTTTCGAGATCGTGTTGGGCTTGAACATTACGAGTGCTAAGCAGATAGCTGCGTCTGCTAAGCGTGTCGGCAACAACATTTGCCTTGCCTGGGTGATAACGGATCTCGCAGTCGTAATCGTTGAGAAGTTCTACCCATCGGCGTTAACGCATATTAAGTTCCTTCTGATTAAAGATGTGTTGTAGGCTCCTATGATCGGTGAAGATCGTACACTTAGTACCATATAGGTAGTGTCGCCAAATCTTTAATGCAAAAACAACCGCGCCTAGCTCGAGATCATGGGTTGTATAGTTCTTCTCGTGGATTTTGAGCTGACGAGATGCGTAAGCTATGACCTTGTCCCGTTGCATGAGAACACAACCAAGACCAAGGTTGGAAGCATCACAGTAGACAATGAAATCGTCGTTTCCGTCGGTTAATGTGAGAATAGGAGCATTACAAAGCTTATGCTTAAGGGTTTGAAAGGCAGACACTTGCTTGGTTCCCCAGACAAAAGGCTGATCTTTATGCGTGAGAGTGGTAAGTGGCACAGCGATCTTTGAGAATCACTCGATAAATCGTCGATAATAGCCCTCTAGTTCGAGAAAAGAGCGGACTTCAGACGGGTTCTTAGGCGTAACCCAGCTCTTGACAGCTTCAATCTTCGAAGGGTCGACGTGAATGCCTTGACTATTAACAATGTGACCCAGAAACTGAACTTCCTCCAACCAGAATTCGCACTTGGAGAACTTGGCATAGAGTTGGTTCCCCTGGAGTAACTCGAGAACCAAACGTAGATGTTGCGCGTGTTCGGCTTTCGATCGAGAATAGATCAAGACGTCGTCGATGAAGACGATGACGAAACGGTCGAGATATGGTTTACACACGCGATTCATCAGATCCATGAAAACTGCTGGTGCGTTGGTTAAGCCAAAAGGCATGACAACGAATTCGTAATGACCGTAATGAGTGCGAAAAGCGGTTTTGGGTATATCCTCCTCTTGAATACGTAGCTGGTGATATCCTGAACGTAGATCGATCTTTGAGAAACACGTAGCTCCTTGTAGCTGATCAAACAAGTCGTCAATATGGGGTAGGGGATAGCGGCTCTTGATAGTTAACTTATTCAATTCCCGATAGTCGATGCACATCCGGAATGATCCATCCTTCTTTTTGACGAAAAGGCCTGGAGCGCCCCATGGAGAGGTGCTCGGGCGAATGAAGCCTTTCTCAAGTAATTCCTGGAGTTGGTTTAAGAGTTCACGCATTTCGGATGGCGCTAGTCGATAAGGAGCTTTGGCAACAGGATTTGCTCCAGGAATGAGGTCGATACGAAAGTCGATATCACGACTTGGCGGTAAACCTGGAAGATCATCAGGAAACACATGAGGAAATTCACGAACCACAAGAACGTCTTTCACTTCCTTCTTCTCTTTCTTTTCCTTCTCTGCTACTACAATGTTTGCCAAGAAAGCTCTATATCCCTTGCGGAGATACTTGCTAGCTTGGACACATGACATGAGCTTGAGCCCTTTCGATGCAGTTTCACCGTATACACACAATAAATCACCATTCGCGAGCGAGAAGCGAATCATCTTATCGTAACACACAACTTCAGCATGGTTTTCGCGTAGAAAGTCCATGCCTACTATGACGTCGAAACTCCCGAGTTGCATCGGAATGAGGTCGATTGGGAAGATGCGATTGTTGAGCTCAAGAGTACAATCACGGATAACGGAATTGACGGCGACAGTTCTTCCAATAGTGACTTCTACGTCAAAGAGAGTTTGGAGCGTTTACGATTAAGGAGCTTCTCGAATTCGAACGACACAAAGCAATTATCGGCTCCAGTATCAAACAAACATGATGCATAAATACCATTCACAAGGAATGTACCATTAACCACGTTGTTGTCGGCTTGGGCTTGGCGCACGTTGATGTTGAAAGTTCTGGCGCGTGCGGCCTGGTGTTGTTGTTGCTGTTGTTGTTGCTGCTGAGGCTGCTGTTGAGGTTGTTGCTGCTGGGGCTCTTGTTTCACAACCCTGTTTGGGCACATGTTGGCGAAATGGTTAGGATCGCCACATGCGAAGCAGGCTCTGGCTTTGACCGCGGGTGCCGGAGGAGCTTGTTGACCCTGTGGGGCAGTGAGTAGAGCTTGATGAGCAGGAGCTTGTCGAATACGACAGTTGGCAGTAAAATGACTGTACACATTCCAATGGGAACAAAAAAGGCAAGCAATGGCAATTGGGTGATGGTAGGTACAAGTAGGGCAGAGCGGGTATGGCCCAGTGTATGCACGCTTAGCCAGGGGTGCATTGGCCACAGGCGCTGCCACTTGACGCTGTTGGGCTGGTACGGCTTGAACTGGTGCAGCAGTGATCGCACAGTTCTTGTTGCTGGAGCTGTTCTTTCTCTTGTTCTTCCTCTTGTTGCTCGATGAGGTGGGTTCAGCAGTTGGTGCGGTGGCGGTAGCTTGATGCAGATGCTTTGAAGTCTTATCCCAGACACCAGCCTTAACCTGCTTGTCGTTGATTTCAGCGGCCAGTAGATAAGTTTCCTCGATCGTCGTAGTCTTAGCCGCTTGCACGAAATCAGCAACGCAGTCGGGCAGGGCCCGGATGTACTTCTTGATTGCCATGTCTGGAGTCTTGACTTGGTCGGGACAGATAATGCTGAGCTATTTGAAACGAGCAGTGAGACCAGCATTGTCACCATCCTTTTGCTGTATGTGCCAAAATTCATCTTCTAGCTTTTGACGTTCGTGAGGAGGGCAGAATTCCTCTAGCATAACTTCCTTGAGCTCGTCCCACGACAGACCGTAGGCTGCATCGTTCCCTCGCTTGTTCCTCTCGGCCGTCCACCAGTCTAGTGCACGGGACTGGAAAACTCCGGTAGCATTCAGAGTACGGAGGTCATCAGGGCAACCACTCTGTCGCAGAGTAACCTCAATGGAATCAAACCAGTGGAATAGTGCAGTAGGACCTCCCTCGCCAGTGAATTGTTTTGGCCCACACGACTTGAATTGCTTGAAATTGAAGGTCTTCGCGGTAGCTTTAGGAGCTTCAGTTCTCGATTCCTCAGACGATTTGCTGGCGTTCTCGTAAACATCACACACAGCCTTTGCCACACTTTTTGCGATGATGGCAGCAAGGCGTTTGTCCCTCTTTTCTTGACGAGAAAGTGCGTGACGGGATCCAGATGACATTGTCTGCAACAGACATCGTCACAGGACTCAACACATTGTATTCGGATCTCACCTCACACGTTTACTACTACTAAAGCTCAGGAACACATATCACGTAAACACATAGACATATAACCACGTAGGACGCAGAACCATATAATCACATAAACACATAGGCACATAAGCACATAGGCACATAGGCACATAACTTACTTAAACACATATTTTGCGTGTATCCACTTTCTTATGATTATGCGTGTTCCTTTATCATTGAGAGGTAGTCAGAATACAGAAACCTATCATTCAAAGTTCGCAAGTGTTCGAATATAGTGATCGCGTTTAGTATATCGAGTAGCGTAGTATAAGCGTATAATGTAGCATAAAGTCGTCCAAAATTCCGCGATTTGTTAACGTTTTGAGGTAGAAAAGCAGTGCGAGTCGTATGTGTCGATCGAAGTGAAAGCGAAATCGAGTAAATTCCAAAAATTTAAACACATAACCAGGTAAACACACATACAAACTCATAAAATCGACGAATTATCAGAGTCAGCTGTTGCGGGCACAGAATTGAACATGTAAAAATCGCGAGATAGACTGTCTGCGGCTAGTAGACTTCGACTAACCAAAGCGATTCAACTATTCGCAAGGACTTGTCGTCTACGTTTGACTTTCAGGACTGTGTCCTCGCCTTGATTCTTGGGCGTTTGGCACACATCCCGTTAGTCGCATCGTGACTTCAGGTCATTGGAGTCCGTCGAGACTTTGGTGGGAGTTTTATAATATGTGCGGAACTAGTCGTCAAGGTTAGGGTTTCACCCCTGGCTCAACAACTTCGTCCCTGTTTTTGATAAAATAGAGGAGATTATTCATCAAAATATGGATTTCACTCCGGATTTAGTATAATTTCCCCCGTCGAACAAGCGTTCGTTATTGAAAAAGAAAGAAGAAATCATTGATAAGTTGATAAAACAACATTAATTCAAGCATTTTAGTCAAGAGTTTGTGGTTTTCACACCTAATATTGACTTTATCGCCTATTTATAGCTGTAAATTCGAGTGTAGTGATAGTGTAGCGTAAGCGAGAATAGCGAGGAATAAGCTCGTACATAATCCCTACTGGTTGTGCATGATGTGCTGTCGTAGTACACGCAAATTTAGTCCAAATAACAACTATAGATAGTGGTAAATGGGTATCGAACTCAGGGAGTATGTGGAAAATGTGTAGATTTAATAGCTTTGCGATTTAACTAAAATTAACCTAATTTGCAGAATTTAAAGATTAATGATTTGGATTGTTGTTTTAGAAAACTAAATTACTAGCTAATTGCAAATCAAAATTGGGTATTTAACAGATTAAGAGAAAATGACCACCTTAGGTTCCGGTTTCCGTTAACAATTGTGTGCAAATCCAACTAGAAAGAGTTACATAGACATAACTCATGCATAAATGTTTGTTGTGATAAAAGGGAACAAAGTACTCGGATTATGTAAACGCGAGGTTGTTACCCGATGATCAATTAACCAATATCCAACCCTAACCCTTCCCGTGATATCTCGATTGTCAACGACACCAAGAACGTTCGATTTAGATTAGGAACAAAACATCAATTAACAATTTACAATCAAACATTCATGCATCATAATAAACATAGCAACATACCAAGTCTATTATTCTAGAAATAAAGATTCATCACACAAAAGTCTATAAGAAACCTTCACCTAAGATGATCACCGAAAGTTTAGCCAGACATTGTTTGGTGGATCATCATAACATCAAGATTGAAGTTCATGTGAATCAAAAGACAAACCGAATATTTGAAATTGTTCACAAACACTTTTCAAAAGCCAAAATTCGCCCCAACACTCCAGAGAAACGTCCAATGATGAGATAATGTGAAAAGACACCCAAAAACTGTTTTAATGAAGGCAGTTACGAAATTCCTCGCAGCCTCCACCGTAACTTACGGTGCCACCGTAAGTCACCGTAAGTTACGGTGGACATCATTTTGTTATGGTGTGAAGAGCCTGTGTTACGGTGGAGAAACATGTGAATTTCAGGGCCACCGTAAATTACGGTGGCCACCGTAATTTACGGTGGAGCCCTGACTTGTGTGTTTTGTTTCTTCATTCCTCCCACGCACAACCCGTTCATCTCCAAACCGTCCAAAGCTGCGTTTTATCCCTTTTAAGCTCCCGAACCGCACCTGAAACATAAGCAACCGTAGTCATCTAATTCAAGATCATTACGCAATTAAGTGAAGGATAAATCCGTCTTTTAACATCATTAAGGGTTGTCCTATGGACCACCCGTCACATCCCCACACTTAACCGTTGCTTGTCCCAAGCAACTCATCAAACCGTTTTCAAAACAAGTGATCAATGCAAACCAAGCATAAACATGTGGTCCTTTTACTAACCCCTTTTTAACACCCAAAATAACGAACCCCTCGCTATGTCTCTCCTCTCGGTAACAAGTAAGCACTAGCAATATGAGCTAGACACACAAAGGCTAACGGGCGGTTGCACAACTATAGGCTTGTACCTAAATCGATCATTCTCCTAAAACGAGCCAAACATGAATGCAAATCAAAGGGACTTTTAAGGTTGTAACGTGGCTAGGCGTATGGGTAGGAAATGGAATATATATGAAGTAGCGAAAACTTAACCCGGTTTTTATTACACAGAGACACAAACAACAACTACCAAACTAAACTACTATGTACAAGATAACTAAACATCACTTCTTTTTTTTTTTTTTTCATTGCTTTTTCTCTTTTTTTTTCTTTTTTTTTTCTTTTTTTTTTCATTCAAACAAAGCAAACAACCATACAATAAAGCATCAAATATATCAGTGCCACCAAACTCATCTCTTTGCCGAAGTAAGGGTCTGGGCGATTTTGGCGATTAGGACTTCCACGTGAAACCCTAGCAGATTCGTCTTCCACCTAATCGATCTTGGCTATCATCTTAGGGTTGTTCCTTTCGATCCTTAGATGATAATCACTTGAAATCAGATTCGAATTATGTGCTTAGGGTTCCGATTTCATCTTGGGTTTCTGATTCGAAGGGGTGCGACGGTTTCCTCTTTAGGGTTTCGGCTTTCATCTTCTTTGACAATCCTTATCCAGATTAGGGTTTTGGCATTCCATTCATCTTCATCGATGCTGAGCAGATTAGGGTTTCGGCTATCAATCCTCTTCGCAACTCTTCGGCGTCGATTGTGCTATCCAGGTTAGGCTTTCGTATTCGTGTTGGATAGAGGATACGTATGGGTGATGATAAAACAGATGGGGTGTTTCCGCCGGTCGATCGTGGAAAACCATCAATGTCTTTTGAGACTTTTTCCAATCGAGTGATTGATGTGGAGGGTAATACTTGGTTGCCTCGCCGGGGTATTGTGCAAACCGAACCAAGGAATCCGTATATCCTTGATGAGTTGTTCAACTCTACTATCCCCGTGGAGACTGTGAGGCCGGAAACTAGGAATTCGGATAACATGGAAGACAGTGCAAACATCATGGGCAATCGAACTGATGGAGGAAGCATTCCAAAACCGATGTCCTATGTAGATTCGGTTTTAGCAGCCAAATCCGTTAAGGTAAATTTCAGAACTCTTGCTAGTCCTGTTATGTATGAGGGTTGTGATGTGGTGCTTCCTCGTGACTCGGTTAGAGCAGTACAAGAAAAATTAGCAAACACTCTGTATGGTTACTTCCTAGGGGACAGAGTTGCATACCCGGTTGTGGATTATTTTGTGAGGAACCATTGGAAGAGGTTTGGGTTATAGAAATCAATGATGAATGCTAATGGGTTCTTTTTCTTTAAGTTTGCTGATGAAGCTGGTATGTTGAATGTTCTTAAAGAAGGTCCTTGGATTATCCGATCTCAGCCTATGTTTTTGAATATTTGGTCTCCTACATCAAAGTTAGAAAAGAAGGAAGTAAAGAAGTTGCAAGTGTGGGTCAAAATCCATGATGTCCCAATTGCTGCGTATACGGAGGATGGATTGAGTATGATTGCTACGGCTATTGGTGAGCCTAAGATGTTGGACTCGTACACTTCTTCAATGTGCACGGATACTTGGGGAAGGAGTAGCTACGCGAGAGCGCTAGTAGAAATTTCAGCTGAAAATGGGTTTAAGGAGAAGATAGTTATTGCGGTTCCAGAGTTGGAGGGGGAAGGTTTTAGTAAAGTGAAATTGTCGGTAGAATATGAATGGAGTCCTCTTAGGTGTGCACATTGTAAGGTGTTTGGTCATTCTGATGATACATGCCCGAGACAGACTAGGAGGGCTCCTAAGGGGCCGGTCACTAATCAGAATAAACAAGAGGGAATCAAAACTCGAAATCAAGTGAAGCAGCCGGTTGTAGACAAAGAGGGTTTTATGGATGTGGATCGCAAGAAAGTGGCTAGGAAAGCAGGGTTTCTTGTTAATAAGCAGAAGCAGAAATTTTAATATCGGCCGATTGGATCCAAGCCTCATGGTGTGGCTACTACCTCGGGTCCGCCATCTAGTGTCAAAACGCACAATCCTTTTGATGTATTATCGGATAAGGGTAAGAATGTGGGTAAAACTGGTGAAGTTCAACATGACCAGCAGGACTCGGATGATGAGGAGGTTTTTGGAAGCTATAATGAAACTAATGAATTTATGACTTCTGGTTTACCGAAGGCAGGGGCAAGCACCTCCTCCACGAAGTTCTCCAATGGATAGAGTGTTGTTGGTTAGAGTTAAGGGGCTGCTGGTCTGTGGCAATTTCATTTTTGATGATGGAGGATGATTTTTAGTTTTGTTTTTGTTTTGTCTTGTCTACTAGATATTTTTCCATAATGTGTAGTAGGCTAGATTATGTGGTGTCATAGGTATTGTGGTTTTTGTTTTTGCTTGGCTTACATATATGGGGCATGTCCTGTATATGAACTAGTGTGGAACTCATCCTCACTACTTGTACTTATTTGGGATTGTTTTAATAGAATCACCGGGGTAACCCTTTACCCAAAAAAAAAGCATCAAACATATCTATATCATACTACTAAAACTACTACTACTAACACTATAAGACCGGGTCAAGTTGGGTAAATTTTTAGGTAACTAGCTAGGGGGTAACAAACGATAGGCTTTTAGGCACAAACTTGGGCAACTAAATGTCCAAACCCCCACCCCTCTCGCAACCATGCTCATATATATAACTTATGAGGTCCAACCCCCCAAATCCCACACTCACACACACTAAAAACGAGGCTACCTAAATGCCCTTATCCTTTTCGCATTCACGCCCAACTAAGGATTCAAACAGTATCAAGGCACAAGTTCTAATGCACCCCCACCCATAGCCACTCTCATCAAAGACAAGTATTATTTATTTACATGTGTGGCTTCAACTCTCACCAAGAATAAAAGGGGTATCAAGGGTTGTCGGTGCATCAATTGGGGTTAATCTAGGGTGTTCAAATTCTCACATCGTTTCGCTTGATTTAAATTTTTTTCAAAATCTTCAAAAATTTCCCCTCATCCCCACACTTGGGATACATTGACCCCAATGTATGGTTTTAGGAGGATTTGATCACTAAACATCTTTCACATCACCCAAAAGCTCAACACTCAAACCACAAAATTATTTTTGGATTTTTCATTTTTTATATTTTTTTTTTATTTTCTTCTTTTCAAACATCACACCACCAACTCGCACCAACCCAACATAACATCACAACTCAAACTAACACCACCCAACCACCCGACCATAAACAAAACAAGCTAACAACTATTCACAAAATATACATAGAAGGAACACGGCCTGGCTAGTAATAGCGTGGCTGCTGAGGTCCAAAAATGGAAGACATCATGTCATTCCATTCTCCAAATGCAAATGTACCGCTATTACTCCCACCTTGTTGCGGAGCTCCTTCTTGTTGGCGCGGGTCGATCCATTGTGAATGATGAAGCGGCGGGGTTGGATACGAAACACTACCATCATACGGTGGTAGAGACGCATAATCCACATGTTGTGGATCCACAACCACCGGTCGCCCGGCATGCCAATCTGCATGCATTCTTCTTGCTTGATCATCATTGTATCGACTATTCATTTCTAACTCATGGGAATACGCGTGTGTGCGATTCCACGCCTCTTGACGATCAAGGTTTTGTTTCAAAGGCCGCTCTATGCTTGCACTCATCATTGTATGTTGATCAAATAACGTCCGCTCTGAACCCGACCATGACTCAAAAATGGGTGCCGGAGGACGTTGATTTTCGATAACCTCTTGCATCGTGCCATCATAAGCCCAATTCGGCACATAAGAACGTTCTGTGTAATCGAAAAAGGCACCACCATAACCTCTACCTAGGCCCCCTTGGCCTACATTCTCACCACCATGCGGCTCGTCTGCATAATCATCATCACCACTTGGAGCCTCCACATCACTTTCCGGCTCGTCTGCTTCTCCCGGAAGAAGATCCCTTGCATCCACTTTTAATGCTCTCCATCTCTGCCCCTCCGACTTGAGTTTATGGTACCGTTCCGACTGCGTGTAAGTCCAACCAATCCCCAACTTGTCTAAAGTAAAAGGCTGATGCCTTTTTGGTGCCCCTTTATCCTCTGACGTGATTGCCTTTTGTTGCTTCATCAATCCCGTGATGATTCGGCAATATGGGACAATATCTCTCCCCAACTTGTTTCGGAAAATCCATAGGTGGTTCATGATCAAGTATCGGATTGGAAAACGCGGAGACCCATCAAGTAGCGAATAGAGGACAGGTACTTCCGGGTACCTCACTTGCTCCTTGTCCCCCCTTCGTGGAATGACATTTAAAATGCAGATTGCTAGCAACAACTTCGCTTCTATCTTCAAATTCCTCCTGTATAAAATGCCACTGTAAGTACCGGGCAAAAATAACGTCGCTAACATATCATTCCAACGAGGATGCTTCTCCGGTTTTATCAAAAGGTCATCAAGACTAGGAATCATGTACTCACGAGCATGAAGACTGTCGTATTTTCCCAATTTCTTCAATGTGTCAAAAGACATTTCTACCGGAATCCCATTCACTTCACCTATCAACTTCATTTGTGACGGCTTTTCGTATGTGTTGCACTTGAGCGTCGCCATCCATTCCTGAATTTCAGTCATAAACAGATTCTTGCTATCCTTATCATAGCAACTAAGCGCCCCCTCCCATCCTAGAGCGCGGAATTTAGCAA
Source organism: Helianthus tuberosus (assembly GCA_030545235.1). NCBI lineage: Eukaryota > Viridiplantae > Streptophyta > Magnoliopsida > Asterales > Asteraceae > Helianthus > Helianthus tuberosus. Next base: position 107,158,428 of record CM060383.1, read on the forward strand.
ACACACCAAACGGGCTAAATTCAACTTCACGAACTTCCCTTTCGCAAATAAATGCGGCAGCCTTGTTTTTCAATCTATTCATACTGTCGTGAAAGAGTGTCGGTTGCCAATGTTCCGGTTGGTCATCCAAGGGACCCGACTCCCATCTTGGCTTTTCAGCCGGGTCCAATTCCATTTCTTCCTCACTTTCACTCTCATCAACTCGCCCCAAATATTGCCTCTTTCTCGGTTGTTGTTCCGGTTGCTTGCCCTTATCCTTAGACGAAGAAGATGAACTTGCTCCGGCTCTTTCATTCGTCCGCACCATTTTTCTACACACATTAGAGCAAACAACACAACCAAACACAATAAATTAGACCCTTTTCACCACAACATCCCCACACTTGTTTGTTACTATGGTTGTAGATGCTAGTGAACCAAAACTTTTATAAATCTTTTTCAAAAATTGGGCATGGTGTCCCTACATCTACAACCCATAACAATACTCAAGTAACAATTTTTATGACAAAATCTAAGAACAAGCAAGTGGGTATGAACAAATAACACTAATAACCTTCTTTTCACAATGCATCATCAAAATACAACAAATAAACTTCCATACCTTTGTTTGAAGATGCTAGCACACAAATGAAACAATAACTTCAAAAACCCCCAAAATTTTTCGGACCTAGGGTTTGTGATTCGGACCCGAAAGCTTCGTTTTTTCGCGAATCTCTTCTCAAAATCAGAAAATTCGTGAAAAATTAGTCAAGTTAGACCTAAATTTTACTTGATTTGGCTTAGAATTGAACAAGATATGAAGCTTGGAAGGTTATGGAGTTTGGGGATTTTGTGGGGAACTTGAGAAAGTGATGGATGATGATAGATAGAGGGTAAAGTGGAAGGGAATCGAATGGCTGGGGTTATTCACGTGATCTGATTGTTTTATTATTTTTTTTTTGTAACTGCTGAATCAGGAACGACGCTTACACTCGCCAGGTCCACCGTAATTTTTTTCAAAAACATGTACCCTACCCCCTCGAAAGTCCCGTGTTGTCCTCAACACAATGTTAGAGCAATTCGTGACCCGAATGTCCCCACACTTGTTTAAAACGCAAGATTCAAGCGAGTACGGTAAATGTGCAAACTATACAAAACAAACTAAATGAAATGCTAACTATTTACACTACCAAACCTGGGCCTCTCATGGTTGTTCCTCATCGACCGGGCGTAAAATGTAGCCCGCTTTATCAAGCTCCAAGTTGTTAATGTTGTTCCCCTCCAAGTATGGCTTCAACCGGTGACCGTTCACCGTTTGTTGTTTCAGTGTTTACTCATCTTGGATATCTACGTCACCAAACCTCCCAACTCGCCGAACGACATATGGGCCCATCCATTTACTTTTAAGCTTGCCCGCAAACATCTTGAGCCTTGAATTATACAACCAAACCTTTTGACCCACTTCAAAGGTTTTCTTCCTCAACTTTGCATCATGTACTTTCTTAAGCTTGTCTTTGTAGGCCGATGCACACTCATACGCCTCATCTCTAATTTCTTCAATTTCGCTCAATTGCAACTTCCTTATCTTCCCCGCCTCATCATAATCCGCATTTACCGTCTTAATCGCCCAATGTGCCCGATGTGCTAACTCCATTGGCAAATGACAACCCTTTCCATAAACCATCCGATAAGGTGTTATACCGATTGGAGTTTTGTAGGCCGTTCGATATGCCCACAATGCATCATCTAACTTGCTTGACCAATCCTTCCTATCCGTTTTAACCGTCTTCATGAGAATTTCTTTGATTTGACGGTTGGACACTTCGACTTGTCCACTCGTTTGCGGATGGTAAGGTGTGGCAATCCGGTGATTCACGCTATACCTCTTCAACAATTTCCCAAAATTAAAGTTTTTGAAATGGGAACCACCATCACTTATAATAACGCGCGGAATACCAAAACGAGAGAAGATGTTGGATTGAACAAATTTATAAATAACCGAATGATCGTTTGTGTGTGTTGCAATAGCTTCAATCCACTTTGAGACGTAATCCACCACTACCAAAATATATAGGAAACCATTCGAATTCGGGAAAGGACCCATAAAGTCAATACCCCATAAATCAAATATTTCAACAACCAAGATTGGTTGTAATGGCATCTCATCCCTCTTCGATATGCTTCCCATCTTTTGACAATTTATGCAATTTCTTGCAAACTCACATGCATCCTTAAAAATTGTGGGCCAATAAAACCCACATGATAGAACTCGGTAGCACGTTTTATGCCCGCTAAAGTGACCTCCACATGCGGACGAATGAGCATGGGTTAAAATTTCTAACACTTCCGTCTCAGGCACACACCTCCTAATAACTTGATCCGGCCCTATCTTGAAAAGATCCAGTTCATCCCAAATGTATTGCTTCACTTGGACCATAAATTGTTGTCGTCGCTTCTTGGTCCAATGACTTGGGATGGCACCCGTGGCTAAGTAATTGACATAGTGAGCATACCACGGTGCAACAAAGGTGGAAACGGATAGGATTTGCTCGTCGGGAAAACTTTCATTTATTTCACTAACATCATCAAGCCCTTCAACCGGTATCCGAGACAAGTGATCCGCCACTACATTCTCACTTCCCTTTTTGTCTCGAATTTCCAAGTCAAACTCTTGTAATAACAACACCCACCGAATTAAGCAAGGCTTCGCGTCCTTTTTCTCCATCAAATATCGGACCGCACTATGATCCGAATAAACCACCACCTTGCTCCCCCAAATATACGCACGAAACTTATCCAAAGCATACACCACCGCTAATAACTCCTTTTCGGTTGTGGTGTAATTGAGTTGCGCTTCGGATAAAGTCTTGCTCGCATAGTAAATCACCACCGGCTTTCTATCAACCCGTTGACCCAAAACTGCACCGATAGTAGTATCACTTGCATCACACATTATCTCGAACGGATTTGACCAATCCGGTGGTTGCAAAATAGGAGCTTTGACCAAATGTTCCTTCAAAACAGTGAAAGCTTGCATACACTCATTAGTAAAATCAAATGGGACATCTTTTAATAACAAGTTGCATAAAGGTTTAGTAATAACACTAAAACCTTTAATGAAACGTCTATAGAACCCCGCGTGTCCCAAATATGACCTTACACCCTTAACATTTTTCGGAGGTGGCAAAGATGCTATTACCCGTATTTTTGCCTTATCCACCTCCATTCCCCTTTCCGAAATTACGTGACCCAACACAATGCCCTCTTGCACCATAAAGTGACTTTTCTCCCAACTAAGCACTAAATTTTTCTCAACACATCTTTTTAAAACTTTTTGTAATTCGTTGAAACAAGATTCGAAACTAGTGCCAAAAATGGAAAAGTCATCCATAAATACTTCAAGCGACTCTCCAACCATGTCCGAGAAGATACTCATCATACATCGTTGGAAAGTTGCTGGTGCATTGCACAAGCCAAAAGGCATTCGCCGAAAGGCAAAGGTACCATATGGACAAGTGAAGGTGGTCTTGCGTTGGTCATCCGGGTGTATTGCCATTTGATTGTAACCCAAATACCCGTCCAAAAAGTAGTAATATTTTTGAGCCGACAGTTTTTCAATGATTTGGTCAATAAAAGGCAACGGGAAATGGTCCTTAGAAGTGGCGGCATTCAACTTTCGGTAGTCAATACATATACGCCACCCGGTGACCGGTCAGGTGGCAATTTGTTCACCATTTTCATCTTTGACTACTTGAATGCCGGCCTTCTTAGGCACAACTTGGGTGGGACTCACCCAAGCACTATCCGAAATCGGATAGATGATTCCCGCGTCCAACCATTTGATTACCTCTTTTTTTACTACCTCCCTTAGGTTCGGATTCAATCGCCTTTGAGCTTCTCGTGTTGGTTTAGCATCTTCGGTGGTAATAATTTTGTGCATGACGATTGATGGACTAATTCCTTTGAGATCGGAAATCGTCCATCCGATAGCTCCCTTGTTTTCTTTCAAGACTTCCAACAATGCTTGCTCTTGTGCCAATTCTAAATTAGAGGCAATAATGACCGGTAAAGTGTCATTATCCCCTAAGAACGCATACTTCAAGTGGCTCGGCAAGTCTTTAAGTTCCAACTTTGGCGGTTCCTCAAACGATGGTTTAGTATCCGAATTTATTTCCGCCGGTAAGCCTTCGAATTGATGAGTCCATGGTGGTCGACCTTCCTTCAAAGCCATGGCATCATGTTTTTCCTCTTCAACCCGTAGTGCATAAGCATGTACTTGTTCAGAAAAATCACACAAGCAAACATCCATACCCTCCTCCTCATACTCATGCGGGTTGCATCCGTCAACTAAATCTGCCATGAAACACTCATCAACACCATTAGCATTAGAATTGTTAGTAAAAACATTCAAACGCATTTTTCGATTCCCAAAAGTCATATCGACTGTACCAAACCTACAATCGATCACGGCATGCGCGGTGCTCAAAAATGGCCGACCCAAAATTACATTTTGTTGTTGTTTTGGGTCCGCCGATGAATAGTCCAAGACTAAAAAGTCAACCGGGTAGTAGAACTCATCAATTTTAACAATTACATTTTGAACCATCCCCCGGGGTAACTTATGAGACAAATCGGCCAAAACAACCGTTGTCTCCACCCTAGCTAACGGACCAAAATCGTATTGGTCATATAATCCCCCCGGTAAAATGCTAACTCCGGCTCCAAGATCTAGTAACGCCTTTGCCATTTGAAAATTACCAACTTGTATGTTAATTAATGGCGTGCCCGGATCTTGGAGCTTAGGAGGAAGCTCCCCATTCAAAATTGCACTCACTTGCCCGGTTAAATCCACCCGCTTAGGCATTTTCTTCTTTTGTTGCCTCTTTTGTGTACATGATTCCTTTAAAAATTTAGCATAAGCGGGTACTTGTTTTATTGCATCAAGAAGTGGAAGGTTAATTTTGACTTGTTTAAACATGTCCCACAACTCTTCTTTTTGGGGACCTCTTGATGCAATAAAATTCTTCTTTCTCGGGTCAAGTAAAGCCGATGGAAATGGGACTTGACTCGGTTCACCCTCAACTTTTTCACTTTTTCATTTTCACCCAACCCCGGTTTTTTAACATTTGATTCTTTAGGTTTAACCAGTGAAACTTCATCATCACTATCATTACCCGTGATGTCCTCAACTACCCCCTCAACCAATTCGGGTGACAAATTGGCTTGAAATTCTTTTCCACTTCTTAAAACACTAACATGATGAACATTAACATTACCTCGTGACGAACCATGTGATGGATTTACCTTGGTATCGCTAGGAAGTTGACCTTTGTTTTTCTTCAATTCCGCCACATCGGTTGCCAATTGACCCATTTGGGTTGTTAGTGATTGAATGCTTTTGTCATGAACCTCATCCTTTTGCATTCAAACTTCATCGAGTTGGTTCCGTTTTTGCATCTCCGCTTGCATGCTTTTTAGCATTTCCATCATCTCATTTCCACCCGAAGACCCCCGTGTTCTTGACCCGTTTGATATTGCTTTTGATACCCTTGGTTGTTCCCACCTCGATATCCACTTTGATTGTTGTAAGGTTGGCGCAAACCAAAGTTACCTTGGCTACCTTGAAAGTTTGGGTTAGCTTGATTTGAAGGGTTCCCATACCGAAAATTTGGGTGATTCCTCAACCCGGGGGTGGTACGTGTTAGAATTCATGTTGTAATTTCTACCACCCCCTCCTTGACCTTGAACCGCATGAACTTCTTCATATTGCCCTTCCACCATTCCTTGGCAATTTTCAACCGCATGACCTATTGCATTACACAATGCACAAACATCATAAATTTGGTTAGTGGTTTGAACATTACCATCATCTATTGCGTGCACTTGAGGTCGGGCAATGGCCGGTCGTGCTCTCCTCGATGCTTGAGCTTTCCTCTTTGAAGTGATTGCCATTTGCTCCAAAAAATCCCAATCGTCATTCTCATAGTTTGTGCCAAAGGTCCCACCGGTAATAGACATTAAGTCGTGAGCATCTTCGGCACTCAACCCCTCATGAAAGGCATTCATCAACTCCCAAAGTTCAATTCCATGATGAAGACAATTCTTGATCATCATGTTAAAACGCTCAAAGGCTTCATGAAACATTTCGCCTTGTTGTTGTTGAAAACTCCTCAACCCCTTCCTAGCATCGTCGGTCTTTTGAGCGGTGTAAAATTCGTCTAGGAAAATTTGTTGCATCTCCGCCCAAGTATAAATAGATGCTGAAGGCAAAGTGTAGAACCACTTCTTTGCCTTGTCCTCCAAAGAAAATTGAAACATGACTAACTTGACATCATCAGCCGAAAAACCTTGACTCCCAAGAGTATTGCAAATTGAGTCATAGGCCTCTAAGTGGAAATACGGTTCCTCCATTGCTAGCCCTTTATATTTCGGCAAACTTTGCAAAGAATTTGTTCTCACTTCAAAGGTCCTCCCTTGATCATTGTGAGGAATAACTACCGGTGAGGGATTTTGAGTGATTACCGGCCTAAAATGCGCTTCAATTCCTCTCGCATGTTCTCTAAGATGCCTTCTTGGCACCCCCAACCTAACCCTTGGTCGAACAGGACCCGTTGGCCTTGGTATATGCCCTTGTGGTGCGAATGGTTGTTGAAATTGCTGTTGTGGCATCGGTTGGTGTTGAATCGGCCTTTGGAATTGCGGTTGTACATTTTGCGGTCGAACTTGTTGCAATGGTGTAGGGCGTTGCACTTGTGGCCCTTGTGGTCTTGGCCGAATGTTTTGTGGTATAATTTGTTGTTGTGGCATTCCACCTACACTTGCCATCCCTTGAGGTTGACCTTGCACATAACCAAACTCTCCTTGATCACCATAACCCCCAGAAGCATACCCGTCTTCATCATAACCCTCAAAATCTTCATAACCTTCCTCATATCCATCTCCCCCTATACCCGAAGATTGCCCAAATGGAAGGGTAGAGAATTGAAAGCCCGATTGGTTCGATGGTCTGAATGTTGAAGTAGCATGGACAATGGCTGAATTTGGTGGTATTGAATAGTGGGAAGATGATTGACCCGTAGATGGAGGAAAGAAGTGTGATAATGGTGGGATTGTGACTGAAGGACTAAAGGTAAGATTGGGTTTAACTTGAGTAGTAATCGGTTGTGTGGTGTTGGTTGGTGTAGTGTTATGAGGTGTAGTAGGAATTGTAGTGGAATTTGGTAGGGTTGTGTTTGGTGAGGGTTGGGTTGGGTGGAAGTAGGTATGAATGATGAGGTCGTTTGACCCGTTGTGGGTGGTATTTGAGATTCTTACATGATGTTTCGTGGTATGATGGGTGATGTAGGTGAACCAATGATTCTGTTTTCTCTTAGTAAAACTATGTTTTGCCTTAGTGTTCTTTCGATCTCCGGATCAAATGACAATGGTGACTACTTGTGAGAGCCTCTAGTATGCATGCACCTGTAGAACCTGCACACTAAACACACCAGTGTAAACCCGAAAATAACAAAGCAAAACTAACAAACTGACACACGTTGCGCACAACTCCCCGGCAACGGCGCCAAAATTTGGCGTCCTGTCGTAGTACACGAAAATTTAATCCAAATAACAACTATAGATAGTGGTAAATGGGTATCGAACTCAGGGAGTATGTGGAAAATGTGTAGATTTAATAGCTTTGCGATTTAACTAAAATTAACCTAATTTGCAGAATTTAAAGATTAATGATTTGGATTGTTGTTTTAGAAAACTAAATTACTAGCTAATTGCAAATCAAAATTGGGTATTTAACAGATTAAGAGAAAATGACCACCTTAGGTTCCGGTTTCCGTTAATAATTGTGTGCGAATCCAACTAGAAAGAGTTACATAGACATAACTCATGCATAAATGTTTGTTGTAATAAAAGGGAACAAAGTACTCGAATTATGTAAACGCGAGGTTGTTACCCGATGATCAATTAACCAATATCCAACCCTAACCCTTCCTGTGATATCTCGATTGTCAACGACACCAAGAACGTACGATTTAGATTAGGAACAAAACATCAATTAACAATTTACAATCAAACATTCATGCATCATAATAAACATAGCAACATACCAAGTCTATTATTCTAGAAATAAAGATTCATCACACAAAAGTCTATAAGAAACCTTCACCTAAGATGATCACCGAAAGTTTAGCCAGACATTGTTTGGTGGATCATCATAACATCAAGATTGAAGTTCATGTGAATCAAAAGACAAACCGAATGTTAGAAATTGTTCACAAACACTTTGCAAAAGCCAAAATTCGCCCCAACACTCCAGAGAAACGTCCAATGATGAGATAATGTGAAAAGACACCCAAAAACTGTTTTAATGAAGGCAGTTACGAAATTCCTCGCAGCCTCCACCGTAACTTATGGTGCCACCGTAAGTTACGGTGGACATCATTTTGTTACGGTGTGAAGAGCCTGTGTTACGGTGGAGAAACATGTGAATTTCAGGGCCACCGTAAATTACGGTAGCCACCGTAATTTACGGTGGAGCCCTGACTTGTGTGTTTTGTTTCTTCATTCTTCCCACGCACAACCCGTTCATCTCCAAACCGTCCAAAGCAGCGTTTTATCCCTTTTAAGCTCCCGAACCGCACCTGAAACATAAGCAACCATAGTCATCTAATTCAAGATAATTACGCAATTAAGTGAAGGATAAATCCATCTTTTAACATCATTAAGGGTTGTCCTATGGACCACCCGTCAATGCACAAGTCGGTCTGTTGGTTCTTAACTATAGTCTAGGTATCTAAGACTTCGACCCGGACTAGGTCGAGTCTTGCCTAATTCCCTATAGTTATGGCTCTGATACCAATCTGTCACACCCCAACCGATGGCGGAAACATCGGGGCATGGCACTGAGCGAAACAGATTTCCATAAGTTTCTATAACAATTATCAATACTATTCAATTTAAATAATACGTCCCATACCGTATCTCAAACAGCAAAATAATTATTACAGACAAAATCCAGGCAAATATTCTATTCCGATAACTCAGATTTAAATAGACAGCAGTTGTTTATCTGCTTCTAGAGACCCTTAGTTTGACCACTACAGAAAACTATTTGTTGGGATCTAAAGCTTTATTCTAGCTTCAAATTCCTACCAAGTGTGCGTCCTAAGCACCTGTCACATACGTTAAAATAATGTCAATACATAAAATGTAAAGGTTAGCATACAAGTTTGATAATAGCATATAGAGTTCGAATTCGTTTACGCATAACCAGCATGTACACATAGTGAAATGAAGCACGTTAGTTATCGACATAGATCCATCGATACCAATGACTGCGGGTTGACTGCTGAGGCAGTTCGCAATACATTATTACCACCGTAATCCATGCAAGTAATGATCCTTAACAACCCCCGTGTGGACGGGTGCTGAGTCCAAACTATAGTACTATCGTTGCTAAGGCAGGTAGACAGCATTCCATGTGTAAACATAACAAACAAGCATTCATAAGCCATGTATAACATGCATTAACGGTTAGTGTTCAAATAGTATTGAGTGGTGTGATTGTTGTAGTTTGAATATTCGTAACGTATGTAACACCCAAAAGTGCGTAAAGCAAAAAGGGATCGAGTATACTCACAGCGGTTGATGGATTGAAGGGAGCGCTTAGCGAGTGAGATTAGCCTGAGTAGATTAGATTGTATAATGATAAGTGATGCGTAAAACGTCACAAAGTGTGAAAGGGTCGGTTAGTGGTTCAATCGGATGGTAATCCGATCGGACAGCAATCCGTGCGGATAACAATCTGTTCGGGTGGTCATCCGGTCGGATAATGGTCCGGTCGGATGACGATTCGAGTGGATTGTTTCTTCCTATGAGGAGAATGTGTTTGTGTACAATGGCTTGACTTTTGAAGTTTTCGTTGTAGTATTTTGAAAACATTGAAGTATCTCTACCCATCAAGTAGATCGATCGGATGGTGAGTCGTGCGGATGACAATCCGTTCGGATGGTCATCCGGTCGGACGGTGGTCCGGTTGGATGGTAACTTAGGGGTGAGATTACTTAGTGAAGGCAAGTTCACAACAGAGCGTCATTCGATCGGATGGCAATCCGATCGGATGGCAACCCTGTTATTGAACATGTTGAAAATTGTTTAAGTCTTTAAAGTCTTAGTATCTCATGATCCGAAGAGTAATCCAGTTAGATGGTCGTCCGATCGGATGGCAATTCGTTCGATACTCAAACTTCAGCTAAGATTGTTTTAAAGGTGGGACCCAAGTGTGATCCATTCGGATGGCAATCCGTTCGGATGAACTATCCGATCGGATAGCAATCCGGTCGGATAGCAATCCGTTACGGTTGTTCCGTTCGTCCTGCACTTGGTCATTTTGATGGTTTGTCATTATGTCGAGACACTTTGACAACGTGTTAGCCAACAGAACCCCTAGTTCGACCCAGATGACCAACCCGACCAGGAATCACCCTAGTCCGGCCGGTTACCGGCTTGAGACGGTTGTTCTTGACTAACCCGAAATCGGTAGTCTCGTGGGTAGAATCCGAATCTTGAGTTAGTACAACACTACAATCGAGTAGAAGACTAAATCGGGGTCGGATCCTATCGGTTTTGGGTACATTGAGTGCAAAAGAGTTGAAAGAAAGTTAAAACCATCTTTCAATCCTCTTTCACTCCACTTGTGTCGAGATCTTTACAAGATCTTTGTGGAAATCGGTTAGATCTAAGTTGTTCTTGATGGATTGAGGCCAAAGCATGACGTTCTTGAAGAACACATGATGACATCATCCTAGAACACCCGAAATCTAGTGATTTCACGGTTAAAAGTTAAGATTTAAAAGATAGAAAGGTGTAGGTGTAACACCCGTCTAATTTTTTTTTTTTTTTACTTGATTTTAGTAATAGTTTATACCATTTAAATTTCCATTGTTTGATTTACATGACTTTCATTACAAAAATTTATAGATAACATCAAGCTTAGTCATCTAGTGACTAAGTTAAAACATTTTAAAAGTTGTTTAAACAAGTGTCTACAACCCATACACAAAAGTATTCAAAGTTTAAAACGTTGCGGAAGCTTCAAAATATAGTGTTCGGTTCTTCATCCTATGCTTGATCGCCATCCGTAAGTTTCCCAACATGGCCTAATGTCAAAAACACATCATAGGTTAGTTTTGACAATAATATAACATATATAATTGAAATCTAGGGTCAAAACAATTGAAAACAATCGAAATTTCCGGACTCAGCTCGCTCGCGCCCCGCGAGGAAGTTTACGCGGGCCGCGAGGACCCGCCGCGTGTCGCGACGCCAACCATGCATTCTTCCGCGTGGCGCGGGGGGACCAGTTTTCCAGCAGCTCATGTTTATTGAGCTGCAAATTCTGCCAGTTCCGGAAAACTCAGATTTCAACTTCAAACGGGCATAACTTTTGACTCGTAAGTCCGTTTTAGGTGATTCTTTTTCCCATACGTCTGTAAATTCATTACCGATATAACTATAATAAATTTGATACCCAGAATTTAATTTACGGACCGAAAGGCCGTATGTCACTATGTAATTATTCGACCCATTCTAACCTTATGCATTTTACTACCATTTCACTAATAAACCTATGGCGCCTTATGCCCAACATCTGGGGCTTATTATCAACCGCATTTCTTACCAATTTCATGGTTTAATGCCTTTGTGATTATTATCGCCATTATCGACTACTAAAACGTTTAAAACTACAATTTTAACACTAATAGATCCGTTGGCTCATCTTGTGGAACCATCCACTTATGATGACTACCAATTTGGTCCATTGACTATACTACATCTATCAATTCACATTCCAACCATAATCAATATAATTTCTACCAATAACGCATAGTTTATCCATATTTCAACGAATGTAACGGATCAAGTTACATACCTTAGTGTACGCCCTTCAACCGCAAATCACCACCGGCTTGTCCACTCGACGTTCCGGTTTCCTTTCCTATAGAGTTCAATTCAAGACATGTTTAGAACTCTCTTTAAACCTCTCTTTGCATAATATATCGAAACATCATAATTATGCGTTAAGGCTTTAAATTTCTATTTTAAGCCTTCTTTGAGGCATTTTCACAAACACCTTAAAGGCAGATTTTTCACAAGATTATATGACAAGTTTCTAGCTTATCATTTAGCCCTAATTTCACTTCAATCAACATTCTACATGATTGTTAGCTTCTAGAATTCTGAAATCACTTCCAAATTGTCAAATTACACAAGATTAACACCCAATATCCTAGTATTCATCAATTTACCCATAACCCATTAATCACATACAATGGTGTTCATGGATTCACCAAAATTTCCTATGATTTCAACTTCTATTGGTCTAGGGTTTGTTCCTAGACACTATAGTTGTTCCTTAATCATCATAACATATACATGCAACCCTAATTCAGATTTTTCCCAATTTCATGAGAATTTCAAGTTAAGAGTTTTCACTAAATTTTACATACCTTGTAATCCTCTTGCGATGAGGATCACGATTCTAAGCTCGGATTTTCGTTTGGACCAGATTTGCTCCTCCAATTTGAGAGTTTTAGTAGAGTTCTAGGTTTTGTTTGAAGGTGGGTGTCGCCCCCATGTTGTTCTGATCGACCAGACTCCCCAAGTGGGGTGTTTGGTTGTGTTTTATTTGTTTAATAAAATTCAAGTTTCAAGTTTAACAAACTAAACCCCTCCACTATGATCAACATGAAATTTGGTTGCTTTTTAACCTACTATAGATTATTTCTAGACTATTAACTAACTAGGTTAAAATTCCTAGTTAGTAAATTCTTGTTTATTTATACTTTAAAATAAAAATATAAAGTTTTATATTTTTCGGGGTGTTACAAGTCCACCCCCCTTAAAAGGGTTTCGTCCCCGAAACTGAAGTACGTACCAAATAATGTAGGGTAGAGTCGTCGCATCTCTTCCTCGGACTCCCACGTAGTGTCCGAGCCTTTTCTATGCTCCCATTTGATTTTGACTTGGTCGATTTGTCTATTTCGTAAGTATTTGACCTTTCAATCTAAAATCTCCACCGGTCTCACCGCATAGTTCAGACTATTATCTACTTCAATATCATCGAAATGAATATAAGTTGTTTCATCCGCTAGGCACTTTCGTAATTGTGACACGTGAAACGTGCTATGAATTCCACTTAGTTCCTCCGGTAGCTCAAGGCGGTAAGCTACCTTGCCGACCTTTTCAACGATTTTAAATGGCCCAATAAACCTCGGGCTTAGCTTTCCCCTTTTTCTGAATCTAATAACGCCCTTCCATGGGGAAACTTTTAGCATAACCATGTCACCAACCTGGAATTCGATTGGCCTATTCCTCTTATGAGCATACGCCTTTTGCCTGTCTTGAGCCGCTTTCAAGTGTGCCCGAACTATATCGATCTTCTCATTCGTGGCTCGTACTATATCTTGGTGGGCGAGTTCACGCGGGCCCATTTCACCCCAACATACCGGGGTTCGACACTTCCTACCATAAAGCATTTCGTACGGTGCCATTTTAATACTTGATTGGTAGTTGTTATTATACGAAAACTCAACTAACGATAGGTGAACATCCAACTTCCTCCAAAGTCGATTATACACGCTCGTAGCATATCCCCCAATGTTTGTATTGTTCTTTCACTCTGTCCATCCGTTTGAGGATGGTACACAGTGCTAATGAACAATTTGGTTCCCATTTGCTCTTGGAAATCTCGCCAGAAATTTGAAGTAAACCGGGTATCCCAATCAGACACGATGGATACCGGCACCCCATGACGTGCTATTATTTCATTAGTGTAAACTTCTGACATCTTTTCTGACGTATAAGTCTCACGAATCGGAATGAAGTGAGCACTTTTCGTCAATCTATCCACCACTACCCATATGGCATCGAAACCACGATTCGTCTTAGGCAACTTGGTTAATAGGTCCATTGTAATATGTTCCCATTTCCAAACCGGTATTTCTAATGGTTGGAGTTTGCCATATGGTTTCTGGTGCTCCGCCTTGACTTGTAAACATGTCAAGCATTTTTCCACATACTTTGCCACATCCCTTTTCATTCCGGGCCACCAATAATTTTGTTTCAAATCATTGTACATTTTGGTCGCACCCGGATGAATTGAATAACGGGATTTATGAGCTTCATTAAGTAGAAGCGCCTTCACTCCACAAGTATGTGGGACCCATATCCTTCCGGATCGAGTATTCAACCCGTTATTCCCATCCGACAAATCTTTCAATTGACCGATTATTCTTTCTTTCTTCCAATTCTCTTCTTTCATTGCTTCTGATTGCGCCTCTCGGATACGTTCAAGTATACCCGAGGTCACCACGAGTTGCATCGATCTTACTTGTATTGGGACATAGTCCGCTTTTCTGCTCAGCGCATCCGCCACCACATTAGCCTTTCCGGGGTGATAATGTATTTCACAATCGTAGTCTTTCATCGTTTCCAGCCATCGCCTCTGTTGCATATTTAACTCTTTCTGATCGAAAAAGTATTTCAAGCTCTTGTGGTCGGTGAATATGGTGCACTTTACCCCATACAAGTAGTGCCTCCATATTTTTAATGCAAATACCACCGCGGCCAACTCGAGATCGTGCGTGGGATATTTCTTCGCGTGTATCTTCAATTGTCTCGAGGCATAGGCTATTACCTTGCCCCGTTGCATCAACACGCAACCGAGCCCCGATAGTGTAGCATCCGAATAAACCACCATGTCTTCGACGCCGTCCGGCAATGTCAATACCGGAGCTTGAGTTAACTTTTCTTTTAGCTTTTGAAACGCTTTTCTTGTTCGGCACCCCAAATAAAGTTTTCTTTCTTTTGGGTTAGCTTTGTTAGCGGTGACGCAATCTTGGAGAAATCTTGAATGAATCTCCTATAGTATCCCGCAAGCCCCAAAAATCTTCTAATTTCTGAAGGGTTCTTCGGGGGATTCCATTTTGACACAGCCTTTATCTTTGACGGATCCACCAAAACTCCGTCGGCACTTATGACATGGCCAAGAAATTGTACCTCTCGTAACCAAAAGGCTCATTTAGAGAATTTTGCATATAATTTCTCTCGTCTAAGTGTCTCTAACATTTCTTGTAAGTGGTGTGCGTGTTCAGCTTCACTTTTCGAATACACCAAGATATCATCGATAAACACGATGACCGACTTATCCAACATTGGCTTGCAAACCCGGTTCATGAGGTCAATGAAAGCCGCGGGTGCGTTTGTTAGCCCAAATGACATCACGAGGAATTCGTAATGTCTGTATCTCGTGCGGAAAGCCGTCTTCGGCACATCTTCTTCTTTAACCTTTAGTTGGTAATACCCCGATCTAAGGTCAATCTTTGAAAATCAGCTCGCGCCTTGTAGTTGGTCGAATAAGTCATCTATTCTCGGGAGCGGGTATCGGTTCTTTACCGTGAGTTTGTTTAACTCCCGGTA
Source organism: Helianthus tuberosus (assembly GCA_030545235.1). Classification (NCBI taxonomy): domain Eukaryota; kingdom Viridiplantae; phylum Streptophyta; class Magnoliopsida; order Asterales; family Asteraceae; genus Helianthus; species Helianthus tuberosus. Next base: position 107,173,881 of record CM060383.1, read on the forward strand.
ATCGATACACATGCGCATGCTCCCGTCTTTCTTTCTTACGAACAACACCGGTGCGCCCCAAGGAGACACACTCGGCCTTATGAATCCCTTGTCAAGCAGATCTTGGATTTGGGACATCAACTCCTGTAATTCCGACGGTGCAAGTCGGTATGGGGCTTTTGCTACAGGTTTCGCGCCCGGAATCAATTCGATCCCGAACTTAATTTCCCGTTCAGGCGGTATCCCCGGTAAATCCTCCGGAAACACATCTTCATAATCTCGTATCACCGGTACATCTCCAATCTTTCGTGATTCTTTTTTGGGCTCATTAGCGTATATCATGAATGCCTTGCATCCTCGCTTCATAAGCTTGTGAGCTTTCAACATTGAGCATACTATGGGGTTGCCTCCTTTTTCGCCATAAATGGTGACGTGTTTTCCGCTCGGAGATGTTAGTTTTATCTCTTTACGAAAACACACGACCTTTGCATGGTGTTGAGATAGCCAATGTCACACCCTGTCTTTTGCGGAAGCGTATGATGTGTGACTAGCTTGTTATCATTGCATTCAATCGTAATAAACAACTACATGATCAAAACGATGTTCATCCATTCATGAAAATTTGAGTATTACAAACACTTGTTGTTTAAGTTTTCAAAACATGACCTTTGACAAGGTTACAATTCAACAAAAGTGGATGACATCTAAACTTGTAGTTTACTTCTAGTTACGACACTTGCGCCCAAGATCCATCCTGTCACCTGAAATACATGTAATTTTGGAAAACATCAACATAAAGTTGAGCGAGTTCATGCATTTTGCATATCTTGTATGAAAACATTGTATGTATCTTGTATAAATAAAGTGTTCATGTATAAATCAAGTTTTCTTGTGTACACCACGTACTAATTGAATGTTTGTACAAGGACATTAAGGCAAGTGAGGACATATGGAGCATTAGTGTTGGCTCCTTTAAGGCATGTGAGCATATGGAGCATTAGTGTTGGCTCCTTTACTGTGTCGATTACCCTCGACTGTGTCAATTTCCCTTGACTGTGTCGATTACCCTCGACTGTGTCAATTAACCTCGACTGTGTCGATTTCCCTCGACTGGGACACCGAAGCACTCAAGAGGTCACATAAGGACCATGAGTGGGGCTCAGCCGTACCCGTTAGATCTAACCCTCGTCCCTAATTAAGTATTAATGGCATCTCAATATCTAGTTTAAGCTCACATGATCTAGTATTTTCTAGGCTTTTCTTAAAGCTCATCATATTGCACTCACCACGAGTGCTTCTCGTATTCTCAAATCATATTGCACTCGGTTCTCGTTCTCACCAAGAGTGCTTCTTGTTATCATACCATTTGTAAATATTGTAATATTTGTAACATGTATTTCACCCCCGAGAGTTATAAAACAAAAAACAGTTAAGAGAAAAGGGGGAGCATGAACTCACAACTTTGCGTTCCTTGCGTCGTAAACTTCACCGGATTTGCTTAATTAACGTCGTAACCTATACGCGTTTTCTTAACATTAGTCACTAGACTTGCGTCGCACAAGTACAGTCACTCTCTTTTGTATATATATTCTTGTGTTAAAAATATTTTATATTTCTAACTAAGTATCTTACTTATATTATTTCCTCAAAAATTAATATAAGTATCTCGTGTTTTGCACTTTGCACCCGAATTATGTATCTTGTATGTTGTATGTGTATTTTTGTGTTTACTTCTCATGAGTATTCAGTGTATTTTTAAGTCTTAATACACTAGCACGTATAACACATACTATATACACTTAGCACAAAAGTTGGTGATAAAATAATATATATTTTTCTCTCAAAAATATACATACTTATATCCATTTTTATTCTTGAAGAAATCCTCATTTCTTATCACCAAAAATTAGGGAAACCTTGGTAATACTTTAAATACATTTTTAGGGAATAAGTTTCCCAAAAACTTATATTTTTCTAAGTGTCAAAATTTATAAAAAATTTGACAGAGTTTCCCCTAAAAATGGAGGTTTCCCATGTTTTCAAAACATGTGTTTATTTTCTTTTAAATCGTCAACAATCATCAACAACAATTATCAACAATAATCATCAACAACAATCACTAATTTCTCCATTTCATGAACTTGAATATTTACAAAAATGTGTAGTAATTTACTAGCACATTTAGTAAGCCTTGTTATCTTTAAAAATAAGTTTAATTTCTTAAAAACTTTATTTTTAAAGAATATGAAGTTTCACAACTTCTAGTCGGTTTTTACGAAAATTATTTCTTTGTTAAAACTTTTGTTACACAAGTGTCCACACACTTGTTTGTTCATAAAAACACCTCTACTTCATGAAAGATCCGGTTTTAAAACATGGTTTTGTCTTACAGTTGGTCTTTCGAAAATACCACTTGTAGATCTTTAGATCTACTAGTTTAGAACTCCATTTCATAAGATAAATTGTTTTTACACAAGTTCATGTTTAATAGTAGTAGTGTTCATCATCTAGTCCTTTTTATGCTTTAACATACACTAGCTCATGTTTTAAGAACATAACCTAGCCGGGTTAGATGACGATCCGAACTACTACTAGCATTAAACAACACAAAATAATCATCACAAAACAAGTTTAACAAGTTTTACATAATTATCCATCTATTAACCATCATATTCATCACTTTAATAGACTTTTAGTTGGTGATTTAGTATGTTCATGATTTTCAACCGACAAATCTCTTATTAACCACTCTAGGCAAGATCAAGAAGGTGTTTTAGAACACTTACTACTATCTCAAGGCTAGGGAAGTTCAAGAGGGCAAATGAAGTGGATAAAAGCAAATGATGAAGGTCCTTCAAGTTCCGTGAGCACCGAGCCTCGTTAGAGACCTTATTACACCATAATATCACCTTAGAATGGATGAGTGTGGATCGAAAATTGATGTGTGGGGAGGGGGTGCTTGAGCCGTGAGCTAGGGAAGGAAGGAGAGAAGGTTTTGTTTTGTTGGAGGTGATGAATGATAATGGGTTAAGACCCTATGGTTTATAAGGACAAGTTTCCAACATTTCCTAAACCAATGGTCCATGTGTTTCAAAATAAGCAACAAGATCTACTAGACAATCTAAATAAAATCTTGGTGGTTCCCCCATGTTGGTAACCATAAGTGGGGAGGGGGGGTCTTGGTTACATTTCAACTTCCAAGTTACTTATCCTAGTTACACATAAAGTGTTAGTTTAGGGGTTAATTGTGTGTAGTATAATGTGAGGTGTGTTAGGGTGTTTGGGGACCCTAACTAGCTTAGAAAAAGAAAAACAATGCTTCTAGCATTATTTTGGTGTTCCGGGTAATATCCGGTTGTGCGGTTAGACACCGGTTCGTTAAAGTGCTAAATCACACTTTTTAGTGTCTTTTAAGTACCCTTCTTGTACCCTTTCAATTCCCAACACTTAGGGAAATATTCTGGATGATAAAACGAAATTTCTGCATAATATTCATGTGTTTAAATGCTGAATTGAACTGAATTATCTAAAATTATGCACTTAAAGTGCGTTTCGGGTGCTTTTTAGTGCTTATTTTTGCTTTCGCAATGTCTATAAATTAAACCCTTATATGTACTCTTGGGTTTTAATGTACTTTTGTCGTCGGACCTACACCTAGGCCTCAATTCTAATGTCTGACTGCTTTCTGCGGTTATGTTGACACAGTGTGTCTTACCGGTGAGTTTACTAATATTTTTGACGCAACGCTATCATAACGTAATTCTTGTAGCATATATCATGCATGAATTCACTTGTATGGAATTCAGAAATTTATTTGTCTGGTAAACCAGATCATGCACAGTCATTTAAGCACAAATTACTGTTCATTTCGTGTACGGAATGTACGGAAAAGTGACGGTTGTCACAGCCAATCCATCCCAACGACTACTTGAAATTCTCCCATCGACATCGGGATTAGATTTATCAAATATTCTTCATCGTCAATGCTTAGTTTACAGTTTTCACATACATCACAAACAATAAAGCTCTTGTTATTACCTATCTCTACTTCTAAGGGCACAGGTAATTTTGTTAGAACAAATGAAGGATGTCGAATAAATCCATATGAAACAAAGGATTTATTCGCACCCGTATCAAATAACACACGTGCAGGAATCGAATTTACAGCAAATATACCTGAGACCACGTCAGGTTCAACCTTCGCTTCTGCGGCGGTCAGTTGAAAAGATCTTGCCTTTGCTTTTGGGGCTTCACCTTTCGGTTCCTGCCCATCCTTCTTTCCAACCAGTTCCGGGCATTCCGACTTTTTGTGACCCGTTCGATAACAATTGTAATAAACCGTCACTATCTCCGGGCACGATATAGCCATATGTCCCGTTTTTTTGCATATGGGACAAGGCTTATCCTTGTAACGGCATTCGCCTTTATGACCCTTTCCGCAGATTCTGCAACTTGGCGACCCGCCTCTCGTATCAAATTTCTTTGCGGTTTCATTTGTTCGTGCCTTCTTAGCAGGGCTTGGGTTCACATCTTGTGCTTTCCGTTCACCCCTTTCAATGCTCTTTTTCAGTTCGATCTCCCTTTCCCGAGCAGCATTTATGATCTCGGTAAGGGTCTCGTATTTGGAAGGGGTGATAAATTCCCTATACTCAGCACTCAACATGTTGTGGTAGTAGTATATCTTTTGTTCTTCATTCGTCACTAAATCATCGCAAAAACTTCATCTTATCCATAAACGTTGCCGTAATCTTGTCTATGGTCTCATTCTTGTGCCTAAGTTGCATGAATTCCTCCTTGATTTTATTCATAACCGCCTTGGGGCTATGATGCTTAAGAAATGGCGTCTTGAATTCTTCCCAAGTCATGACCTTAGCAGCTTCAATACCGATCTCTCTCTTTTTGTTATCCCACCAATCTTTCGCTTGACTCCTTAGTTGACCCGTACCATAGGCTACGTAGTCATTTTCGTCACAATGGGTCCTCTCGAATACCCCTTCGATATCACTTAGCCATCGTTGGCACACTATTGGGTCAACCTCCCCATTATATATTGGTGGTTTACAGGCCATGAATTCCTTGTATGAACAAGACTTTCGTCCTCCATGCTTTTCCCTTGCTAAATTTGAATCATCTTCCAATTTCTTGATTCTATCTTCTACTATTGATAAAACTGTGTTTTGAATTTTATCAATAAAGCCCGACAAACTGTTTTCGATCGCCTTTCCAACCTCTTCGGCAATCACTTCCCTCATTTGTTCGGTGACTCTTGGCACCGCATTATCATTACCTCCATCAGCCATCTCTATTTCTGAAATGTTTACATAGGTTGTTAAACATTCCATTTATAACACATGCTTTACTTGTTTTGATTCAATCAAGTTCATAACTTGATTTAATCATTCTTGTTTCAATTCAATCAAGTTCATAACTTGATTTAATCGTTATTGTTTTGATTCAATCAAGTTCATAACTTGATTTAATCGTTCTTGTTTTGATTCAATCAAGTTCATAACTTGATTTAATCGTTCTTGTTTCATGCATTTCTTGTATTTGAGTGAGCTTACACACTCTTTTCATGCATATTTGTTCGTTTCTCATTCTTTACATAATACATAATTCATTAACAAAATAAGTTAATTCTTACCAGACGATCGATCAAGCTTGAACCGAACACTTTGTTGACAACCTTAAGCTCTGATTACCAACTTGTAACACCCGTCTAATTTTTTTTTTTTTACTTGATTTTAGTAATAGTTTATACCATTTAAATTTCCATTGTTTGATTTACATGACTTTCAGTACAAAAATTTATAGATAACATCAAGCTTAGTCATCTAGTGACTAAGTTAAAACATTTTAAAAGTTGTTTAAACAAGTGTCTACAACCCATACACAAAAGTATTCAAAGTTTAAAACGTTGCGGAAGCTTCAAAATATAGTGTTCGGTTCTTCATCCTATGCTTGATCGCCATCCGTAAGTTTCCCAACATGGCCTAATGTCAAAAACACATCAAAGGTTAGTTTTGACAATAATATAACATATATAATTGAAATCTAGGGTCAAAACAATTGAAAACAATCGAAATTTCCGGACTCAGCTCGCTCGCGCCCCGCGAGGAAGTTTACGCGGGCCGCGAGGACCCGCCGCGTGTCGCGACGCCAACCATGCATTCTTCCGCGTGGCGCGGGGGGACCAGTTTTCCAGCAGCTCATGTTTATTGAGCTGCAAATTCTGCCAGTTCCGGAAAACTCAGATTTCAACTTCAAACGGGCATAACTTTTGACTCGTAAGTCCGTTTTAGGTGATTCTTTTTCCCATACGTCTGTAAATTCATTACCGACATAACTATAATAAATTTGATACCCAGAATTTAATTTACGGACCGAAAGGCCGTATGTCACTATGTAATTATTCGACCCATTCTAACCTTATGCATTTTACTACCATTTAACTAATAAACCTATGGCGCCTTATGCCCAACATCTGGGGCTTATTATCAACCGCATTTCTTACCAATTTCATGGTTTAATGCCTTTGTGATTATTATCGCCATTATCGACTACTAAAACGTTTAAAACTACAATTTTAACACTAATAGATCCGTTGGCTCATCTTGTGGAACCATCCACTTATGATGACTACCAATTTGGTCCATTGACTATACTACATCTATCAATTCACATTCCAACCATAATCAATATAATTTCTACCAATAACGCATAGTTTATCCATATTTCAACGAATGTAACGGATCAAGTTACATACCTTAGTGTACGCCCTTCAACCGCAAATCACCACCGGCTTGTCCACTCGACGTTCCGGTTTCCTTTCCTATAGAGTTCAATTCAAGACATGTTTAGAACTCTCTTTAAACCTCTCTTTGCATAATATATCGAAACATCATAATTATGCGTTAAGGCTTTAAATTTCTATTTTAAGCCTTCTTTGAGGCATTTTCACAAACACCTTAAAGGCAGATTTTTCACAAGATTATATGACAAGTTTCTAGCTTATCATTTAGCCCTAATTTCACTTCAATCAACATTCTACATGATTGTTAGCTTCTAGAATTCTGAAATCACTTCCAAATTGTCAAATTACACAAAATTAACACCCAATATCCTAGTATTCATCAATTTACCCATAACCCATTAATCACATACAATGGTGTTCATGGATTCACCAAAATTTCCTATGATTTCAACTTCTATTGGTCTAGGGTTTGTTCCTAGACACTATAGTTGTTCCTTAATCATCATAACATATACATGCAACCCTAATTCAGATTTTTCCCAATTTCATGAGAATTTCAAGTTAAGAGTTTTCACTAAATTTTACATACCTTGTAATCCTCTTGCGATGAGGATCACGATTCTAAGCTCGGATTTTCGTTTGGACCAGATTTGCTCCTCCAATTTGAGAGTTTTAGTAGAGTTCTAGGTTTTGTTTGAAGGTGGGTGTCGCCCCCATGTTGTTCTGATCGACCAGACTCCCCAAGTGGGGTGTTTGGTTGTGTTTTATTTGTTTAATAAAATTCAAGTTTCAAGTTTAACAAACTAAACCCCTCCACTATGATCAACATGAAATTTGGTTGCTTTTTAACCTACTATAGATTATTTCTAGACTATTAACTAACTAGGTTAAAATTCCTAGTTAGTAAATTCTTGTTTATTTATACTTTAAAATAAAATATATAGTTTTATATTTTTCGGGGTGTTACAGTAGGAGTGGGTGTAGATCAAGAAAGTACAAGATTTAGGGCGAGATCTTACCTGGATTGAGAGAAATCGAAGAAAAGGTGGGGAGCACGAACAGTTCGGACAAGGACTTCCAAAAATGGAAAGAATGACAATGACAGGGGTATTTATAGGATTCCAAAAGAGGAAAGGGTTATCCGATCGGATGACACACCGCCCGGATGACGATCCGGTCGGATGACATCCTGGTCGGATGACGCCTGACCTGGGGCATTGTGGCTATCCGGTCGGATGGCTATCCGGCCGGATGGCACGTGGTTCGATTGTTTGACGCGTCGATTTTTAGCGTTTTGATTCCGATTGCGAGCGGCTCATCACGATAGGGTTTCCTAATCAAATTACTTTTAGTCCCAACTACTAATTGTCATATTTCGATTTTCGATTCGGATTCGAGTTTCGGTTGAGTTCGATTGATTTCCACAACACACATATATATATATATAACACGCACAAGTAACACATAAGGCGCACACACACGTATAATAACCAAATTAAGTCGAGTTACGGTTCGTATCACGATTCGATGTCGAGTAGCATAGCTTGATTATCGATTAATTAACTTTATCGCATTGTTACTTCCTATAATTCACAGTCGTAAGTCGATTAGATAGCTATTAACACACAACGATTTTAGCAATTAACAACACTTACTCCACATAATACAATTAAAATAAGGAAATTACTATAAGTCAAATTCGTACAATCGGTCGTTGACTTTGACCTTGACTTTGACTTTGACTTTGACTTCTGAAAACACGGGATGTTACACTTGATGCTTGGAAACTCGTCGTTCCACCTATGGATACTCTATATTTCTGGGAGGCAATCTTATATCTTGGAGTGCTAAAAAGCAACCAACTGTTGCTCGTTCCAGCTGTGAATCAGAATATCGCGTCATGGCAAACACTACTACTGAGATAGTTTGGTTAACACATCTCCTTCAAGAGCTTCATGTGTTACCACCAAACCGTCCCACAATTCTTTGTGACAGTCAAAGTGCCATCTTTCTCACGCAGAATCCAGTCTCCCACAAAAGAGCTAAAGATATTGACCTTAACTATCATTTTTTGCGCGAACTTGTCTTGTCAGGTAAACTTGCTACTCAATTTATTCCAACCAAGCTTCAAGTGGCTGACATTTTTACTAAGAGTCTACCAGCTCCACAATTCATCACGTTTCGTCAAATGCTTCGCCATGGTCCACCACCGTTTCGCTTGAGGGGGGATGTTAGATAATTAGTTTTATACTTTGTATCTCTTTTTATTATCTTCATTCTTTGGGGTACTCGTGTGTATTTATTGTTGGTTCAGTTATGTTTATACATGAAGGAAAACATGAAAACATACCTTTGATTGCATCAACATAAACCAGCAGAGAATCCAGATGAAGACTCAGCAACAGTGTTTGACATGATTGTCATCTTGGTCTGGTTCCTCCTTAGGGTGCTGACTGATGATGGTGGCTAAGAAACCGAATAGGGGATTCGATTATGGAGATGGAGGTCGATTGATGTTATGTGTTATTAGGGTTGTGTCTAATGTGTAACTGAGTAACCCCATAACCTCCACATTATTCTCCTTATATAAGCACCCAGGAGGAAACCTAATTAGTTACTAAGGGTAATATGGTCCATCAACAATTACCAACTAATTATTTAACAGGTTATAATATATTTTGATCTTTATTATGTAAATGATTATAATGGCTATAGATTAAATATTAGTACATAATATATTTAATCTTACATTTATTTTATGTATATATTGTTCCATTCTCTTCAATAGAAATCATCGAGCCTTCTCATTATATCAACATGCCCATAAAACATTGGATCAACATCAAATCATTCTGAGATACGCTGCGTACAGCCCTATATGTGGCGTATATAGTCATCGTATAAGGCCATCGTACATGTCATATACTCCTCGTATAAGTGACTGATGTGGGAGACATAAACCCTATACGTCACGTATAGTATATAAAAGTGTGTAAATAGGCATTTGGGTGTGTAAAAAAAAAATCCCAGAAGATACGCTTTTGTACCGTTAAGCTACGGTTTCCTTTTCTCCAACTACACTACTCTTCATACTGTGTGGCGTTCTGGTTAACAACCATCCTCTTATCTTCTTCTCCATCTCTCACACCCACATCAATGGCTGCACCACGTATCACGACGCCGATCACCACCAACACCTCCACCACTTTTCACCACTCACCTTCATCCCCCTCTTTCTCCACCTCTCCTTTCCCAAAAACCCCTCATCCCTTTCCAACAATAACCATCTTTACACCCCACAAACTCCACAGAAACACTAACTTTTCAACTTCAGTTTCCGGAATCTGGGATGCCATTACAGGAGGAGCTGATTCATCTCGACAAGCATTAATTGCTATTCGACGAGGAATGGTCCTGTTCCGACAGGTTTTTGTACATATAATATTTCAAGTTTAATGTTTATGATTCTGCTGTCTTGTTAATTTAATTTGTAACTAAGGGTGATGTAGCGGGATCTGTAGCAGAGTTTGATAACGCAATTAAACTTGATCCTCGCCAAAAGGCATGTGAGTTGTTTAATTTGAGATTTTAGTTGCTAAGCGATTGGTGTTGTTGGTTTAGTAAAACTGATATTTGATTTTGTGTGAATAGATCTTTGGCAGAGAGGGCTCTCATTGTACTACCTTGATAGGTATTTATTTTTCAGTAACTTCGAAAACGGTATAGATAAATGCATATGTTCAACCGAAAATGAGTTAAAACACGAATTGAATAGCGTACTGATTATGGTAGGACGGTACCACTGGTAGTGGAAAAATATCAAAACCGAAAACCATAAACTTAATGCCAGTATTAGTACCGATATTGTTTGGTCAGTATGGGTTCGCTATGGTGCAGGTACTCGGTAAAAAAAATGCCTATCCATGTATGTTGTTTTAATTGTACTATACAATGTGGCTATATAATGACATAAGTTCAACTTTATCACCCCTACTAAACTGTAGCAGTGCATTTGTACAAAGTGCTCATGCATTTTTAGGGATTATGGATCTTTATTTAAGTGGAGATCCGCCAAAACAACATAAGCATTTGAAAGAGGTGCTTGCAAGTTTGGTTTTAAAAAATGTGCCTAGGCGTGAGGCAACCTCAGGCAGGGTCTCCACTTCTGATTAGGTGAGGCAATCTGGTGGCGCGCTTTTTGTACCGGGAAGGTTTTGTGCATCAGGATGTTGTACATATATAGCTTTTTAGGTTGTACATATATATTAAATCGTGTATATAAATTATAAAGCTAATTTAAACCAAAATCTTGGCTAGGTGATGCTAAAAGCTATGAGAAATATTATATAAATATAAAATGTGGATTTTCGAAAAGCAGTGCGCTTTGCGACATATAGTTTGGAGAGAATGAGTGTGGTTATGCGGTTACACAACTGTCGTATATCTCACAGTTAAAGCATTACGTACAAGTGTTTATCTGGTTCATTGCTTGAAATTATGTGTGTGTAGAACATCCCTCTTTCACACACAATCTCTCTCTCTCTATACACACACGCACACACACAAAGGATTGATCAATAGAGAACTAAGTTTAAGGTTGTTATGTAAGTATGTAACCAGAAAATCCACTCTCTTTCTCTCTCATTATATTCAGCAAGCAAGAAGCCTTAATAGAAGAAGCTCTTTCTAGTGGAAGAGGCTGGGCGAGCACTACGTACAATTGTTTATGCGGTTTTCTAGGTTCTTTACTTAGGTGTAACTATGATGAATTTTGGTAGGTTTGAAGAAGGGGCAGAGCAATTCAGGATAGATGTAGCACAAAATCCAAACGACACTGAGGAGTCAATTTGGTGCTTTCTTTGTGAAGCTCAACTATATGGAGCTGCTGAAGCTAGAAAAAATTTTCTTGAGGTCTATACATTATTTCCTTCAACAAAAGTTTGACAATATTTACTTAGTCAAATATCCATTATTCACTTTGCAGGTTGGTAGAGATCCTAGACCTGTGATGAGAGAAGCTTATAACATGTTCAGAGATGGCGGTGACCCGGAAAAGGTACATAGTATACGCGATTTCAGTATCTTTTTTGAAAGATTATGTTTTTTTTTAATGATAGTTGGTTTGTTATGAACAGCTTGTTGATGCGTTTTCTAAGGGTCGAGAAAGCGAGTATTTTTATGCTTCCTTGTATGCCGGCCTTTACTACGAATCTCAGGTCTGTCGTAAGGAATACCTACATTTATCGATCTCGTTTGCTTAATAATATTTGTTGTGTCATCATGCTACGTGCAGAATGAAGCAGACAAGGCGAAGGTTCACGTTGTCGCTTCATGTAAATCGCCTTATGGTCAAAGGTATGCTTAATGCTCTCGTTATATATAGGGTGTAAACGAGCCGAGCCACTGCCCACATAAACCCGAACCCAGCGCAGGGTCCACTCGTTGTTTGTAATTATTTAATTATATGTATATATAACTATTAGTCAGCCATCCGATTATGGCATTGATCTCCACCATCTTTTGTATTTAGAAGATTATTGTATTACCATGTTTATAGGAGGATAGTTTCCATAATCGGATGGCTGACTAATAATAACTACTTTTATATATATTGATAATTAGAATTTTATATATGTTTATACTTTATACTATAGTTATTTTTATTATAATTATAATATTTATTATGTAAATGTATATTTATTGTAACAAATATAAACTATGATTTATTTGAAAAATGGGTTTGTTTAAGTTCGTGAGCCTAGTCATGCTTGGTATTTAAAGATTAAGCTCAAACTCAGTTTATTCAATATCTCTTAGGCATGAATCCGAGCTTTTAGCAAACCAGTCTTGGGTGGTTCACGGTCAAAACTTTTGTTTATCTTGATCGGTTATCGTCGTGTTTAATGTTGCAGGTCTGATGATTATATGGCTTCCTTGGCTAAGGTCCATTGCCTATGTCGAAACTGGGAGTTGTAATACTTGTAGATCAAATACATATAAACTATGTACTATAAAAAAGGTGTAAATACCCTTAAAAGATTTGTTAAGCCTTAAAAAAAAATTATATTTTTTGTTCTTGATCACCTTGAGAAGCCGTCACCAGAAAACTCAAAGGTCCTATCAATACCCTATTAACCAATTGGACCATGTAAATTGCAGTTGTATTGTTGCCTCCATGGGGTAAAAGAGTAGAAACCAGTGAAAGCTGAATTCGAACATGAGATCTGTCTTTTTGAAGATTCGTTAAATCTTATTTTGGAGTATCTACATGGTGGATTTGAGAATTATTATGAAAGAAGACGCAAATGACTGAAATATCATCAGTTGCGATCCCTTTTCTCTTGCGTTTCCATGCTCGAATTGCACAATTCACTAATTGTTTAGCCGATTTGGCCTTGTCCGCCGTTGATGACACGATCTCCACTGCTTCTTCATTTGAAATAACATCCCATACCTACAGTGATATACTAGCTGTCAGATATATGCAGCAAATTAATAATTAGTTTTGAGTTGTGTGCATACGTACCCCATCTGAGGCAAGAACCATAAATTGGTCTCTACTGGTTATATTTCGGTGTATGACCTGAGGAACCGAAATAAGACCGAATTTTTTTATACAGTAATCGCCAAAGGCTCGTGACATGGCCAGCCCAGGCGAGTCCTCGTTTGGCAGCCATACCCGGTGCACACCAGGCTCATCCTCTAAGCAGAAAACGCGCCCATTGCACTCGACTATCCGTTCAGCCTCCTCTGTACATAAAACGGGTTAGGCAAAACCTTTAAAACTTGTCTAAAACATACTTTAAAACGCGCCCAAATGACCTGTTACCCAACCTATTTGACCATTTTTCAAAACATGTCTTGAACATACTGTTAAGGGAGCTACTCACGAGGTAGATTTGGCTTGAAATCAACTGTAAGTTGTACGGGTACCAAGCAGCCATTTTCTGTCGCTGTAGCTAGAACCGCTCGAGAATCTCCAACGTTCGCTACCACAAGATGATCACCCTGGAAAAAGGGAACATAGCATTTAAACATCTATGGTTGAATCTATTAGAAATTAAAAGGATTTTGAATAACCTGTCTAATGGCTGTTAAGGCTGTGGTTCCACTGTAAACCGTGTCGATTTTGTGGCATTTCTCTAGATCATGATCAATATCAGCACAAGTCTTTATGATTGAATCATGCCATAGATTGAACCTATCAAGCTCTTTATCATCTTGATCAAGTGAACATTGGACTAAGATTTCTTGCCAGTTGCATAACAATGCTGATGGCATCGAGTTGCAGACCCTCTTCGCGACGTAATGTCCCCATGGACCGTGACCATCGAAAACACCACAGAACATCATGTCTTCTTGGCACCCGAATTCCTAAGGCCCGAAAAAATCTATACATTATAATAAATAAAAACAAACTTTGGCCACTTGGCGTTCACTTAGACTCTTAAGTGGCACGTGACAACCTCTTAATCCATTCTTATTGTATTTAGGAGGGAAAACACAAGGATTTAATCACAACATATGGTTTAAAGTTTGCTCATTGAATAATATATATTTAAATATTTCCTTAATTATGAACTAAAATTTGATGTTAAAAACGTAATAGTCTCATTAACATTAAAAGCAAATATAATTTTTTTCTTAATTATCAATTGGATTGAATTTAAAAAATTTGAAATAGTAAATGGTTTCGACTCTAATTCAAATCCAAATTCCGTAGTTAATCATTCCTTATTATATATATATTTTTTTAAATAGTAAGTGTGTCATTAAGATTAAAAACAAATATAATATTTTTATATTTCCTAACTTATCATATAATTATAATTTTTTTATCAAATTGTATATGGTAGGAAATCATTTTCGAGTTTAATTTAAATTTAATAATTACTAATAAGTTTGAACCAAATTTGATTTAACTAAAATCAAATTTAGTAATGGAACACTTCTTTCATTTAAAATTTTATCTATCACTTAAAATTTTATGTAAAGATTTCTTTCAACACTATTAAATAATATAATTTATTGTGAGAACATCCGTGTAATACACGAGACTTATACTAGTATGATATACAATGTCACTCTAATGACCCAAATTCCATGAAAAATATAAACCAAACAGAACCACACCCCCGAACCAGCTACATAACCGGTGGTTAAGTCTATTTGAACCGACAGGTTAGTAGTCGAACCGGTTCAACCTACAGGTTGGATCGGACTTAAAATAAATCTTCTTAAAATATTATTCTTTTTTATTTATTTACTATTTTAGTCTTAAATTTTTATTACTTAAGGAAATTAATTACTTACAAAGAATAGTCCTTTAATTTTTACAACTATAAACTTTTTTTGAAAGTTCTAGCAAAAAAACAAATGGTTAATTTAGATTTTTTTGCTAAACTAGTCTGACCAATAAACCGGTAAGACGGCCGGTTTGAGTACCTGGTCTGATTATGAAGACACTCGTAAGATCATAATGAAATTGATACCCAGACTACACTCTTCATACCTCCCACACAATGCAACAATCTTGATTCACTCCTTTTTCGCCTTTTTTCGAAAAAACAGAAGCAAAATTGTTTGATCCATTCACATTGACAGTCCCGGATGATCTTAAGATCATCTCATTCTTTCTTGCATCTTTTGCCATGGTTTCTGCAGCTTCTTTTCCATCACATTGACTAGTAGAACTTGTCCCTCTTTTCGCAGTCGAAAATGTCCTCACAAGCCCGTCTAACATGAACGAAAACCGCCCCATTATCCACTCCTAAAATCAGAAAAAGGAAAAAAAAAACTACATAAAATGGTTTATTTGATCCACAAACAAAAAATCTAGACAACCAACATATGATCATATAACATGTGTCAGACTGAACACCTACGAACCTTAAAAATTTAAAAACTAAATTTATATCCCAACAAAGACTTATGGTTTAAAAATATTTAAACACGTGAATCTAATGAACAGATGATGAAGATTTTGTGAGGAAGACCTTGGGTGAGGATGGAAGCAAGGAATGGAGATGCTAGCCGGAAAGATGACCGGAATATGACGTCGGAGCTCCGGTGAGAAGTGGAAATGAGTGATGCAATCATATGAGTTTAGTTTGTGGGTTGGAAGATATTTATGTGGGGGAGGAGATCTGAATAAAGACAATCGTGATGTATGGGAATACAAACAATGGGGTCAGTGGTGCTGGTGCTGGTGCTGGCCATAAATCTTTCCCTTTTACGTATACCGGATGTAAAACCTGTATAAAAATACCGATAGTTTTTAAAAATTTTACATACCACAGTTTATAAAATATTGGTAGTTTTAGAAGTTTTAATATATGCTATTAAATAATATTATAGTAATCCACATTTTATTAAACACAGGTAGTTTTAGAAATGAGTAAAGTACAGTGTCAGTCCCATTTTTTTATACCCGCTCTCAGATTCAGTCCCTATTTCAAAAAAATCTACACTCTAGTATCTGATCTATTCAATTGCTTACAATTAAGACCTTCCCATTAACTGACCGTTTGTAAATCAATAAAAGGCTAAAATACCCTCATAACTTAACTTACAATTACATATAAATGACATAATTCCCTCCATAATCAAAACAAATCCTAATCTCACAAAAACCTAACACCTGTAGACTATAGTCCACAAAAAAATAATCAAACAAACAAGTAACGAAAGCAAGAGATCCCAGGACCAAAATCGTCCAACTTCTAAAAGCCATTATTAAAATTAATGAACTTTTAGAACCATTATAGAAATAAAAAAGATTTATCAGGTTTTCATATAAAAAAATATTTGTTGTACAATGGTTTTAATATCATTTTGTAAAATCTAAAACACTTGATTTTTATTAAAGTATAATGGTTCAATAGAGTTTCTTTTTTTTTTTTAATCCTGTGACTATATTAGAAATGACTCAAGTTCATGATAGGTAAATATGTAATTTAGGTTTAAGACTATCAATAAAAAGATAAATAAATCTATCCCTTTTATACCTATATAATGGATAAATTATATTTACATTTTTTAATTGGATACCAAACTGTTACCCCACTTGGGTTAAGTCGGCCGGCCCTCCTTGGAGGTCACCGGTTCGACTCCCACTCGTGGTCTTGGGGACGTCCTAATGATGGATCGTATCCTACCAAGGCATGGTGCGGTCCTGAGGGCAACCCGGTTTTACCCAGCTGTTACCCCAGCGAGTCTCTCATGTGGGGGCAGTATGGTTTTCGGGCGGAAGTCAGCTTACGCGGGGGCCGGGGCCCAATCAAACATCGCGTCCTCAGATGCGGGGCTGACGGGGGATTGTCTTCGACTTGAACCCGGTGACCACTAGTCAAGTACATAGAAAGTCACCTTCCAAAAAAAAAAAAAACTAACATTACTTATTCTAAGTAGTGTACTTGCATCTTACCTTACAAGATTTTAATTTAAAATTAGTTCCTAGTTATCTTATCAAATAACTTCTAGTTTTAAGCTCTCTGATGAAACAAGGTCTTGGATGCTGAGTATTTTTCGAGTAACCTCTACAAGGTAGGCTGCTAAGTTGTGAGTACTCTTCGTTTAGACCGAGTACTCTCCGCCTAGGTCGAGTACTCTCAACTTACACTAGTGAACGCATAGCGACTTTTATAACCATAATTTTAAGTATGTCATGTGTTAAATAATCATCTTTTAGTAAACATGTTAAGGTTTTTTAGTGATATAATATAATTTTATTTTCATATACATATGTTTTAGTCATAGCCTAAACAACAATCACTAAGTTTTAACCATTCTAAAGCATTTATTTTGAAAAATAACATTCACAATCACTTTTAACGAGGATTCACGTAGTGTTTGGTATAGAGTAATGAAAGACGAAATGGAATGGATCATTACGATGGAATGAAGAAAAGGGTATTTGGTTGGTAAATAGAATGAAATCACTCATTCCATAAGGCATTCCATTCCCTCAAAATCATTTCATCCACCCCATGTTTTTTTTTCATTCCAAGACCCTCTTGCACCATTCATCAACACCACAACCCACCACCTTCACCACCACCACCACCCACCACCGCCACTCGTCGCCGCCATCACCATAAACTCCATCAGCGCCTCCACCCGCAACCCGTCACTGCCTCTGCCGCCGCCCTGACAACAGCAACACCGCCGCCGCCACCCACCCGCCACCGTTGCCACCCAGTGCCGCCACTAACCACCACCACCGCCAACGCCACTCGTCGTCTGTCACACCTCTTTCTACGGCGGAAGCACGAGGTGTGATCATGAAAGGTTCTCATTGCATACGAAGAGTAAACATACTACATGCTCAAAAATACCTTCAAATATTACATTACTGAAAACATATGTCAAGTGTTTACAACACGAGATAACATTTTGTCTTAAAAGTCACAACTTTATTTAAAGATAAACAAAGCGACATCCACGAGCATGAGTAAGACCACGCGCACATCCATCCTAGTTACCTGAAATACATGTGAGTTTTGGAAAAACGTCAACATAAAGTTGGTGTGAATTCATGCAGTGATTGTTTTGAATGTTTAAATACTTGAATGAAAACATAGTATGTAACTTGTAGTATGAATGTTTGAATGTAACTTGTATAACGTATCTGTAACTGTACTATGAATGTTTGAATGTATTTGTAACACATATCTGTAACTCCGTACTATGAATGTTTGAATGTGTGAGATCGCTAGTGGTTTGCAAGGCCACTAACATGTGTCACGACATAGGAAGCCACCAAACCTAGGCATTTTTGTCGACTTTGACTGAGACACAGAAGCACTCATTGGTAGAAGTAGGCCAAGAGTGGGGTTGCCTGAAACCCGTTAGATCTAACCTTTTGTTCCGCGGTCTGAATGTATACGTTGATTAATGGTGCTTATGGTACCCTATTCGAGACATGATCTTGAATGTTTCACTTGAATGTTTCTCATGAATGTTTTTCCTTTGAATGTTTTTGTACTCATCATACCATATGTAAACAATGTAACATTTATGACATGTATTTCACCCCCGAAGTTATAAAACTAAAAACAGTTAAAGAAAAGGGGGAGCATGAACTCACAACTTTGCGTTCCTGTGCGTCGTAAACTTCACCGGATTTGCTTACTTAACGTCGTAACCTATACGCGTTTTCTTAATGTTAGTCACTAGACTTGCGTCGCACAAGTACAGTCACGCTCTTTTGTATTTGTATTGTTGTGTTAAAAATATTTCATATTTTTAACTACGTATCTTACTTATATTATTTTCTCAAAAATAAATATAAGTCTTTTGTGTTTTGCACTTTGCACCCGAATTATGTATCTTGTATTTTGTATGTGTATTTTTATGTTTATACTCCTCGCGAGTATTTAATGTATTTTTAAGTCTTAATACACTAGCACGTATAACACATACTATATACACTTAGCACAATAGTTGGTGATCAAATAATATATATTTTTCTTTCAAAAATATATACTTATTATCCATTTTTATTCTCGAAAAATCACCATTTCTTATCACCAAAAATTAGGGAAACCTTGGTAATACTTTTAAATACATTTTTAGGGAATAAGTTTCTCAAAAACTTATATTTTTCTAAGTGTCAAAATTTATAAAAATTTTGACAGAGTTTCCCCTAAAAATGGACGTTTCCCATGTTTTCAAAACATGTGTTTATTTTCTTTTAAATCGTCAACAACCATCAACAACAATTATCAACAATATTCATCAACAATAATCACTAATTTCTCCATTTCATGAACTTGAATATTTACAAAAATGTGTAGTAACTCACTAGCACATTTAGTAAGTCTTGTTATCTTTAAAAATAAGTTTAATTTCTTAAAAACTTTATTTTTAAAGAATATGAAGTTTCACAACTTCTAGTCGGTTTTTACGAAAATTATTTCTTTGTTAAAACTTTTGTTACACAAGTGTCCACACACTTGTTTGTTCACAAAAACACCTCTAGTTTATGAAAGATCCGGTTTTAAAACATGGTTTTGTCTTACAGTTGGTCTTTCAAAAATACCACTTGTAGATCCGTAGATCTACTCATTTTGAACAATATTTCATAAGAAAAATTGTTTTTACACAAGTTCATGATTAGTGTGTGGTAGGGTTTCATCATTTAACCCTTTTTACACTTGAACATACTCTATGTCATGTTTCATGAACATGACCAATCCGGGTTAGATGATGATCCGAGCTACCACAACATAGATCGGCGCTAAATAGTCACACAAAACAAGTCTTACAAGTTTTACACAACATCATAGCTTTTAACCATCATTTTTAACATTTTAGTAGACTTTTAACACTTCATCTTGTAAGTTCATGAGTTTTAACCGTCATATCTTATTTTAACCACCTTAAAATAGATCGAGAGGGCGTTTAAAGCAACTTACTACTAGCTCGAGGCTAGGGAAGGAAACTAGTCGAAAATCGCGTGGATAAAAGCAAACAAAGGTGGTCCTTCAAGTTCCTTTGCTTCCAACCTTCATAAGTATGCTTGTGTCACCTTGTAGAGTGCTTAAATCATGTTGGAGGATTGAAGAAAAATGGTGATGAGGTTAGTGGGTGTTGGCCGTAGCTTTCATGAGAGGTAAGGAAAGAAAGGTGCAATTTTCTTTAAGTGTGGAATGAATGAAATGATCCACTAGTTCTATTAATAAACCATTTACATCCATTAACCATTAGATAATGTGTTGGAAAGATATTGGACATGATCATATAAATTAATTAACAATTAGTGGGGTGTCCCCCCATGGGAAACGAATGGTGGTGGGGGAGTGGCAAAATGGTTGACTTCTAACCATTTAGTTAGAAGTAAAATATGTTTAGTTGAGATTTAAATTAGTTATTTGTGTGTTAATTTTATGACGGGTGTTCGGGGACCCTAACTAGCATAGAAAAATAAAAAAAAAACAATGCTTCTAGCATTATTTTGGTGTTTCGGGTATTGTCCGGTTGTTCGGTTACATACCGATTCGTTAAAGTGCTAGATTACACTTTTTAGTGTCGTTTAAGTACCTTTCTTGTACTCTTTCAATTCCCAACACTTAGGGAAATATTTTGGATGATAAAACGAAATTTCTGCATAATATTCATATGTTTAAATGCTGAAATATTGCTGAATTATATAAAATTTTGCACTTAAAGTGCGTTTCGGGTGCTTTTTAGTGCTTATTTTTGCTTTCGCAATGTCTATAAATTAAACCCTTACATGTACTCTTGGGTTTTAATGTACTTTTGTCGTCGGACCTACACATAGGCCTCAATTCTTATGTTTGACTGCTTTCTGTAGTTCTGTTGACACCGTGTGTCTTACCGATGAGTTTACTATTATTTTTGACGCGACGCTCTCGTTTATGCATAAAGCAATATTTTGTAGTATACAACGTGCATGAATTCACTTGTTTAGTAGGAAATCAGACATTGCTGACAATTAAGCACATAATTGCAGTCATTAAGAAATAATTAATGTGTACGGAAATTACCGGTTTGGGCCAGTTGTCACATCGTCGCCACCCACCACCACCGTCAACGCCGCCACCACTGGCACCACCAACCACCACCACCATCGCCGCCACCTACGCCGTCACCAACCACCACCACTACCACCGACGGCCGCCGCAACCAAAGAGACCCTTATTCATCAGGCTACTAACTACAAAGATAAAGTAGTATTCAAACAATTGTGTAATCTTAACTATCTTAAAGCATAAAGTTGGTGGCTTTTAAGTCACTGACAACCCCACTTTCATACTTTGCCATAATCGCACCCTTTACTCTGAATTTTCACAATCTGACCTTCACTTTTCAAACTTTGCTATCAACACCCCTCTACTTTTCTTTTCCACCACCCCTAAACTTTTACGTATTTACGCCACCAACCCTCTACCTTTTCATTTATACTACCACCCCCTCATCTTTTACACATTTCCGTCACACCTCTCTACTTTTACACTTTGCCTTTTCCGCCACCACCCCCTCAACATTTTTCGGCCACCACCCCTCTACTTTTATACTTTCCATTTTTACCCTACTACTTTTATTTTCCCTCAAATTTTAGACTTTGCGTTTTTATCCCTTACAATATTATTCCATTTTAACCCCTATACTACTACTACTACTCCTGCTTTGGAAATACCAATGCACTGTGTTTTACGAAATGTCTTAGTCATTGTGTTTTACACTTTATATCTACCTTTGTAATTTACTTTTTTTTTGTAATTATTTTTTATGCATTATGTTTTACACTTTTTTTAATTGTCTTTTTCATATTGCGTTATACAAATCATGTGTTGCGTTACTACATGTTTCTACCCGTCGCTGCCGCCACAACGTGCGGCGGACAAACATACTAGTTCAATATTATTCTACAACTTTATAATGACAATCGGCAACTATCATGAAAGTAGTTTTATGCTAAGCCCCATGGAGGGACTATGGTCTAAGTGGAAGAAAAAAGGGTGAAAATGAAGCAGAGAGGCGTAGACACAAACGGCCCACCCGTAAAGATGGAAGCGTCGGGGATGGTATAAGTTAGGAATTGATTTTGACTTGTGTTTACCAAAAGCTGGAATTGATTTTGACTTATGGTCAAACTTTTGTGCTAGGATCATGATGGCAATGCGATGTCGGTGTCCTCCATGAAGGAAGTGGAGAAATGGAATTAAATGGTGACGGCTGAGGACACGTCACCAACCACACAAACACCACGTGGGGCGGCAAACTTGATAACAACATAGGGATGAGCTCGGTCCGGTTCGGTACCGAACCGGTACCGGTACCGAAAGAACCGGTACCGAAAATTCTCAAAAGTTGGTACCGGTACCGGTACCGAATATTCCCGGTTCGGTACCGGTACCGGTTCGGTACCGGTATTTGAGGGTAAAAACGAGCAAAATACCGGTACCGAACCGTTACCGTACCGGACCGGTACCGAAAATGTCTAAAGTGGGTACCGAATCGGTACCGAAAAGGTACCCGGTTCGGTAAATTCGGTACCGGTACCGGTTCGGTACCGGTTCGGTACCGGTACCGGGTCCATTTTGCTCATCCCTATAACAACATGCGAATCAAAAAGATATTATTTATTTCCCGTTTAAGGTTTTTATTTGTTGGATCAATTTTTTTTTTTTTTTAAAGGCAAACAAACTTTTTATTAATACACTTCCGGTCAACAACAGTTAACCCGGAAAGGATATACATGTACCAAGAACCAAAACGACTTCAAACTATTGCACTCCCATACTAGATAGATCGAAATTACACCAATCATTCCAACATAACTCGCTACATTTCGCTCTACTTTTAATCCAAAGGTAATCATACACTCGAATGTCTTCCTTTATCTTCACCAAGTTCGGCTGTTTGTTATTAAACACGACATCATTTCTGTTCCTCCATAACACCCAAACCGCAATCTGAATCAAGGAAAACATCACCTTTTTCCACTTTGCAGAGCCACGACACCGAGTATGCATATTAAACAGATCTTTTAGTTCCAGAGCAAATAAAGATCCAACCTTACACCACCTTGCAATAAACTCCCAAACCTGTTACGCCATTCTGCAGGAAATGAATAAATGGGTCGTCGTCTCGCAGTCTTCGTTACAAACTTTGCATTCGACCTACTGGATAAAAATGTTTCTTTTCCTCAAATCCATAGCAGTAGGAAGCCTATCCATCACCACACGCCACGCGAGAAAGTTCACCTTCAATGGAACCCAGCTGTTCCATTTAAAATCTAAACCCAAATCTGAAAATAAAGCCTTTTCGATCAAAAGCCTAGCGCTGCGAACCGAAAAAGTATTGGAAGACTCAGCTTTCCACTTCCATAAATCGCTTCCCACACCGAAACTGTAAGAATATACGGCTGCAGAAAGTGCACTTAACTCAACCAATTCTGACTGGGTTGACGGGTGTCGACCAACTAAAACACAGTTCCAAACCCCCGTCTGAGACCTTCACACGCTCGTCTATAGTCACCCCTTTTTGACGTTCCAAAAGGAAAATATTAGGATGACTGATACATAACGGTTCTTCACCTAACCATACCTCTTTCCAGAAAGCAATCCTCCTTTCTTGACCCGGAACCCCATGAAAAAATGTGGACAAATCCATACCCAATTCAGCAAAATCTTTAGATATGTTTGCCACTTGTTTCCAAGGACCGGGAGCGGATAACTTAACCGGAATAAAATTCCAACTCCTTGGGTTATAATGTAAGCTCCATATAATCTTTCTCCACAAACCCTCCGGATCCGATTTAAACCGCCACCACCATTTTTCCAACATTGAAATATTTGCAGCCCGTAATGACCCGAAACCTAAACCACCAAAATCTTTAGGTGTCATAACGCTCTTCCATGCTACCCAATTCATTTTTTTAAGCTCCGGAGTGGTACCCCACAAAAATTCTCTCCGTAACCGCTCCAAAGTTTTTATTACTTGAATCGGTGCCTTATAAAGGGAAAAATAGTAAGTCGGTAAGGAACTCAAAACCGAACTTACCAAAGTCATCCGACCGCCAAATGAAAGAGTTGACGCCTTCCATAACGCTAGCCTTTTTTTGAAAGTATTCACCACCGGCTCCCAATGTTTTATAAGGTTCATGTTCGCCCCAACTTGCAACCCCAAATGCTTAAACGGAAAAGTCCCGGTTTTACACCTCAAAACCTCCGCCAAATCTTGAACTTGGGCATTATCCACTCCCACCCCAAAGATACTACTTTTTGCAAGATTCACCCTTAACCCGGAGGCTAGATAAAAGCATCTCAATATACGATTCAAATTTATTGCATTTTGCGTCGACCACTCACCTACAAAAATTACATCATCCGCATATAAAAAATGGGATAAATCCGGGCCGTGCATAGGAACCGAAATGCCTCTAAATAAACCAATTGAGCTCGCCTTCTTCATCACCCCGGTCAAAGCCTCCATTGCCAAAATGAACAAGAATGGAGATATCGGGTCCCCTTGCCTCAAACCCCTATAACATGGAAATTCTTGGGTTGGGGATCCGTTGACTAGAACCGAAGCCCTAGCATTGGATACAATGGCCATAATCCAAGTCCTCCATTTCAACGGAAAATTCATTTGAGTTAAAATAGAGTTAAGAAAATTCCAATTTAAAGAATCGTATGCCTTTTCAATGTCGGCCTTAAAAATTAAACCTCTCTTTCTACTACGCCTCAACCATGGGATAATTTCATTTAAAATCAACGGGCCATCAAGAATGCTTCGATTAGCCAAAAAACCCGATTGTTCCTCCGAAATTAAACCATGAATTACCGATTTGAGTCTATTCACCAAGACTTTCGACACCACTTTATTGATACTTCCAATTAAGCTAATCGGTCTATACTCCCCAAGACCCCCGGGGTCACTCTTTTTAGGAATCAAAGCTATAAAAGAAGACGTGCACCCGACGCTAAATGACCCCTTCCAAAATAATTCTTCAAAAAGCTTATTGAAATCACCTTGCAAGTAATCCCAATAAGTTTTGATAAAATGAAAATTTATACCATCCGGCCCTGGCGCCTTATCCCCTTCACACTCCCAAACCGCTTGCTTAATTTCCAAGGTGGAGAAATGAACAACTAGAGAGTTCGCCTCCAAAGTTGTAAGCGTACGGAGGTATGGACAAACTAGATTCGGCCTCACCTCCATCGGTTCATTAAACTTCTCAAAGAAAAAGTTAAAAATCCGATCTTTGATTAGAGGAGGTGACGTCTCCCACACCCCATCGATGATTAAACCATTTATGCGACTATAGCTAGTGTTAGCTTTAACAACATTATGAAAAAATGCTAAATTTTCATCCCCCTCCGTGGCCCACCGGACCCTAGATTTTTGCTTGACATCCATAAGTTTTACTTTGTCCGCCTCCATAATAAACCTTTTACATTCAGCTCGTTCTTCCAACTCGTGTGGTAATAATGCCCTCGACTCCGCTTCTATATCCAGAAATTCAAGTCTCTCCACCTTTGTCGCATACAACCCATCCCTCGAGGCCTTATATTTTACTACCCACTCCTTTACTCGGAACTTTAACCATTTTAGTTTTGTGGCTAAAGCCAAGTCGGCCGGGCCATTAAACCGAAACCAAGAACATAACCTCCCTACATACTCAAACATACCCGGAAACTCCAACCACGAATTAAAGATCCTATTCGGACGTGGGCCAAAATCCATATGAATCATGGACAGAAAAATAGGACAATGATCCGAGACCACATTTGACAGAGCCACTACGGACGCCGTTGGCCAAGCATTCATGAAACCCCGACACACTAAAAACCGGTCCAGTTTGCTCAACTTTTCCCCATTATCAGAATGATACGTGTACCGTCTTCCACCCATATTGTATTCTAACAAATCCGCATCATCAATGAACTGATTAAAGTATCCCGCATTTAATGCAACAAACTCCGAATTAACTCTTTCCGAAGGATTCCTTACGTCCTTAAAATCTCCCATAAAAACCCACACACCCGGCAATGAATTTTTTACTGCGATTAATTCAGCCCACAAAGCTCTCCTATCAATCGGATCATTTGGCGCATAAACATTTACCGTGTTAACAATCTCTCCCGTCATCACTAAGGTCCCCGAAACAACCAAAAACCTCCTATGTTTCACCACCCCTGTTTTGGTAAACACAGTCGGATTCCATATTGACAGTAGTCCCCCAGATCTCCCTACCGCCTCCACATAATCAAATTCCAGAATGGACCTACCCCAAAACTGATTAACAAAGAAAACGAAGCTACCTGACAATTTAGACTCCTGAATAGCTAAGAAATGAGCACCTTGCGAAGTCTTCAACCCCCGTATCCATTCAGTTTTTCTAGAGTCTTTCACTCCCCGAAGATTAATCGAGAGACAATTCAT
The DNA here is from genome assembly GCA_030545235.1 of Helianthus tuberosus. Taxonomy (NCBI): domain Eukaryota; kingdom Viridiplantae; phylum Streptophyta; class Magnoliopsida; order Asterales; family Asteraceae; genus Helianthus; species Helianthus tuberosus. The sequence goes on from CM060383.1 coordinate 107,200,531, forward strand.
TGAGGGAAACTCTGGCCACGTTCACCAACAACTACATTTCGAATCTGGTCTTGGAAACCCTACATTTCTATGTTACTTAACCTTTTTTTTTCTACTAAAATCTTTGGGTGGGAAGGAGGGAAACACGCGTGTGTTGATTTGACAGGTGTGTCCCCCTTCGTTGAGCTAAGGGACCAGGGGTTTGTGGCGGGACAGGCGATAACTAAGACTGAGACGGGCAAAGTAGCTAAGCACGAAAAAACTTACACAGAGAATCAGCACGTGTTCGTCCCGTTCGCTTTCGATACCTTTGGCGCTCTCGCACATGACGCGGTGCGGTTCCTCAAGCGGGTTCAGCAAGTGGTAACCAGTAACACCGTGCATGTTAAGGGGCGGAATTTTGTGTTTAGCAGGGTAGGGCTTGCTATTCAGAAGGGGGTAATGGCGCAACTTGTTGCTCGTCTACCTGCCATTAGTCTGTAATCGTCTCTGTTTTTAAGTTGAATCTTTTAACAATTTTTATAAGTTACAAAGAGACATTAAATTTTCAAAATTGTTGATTCAAGCAAATTATGATGTGATGTGGCCAGCAAATAATCTGTTACAGTTTGAGTGATGTTGGTATGAATTTTGTTTGTCTTTTTAATTGAACGTTTTAACAAAATTAGGCCACATGAATGTCTAATCTAGGGTAAAACAAATAAAACATAGTTTTAAGAGATGCCCAAATAGTTCGGAAAAAACTCTTCAGAAAAAAAAACTCGCCAAGTTGAGCTTGCTTAATTTTTAAACAAGTAAAGGTTGTATAGTATTTAAACTTTATTCAAGAAATTGTAGGAAGTAATAGTAAAAAACATGTATTGAACATTAAATGATTTAAGGTAGCCGTGGCTACATTTTTGAGTTGTGTACTTCCTAATCTCTTAGACATGTATACATGTGTGTCTACAAGTATATGATGGATGTCTCAATAATATTATTATGTACGTCCGGACTCTTGATCCACCTTCGCTGTCACGTAGCCCGCATCCCCCTCCTCTCTTCCGGAAAGCATCGTGTCTCCATAAGACTATCACCATTGGTGACTTTCTCCTAACCTAGGTTGCCCAAATAAATTAAAGAAAAAGAAAAATTCTTTTTTTCTTCACAACCTGGTTGGCCAAGCAACCCAAGGTTGCAAGAGGTTGCCCATGTTTTTTTTTGCCACTTGTCAAAATTAGATTGGTTCCATCTTCTAATTTTCTTTTTATTTTATTTTATTTTCTAACTATCAATTCCCCCAATAATTTAATTACTCAAATAATTTTTAATATTTAAACTTAATAACAAAACTAAATACACCGTATTTCCTAAAATAAATTTGTGAACATTACGATATAAATTTTATTAAAAACGGATTTCGTTTGAAAAAATATATTTTCCAGTATATTATATATATTGATTGTTTAACTTTTTAATATTTTCCAGAACATTTGAAAAAAATATTTTTTCCAGTATATCACACTTCTTTTTTTTTTTTTTTTTGGGAAACATGCAGATATAAATTTTTTTTTTAAAATTGATATATTATTGACTAGGGTCCAAAATGTTGTCCATAACAGTTGCTCATCAACAGGGGGCAGGGGTTTGTCTTTAATAGGCTAGGGTTTGCTATTCAGAAAGGGGTAGCGGCGCAGCTTGTTGCTCGCTTACCTGCGATATTGATGTAAAATGCACTTATTTTTAATGAAAGAGACGTATTCGACCATAATATATTATTTTAATTGTTTTTTATCTAACACTATCTTATTTGCCACATGTCAACATTCTATTGTGTTGTTAGATTTTTTTGATAAAATTTCTTTTTTATTTTTAATAACTTTTTATATTTAAAATAATAAAGTTTAAAAATATAAACATTTTTATTAGTTATAATAAATTTTATAGAATAAATTATAACCTAAGTCATATTTATTTAATAAAAAATGGTTTAGGTTGGGTTGTTAATGAGTGTGAAATGTTGGGCTGGGTTGGGGTGTGTAGGTGAAAGAGAGAGAAATTATTTTTTTATTAAAAGTTGGGTTGGATTGGGTTATGAATGGAGATAGTCTAAGGGTATCCGGGGCACTCTCGGGGAGGGTGTTCGGTGACCACATTCCCCGATCGGGAACACCGCCGCCATCACCGCGGGGACCCGATTCAGGGAGTGGTTTCGGTGGTTGTTCACCGCGATGAAATGGCACATGGATCGAGGAAAGAGACGTTGGCAACGGTCACTTTTAAAAAAAAAAAAATCAATTTTTTTAATATAAATAACCAACTTAAAATCACTCTCAAATAATTTTTTTACCACACCCACCACTCTCAAACTCACTCTAAAAAATTCTATCAAATACAACACAAAATGGATCCCAAGTTCCCGTTTTTTCCTCCCCTACCCGACTTTCCCGACGATGAAGGTTCTCCGTCAAACGATAGTAGTTTAATTTTCTTCCAAAATCTCATTCAACAAGCGGAGATACTAGACACGGCATCGTCTAGTAAAAAAAAATTGTCCCTCGAGATCGTGAGGGTGGCCACGAACACTAATGGCCGATTATTTTGTAGAAAATCCAAAATTTAATGCCGATATTTTTCGTCAGAGGTTTCGTATGTCCAAGTCTTTGTTCCTAAAAATTGTTAGTGACGTCGAAGCGAACGACGAGTGGTTTCAAGAGGGCTTGGACGGGAGAATGAAGAAAAGTTTCACGCCGTTGCAAAAGGTTACTTCTGCGATTAAACAACTTGCAACCGGTAACCCACCAGACGAAAACGACGAGTATTTAAAGATGTCTGAAAGGACCTCTCGTGAGTGCCTTGAATATTTCTGCCAGACGGTCTGTGCAATGTATGCCGGTGAATTCTTACGTAGACCAACGAGCCACGACGTTGCGCTATTGTATCAGGCTCATGAGGAGAGACATCACCTACCTGGTATGTTGGGTAGTCTGGATTGTACACACTTCGTCTGGAGAATGTGCCCCACAGAATTGCGTGGACAATATATGAGAGGCGATCATCAATACCGACGGTTATGTTAGAGGCGGTGGCGTCTCAAGATTTGTGGATTTGGCATGCTTTTTGTGGCCCGGCGGGTTCACAAAACGACATCAACGTGCTCCAACAATCTCCGTTATTTCTTACTCAACGAAACGGAACGGTGCCATATTGTCCATTTCAGGTGAACGACCACTTATACAAACGCGGGTATTATCTTACTGATGGGATCTACCCTAGCTGATCCGTGTTTGTGAAGTCTTTTCCATATCCTCACATCCCGAATGAAAAAAAGTTCAAGAGGCAACACGAGGCCGCAAGAAAAGATGTGGAACGGGCGTTTGGTGTGTTAAAGGCGAAGTGGGGAATACTAAAGCGTCCAATGCGTTCCAAAACGGTGAAAAAGATAAGGTTACTCGTGTATACGTGCATTATTTTACATAACATGATTATAAAAGACGACGGAAGGGCGATAGCACCGGTACACATTCAAGATCCTCCAGTCGAACCCGTCTTCGCTGATACAGCTTATAGCGAGCTCATTGACGAAGAAACGCATTGGAGACTAAAACACGATCTCGTTGAGCATCTCGGACGTTTAGATCTACCTCACCTTGAAGTGAGTTCCGACGACGAGTAGTTTGTAGTTTGAATGTAATTTTTATTTTTCTAGTTTAAATGTGATTTTTATTTTTAATTTAATGAAATGTCTTTTATTATATTTTATTTAATTTTTATTAATATTTTTTTAATTTATAAACATGCATAATTTTACAACAAATAAAAAAAAAAACACAAGTCCCCTCTTAGGGGAGTGCCGCCATCAAATTGGGGTGTTAGGGGAGTTTAAGAGGGGAGTTGACGTGACATATGCTGATTGGTGGTGCGTAAGAGAGGGGACTCCCCTCTTAGGGGAGTGACCCTCTCACCCTAATACTACGTCAATTTCACACCGCCCATGCCCATGCCACCCCTACCCATTCCTAGCTCCGGTCCACCACCTATCACCATATCTAGAACTATCACATTTACTTGATATGACATTTTTTCAAATTATATTGGGAATAAACTGGTAAAATGGTCCCTGAGATTTAGTCACTTTTGTTATATTAGTTCAAAACTTAAACCTTTTGAATCTGGGTCTCTGTTGTTTCAATTTTGTTGTCATATTCATCCAAAATCAAAATCTGATCAGATTTTTCAGTTAACATCTAACTTTTTTTACCACCTGGGAATAGCCCAGTGGTGTTTGTGAGTTTAGATAAAACTTAGAATAGGAGAGGTCGGGGGTTCAATCCTCATGGTGTGCAAGTTTAGCCATTCAAAAAAAAAAAACATCTAACTTTTTTGTCTTTTCCTCCCTTTTAATTAAGTGTAAAATTGTCAGATTTTTTTAATTTGTTATAATAAAATGTTAAAATACCATTTTGTTTTTCATTAAAAGAGAGGAAAAATACAGAAAAGCCGAATGTTAATTGAAAAACCTGACCAAATTTTGATTTTGGATGAAAATAATAACAAAATTGAAACCACATAAATCCAGATTCAAAATTTTTAAGTTTTGAACTAAAATGACAAATATGACAACCTTAACAACCATTTTGGCAGTTTACTCTTATATTGGAGACATATTTGTAAGTATGGGCAATTTTGTGGTAAGGTAGAACTTTTCATAGGCGTTAGTTGATATTCGTCTAGAGTATGTAATCAAATTGTATTTAGGGACATGGGCGGCCATGGGCACTAGGGAAGTTTTTCTTATATGTAATTTATAATGTCTGAATGGCAAGTTTTCAGACGATAACCTTATAGATTCGAACACTTGACATGTAATATAATGACAAGGGATATATAGTGTAGGGTTTATGCGAGAACCACTTTTATTCCGAGAACCAATGTGAACACAACAAAAGAACCTCATCCCACCATCGCCCAAAAAACCTAACCACCCTTATTCGCATGCACATGTGCATCGGTACTATTATTCAAATTTTTTAGTGACAAATTTAGTAATTTTTAATTAAAAAAACATTTTTTCGCATTGAGTTGTGAGGTTTAGTTTTTAGCGTTTAGTTTGGGTGGGAGGAGTTTAGGTTTTTGGGGAGTGAGGGTGGGGGTTAGGGTTTTTGTGGGTTTTTAGTGAGGTATAGTTAGGTTTTTGGTTGTGATGGGGGTGGGTGTTTAGGTTTTGGGTGGTGGTGGGTGGGTTTATTTTGTTGTCTTTACATTGTTTCTCGTGATTCTCGCAATAAAAGTGATTTTCAAATGAACCATACCCTATATATAGATAACCATCTGGGGCTACACTTAGACTTGTTAGCTAGTCATGGTTAAATGGTCATACGATTCAAATCATATCGAAATCCTATATCTACACTAAAAAAGATTGATGACCCAACTCGGTAAAAAAAAATTTCGATAAAGAGTTAATTGCCTGGATGGTCCCTGTGGTTTCACGTTTTTTCACATTTAGTCCCCACCTTTTGAAAATAACATGTATGCTCCCTATGGTTTGTCATTTTGTTACTCGGATGGTCCCCAAACATTTACTCTTGGGACTATCCGAGTAACAAAATGACAAACCATAGGGAGCATACCTGCTATTTCCAAACTAACTGACATCTACTCAGGGACTATCCGAGTAACAAAATGACAAACAATAGAAAGCATACCTGCTATTTTCAAAAGGTGGGGACTAAAAGTGAAAAAACGTGAAACCACAGGGACCATCCGAGCAATTAACTATTTCGATAAATATAAAAAAGCGAAAAATTATGATCAGCAAACTTCTTTTGGTTTGTTACAGCTGGGGATAAATAATCTACTTTAATTAGGTTTTTTAATTTATTCTCACTAGATTACATTAATTCGTTTTTAATGAAAATGCCCATAAGGGTATTCTTCCATATTGTAATGCCGCTAGATGAGTTATGTTCCAAAAATGATGAATTGGGTCTCTCTCGTACAATTGATGGGTGATTGTCATCTAAAAGTTGTCTAACCAATTATCGGTATGTGTTTAGGGATCGTTCGTACTCATGAAAAAAATTCGTTGTATATATATGCGATCGAGTCTCGACCGACCCGATGAAATTACTACACCGAACCCATGAAGTTTTCTGATCGGTGAGCGGCAGTCTGGCAGGCAGCAAGCGGTGATGTCGGCGTGCTGCGTAAGCAAGCGACAGTTCGACAACCAGTTCTGATTTGTGAAGTTGTAAAGAAGAAAAAAGACAATAGAATATCATCATCATCATACTCAGTAAATCTCATCAATAGCAAAGCTAAGGTAGGGTCTGAGGAGGGTAAGATGTAGACAGTCTTACCTCTACCCGTAGGAATAGAGAGGTTGCTTTCAGTGAGACTCCCGGCTTGATGGTAGTTTTGCATCAAACCTTGGACATAAGGCACGTAACACTCGTTAATTAAGACAAAAACCAATTAGTGCATATACTCCCTTGTCTTTCGGCTATCAATGCCATGACATGATGCATGATTAACCATCCTCCTCTTTTAAAATTATTTTAACGAAATTAGTAAAATAATGTTAAAATTAGTGCACTTTTACTTTTGCCCCCTGAGCGCCCACACATATATAGATTATATGCGCATACCGGAATCGAATAAAAAAAGACAATAGGATATTGAGGCAATAATATATACGGTATACCCCCTATAAATGTTATAAATTACACATTTACTCAACCCATTACTCAACCCATAATATGATTTACATATATCCTCTTTCTTAAGCTAAAAATATTAAATATGTTCCTTTTGATTTATTTTAGAGTTAATAGCCAAAATGGTCCCTGAGGTTTGCTCACTTTTGCCACTTTAGTCCAAAATCCAAATTTTTTAAATCTGGGTCCCTGAGGTTTGCATTTTGTTGTCATTTTAGTCCAAAATCCAAAAACTCCCTATTTTGACTGTTCAAACCAGATTGTTTTGTCTTTTTGTGCAAGGGCATTTTGGTCATTCTAATTAACTCTTCTAATAATATAAAACAAAATTAATTATATATTATATAATATATATATATATATATATATATATATAACTCTCTCTCTCTCTCACTAATACACATATACACACTCTCTCTCTCTCTGTTCTCTCTCTCTACACAGATCTGCTGCCATACCTCCGACATCATCGAAACAGAGCCGCCGGCCACTACAGTAGCGATAAATAAAACAACAGATGTATTGAACCAACCAGAGTATGGCCACTAGATAGAATTACGATGTCGATGTCTTCAAGGCACATGGTCTTAACAAACACATTCCTCAGATGGTTGTTTCCTGCAATTTAACACATCTAACAACTTAAAGACTTCACATTGTTGATCATTAAAAACTTTGAAGATATCAAACTCATTAACCCTGTGTTGCGCCAGGAAGACGGCCTTCAACTCCGGCGACAACGCCGGAACTCTGGCCACCCCCAAAATGGCAGTTTACTCACATAACTCCGTCCACACAACTCTCGTCTTCAAACCGCCACCACCACAGAACCCCTGACCTGCACCACCCCACCCCACCCCCATTGCACCAAGGAAACAATATGCATACCTTAATCGAAAAATTAAACAACAGAATTCCAAGACTACCACGAATCACCGCAACCGTGGTAAATAGAATCAAACCCCTGACCTTCACGCTTCCGTCATCCGAACTAACAAACCCTAGCTGCCTTCACAAGCACCACCACCACCACCTCTCTCTCTCTCTCCCTCTACTCCTCTCTGCCGCCACCACTTTAAAAACCCAGATGAAATGGATCTGACCAGATGAAGAACCCAGATGAAATGGATCTGACCAAATCGATCTGACCAAATCGACGAACAACAACAAAACCGCCTCTGTCCCTCTCTCTCTCTTCTCCCTCTCTCTTCCTGATGGATCTAGGTTGTTTGCAGGTGGTTGGTGATTAGGGTTGTTTGCAGGTTGTTTGATTAGGGTTGTTTGCAGGTTTGGGGTTAGGGTTCCGGTGGAGACGGTGGTGGTGGAAGGTTGTGATGATGGTGGGGTGGATGGTGACGGTGGTGGTGGGAGGCGGTGATGCTGGTGGTAGAAGGCGGTGATGGTGGTGGGTCTTTGTGTGAATGTCTGTATGTATATATATATAATATAATTAATTTTGTTTTAATTTATTAAAAGAGTAAATTAAAATGACCAAAATGCCCCTACACAAAATGACAAAACAATCAGGTTTAAACACTCAAAAAGAGGTTTTTTGAAATTTGGACTAAAATGTTAACAAAATGCAAACCTCAAGGACCCAGATTTAAAAAATTTGGATTTCGGACTAAAGTGACAAAAGTGAACAAACCTCAGGGACCATTTTGGCTATTAACTCTTTATTTTATTAAAACTAAATTAAAGAACGACCATTTTACCCCCCCTTTTTTTTTTACTAAAACTTAGAGTTTTCAAATTTACCGATAACTTTTGTTTCCCTTTTCATAGTTTTTTTCTTTTTTTTTCAATTTTGTACTTCTTTATTTCTGGTTCTTTTAGCCTTTTTTTTTTCTTTTCCTTATCGGATTTTACTTTCTTTATTTTTCAACAAACACCAAAATGTACAAAACTAAGTGCCAACGTTTTAACCCATTATGGTATAAAAAAATATGTCAAAAACAATCTCCAACAATCATGTAATAATTATCAAAATCTAAATAAATATTTATACGTTTTGACCAATTACAATATAAAAAAAATCAATTACTCTATTTTTATGAGTTTTTGTAATCTTTCCTCATTTATTTATTTATTTTTTTTTTTTTGGTAAAGTCATATATTTTCTTTGAATAGCCCAACAAATTAGTTTATTAAAAAACAAATCTAACATATTGTTAACCTAACACCAGAAACATACATCAAAACATTCAAACACCCATGCTAGAAAACTTGAAAAAAACACCATTGAACCCACGAGACATCTGGACATTTGGAACGATTCCTAAGCCAGAGTTAACCAAGGAATTTGATTCCTTCCACCACACTCTCTAGTATCAACTGTTTTTGATTAAAGATAGGCTCGTTTCGGCCCCTCCAAAGACACCATATTGTCGTTACCATATTCTACACCACTATGAGACCATATCCCACACCTTCTGATAAAAGAAACTACATGACACAAAAGGTGATCCAATGATTCGTCATGGTCACTACATAAGGCACAATAAAGGGGGAGGGGGTAACTATACATTCCTTATCGCGAGAGATGCTATAGTAGGAAACCAATCCAGATATAACCTCCATGACATGAAGTTTACCTTGATGGACACTCAATGATTCCAAACTAAGTTCATCCTGTAACGCCCTGCGTTTCGATACTATTTTATTATTAGCGAGTCTACCCGCATTTCCTATCCGTTGATGCTTTTACTCTCATGTATCTTGCCTTTGAGACTTCTGTAACTCGAGACAACCGATCATAATGAAAATGAGGTTATTTTAATCATAATTGTGTTAAACTATGTGCAAACTATTACTCTATGTGATGCTTCTTATATGTGAACGATATGTTTATCCAGATTCTTGACTCTTTGATATGCTTTGATACTTAATGAACGAGAAACTAATTTAGACACGAACCCGAAACACGAAGTTACTCTGTTATTTATGCTATTTGGAAGCCTAAATGAATAATAATACTATATGTAATGGCTAATCACAATAATACGCAACGCAACACTTAACCTCACTTGCAAACGAACCAAAGTTGGAAAACTAACAAACACGAACCTGGCCGTCCGAATGGCCATCCGCCCGGATGATCATCCGGACACTGCCACTCGCCACCTCCTTAACTCTCGCCATCCGAACGTAACCATTCGACTAGACCTGTCGCTATCACCTATAAATAGTAGACTTAAACCTTCATTTTCACCTTTCACCTCTGCCCATTCGCTCTCAAGTCCCAGACGCGATTCAAGGCTATTGAAGGGGTAAGGTCCCAAAAACCTCGTAATAGGTACTTGGGACCATACCACAACCTTATCTTTTAGCCCTTTTTTGACATTGCGCGACCGCGCACTAGTCCCACAAAGAGAGCTCAAGAGAAAGATAGCAGACAACACTTGCGCGGTGAAAGGAAAATCATAAATCCTTGCGCCTTCCTCCATAAACAAAGGATGAAAATCCTAAGTTAAACACTTCCGCTTAATAATACCCAGACTTGGGTATTATTTACTCAACTGGTGCCACACGATAAGGAGTCACACCGGATTATGGCAATAACCTTCTAGAAAGCTCAATCGTGCACCACCAGACGGTTATAACCGTCTGGGACACATGTCATCATCTCAGGCTTCCCTGAAATCACGATGATGGCATGGAATTGAAGGAAAACCTCCACTTGCCCACTTTCCACGTGGCGATCCCCCAGCCGTGGATCTGAATAGCGATCCGTGTGCACTCACGTCATATTAAGAAGATTAACGGAAGGAAAAGTAACCGCTTACGGGGTTAGCATCTTCCGTTAATATTTCATCAACAAGTTTTCCCGCCCAAATTACCGGTTATAAATATGAGAATAATTCAGGTATGAACTTCAAGTTGCACACACTTCGTCAATACTTCTTTTTCTTCATAAACACATACTTATTCTCACACCGGAGTCGGGTCACGGAGAAAACCTCCATTTTCCCCGTGACGAGGCTAACGGTGTTCTGTTTTGCAGTGTTCACCGGAGAAGAAGATCTGTCCCTTCGAATCAAACGAGAGAGAACCACCCTTTTTATGCAGAACCTAACCCCCTAGATAATTTGATTCCGGTCATTTATCTAGTGTTTCTTCATTGGCGCCCACCGATTTCTCTGTTTTATCAGTTTTGTCTCGTTTCGATTTGTTTCCCTCGTTCTCTGTTTTCACATGGCAGAGAATTCACCACTCCATCCATCAGGTCCTCGATCTAAATTCAAGGGTTCTACAGCCCAAGGAACCCAGATCGACGGAATCGTGGGAATCAACAAAAACGGTCAATTAGTAGAAAAGGACTATTCAGATCAACCCCTAGAAAGAGCTCCAGAATACTGGTTCGGCAGATTCTAGGTTGCTATAAACCAAATTTTCACACAAATTAACAGATCTGAGTCGTTAAACATCAGATCTGATACTCTGAAAGAAAGCCAGGGTAAAACTGATACTATAGTATTGGACCCACAGATACCTGGTCAGTGGGACATCCAATCTGACAGTCATGCTGAGATAATCCAAAAATCAGAAGATACCAACTGTCAGGCAACCAAACCAAAGTAAATACACATGGTACAAGGAGGTCCTTCACGAAGGCCAAATAAACGAAACTATGATCAGCATTGGAGGGAACAGCAAGTTGTGTTTCCTGTTGTCCCTGGAGGCCCTCAGGAAGAACGACCAGTAATTATGACTGGCATCTTCGGCCATTACCGAACAGACTATATGTTTATAGATCCAGGAAGCCCGATGGATATCATATACGAGCAGTGCTTCAAACAACTTGATCCAGAGGACAAAGCACGTCTAGAGCCGGTCGATTTCCCTCCCACAGAATTTTGCAATGAAGCTGTATTTCCATTGGGGCAAATTGCATTCCCTGTGACTCTATCGGATGGTGAGCATTCACGCACAGCCACAATCAATAAACTTTCCGCGCAATGAGAAGCCAAACAAGAGAACAGGGAGAGACAATGGACTCCCTTAATCAAAACTCCTGCAAAAGTTTTAAGCACTGAGGATTATCAGTTTAAGCCTCCACTACCCATGAAGAACAAACGTGGACAAGACCCAGCTCAGTATTGTGATTACCACAAGGATAATGGTCATACCACCAACAATTGCATTTCCTTGCGCACCGAGATAGAAATGGCCCTTAAAAGTGGTGAGCTCACTCACCTACTACAAAACGTGCGCAAGGACATAAAACAGATAACTCGAGGCGAAGAAGGCCCGAGCAAGAAAGCGAAAAATTAAGAGGTAACTCTATGGTCTCCTCGCAGAATGATACAGACTTACAGTTTATCAAGATAAAGCGGGAAATAGAGTGTAAGTTAAGTCTCGTATATTTATTTTAATAGACTTTGTAACGGCCTCTGCGCCTTATCCCGAAATAAACAACAAAGTTTCTATTATCTCTGGGTTTTTTTTACAAAGTGCATGCAATTTCTTTTGGTAAGCGCAAAAACATTATGGTAAATACAATACAAATCTCATGAACGGTCGGTGATTGCATCACACAAGACCATACGTTCACACATGAGCTTTATACCAACTTCATTCGCCTTACCTGATCAAAGTAATTGTACCCATGCAAAATATTATAAACTAGAAAACACATCATACTATTCCTGGTGCACAAATACGCCTTAAAAAACTATCAAATGCGGCAGTGTTTTAGTGTACGTACTTGCGCGACAGCGCATCAACAAAAAAAGGGGATACACACCCCAAATATTACAGAAAATTGTTCAAAACAATTACAAAAGAAATTCTACGATAAATCTTCACCTTCATCAGGAAAGATTTCCTTCAGTTGCACCACGTGATCTTCATATTGCAACGCAACATTTATAAGGTCCATAACGGGAAGCTGCAAATTGTTGAATTATGTTTTTAAAGCTGCAAGCGCAGCGCTTGTATTAACACCATAAGTAGCGGATTTGGTAATATCCCAATCAACCTTCAGAGCGTTATTTACATGATGAGAACACTCTGCATAGCCTTGGGAATATCCATCATTTCGCGCAGCAACCACCAAACGCGCAACAGTTTTACCCAGCTCTTTAGAATTTAACACTGATTCAGCAACCTACAAGAACAAGAGAAGTTAAATAAAAGAAAAGCGCAAAGCATTCCAGCAAGAGGAAAAAGTAACTTACACAGGCAATCCCACGCTCTTTCAACCACAGCATATCGCTTTTCAATGGTTCCAACTCGCTCTCTATTGTTGCCCGCGCCGTTTCAGAAGCCTCTAATTTTTCTTCAGTATCAGTCAGACGGCGAGAGGTTTCGATTTTCTTGGAACGCGCAAGTTCCAGGTCTTTCTTGAGTTGTTCCTGATCAGCAAGCAAAGCAGTGAGTTCCTCTAATTCTTTATCTCTAAGAGCAAGGGTGGCGCAAGCTTGTACCTCTCGTTGTTCACTTCGCTCCCTGTGTGAGCGCGCTTCATCCCGCGCAGCTTCAGCATCAGCCTTCTCTTTCTTTACCTTCTCAATCTCCGGGTCCTGTTTTTTCAATTTCTCAACCTCAGCCTTGAGATTATTGATAACATTGCGGAGATTCATCTTTTCAGAGTTATCTTTTTCACATATTTTCTTCCAGTTCTTGCGCTCCTCGGAAAGAAGAGGAGCTTCAGCTTCCGCTTTTCTCTTCCAGCCCGCAACGGACCATTCTTCAGTTTTCCGATCAGCTTCAAACTTGGCCTGATCAGCTTCCAGCTTAGCCTTCAACTGGGCAATCCGGTTTTCATCATCATCAATTTTCTTCTTGGACACCTTGAAAGCATCCCACTCCTTGTGCATACTATGCCACTCAGGCACTATGCGATGAGTGGTCGATGCATGAGAAGTAGCTCCCTCAAGGTAGGCGTGATAAGTTTGCTCATGAAGACGATTTTCTTGAAACTTAATCTCCCCTGGCGGAAATATCCCCTGCAACCAGTCCCGACACACGCGCCAATCTGAGAAAGTATCACCCTTCTTCAGGTTCCAAACAGGGACATGAGTGTCGGAAGCATCTTTTTCCAAATAAGTTCTATAGTAATAATCCCCCAGAGTCTCATCTGGGTGGATGGGGGAATTCTTGCCAGCATCAGAGAATGAGCTTTGATCTTCAGTAGAAACCTTTTCGATATTTTCAGGCATAGAACCAGAAACTTTAGAAGGAGACGCCGTAACAGGGATTTCTTCAGCAGTCTTCTCTTTCTCCAACCCATGAACAGCAAAATTAGGGGCTCGTGGGTTACCAGCACCATCCACAACCTCTGGACTAGTAACCTTTCCTGCATCTGCAGAAACGTCAACAGGTTTATCAAGATCCTCAACCCCAACAGTCTTCTTTGCACCTCCCTCTGGAACATCAGTATTCTTTTGTTGATCGGCAACAGGAGCGCGCAGAGGAGAAGGTGGGAGATCTTCGTTAACCACAGGCAGCGGTTCTGTGGGAACATGAGAAGATGGGATTTCTGAAAAAACAAAGTCTATAAATACTCAATGCACATAAGAAGAAAGCAAGGATGACACTTACTAGGAGCAGGCTCCGAAATAAAGGCGTCCAAATTTCCTTTCCTGGTAATCTTCTTCCTCTGAATCTTCTTTGTAGGCTGACCTTCAGCCTCGGCACCAGTCTGTTTTCTTTTCCCTGCTTTAGTCCGCACCAAGCGCTCAGGGCTTGATTACAAATCAATGGGATCGTCTGGGTTGGATGGGGGGATATCAGCAGTATCTTTCGGTTCTGGTTTCGGCCTTCTAATAATAACTGCAGGCGCAAGACCCTCCAAAGAGTCAGAAACCACCACATAATCACACCAGGAGTCAGAGGAACGGCGCATACCTTTCTTCTCTCCTCCAACATTTTTGACCTTAGAAGATTGAGCTTTCTCAGCATCATTCTTCTTCGGCGTAGAAGTAGTAGTTGCCGTGCGTCTTTTCTTCTCAGGGCCTATGCCCAAGTTTGACAACTCACCTACTAAAGCCCAGAATAAAACTTTTTCAGACGCGCAAAAGAAGCAAACAATAAACAATATGAGAAAAGTTTACCAGCACCAGCAGCAGGTTGCGCAAACAAATCAGCATCTCGTGGAAGAACAAAATTCTTCACAATACGGTGATACCCCAGTTCCTCATTTGGTCTTTTTGTAATCGTAGACATCTTTCCACCTTCTCTCTCAAACGCAACAACGTACAGCGAGACAACTGCAAAGAAGGAGAAGTAAAAATAAATTTCAAAAAAAAAAGAGAGGAGAAAGAAAGAAACAAGGCAAAATTCTTACTCTTGCCATCCTCCATGTACACCGGTTTCTCTTCTCGTTCCAGCCTCCAGTTCAGACTCATACCGGCTCCAACAAGGGCTTTCTCCGGTAAAGCAATGTTTGGAACGTCTTTCAGATCCTGATACCAATTTTCGTCAACAGGGGTCTGAATACTTTCGGTGGGGACATCCTCTTTTCCCCTAAAAATTATCTTCATCGGGAAAACCCCTGCTTTAATAAAAAAGAATTTCTGTTTCTAGTCGTGGAATGATTTGGGGGGATGAAGCAAAATCTTCTTCACCGATGCCCTTTGAACAAATGAATAGAACCCTTGGGTACAATGCATTTGATGAAAAACTCGAAAATGAAGAACTGTCGGCTCAATATGCATCGTACGGCACACGAATTCAAAATGCCGAACCCTAACCATACCAATTGGATGCATCTAGGAGACATGGAATTTGTAGTACTCAAGAATTTCAAGGAAGAATTTTGTTACAGGCAAACGAAAGTTGCCTGCACTAAAAATCCCAAAACAAGGTCACATACCCGGCCGGAGCATCCGCCGCCGTTTGACCTTCTTCAGGATAAATGGCACCCCAGTTCTCTGGGAACCTGAGATTCTGAATCAAACCATCAAAGGTTGACCTAGGCCACTTTAATGGTGGAAGTTCGACAGACATTTCTTCTGAGTCTTCGTGATGATCGCCAGTTGACATAGGAAGACGAAATTGCAATTCTTTCTAAAGAACAGAGAAAGAAGACGAAAAGAAGAGGATTTTCAACAAAAGTAATGATTACTAGAAATGGGAAATCCAAAACACTTATATACCCACCGCCATAAATAGCCTCGGTAACTGCACAACACCTTTTTCAGGATAGCACAGTTACCCAAGCGACAGGGGCGAGTGGGAAACGACACAAACGCGAGTCCATGCGCGCGTGTAAAGCACGATCCATGTGCACCTGACAGTGACAGCCTGTCATACAGTCCTCACTGTACCTTTCTCACCCAAAGTCAAAGATTTTCAAATCACCATAATAAGCAAAGTAAATCTTCTCATAGAAGATTCCCTACTTTCGCGCCAAAAGCATTTCTCTCATATAGTCCAGTGCTCCACTTATTTGTATAAGAGCAACACTGGACTGGGGGACTTGAAGGGGTAAGGTCCCAAAAACCTCATAATAGGTACTTGGGACCATACCACAACCTTATCTTTTAGCCCTTTTTTGACATTGCGCGACCGCGCACTAGTCCCACAAAGAGAGCTCAAGAGAAAGATAGCAGGCAACACTTGCGCGCTGAAAGGAAAATCATAAATCCTTGCGCCTTCCTCCATAAACAAAGGATGAAAATCCTAAGTTAAACACTTCCGCTTAATAATACCCAGACTTGGGTATTATTTACTCAACTGGTGCCACATGATAAGGAGTCACACCAGATTATGGCAATAACCTTCTAGAAGGCTCAATCGTGCACCACCTGACGGTTATAACCGTCTGGGACACATGTCATCATCTCAGGCTTCCCTGAAATCACGATGATGGCATGGAATTGAAGGAAAACCTCCACTTGCCCACTTTCCACGTGGCGATCCCCCAGCCGTGGATCTGAATAGCGATCCGTGTGCACTCACGTCAGATTAACAAGATTAACGGAAGGAAAAGTAACCGCTTACGGGGTTAGCATCTTCCGTTAATATTTCATCAACAAGTTTTCCCGCCCAAATTACCGGTTATAAATATGAGAATAATTCAGGTATGAACTTCAAGTTACACACACTTCGTCAATACTTCTTCTTCTTCATAAACACATACTTATTCTCATGTCGGAGTTGGGTCACGGAGAAAACCTCCATTTTCCCCATGACAAGGCTAACGGTGTTCTGTTTTGCAGTGTTCACCGGAGAAGAAGATCTATCCCTTCGAATCAAACGAGAGAGAACCACCCTTTTTATGCAGAACCTAACCCCCTAGATAATTTGATTCCGGTCATTTATCTAGTGTTTCTTCAGCTATCTTGTAAGCTTTTACCCTCAAATCTTCTTCAATCTTCATCTTTAATCACTTCTACTCCATCTTCTCCATCAAAATCACACACACCTTAACTATTTCTCAAAAACACAGATTGTAGACCTTCCGAAGGTGGTTTTCACTCGTTTTGCTTTGGCAAACTGTTGTGGAGCACCATTAAATCGAGATTGGTCTAAGATCTAAAGAGTTTTCACACTTTTAACTTAGTTATGAAAGATTTCAACATTTTTCTCCTTGTTTTGAACTTTCTTCAGTTTTATACAAAACATTGGTGAAATCAGACTCGGACAGACTCTCGACTCATTCCTTAGTCGAGAGTCGGCTTGAAAACTGATTTCCACCAAAGAGATGGACCAATTAACGGGTCAAATATGAATGTTCATTAGAAACAGCACGTTTGTCCGAAAGGGTTGAGCCCATCCGGCCAAATGAACTGGGTTTGGTGTACATTCCGTTGTTTGATACGTCATCATGCTGTCTCCGTTAACTCGAAACGTTTACTTGTAAAATCTTATAAAACTTCGAACACAGACCATCCACTCGAATGGCCATCCGTCCAGATGATCTGACCATGATAATAATCATTGTTTACTTTTGTTAGAAAACTTTGATCAAAACTTCGAAAATTTTATCAGTTCACAAACAAACACGGACTAACTGAATGACCATCCGTTCAAATGGTTATCCGTCCGAATGACCATCTGTCCGGATGATCATCCGTCCGGATGGAACCCATCCGCTCGGATAGCCTGTTGAACACTTAACTCGTTTTCACACTATTCGACACTTTGTTCCCGACCGGGTCAGCACTTAGAGGACTTATATCTGTTCCCGCACGCAGGCTGATCCAGCGCTCCCTTCGATCCAACCAGACTGTGTTTAGGTTCTAAGCACCCACTGTGAGTATACTCGATCCCCTTTTGTTTTACACACTTTGGGATGCAACATGTATTCTATATAAACACACGACACTTGAAACTTGTTTGTAAACATGCTCTATCCACTATTATACATGAAAATATGATACTTGTGAGTCTTATACGCTATGTGAATGTTGAATCTTATGTATAGCCTACCTTGACAATTATAGCGCTATAGGTTTAACGCACCGCCCTTGAGTCTTAGGGTAATGTTAAGTTTGATTCTTTTACCTCCTCTTTGTGGCGACGATGTAGGAAAGGCACAGTTAACTCGTTGGAAACTTAGGTTAACATATTGATTACGTTAGCTAGCATGTTGAAACTTGTAATATGTTATTCATATTGGATATGAGAAATTCACATTTTAAACTTTTTATGTTATGTATTAAACTTGTATACTCGCCAACATTTTGTTGATTCATTTTAATACATGTTGCAGGTTGATAAGTTTGGACGTTGAAGAATCAAGCTAGGGTGACTTTAGATACACACCTTTGGAAAATAATATTTTAAAAAATGTTCTAATATTTGGGATGTTTGATACAATTTTGACCGTGTTTGGTTTGTATGACAATTTAGCTTTAAATTATGAAATTTTGATTAATCTATATTGTCACAAGTAGCGTTATGATGCTTTGTGTTGGGGTGTGACAGATTGGTATCAGAGCCATAACTATAGGGAATTAGGAAAAGTAGGAACACTTTTACCTAATCTATAGTTTAGGAACATTCTCACTATGTGTTCTTTAAAACTACTTGCATTCTCTCTTAATTGCTTCTATCTATTCTCTTTGGTCTTTTAATATACATGCCTTTCCTAAGGCTAACACAATACACACTTGGATGATTTGAAGACACTCTTGTAACACAATCGAAACGACTCATCAAAATAGGGGTGATTCCCGCCTTTGATGACAACTTTCATTCAGCTATACTTGTATTTTTGCATGAAATTTACCCTCAAGTTAGGAGTGATATCCAAACCTTGAAGGAAACATCCATCTCATATTCTAGTGGTCTTATCTTTTGATAAGTACCAACAATATTAGGGTACGATGTTACCAAGTTAGAGGTGAAACTCGCATCTTGATAACTAGTCCCACTCTTTGATTTTCAAGCTCGCCAAAGTTTCGAATTTTCCCAATCGATTAAGGATGTGTAGTAACTAGAAGGACAAATATCGTTAGTCGTTTATCGATGAGAGTATTTGTCTTCTAGGCCAAAGCACGTTTTCTTAATTCGAAAAGGAGCTTCGATTCACTTTGGAATAGTCGACGTTTCTCTACCCGAAATAATCCTATGTTTTATGAGCCTCTCTTTTGTGTTATCTCGATTATTATGTGGTTTTATACTTATTTCGCTCGTTTCAAAATCGTTACACACTTCGCACGTATCTTCACAATCTAAAACAATAATAATCTCTCGTGAACAAATTAAATTTATGATGCTTTCTTTATTCTATGTGATACAATGTGAAAACTTGTTATGCTATGTGAAACATATGCACTATGTGATACTATTTGAAACACTTATGAGCTATGTGATGTACTCTTTAATACGAATTAATTTAACAAAAACATTATGATCGAGTCTCATCCAATCCTTGTTCTGAATCTTTAGATGTCTTAGAGCTGTCTTTCCAACCCTCACAAGAGGTCTAAGGCTAACACTCAGAAGAAAATGATGTCCTTCATGGCTGATCAGATCGCGCGTATTGTTCCCAAGATTGTCACCGAAATTCAGGGATCAGACACTCCTCCCTCCTCTGTTGACTCGAAAGCGGTCCAACCTAAGCCTGTGAGCTTCAACTACAAACACTTTGTCTCCTGCAACCCTAAGCCTTTCACGGGCAGCGATGGGATGACCTGCTGGAATGGTTCGACAACATTGAAGTTACTTTCATCAACAGTGAGTGCCCAGAACATCTCAAGAATAGGAGTGCTATTGGTGTTTTCCATGGCAGAGCTTTGGAATGGTGGACCAATGAGAGGAACATCCGCTCCAATGATGAAGCCTATGCTTTACCGTGGGCCGAGGTTAGGGAACTGATGATGCTCGAATTCTGCCCTCCTCATGAGCAGCAGAAGCTCGAGGACGAATTTTGGCATATGAAACAAGTTGGTGATGACAATCTGGCCTATACCACCTATTTCAAGCAACTCAGCATAATCGTACCTCATTTGGTGTCTACTCCCAAACTCATGATCATGAAGTACATTCATGGGTTACCCTCTGCTATGCATGACGCCATTGAAGCAACACAGCTCGAATCCATCAAAGAAGTTTATCAACTTGCAACTAGTCTGAACAACAACCGAGTTCGTGATAAACAGTTTGGCACAGCTGCCCCCTCGAAACCAGCTAACCAGATCACCCAGCAATGGTGGCAAGGGTAAGAAACGAAAGTCTCAAAACTCTGGCTGCAATGCGATTGTACCTGCTGCAAATCCAAACCCTGCTTCTCCTGATAACACAAAGAAGTCATACACCGGGGTTCATCCTAAGTGTGATACCTGTCACTATCATGCAACCATTATGGTCACACAGCTCCTTACTACCGCCAGACCAACCAAGTTCAGCAAGCACCCCAGAACCCCAAACCAGTGAACAACGCTCGAGCCTGCCACAAGTGTGGTGATACCACTCATCTCCGTCCTCAATGCCCTCAGTTGAATCAAGAGCAGCCATAGCAGCAAGCCCCGTGAGGATGCACGTTCAACATCAACACCAAGCAAGCTCAGAACGACAATGACATCGTTAATGGTACGTTTCTCATTAATAATCTTTACGCTATGATCCTATTTGATACTGGTGTGGACAAAAGCTTTACGTCTGTTGAATTTGAATCTTTGTTAAACTGTGCACACTCTAAACTACCTAAGTCGTTCTCAGTCGAGATTGCCGATGGTAAGTCTATTTTAGTCGACTTTATTCTCTGTGATTGCCTCCTGACTCTTAATGATCACATTTTCACTATTGACCTCATACGCATGCAACTGGGTAACTTCGATATCATAGTAGGCATGGATTAGTTACGTATGAACAATGCTGAAATCGCTTGTCACGAGAAGTATGTTCGTTTACCTCTCCCGTCTAGTGATACTTTACACGTTTATGGAGACCGGCCTTCGAGAGGACTGAAATTGATGTCATGCACTCAAGCGAATAAATGCTTATGTAAATAGTACTTTGCCTTTTTAGCCCACGTAGTGGAAGAAAAGGGCAAGGGAAAGAGCGTAAGTGATGTTCCAGTAGTGTGTGATTTCCCTGACATCTTTCCTGAAGATCTTCCTGGTCTTCCTCCACCTTGATCTGTCGATTTTCGCATTGATCTCGTACCTGGTTCGACTCCTGTTGCTAAGGCTCCCTACCGACTTGCACCCTCTGAGATGCAAGAGTTATCTAGTCAACTGCAAGAACTACTCGACAAGGGTTCTATACATCCAAGTGCCTCACCTTGGGGTACTCCTGTGCTATTCGTCAAGAAGAAAGATGGCTCATTTCGCATGTGCATCGACTACCGAGAACTTAACAAACTCACCGTCAAAAATCGTTATCCTCTCCCCCGCATCCATGATCTATTTGACCAACTACAACGCGCAAGTTGCTTCTCTAAAATCGACCTTCGATCTGGTTATCATCACCTCCGTGTTCTTGAAGAAGACATCCCTAAAACCACCTTTCGCACCTGTTATGGACACTACGAGTTCGTGGTTATGCCTTTAGGCTTGATCAACGCACCCGCTATGTTCATGGACCTTATGAATCGTGTTTGTAAACCTTACTTGGATCGTTTTGTAATAGTCTTTATTGATGATATTCTTATTTATTCAAAATCCCAAGCTGATCATGAACGACATTTACGCCTCATGTTAGAACTACTATGTGGTGAATGCTTATACGCAAAGTTTTCTAAGTGTGAATTCTGGATTAAAGAAGTACAATTTCTCGGGCACGTTGTTAGCAAGCAAGGAATCCATGTTGACCGTTCCAAAATTGAAGCAGTGAAGAATTGGATCACGCCTAAATCTGCATCTGAGATTTGTTCCTTCTTGGGATTGGTGGGTTATTAATGTTGATTCATCTCGAACTTTTCAAAGATCGCTGTTCCTCTCACTTCGCTAACTCAGAAAGAAAGACCTTTTGCTTAGGGTCCTAAGCAAGAGGAATCTTTTTAAACTCTTAAGAATCTGCTTTGTAACGCTCCTATACTTTCTCTCCCTGATGGGAATGATGATTTCGTGGTATATTGCGATGCCTCGAACCGTGGTCTTGGTTGCGTTCTTATGCAACAGGAAAAGGCCATCGCTTATGCCTCCCGACAGCTCAAAATACATGAGAAAAACTATACTACCCACGATCTTGAGCTGGGCGCAGTTGTTTTTGCATTAAAGATTTAGCGACACTACCTATATGGTACTAAGTGTGTGGTTTTCACTGACCATAAGAGCCTGCAACACATCTTTAACCAAAAGGAACTGAATATGCGTCAGCGACGATGGGTGGAATTGCTTAACGACTACGATTGCGAGATTCGCTACCATCTTGGAAAAGCAAATGTCGTTGCCGATGCTCTTAGTCATAAGACTCATGTTAGTAGCATCCACTGTTTTCAGATCACTAGCGATCTCCATGCTTGTATTCGTGAAGCTCAATACTCGTCAGCCAACAAAGGTAGTCTGATCGTTGAAATACGAGGTGCTTCAATAGACCAACTTGTGATGATGTCTGATGGACTTCAATACTATCTCGATCGCATCTGGGTGCCAAATCACGAAAATCTTCATGAGCTCATTATGAATGAGGCTCACAAATCCCGATACTCTATTCATCCTGGTGCTGATAAGATGTACCATGACTTGCGTACGTCCTATTGGTGGCCTGGTATGAAAAAGGAAATCCCCGCTTACGTCTCGAAATGTCACACTTGCTCAAAGGTCAAAGCTGAGCATCAGCATCCTTCAGGTCTTCTTGAACAACCCGAAATCCCTATTTGGAAATGGGATGGCATTGCTATGGACTTCATAACTAAACTCCCTCGAACACCTTCCGATCATGATAGTATATGGGTAATCATCGACCGTTTTACCAAAACAGCTCACTTCCTTCCTATTCATGAAGACTTCAAAGTGGAGAAACTTGCTCGGATTTACACTAATGAAATCATATGTCGTCATGGTATACCCATTGACATCATCTCTGACCGTGATGGTCGTTTCACTTTGCGTCTTTGGCAAACCTTTCAGTCCGCTATGGGTTCTCGCTTGAATCTTAGTACAACCTTTCATCCTCAAACGGATGGATAGACTGAACGTACTATCCAAACCCTAGAGGACATTCTCCGTTCTTGTGTTATCGACTTTGGTGGTAACTGGGATGTACATTTACCATTGATCGAGTTCTCGTACAACAACAACTACCATTCTAGTATTCAGATGGCTCCTTTCGAAGCTTTATACTGTCGCAAGTGCTAATCTCCCATTAGTTGGCATGAGATTGGTGACAAACAACTTACTGGCCCTGAGCTCATTCAAGAGACGACATATAAGATCCTTCAAATCCGCGACAACTTGCTCAAGGCTAGAAGTAGACAAAAGAGCTATGCTGACAAAAGGCGTAAGCCTCTGGAATTCAATGTTAGAGACCACGTTCTACTTAAGGTATCTCCCTAGAAAGGAGTGATACATTTTGGTAAAAAGGGAAAGCTTGCCCCTAGCTATGTGGGTCCTTTCAAGATACTCGAAAGGATTGGCAAGGTGGCTTACCGCCTTGATTTACCTCAAGAGCTTAGCAACGTACATCCAATGTTCCATGTCTCTAATATCAGGAAGTGCTTAGCAGATGAGGAACTTCAAGTTCCCATCGAAGACTTGCAAATAAACGAGACTCTTCACTTTGTGGAGAAACCGGTCGAAATCATGGACCGAGGTACCAAGCGGCTAAGGCGCAGCAAAATTTCCATAGTTAAGGTTCGATGGGAAGGAAAGCATGTCACCGAATTCACTTGGGAACTCGAGAGTGAAATGAAAGCCAAGTATCCACAGCTCTTTGTTCAGTCTTCCTCTTAGATTTCAGGGACGAAATCTCCTAAAGCAGAGGAGACTGTAACGACCTGCGTTTCGATACTATTTTATTATTAGCAAGTCTTCCCACATTTCCTATCCGTTGATGCTTTTACTTTCATGTATCTTGCCTTTGAGACTTCTGTAACTCGAGAAAACCGATCATAATGAAAATGAGGCTATTTTAATCATAATTGTGTTAAACTATGTGCAAACTATTACTCTATGTGATGCTTCTTATATATGAACGATATGTTTATCCAGATTCTTGACTCTTTGATATGCTTTGACACTTAATGAACGAGAAAATAATTTAGAAACGAACCCGAAACATGAAGTTACTCTATTATTTATTCTATTTGGAAGCCTAAATGAATAATAATAATAATACTATATGTAATGGCTACTCACAATAATACGCAACGCAACACTTAACCTCGCTCGCCAACGAAACAAAGTTAGAAAACTAACAAACGCAAACCTGGCCGTCCGAATGGCCATCCGCCCGGATGACCATCCGGACACTGCCACTCGCCACCTCCTTAACTCTCGCCATCCGAACGTAACCATTCGACTAGACCTGTCGCTATCACCTATAATTTTCACCTTTCACCTCTGCCCATTCGCTCTCAAGTTCCAGACGCCATTCAAGGCCATCTTGTAAGCTTTTACCCTCAAATCTTCTTCAATCTTCATCTTTAATCACTTCTACTCCATCTTCTCCATCAAAATCACACACACACCTTAACTTTTTCTCAAGACACTGATTTTAGAAACTCCGAAGGGGGTTTTCACTTGTTTTGCTTAGGCAAACTGTTGTGGAGCACCATTAAATCGAGATTGGTCTAAGATCTAAAGAGTTTTCACACTTTTAACTTAGTTATGAAAGATTTTAGTATTTGTCTCCTTGTTTAGAAGTTTTCTTCAGTTTTATACAAAACATTGGTGAAATCGGACTCGGACAGACTGTCGACTCGTTCCTTAGTCGAGAGTCGGCTTGAAAACTGATTTCCACCAAAGAGATGGACCGATTAACGGGTCAAATATGAATGTTCATCAGAAACAGTGCGTTTGTCTGAAAGGGTTGAGCCCATCCAACCGAATGAACTGGGTTTTGTGTATATTCCGTTGTTTGATATGTCATCATGTCGTCTCCGTTAACTCGAAACGTTTACTTGTAAAATTTTACAAAACTTCAAACACAGACCATCCACTTGAATGGTCTTCCGTCTGGATGATTTGAGCATGATAATAATCGTTGTTTACTTTTGTTAGAACACTTTCATCAAAACTTCGAAAATTTTATCAGTTCACAAACAAACACGGACTAACCGAATGACCATCCGTTCGAATGGTCATCCGTCCGAATGGCCATAGTCTCGAATGGCCATCCGTCCGAATGACCATCTGTCCAGATGGAACCCATCCGCTCGGATAGCCTGTTGAACACATAACTCATTTTCGCACTATTCGGCACTCTGTTCCCGACCGGGACAGCACTTAGGGGACTTATACTATTTATGCTATGTATTAAACTTGTATACTCGCCAACATTTTGTTTATTTATTTTAATACATGTTGCAGGTTGATAAGTTTGGACGTTGAAGAATCAAGCTAGAGTGACTTTAGATACACACCTTAGGAAAAACAATGTTTTGAAAAATGTTTGAATATTTGGGATGTTTGATACAATTTTGACCGTGTTTGGTTTGTATGACAATTTAGCTTCAAATTATGAAATTTTGATTATTCTATATTGTCATAAGTAGCGTTATGATGCCTTGAGCGATTTGTTCATCCCGCCCCAATGTTTCCGCCATCGGTTGGGGTGTGACACATCCCTGTGTCAATTCAGTTGATAGAGTTGAGACAAGACTTTAAACTTCTCACAGAGAAAACCCTCGATGGATCCAACGACCACAACCACTTGTCATCAACAATAAATACTAGCCCAGACCTAAGAATTGTGGATAGGAGACCAAGCTCCTTGATTTCGTGAGACTGAGGATACCTGATCTAGTGATGGCTCATCAATCCCATTCCATTGGCCACATAAAATCAATAAGCCACTAAAGCTTGCCTATTCTGCTCCAACAAGAATAAATTTGGAAATTTGATGGACAACAGAGTTTCACTTATCCAGCAGTAAAACCACAACATAATATCATTCCCTATACTTGGACTGCCATGAAAAAAGCTAGCTAAGTCTATACCCAACATATAAAACTCCGTAGAAATTTTAAAAGCCCATTTCCTCATACCCGATGTTGAAATTTTAGTAGGAATAATACTCCATGACCTAGCATTTTGATGAAGACTCCATATCACCTTTCTCGACAATGCATTATTTTCAACCTTGAACCTCCACCACCAGTTTGCAAGTATCGGCATCGCCATATTTGTTTCCTGGAGCGAGCCAAGACCCAACCCACCATATTCCTTTGGACTAATAATACACTTCCAAGCTTCCTCCAACTGATCTTAGGATGGGTCGGGCCACCCCCCCCCCCCCAAATGTAGTTTTTACGTAAATGTTCCTCCTTAATGACTAGTCTAGGAGATTTGAAAAGGGAAAAGAAATAGGTGGGAATCGAGTTTAAAACTGAATGGGTTAAAGTAATCCAACCACCATATGAGAGGGAATTTGCTTTCCATATAAATAAGCATTTCCTATATATCCACAACCGTCTTCCTATGCTTTGTCAAATTCATATTTGCCCCAACTAACAAACCCAAGTATTTAAAAGAAAAGATTCCCATCTTACACCTCAGGATATCGGCAACCACTTGTAATTGGCCACCGTCTACACCCATCCCGAACACTTTACTATTTGCCAAGTTACCCGTAATCTTAATACCAAATACAAGCACCGTATATTCTCCCAAAATTAAGTGCATTGAGAATAGACTAGTCACCCACGAACACAACATCATTAGCAAAATTAGAAAGTTTTGGGCTGTGAGGGGAGCAGGAAGACCCATGGTACACCCCAATGGAACACGTCTACTTAATAAACCCTGCCAAAGTTTCTATGTCAATAATTAACAAGAAAGGCTACAGGGGCCATATTGCCCAGGTCCCCTAAAGCAAGGAAACTCTTAAGTGGGAGACCCATTAACAAAGACAGGTCCCTGAGCAGTAGTGACTATAGCCATAATCCACTGTCTCCATAAAGGTGTCATAGGTCTTTTTAGTGTCCACTTTAAACAACATACCAGTTCTCTTTAATTGCTTTAGCCAAGAAATAACATCATAGAGGAGGAGGGATCAATCCTAGATGCTCATATCACTAGATGGATCAAGAAGATGGAGTCTGTTATGGAAATCAGTGGTTGTGCTGCTGATCAAAGGGTTAGGTATATTTCTTTTTCATTTCTTGATGAAGCTTTATCCTGGTGGAATGCACAAGTTCAGATATTGGGTGAAGACGCTGCCTACGGTCTTACCTAGAATGAACTGAAAGAGATGCTTCTGAAGCAATACTGCCCGCGTAGTGAGATACAGAAGATTGAGACTGACTTCTGAAATTTGACCATGGAAGGACTGAACGTCAGAGCTTATACGTCTCGGTTCAATGATTTAGCTAGGTTGGTTCCACGGAT
Source organism: Helianthus tuberosus (assembly GCA_030545235.1). Classification (NCBI taxonomy): domain Eukaryota; kingdom Viridiplantae; phylum Streptophyta; class Magnoliopsida; order Asterales; family Asteraceae; genus Helianthus; species Helianthus tuberosus. The sequence continues at coordinate 107,228,096 of CM060383.1, forward strand.
GGTCACTCCTGATTACGTTATGATAGAGAGGTATATTTGGGGGCTAGCGCCACGGATTCGTAGTATGGTCACATCAACGAAACCCACTACCTATCTGGAAGCTACTACTCTGGCGAAATCATTAGCGGATTATGCTGCTCGCAAAAGAAGCCTTAACAAGAAGGAGGAGACTGGGAAGTCGTCAGGAAAAGCCAATGCAGATGGGAAATCTGACCGATCTGCGCATTCTGAGCCTATATCTGGAGATTCGCGGAAGCGAAAGTCTGAGAGCTCGAAAAAGGATTCCGATGAGAAGCGTGAGAAGAAACGCGGTTCGGGGAAGGCATATGTGGCTAACTCTAGTGGTTCGGGAAAGGATGCTCCAAGAAATCATGTTCATCTTATCATCAAATCATCATATCATCAAATGCATGTAGAAATTTTTCACATTTATGAACATGCAAACAAAACTCAAAATTTCAACATATACATATATCTACACTTTAAATTTTTAACATTTTCACATAATCATTTCAAATCACAAGAACTTTCATAAAAACATTATTGATTAAACATGCATCAATCTTTCAAGAATTATCCAACAATCAAAACACAATTTCTAACCTACACATATAAACATTTTCGACCATATATATGTATCCACACATATCACCACTTTTTATTTGATTAAAACCATTTTCTTGTTTAGTATTTCAAGTTTCTGAAGAAATCCAAGTATTTGAGTAACTTTCCATCATCATTATAAAAATGCAAGAACATAATTTTTAAAGTAAGTTTATGCCTTTAAGAAATTTAGTGGGTTTTGATGAGATTTTTGATGGTATGGAGCTTGCACTTCCTTGGAATCACTTGGAAACTCCTTTGGATTTTTAAACACCTTTGAAAACTCTTTGGAATGGCCATGATTCTTCAAGAAATCAACAAAACTTAAAAATGGAAGAATGTGGAGGTGGGTTACAATTTTGATGAGAGAGAGAGTGGAAGAATTTTGTGAATCCTTGAATTTTGTCATGGATGCATGTAATATGTTTGGTGTTGTAGAGAATTTTGGACACTTGGCACACTAGTGGAAAAGGTGGCAAAAATGGATTTCTTTGGTCGACACATGCACCCCCACATAAACACCTACATGCACTTTTACATATATATATATATATATATATATTCGTGAATGCTTATGTATTAAGCAAGTGTTATTAGGCAAAAATAATATAAAATATGTTTCTCATTATGATCAAGTCAGGATTGAAATATAAATACGAATTAAAATAAAATAGAAAAAGATTGAAAAATACAGAACGTTACGTATAAATTTTGTCCCCCCATGTGATATTACACCAGATCTACAGACTCACTAAATCGGTTAAAGTAAGACGCATTAATAATTTAATACTGATAAACTCAGTATTTTCCCTTTTAACTTGGCCGTCACATCATTAAAATCACCCATAAAAACCCAAAAATCCAGAAAGGAGTTTTTTTACGGTAATCATATCTCTCCAAAGAGACCTCCTAGAAACCAAATACACATTGACGACGTTGTGTGTCTCTCCAGAATCCCAATGGTCCCAAAGACGACTAGAAAGTTTGATGCTTAGTGACATCAATCTTCCAGAACGATAACAACTCCCCCCTAACCGCCCCACAACATCAATTTCATCAACCTCAAAGTAGGATCTTTGATTCCGTAGTTGACAACAAATGAAACCCATGTGTCGTTTTTACACCATGAACCAATCTACCTTTCTAGGGTCACCGCCACCTCAATTTGATGAAAAGAAAATTCATTGAGGAACATTTGCTTCACCTTCACCAATAATTAAAGCAATGACTTGGTTCTAGAAACCATTTAGCTGATATGCTACCTAGGTTCTGACCTTGATCATTTCAATTGATTCAACTTGAACTTAAGAACCATCCAGCTAACTACAGTTATTAGTGTCACCTGACGGCTCTGTACTGGCATCTACCTCCGCCTAATTAACCCCTGGGTCTATTGAAACCTACCAAACTGGTCCCGAGTGACTTATTGACATCGTCCCTGTATTTTCCATATATTGGTTCAAATTGTAGACAAAATGTGGACCTCAGATGATGACCCATATAACTCCACTGAATGATTTAGATCCAGAAAGGGATCCAAACCCGACTCATGAAAAGAAGCCCTACCCCCTTTATTTGCCCGATTTTCATTGGCCTAAATTGGGTTGCGGTTATCCCTAGGCCTTTTGCGTGACCCAACACTAGCGTCAGGGCCCACCTCCTTGTTAAGCCCAACAGAGAAAGGGTCCCCATTATCAAGTCTTTTAGCATGTGTTGCATTAAATGGTTTTGTAGTCCCACCAAAAGACTTTTACCTTGTTAAGCCCAATGGAAAGGGGGAGTCCAATATGCACTTGTACCTGTTGAGAGCACTTAATACCCACCCACCCGGAACTAAATACTCACATTACAGAAAAAGGCTACTCACAAAAAGAAGTATTGTACCATAAGACACAAGATTACCAACATTATACAATAACACTTCAAAGTCCCCATAAAACTTTATACACATCAAACTCACGATTTATATTGTACCTATACTATTTATGGTACCAATACGACAATGAACCACACTCACACCAAGTATAGATATCCTTTAAGTCCCCCACCAAATGTTTGTGAAGTAATCAATTTGTTGATTCATTATTTAGCAAGTTGATATGCCGCATTTTTAAGAGTTACTACTCTGTTCAAAAGAAACGCATACTACACGAACATTTCGGTTTCAGTTTTACCATAAAACCAAACCGAACCGTGCACACCCCTATTATTTGAAATCAGGCCCTTGATCAAACACAAAAAAACACTAGATTAAACAAACTACTCAACTCTTTTATTAATTTATCAATGAAAGTACACTAATTACAATGACCCTAACTCTCTGTTTATACTAAAAATCATTCTAGTCCTAACCAAACTCAAACTCTATTTAATTAAATAAAGTAACCAACTAGATAAACCTATCTAATAAAACCACTAATTTAAATATACATGACATAATAAATAATTCACCATAATATTTATACCTCGTTTTGATATATATCTTCTTAATTCAAGATTAACGTATTCATTCTCCCCCTTAATCTTGACTTTGACCAACTTCATATCCGCACAATTATCGACAAATTCAATCCTTGATCAATCTCAATTTCCCTCTTCCCGGGTCACCAGAACCTCTCTGTTCTTGACCACCGATCAAAGAAAAAAAACAAGCCCCCCCCACTTATACTATTTTCTTCTTTCCTTGCTAGACGCGACAAGATTCAAAGCCTCCCCATTTGATGAATCTTCTTCCGTCCGCCTATTGATGTGCGTAGTGCGTTATATGTTTTTATATATATTTTTAGCCCTTTTTTACACTTTAGTCAAGTTTTAAATTTATAAAACACGATATTTTACTAACACTAAACACACATATGGGCAAATGCACCCATCGTGAGCGAAGTATAGCGTTGGTAAGATACCGAGGTCGTCCAAGGACATAAGAGCTTTTAGTACCGATTTATCCTCAACGTCTAATCAAATCAAAATTTTAGAAAGAGGTTTAAACATGAAAATAAAAACAAAAAAAATGCTGAAAATAAAAATTAAAAATAAAAACAGATAGACAAAATGAATCACTTGGATCCGACTCGCCTTTAGTGTAACCTTTGATTATTTCCGCACTTTTGAACTTTTTAAGAGATTATCTTAGTTATAGTAGTAGGCCCCTCTTTTGAAGGTGACGTTACCCTCAACCCAGTAGTTTGAGTCAGCAAGGATACAATCCTAAAGGGTTGGATTATTGAAATATAATTAATTAAGTTATTAATGCGTAATGTGGTAGGCCCCTCTTTTGAAGGTGACGTTACCCTCGGCTAAGTAGTTTGAGTCAGCAGGGATACAATCCTAAGTAGCCGGGTTAATGTTTTAATAGTAGTTTAAATATGAGGGGATCAAGAAATTCGAACCCCCGCCATCCAATACTAGTGGGTATTGAAGGAGGTCCTACTAAGCTTGACCCAGGTCCTTGCAAGATCTATACACTGAACAAGGCAAGACGCTTACCAAACCATTCCCTTAACCCCCGACCAGGTAGCCAACATATCTCCATATAGACCGTGGAGATAGGAATGGTGTAAGTCTTTTATTTTATATAGACAGTAAAATAACGCCAAGACACCACGGACAAATGATAAGGAAGTTTCACCTTCAACATAAGAAACTAGTTATTAAAGTCATTAATACATAACCAAAAAAAAGTGCGAAAAGATTAAAAATAAAAAGTATTACACTAAATGCTTGTCTTCACCAAGTGATGTAAGAGAGTTTGGCAAACATGACCTTTGATTATCAAGAACTCTTACTATCAATCTTGGATCCCGAGACTACTACACACACTCTATGATGGATGATGGTGGTGGATGTGGGTTGTGATGGTGGTGGTGGGCGGGTGAAGTGTGATAGAGGTGGTTTGCCAAGGGATGCCTTTGAAGTGAACCAAGCACCTCTATTTATAGCCTGCACAGAAACCCGGACACGGCCCCGTGTCCATTGGGCATGGCCCTGTGTCCATCCATCTTCTCTTTCTTCATTAAATGCAGTTTGTATGCATTACTTGACCACGCCCCCGTGTCTGCTGGGCACGGCCCTGTGTGCAGAAGCATATCTGTACTATCAAGATTTGCTTGGATTCTGCGAATCTTTGCGTTGACCACGGCCCCGTGTCCGCTGGGCACGCCCCCGTGTTGGGAAATAGAAGCTTCTACAACTTTGTCTTTTCGGCAGACACTTGGGCACGCCCCCGTGTTGAATGAGCACGGGGCGTGTTCAGCCTTCTGGTCACTTATTTTTGCTTGGGAAGATGCTATTGAGGGGTCGGGCATGCCACGTTTATTCCTTTTCTTGTATTATTGTTAGATTTGGCTGTATTTTTGCTTCTTTTGTTCATTTAAGCTCATTTAACCCTGTTAATACAAAAGGAAGACAAAAACACACTTTTTCAAACATTAGTACTAAAAAAAGGTTAGTTTTATGCCTCATTTGATGTAATTTATATGTTGCATTTTACACACATCACCAATCCTCAAATTCTGATCGGATACTTCTGCCAAAAAGAATCAATCTACACCGGTTTTTCCATTCTTATCCTTGGCTGGAAGGACAAGGTCTTGATATTTCCAGGAATGAAAGTTTCTAATGCTATGAAGTTTATCACCACTGAAATGAACTGAACTGATCACCTGTCACTACCGTCATCCCAACGGTACTCCCCATGACACCCGCTGACCGAAACAACCGTTCGCTTTAATATATGTAAAACAATATGAACTTTTCTTTTATCGTATTTTTTTCACCATGTTAGATTCCTCCTTGATATGCCTCCCCGCAAAAATCAACCCACCAACAAAGGTAACAACCACATGTTATTCCGTTGTTGGTCTCCATTTTGGTTGTCAATTGGTCGATTATTCTGGCCTCATCTACGACCTCGTCCTCGACCACGACCACGACCATGTTGATCTGAACCGCGTCCTCGGCCTCCCTAACCTTTTCTTTCTTGAGTTAGGTTGTGATTTTTATTACTACTCTCGGCTTTAGGAAACAACAAGTAACCCGCTTTGTCAGCAACAACCTCATGCCCTTTTATTCGTTCCTCGAAGACCTTTAAGCGCCTATGCAATCTTCGAAACTCATTGTGTTAGATCCGCAATCTGCTCAATAGTAGCTACGATGGCTATGAATTTCGGTGGCATACTATCGAGCAGGTTTCTTACCACCGTAACATCTTCTAAAATCATTCCTAGTGCATTAAACTTGCTCACATACTCCGATATCTTTCCTACAAAGTCTTCCACTGTCTCTTTTTCAGTCATCTTTAATTGATTGAAATCCCGTCTAAGTGATGACAGATGGGCTTGTTGAACTCGGTCCGCTCCAAGAAAACGAACCCGTAATGTTTCCCAGATATCTTAATCACTCCTGGTCGTGGCTACTTGCATCAAAATATTCTCCGGTAACGCTTGATAGATTATCGCTCGAGCCATCTTGTTTTTCTTTTCATCCACCGCGTCACCGGTAACATGGTAGATAGCTTCCCATAAACCCTGAGCGTCAAGGTTTGCTTCCATCATTACGGTCCACTTGTTGTAGTTCGAAGTCGTTAATTTTGGACAAGTTAAGGTTGCCGTACTTGGTTCCCTTTGATGGATGATGATTTGTTGTGGTGCCCCGTGTCACACCCCAAAAACGTCGCAGCGGAAATACAAACATGGCGGGGATGGAGGTTGGTACCCATAAATATCATAGTAGACGATGCATTATTTATTTTGGACACAGGCTTATTTTAAGCGTGACTTTAGAGTTTAAAGTTCGAATACAGTCCATAGTTACAAAATAGTTGTCTTGATCCGTTTGGATCCAAATACACACGGTCCCAATTTAGTTTTAAAAGTTGTCCAAAACATTTTTAAACACGACAAGCATCACTACCACAAGATATGCCAAAATCCCGAAGCCGAACTCATGTACCTGAAGAACACGTAAAAATCAAGTGTCAACACAATGGAGGGTGAGTTCACATATCAAATTCGTAACAATTTGTTTAAGGAAAAAATTTCTTAATATAGAATTTTAAAATTTTAAAAATGTCCATATTTGCTTAAGAAAGTCAATTTTATTTCCTTTATAAAATTCCATGGTATAATTATCCGAAATAAGCTCAGCGAGCATATTTCTGATGGAAACTTATACCCACGGTTTTCAATATTAAATTCAGTCATACTTTCGGTTTCGTAAGTTTGCAAGACGTTTCGAGCTATAAATTATGATTGAGGTTCTAATCAATACTAGACAATTAAAGAATATCAATTCGCCACTGCGTGGACCGGAGCTACATGTCACGACGGGGTAGTCAACCCGATAGATCTATGAACAATTCCACGCGTACTTTACTTATATGATTAAACATTGTGGCATGGATATTTCCCTTATGCCTCCCTAATTCATTAATATATATAACCTACTAAATAACAATTTAATATCCTATGTTGTACAAATTTCCACTGCCCCCCTGTAACACCTCGCAAAACTCATGCCCAATATAATAAAGACATGTGTCATGAACCTTAAACGTGTTATAAACCTGGATCAAGTTAAAAGATATATGGAGGGATTTAAAAGTGTCAACATGTTAATTATTACCTCTGAGTTACCTTTTAAGCATTTTTCAAACTTTTGTAAAATATAAATACATTCTCATGAATATCTGATAAGGATTTCATAAGTTTCCGGTTAAACTTTGTAATGAATAATTCAACATTCAAAGAAATGGGATCCTATGTACAATAACGACAATCCTTCATTCACATGGTTTCTTTCAAAGACTCCAAATCAATGTTAATGCATGGCAACACTTCCAAGAGCATTCAGGCCTGATCATGTGGTCCCCTTCTGCTGAAAATGACCATAGATTCGAGTTTTGAAAGGTTGCATGGTCAAATGTTAAAGTTCTCAAAGTTTTGTCTTCTGATCAGATGCTTACGGACCGCAAAGAGACCACCTTACGGACCATAAGGTGGCTTAACTGGGCGATAAAATTTGAAAAGCGGTTACGGACCATAAGGCCTAGGCTTATGGCCTGTAAGGACTGTATCTAGGCAGTAAAAATGGACAACTGCGGGTTGTCTCCTTCTACACCCCTTTTCTCGAAACCAGCTGCTTGTTAACGGTTTAGAAATACCTCTAGACACCTGTATGCATCAGAATTCACCTGAGGGACACTTGCATTGATCCTAGGATCCCCAATTCACTATAAATAGAGGCTTTAGTTGAAGTTCCTCACTTGCACAATTCAATTTCACTCTCAAACTAACTTCTCTGGAGCACCTTGACTTTGAAGGAAGCTCTCTTAGTGAAAATCTTCGTGCTAAGGACTATTGTAAGTGTTCTTAGCTTCTTTAGTTAAGTTTTCATTAGCTTAATGACCGAAAGTCAAAGTTAGAGTAATTAAGCTTTGACTTATTAATCACAAACGGTCCAACCATTATTCGAATTGAAAGTGGCTATGTGTTGGTAATTATGTAGGTGTTAAACCCTTAAAAGGGCACCTTCAAATTATCACGTTATCTCAGTCAATTGTCGGGTCAAACTTATTAATAAAAAGTCAAACGGGTCAGTTTTTACAAATTAATTCATAACTGATAATGCAGAGGTTATGGAACATGTTTTAACACTTAAATAACTTGGTAAATAATATAAGAACATGTCTAGGCATGTTCAACCCGACAATTCTGAGTTTACGCTCGGTTCGGAACCGAAAGTCGCAAAAGTAGACTTTTGCTTTGACTTTCAGTTCTGACCCAATTTAGCTTAGTTTAGATATGCCTTACGGTTCCTTTAGGTACATATTACATGTTAGTATAACCCTCTGAGATTATACTATATGGTTCTTTTGAAATCTGAATCATTTGCATGTTTCCGTTAAATGCTTAAATGTTGACAATTATGCCCTTTTGATATAAAAACGAGATTTTTGAAATGTGAGAGGACAAAAACCTTTATTACTGATTTATAAGCATGTCCTAAAAATTTGACATCAGTTCATCGTCTAAAATAAGAGTTATGCACAGTATCGTAAAATGAAAGCTTTTTACTAATTAAATGGCATTTTTGGCATAGATCATATTTAAACCCAAATTTTGACACCAAACTTTCTACCCACTGATGTAATATAATATTTAGGGATTTTTGGAAAAAAAATTCGAATTTTATACTGATTATATTATTGAGCTCTAGTGTAAATTCGGTATTAACAAAATTACCCTTTTCTTTGATAAAATGTGTTTTACATAACATTTTGATACCAAACCTTTTCCTACTGATTTCATATGTTAAATAAAATATTTTAAGCTTTAGAAACTGATCAAAATCTCAGATTTACTTAAATAACCTGAAAATCGTCAAATACCGATTTTTACGCTTTTTAAACGCATAGTATGGGTTAAAACTATAATTGACACCTAAGACTTATTACCTACCGATATTATAAGTAAATATTTATACTTTAACAATAAGTAAAAGTTTTGAACTCAGATTTCCAAATTTGACTCTTATAGCATATGTGAAATGACCAAAATGCCCCTACAGTGCATAGTTTGGCCATAAAAGATAAGTTTCACATATATATGATATCTTACTGATGTAACTTGTTAAAATAAATATTTTTACTGATTTTTTTAGACCAGAACCTCAGATTGCTATTTAACCTCTTTTATAAACTTTAAAATGACCAAAATACCCTTACGGGGCTTAAATTGGTTTTAAATTCGTGTTGGGCATAATGGAAGGTATCCTACTGATATCACAACATATTCTAAGCATACTAACTTGTGGAACCTGTACATGACTCATTTGGTTACTCGTTATGCATATTCGCGTTCGGTTCGGTTTATGTAACTAGTTTGCATAAATTAACCGAAACGGGTCAAACCTTATCATTTTTACTTCAAATTCCAAAATGTGTTTAGTTTACCCACTTTGTACAAGCCTTCATACTTGTTGGGTCTAAATCACATTCTAATCCGGTTTTCATTTTATCTTGCGTTTTGAACCGTAAACCTTTCATTAAAACTAACCGGTCTAACTTAAGACTTAAATAAGACCCGTTAGTAATCTAATAGGTTATTAAAACCTTCATTCCAGATTTAGGAGCCCAGTAAAAGCTACTTGTACTTGCTATTTTTGCTCAGGTAAATACTTTTAACTTATTTTCCGTTATACGGGCCTGGGATACGGTATTATAATAATACCGTTTGGTCGGGTATGAAATTATTTGAATTGGATTGTGATTAATAAATTTACATAACCCGTTTTAATCTGTTTTGTTTGATGCAATGCCTTTGGGGGGTTAATGACCATGTCCTGGATATCCTCGGCTCATTCATTTGAAATGGCCACGGCTTAAGCACGAGGTGTAGGCATACACCTGACAGTTGCGTATGTATAAACAGTATCTCACTCTCTTGTGGGCCTATACTTGTGGTGTGTCTATTAATCTAATCCGGCTCTTCTAACCGGGTCCTGAATGGACGACAAACATATAAATATGTATACAACATTATTTTTAAATAATTGTCCCAAGTTATAAAAGAATACTTTGTGCCTTGTGCATTTAAATCAATTTTTTTAAACGTTTTCAAAAAGAGTCAGTTAATTGTATTTACCAGTGTAAACTAACGTATTTTTCAAAAAGGTTAAGTGCAGGTACTACGCGTAATGGGCTGGCTACTCCTAGTATCAAATAAAGAGTCTTGCAAGTTTTTGATGATTAAATCTGTTGAACAATATTTCTTTTTATTTTAAGATCCGCCTGTGGATCCTCTTACAATCCGTTGTGTAATATTTTATGTTACTTTCAACTCGGTTTGTATAAATTACTTTAGACTTCCATTGTGCATTAAACTGTGATTAATTGACTATGATGATATCAACTACGTCACGATACTCCCCACCGAGCCCACCGGTAATACGTGGAAATATCGGGGTGTGACAGGTTGGTATCAGAGCCAACATGGAGTGAATTAAACACTAGCCTTTTGTGTTTAATCTCAATGACACGGTTTGCACATTCCTTGACTTCCGAGTCTAGTCAAATGACTTAGGACTAATCCTAATCTTATTGTTTTCTTTTGTTGGTTTCTTTTGTTTGTTTTGGCAGGAACAAAGAAAATGCCGCCACATTTCAGAGGAAGAGGTGGAAGAGGCAAGGCGCCAATAACTGCTAGGAATGACCATGAGGTTGGGCCATCACACCGGCGTACTCCTTCGGCGACCTTTAGCTCTAGTCCCCAGGAGGATTGGAGAACTTATCTGGAGCCAGCGAGATGCTCAGTCTCCCTCAATTCCTCACCATCATATCACGATTCATTCAGGCTCCATCAGAACAACGAGTCCAACCACTCTCACCACTCCTTCATCCCGTTGCAACGGTCGAGTTCACACCGGGCCTTCCAGGACCCGACCCCATACTTCCAAAGTAGGTTCAATCCAAAGAACCAAATTCAAGAACCAGAGGGTCCAAACCCTTTGGGGCCAGCTGATCACTATCCTGAGATGCAGGATATGGAGATGGACAAAGATCCAGATCCAGAGATGCTACCAACTGGGACACCGACGCATCCCATCGAGATATCCAGCGGATCATCATTTCATGGTTCGCCTTACAGGGGCCCAGACAGTTTTGCAGAAAGATGGGCCACATACCACTGGGAGTTCACTCCCCCTTTCAACCCACCTCAACAACAGCAGTAGGATCCCTTTGAGGATTCACGTTTCCAGGCGGTCACACCACCGCCACCACCGCCGCTAGAATAGCAACTGCCTCCAGAACCACCGAGGCGAAGAAGATCAGGTGCACGGATATCCGTGCTAGGGGGTTTCCACTTCAGCACCCCCAACACTCCAGTGGCAGCCACTACCCGCCACTATATGAAGACCCGCAAATGGGTGGGCCTTCAAACCCAGCTTCTGAAGTCGACTCAGCTCCAGTCGCACCACCACCGCCCATGGGTGATGAAAACCCAATCCCTTTTTACACCGATGCAGCGGCGTATAACCCGTTCGAGCATCAGGCTTACTCGGGTTACAACTACTACAACGCCCCTGCCGTCGACCCGTACCTTGAACCGGCAAACTACAATGCTCTCCACCCTGAAGGACCATACACTGCTTCATACCAAACTGGGTACCCAGCTTATGGGTATCAATACCCACTACCTCCTCAACCTCCACAGCAGCAGCCGCCACAGATCCAACCACCGCAGCAGTAGGAAATCCTTCAACGGTTGCGTGAGGTGGAGCAACAGGTTCAGGAAGAGCGTAGGAGCTGCCGGGGCCTGCTTAAGGGTTTGGCAAACCTAATAAAGGGGAAGAAGAAGAGGGATTATTGAAAATTCCTTATTTATTTTGTTTTATAATTTTTCTTTTCAATTAAGTCCTTGTGTGGACATCTTATTTATGTACTTGGTCCCTACGTGGACTTATCTTTTATTTCTGTCCCTGCGAGGACAATATTATTTATTTAAAAGTCCCGTTTAGTGCAATTATGTACTTACTTTAATATTGGATGTTTTAATTTAAATTTCATTTGTCATTATATGTATGAATATATTATAAATAAAAAATATCACTTCCATTTTAAAATTTGATCTGCCAATAAAATATTAAAGGAAATCTTGAAGGTATAACCCAGCCCATATGTCATTTTAGACATGGCCCAGATGGTAAAACCTTTTTAAGATTTAAATCCTTGTTAACATCTGAAAAACATGTTAGCACTCCTGGCAAATGTGATTCGATAAAATCACACTAGTCATCCTTGTATTGGATTTTTCCAATTCCTTTTTCACCAAATTTAAAATATCCATTAGTAATAAAGTGCCAGCGGGCCATAATCATTATCCAATGAGACAAAAAGACAGTTGTAGTCTACGACTCCCTGTCAAGAAAAGGTAATGAACTATGTTCAAACCTTAATGCCTCGGTCTTATAAGACCATGGCTATTGAATTTTTTTAAAACTGTCCTTGTGACTAGGCCTTTTGTGCCACTCTAATATCTTTAATGATTTATAACTAGGGTTAAATTATAAAGAAAATCCTAAATAAATTAACCAATATGGTTTATAGTTACCATGGTTAATGAACCATCAAAAATGATGATTCCATAGTAACCTCTGAATAAAATATTGTCAATTGTTTTATGTAGCAATCAAGCTACATGGCTGAATCAGATGAGGTTAACAGTCACCCCAGGGAGAGAAACAATACCACCAGAGTTAATGCTGTCACACGAGCCAATGACAGACAATTCAAGGAATCCTGTGGTACTCACAGCAAGACCCAATCTGTACCCCATACAAAACCACCTTCCAAGACACATGTATCTCACAAGGACGATTCTCATCATTCGTCGAACCAAAGGAGTGTCCCGTCTAAGAAGATTGTGCTCAATAAAGAGCCACGTGTTAAGACCTGTTCTTATAAATATTTCGTCTCCTGCAAGCCCAGGGACTTCACAGGGGAGAAAGGAGCCATTGATTGTATGACTTGGCTCGATGAGATGGATACAATGGTTGATATTAATGGTTGTGCATAACGGGTGGAATTTTCTAACCTATATCCCGAAATTATATCCTGACTTTATATGTCTATTTTCGCTGCCAGGATATTGGTAACATCCTACGAGGGTATCCTGCGTGCTGTTAACAATTTTCTTTGGCTGCAAGGTAGAAACAGTCATGAGGCTTGGTCTCCTTGAAGAATAGGTCAAGGTGGTTACAAGAAAGACGTTGGAAGCTTGGAGAAGGGGTTTACAACGGTCAAAAGGGAATATTCGCAGGATCCCGGAATAATAGGGGAATATCCCGAATTTTTAGCATAGTTTGTTATTTCTTGTAACTATAAATAGGAGTGCCGAATCATAGGAATGGACACACTTTCGAGCTCTCATACTCGTACACTCTCATTTCTAGCTGCAAACACACACTAACACTCATAATTCACAATCATTGTAACACTTAGATTCGATCCGAGCATTATCCTGCATTGTATCCTGGTTATTCAAGCAATAAGAAGAACAAGGCAGCTGACATCTCGTGTCAATTTTTACTTTACTTGCATTTCGTTTACAAATTGATATAGTTCTGTATCCCGGAACTATATCCTGAGGTTTTATGCCGGCGATTTAGAAAGATCAAGGGTTTTCCTTGTACATCTCGTGTCAATTTTTACTTTACTTGCATTTCGTTTACAAATTGATATAGTTCTGTATCCCGGAACTATATCCTGAAACTCTTTACATTTTCAACAAAGTTAACACATTTTTACAAGTTTACATAGCACACTACCTCACAAACTAAGTTTAATCACTAAATTGCTTTGGTAATTTTTGACCAAAACAATTTGGTGCCCACCGTGGGGCAAGTGGTGCTATTTTTAATCAATACTTTGTTAAAATCATTACTCGGTTTTCTGTTTTCGAAATTCTTTTCAAAACTATTTCTAATGGCTTCTCAATCGAATTTGAACTCTTCTTCCATGTCTGTTTCAACCTCTGCTGCTGGTTCATTACCTCCTCCATCTTCACAAGTTCAAACTTTTCAGAGGAGAAATGAAAGCCACACACCGAGAGAAATTCCTGCTGCTCAGAATGTTTCTAGATCCGGAAATTCAGGGAGAACCCATATCCTTGCTTCTAATGACGAAATTCTTTCTTTGTTTGGTAGTATACAGGAACAAATGAAGAGGCAGCAAGAAACTAACCAGACGATCATGAAGGATATATAACTCTTGAAGTCAAACTCCAGGAAACCTGTGGAGGATACAACTACTCCTCTACAGCCCAGGATGCTGAACTTTAGTTCAGCAACATTTACCGAGGATAATCAAGGCAACATGATACCGAGTTAGTCCCGGGGAAACATGCTGGAGATACCATCATCCGCCAGGATATCGACCGTGAGGGATCCAGGATATGGCCAGGATATGGTCCAGGATATGGAAAAAGTCAACAGGCTGGTAACATGTTTGCCAATATCAGTATCCCTTCTACTAATAATTCTGATTCTTTGCAGGATATAGGTGTAACACCAGCATTGACCAGGGAACTTCAAAAATTGAAGGATATGATATCAAGTGTTCCTAGAGTAGTGCAGCCTATACCGGAAGTATCCCAGGATAGTCACAGGATATCCCGATTTGCTCATCCAATTTGTGATGCTGAAATTCCAAAATGATTCCAGACTCCCAGCATGAAGTTGTATGATGGGACGACAGATCCTGAGGAGCATGTTGCCCAGTATAGGGAAAGGATGGAAATAAATCCAATCCCACCAGAACTTAAGGAAGCATGCTTATGCAAAGGCTTCGGTTCAACATTAACAGGATCGGCCTTAAAATGGCTTTTAAATGTTCCACCTTATTATATTACATCATTTTCTCATTTAGTTAATTTGTTTATCAGTCAAATTTCTTGTAGCAGGAGCTTTGAGAAACTAACAAGTGATCTTTAGAGGATAACACAAGGATCACAAGAATCCCTAAGGGATTATGTTAACAAATTTAGTAGAGAATCCCTGGATATCCCGAATCTTGATGTTGCTACGGCAGCACAAGCGTTCAAAATGGGGTTATGGAAGGGTTGTCAATTTTATCAGGATCTTGTAATGAATCCTTGCAGGAATTTAGATGAAGCTCGGAATAGGGCTTTGAGATACATAAGGCTTGAAGATGACAAGAAAATGCATGAGAGGATGAACACATCTTCAACATATGAATTGACAAATAGGAAGTCCGAATCTTCCTACAAACAGTATCGTTCAAAGCCATATGCTAAGAACGATAATAAGAGAGTGAATGTTGTTGAAGATGAGGACGATGAAGAATATCCTGAAATCCCAGAGTATTGTTTTTCTGTAAATGTTCCTGAGTTAATGTATGCTATGCAGGGACTGGGGGACAAAGCTAGGTGGCCGAAAAAGAATCCAAGGAATACATATTGGAAGGATAAATCTAAATGATGTGCCTTCCATGAAGACTTTGGGCACATGACAGATGATTGCATAGCCTTGAGAAAGGAGATATGCTACTTGCTGAGCAAAGGATACTTGAAAGAATTCCTCGGTAGAAAGAAGAAAGGTCAGGATACTGACCAAGATCCTGAGAGAGTTGCATCTCCACCACCAGATGCCAAGATAATTAACTTTATCTCCGGGGGATCTGACATATGTGGAACTTCTTACTCTACAGCTAAGAGGCATGCCAGGAAGGCTAAGGAGGAAATAGGAGATAAGCCCACAAGGATGACCATGCTTACGGATGATAAAGTCATTACTTGGTAAAGGGTCACGAAGGTCAGCAGTATCCTGTCTATTATGTTAGTAAAAGTTTACTAGATGCTGAGACTAGATATTCACACTTAGAAAAATTAATATTAGCTTTAGTTATGGCATCGACTAAACTTAGACATTACTTTGAAACACATAGAATTCCTATTAAATCTAATTATCCTATTAAAAATGTGCTTAGGAAACCTCAGATGTCTGGTAGGGTGGCTAAGTGGTCTGTTAAATTAAGTGCTTTTGTCTTAGTTTATGAACCTAGAAATGCTATAAAGTCTCAGGCTCTAGCGGACTTTGTGGCTGATTTTAGTAATGATTTACAAGAAGAAGTAGACCTAGAAGTACAACAACTAAGAGAAACCTTAGAATCCTGGACATTATATACTGATGGTGCATCTAATGTGAGAGATGTAGGATTGGGTATACTACTAAAACTGCCACAGGGGACATATTACCCCAGGCTATTAGATGTGAGTTTCCTGCCACCAATAATGAAGCAGAATATGAAGCTTTAATTGCAGGATTAGAATTGGCTAAAAGCATGAATATCAAGAGTTTGCGAGTATATGTTGATTATTTGTTAATTACTAATCATTTTAATGGATCCTATGCAGTTAAAGGTGAGAAGTTAATCGAATACCTCAAAATTCTTAAAAAATTAGCAGGATATTTCGATATTTTTACACTTGAACAGGTACCAAGAGAGGATAATGCTGAAGTTGATGCCTTGGCAAATCTGGGATCATCAGTCAGGATACCAGAAGGGACCCAAATACCAATATTGCATATCCCGTATCCTGCGACGGATCCTCAGGATAAAGAAGTAGTAAGTATTCAGGATCCTGGTGCTGAGTTTTCTGAAGAGGATCCTAAATCCTGGACGGCTCCAATCATAAGATATCTCAAGGAAGGACACATCCCAAAGGATGAGAATCCTAAGGCCTTTAGGATGAAGGTATCACGATTCACTATAATAAATAATGTTTTGTATAAGAGCAAAGAAAGGTGTAACACCTCGAAAAATTCACGTCCTATAATGTGTTGACACGTGTCATATGTTTAAAAGTGTGAAAGAATATTATAGAAGGACTAAAGTTGAAAAACATGGAAAGTATGTGATTATACGTGTTCGAAATGTCAACAGTGAATAAATATATTATACATTAACCCTACACGATGCTCATACCTTCAAACGAATAAATCATGGATCATACGAAGCTAAATATGAAAGAAAGTGAGAGATTACAAACTGCAGGGGTTGAATGTGTCAACAAGTTTAAAGTATACCTCCGAGTGACCTTTTAAGCAAACCCAAAGCTTTGTAACGATTAATTATGCTCACTAGAATGCACGATAAAAATTTCATAAAGTTTCGTTATCGTATGAGAAAGTTATGATCAAATTTGTGTACGAGGGGTTTAAAGCGTCAACATTGAAAGTTTGGACCTTTCGGGTGACAATAAAGTTAACCGGGGACTAAACAAAGTGGGTAAATGTCTTAAAGCCCTTATATGTCAATTTAGAGGGTTCAAAGTGCAAGAAAATAAGTTAATTGACCTTTCGGAGGACCAAGAGCCAAGGATGCAAACTGAAAAAGAGATTGTTGGCCCTGATGACATGCTTGCGCACCTCAACACCCACACCCTTGCGGTGCGCAAGGTATGCCCAGATGCAGAAAGTTGGCTGTTGGCTGTTTTAAACGTTGCAACTGACCTTTAACCGATTTTCCACATTTCTCTTGACCCCTAAACATCTAGGGACACTTGTGGATCAGTTGTGGTAAGTTATAGACCTATGTGTCAACATTTTATGGTGTTCTTGATCACTATATAAAGGCTTCATGTGCAACCATTGTGATCACACCTTCTCTTGCACTTCTGATCATTCTTGGAGCTCCAAAGCAGACTTAAGTGGTCATAATTCGTGCATAGGACTTCAGTAAGTTTGCTAATCCTTTCTTAGTTAAGTTTTAGCTTAGTTTTAGCTTAAAAGTCAAACCGTCGTAATTAACGGTTGACTTTAAGATTAATCACTAATGGTCCAGTGATTAGTCGAATCAAAAGTAGTTATAAGTTGGTAATTATGTGGGTAATAAACCCTCAAAAGGGTTCCCCTTGATTCCCACTCTAACTAGGTCAAATGTCGGGTCAAACTTACTAATAAAAGTCAACAGAATGTTTAAATTACAATTTATGCATAATTAGCAATGTAGAACACTTATAACCTGTTTGATCATTGATATAACTTGGTAATGAATGTAAGAACATGTCTAAACATGTTCAACCCGACAATTTCCTGTTTAGACCCGGTTCGGAACCGAAAGTCGCATAGTTTGACTTTTACTTTGACTTTCAATTCTGACCCGTTATGGTATGTTTTAGAAATGACTTAGAGCTTTATTTGGACCAGGTTACATGCTAGTATAACCCTCTGTGATTATACACCTCGGATCATTAGTTATCCAATTAATATGCATGATTCCGTTAATTGCTCATATGTCGACCATTATGCCCTTTTCACCCTAAAACGTGATTTTTGGAAATGTAAAAGAGTAGAAACTTTAATTACTGATATATAAACTTGCATACAAAATTTGACATCAGTTTGAGGTGTAGATTAAGAGTTATGCTCGTTAGCGTAAAATGAAAGCTTTATGTTAATTAAACGGCGTAATTAGCGTATAGACTAGTTAAGCCTACTTTTTAATATCAAACTCTTTACCCACTAATGTAATATATTATTTTGGGACTTTTAAAGATTTTTAATTAATTTTAGGCTGAGCATAACTAATAGTCGTAGGCTTAATCCGGTAATTGTCGGTTTTGCCCTTACGGGCCATAAAATGAGTTTTACATATCTAATCAACTCCAAACCTTTTGCTATTGATCACATATGATAAATAAGTTATTTTTAGCCTTCTGGAATAATAAAAATATCAGCTTTATGTATCGAACCCGGAAATGGCTTTAATCGCCTTTTTAAGCGTTTTTAACGCATAGTATGTGCTATAACTATATTAAACATACAAGGGTTGATACCTACTGATATTTGAGGAAAATTATAATATTTTAATAGTAAGCAAATCTTGTTAAACTCAGACTTCAGTTTTGAGCTTTTCGGCTTATGTGAAATTACCAAAATACCCCTACGGGGCATAGTTTGGTTAAAATTGATAAATTTCACATATATACTTTACCCTACTGTTATAACTTAGTAAAATGAGTATTGTGGCTGATTATATCAGATCTGTAACTCAGAATACTACTTAAACTCTTTTATCACCTTATAAATGACCAAACTGCCCATACGGGGCATAGTTTGTGTTTAAATTCATTTCGGGCATAATAAATGATATCTTACTGATGTCACAACATATATGAAGCATATTAACTTAGGAAACCTATAAATGGCTCCCATTATTACCCGTTACGCTTATTACGCGTTCGGTTCGGTTTATGTAACTAGTTTACATAAATTAGCCGAAGCGGGTCAAACCTTATCGGTTTTATCTCAAAATCCAGAATGTGTATGAAATACCCATATTAAACAAGTCTCTAAACTTGTCGGGTCTAAATCACATTCTATCCGGTCTTCGCTTAATCGTGCGTACAAACCGTGTCTTTGAAACTAACCGGTCTAAGCTTAAGCTTAACCAAAGACCCGTTAGGATTCTAATAGGTTATTATAAACCTTCGTTCCAGATTAGGAGTACCAGTAAAAGCTACGTGCGTTTGCTTATTGTGATTTATACATTGCTCAGGTAAATACTTTTAACTTATTTTCCCTATACGGGCTTGGGTTACGGTATATAGAATACCGCTTGATCAGGCATCAAATCTTCCATCGTTGGGTGGTTAATTGAATAATTTGATCGGCTCGTTTAAACAGTCTTGTTACTTAAAGCCTTTGGGGGGTTAATGACCATGTCCCGGATATCCTTGGCATCATTTTACGAAATGGCCACGACTTAAGCGCGGGGTGTAGGCGTACACCCGTCAGTGCACAAAAGAATAATGTGGTGTGTCTATTAATCTTTAACCCGGACAAGATCCGGGCTACTGAACGCACAAGGAATATATAATTCGTTCACAAGATTATATATTTAAATAATTCTCCCAAGTTATAAAATGTTTATGCCACGTGCATCCAAACCAATTTTTAATCATTTTCCAAAATGAGTCAGTTGAATGTATTTACCAGTGTAAACTGACGTATTTTCCCAAAAAGTTTAAATGCAGGTACTAAGGGTAATTGGCTGGATATTATCTCCTTAGCATCAATAAAGAGTCTCGCAAGCTTAAGATGCCTAAAGTCTGTTGAACTACTGTTTCCATTTTACTTTTTTGATCCGTCTGTGGATAAACAATCGACTGTGGTGATACATGATATTACAATATTAAATTCGGTTGAATTATATCTTTCCTTTTGCTTCCGCTGTGCATATCAAATATTGTGTTGTTTGACTATTATGTTGCCAACCACGTCACGATACTCCCCACCGGGCCCACCGGTGACACGTGGAAAGTCGGGGTGTGACAGGTTGGTATCAGAGCCAACACCGGGTGAATTAAACGCTAGCCTTTTGTGTTTAATCTCAGTTACACAGTTGCACATTCTTGAGTCTAGACAAGAACATAGGACAAATTCTAATTCGTTGTATTTGTCCTTATTTGGTTCCTTTGTTATTTTCCTATTAGCTCTGGCATGGGCGAGTCATTTTCAGTAGAAGTCCCGTTTAGGACAACCATATACTTGTTTAAATTTTAAAGGAACGATTATATTTAAAATATCATTCCTATATTATAAGATCTACCATTATAATAAAATGGCAAAATCTAAAAAGGACAAGACCTAGCCATGTGTCACATTAAGACAAGGCCAAGACGGTAGTTCCACAATTAGATTGAGATCCCCGTTAACATTTCAATTTAGGATTGCTCTGCGTTAAAAATTAAAAGAATCTTAAGAGTGAAACCTAGCCTGAGTGTCATTATAAAGACCTGGCCAAGATGGTAAGACCTGTTTAAAAGATTCAATTTCCTGTTAACATCTGAAAACATGTTAACGCTCCTGGCAGATGTGATTCGTTAAAATCACACGCGTCATTTAGATAAGGATTCTTCAAAAGATTCCTAACCAAACTTAATGATCTCTGAATAATGAGTTTAAATCATCAATTAAAATGATCATATTTTGACCATACGTTGGTAATATAGTGCCTACGGGCCTTGCTCATTTCTACATGAGCCAAAAGACAGTGGTAGCGATGACTCCCTGTCCGAAAAAGGTAATGAACTATGTTCAAACTTTAAAAGCCTCGATTATCTGAAATCATGGCTTATAAATTAAACTTGTCTACGTGACTAAGCCATTTGTGCTATTATTAAAACATTAATGCCTCGATTCTCTGAAATCATGGCTTATAAATTAAACTTGTCTATGTGACTAAGCCATTTGTGCTATTATTAAAACATTAATGCCTCGATTCTCTGAAATCATGGCTTATAAATTAAACTGTCTACGTGACTAGGCCATTTGTGCTATCATTAAAACATTAATGCCTCGATTCTCTGAAATCATGGCTTAAAAATTAAACTTGCCTACGCGACTAGGCCATTTGTGCTATTATTAACTTATAAATTAGGATTATGATAAAAATCCTGAATAAAATAAATACCATTCCTTTCCTGCCAGTATAAATATTAAAAAGAATCTTAAAGGTATGACCTAGCCTATATGTCATCCCAAACGAGGCCAAGATGGTAGAACCTATTCAAAGGATTCAAATCCTTGTAACATTATAAATATGATGACACTCCTGGCAACAGTGATGCGATAGAATCGCACTTGTCACCTTTATAGTAGGAAATTTTTCCAAACCCCTTATTTTAGCATAAATGATCAAAAGGAATCATGACTAATAAACGTTAAACTTGATGAATACATCAAAACATCTAAGGGATGTATACCTACGGGTAAAAGATGAATACATGAAAAAGATAGTTTTATTTCATAACTTCTTGTCAAGGAAATGAACTATGAAATTTTCCGATCCAAAGGAATCATCGATCATGTTTTAAAATTTCCCTAGTGACAAGGCCTCAGGGCCATCATAAGTCCTTCGGAACAAGCCCTTGTGCTATATATAAAAGATGTCAGTATGACATTGGCAGTCGTGACTTATGTCCCCTGTCTAATAAATATGAAGGATTATATTCCGCTTAAACACCAAAGATGGTTTATTTAAAAACTTAGGCAAAACATAATCAAATAAATTAAAAACTATCTATTGGCCCATATGGTTTAATTGCACCATGGCTATTTATTCATCAAATTCGACAATTCGCTATATGAATAAACAAATTGTTTCTACTTGGATAGTAGCCTTCAAAGCTTCACCATGGCTGACTCCTCTGAAGCTCACCATCATCCAGTTGATCAGAATGATGATGCAAGACTGAACTTAACAAGCACCGAGTTTCAGGCTATGATAAATACAGCCGTAAACAACGCTGTGGACCATGTGTTGAAGGATCATAAGCGAAAGTGCAATAAAACCCCAAATAGGAGTTACAAAAAGGGTAAGACCGGTTCAAGCTATAACCAGTCCAAACCAAAGGAGGCAAAACCCGAATGTAAAACCTGCAAAAGAAGACACTGGGACAGTGTCGGTCAAATCAAAAGATAAAGCAATGTGGCATCTGTAAAAGAGCTGGCCACCAGTCCCACGAATGTAGGGACATAAAGAATGCAAACTGTTTCAGCTGCGGCAAAAAGGGCCACATCAGTACTAATTGCCCTAATGCTGCCAAGGTGTAACACCCCGAAATCGGGTTTGGTAATTAAACCCCGTTAATACTAAAGACGGGGAAAGTACCGTTAGTGGTAAAAGTAAACCGGCAAATATTAGGAATAAATTGAATAACCCTAATATCTATTTAAAGTGAATAAGAGCTTTCAAGAAAAATAGGATGGATAAAAGGCCCGATTTAACGGGACTTAAAGTAAAACGGGTTACGACTTCCCGAACCTACTAAACTGACTAGGAAATAAATAACCTAGTTAGTTGGTTGTCTTGTTTTAAAGCATGAATAAAGTTAAATTGCCAAAGATATAAGCTAAATAAAAGTGGAGGGGCCTATGTTGTTAAAATGGAAACTTAATTTCATAAACAAAATTAAGAATAAACCAAACACACCCAAAAAGGGGTGTCTGGTCGATCAAGAAGCAGGGGGCGACCAAGAGCTCCCCTTCAAGCCCTAGTTTCACTAAAAATTGATCAATTGGAGGTTCAATTCAGTCCCAAATCAAGTTCTAAACACGAATTAGTGATCACCTCACTGAAGGGATCATAAGGTATGCAAAAATTCTAGTATTTTGATTCATCTCAAGTTCTAGGTTAATTGTGAAAAACTGAAATTTAGCTTGATTATGTCATGCATGGATGAATCTTGAAGTAATATGATGTCTAGGAGTAAACCCTAGTCAATAACATGTTGGATTATTGGATAATCTATGAAATTCATAATGATCCATTGATAAGTTAAGTGGGTTTTTATAATATGATGATGTTAGTGTCTAATTTGCGATTAGAATCATCATATTAGATAGTAAATATAAAGTACTTGAACAATTTAGGTGTTTGGGTACATAAATCATAATTACCATGAATTGGGTTTGGTATAAAAAGAGGGAATTATGAAAGAAACGCGTAATTAGCTAACTTGACTAATTACATAGATATGGGATAAAACGGTTTCTAATCGTAATATTGAATTGCCTTGATTGTGCATATTATATGAATAAAGGAAGTTGATTTTAGAAAGTCGAAATAACCAATGATGAAGTGGAATAGAAGTTTCGACATAAAATCCGTAAGATGAAATAGTCATAATAATGATGACTAATCTAACCGTCTTACAAATCATGATGATAGTTTGACTCTTAACAAGCTAGATGGAGGCTTGGGAAAGAAGCGGGTCAAACGGATCGTGTACGCGAAAAGAGCATAACCGGATGCAAGGTAAGTAAAACTTACACCCACTTGTAGTATATGTGTTTATTTTATAAGCGATGAATACAATAAAGGATTAGGTTCAAATCATGGGTTCCGACACGAAACGAAATGAGTCGGAACCAATAAAAATGTTTTAAACCATGATTAATGGTGAAAGAGGCAAAATGGTAAATTGGTCATGTAATGACTAATAACTAATGAGTTTTCGTTAAGATCACTTTAAAGTGCAACTAATGACGAGAAAATAAGTAGAGATGGAAATTTAGTCAAGTACCGACTAAAGTAAATTGTAGTTAAAAAGGGGTCTAGTGGCAAAAATCCGAAATGGGTCGGATGGGCAAATTGGTAATTAATAACCATGTTTTGCTACTTATGAAGATGCTTGGTCATATAGGCCAAACAGGTCAAATGGCGTGATAACACCATTTGACAATATCGACTGATGTGGTTGTCAAGTCTTGTGTTAACAGGAGCGATTAGCGATTCGGATACTCCCGTCGCCATAGAAAATGTGATAATAAAAACGAGGTATGAATCGGGTCTATTTGTTGATCCGAGCCAGGTACGCATATTTTTGTTGTAGTTAAAAGTGCTAATTTGGTCGAAGAATTGGTGAGAGTCCTTCATTGTAAAAGAAGGAACAAAATCGACCAAAACGCCCTTGTAGGCTAAATTGAACAAACAACCCTTAGAGGTTGTTTGGAAACGAGTCTTATGATTAAACAAAAGCTTAGAACGAGTATGGGTAGTGAAAGATGTAATTCTTGGGCCGAAAGACTCCATATGAGTCTTTGCAGTAAAATGATATTCCAAGGGGTATAATTCGGAACACATAGATATCTATTTTAAATCCAACACACATTTAGTTGTGATGGAAGAGTACTAGATAAGAAATATAGGTTACAATGCTAGAATAGAATGAAAGCGATTTTGAGCCTATAAGTGCCTAAATACTCTTAATGGGTCAAAATAAGCATTTAAGCGTAAACGAGATTTTATTATATAAGAAACCCGTGATTTGAGAGTAATATGATAGGAGATATTGAAATAAATAAACTTCATGAGTTTAAAGGTCAAATAAACAAGTTGGTGTGATAAAATCATGAACGGGTCAATATTTGGTAAAAATGGTAATAAGCCGAAGAGTTAAAAGTCTGAAATTTTGTTAATCCAGATGTCGGATTCTAACTCCATAAGATGGAGAATTAAATTACGGACGCGTAGGAAAAAGAATCGGGTAAAACGGATCAATAACGAAGAAGTTATGGCCGTTTCCGTAAAAACCGTTGTTGCTGAAAAATGCAGGACACAGCTCCAGACCTGCTGGAAATCGTGTACCCCCGCGCCACGCGACAGATGGGCTTAAATCTGCCGCGACACGCGACAGTGAGACGCGACCCGCGTAAGATGGTGTTAAGTCTGTCGCGGCCCGCGACAGACTACAAAACTGGAAAATTTTATTTTATCTCATGGTTTGATATTTAGAACTTGTTTAAATCTATTTTTAAGCATCAAAACTAACATTTGAGTTGGTTTTGATTACAGCTTATACCAAGTGTTCCCGGACGAAGATCAAGCTCTAGGAAGGACCGAACACAATCAAAGAAATAAGCTTTCGCCTGACGTTTCGTTGTCACTTTTAAATGACGAACTTAATTACATTTTGTTCTAAACTTTTAAATTGTAAAAGTTTTAGATTACTCGTATTTTCTAAGAATACTTAATCGTAATTACATGTTTATTTTCGTTATTTATACGAAAATCTTTAAAATAAATACAAGGGTGTTACAAGTTGGTATCAGAGCCTTGGTTTAAGAGATTCAAGTATGGTGGGAAAACTATGCTTGGACTTAAACCTTATGCTCTTAATAAAGATTGGTGTTCGGTTCGAGGCTTGATCGCAAATCCGGTAAGTACAAGTATGTTAATAGTTTAGCATGCTAAAGTGTTGTAAACAACACATAGGGTTATCGTGTGATACACGTTACCCCAATTAAAATGATTGATATAGTTGACGAAAATACGCGCGTTGACGCGTATATTAGAAAAGCCTTGTATTATAATACGGGCGATTATTGAAGTTGACGTTACTAACTTTTGTGAATGTTTTAATTGAAGGACACTCGCGTTTGAAGATGACGAGAGTCAAACGAATTGTGGATATGATGATGGAACGGTCCGAAGTATGACAAGAGGAGCATGCTCACCGAGGACTAAATCGTGTAACGACCGCAAACAAGGTTAATGGCAAGGAACGCCCATCGGGGCAAGCATTACCAGGTGCACATTTTAAATAATCACACAAATAGTAATATGCAACAAATAAGTAGAAATTGAAAGTTGCATATGTAGATTAAAAACTTGGAAAAACCCGAATAGAAAATGTATTCGGGATATTGTTTCCAAGAGAAATAAATAGAGGCGTTACTTACATAGGGCGTGATGTGAAAACTATAAAAAGGTCATGTGTGTCATGTGTTAATCGCTTACTCTGGCCAAGTAAGTAGTGGCATATGATACCATGAACTTCTTATGGCGGACACGTTTACATCCGATGTAGTAAGGGCGGGGTGAATGGTGTTAGAATATGTTATTTTTTATTAAAGATTTAGTCAAAATGTCAAATATTGAGTAATTATCTCCTTTGATACGTGGAGTGATTACCTACCATAAGTAGATGTCCCAATGGTGTATAAATCAATTTGTATTTTTTCAGTAAATATACAATTCCTTTCAGTGATTTCAAAGATGGTATCAGAGCTTTTACGATCCCTGTTGTGATAATCATCTTTGAAATAAAAAAAATCCCTCAAAGATCACCATGTCTGGTGATAATACAAACACCGATGAACTCACCCTACAAATCGCAAAATTCCTAAAAACCAATCTTCCAAATCTCAATCAATCAACCAATTCAGAAAAAGTAACCCTAAGCATCAAGTTAAATGGCGAAAATTACCTTCTGTGGGCTCGGCTTATGAAGGTGGAGATCGGTCTCAGAGGAAGAACCGGTTACATAACAGGGGTAACTAAAGCTCCTCCTTCGGACGATTCGACGTTCCTTAAATGGGAACAAGAAGACCTTGGAGTGTTCTCTTGGATTCTCCAGAATATTGAACCAAACCTAGTTGGGAATGTGGCTGAGTATCAATCATCCAAATCCCTTTGGGATGCTCTGGCTGTTACATACGGTAGCGGGGGAGATGCACTGCAGATATATTATCTGCACAATCAAGCAAGTCGACAGACTCAGGGAGGTCAAACCTTGGAACAGTACTGGAATACCCTTCAAGGGCTTTGGCTTGCAATTGATAGAAGGAGGCCAAATCCAATGAAATCTGATGGTGATATCGCCGAATACAACAAAATCACCAAAGAAAACCGACTTTTCAACTTCTTGGGAGGACTTGATAGTCGTTATGATGTCACTAGAAGGGAGATACTTCGGATGGACCCTCTCCCATCTCCCGAATTAGCGTACGCTACAGTGAGAAAAGAGGCAGCGAGGGTTCGTATCCTACAACCAGAAACTGCTCATGAAGGTGACTCGGCAGGAGGAATTGGATCGAGACTTGCTACTCGAAGTCTTGGCGAGAAACCAGGTGGTGTTAACCAAAAACCACGGGCCGATAGATCCGGGAAACAATTGGTTGACAAATCCAAACTACAATGTTCCCACTGTGGTATGTTTAAGCATACTAAGGAAACTTGTTTCAGACTTGTCGGCTACCCAGAATGGTGGGAAGATGGACACAAGACCGGGAAGAGTGGCAAAGGAAAAGCATCTCTTGCAAGAGGAGACCAAGAGGTAACCAATAGTGAAAACAACAATGAAAAATCAAAGCTTGATAGTGATGGTCAGAAAGGATTTGCTGCAGTAAGTGTCGCAAATAACATGGAAGAATCAGGTAATCCCAGAACCCTTAATCTTGATAAGTATGATAAGGAATCACGGTGGATCTTTGATTGTTGAGCAACGGATACAATGACTTATGACCTATCTGATATAACAAACCACACAAAATTCAATAAAGAAAAAATTCAAAATGCAAGTGGTGGTTTCTCAGTGGTAAAAGGGGCAGGCACAGTGAAGATTTCTCCAACCATTGAGTTGTCAAATTGCCTATATGTTCCAGCCCTTTCTTGCAAATTACTTTCAATTAGCCATGTTACAAGGGAACTAAATTGCAGGGTCCTAATGTATCCAATCTTCTGTCTTTTACAGGATACTCTTACTCAGGAGATCATTGGGCGTGGCACTGAACGAGGAGGGCTCTACTATGTTGATGAGGTGGTTCAACATGGGATTGTTAGGCTTGCTCACGGGACAACCGACAGGAAAATCTGGCTATGGCACCGAAGGTTGGGTCATCCATCGTTTGGGTATTTGAAGATGTTATTTCCGTCTTTATTTACAAACATTGATTACAAATTGTCTTGTGAAACTTGCATTTTGGCAAAGAGTCATAGAGCTACTTTTAAACCAAATAACACACGTGAGGATTCAATTTTTTCTTTAGTCCATTCAGATGTATGGGGGCCAGCCCCAAACTCTGTGAATTCAACTTTCCGTTTCTTTGTGTTGTTCATTGATGACACTACACGCATGACTTGGGTATATTTTTTGAAAAATAAATCTGAAGTTACTGAAAAATTTATACACTTTTATCATATGGTTCAAACTCAATATCATCATAAAATTAAGATACTCCGTTCTGACAATGGAGGAGAATATGTGAATCATGACCTCCAACGTTTTTTTTCACAACATGGGATGATCCATCAGACCACATGTCCTAATACACCCCAACAAAATGGGGTGGCCGAAAGGAAAAATCGAATTCTCCTCGAAATGACTAGGTCTCTCATGCTTGAATCCAAGGTCCCAAAGTCTTTTTGGCCAGAGGCGGTTGCCACAACAACTTACTTGTTAAATAGACT
This sequence comes from Helianthus tuberosus, assembly GCA_030545235.1. Taxonomy (NCBI): domain Eukaryota; kingdom Viridiplantae; phylum Streptophyta; class Magnoliopsida; order Asterales; family Asteraceae; genus Helianthus; species Helianthus tuberosus. The sequence goes on from CM060383.1 coordinate 107,256,972, forward strand.
ACCCACAATAGTCCTCAATTTTCAAACTCCCCTTCAAAACTTATCCTCTCACGTAAGTATTCCTTCACACCATACCCTTCCACCAAAGATTTTTGGTTCAACTGTCTTTGTTTACATACCTAAGACGGACCGAACCAAGTTTGACCCATGTGCACGAAAATGTGTTTTTTTGGGGTATGGGACTAATAAAAAAGGGTATCGGTGTTACCACCCACCAACGCGTCGCATGTATGTTACAATGGACTATGGCTTTGTTGAGTCGGAATACTATTACTCCAACCCAGTAACGGATCAGGGGGAAAGTAGCACTACCGCTAATAATCCGCTTAGTTGGTTGTCCATACCCGACATGCCCGACTCACCTGAGGTAGTCCCAATAGAACAAACGCACGGTCCCGCCGAACCAACCTCTGATAACATTGTAGAACCAATTGAGCCAGTTCCATCTACCAATGAATCTCCTGAGGAAGAGACGACAGAGGTAATTAATCATGTCCCTAACAATACCCATGATCAAACTAACGTTGATATGTATCAGTCAGATGACACAACCAGTGATAACATAACACCAACAGAAACATCAGAAGTGGAAAGGGAAGAACGATATGTGCTTCCACCAAGAAGTACAAGAGGAATACCGGCAAAAAGATACTCGCCTGAACATGAACCAAGAAGCTCGAAATATCCAATTGGAAACATGGCTAAGGGAAACTTATCAAAAGATGCATATGCGTTTTCAACAGCCTTGCTTAGAGAAGACATCCCGAGAAATGTGGAAGAAGCCTTGTCTATTAGAGAATGGAAAGATGCAATGGAAGCTGAAATTAATGCCTTAAAAGATAATGAAACTTGGGAAATATGTGATCGGCCGAGAGATAAGAAGCCGGTGGGGTGTAAGTGGGTATTCACGATCAAACGAAAGTCAGACGGAATGGTAGAAAGGTACAAAGCAAGGTTAGTGACTAAGGGGTACACTCAAACATATGGGGTCGACTACTCAGAAACTTTTTCCCCTGTTGCAAAGATTGATACAATCAGGGTATTGTTCTCTGTTGCCGTTAATCAAGACTGGCCCCTTCATCAATTCGATGTAAAAAATGCATTTCTCCATGGAGAACTAAAGGAGGAAGTATACATGGAAGGTCCTCCTGGATTTGTGAAAGAATTCAAAAACAACAAAGTGTGTCGGCTAAAAAGGGCTCTATATGGTTTAAAACAATCACCAAGAGCATGGTTTGGAAGATTCACTGCAGCAATGAAGAGATTTGGATACAAGCAAAGTAATTCGAACCATACACTGTTTCTTAAGAAGAGGAGAAATTTGATAACATGTCTCATAATTTATGTTGATGACATAATTCTAACAGGAAGCGATTAAGAAGAAATTGCGGACCTGAAGAAAAAACTGTTTGAAGAATTCGAAATGAAGGACCTTGGAGCCCTAAAGTATTTTTTGGGAATTGAAGTCCTAAGATCTGAAAATGCTATTTTCATATCACAAAGAAAATATGTCTTGGATCTTCTAGTTGAAACCGGGTTGATAGATTGCCAGCCAGCCGAAACGCCTATGGTAGTTAACCATGGACTGAAGATGATAGAAGGAGGAAAACCAGCTAACAAAGGAGCATACCAAAGATTGGTTGGGAAACTGATATACCTTGCTCATACCCGCCCAGATTTGGCGTATGCGGTCGGAATTGTGAGTCAATTTATGCACAACCCACAACAAGAACACATGGAAGCAGCTCTTCGAATTGTTAAGTACCTAAAGGGCACCCCAGACCATGGGGTAATCTTTCAGAAAAATGGCAATTTAGAGATACAAGGTTACACAGATTCAGATTGGGCTGGAAATCCAAATGATCGAAGGTCTACCGCAGGCTACTTCACCTTCGTGGGAGGCAACCTTGTTACATGGCGAAGCAAAAAACAAAAGGTCGTTGCCTTATCAAGTGCAGAGGCTGAGTTTAGAGGTATTGCTAAGGGAATTACTGAAATATTATGGCTAAGAAAGTTAATTGAAGAAATCGGCCTCCCATATCAAACACCATGTAAGCTCTGGTGTGATAACAAGGCGGCTATAAGCATATCAGAGAACCCTGTGCAACATGACCGAACAAAACACGTGGAAGTAGATAGACACTTCATAAAGGAGAAATTAGAAGATAAGTTAATTGAGCTGCCGTATACTCGATCTGAAGATCAGCTGGCTGACATTCTAACAAAGGCGGTGAACGGAAGAAGCTTCAAAAGTACACTTGGCAAGTTGGGTATCGGCAATCCCACTACTCAACTTGAGGGGGAATGTTAGAATATGTTATTTTTTATTAAAGATTTAGTCAAAATGTCAAATATTGAGTAATTATCTCCTTTGATACGTGGAGTGATTACCTACCATAAGTAGATGTCCCAATGGTGTATAAATCAATTTGTATTTTTTCAGTAAATATACAATTCCTTTCAGTGATTTCAAAGAAATGGACTAACTTAGAAGTACCCAAATGAATCAAATGAGCAAAATATTTGATAATAATGTAAACACACAGCCGGGTGACGGAAGCGTATTACATTAGGATGATGAGCCCGAGTGAAGGGACAAAGATTAATGTAAAAGGATTAAGGTATGCAATTGGGAGGGGTGTGCTTACACTCGAACCCGGAGAATGCAAATATGACTCTTAACGGGCCGATTTTTGTAAAACACCAAATTTGAGAACAAAGTAGGAATATAAAAGCGAAACGAAGTCATAATGCATACCGTAAGGGTTGCAATAATAACGACTTCGGTAAAACACCCGGTTGGTGGGTAAGGATTTAAACGCATGCGTAGACTGAGAAACAGGAACGCGAAATAGAAAGTTAAAAGACTCGGAATATGAGTCATGACTAAAAGATGACAAGAATTTTCGCAAACATAAATTTTGATAAAAAAAAAATTTCGTTCGACTAGTTAAAAGTCGAACGGGTCGAATAAAAAATGAAATTTGACGTTCACCAGTGATGAAATTTCACACGAACAAGTCAAACGAGTTAAATAAATGATGACGCTTGCTAATGTAAGTAGGAGCGGATTGAATAAGTAAAAGTGTGAGATGTTAACTAACCTATGTAAAGGATTATGGGCGTTAAGAACGTTAAGATAAAAGAACCCGGGTAATGGGTTGTATAGAAGTATAAGTATGAACCGGGAGACGGTAAGCGTAGAACAAACGGACGCGTAAATAACGTCAGAAGTCATAAAGTCGGAGGATTAGTCCGGAAGTAAACAAATGAAGCCTTAGACTACGGTCAAGGTCAATTGAAGTTCAAGAGAGAAAATAAACGATTCCAAACATAATAAGAGATGCCTTGAAGCTATATATGTATATATACATTTGAATATAGACAAGAATAAAAGATGATCTACGGGATCATCATAACCTACGGGATTAAACACAGTGTTAAGGTCTACGGGACCAAAAAGACCATCTGGTCATAAAGAGAAGGAAACGAGTTGTTAATGTCTCACCTTAAAAAGGTGAAAAATTTAAAGAAATAGCCTATGAGGCTAAGTGAAAGAACCTGCGGGTCAATAGTGTAAAGCAAGGGAAGTAGTTATGATTCCCCGCGTAAAATGAGAACGGAAAAGAATAAATTATGGGTTACAATTTCCTTAATATGAGTAATTGACATAGTTAAAGAAAAAAAAAACGTTAGACTAAAATTCAGTTTTTGTAAGAAATAACATTTTTACAAATATAAATTCTGATAGGAATTTGAATAGTCAACACGAAAGATTCAAGTTTTGACATTGATAGGCGCAAAACGATATATTCGAAATGTGATGTTTTCGAAAATGAAAGGTTGATATAAATTAAACATGAGGTGACACGATCACGGTTAGGAAATCTAATATGAAGTAAAATCACATTATAACCAAGCGAGCGGTAAAAAGTAACTGGGCTCATAAGCCTAGTTAGTGAGACCGGTTAAGGTCAGCAATTCAAATCAAGAAAATTTGGGTCGCTTGTAAGCGATGGATTCGGTATAACTGAACCGAATAAATAAATTTGAAAACAAAAGAAATTGTTGCTAAAGGTGAAAGATTTCATTAAAGACCTTTAAACGGGTCAAAGTAACGGATTCATAAGGAAATTCGATAGTATATGAAAGCGATGGATATCGCTAAGTTAACTAAACTAGTGGAAATAACGAGATTACGTTATTTTGAAATTACACTATGTCGTATGAGATATGTAGACAATTAGTAACCAAAAAGATGTTATCGTACTTTTCGAGTAATACTAACGATTGGTTAAAAAGTATGAATCTCAGCCTCTATACTGTGGAATCTGCAGTCCAAGGAGCATAAGACCTTGGATTGCAAGAGATTGGGAGACGCAACCTGCTATGGTTGCAATGGAAAAGGGCACATTAAGACCAACTGCCCTAAATACGCTAAAAAGCTTGAGAAAGTTAAGAAGACCAAAGCTGGAAGCTCTAAGATAAATGCTCAAGAGGCTATTCAGGATGACAATGTCACAACAGGTAATTTCTTTATCAATAACGCTCATGCTAGAGTATTAATTGATCCAGGTTCAGATAAGTCTTCCGTAGACAATAGATTTTGTAAGTCATTAAACCTGCCTGCTAAAACTCTAAGTGCTAAATGTAAAGTAAAACTTACCGATGGTACCTCAGAGACTGCTTCAGCAATATTATATGGATGTTTTATATCCATTAGGAATCATTCTTTTCTGCTGTCCTCGTTTTCATTTATATAATAAAGGACTCGATATAGTGATAAGAATGGGTTGGTCGTCTGGTAGCCAAGCCCATATTGCGGATGATAAGAAGCAAGTAGTTATCAAAACTCCTTATGGTGAGCCTTTGACCACTCAAGGAGATACGTTGGGTTAAGATGCTGCTAAGTCTCTCATAAGATCTTAAGCTTAGCAAACTTTTAGAAATTTTCCCATAAAAACCCCAGATATTAAGTGTAAGGAAAAAGTTACAGGCAAAATCAGAAGAATCATTTCTTTTGTTCCTATCGGAAACCTTCAGTCGTAAAGTTCTCGAAATGTCCTCTCTCTAAGAGGAGGTGCGTCAGCATATATAGTTGATATCTCTTTAATCTCTATCGATTCCGAATCCCAGATAGTATGATAAAAGCGCCATATGAGGATGGGTGTATCTTACTAAGTTCAATAGATTGCTTCCATGCCTGATCAGTATGGGGGTTTAATGCATGGGACCACAAAGATATTCCGAGAGGTCATATGGTACTAAAGTCAACTAATGGTATTCAAAGGAGATATCCAGAATGGAATTGTCCCGGTAAATGTTCCGATCAAGGAATTCGTGGACTAGTAACATAAAGGTGTCACTTATTTGACACAAGCAATGATGGGTGAACTGGAGTCTGAGATATAGAAATCTCTGTAACCTCCTCGCATCTTGACTATCTTCTCCTAAGATTTCCCTGTTTACCCCTGAGAGGCAGGTAGAATTAAGATTTATATCCCATTTAAGGCTGTATTATTATGAAATCTCCAAGACGGCTAGTACCATCATTGGAAGAATCGAAACCCTGATTTACTAAGTTTTAAAATAGAGGGTTTATATAGCCTAACTCGATATTCCGAGAGTTTGACATAGTTAGATAAGAAAGACGGTTCATTTTGCTTATGCATACATTACCGCAACCCTAATTAGGCAACGATTAAGAATTGCCATCAGCTACCCAGGATCGTCGAATTGTTCGACTAACGACAAGGATTGGCTATTCCTTAATATTAGTTAAGTAGTGGTTGGAATAACCATCTCACCTTAAGATAAGCTTTGCTATAATAGTTGATATGTAAGCATCAAGGCTGCTCCCTTGGAGACCTTGTAAAGATGGAATGTTAAACATCTATTGTTAGGACAATGGATTGGTAAGTCCACTTATCAGGATCTGAAAGTTGCATTAGAAACAACGAATAAGATCATACAAACCCCTAATTATCTATAAGTTGCCATTATTCGGCAGAAAATCAAGGATTAATGGAAAGTAGTAACCTTCCTAAATTCTTGTTAAGAAATAAGGCTCAACAACAGATATCACCAGGAAGGGTGTGCCAAATTTGTTAAAATTATCAGGCTAGTCAGGCTCTGAGTATATAGAACCATTCGAAGGATTAGAATGCATCAAGATTTAATAGCTTACGAGCTAAGACCTAATTAAGGAGCTCGGTGGAACGCGCAATGCACCCCACCCTAATGATTTAAGGACGTGTTTCGCCAATAAGTCAAGAAACACTATCACATAATGACATACATATGTATGATATGATGAGCAACCTGTGTCGAGTAAGGATCGACAGGATTTGAAGCTCCAAAAGATACATGTACCTATCATAAAGGTCAATTGGAATGCCATAGAGGCTCAAAGATACTGGGGAAGATTAAGCCCAATGTAAGGCAGAAATTACTTCCTTTACTTTAAGTAAATCTCGAGGTCGAGATTTATTTTAAGGGGGTGAGGATGTAACACCTCGAAAAATTCACGTCCTATAATGTGTTGACACATGTCATATGTTTAAAAGTGTGAAAGAATATTATAGAAGGACTAAAGTTGACAAACATGGAAAGTATGTGATTATACGTGTTCGAAATGTCAACAGTGAATAAATATATTATACATTAACCCTACATGATGCTCATACCTTCAAACGAATAAATCATGGATCATACGAAGCTAAATATGAAAGAAAGTGAGAGATTACAAACTACAGGGGTTGAATGTGTCAACATGTTTAAAGTATACCTCTGAGTGACCTTTTAAGCAAACCCAAAGCTTTGTAACGATTAATTATGCTCACTAGAATGCACGATAAAAATTTCATAAAGTTTCGTTATTGTATGAGAAAGTTATGATCAAATTTGTGTACGAGGGGTTTAAAGCGTCAACGTTGAAAGTTTGGACCTTTCGGGTGACAATAAAGTTAACCGGGGACTAAACAAAGTGGGTAAATGTCTTAAAGCCCTTATATGTCAATTTAGAGGGTTCAAAGTGCAAGAAAATAAGTTAATTGACCTTTCGGAGGACCAAGAGCCAAGGATGCAAACTGAAAAAGAGATTGTTGGCCCTGATGACATGCTTGCGCACCTCAACACCCACACCCTTGCGGTGCGCAAGGTATGCCCAGATGCAGAAAGTTGGCTGTTGGCTGTTTTAAACGTTGCAACTGACCTTTAACCGATTTTCCACATTTCTCTTGACCCCTAAACAACCCCTAAACATCTAGGGACACTTGTGGATCAGTTGTGGTAAGTTATAGACCTATGTGTCAACATTTTATGGTGTTCTTGATCACTATATAAAGGCTTCATGTGCAACCATTGTGATCACACCTTCTCTTGCACTTCTGATCATTCTTGGAGCTCCAAAGCAGACTCAAGTGGTCATAATTCGTGCATAGGACTTCAGTAAGTTTGCTAATCCTTTCTTAGTTAAGTTTTAGCTTAGTTTTAGCTTAAAAGTCAAACCGTCGTAATTAACGGTTGACTTTAAGATTAATCACTAATGGTCCAGTGATTAGTCGAATCAAAAGTAGTTATAAGTTGGTAATTATATGGGTAATAAACCCTCAAAAGGGTTCCCCCTGATTCCCACTCTAACTAGGTCAAATGTCAGGTCAAACTTACTAATAAAAAGTCAACAGAATGTTTAAGTTACAATTTATGCATAATTAGCAATGTAGAACACTTATAACCTGTTTGATCATTGATATAACTTGGTAATGAATGTAAGAACATGTCTAAACATGTTCAACCCGACAATTTCCTGTTTAGACCCGGTTCAGAACCGAAAGTCGCATAGTTTGACTTTTACTTTTACTTTCAATTCTGACCCATTATGGTATGTTTTAGAAATTCCTTAGAGCTTTATTTGGACCAGGTTACATGCTAGTATAACCCTCTGTGATTATACACCTCGGATCATTAGTTATCCAATTAATATGCATGATTCCGTTAATTGCTCATATGTCGACCATTATTCCCTTTTCACCCTAAAACGTGATTTTTGGAAATGTAAAAGAGTAGAAACTTTAATTACTGATATATAAACTTGCATACAAAATTTGACATCAGTTTGAGGTGTAGATTAAGAGTTATGCTCGTTAGCGTAAAATGAAAGCTTTATGTTAATTAAACGGCGTAATTAGCGTATAGATTAGTTAAGCCTACTTTTTAATATCAAACTCTTTACCCACTGATGTAATATATTATTTTGGGATTTTTAAAGATTTTTAATTAATTTTAGGCTGAGCATAACTAATAGTCGTAGGCTTAATCCGGTAATTGTCGGTTTTGCCCTTACGGGCCATAAAATGAGTTTTACATATCTAATCAACTCCAAACCTTTTGCTACTGTTCACATATGATAAATAAATTATTTTTAGCCTTCTGGAATAATAAAATATCAGCCTTATGTATCGAACCCGGAAATGGCTTTAATCGCCTTTTTAAGCGTTTTTAACGCATAGTATGTGCTATAACTATATTAAACATACAAGGATTGATACCTACTGATATTTGAGGCAAATTATAATATTTTAACAGTAAGCAAAGGTTGTTAAACTCAGACTTCAGTTTTGAGCTTTTCGGCTTATGTGAAATTACCAAAATACCCCTACGGGGCATAGTTTGGTTAAAATTGATAAATTTCACATATATACTTTACCCTACTGTTATAACTTAGTAAAATGAGTATTGTGGCTGATTATATCAGACCTGTAACTCATAATACTACTTAAACTCTTTTATCACCTTATAAATGACCAAACTACCCCTACGGGGCACAGTTTGTGTTTAAATTCATTTCGGGCATAATAAATGATATCTTTCTGATGTCACAACATATATGAAGCATATTAACTTAGGAAACCTGTAAATGGCTCCCATTATTACCCGTTACGCTATTTACGCGTTCGGTTCGGTTTATGTAACTAGTTTACATAAATTAGCCGAAACGGGTCAAACCTTATCGGTTTTATCTCAAAATCCAGAATGTGTATGAAATACCCATATTAAACAAGTCTCTGAACTTGTCGGGTCTAAATCACATTCTATCCGGTCTTCGCTTAATCATGCGTACAAACCGTGTCTTTGAAACTAACCGGTCTAAGCTTAAGCTTAACCAAAGACCCGTTAGGATTCTAATAGGTTATTATAAACCTTCGTTCTAGATTAGGAGTACCAGTAAAAGCTACGTGCGTTTGGTTATTGTGTTTTATACATTGCTCAGGTAAATACTTTTAACTTATTTTCCCTATACGAGCTTGGGTTACGGTATATAGAATACCGTTTGATCGGGCATCAAATCTTCCATCGTTGGGTGGTTAATTGAATAATTTGATCAGCTGGTTTAAACAGTCTTGTTACTTAAAGCCTTTGGGGGGTTAATGACCATGTCCCGGATATCCTTGGCATTATTTTACGAAATGGCCACGACTTAAGCGCGGGGTGTAGGCGTACACCCGTCAGTGCACAAAAGAATAATGTGGTGTGTCTATTGATCTTTAACCCGGACAAGATCCGGGCTACTGAACGCACAAGGAACATGTAATTCGTTCACAAGATTATATATTTAAATAATTCTCCCAAGTTATAAAATGTTTATGCCACGTGCATCCAAACCAATTTTTAATCATTTTCCAAAATGAGTCAGTTGAATGTATTTACCAGTGTAAACTGACGTATTTTCCCAAAAAGATTAAATGCAGGTACTAAGCGTAATTGGCTGGATATTATCTCCTTAGCATCAATAAAGAGTCTCGCAAGCTTAAGATGCCTAAAGTCTGTTGAACTACTGTTTCCATTTTACTTTTTTGATCCGTCTGTGGATAAACAATCGACTGTGGTGATACATGATATTACAATATTAAATTCGGTTGAATTATATCTTTCCTTTTGCTTCCGCTGTGCATATCAAATATTGTGTTGTTTGACTATTTTGTTGCCAACCACGTCACGATACTCCCCACCGGGCCCACCGGTGACACGTGGAAAGTCGGGGTGTGACAAAAGGAAAATGGGCAGAAGAATTACCTTTTGTTCTATGGGTAGATAGGACAACTGTGAAGAATGCTACTGGGCAAACCCCATTTTCTTTGGTATTTGGGGCAGAAGCAGTGATCCCGACAGAAATGGTGATACCGACAGCTAGATCAAGCCTACGGGACCCTGAATCAAATCCTGAAATCTTATGTCAAGAACTGGATACTATTGATGAAACAAGAGATGCAGCAAAGCTGAGGATGGCGGCATACCAGTAGAGGATAGCCAAATCATATAACAAGAATTTAAGGACTAGAAGATTTTAAGTTGGAGATTGGGTGTTGAGAAAAGCTTTCCAGAATACAGCCAACCCTGCCGATGGAAAATTAGCTCCAAAATGGGAAGGACCCTATGAAATTGAGTCAGAATTTGGGAAAGGAGCATACCGACTCAAGAATATGGAAGGGGATATGTTGCCAAGATCCTGGAATGCTATACACCTTAAAGCTTACTTCAAGTGAGTTTAGAATTTAATTTCTAACTCAGGATGGTATGAATTCTATCTCTCTTAAATTCATCTAATTTTATTTACTCTTCTTGAACCCAATACTGACTTAAGCATCAGAGGGGTGTTAGCCAAGCTAACACCCACCTTAGTTTAAAGGTGTTTTGCAGAATATGCTTCGGGATATAGCTCCAGGATACACACTCAGGATACTTTGAGAGATTAGAGGATTGGCCCCATCTCTCACGTTTAAGGGATCCTGATCCCTTCAAAGGTTTAAAGGTATTCACCTTTCTCACAAATTGGGTTTAAACACCCCGCCTGGAGCGCAAGTTATCCAGGGATAGTTCAAGGTGGCGGGACCAGTTCATGTAAAAGTGGCTGACAATTTCGTTACTGTTGGCTATACCCTGGATCCTCAAGGTATATGGGGATTGATCACCCTCTCTCATGAAAGGGTATTTTCATACTCTGTAAGGTTTAAAGGTTTTCACCTTTCTAAGTCTTGGGGTTTATACACTCCCGCCTGTAGCGCATGAAAATTTGGGATTTTCCCCAGAATACTTAAGGGTTTATCCCCAGAATATTAAGGGTTTATCCCCAGTGAGACTAAACTTTTTGACAAGTTCCAAAGAAATGACGAACGACGATTGTGTTTACACACGTTCTTCTGTTGGTGAAAAGTTACGGAGTTTAATCACTAGGTGAAGAGATACTCAAGTGTGTCATATATTGATGCAATATCCTGCACAGACAGGGGACATCTGTGATGTAACATGACGTATGCTGATACTATATCCTACTGGGGACATTTATGCTGGAGCAAGAAGGAAACCTATGCCAACATTATATCCCACTGGGGACATTGTCAGTGGTCCAAAGGTCTATTACAAAGTGTTTGCCTAAATCTCTCTGGTATGGATTCTTGTTTAAATTTGCTCTAAGTATAAGACCCTTATCTAAAAAAACGAAACTTGTTAACTATGGGAGTTTGTGTTATACCAAATTTTTATATTCGCTAAGTGTTTTTCAAGTTATAAAAGAAAAATATTTTTAAGGATTTTTGCAAATAACACATAATATAAGATGCAAGAACAACACAAAGATAAGGTCAAAAGTTAGATTTATATTAACGATTCAAAAGTTTGCACCCTTGGTTTTGTTTTTAACCAAAACCCATCCACCAAGGGTACAACAAAGTCTAAAGCATATTAAAGACAACAGTCGAAGGCTTCGTCTTGAAACTCAAAATCCTTCCACCTGCACCTGTTATAATATTCACATCAACGACCAAGGGCTTCGTCCTGAAACTCAGGATCCCTCCACCCTTGGTCATCATATTGTACTAATGTCTAAAGTGCAGGAAAGTAAATCGTTCAACATGCAAGAAAAAGAAAAGTGTTCAACCACCAACAACCATTGAACTTAAAAAAGCGGGCTCCGGCGTAGGCATAAACATCCATCATCGCTCACTTTGCCACCCGCTCACGGGGTAGCACCAGATCCACCATCACCAGCTTCTTCCGCCGTCTCACCCGCCTTGGAATATTCGCCAATCTCCGGCTTGGCAGGATACGTCACAGCACTGCAACCAAGATCCTTCAGTTTGTTCTCCCAGACATCAACGGTCCAGGTTGGGCATTTAAAGCCCGCTATCCTGGCTTCATAAGCCATCTTAAGCCTGGCCTGAAGCAGGGAAACTACGACGGAACCCTTGAGGCCATCCCTGAATGAAGCCATATCTTGCTTATGTTGGACCTCGGTGACAACCAGCTCGATCTCAACATTCTGAGTGGCCTTCTTCACTGTAGCTTCGGCATCCAGAGTCACCTTTTTTAACTTATCTTCATAATGTTGTGACCTGGATGCAACGATCTTCCCCTGATCCACGATAGTGATCTTAGCTTTCTTCAACTTGGCCTCTGAGATCTTCACTGTTTCACAAGATTCGGTGTAGAGATGCGTCAGACGCTCAAGACCCTACAAAACAGAACTCAGGTATTGTTAATATAATCTAACCAGGGTATTGATTCAGCATATGTGTGCAGGATGTAGGATAAGGATATTTACCTGGTTAAGGAAAGAAGTCATGAAATGGCTAGATTCCATGAAACCAAGGTTCTCGTAGGAAAAGACTCCAGCGATGACGAGAGAATCAGATTCTTTCCTCTTACAGGAACTAGAAGCACGGAGCTTCGCTGCCGAGGAAGGCTTGGGCATGGCTGCAGGTTCAGAACTAGTTGAAGGATTGGATGCTATGGAAGGCTTGGAGCTAGGCTCTTTCTTTACTGGAACGGTTGCCGGGAAACTGTCAAGCTTTTCCAGATCGAAAATTGGAACAAGTTTGCTGGAATCTACATAAAAGGGAAGTAATTTCAATTTTTATATGTCAATACATCAACTAACCAAAAATGTGCAGAAATGCATTTAGAACATACATCCTTACCCGACGTATTGGAGGATGAATGCTGACTTGAACTTGAGTGACTAAGCCAAAAAACAAACCGACTCAGCTGAAGAAAAATCTGACCGGATCTTCCAATCAAATGGCCAGATGACGTACCATCAGGGAAGGCTCCAGAGGCACGTAGAGTGGCCATGTCGGCATTATCAAAATTGCAAACCTCTTTCTCGGGCTTGCCAAGCAGATTGTGTGCCATGAAGGTTGGCTCGGAGTCGCCGGAGCATGAACGAGTGCGTTTTGCCATGAGATCGGTGACGACGGAAAAGATGAACAAAGAAAGAACAGAGAGAGAGAGGGAATACCTGAATGGTCCGGTACAATGTGATAATTAACATGAAGAAAGTAGAAGATATAGGGCGAAGATAGCTAACTATGAGAAATACTAGCCTTGAAAGCTGCATCAGGTCACATCACATCTCTATCCATTAAGACTTCAGATAACGTCGGAAAAATACATCTGTTAAGATCAAAGGATCCCAACAGCAATATTTTTGGGGACAATTGTTGTGGGTGAAATTTTCTAACCTATATCCCGAAATTATATCCTGACTTTATATGTCTATTTTCGCTGCCAGGATACTGGACCTGGATATTGGTAACATCCTGCGAGGGTATCTTGCGTGCTGTTAACAATTTGCTTTGGCTGCAAGGTACAAACGGTCATGAGGCTTGGTCTCCCTGAAGAATAGGTCAAGGTGGTTACAAGAAAGACGTTGGAAGCTTGGAGAAGGGGTTTACAACGGTCAAAAGGGAATATTCGCAAGATCCCGGAATAATAGGGGAATATCCTGGATTTTTAGCATAGTTTGTTATTTCTTGTAACTATAAATAGGAGTGCCGGATCATAGGAATGGACACACTTTCGAGCTCTCATACTCGTACACTCTCATTTCTAGCTGCAAACACACACTAACACTCACAATTCACAATCGTTGTAACACTTAGATTCGATCCGAGCATTATCCTGCATTGTATCCTGGTTATTCAAGCAATAAGAAGAACAAGGTAGCTGACCATTGTCAGCTCCCGAGGTTTTATGCCGGCGATCTAGAAAGATCAAGGGCTTTCCTCGTACATCTCGTGTCAATTTTTACTTTACTTGCATTTCGTTTACAAATTGATATAGTTCTGTATCCCGAAACTATATCCTGAAACTGTTTACATTTTCAACAAAGTTAACACATTTTTACAAGTTACATAGCACACTACCTCACAAACTAAGTTTGATCACTAAATTGCTTCGGTAATTTTTGACCAAAACAAGGACATTGTGAAGTTTGTTTCACAATCGTTTAAAGGTGAAGCTTTAGCTTGGTGGAGGTCGTTAATCCAAGCTACAGGAAAGATTCTGTTATATAATTTGACTTGGGATCAGTTTGTTGTGCTAATCAAGGAAAAATTCTGTCGACAACATGAGGTGGAGAAAATTGAGACCGACTTCTTGACTTTGGTCATGAAGAACTTGGATTGTCAGGCATATCTTACGAGCTTCAACACCATGTCTCATGTCTCGATTGGTTTCTTATTTGGTCACACCAGAATCGAGGCGCATAGCTCATTTTTTTGGAGGTTTAGCTCCAGAAATCAAGGGAAATGTGAAAGCGTCCAGACCTACCACATTCAGGTCAGTGGCAGATATGTCTCTATCTCTCACTCTGGATGCTATCAGAAACAAATCTGTCAAGGTTTCTGATGAAGGTAAGCAAAAGCAAAAGGATGAGAGTTCTCATCGCTCCGACAAGAAAAGGAAAGGGAACTCAGATCTCAAGCAGAGTTCGGGATTTAAAAAGGATAACCAGCAGTCGAGTGAGAAACCCAAATGTAAGACCTGCCAGAAACATCATTTTGGGAAGTGCAGGTTTGAATCGAAATCACAGTCGCAGTCAAAGCCTATAGGATGTGGGATCTGCAAGTCCAAGGAGCATAAGACTTTAGAATGCACGAAGTTGAAGGATGCAACCTGTTATGGTTGCAACGAAAAGGGGCACATTAGAACTAACTGCCCGAAAAATCCAAGGAAGCCTGAGGAGGCTAAAAAGACCAATTCGCGGGTCTTTCAGATGAATGCTCAAGAGGCCATTCAGAACGAAAATGTGATAACAGGTACCTTTCTTATCAATGATGTTTATGCTAGAGTATTGTTTGATTCTGGTGCAGACAAGCCTTTTGTAGACAATAAATTTTGTAAATTGTTAAATCTACCTGTTAAGACTCTAAGCATAAAATATGAAGTAGAATTGGCCGATGGTACTATAGAGACTGCCTCAACAGTTCTAGATGGATGTTTTATATCCATTAAGAATCACTCCTTTCCGTTGTCCTTGCTTCCGTTGAAACTAGCAGGATTTGACATAGTGATAGGCATGGATTGGTTATCTCATAACCAAGCCCAAATTGTATGTGATAATAAGCAAGTGGTTATCAAGACTCCTTATGGTGAGCCATTAACAATACAAGGAGATACGCAGTACGGATTTCCTAAGCAAGTGTCTATGCTTAAGGCATCAAGGTGTTTGAAGAAAGGCTGTGTCATTTACATGGCACAGGTAACCATTGATGATCCAAAGCCCAAGATCGAAGATATCCCTGTTCTTTTTGAATATTCAGACGTATTCCCTGAAGAACTACCCGGGTTACCTCCAGATAGGAAATTTGAGTTCAGAATCGATATTATTCCTGGAGTAGCACCAATTGCAAGAGCACCTTATCGGTTGGCACCAACTGAGATGAAAGAGTTAAGGACTCCGTTGGATGATTTGTTGGCAAAGGGTTTTATTCGACCTAGCTCGTCCCCTTGGGGAGCACCGATTCTGTTTGTGAAAAATAAGGATGGCTCGATGCGTCTATGCATCGATTATCACGAGCTAAACAAGGTTACAATCAAGAACATGTATCCGCTACCCAGGATCGATGATCTATTCGATCAGCTTCAAGGAGCAAGTTATTTTTCAAAGATCGATCTAAGGTCAGGTTATCACCAGTTGAAGGTAAGAGACGAAGACATGCACAAGACCGCATTCAGAACTCGATATGGACATTATGAGTTCTTGGTGATGCTTTTCGGGCTCACTAATGCACCTGCAGCGTTCATGGATCTCATGAATCGCGTTTGCAAGCCGTATTTAGACAAGTTTGTCATCGTCTTCATTGATGACTTTCTTATTTATTCAAAGAATCAAGCCGATCATGAAAGACATCTCCGGTGTATCCTTAAAATTCTACAGCAAGAGAAACTCTACGCCAAGTTTTCTAAATGTGAGCCGCTCAAAAGGAAGCCGTATTAGAAGCTAACTATCCGAATGAGAAGTTAGGAGTGACTGCCGATCAATTGTCATATGGAAAAGATGGAATCCTAAGAATAAATGGTCGAATATGGGTTCCAATTTATGGAGGACTTCGAGATGTGATTCTTCAAGAAGCTCATAGCTCCAAATATTCAGTTCATCCTGGCAGTGATAAGATGTACTAGGATTTAAAGGCAAATTATTGGTGGATATGTTTGTGGACTTATTAGTCATACAGCAAGAGTTTGCCCAACTGTAGCTGCACCAAATCAAGCTGGCAACAATCCTGCTCAAGCTCGTTTTCTACCAGGTTCTTGCTTCAACTGTGGCGAGATGGGCCATTTTCGAAGAAATTGCCCAAAGCTTGCTAATGCAAATCCAACGCAGGGATGAGCATCTGACAGATTAGAAGACGACGTTGTTTAGAAATAATCAAGCCTTATGTATTATTTTCTTTTGTTTTGAGGGTCTATGAAACAGTTGTTGTTGTTGTTTATAAATAAATCATTTATTTACATCGCAGTGTACAAATGTGGTTTCATGTATAAACAACATATCCCCAACAATATCGACACTCAAGGAATCGTATTCCTTGAAGAACAGACTACTCCCAAAAATTTTCCATTTTATGATCTCTTGCGTTTTCCACGAAAATCCTAAGTACCCGTCTCTTCCAAGGAAACGAAGTACAAGGCGCAAGTTACAACTCTGGAAAAATACCCAAAGTGCCTCTGTAAATCCTTAATAGGGTACCTAAGGGTATTTCCGTAAGTCCATAAGTGTTGTGTACCTTAATTCGAATGTTATGATTCCTTGTAATCAAAAATTAAATTTTTGGAAGATCATCCTATCTTTTCAGATAGATTCTTGAGGACGTTGAAGTCCATCGACTGGGTGCCTGGTATACCTTGAATACCCATGTTCAATTCGATAACAAGATAATAACAATCAATAACAAGTTAATAACAAGTTAATAACCAAGAAAACAATTATGTGCTTATGTGTTTATGTGTTGAGTCAATTAAAGTTGTCTCAATCTTGTTCAAATTCTATCCCTTTCACATTATAAAACAAACTATGGGAACTGCGCAAGAAATTACGTAATTATGGATGCATACATAATGATGGAATTTAGTGCACAAAAACCACAGCAAGTTTTATCATGTGTCTAGAGTTAATTCTATTCATTTCCGTTTCTGATGAAGCACCTGTTGAAAATGACTCCATCCGTTCATTTTCGTTTCTGAAGAATGTCCGTTGAGGGAAATGAATATCCTTTTGAGTTAATTCTATTCATTTCCGTTTCTGATGAAGCACCTGTTGAAAATGACTCCGTCCGTTCATTTTCGTTTATGAAGAATGTCCGTTGAGGGAAATGAATATTCTTTTGATTATTCCTTCATTTCCGTTTCTGATGAAGCACCTGTTGAAAATGACTCTGTCCGTTCATTTTCGTTTCTGAAGAATGTCCGTTGAGGGAAATGAATATCCTTTTGATTATTCTATTCATTTCCGTTTATGATGAAACACCTGTTGAAAATGACTCTGTCCGTTCATTTTCGTTTCTGAAGAATGTCCGTTGAGGGAAATGAATATACTTTTGATTATTCCTTCATTTCCGTTTCTGATGAAGCACCTGTTGAAAATGACTCCGTCCGTTCATTTTCATTTCTGAAGAATGTCCATTGAGGGAAATGACAGGATTATGCTTTGCATATCTTTGATGGTTATTTAACACAAAGTCACAGACAGACTCCTACGAATAAATTTCGGGACAAAATTTCCTAAAGTAGGGGAGACTGTGACACCTGTGCCTCTGCGACCATCAAATCAATGAAATAATGTGCTTCATACTTGGTATTTGTATAAATATGTGTATCATGTGCACATATCAATTCATGTTCGATTTCGAGCTTTAAATCGCTTCTGGAAGGTTATATGCGAACTAATGCGTAAATATAACCAGTTTAATGCAACAAACACTCCGGAAAAGTGAC
Source organism: Helianthus tuberosus (assembly GCA_030545235.1). Taxonomy (NCBI): domain Eukaryota; kingdom Viridiplantae; phylum Streptophyta; class Magnoliopsida; order Asterales; family Asteraceae; genus Helianthus; species Helianthus tuberosus. The sequence continues at coordinate 107,275,245 of CM060383.1, forward strand.
ATAGGCTTAACATACCTTAAGTAACCTTTACGTAACTTAGAAATATGTTTTGGAGGGTTTGGTATGCCGAAATCAAGTTTATTCGATCACAAGGACTAATTTCGACAAACTGTGAAAGTATGTCGATTCGTACTGTGACGAACATTCCAGAACTTGATCATAAGTTAAACATGCCCTAAATATCCTTTACATAGCTTAGAAATAGGCTTTGAGGTGTTTCGTGCGCAAAAATAAACTTTCATGATCAATAGGGACTAAAAGCGTCAAAAAGTGCATAAGTTTGCATTTTCGCGCATATCTTACGTTCTGAATATATCCGGACATCCAAAAATTTATGTAATCATTAAAATATTTTATTTTAGTGATTGGCATGATAAAATTCCATTCGTCGCATAATTTGGATCGTTTTCGCGTTCGTTCGAGTTTCCGTCGTAATTACCCGAACAACGCAACCGTACGACCAAACGAACCGACATCCGAGATGTTTTTGAGCATATTTCATGTTCCCTATACTTTAACTTCATTTTAGAGCCTTGAAATGGGGCTAGCGGGGTTTAAACGCATCAAAAATGGCTCAAAAGTGTTGCAGGGACCAAACCTGTCAATTATTGAAACTTTCTGGGAGCTGGCACATGGTGGCGCTGCGCCACCAGTATATGGCTTTGCCGTGGTGCGACGCCACGGCCTCATCTGGGCAAAAACTTCATTTTGGCAACCAGGTTAAACTTGGGGGTCTTTTGTGTAACTTTTCTCAATACCGTGTGATGGTTTTGGGCACCCCTAGTATTCCAAAACCTTGTGCCTTATGTGTAAGGTCCAGATTGAAGCTCGTTTATCGAGGAACGATCCTAACGGTTGTGGATTTCCTATAAATACCCACCTAGAGTTCACATGTTCCTCACACATTTGATCTCAATCTTCTTCTCTAAGTTGAAGCTCTCCTTGTGAGGCTTCATACCTGAGAAATTTTGAGTTCAAATCTTCGAGCTTGGACCTTTTGTAAGTTTCTTTCGTTCTTTTATGCATTTTTAAGCGTGAAAGTCAAATAGTTTTTGACTTTCTGCTTTGACCAGTCTATGGTCAACACAAAGTTCGTTTGAACTTCGCAACGTGAGCGTAATCACGATGGTTATAGTCCCGTGTGACTATACCTACTGACTACCACGTTAATTAGGTGTAGTGACGAGTCATAGTTTCGGTCAAAATGTGTATTTATGCGTATTTTTCAACCAAACTATTTTTCGGTATCAAGACCCTTTGTTTTGATATCAAACTTGTTTTCAAACCTCGTTAAACATGTTTAACTCGTCACTTTAGGTTTAGTGCGTATATAGGGTCGTAAGATAAGCGGTCTAAACAACCGCTTAGGCTTTCGAACCCGACCCGTTTGGTCAATCATTAGGATTCGATTGTGACCATAGTTGTGTAGGGAATAATCTTCCGAGGTTATACCTTATGGTCACTTCGTTTAGTTAGTTGTATGATAGGTAGTTTATATGCCTTAGGTAAATGACCAAAATGCCCTTTTTCATGCATAATTGGATTTTAAACATATGTAACTTAAACTTTTGTCATTTAACTAATTATGCAACATTATTAGACATGTTAAGGCATATAATACTTGTCATAGGACTAGTTAGGCGGTCCGAACGCGTTTTACGCGAACGACGCGTTAAAGTAGCATAAGCTACCTAAACGAGTCGTGATGGGTCGTAAGCACTTAGGTTAGGTTTCGATTTAGTATGTAAGCTTTGTTAAACCATATCATATGAGTTCCAATACTCATTTGGTTTACGAAACCTCATTCTATCCGATCTCCCGATTTAGGTCCGGTTATTAATGTAGTTATCTATATTAGGTGCTGTCACAGCCCCCGACCCCACCCTGGGAGCGGGAGCCGTGGACCAGCCAGATGGTATCGGTGTTTGTTAATTACGCAGCGGAAAAATTTTCTTCAGGATCGTAGTTATGAAATAATTTCAGAGTTCGTAAAACACCGAACTTTTAATATTAAATAAATGGGCTCAAACCCATATTTAATTCAATTGTTTTTATAGGGATAAACTCAATTAAATAAAACATAATTTTCTTCTTTTATTATAGCCACTTTATTTAAGCCTTCAGTGCTCCATAGCTAGCTTCTACTATCCTTACATCAAGTTACCTGAAACGTGTTTTGAAAACATTTTATCAGTAATAAATACTGGCGAGTTCATTCCATTTTTATAAAATATATTGTTATACTTTACAGCATCAAGGTTTTTATATTTATTTATGTCACCCCCCTTTCTGCGGTGGAAGCACGAGATGTGATCATGAAAGGTTCTCATTGCATACGAAAGGTAAACATGCTATATGCTCGTAAAAACATCAAATACCATAATTTGAAAACATATGTTTAGCGTTTACATCGCTAAGTCGCATAAAACATTGTCTTTAAAAGTTTACAACTTTATTTAAAGATAAACACAAGCGACATCCACAAGCATAAGCGAGACCGCGCGCACATCCATCCTAGTTACCTGAAATACATGTGAGTTTTGGAAAAACGTCAACATAAAGTTGGTGTGAATTCATGCAGTTTTGTATTTCACGTTTGTATACTTTGTATGAAAACATAGTTTGCGAATAAATCAAGTTTTCATATATAAATCCAGTTTCATGTGTACACCACGTACTCACGTATAATTCAATTTCTTCTTGAGTACCCCACGTACTCAAGTATAATTCCCATTTTCTTGAGTACCCCACGTACTTCAAGCATAATTCAATCTTTTCTTGAGTACCCCACGTACTTCAAGTATAATTCAATCTTTTCTTGAGTACCCCACGTACTTCAAGTATAATTCAATCTTTTCTTGAGTACCCCACGTACTTCAAGTATAATTCAATCTTTTCTTGAGTACCCCACGTACTCAAGTATTCATCAATTTTTAGTATGGTATGACTTTTATGTAAATAAAGTATTCCTGTAATTATCAGGATTGTTAATGGGTTGCAAAACCATTAACATGTGACACGACATAGGAAGTCACCACACCTAAGGCATTTAATTGGTATATTCTGAGACACAAAAGCACTACTCGATTCTCGCCCTCACCGAGAGTGTGGCTGCCAGGCACCCGTTAGATCTAACCTTTTGTTCTGCGGTCTAAGTATATTGTTGATTAATGGTGCTTCTGTACCCTATTCGTGACACTATTTCTCATAACGCATCCTACTTGGTTCTCGTCCTCACCAAGCGCGTTTCTTGTTATCGATTCTCATAGTGCATCCTACTTGGTTCTCGTCCTCACCATGCGCGTTTCTTATTATCATTTCTCATAACGCATCCTACTTGGTTCTCGTCCTCACCAAGTGCGTTTCTTATTATCTTATATTTCGTCACACTTGGTTCTCGTTCTCACCAAGTGTACTTCTTGTATTCTTATATTTCATCACACTTGATTCTCGTTCTCACCAAGTGTGCTTCTTATATTTATATCATACCAATTTTAAATATTGTACATTTGTACATGTATTTCACCCCCGAAGTTATAAAAACTGAAAACAGTTAAAGAAAAGGGGGAGCATGAACTCACAACTTTGCGTTCCTGTGCGTCGTAAACTTCACCATATTTGCTTAATTAACATCGTAACCTATACGCGTTTTCTTAACGTTAGTCACTAGACTTGCGTCGCACAAATACAGTCACTCTCTTTTGTGTATATTTACTTGTGTTAAAAATATTTTATATTTTTAACTAAATGTTTTACTTATATTATTTTCTCAAAAATAAATATAAGCTTTTGTATTTTGCACTTTGCACCCGAATTATGTATCTTGTATGTTGTATGTGTATTTTTATGTTTATACTCCTCATGAGTATTTAGTGTATTTTTAAGTCTTAATACACTAGCACGTATAACACATACTATATACACTTAGCACACAAGTTGGTGATCAAATAATATATATTTTTCTCTCAAAAATATATATACTTAATATCCATTTTTATTTTTGAAGAAATCCTCATTTCTAATCACTAAAAATTAGGGAAACCTTGGTATTATCTTTAGATACATTTTTAGGGAATAAGTTTCTCAAAAACTTATATTTTTCCTAAGTGTCAAAATTTATAAAATTTTTGACAGAGTTTCCCCTAAAAATGGAGGTTTCCCATGTTTTCAAAACATGTGTTTATTTTCTTTTAAATTGTCAACAATCATCAACAACAATTATCAACAATAATCATCAACAATAATTCCTAATTTCTCCATTTCATGAACTTGAATACTTACAAAAATGTGTAGTAACTTACTAGCACATTTAGTAAGTCTTGTTATCTTTAAAAATAATTTTAGTTTCTTAAAAACTTTATTTTTAAAGAATATGAAGTTTCACAACTTCTAGTCGAGATTCGCAAAAATATTTCTTTGTTAATTCTTTCTTGTGACACAAGTGTCTACACACTTGTTTATTTACTAAAAATGCTTTTAGTTCGGATAAGATACGGGTTTTAACAAAACTAATATTTTTGCTTGGTTCTTCCGAAAAACCACTTGTAGATCTTAAGATCTACATGTTTAGAGTCTTATTTTACAAGAAAAATTATGTTTATTCAAGTTCAAGCTCATGGTGGATGGTTTCATCATCTTTCTTATTTCTACACTAACATCCTACTAGTTCATGTTCTCAAACATGGACTAGTATGTCTAGATGATGATCCATCTTGTTTATACTAACAACAACATCAAATAATAACAACCATACAAGATCTACAAGATTCACACACATATCTTCTCTTTATCCACCTTATCCATCTTATGTTCAATACTTTAATGTAAGTTCTTTAGTGTTTCATGATTTTTAGCCATTAAATCATCTATTAACCATCATAAACAAGAACAAGATGAGGATTTGAAACACTTACTACTAGCACAAGGCTAGGGAAGTTCAAGAGGACAAATGAAGTGGATAAAAGCAAATGAAGAAGGTCCTTCAAGATCCGCTTGCACCGAGCTTCGTTAGTGACCTTCTTACACCTTAATATCACCTTGGAATGGATGGATGATGTTTGAAAATGAGGGTGGCGGTGGTGCTTGGTTGAGCCGAGAACAAGGAAGGGAGGAAGAGGTGGTGTGTAGGTGATGTTGATGAAGATGAAGTTATGTGCTAATGGGTATACTTATAACACACTAACTCACCTTTTTCCATTGTGTAATATGTTCAATACAAGGAGACATGATCTAATATTTTAAACAAGGAAAATCCAATGGTGGGGTCACCATATAACCGTATGGTTAAGGGGGGGGGGGGGGGGTCTTGGTTAGTGGTTAACTAGATAGTTAGGTCATAAGGTTAAGAACCAAGTATCTAGTTAAAGGTTTATGTGTGTGGTGTAATATATAGTGTGTTAGGGTGTTCGGGGACCCTAACTAGCTTAGAAAAATAGAAACAGTGCTTCTAGCATTATTTTGGTGTTCCGGGTAATATCCGGTTGTTCGGTTAGGCACCGGTTCGTTAAAGTGCTAAATTACACTCTTTAGTGACTATAATGTATCCTTTTGTAACACTTTTGATTCCCAACACTTAGGGAAATATTCTGACTGAAAAATTATATTTTCTGCATAAAATTCATATGTTTAAATGCTGAATTGAGTTGAATTTATTAAAATTTTGCACTTAAAGTGCGTTTCGGGTGCTTTTTAGTGCTTATTTTTGCTTCCGTAAGGTATATATGTAAACCCTTGTATGTATTCTTGGGTTTTAATGTATTCTTGTCGTTGGACCTACACCTAGGCTCCACTTCTATTGTCTGACTGCTTTCTGCAGTTCTGTTGACACAGTGTGTCTTACCGGTGAGTTTACTCGTATTTTTTACGCAACGCTCTCTTTTATGCATAAAGCAATATTTTGTAGTATACAACGTGCATGAATTCACTTGTTTAGTCATGTGTTCAGACATTGCTGACAATTAAGCACATAATTGCAGTCAATAAATAATGATTAGAGTGTATGGAAATTACCGGTTTGGTGCCAGTTGTCACAGTCTCCCCCCGTTAAAAGAATTTTGTCCCGAAATTCAGGCTGAACTAACTCTCGCTGGATTTTTCTTGAATAGGTGGGGATACTTTTCCTTGAACTGGTCTTCACGTTCCCATGTGTACTCGGGTCCGTGCTTAGAGCTCCAACGTACTTTGACAAGTTTTACGCTGCTCCTCCTGGTCTTATTGACTTTCCAGTCGGTAACCTCAACGGGTTGTTCTGTAAATCGGAGGGCGTCATCAATATGCACTTCATCCATCGGGATAATCACGTTTTCTTGTGTTGGACTCTTCTTCAGGTTGGATACATGAAACGTATCATGTACTCCATTAAGTTCTTCCGGTAACTCCAACTTGTATGCCACGGTACCAATTCTTTTCAATATTCTGAATGGTCCGGTGTATCGTGGATTCAGCTTTCCACGCTTTCCAAATCTGACTACGCCCTTCCATGGTGAGACTTTTAACAACACTTTGTCTCCCACCTTGAATTCTACTGATTTTCTTTTCGGATCAGCGTAGCTCTTTTGTCGATCTCGAGCCGCCTTAATGCGCTCTCGGATCTGCGCAATCTTGTCGGTTGTCTCTTGTACAAGTTCAGGACCAACCATACGTTTATCTCCGGCATCTGCCCAACATAAGGGCGATCGGCACTTGCGGCCATATAGAGCTTCAAACGGCGCGGCTTTTATGCTCGTATGATAACTGTTATTGTAGGAGAACTCAATTAACGGTAGATCAGTATCCCAGCTGCCGCCTAGATCCATAACACATGCGCGAAGCATATCTTCTAACGTTTGTATAGTCCGTTCGCTCTGGCCGTCTGTTTGCGGATGGAATGCCGTGCTCAGATCTAACTGAGATCCAAAGGCTTCCTGAAATGATTGCCAGATTCTTGAGACAAAGCGCCCATCTCTGTCTGAAATGATTGAGATTGGCACTCCATGACGTGCCACAATTTCCTTTAAGTATATCTCTGCAAGCTTTCCAGTGCTATCCTTCTCTCGGATCGGTAAGAAATGCGCAGATTTCGTTAATCGATCAACTATTACCCATATCATATCGTGCCCTCTCGGGGTCCTGGGTAATTTCGTTATGAAGTCCATCGAGATTTGTTCCCACTTCCACACGGGAATCTCTGGTTGTTGTAATAGGCCGGACGGTTTCTGATATTCTGCCTTAACCTTGGCACAGGTTAGGCATTTTCCAACATAAACAGCAACATCGCTTTTAAGTCTCGGCCACCAGTAGTATTCCTTTAAGTCTTGATACATTTTGTCTGATCCTGGATGGATCGAATATCTCGATTTGTGGGCTTCATTAAGGATGACTTCTCGTATGTCACCATAGAGTGGAACCCAAATACGCTTCTTGAAGTATAAGGCTCCCTCTTCGTTTGGCACCATGTATTTCAGCATATCCCGTAGGTATTCAGCTTTACGGTTCTCTTCTTTAAGAGCTTCTTGTTGTGCATCACGAATGCGTGCAGTGAGGTTCGTTCGAATCGTCATTTCCAATGCTCGAACCCTTAGGGTCTTAACCCTTTCTTTTCGGCTCAACGCGTCCGCTACAACGTTTGCCTTTCCAGGATGGTACTTAATCTTACAGTCATAATCGTTCAGCAGCTCGACCCAACGTCGTTGGCGCATATTCAATTCCTTCTGATCAAATATGTGTTGTAAGCTTTTGTGATCTGTGAAGATTGTACATCGAGTACCATATAAGTAATGTCGCCAGATTTTCAAGGCGAATACCACTGCGCCCAGCTCCAGGTCGTGAGTGGTATAGTTTCTTTCATGAACTCTCAATTGTCTGGAAGCGTAAGCGATGACTTTTTGGCGCTGCATAAGCACGCAACCCAAGCCTTGTCGTGAGGCGTCGCAGTATACCACGAAGTCTTCAGTGCCTTCTGGTAATGATAGTATCGGTGCATCGCATATCTTGTCTTTAAGTAACTGGAAGGCTTCTTCTTGTTTGTGACCCCAGTCGTATTTCTTGTCTTTCTGTGTAAGGGTTGTTAGCGGTTGAGCTATCTTTGAGAAATTCTCAATGAATCGCCGATAGTAGCCCGCTAAGCCCAAAAATTGTCGAACTTCAGTTGGGGTCTTGGGAGCTTCCCAGTTCTTTATTGCTTCTATCTTGGATGGGTCTACATGAATGCCCTTTCTCATTCACAACGTGACCAAGAAATTGTACTTCGCGAATCCAGAATTCGCATTTCGAGAACTTTGCATAGAGCTTCTCTTTCTTCAGTAGTTCCAAGATGGTTCTGAGATGTTGCTCATGTTCTTCTTTTGTTCGCGAATAAATCAGGATATCATCGATAAATACAATCACGAATTTATCGAGATATGGTTTGCAAACGCGGTTCATCAGATCCATGAAGACCGCTGGTGCATTCGTCAGCCCGAATGGCATCACCAGAAATTCGTAGTGCCTATAGCGTGTTCTGAATGCAGTCTTTGGTACGCTTTCCTCTTGGATTCTCAGCTGGTGGTATCCAGACCGAAGGTCGATCTTGGAATAGTAGCTTGATCCTTGCAATTGATCAAATAAGTCATCAATCCTTGGTAGCGGATACCGATTCTTGATCGTGAGTTTGTTCAGTTCCCTGTAATCGATACACATCCGCAGTGTTCCATCCTTCTTCTTCACGAATAATACCGGAGCTCCCCAGGGTGAGAAGCTTGGCCTTATAAATCCTTTATCCAACAACTCCTGGAGTTGTGTAGATAATTCTTGCATTTCAGATGGCGCAAGTCGATAGGGTGACTTGGCTACAGGAGCAGCTCCTGGAACCAAGTCTATACGGAATTCGACTTGTCGTTGCGGAGGTAGTCCTGGCAGATCTTCAGGGAACACATCAGGAAATTCCTTCACCACAGGAATGTCTTCGAGTTTTGGCTCCACATCCTTCTTGTCTATTACGTGTGCTAGGAAAGCGACACATCCTTTCCTTAAGCACTTCTGCGCCTTCATGCAACTGATGATTCGAAGAGGTGCGTCTCGTTTTTCTCCATGCACGATGAGAGTTTCACCATTCGCTAAAGGGATGCGAATGATTTTCTCATGACAAATAACTTCAGCTTTGTTCTTGGACAACCAGTCCATCCCGACTACTACATCGAAACTACCCAATTGAATAGGTAAGAGGTCGATGCTAAAATTTCGTTTGCCAAGTTCTAAAGTGCAGCCTCTGACAACTTCACCCGATTCAACAAGTTTACCATTTGCTAGTTCTATGGAATAAGGAATTTCTAATCTACTAGATTCTATTCCGAGTATGCGTTTAAATTCCACAGACATGAAGCTATAATCGGTGCCAGTGTCAAATAATATGGATGCAAAGTGATTGTTAATGAGAAACATACCGGTGACCACGTTAGGGTCCTCGCGTGCGTTCTTTGCTCCAATCACAAATGCTCTAGCCTGAGCATTGTTTCTCTCTGGGCAGTTCTTCATGAAATGATCATTGCTTCCACACTTGAAGCATCCTTGGTTCTGCCCTTTCCCGTTACCATTCTTGTTACCAGCACCGTTTCCATTTCGGTTCTTTCCTTTTCCCCAACAGTCTTCTGTTTGATGACCCAATTTACCACATTTGTCGCACCTTGGAATGCGACAAGCTCCATCATGATGATACTTACATCTTTGGCATCTAGGCATGGAGCCTTGGTATGCCTTAGTTGCATGGGTTTTTGCCTCCTGAGACGGGTTAGCGTCACGCTTCTTGTTGTTGAAACCCTTATTGTTACGAGTTGCTTGGTTCAGGTTTGCATGTTTTCTTTTCTTGTCGCCGGACGACTTAGCATGCGTCTCGGTCTTCTCTGTTGGGTTCAGTGATAACTTCTTCATACGAACACAATCTTCTGTCAGGCTGACAGCCAGAGTTACAGCCTCAGTGATTGTTTGTGGTTTGGCCGACGTCACCATGCCACGAAACTCTGGGGCCAGTCCCCAAATGTAGCGTTCAACGCGCTTGAATTCGGGAGTCACCATGTAGGGAAGCACTCTAGACAGATCGTGGAACCTTCGAGTATAACCATTGATGACAGCACCCACCATGGTCAAGTGCCAGAACTCCGTTTCCAGCCTTTGGAGTTCAGCGCGAGAGCAATACTTCTCTCTCATTCTTTCCTTCAGTTCCTCCCAAGTTAAGCCATAAGCGGCATCATCACCCAAAGTTTGGGCTTGCAGGTTCCACCAAGTCAGAGCTTCATCGACAAATAACCCAGTAGCAAAGGTGACTTGTTGATCCGCGGTACACTTGCTCATGCGGATAGTAGCTTCAGTCTTTTCCGTCCAGTGCACAAATGCTACTGCACCTCCTGTGCCGTCATAGTTCATCGGCTTGCAGTCGAGGAACTGCTTGAAAGTGCAGCCTTGAGCTGTGCTGCCTCCAGATGAATCTCCGTTCCCATTACGTCTAGCGTTGCTTGGTCCACCACTGTCTTGAGTACGGTTCGCCTCGTACTGGGCGATAGCAGCGGAGATCCTTTCTTCCAGTAGAGCGTTCAGTTCTTCGGGAATTCTTGGCAGTGGGGGAGGAGGAGGTTGGTCACGAGCGTTCACAGCTCTTCTGGGTGTCATGTTCTAAAGAACACAACCCAATAGGTTTAGGCATTTGTTTGATATCGTCATACTAGACAGTAGTAGTATATATACTCACAAGTATATACCACATAAGTGACATCAAACAATTATTACTCTAGCAGAGTACTTAGTAGGCTTGCACTGAGGGAATCTATACGTGACAAGACTTGTTGTGGTTTCTGTGCACTGAATTCCATGATTATGTATGCATCCATAATTACATAACTCCTTGCACAGTCCGCACAGTTCGTTTCATCCTCGTATTTCTTCCTTCAGATAGGCCATCGCTTTCAGGTAAAGTCACGTATACTTGTGACATTCTACTTCTAGTATATGCTAATTATCACACATAATTGCAAGTAATTTCTCAGTTAAAGACAAGTGCTACTTTGGTGCACTCTAAGTCTCGTAGTGTCTTTTCTAGACTCATGTAGACAGTTTCAGGTGATGGATGTCGCGGGACGTTTTATGCAATGAAAACTCTTTGAAAATTGTTTTCGTGAATGGATCCTAGAGATTGTAGACTAGACTCGAGAAGGAATCCTGGTTCACTACAATCGCAGCTCTGATACCAATCTGTCACACCCCTTTCTGCGGCGGAAGCACGAGGTGTGATCATGAAAGGTTCTCATTGCATACGAAAGGTAAACATGCTATATGCTCGTAAAAACATCAAATACCATAATTTGAAAACATATGTTTAGCGTTTACATCGCTAAGTCGCATAAAACATTGTCTTTAAAGTTTACAACTTTATTTAAAGATAAACACAAGCGACATCCACAAGCATAAGCGAGACCGCGCGCACATCCATCCTAGTTACCTGAAATACATGTGAGTTTTGGAAAAACGTCAACCTAAAGTTGGTGTGAATTCATGCAGTTTTGTATTTCACGTTTGTATACTTTGTATGAAAACATAGTTTGCGAATAAATCAAGTTTTCATATATAAATCCAGTTTCATGTGTACACCACGTACTCATGTATAATTCAATTTCTTCTTGAGTACCCCATGTACTCAAGTATAATTCCCATTTTCTTGAGTACCCCACGTACTTCAAGCATAATTCAATCTTTTCTTGAGTACCCCACGTACTTCAAGTATAATTCAATCTTTTCTTGAGTACCCCACGTACTTCAAGTATAATTCAATCTTTTCTTGAGTACCCCACGTACTCAAGTATTCATCAATTTTTAGTATGGTATGACTTTTATGTAAATAAAGTATTCTTGTAAGTATCAGGATTGTTAATGGGTTGCAAAGCCATTAACATGTGACACGACATAGGAAGTCACCAAACCTGAGGCATTTAATTGGTATATTCTGAGACACAAAAGCACTACTCGATTCTCGCCCTCACCGAGAGTGTGGCTGTCAGGCACCCGTTAGATCTAACCTTTTGTTCTGCGGTCTAAGTATATTGTTGATTAATGGTGCTTCTGTACCCTATTCGTGACACTATTTCTCATAACGCATCCTACTTGGTTCTCGTCCTCACCAAGCGCGTTTCTTATTATCATTTCTCATAACGCATCCTACTTGGTTCTCGTCCTCACCAAGTGTGTTTCTTATTATCTTATATTTCGTCACACTTGGTTCTCGTTCTTACCAAGTGTACTTCTTGTATTCTTATATTTCATCACACTTGATTCTCGTTCTCACCAAGTGTGCTTCTTATATTAATATCATACCAATTATAAATATTGTACATTTGTACATGTATTTCACCCCCGAAGTTATAAAAACTGAAAACAGTTAAAGAAAAGGGGGAGCATGAACTCACAACTTTGCGTTCCTGTGCGTCGTAAACTTCACCGGATTTGCTTAATTAACGTCGTAACCTATACGCGTTTTCTTAACGTTAGTCACTAGACTTGCGTCGCACAAGTACAGTCACTCTCTTTTGTGTATATTTTCTTGTGTTAAAAATATTTTATATTTTTAACTAAATGTCTTACTTATATTATTTTCTCAAAAATAAATATAAGTTTTTGTATTTTGCACTTTGCATCCGAATTATGTATCTTGTATGTTGTATGTGTATTTTTATGTTTATACTCCTCATGAGTATTTAGTGTATTTTTAAGTCTTAATACACTAGCACGTATAACACATACTATATACACTTAGCACACAAGTTGGTGATCAAATAATATATATTTTTCTCTCAAAAATATATATACTTAATATCCATTTTTATTTTTGAAGAAATCCTCATTTCTAATCACCAAAAATTAGGGAAACCTTGGTATTATCTTTAGATACATTTTTAGGGAATAAGTTTCTCAAAAACTTATATTTTTCCTAAGTGTCAAAATTTATAAAATTTTTGACAGAGTTTCCCCTAAAAATAGAGGTTTCCCATGTTTTCAAAACATGTGTTTATTTTCTTTTAAATTGTCAACAATCATCAACAACAATTATCAACAATAATCATCAACAATAATTCCTAATTTCTCCATTTCATGAACTTGAATACTTACAAAAATGTGTAGTAACTTACTAGCACATTTAGTAAGTCTTGTTATCTTTAAAAATAATTTTAGTTTCTTAAAAACTTTATTTTTAAAGAATATGAAGTTTCACAACTTCTAGTCGAGATTCGCAAAAATATTTCTTTGTTAATTCTTTCTTGTGACACAAGTGTCTACACACTTGTTTATTTACTAAAAATGCTTTTAGTTCGGATAAGATACGGGTTTTAACAAAACTAATATTTTTGCTTGGTTCTTCCGAAAAACCACTTGTAGATCTTAAGATCTACATGTTTAGAGTCTTATTTTACAAGAAAAATTATGTTTATTCAAGTTCAAGCTCATGGTGGATGGTTTCATCATCTTTCTTATTTCTACACTAACATCCTACTAGTTCATGTTCTCAAACATGGACTAGTATGTCTAGATGATGATCCATCTTGTTTATACTAACAACAACATCAAATAATAACAACCATACAAGATCTACAAGATTCACACACGTATCTTCTCTTTATCCACCTTATCCATCTTATGTTCAATACTTTAATGTAAGTTCTTTAGTGTTTCATGATTTTTAGCCATTAAATCATCTATTAACCATCATAAACAAGAACAAGATGAGGATTTGAAACACTTACTACTAGCACAAGGCTAGGGAAGTTCAAGAGGACAAATGAAGTGGATAAAAGCAAATGAAGAAGGTCCTTCAAGATCCGCTTGCACCGAGCTTCGTTAGTGACCTTCTTACACCTTAATATCACCTTGGAATGGATGGATGATGTTTGAAAATGAGGGTGGCGGTGGTGCTTGGTTGAGCCGAGAACAAGGAAGGGAGGAAGAGGTGGTGTGTAGGTGATGTTGATGAAGATGAAGTTATGTGCTAATGGGTATACTTATAACACACTAACTCACCTTTTTCCATTGTGTAATATGTTCAATACAAGGAGACATGATCTAATATTTTAAACAAGGAAAATCCAATGGTGGGGTCACCATATAACCGTATGGTTAGGGGGGGGGGGGGGTCTTGGTTAGTGGTTAACTAGATAGTTAGGTCATAAGGTTAAGAACCAAGTATCTAGTTAAAGGATTATGTGTGTGGTTTAATATATAGTGTGTTAGGGTGTTCGGGGACCCTAACTAGCTTAGAAAAATAGAAACAGTGCTTCTAGCATTATTTTGGTGTTCCGGGTAATATCCGGTTGTTCGGTTAGGCACCGGTTCGTTAAAGTGCTAAATTACACTCTTTAGTGACTATAATGTATCCTTTTGTAACACTTTTGATTCCCAACACTTAGGGAAATATTCTGACTGAAAAATTATATTTTCTGCATAAAATTCATATGTTTAAATGCTGAATTGAGCTGAATTTATTAAAATTCTGCACTTAAAGTGCGTTTCGGGTGCTTTTTAGTGCTTATTTTTGCTTCCGTAAGGTATATATGTAAACCCTTGTATGTATTCTTGGGTTTTAATGTATTCTTGTCGTTGGACCTACACCTAGGCTCCACTTTTATTGTCTGACTGCTTTCTACAGTTCTGTTGACACGGTGTGTCTTACCGGTGAGTTTACTCGTATTTTTTACGCAACGCTCTCGTTTATGCATAAAGCAATATTTTGTAGTATACAACGTGCATGAATTCACTTGTTTAGTCATGTGTTCAGACATTGCTGACAATTAAGTACATAATTGCAGTCAATAAATAATGATTAAAGTGTACGGAAATTACCAGTTTGGTGCCAGTTGTCACAATTTATACTTACCCAACTCAATCAGTATTTGTCACATGGTGACAGTTCCGATGTGACAGTGGTCATATCACTCATTGGCTCACTTTCGTCCAATAGTGAATTTATCAAGTAATAGATATATAGTATATCTTACTATTATATTGGTCACTAGGCGATTCCTGTGACGGTGGTCAAATCACTGTTGATCATTCTCTCAACTAGTGACTCGGATCATATTACTGTTAATCATTCTCTCAACTAGTAATTGTGGTCATATCACTGTTGATCATTCCTTCAACTAGTGACTCTGGTCATAACACTGTTGATCATTCTCTCAACTAGTGCCTTTGGTCATGTCACTGTTGATCATTCTCTCAACTAGTGCCTTTGGTCATGTCACTGTTGATCATTCTCTCAACTAGTGACTCTGGACTTAGTAGTGTCCCGTGACATTACTTTGTCAAATATATTTTCCATGGCACAATACAAATTTACCTAGAAAATGAAATATATCATTTTCTGTCAAACTGGTGACTATAACTTTATTAAACATAACATATTAAATAATTATATGATACGATTATTTAATATATTAACGGGACTAAGATTTAAAATTATAATTTTAGTATAGTAGAATATATTATATTTGACATATTTTATTATGGTATACATTTATTGACTGGTATTTCAATAATGTCCATTTTCCATGGATTTAGCACAGTAAACCATAAAATGTCAAAATTTAAATTTCTCCTTAATCCTAAAAAAATAATACTTCAATAAAATATAATATTTAAGTAGATAATTATAATCATTTTTGTTTGAGTTGAACATAATAATAGTTATCATAAGAGTCGATAACCATTATATTTATACCTATCAAATTGTCAATTGTGTATCATTCTTAACCTTGACAAAAATAAACATCAATAAAATTAGTTGATCCTTAATTTCTCAAACAAAATAGAAGATATACTTAATAGAAATTTTAGATTTATTAAATATATTTTCTTTAATATATATTTTAATAATGATTAAGAAAGCTTTATTTTGTATACACACCATTTAGATTTATTTTAATCATACATTAAATTTATTAGTGATTTAATGTAAAAATAATATTAGTTATAGGCTATCGCCACTAGGGCACAATTTCCCTCCCGTGCTTGTGGTCATGTTATTATTGGCTAACTTTTTTACCAATGGTAACGAGGGTCAAGTAATGTATAAAAACCCCACACACAGGCAACTATTACAGAATATAAAAACTTAATCACTGTGAGTATAACTAGTAAACATTTAGAATTTTGTAAAACATTTTTAAATATAATTGTATCACAAAAAGGTGATAAAACTGTGAGAAAAGAGAATTGACTCACTTTGTAACTTTAGGGTTCAACTAGAAAGCCTCCTGGTAGAATCTTGGGTATAACTTCTGAGCTATCTTAAAAATATATAATGCACTCGTGTTAAGTATAGTACCCCTAATTCAACCTTATCCCTATGTCACGAGACCGAACCCAAACGAACTTAGTCGGGCAGAGCCTTGACATGCGTTATGGGGCTCCAGATCAATCGGAAAGAGTAGCGGTGATCGGGAGTTAAAACACTTAAAACGGGGCAGGGCTTTATTATTATTATTGATGCAAATAAAAAAAATAGAAATAGAAGAAAACGCAGGAAAGTTCACGAGACTAGAGAAAAGAAAAAAAAGAAATGAACTTGAACGGATGAAATAGAATTATGCTATTTATACTAAAGGTTTTACTTGGAGGCTAAGCCTCAGTGCCACGTCCATACATTTCAAATATCCACGTACATACATTTCAAATATGTTGATTTGTTGTTTTTTTATTATTTTATTTCACACGTAACATTTTGTTATTATTATAATATTTTATTAATTTATATATTATAATTAATTCAGCTGCTTCACTTATTTGGCGCGTATAACTTCTAGAATATTACGTTTTATAAAACAATGAATATGTCATTAGAACGAGAATAATCTTATCTACATTTTGAACCAAGCTTCATTAAAAACGGAGTAGGTTCAAATACAATGTATTTTTATAATTTAATTATTAAATGGTTCATAGTCCCGTCTAGGTACTTCATATTTCTAACAGTCAACTTACCCGTAATCTACCTATCTAATAATATAAGTTTTTGTACACTTTTATTTTAATAGAAAGGTCACCCATATACAAGCCAATTAATTAGTATAACATTCCAACCAACTATATATAAAATAGTTTTAAAAACTATATGGGATAATTAAAAAAATAAAACTAGTTACTAGTAGTTAATAAATTTAAACAACCCTATAATTCTTATATGATAGAAATGGGAATGTTACAGGTGCCGTTTGATTCCGTGATCCCTCTAGCTTTTCTTGGTTGTTGTTCAAGACTTCTAAGCATCCTCTAGTGAGTACATAGTCCCCTCTTTTACTGTTTTCAAACTGTTTTGGGGTGAAACACATGTTCCTACTTGTTACTTTCATGTTTTACGTGCTTTTATAATATATACATGCTATGTTCATTAGTACACGTATAGTACATGATTTCATTATGTTTTGCTATGTATGTTCACTTAGCATGATAGCACATTGATTTTCCTATATTACATTTTGTTGCATATTTTCACCAGCATATGGACACATTGTTTTACATTTTGAACCGTTAGTAACTGTTTGATTTATGTGAACCGTTTGTAACTGTTTGATTATGTGAACTGTTTGAACCGTTTGTAACTGTTCGAGTCTAGACAAAGAACATAGGAACAATCCAAATTTGTTTCAACTTAATTTTTTTCTTTGTCTTTATTTTATATATTGTTGTTGTTATCTCATGCTATATTGACAGGATTAAAAATGCCGCCAAGATTCTTTAGACGTAGAGGATGAGGCAAGGGGCCAATCACCGCCCCCAATGATAATGAAGCCGGGCCTTCGCATATGCGAGCTCCTTCTACCACCGAGAGTGACGATCCTCGACAGAACCGGAGGAACCTTTTCAAGCCGGCTAGACGGTCGGTTTCGCACAGTTCGACACCTCCCGTTCATAACCCTTACGGGCCACAGCCGGAGTATGAGCCCAACAACCCTCAATCTTCCTACATACCTCTACAGCGATCCTTATCGCACAATTCTTTTGGGGACCCTACACCTGTCTTCAGGGGCCGGTTCAACCCGGCCAACTACATACAAGAGCCAGTGGGTTTTAACCCATTAGGGGCAGAGGATCATTTCTCTGGCGATCATGCGGAGGATATGGATGAGGACACGGATCCCGTCGAACCTGCCAGTGGTATACCGAACCATCCCATTGAGATTTCGGATGGCTCTTCTTTTCACGGATCACCCTACGGTGGTCCATCAGCTTTCAGGTGAGGTTTACTCAGCACGAGTGGTACTTCACACCCTCGCATCATTCGTCGCCTCATCAGCAGCAGCAGCAGCAGCAGGATCCCTCTGTGGATTCACGGTTTGTGGCAGTCACGCCACCGCCTCCACCGCCACCAGTTCAGTCGGCACCTCCACAACCGTCGAGGCGTAGGAGAACTGGAGCGCGGATGTCCGCGCGATGAGGAGACTTTCATTTTAGCTCTCCTCGACAATCAAGTGGCAGTCATTATCCGCCACATCAAGAAGATCCACAAATGGGTGGACCTTCGAACCCAGTTGCGCCACAACCACCTCCGATGGGTTTTGATAACCCGATTCCAGCATACACGGGTTCGATGGCGTACAACCCATTTGAGCCGCCGGCTCACACCAACTACGGTTACGCTGAAGCAGACCCCTATATGGTAGCGGCCAATTACAACGCCTTTAACCCGGAAGGACCTTATGGAACTCCTTGGGGAGTAGGGTACCCAACTCATGGGTACCAGATTCCTCCCAGACCTATTATACGGACCCAATCGCAGCCGCCACGGTTTTCTCCCCCAGAACGGGAGGAAATTCTTCAGAGACTGGACCAGGTCGAGCGAGACTTTCACCGAGATCGCAGGGAGCGACAGACTTTCTTCCAAGGATTGACAAGCCTAATAAAAGGGAAGAGCAAGAAGGACCATTGAATCCTTCCACTGTTGTTGTAATTTCCTTGTATCTGTTGAACCCCTGCGTGGGCATGTCTTGCTGTATTAGCCCCTGCGTGGGTATGTATGTTTGTTTGTTTTGACCCCTGCGTGGGTCTATCTTTCTGTTAACCCCTACGAGGGAATGTTGTTGTTTAAGTCCCTGCGTGGACTAGTATTTCAAGTTTGACCCCTGCGTGGGTAAGTATTTGTTAAAAAGTCCCGTTTAGGGCGACGTGTAACCTATCAATAATTAATGGAGTGTTATGTTTATAAATTTCATTTTGCTATTATGTGCATAAATATATTACATGAAATAAATAAAATCAAAATCATTCCTTTTAATAATAATCTGCCTATTTAAATATTGAATAAGAATCTTAAGAGTGAAACCTAGCCTGAGTGTCATTATGAAGACCTGGCCATGATGGTAAGACCTGTTTAAAAGATTTGAATCCCTGTTAACATCTGTAAACATGTTAACGCTCCTGGCAGACGTGATTCGTTAAAACCACACACGACGTCTTTGTAATATGATTCTTTAGAAGATTCCTAACCCAACTTAATGATCTCTCAATCGTGGGTTTAAATCATCAATTTAGATGATCATGTTGTGACCATACATTGGTAATATAGCGCCTACGGGCCTTGCTCATTTCTACATGAGCCAAAAGACAGTGGTAGCGATGACTCCCTGTCCGAAAAAGGTAATAAACTATGTTCAAACCTTAAAAGCGTTGATTCTCTGAAATCATAGCTTATAATTTAAAATGTCCTTGTGACTAGTCCTTATGTGCTAATATATATTGTTATTGTTTATAATTAGGATAAATTATAATTGAAATCCTAAATAAATGTGATTATGAATTAACCAAATATGGTCTCTGTTTACCATGGTTAATGAATTACCCTAAGGGGCAATTCCATAATAAACTCCCAAGTAAACTATTGGCGTTGTTTTATGTAACAGTTCAATTAAAATGGCTAACTCGGACGAAATTAATAGCCATCCAGTGGAGAATATTGATAACACCCGAATTAATTTAACGGGTGCCGAACTGAAAGCGTTGGTGGACGACGCAGTTACAAAGGCCTAAGAGCGGCAGTACGAAGAGTATAGTGGGACTCGAAGTAGGACCCTATCTACTCCGCATTCGAAGCCACCTTCCAAGAAGGAAGAACTGAAGAAAGATGATGATAGACTCTCCTCAAACCACCACAGTGCTCCATCTCAACAGATTGTACTAAACCAAGAACCCCGTAACAAGGGTTGCTCCTATAAATACTTTGTTTCATGCAAGCCCAGGGATTTTACTGGGGAAAAGGGAGCCATTGACTGCATGACGTGGTTAGATGAGATGGACATAGTTGTGGATATCAGCGGATGCGCTGAGAGGGATATAGTCAAGTTTGTGTCGCAATCTTTTAAAGGCGAAGCTTTAGCCTGGTGGAGATCACTGATTCAAGCCACTGGGAAGGTCCCATTGTACAGCATGTCTTGGGAACAATTCGTTGCCCTCATCAGGGAAAATTACTGCCCCCAGCATGAGGTGGAGAAGATAGAGTCTGATTTTCTATCGTTGGTAATGACAAACCTTGACTGTCAAGCTTACCTCACGAGCTTCAACACAATGTCCCGGTTGGTACCGTATCTGGTGACCCCGGAACCAAAAAGAATAGCTTGTTTTATCGGTGGTTTAGCCCCAGAAATTAAGGCAAGCGTGAAAGCCTCTCGGCCAGCTACTTTCAGATCTGTAGCTGACATATCTTTGTCCCTCACTCTGGATGCGGTCAGACAAAGATCGCTGAGGAACAAAGATGCCGAGAAGAGAAAACGTGAAGATGATAATTCACGGAGGTCGAGCAAGAAGCACCGTGGAAACGGTGACAACAAGAGGGGGTCGGAGTCAAGGAAAGATAGGCATCAGTCTGGTGAGAAGCCCAAATGCAAGATTTGCAAGAAACAGCACTTTGGAAAGTACAGACTCGAATCGAACTCACAAAGAAGTTTTGCTTGCGGGATATCCAAGTCCAAGGATCACAAGACCTTGGATTGCAAAAAGCTGAAAGATGCAACTTGCTACAGCTGTAATGAGAAAGGGCACATTAAAACCAACTGCCCTAAATACGCCAAGAAGCCTGAAGGGCCAAGAAGACAAATGCTAGAGTCTTCAGAATGGATGCATAGGAAGCGGTTCTAGACGACAATGTGATTACAGGTACTTTCCTTGTAAATGATGTCTATGAAAGAGTACTTTTTGATTCAGGCACTGGTAAATCGTTTGTAGATCATAAGTTTTGCAAATTGCTGAATTTACCTGTCAAAACCTTAAGTGTGAATTATGAGGTGGAGTTAGCATATGGCACCATAGAAACCGTCTCAACTGTGTTAGATGGATGTGTTATATCCATTAAGAACCACTCTTTTCCTCTGTCCCTACTTCCCTTTAAGTTAGCCGGTTTTGACATAGTTTTGGGTATGGACTGGTTATCGCATAACCAGGCCCAAATTGTCTGCAACAAGAAGCAGGTGGTGATAAAGACTCCGTCTGGTGAATCACTTACCATTCGGGGAGATACCCAGTATGGACTGCCTGAGTAAGTGACTATGCTCAAGGCCTCTAAGTGTTTGAAGAAAGGTTGTGTCATCTACATGGCACAAGTTACTATCGATGAGCCGAAACCTAAGTTGGAAGACATCCCCGTCATTTCTGAATACCCTGAAGTGTTTCCTAAAGAGCTGCCTGGTTTGCCGCCAGATAGGCAAGTGGAATTCAGAATTGACATCATCCCTGGAGCAGCACCTATTGCTAGAGCACCTTACAGGTTAGCACCCACAGAAATGAAGGAATTAAGAACGCAACTAGATGAATTGCTAGCTAAAGGTTTCATTAAACCTAGTTCGTCTCCTTGGGGAGCACCTGTCTTGTTTGTCAAGAAGAAGGATGGATCGATGCGTCTGTGCATCGATTACCGTGAACTTAATAAGGTCACAATAAAGAATAGGTATCCTTTGCCCAGGATCGATGATTTGTTCGATCAATTGCAAGGGGCAAGTTATTTCTCGAAGATTGACTTAAGGTCAGGCTACCACCAACTAAAGGTTAGAGATGAAGACGTACACAAAACTGCATTTAGGACTCGTTATGGCCACCACGAGTTCCTAGTGATGCCTTTTGGGCTCACTAATGCACCAGCCGCGTTCATGGATCTCATGAATCGCGTTTGCAAGCCTTACTTAGATAAATTCGTCATCGTTTTCATCGACGACATTCTTATCTACTCAAAGAACCAAGCTGACCATGAGAAACACCTTCGCTGTATTCTTAAACTTCTACATCATGAGAAACTCTACGCCAAATTTTCCAAGTGTGAATTTTGGCTTCGTGAAGTCCAATTTCTTGGACATGTGGTTAGCGAACGCGGAATCCAAGTGGATCCCGCTAAGCTGGAAGCTGTTATGAACTGGCAAGAGCCAAAGATGCCTACAGAGATTCGTAGCTTCCTGGGATTGGCAGGATATTACAGGCGTTTCATTGAAAATTTTTCAAGAATTGCTGCACCCCTAACCTCCTTGACTAAGAAGAAAGTAAAGTTCGTTTGGGGCCCTAAGCAGTAAGAGTCCTTTGATATCCTTAAACAAAAGTTGAGCAATGCTCCTGTACTGATATTGCCTGAAGGTACCGAAGAGTTCGTAGTTTACTGCGATGCATCACACACTGGCATGGGATGTGTGCTTATGCAGAAAGGCAAGGTTATTGCCTATGCTTCACGGCAGTTAAAAGTGCATGAAAAGAATTACACCACCCATGACTTGGAGTTGGGTGCCGTTGTATTCGCACTAAAGCTTTGGAGGCATTATTTATATGGAATCAAGTGTGTGATCTATTCTGATAACAAGAGCCTCCAGCACCTGTTTAATCAAAAGGATTTAAACATGAGGCAACGCCGATGGATGGAGACTTTGAATGATTATGATTGTGAAATCAGATACCATCCCGGCAAGGCGAATGTAGTCGCCGATGCCTTGAGTCGAAAGGAAAGGGTCAAACCCATCCGAATCAATGCCAAGAGCATTGAAATAAAGAACAGTTTGACTGAAAGGTTGTTAGCTGTACAGAAGGAAGCTGTGTTGGAAGCTAACTATCCTAACGAAAAGCTAGGAGTAACTGAGGAGCAGTTATCTCTTGGCAAAGACGGAATTCTGAGATTGAATGGACGAATATGGGTTCCAATTTATGGAGGTCTTCGAGATGTTATTCTTCAGGAAGCCCATAGTTCCAAATATTCCGTTCATCCTGGAGCTGATAAGATGTACCAGGATCTAAGGGCAAACTATTGGTGGATAGGCTTGAAAAAGTCTGTAGCTGCCTATGTAGCTAAGTGCTTGACTTGTGCGCAAGTCAAAGCAGAACATCAAAAGCCGTCAGGTTTGCTACAACAGCCTGAGCTTCCTGCTTGGAAGTGGGAAATGGTAACTATGGATTTTATCACCAAGTTACCCAAGACAAGAAAGGGAAATGATACGATATGGGTTATAGTTGATAGACTGACTAAGTCAGCACATTTCTTACCCATCAAGGAGACTTATAGCTCCGATATGTTAGCCCAATTGTACGTGGATAAGATTGTAGCATTACATGGCATACCTGTGTCTATTATCTCTGACAGAGATACTAGATACACGTCACATTTTTGGAAAAGTTTCCAGCAATCTTTGGGCACGCGTTTGAATTTTAGTACGGCTTACCATCCTCAGACGGACGGTCAGAGTGAGCGTACTATTCAAACTTTGGAAAACATGCTTCGAGCATGCGTGATCGATTTAGGTGGTAGTTGGGATAACCACCTGCCGTAAATCGAATTCTCCTACAATAATAGCTTCCATACCAGCATCAAGGCTGCGCCTTTCGAGGCCTTATACGGTAGAAAGTGTAGAACGCCCGTTTGTTGGGCGGAAGTTGGAGATGTCCAATTATCAGGACCAGAGATAGTCTTTGAAACGACCGACAAGATTGTCCAGATTCGTGACGATCTCAAAGCTGCCCGAGATAGGCAGAAGAGCTACGCAGATCCAAAGCGTAAATCCTTTCACTTCGAAGTAGGTGACAAGGTATTGCTTAAAGTATCACCCTGGAAGGGGGTGATGCAATTTGGTAAGAAAGACAAGCTAAGCCCGAGATACATAGGACCTTTCGAGGTTATCGAACATGTCAGGTCAGTTGCCTATAAGCTAAACTTACCTGAAGAGCTCAGTGGTATTCATAATGTGTTCCACATCTGCAATCTGAAGAAGTGCTTCGCTGATGAATCACTGGTTATACGACATACAGATGTGCATATAGATGAGAGCTTAAAATTTGTGGAAAAACCATTGTCGATTGAAGATCGACAGGTTAAGAAGCTTCAAAGGAAGCATGTGCCTATCGTAAAGGTAAAATGGGATGCCCGTAGAGGTCCCGAATATACGTGGGAGGTTGAGTCCACAATGAAAGAAAAATACCCTTATTTATTTCAGTAAATCTCGAGGTCGAGATTTCTTTTAAGGGGGTGAGGATGTAACACCTCGAAAATTCACGTCCTATAATGTGTTGACACGTGTCATATGTTTGAACGTGTGAAAGAATGTTATGAAAGGATTAAAGTTGACAATCGTGAAAAGTATCTGAATATACGAGTTCTAAGTGTCAACAGTGAATAAATATATTGTACATTAACCCTACATGATGCTCATACCTTCAAACGAATAAATCATGGATCATACGGAGCTAAATATGAAAGAAAGTGAGATATTACAAACTACAGGGGTTAAATGTGTCAACATGTTTAAGTTATAGCTCTGAGTGACCTTTTGACAAACCCGAAGCTTTGTAACGGTTAATTATGCTCACTAGAATGCACGATATAAATTTCATAAAGTTTCGTTATCATATGAGAAAGTTATGATCAAATTCGTATACAAGGGGTTAAAGCGTCAACGTTGAAAGTTAGGCCTTTTCGGGTAACAATAAAGTTAACCGAGGACTAAACAAAGTGGGTAAATGTCTTAAAGCCCTTATAAGTCAATTTAGAGGGCTCATAGTGCAAAACAAGACGTGAAAGCGACCTTTAGAAGGACCAGGGACCAAAACTGCAAATAATGGAAATTTGTTTTGTCAGAACAGCACATGCTCGCGTAGCGTGAGCCCTACCACCTTTGCCGTCGCGCTACGCGACGGCCATATCTGATCAGATTTCTGATTTTCTTGGATTTTTTTGGATTCTTGTCTGCCAAAGCCCTTGTAAACGCCTTATGAACGATTTTCCTCATCTTGCTTGACCCCTAAACAACCCCTAGACATTTAGGGACACTTGTTAGTGATCAAACATCAATGGTAGACCTTGTTGTCAACAATCCATGAAGATTTGAGCACTATATAAAGGGCCCTTGTTGCAACAAGTTCTTCACACCTTCCATCTGCACTTTGGATCATCTCTGGAGCTCAAGACTTCTCTCTAAGCTTCACAAATCATGCATAGGACTTCAGTAAGTTTGCTTATCCCTCCTTAGTTAAGTTTTTGCTTAGTTTTAGCTTAAAAGTCAAACCGTCATAATTACCAGTTGACTTCAAGATTAATCACTAATGGTCCAGTGATTAGTCGAATTGAAAGTAGTTATAAGTTGGTAATTATGTGGGTAATAAACCCTTAAAAGGGTTCCCCATGATTCCCACTCTAACTAGGTCAAATGTCGGGTCAAACTTGTTAATAGAAAGTCAACAGAATGCTTAATTTCTAAATTATGCATAATTAGCAATGTAGAACACATACAACCTGTTTGATCATTATTTTAACTTGGTAATTAGTGTAAGAACATGTCTAAACATGTTCAACCCGACAATTTTATGTTTAGACCCGGTTTGGAACCGAAGGTCGCAAAGCTTTGACTTTTGCTTTGACTTCAGTTCTGACCCGTTTAGGCATGTTTTTGAAATGCCTTAGAGCTTTAATTGGACTAGGTTACTTGCCTGTATAACCCTCTGTGATTATACACCTTGGTTCATTAGTTATCCAATTAATATGCATGTTTCCGTTAATTGCTCATATGTTGACCATTATGCCCTTTTCACCTTAAAATGTGATTTTTGAAAATGTAAAAGAGTAGAACCCTTAGTTACTGATATTTAAACTTGCACCCAAAATTTGACATCAGTTTGAGGTGTAGATTGAGAGTTATGCTCGTTAGCGTAATTAAAAGCTTCTTTAGCAATTTAACGGCATAATTAGCGTATAGCCTATTTAAACATACTTTTTGATATCAAACTCTTTACCCACTGATGCAATATATTATTTTGGGATTTTTGAAGATTTTTAATTAATTTTAGGCTGAGCATAACTTATAGTCGTAGGCTTAATCCGGTAATTGTCGGTTTTGCCCTAACGGGCTATAAAATGAGTTTTACATATCTAATCGACTCCAAACCTTTTGCTACTGATTAGATATGATAAATAAATTATTTTAAGCCTTCTAGAATGATAAAAATATCAGCTTTATATATAGAACCTGGAAACGGCTTCTAATCGCCTTATTAAGCGTTTTTAGCGCATAGTATGTACTAAGACTATTTTTAAACATACAAGGGTGATCCCTACTGATATTTTAGGTAAATTATAATATTTTAACAGTAAGCAAAAGTTTTTTAACTCAGACTTCAGTTTTGAGCTTTTCGGCTTATGTGAAATTACCAAAATGCCCCTACGATGCATAGTTTGGTTATAATTGATAAATTTCACATATATACTTTACCCTACTGTTATAACTTCTTAAATTGAGTATTTTTTTCTGATTACATCAGACCTGTAACTCAGTTTAATACTTAAACTCTTTTATAATCTTTTAAATTACCAAACTACCCCTACGGGGCATAGTTTGTGTTTAAATTCGTTTCGGGCATAATAAAAGACACCTTACTGATGTCCCAACATATTTGAAGCATATTAACTTAGGAAACCTGTATATGGCTCTTACGGATACCCGTTACGCTTATTACATGTTCGGTTCGGTTTATGTAACAAGTTTACATAAATTAGCCGAAACGGGTCAAACCTTATCGGTTTTATCTCAAAATCCAGAGTGTGTATGAAATACCCATATTAAGCAAGTCTCCGAACTTGTCGGGTCTAAATCACATTCTATCCGGTCTTCGCTTAATAGTGCGTACGAACCGTATCATTGAAACTAACCGGTCTAAGCTTAAGCTTAACTAAAGACCCGTTAGGATTCTAATAGGTTATTATAAACCTTCGTTCCAGATTAGGAGAACCAGTAAAAGCTACTTCCATTTGCTTATTGTGATTATTACTTTGCTTAGGTAAATACATTTAACTTATTTTCCCTATACGGGCTAGGGTTACGGTATATAAAATACCGCTTGGTCGGGCATTAAATCTTCCATCGTTTGGTGGTTAATTGAATAATTTAATCGGCCCGTTTAAATATGTTTTGTTTACTTAAAGCCTTTGGGGGGTTAATGACCATGTCCCAGATATCCCTGGCATCATTTTACGAAATGGCCACGACTTAAGCGCGGGGTGTAGGCGTACACCCGTCAGTGCATAAAAGAATAATGTGGTATGTCTATTGATCTTTAACCCGGACACGATCCGGGCTACTGAACGCATAAGGAACATGTAATTCTTTTACAAGATTATATATTTAAATAATTATCCCAAGTTATAAAATGTTTATGCCACGTGCATCTAAATCAATTTTTAATCATTTTTAAAATGAGTTAGTTGATTGTATTTACCAGTGTAAACTGACGTATTTTCCCAAAAAGATTAAATGCAGGTACTATGCATAATAGGCTGGATTGTCTCCTTAGCATCAATAAAGAGTCTCGCAAGCTTAAGATGCCTATCGTCTGTTGAACTACTGTTTCCTATTTATTTTCGATCCTTCTGTGGATAAAACTTTCGACTGTTTGTGATACATGATATTACAATATTTATTCAGTTGAAATATATCTTACAATTTGCTTCCGTTGTGCATATTAAATATTGTGTTGTTTGACTATTATATTGCCAACCACGTCACGATACTCCCCAACGGGCCCACCGGTGACACGTGGAAATCCGGGTGTGACAGGTTGGTATCAGAGCCAACGCTGAGTGAATTAAACACTAGCCTTTTGTGTTTAATCTCAGTTACACAATTGCACATTCCAAAATTTTCGAGTCTAGACAAAGAACATAGGAACAATCCAAATTTGTTTCAACTTAATTTTTTTCTTTGTCTTTATTTTATATATTGTTGTTGTTATCTCATGCTATATTAACAGGATTAAAAATGCCGCCAAGATTCTTTAGATGTAGAGGACGAGGCAAGGGGCCAATCACCGCCCCCAATGATAATAAAGCCGAGCCTTCGCATATGCGAGCTCCTTCTACCACCGAGAGTGACGATCCTCGACAGAACCGGAGGAACCTTTTCGAGCCGGCTAGACGGTCGGTTTCGCATAGTTCGACACCTCCCGTTCATAACCCTTAAGGGCCACAGCCGGAGTATGAGCCCAACAACCCTCAACCTTCCTACATACCTCTACAGCGATCCTTATCGCACAATTCTTTTGGGGACCCTACACCTGTCTTCAGGGGCCGGTTCAACCCGGCCAACTACATACAAGAGCCAGTGGGTTTTAACCCATTGGGGCCAGAGGATCATTTCTCTGGCGATCACGCGGAGGATATGGACGAGGCATGGATCCCGTCGAACCTGCCAGTGGTACACCGAACCATCCCATTGAGATTTCGGATGGCTCTTCTTTTCACGGATCACCCTACGGTGGTCCAGACAGCTTTCAGGCGAGGTTTACTCAGCACGAGTGGTACTTCACACCCTCGCATCATTCGTCGCCTCATCAGCAGCAGCAGCAGGATCCCTCTGTGGATTCACGGTTTGTGGCAGTCACGCCACCGCTTCCACCGCCACCGGTTCAGCCGGCACCTCCACAACCGCCGAGGCGTAGGAGAACCGGAGCGCGGATGTCCGCGCGAGGAGGAGACTTTCATTTTAGCTCTCCTCGATAATCAAGTGGCAGTCATTATCCGCCACATCAAGAAGATCCACAAATGGGTGGACCTTCGAACCCAGTTGCGCCGCAACCACCTCCGATGGGTTTTGATTACCCGATTCCAGCATACACGGGTTCGATGGCGTACAACCCATTTGAGCCGCCGGCTCACACCAACTACGGTTACGCTGAAGCCGACCCCTACATGGTAGCGGCCAATTACAACGCCTTTAATCCGGAAGGACCTTATGGAACTCCTTGGGGAGTAGGGTACCCAACTCATGGGTACCAGATTCCTCCCAGACCTATTATACGGACCCAATCGCAGCCGCCATGGTTTTCTCCCCCAGAACGGGAGGAAATTCTTCAGAGACTGGACCAGGTCGAGCGAGACTTTCACTGAGATCGCAGGGAGCGACAGACTTTCTTCCAAGGATTGACAAGCCTAATAAAAGGGAAGAGCAAGAAGGACCATTGAATCCTTCCACTGTTGTTGTAATTTCCTTGTATCTGTTGAGCCCCTGCGTGGGCATGTCTTGCTGTATTAGCCCTTGCGTGGGTATGTATGTTTGTTTGTTTTGACCCCTACGTGGGTCTATCTTTCTGTTAACCCCTACGAGGGAATGTTGTTGTTTAAGTCCCTGCGTGGACTAGTATTTCAAGTTTGACCCCTGTGTGGGTAAGTATTTGTTAAAAAGTCCCGTTTAGGGCGACGTGTAACCTATCAATAATTAATATAGTGTTATGTTTATAAATTTCATTTTGCTATTATGTGCATAAATATATTACATGAAATAAATAAAATCAAAATCATTCCTTTTAATAATAATCTGCCTATTTAAATATTGAATAAGAATCTTAAGAGTGAAACCTAGCCTGAGTGTCATTATGAAGACCTGGCCATGATGGTAAGACCTGTTTAAAAGATTCGAATCCCTGTTAACATCTGTAAACATGTTAACGCTCCTGGCAGACGTGATTCATTAAAATCACACACGTCATCTTCGTAATAGGATTCTTTAGAAGATTCCTAACCCAACTTAATGATCTCTGAATCGTGGGTTTAAATCATCAATTTAGATGATCATGTTTTGACCATACATTGGTAATATAGCGCCTACGGGCCTTGCTCATTTCTACATGACCCAAAAGACAGTGGTAGCGATGACTCCCTGTCCGAAAATGGTAATAAACTATGTTCAAACCTTAAAAGCCTTGATTCTCTGAAATCATAGCTTATAATTTAAAATGTCCTTGTGACTAGGCCTTATGTGCTAATATATATTGTTATTGTTTATAATTAGGATAAATTATAATTGAAATCCTAAATAAATGTGATTAATAAATTAACCAAATATGGTCTCTGTTTACCATGGTTAATGAATTACCCTAAGGGGCAATTCCATAATAAACTCCCAAGTAAACTATTGTCCTTCTTTTATGTAACAGTTCAATTAAAATGGCTAACTCGGAAGAAATTAATAGCCATCCAGTGGAGAATATTGATAACGCCCGAATTAACTTAACGGGTGCCGAACTGAAAGCGTTGGTGGACGACGCAGTTACAAAGGCCTTAGAGCGGTAGTACGAAGAGTATAGTGGGACTCGAAGTAGGACCCTATCTACTCCGCATTCGAAGCCACCTTCCAAGAAGGAAGAACTGAAGAAAGATGCTGATAGACTCTCCTCAAACCACCACAATGCTCCATCTCAACAGATTGTACTAAATCAAGAACCCCGTAACAAGGGTTGCTCCT
The DNA here is from genome assembly GCA_030545235.1 of Helianthus tuberosus. NCBI lineage: Eukaryota > Viridiplantae > Streptophyta > Magnoliopsida > Asterales > Asteraceae > Helianthus > Helianthus tuberosus. The sequence goes on from CM060383.1 coordinate 107,305,967, forward strand.
ATAAATACTTTGTTTCATGCAAGCCCAGGGATTTTACTGGGGAAAAGGGAGCCATTGACTGCATGACGTGGTTAGATGAGATGGACACAGTTGTGGTTATCAGCGGATGCGCTGAGAGGGATATAGTAAAGTTTGTGTCGCAATCTTTTAAAGGCGAAGCTTTAGCCTGGTGGAGATCACTGATTCAAGCCACTGGGAAGATCCCATTGTACAACATGTCTTGGGAACAATTCGTTGCCCTCATCAGGGAAAATTAATGCCCCCAGCATGAGGTGGAGAAGATAGAGTCTGACTTTCTATCGTTGGTAATGACAAACCTTGACTGTCAAGCTTACCTCACGAGCTTCAACACAATGTCCCGGTTGGTTCCGTATCTGGTGACCCCGGAACCAAAAAGAATAGCTCGTTTTATTGGTGGTTTAGCCCCGGAAATTAAGGCAAGCGTAAAGGCCTCTCGGCCAACTACTTTCAGATCTGTAGCTGACATATCTTTGTCCCTCACTCTGGATGCGGTCAGACAAAGATCGCTGAGGAACAAAGATGCCGAGAAGAGAAAACGTGAAGATGATAATTCACGGAGGTCGAGCAAGAAGCACCGTGGAAACGGTGACAACAAGAGGGGGTCAGAGTCAAGGAAAGATAGGCATCAGTCTGGTGAGAAGCCCAAATGCAAGATTTGCAAGAAACAGCACTTTGGAAAGTACAGACTCGAATCGAACTCACAAAGAAGTTTTGCTTGCGGGATATCCAAGTCCAAGGATCACAAGACCTTGGATTGCAAAAAGCTGAAAGATGCAACTTGCTACAGCTGTAATGAGAAAGGGCACATTAAAACCAACTGCCCTAAATACGCCAAGAAGCCTGAAGAGGCCAAGAAGACAAATGCTAGAGTCTTCAGAATGGATGCAAAGGAAGCGGTTCTAGACGACAATGTGATTACATGTACTTTCCTTTTAAATGATGTCTATGCAAGAGTACTTTTTGATTCAGGCGCTGATAAATCGTTTGTAGATCATAAGTTTTGCAAATTGCTGAATTTACCTGTCAAAACCTTAAGTGTGAATTATGAGGTGGAGTTAGCAGATGGCACCATAGAAACCGTCTCAACTGTGTTAGATGGATGTGTTATATCCATTAAGAACCACTATTTTCCTCTGTCCCTACTTCCCTTTAAGTTAGCCGGTTTTGACATAGTTTTGGGTATGGACTGGTTATCTCATAACCAGGCCCAAATTGTCTGCAACAAGAAGCAGGTGGTGATAAAGACTCCGTCTGGTGAATCACTTACCATTCGGGGAGATACCCAGTATGGACTGCCTGAGCAAGTGACTATGCTTAAGGCCTCTAAGTGTTTGAAGAAAGGTTGTGTCATCTACATGGCACAAGTTACTATCGATGAGCCGAAACCTAAGTTGGAAGACATCCCCGTCATTTCTGAATACCCTGAAGTGTTTCCTGAAGAGCTGCCTGGTTTGCCACCAGATAGGCAAGTGGAATTCAGAATTGACATCATCCCTGGAGCAGCACCTGTTGCTAGAGCACCTTACAGGTTAGCACCCACAGAAATGAAGGAATTAAGAACGCAACTGGATGAATTGCTAGCTAAAGGTTTCATTAAACCTAGTTCGTCTCCTTGGGGAGCACCTGTCTTGTTTATCAAGAAGAAGGATGGATCGATGCGTCTGTGCATCGATTACCGTGAACTTAATAAGGTCACAATAAAGAATAGGTATCCTTTGCCCAGGATCGACGATTTGTTCGATCAATTGCAAGGGGCAAGTTATTTCTCGAAGATTGACTTAAGGTCAGGCTACCACCAACTAAAGGTTAGAGATGAAGACGTACACAAAACTGCATTTAGGACTCGTTATGGCCACTACGAGTTCCTAGTGATGCCTTTTGGGCTCACTAATGCACCAGCCGCGTTCATGGATCTCATGAATTGCGTTTGCAAGCCTTACTTAGATAAATTCGTCATCGTTTTCATCGACGACATTCTTATCTACTCAAAGAACCAAGCTGACCATGAGAAACACCTTCACTGTATTCTTAAACTTCTACATCATGAGAAACTCTACGCCAAATTTTCCAAGTGTGAATTTTGGCTTCGTGAAGTCCAATTTCTTGGACATGTGGTTAGCGAATGCGGAATCCAAGTGGATCCCGCTAAGGTGGAAGCTGTTATGAACTGGCAAGAGCCAAAGACGCCTACAGAGATTCGTAGCTTCCTGGGATTGGCAGGATATTACAGGCGTTTCATTGAAAATTTTTCAAGGATTGCTGCACCCCTAACCTCTTTGACTAAGAAGAAAGTAAAGTTTGTTTGGGGCCCTAAGCAGCAAGAGTCCTTTGATATCCTTAAACAAAAGTTGAGCAATGCTCCTATACTGACATTGCCTGAAGGTACCGAAGAGTTCGTAGTTTACTGCGATGCATCACACACTGGCATGGGATGTGTGCTTATGCAGAAAGGCAAGGTTATTGCCTATGCTTCACGGCAGTTAAAAGTGCATGAAAAGAATTACACCACCCATGACTTGGAGTTGGGTGCCGTTGTATTCGCACTAAAGCTTTGGAGGCATTATTTATATGGAATCAAGTGTGTGATCTATTCTGATCACAAGAGCCTCCAGCACCTGTTTAATCAGAAGGATTTAAACATGAGGCAGCGCCGATGGATGGAGACTTTGAATGATTATGATTGTGAAATCAGATACCATCCCGCTAAGGCGAATGTAGTCGCCGATGCCTTGAGTCGAAAGGAAAGGGTTAAACCTATCCGAATCAATGCTAAGAGCATTGAAATAAAGAACAGTTTCACTGAAAGGTTGTTAGCTGCACAGAAGGAAGCTGTGTTGGAAACTAACTATCCTAACGAAAAGCTAGGAGTAACTGAGGAGCAGTTATCTCTTGGCAAAGACGGAATTCTGAGATTGAATGGATGAATATGGGTTCCAATTTGTGGAGGACTTCGAGATGTTATTCTTCAGGAATCCCATAGTTCCAAATATTCCGTTCATCCTGGAGCTGATAAGATGTACCAGGATCTAAGGGCAAACTATTGGTGGATAGGCTTGAAAAAGTCTGTAGCTGCCTATGTAGCTAAGTGCTTGACTTGTGCGCAAGTCAAAGCAGAACATCAAAAGCCGTCAGGTTTGCTACAACAGCCTGAGCTTCCTACTTGGAAGTGGGAAATGGTAACTATGGATTTTATCACCAAGTTACCCAAGACAAGAAAGGGAAATGATACGATATGGGTTATAGTTGATAGACTGACTAAGTCAGCACATTTCTTACCCATCAAGGAGACTTATAGCTCTGATATGTTAGCCCAATTGTACGTGGATAAGATTGTAGCGTTACATGGCATACCTGTGTCTATTATCTCTGACAGAGATACTAGATACACGTCACATTTTTGGAAAAGTTTCCAGCAATCTTTGGGCACGCGTTTGAATTTTAGTATGGCTTACCATCCTCAGACGGACGGTCAGAGTGAGCGTACTATTCAAACTTTGGAAAACATGCTTCGAGCATGCGTGATTGATTTAGGTGGTAGTTGGGATAACCACATGCCGTTAATCGAATTCTCCTACAACAATAGCTACCATACCAGCATCAAGGCTGCGCCTTTCGAGGCCTTATACGGTAGAAAGTGTAGAACGCCCGTTTGTTGGGCGGAAGTTGGAGATGTCCAATTATCAGGACCAGAGATAGTCTTTGAAACGACGGACAAGATTGTCCAGATTCGTGACCGTCTCAAAGCTGCCCGAGATAGGCAGAAGAGCTACGCAGATCCAAAGCGTAAATCCTTTCACTTCGAAGTAGGTGACAAGGTATTGCTTAAAGTATCACCCTGGAATGGGGTGATGCGATTTGGTAAGAAAGGCAAGCTAAGCCCGAGATACATAGGACCTTTCGAGGTTATCGAACGTGTCGGGTCAGTTGCATATAAGCTAAACTTACCTGAAGAGCTCAGTGGTATTCATAATGTGTTCCACATCTGCAATCTGAAGAAGTGCTTCACTGATGAATCAGTGGTTATACCACATACAGATGTGCATATAGATGTGAGCTTAAAATTTGTGGAAAAACCATTGTCGATTGAAGATCGACAGGTTAAGAAGCTTCGAAGGAAGCATGTGCCTATCGTAAAGGTAAAATGGGATGCCCGTAGAGGTCCCGAATATACGTGGGAGGTTGAGTCCACAATGAAAGAAAAATACCCTTATTTATTTCAGTAAATCTCGAGGTCGAGATTTCTTTTAAGGGGGTGAGGATGTAACCCAGTTAATTTTTTTTGTTAAAACTGATCATGTGCAAGGCACATGAGGGCATTTTTGTGATTTCAATTTTTAGGGAAATTTATGTAATTAACTTAAAATAAATACCCACCATCTTCTGCAGACCCACCACCACCATCGATTAACCTACCACCGCCATCGATTACCAGACTACCACCACCACTGTCTCCACCATCCCCCCCCCCCCCCCCGGAATCCTAACCCCAACCCCAACCTGCAACAATCCAAATTAGCAACCAACACCATAACCACCATTACCATCCACCCACTGTCTCCCCTGCACCGGTCTTCACCACCACCCTCCACCTCCACCACCAAATAAAGAACAACCGTCGACACCACAACAACCTTTAAAACCCACAAAATCAAAAACCACCCAAAATCCACAAAATCAAAAACACACCCTTAATCGCCTACCTGTATTTCTTATCCTGTACATCACCAGCAGCAAATACACCCTTCACACTAGTAATAGTCGTCCCATGCTTGGTCACAACATACCCATCTGAATCAAGCTCCAACTGCCCATCCAAAAACTTTGTAGCCGGTCATGCCCAATCGCGAAAAAACAAACCATTCACCTTCAAATAAGACACCACACCACTCACAACATTCTTCACTTTCAACCCACCCAAAATCAAAAACCCCCAAAATCCACAAAATCAAAAACCTTAAAACCCACAAAATCAAAAACCCCCCAAAATCCCCAAAAACCCTATCTTTTGAAGATGTAAACGGTGATGGTGGATTATCGCAGGTGGGGAGGTGGTGATTGATGATGATGGTTTCGATGATAAAGGAACCAATGGTGAAGAACGATGACGACGATGCTTAATTCCATTGATGATGGTGGTTTCCGAGATAACGGTAGGCGTTTCACGTCGGCGCTAGGGTTTTTGGGGAGGACTCGATGATGATGGTGGTGGTGGTGGTTGAGCACAGTAGTTCCGATGGCGATGACGTGTGACGGTGGAAAGTTTCAGGTTCATTAGGTGGTGGCTAGTGGTGGAATCGAAACCCTTTGGTGGTGGTGGGTGTTTGATTCAGTTCTAGTGGGTAATGTCGGATTGAGTTTAGAGAGAGAGAGATGAATTGTAGAGAGAGAGAGTTGGGGAAGATTATGATTAATGATTTCATATATATATATATATATACATACATATATATATATATATATATATATAATAGTAATAATAATACTATTTTTTAATATTAATATTAAATATATAGAGAAAAAAACAAAAATACCCTTGGATGATCAGTTTTAACAAAAAAAATTAACTGGGTTTGCCCTAAAGGACATAACGTGCAAGATTTTGAAACATTAAGGACAAAACTCATCAATTTTAAAGGTAAAGGACAGCGCCTGAAATTTGGGACAAACATAAAGGACAAAACTTGTAATTTACTCTTAAATAAAGTAACAAACTAGATAAACCTATATAATAAAACCACTAATTTAAATATACAAGACACAATAAATAATTCACCATAACTTGTCACCACCTCCGATCCGTTCTGCACCGGCTTCCGCCCTCCACCTCTTCAACCACCACCACATTTGCCTCTGGTTTAGCCCACTAGATCAGGTAATAAGTGGATGATAATCATACGATCCATTTGTTAGTGAATAAAATGCTACTAATTTGTTGCTGTTGAAATTATTGTGATTTTATATTCTCGTCTTGGTTTGAATGTTGGTCTATTTGAATTCTGATGATATAGCATTTTTTAGAAGTTGGATTGGTTCATAACAATTTATGATTATATTTTGAGAATTTTAGTCATTTGATACTTTTTAAAATTGTTCTGTTTGATCCGTACCAATATCTTTCAAAACCCGTATTGGATCAAAGAAAAATGACCGTATTGTTCCAGTTGATAAATGAAGAAGGTTCATTGACTTCATCATTTCCTTTCCAATTTATTTGTTCTGCTTTCCATAATCACTATTTGATGATAATACTCATGTCAAGTAGTTGTTGTTTAGATTTATGATCAGGGGCGGATCTTAGTGGAGCAGTGGCAGGGCCACGGCCCTGGCAAGTTTTTCGGCCGTAGTGCTAATTTTCCGCATTTGGATCGAAATTTTGTATATATACTATGTTCGGCCCTGGCAAGTTTTTCGGCCGTAGTGCTAATTTTAGTGCCCGTGTCTTTCGGCCCTGGCAGGTTCAACGGGCAAGATCCGCCACTGTTTATGATTAATTGCATATTAATTTTTCTGATGTTTTCTTTCAATGACAGTCTCCAGCTTGGTCAATTGAAATCCTACAAGACATGAACGTGAGCTGAGTCAAAGTTTATGACGCTGAGCACGAAATACTAAACCTTCTTTCGGGAAAGAACATCGAGGTAGCGATCACGGTTACGAACGACGAAATCTTAGGAATTGCTGCCAATCAACGCCTCACGGACCAATGGGTGTATGAACATATTATAGCTCACCATCCCAACACCAAAATCCGGTTTGTGCTTGTTCGAGATGAAGTTTTTAGCTCCATAAGCACGGACCAAGATATCCAAATAGCGCATGATCTTGTACCCGCCATTGCCACCCATTGCCACCTCACCTGCGTTTCAATCCAAATCAGACCTACAATCGCCCCATGACTCTATTTTGGTGTTCTGCAATCGCTTCATTGTTCAGTCGATTCGTGTGCTCGTTTCCCCCTTCTTCTTCTTCGGTGAAAACTATGCCAACGATTTTGATGTTTGCTTGATTCCACCGACGTTCTTCATAAGGTTTGATTTCACTCTATTTATCCTCCAGGTTTTCGGATTTGTGCTTGATTTTTAAATTAATTTAGTATATATATACTCATATTTACCCTCTGTCTACTGCTCTCCACCCTCTTGATATCAAATATTGTCTTTTTTCTATTTTATTTTATGTTTTGTATTGAATTAATGCTCCTAATTTGTTTTGTATGTTGTAGGTAACTTCTAATGTAGTTTAATATATTAGCAGAGGTATGTTTTTGATATGGTATAATTGAACGTTTCTTTTTGTTTGTTTTTTGTATATTCTGATTATCAAGGGCCAATTTAGTGATTTATCATCTATGTGGACTTATTTTGGGATTTTTAGTTGATTTAGGTGATTAATTATAATTTTGTATGCTCAAAGAAGCTGAACCACAAAAACATAAGACTTCAAGGTTGTTGTGTGATAACTATGATTTTTTCCCAATACATGCACTTGTGGCATCGGCAAGAGAAGCGCAATCATGACCTTGTCATTTCAAAAAGCACCTGCATGATTGGGGCTTTATAGAAAATGTTCCTTAAGCTCCTTTACCTTGTCATTTATTTCCGCGATATTGTTGCTCCTTAGTTAAAAAAAATTGGGTAAAAGGTACTCACTGTTCGAGTAAGTATCTTGTTACAGTGCATCAATTAAATCTTGACGCTTACCGTCCATTAGAAGGTTAGACCGCTCTACTAAATTCGTTCTTCCCGTCTTGTGATTATTTATGCCTGTCTTGTGAATATACTCAACACATTTAAGCATTTACGAAGTGCTCTGTTGTTTCGGATCACTTTAGGTACAGAACTCAGTACTCAATTTACTTAACCATTTCTCAAGTGTTGGATCACTTTAGATACTGAACTGAGTACTCAGTTTACTTAACCATTTCTTAAGTGCCAGGTTGCACTCTTTGTTCCTTTAAGTGCTTGTTGGCCAATCTTGATGTGAGATAACCTTCTCACATCTAAACAGCTGCTATAACTGATGATATATATCCCATGCTGCCAAAAAAAGGGATGGGGTGATATTTTGAGTGATTATCTCAGTACTAAATTATGATTTTTTAAATATTAATTCATTAATTGAACATAATAATATGCATATTATTTAAGTGTATTTAATATACTAATTTAAAATTATATGAATAGTGGGCTCATTTAGCCTTGCGCGCCGATTTGAGTTCGATAAGATAAACTCAGGCTCGTTTCCTAAGCGAGCTTGATTTAGGCTCGCGCTCGAGCTCTTTTAAGCTCGATTCGTTTTGAGTTTTTTTATCCGTGCTCGAGTAGCTCGGCTCATTTTCACCCCTACTAGCAACTAGCATTTAATTTTTCCTAGATCAATTACCGAGTCTTAACTTGAAGCCCCAACATGATATATTAAAATATATTGTGGATAGTATTGGAAGTAAACTATCCACAAAAGTGTGTTTACTATAGATTTGCATTAATTTCTTATACATTTTGTTGTTATTTTTATCCATTTAGTGAGTAATAAATGAGTTCCATGTTCTGTTTCATGGTAGCTGGTCGATGATTAACAGGTGGGCAGTTAGAGGAGCTGTGTTAGACCGCGATTAACCGGGCTTTCAAGAAGATGGATGAGATGGCGGTTGCGCTGCATAAGCACCGCTTTCTTCACTTCCGACTCTGAATTGGAAATCGACTGTTCTCTCCGTCAAAGCCGCAATACGTACGTCGGATCCCTCGTCGTCTACATTGGATCTGAATGTCACCCTTTATAACTGAAGTTATGTTTTTTCTTGATTTTGTTACGCTAATATGATTATCACCTGTAACATGAGATGCTTCCTGGTTTACTTAGTTAACCAACCGGGTTGAGCTATTAGCCAAGAAATTACAGAGACGAGTCACCCTTGCTTTTATATTGTCAAGCCAAGCAAATAGTGCGCATACTTGGCAAGGTTTGAACATTAAACATCTGCATCCCTTTATTTCTTACATTTTTCTTTATTACAAGGTAGAGGTGGCAAGATAGGCTGGTTGGATAAAGGGTTGACACGTGTGTTTTTTAGTACAGATTAAACCTTGCTGGCCCTGGTTGGGTTGACCCTTAAAACTCTTTTTGTCCGTTTTTTGTAAACAATAAACGCTTCGACTATTATTAAAAAAATAATATTATCACAATAAGGATCTAGAACTTATAAATAAAAAAAACTCAAAATTACGTCTTTTTGACCTCTGTTACAAGGTATCGGGGAGTTGACGTTTTTAACTCTTGAGCACTTTGTTTATATCTTTAAACTATTGAGCTTATTGGCTATTGATTAATGATTAATGGTCAGGCACCAACGATCGCAGCAGCCGCTTATCTAAGGATGGCAGGGAGGCCACCTTTTCTTCCTTCCAACAACCTTTCTTACTCTGAAAATTTTCTATACATGCTAGATTCAATGTATGTTACTATTCCGTGTTATTAATGATCGTCTTTTTTTGTTTTGCAACTGCTATGTCTCAAAATTTCTGTCACTTGTATAAATTACTTTTGAACTAAGGGTTTCATTTAATAATACTTGCAGGGGTGACAAATCTTATAAACCCAATCCCAGACTTGCTCGAGTACTCGATATCCTCTCTATTTTACACGCGGAACATGAGATGAACTGCTCAACTTCAGCAGCAACACATCTTGCATCAAAGTAACCACTTATATATTTTTATTTTACTGTTGCAACCTTATGTTATAGCAACTTATAATAGTTATGTATGTGCAGTGGGGTTGATGTATACATTGCTCTTGCTGTAGCCGTTGGAGCACTATATGGGCCTCTTCATGGTGGAGCCAATGAGGTATGCTGATATTGAGTACAACTGGCAATTTTCTTTTAGGTTGACCTGAAAGTTTAGCAATAACTAGAATCAGCTAGAATTGTATGCAACTGATGCTAGCTACAATCAGCTTATTTTGTCAGATACTATAAAATTTAGCAATAACTATAATGGTCATTTATATGAATTCTTTTAGAAGTTTATTGGTTAATCGAATAAGAATCGGAGTTAGCTTGCGTTTTGTTTTGACCACCTGTTCAAATCGAGTTTAGTAGTTTACTTGTTCAGTTTCAGTTTCAGCTTGTGATTTTCAAGTGCAGCTTATCTATTTTCAATCGATGGCCATTCTTAAAAAAGAAAAAGCACCCGACCCGAAACCCGTTCTGACCTGGACCCGTTCCGACCCGGACTTGCTCAAAAAGTTGAAGTCTTTTTCATTTCTGAAGTTGGGAAGGAACAAATTTCCAATATTTGATCTTATATCCTTGACTAACCAAGTTCATTTGTTTTTTATCTCGAATGGCCTAATCCTTCCGATTTAGATGCCTTCATTTGCAACAACGGTGCTGATTTGTACTAACATCTTCTCATCCTGAAGATAACCTGTTTGTATTTAATCTTTATTTCATTCTCCCCTTGCATACCGGTGGGGTGGTCAACGGATTACGAAGACTTTAATCCATGGGGTTTTTCAATTATTGAGAAAAAGGCCCAAAATAAAATGAACATGTTGTTACAAAAGATGAAGCAGTTTCTACCAACTACCGTTATGCTTTTAATTATCAAAATCCAGCACTGGTAACATGGTAAGTACATCTATTATTTCATTTGTCCTCAAATTAATTGCTATGTTGGTCGGGTGGGGGACGGGCTGGGTAAAATGTTAAAACAATTCAATTCAGGTTTGTTTGACCCATAAACACTATATATTTAATTAATGCGCTATATATTTGGAGACTTTCAACTGTTGGAGGTTCTGCCCACAAAAGAGCTTAGGAAGATGATGAGATTTCAAGCTCTCTTGTCACAATTTATTGCCAAAATGGGAGAGTTGATGTTATTCCAGTGTGGGCGTATCGTTCCCAAACGCTCAGGTGTGTCCGTGCTATATGTTTTTTGTTATTTATTTGGTTGTACGGTAATATTTTTACTCATCCTTGATTTATAAGTAGTCCCTTATAGTTGAGTTGTCTATGCAAAAAATACCAGGTCCTTTTTAGGACCACCAGTCCCCACGGGTCTGGTTACGGGCATGTTGGGCTATGTTGTGGACAGACCCCATTCTTTGGACCATCTGTGAAGTCATGCTTTCACATTTTTACCATCTAATTTCAGGTACTTATATCTCCGATGGGGTATGGACTTGTCAAAAGTTGCGGTTTTTATTGGTGAAAATGGAGACATAGGTTATGAAGGAAATCTTGGTGGTGTTCACAAGTCTATTATACTTAATGTCACAACCCCCGATCCCTTATCTGTCCCGGGAACGGGCGGCCGCGAACCAGTGGCAGTGGTATCAATATTTATTAATTTGGCAGCGGAAATTTCATCAGGACCGTAGTTAGGAAATGTTTATCAGAGTAAAACCACCATATTTTATTTTAATAATCATATGGGTAAAACCCAAATTTCTTGTTACAACATACTTATAGGGATAAACCCTGCTTTATTGAATTTAAACCATCGTATTTTAGATAACTTTTATAGCTACAGTTTAACAAGCCGTCCGTGCCCTCGAGTTGGCTTTTTACTACTTGACTTTCACATTTTGTTACCTGAAACACGTGTTTAAAAACATTTGTCAGTGGGAAATACTGGTGAGTGAATCCCAGTTTAATCAAGAAACATTTTATTAATTAAAACAGTATTGAGAGCGATCACATTGTTTCTGTCTACACAATTACTCATTTAGTATTTGCCACTCGACTGGATCTATGGCTATGGTCAAATTACCCATTGGCTAACTCGTCGTCCAATGGTAATGCATTGTCATTACGACATACTACTACTACTACTACTCGTAGTAATAAATTTTGTATACAAAACCCCATAATACCGGCAGTAATTGAAGAACTACAAAGACTCAATCACCGCTTAATCACATTGTAAAACAATTAAGGTTTTGTAAAACATTCCAAAAAGGTTAATAAAAAGAGGATAAACTCACATTGCTATCTTAGACTTCACGTAAGGGTTTCCTAGGAATAATCTATAATTTACACAGATGTGCATAGGTTAGTATTATAACCCTTTGAAAATATTAATGATACCCTCCCCGAGACGGTATTCCAATAACTACGTCGGGCAGAACCACGACATTTATTACGGAACCCTAAATCAATCGGGTAGCGTATCTATTACGAAACTGGGGTTATAATACTTACAACGGAGCAGAACCTCGCTAATTAGGGGGTATAATACCCGTGTATTATAAGCCTGCTATCAGAATTTGAGAGAAAGAAATCGTTGTGAGTGAATTCGAAATGAAATCCGATGCATTCTATTTATAGGTGCTGATTTTGGTCTCCACGCGGCCCGCGTAAAGAAAGCATAAGGCCTTCGCGGCCCGCGTTGACTCCAGTCAACTCAGTAGCTTGTCCCGGTCACCAAGTAGACCCTCCACGATATCGACACGTGTCAGCTCAGGGCTGCGCCACCATTCAGGACACTCGCGGCCCGCGTGAATTAATGGAGGGGTCTTACGCGGCCCGCTTTAACTAAAAGAATCAACGGTATCAGGTTTTAAACCCTGATACGGCCCGCGTGAGGTTGGGGTGGGATCCTACGCGGCCCGCCTCAATTTACTAATCTTTGTTTTATATTTATTTTTAATACTATATTATATTTCGGGTTTAGTTTTTACGTATGGGATGTATTTTAGAAAGTGTAGGGTGTCAGGGGTGTTTTTAGGAGGGTTGATATATTTTGAGTACAATTCCTGGGTTATTTAATAAAATATATAGTGTACTCTTAGTATAGTAACCCAATTCCACTTTATCCCTACGTCATGAGACAGAACCCCAACGAATTTAGGCAGAGCCTTGACATACGTTACGGGGCCCTACGTCACTTGGACAGGGTATTGGTGATCAGGGGTTACAATACTTAAAACAGGGCAGTGCTTTATTATTTATAAGTGAAATAAAAATAAAATAGAAATATATAATTTTTCTTAGAGAGAGATCGTGAGAGATTGAGAGTAGACTGGGATTTTTGAACAAGTTTGTCCTTCCAACTTTCCCAGGTATTTATAGTTGCTTGATTGAAAGATTAGTGAACACGCATACAGTCCACCTATTCCTTCACATTAAATCATCATCATCATCATACTCAGTATATTCCTTCACATTAAATGAAACATGCATATAATTCCATGTATCCCTTATTCATAAAGTGCATGTACATTATAAATTCAATTGAATTTTAATTTTTTTATTTTCCATGTAACCGTACATGGATTTGAATTTACATATGTTGATTTATTATTATTATTATTTATTTATATATTATAATTAATTAAACTACTTCACTTATTTGGCACTTATAACTTTTAAAGTATGACGTTTTATAAAATAATAAATATGCCATTAGAACAAGAATAATTTTATCTACATTTTGAACCAAGTTTCATTAAAAACAGAGTAGGTTCAAATATAATATATTTTTATAATTTAATTATTAAATGGTTCTTGCGCTTGCCCAAAATATCTCATATTTTCATTGGTCAATTTACCAATGATGCATTCTTTTAATAACATAAGTTTTGATATAATTTATAAAAATTTTGGGAATGTTACATTCTCCCCACCTTATTTTAAATCTCGTCCTCGAGATTCCCTGAAATATGGATGAATATTTTTAGTTAGCTTATTTTCTAGATATAATTTGAATTTCACTTTAGTTTGACCAGAACTGTTCTCTATATTGTGAGATTCTTATCTTCTCAAGAATTCTTAATGAAAGTAAAATTATTAGCGTAAGTGTGTTGTGTCTTCGCACAACTTTTAGTTACATGTTTCCTAATGTGTCAATAATCGCAAGGAAATTCTTATACTTCCGATGGCGTTCCAACTTATAGAGTTCCTGTTGTTCATCTTGTTGCACGAATTTCGAGACGGATGATCAAACGAAATAATGTTTGATATCGGAATTTAGAGACGTATATAGGAGATTTCTAATAAATAAGTCTAAAATTATCATCGACACACTTGTTCATGATTTATCCCTAATTGTCAATCAATATGGTCTTTGGATTTTCTCATAGACATACACGTCTATACAATATTTCATATACTGTAATATGCACATTATTCATAATGTCAATGTATTTAATAGATTCACAAGTCAGACATCAGGTCATGGTACTATTTAGGGAATTCCATTATCATAACACATATCCCATCTCACCCGGTCTCGCCGGAGAGGTAATCCCCATCTCACCCGGACAAGCTGGAGAGTCTACCGCACCATACCCAATTTTGCCGGAGAGGTAATTATCATGGTATTTCCCCTAAATAGACTTCTCTCAAATTAGGATTTTGAAAATACATCGTTTATTATAGTTTGCATCAAGAAACAAGGAAATCAGTATTCTCATGATGGATCATATTCTAGAACCGAGTAGTACTAATAAACAAGAAATAACAGTGGCCAGTTGTTATCGCTTATTTATCATACAGGCACTGTTCTAGTCATCATCCTCACGGGATATCAATAACCATCACACTTTATCTATGCAAGTAATTGGCTTATCTCAAAGCTTTATACTAAGGCATTCTTCTTAGGTTCAAGTCTAAATACTGTCCTGGTTGTTACCAGTGAATATCAATATTCCAACTCTTTCATTTATGGATAGATATTATTATGGTTGTCGTTTTCTTTTGATTGGAGAATGGAGTTTCAAATATATAATGGTCTCCATTGACAAAATGTGAAGAGTATGCTTACAGCTAACTCTATTTATATAAAATCTTAGATTCCGTTACAAGGAATATTTCATTGAAACAAATGGCATTTTAAAACATAGTAGATTTCATAGTTTATAATAACTTCATATTTTTATATGAATTTACCAATGACATTTTCTTTTATGTTTATCTTACAGAAGAGATTATATTGGGTATACCATTAATAATTTCTATCAAGTATATGCATATATGTGTATAGAATTTTTCAAATTTTAATATTGAACTTACGTAATATTTACACACACATATATAATACTAAATTATAAAAGTAATACTATACATCCGATGGTACCCCTCATCAAGCCTATTTCCTTTACTTTATTTTATCCTTTGATAAAAGTAGTATATTGAAATAAACTTCTGTTTAAAATTTATTGAATACAATATTTTGAAGTTTTAATGATGGATTAATAAAAGATTTAAAGAGATGAATTACTCAAAATATGAACTTTCTGGACTCATGGGAATAAATTTATTTTTAACTAGGGGTTGGAACCATAAAGTATCAAAACTTAACTATCAATTTCTTATATATTATATTATTTATTCAAAGAAGTACTTATGGTAAGTAATACAGAGTTTGACGTTTCAAAAATTGATTCTAATTATACATGTATTGAAATATGCATGTATATCCCATAATAATAATTTATTTAAAGGCATTACAATATTAAAATTGTAATCTGATTTTTAAATAAAGTTATATATAAAGGACAAACGTACTAAACACACATTTGATTCAACTATTTTTATGTGGGTCGTCCATTTTTAATTCTAGTGTGAGAAAAATGAATGTTTAGGAACATTTTAACGTGCCAGGTAAAATAAATAATTAGATACTAAATTATTGATTTAAGTAGGATAAGAAAAGATGTTTTTACTGTTGCAATATCCTTACTTCTAAAAAATTAATTATCTAATCTTTTACCATAAGTAAATGTGCAAGGATAAAAAATATACAGTATATCATTTTCGTATAGTATAATATACTTATACTTATGAGAAGATAGGATTTGTATACATATTCTAGTAAAAAGATCTAACAGCCTTGTTACATTTTAATACACCCGCGACGGGCTTATAACATAAGTGCATATACTATTCTATATACTATATTACACATATTAGAATTTATTACACCATGATAATTTATTAAAATTTTAGATATAAAATATATCTTTTACTTACTGTACTATCTTATAGTAAAATATATTATTCATATATCATTGTAAAATGTTTTATCATTATTCTAATAATAAAAAGATACGAATGAACTCAAATATTATGAGTTATAAGATTATAAGTGTAATATATATATAAGTCAAAAATATATTTGACTTACTATACGAGTCGAATATTTAAAAAAATTTATATTAGATTTTAGATATCAAATTATTTTCCAACCGAAAATCGTGTGGGATCCTACGCGGCCCGCGCGGACTCATAAAACGCGGATACACCAGATGCCGACACGTGTCGACATCGTGTCAAGTCTACAAGCTGACTGGGCCAAGCTATATGTTGACTGTGTGTTGACGCGGGCCGCGTAAGGCTTAGCCTTACCTTACGCGGGCCGCCTGGAATCCCAATATCACAACTATATACGAAGGCCGTCGGGTTTCGTTTTCCGTCGCTCACTTTTCATTTCTCAATCTCACTTTCTGAATTAGAGGCATTATAGTCGGGTACTATACCCCTAATTAGCAAGGTTCTGCTCCGTTGTAAGTATTATAACCCCAGTTTCATAATAGTTACGCTGCCCGATTGATTTAGGGTTCCGTAACAACTATCGTGGTTCTGCCCGACGTAGTTGTTGGAATGCCGTCTCGGGGAGGGTATTATTAATAATTTCAAAGGGTTATGATACTAATCAATGTACATTTGTATAAATTATAGATTATATCCAGGAAACCCTTACAAGAAGCCTAAGATAGCAAAGTGAGTTTATCCTCTTTTTGTTAATGTTTTTGGAATACTTTACAAAACCTTAATTGTTTTACAATGTGATTAAGCGGTGATTGAGTCTTTGTAGTTCTTCAATTACTGCCGGTATTATGGGGTTTTGTATACAAATTTTACTACGAGTAGTAGTAAGTCTAAATGACAGTGCATTACCATTGGACGACGAGTTAGCCAATGGGTAATTTGACCATAGCCATAGATCCGGTCGAGTGGAAAATACTGAATGAGTAATTGTGTAGACATAAACAATGTGATCGCTCTCAATGCTGTTTTAATTAATAAAATGTTTCTTGATTAAATTGGGATTCACTCACCAGTATTTCCGACTGACAAATGTTTTTAAAACGCGTTACAGGTAACACAATGTGAACAGCCAATTAGTGAAAAGCCAGCTCTAGAGCACTGAAGGCTTGGGAAAAATGTGGCTATAAAAGTTACCTAATAAATGATGTTTTAAATTCAATAAAATGGGGTTTGTCCCTATAATGTATTGTAATAAGAAACTTGAGTTTTGCCCACGTTATTATTAATATAAAAGAAGGTGGTTTTACTCTGATAAACATTTCCTAACTACGGTCCTGATGAAAATTCCGCTGCGAGTTTAAACAAACTGATACCACCAAACTCTGAGCTCGCTCTTTAAATAAATTTATATATAAGGGACAAACGTACTAAACACACATTTGATTCAACTATTTTTATGTGGGGCATCCATTTTTAATTCTAGGGTGTGAAAAATGAATGTTTACGAACATTTTAACGTGCCAGGTAAAATAAATAATTAGATACTAAATTATTGATTTAAGTAGGATAAGAAAAGATGTTTTTACTGTTGCAATATCCTTACTTCTAAAAAATTAATTATCTAATCTTTTACCATAAGTAAATGTGCAAGGATAAAAAATATACAGTATATCATTTTCGTATAGTATAATATACTTATACTTATGAGAATATAGGATTTGTATACATATTCTAGTAAAAAGATCTAATAGCCTTGTTACATTTTAATACACCCGCGACGGGCTTATAACATAAGTGCATATACTATTCTATATACTATATTACACTTATTAGAATTTATTACACCATGATAATTTATTAAAATTTTAGATATAAAATATATCTTTTACTTACTGTACTATCTTATAGTAAAATATATTATTCATATATCATTGTAAAATGTTTTATCATTATTCTAATAATAAAAAGATACGAATGAATTCAAATATTATGAGTTATAAGATTATAAGTGTAATATATATATAAGTCAAAAATATATTTGACTTACTATACGAGTCGAATATTTAAAAAAAATTATATTAGATTTTAGATATCAAATTATTTTCCAACCGAAAACCGTGTGGGATCCTACGCGGCCCGCGCGGACTCATAAAACGTGGATACACCAGATGCCGACACGTGTCGACATCGTGTCAAGTCTACAAGCTGACTGGGCCAAGCTATATGTTGACTGTGTGTTGACGCGGGCCGCGTAAGGCTTAGCCTTACCTTACGCAGGCCGCCTGGAAACCCAATATCACAACTATATAAGAAGGCCGTCGGGTTTCGTTTTCCGTCGCTCACTTTTCATTTCTCAATCTCACTTTCTGAATTAGAGGGATTATAGTCGGGTACTATACCCCTAATTAGCAAGGTTTTGCTCCGTTGTAAGTATTATAACCCCAGTTTCATAATAGTTACGCTGCCCGATTGATTTAGGGTTCCGTAACAACTGTCGTGGTTCTGCCCGACGTAGTTGTTGGAATGCCGTCTCGGGGAGGGTATTATTAATAATTTCAAAGGGTTATGATACTAATCAATGTACATTTATATAAATTATAGATTATATCCAGGAAACCCTTACAAGAAGCCTAAGATAGCAAAGTGAGTTTATCCTCTTTTTGTTAATGTTTTTGGAATACTTTACAAAACCTTAATTGTTTTACAATGTGATTAAGCGGTGATTGAGTCTTTGTAGTTCTTCAATTACTGCCGGTATTATGGGGTTTTGTATACAAATTTTACTACGAGTAGTAGTAAGTCTAAATGACAGTGCATTACCATTGGACGACGAGTTAGTCAATGGGTAATTTGACCATAGCCATAGATCCGGTCGAGTGGCAAATACCGAATGAGTAATTGTGTAGACATAAACAATGTGATCCCTCTCAATATTGTTTTAATTAATAAAATGTTTCTTGATTAAACTGGGATTCACTCACCAGTATTTCCGACTGACAAATGTTTTTAAAACGCGTTACATGTAACACAATGTGAACAGCCAATTAGTGAAAATGTAACACCCTAAAACGTATTTGACAAAAGTCGCAGCGGAAATACGTAGCATAAAATTTTCTTTCATTATAAACATCTTGACGTACTTAAATTCATTTTTAAGGTTAACTCTTTTACAATAAATACATTTATTGAACTTATTTACAGTAAGAAAAACATAATTTAGCTTCACCCAATTCCGTACACAAAAACTCCCGTACAATCTCGATCTTTGATCACTCCTCTTCAATTAGGATAATCTGGCTCGAACGACCTGCACTCACCAAACATATACAAGACATTAATATGTTATCAATATAAACGATACTTAGCCTTGGACTATTCCCGTTCCATTATTCCTTTACATTAAACATTCCCTCTGAGTACCTCACCTCTGGTGAGTCTTCGATACTGTACCTGCATTACACCTTAATCATACCGAATGACTTACATACATACCTACACTTGATACATATTATCTCCATACATACATATGTACACACATGCATACATACCTATTTACACATGCATACTCATACACATAAATGCCAACCTACATGCATACCTGCATATAAATACATCTACATCGATATATACGTATCTACTTATATACATACCTACATCATTAGTACACTCATGACATTATACATATATACATACATACACCCCTACTTGCATCATAACAAACTCATACATGTCTACTCGCATACATACCGTCATATATCCCCGTACTTGCGCGTATACTTATAAACATACATACATACACACCTATCTACACATGTTCATACACTTAAGCTTATAAAAACGTAAGTTAAATTAGTCATATGCAACTTAAAACGCGTTTAAACGAGTTCCCAAGCCAAAACGGAGCAAACGAACAATTTTCGCCAAACAGACAACCTGACGCGTCACGCGACGGCCCGTCGCGTGGCGCGACGCCCTGAATCAGACAGAATGTTGCTTCTGCTGAGTTGCAGATTTCCAGCACGACCCGGTTTTACGGAAACGAGCATAACTCTCTCGTTTTTAATCCGTTTTACCCGATTCTTTTTCGTACGTGATCGTAATTTAATTCTCCATCACATGGAGTGAAAATCCAATATTTGGACTACCAAAATTTGGGACTTTTAGCCTTCAGCTTATTACCCTTTTTACCAAATTTTGACCCGTTCATCCATTTAGCAACATAACTTGTTGGTTTGACCTTAACTTCATATGAATTAATAATTTCAAGGTCATTTCTCATAAAAGATGCATTCCCGGATACCTTACATCTTATTCCACCCGTTTTCGCTCAAAAGCTTATTTTGACCCGTTAAGGGTAATTGCGCATTAAAACGTTTATGACTTACAAAACCATACTCCCCAATTTCATACTTGACCAAAACATTACACTAATCGAATAACTTGTTTCTAAACTACTTTTAAGATCGTTTGCCCAAAATACCCATCAAGGGCATTTTGGTCAACTTTAATCCCATCCTTTACGACGAAAGACTACAACACATATTTGACCTCAAACATCATGTTTAGTTAATTTAAACACCATATTACTTAATCGAACTAAGAAGTGATTACGAAATCACTTACCTTATGCGTTCGTGCTCGTATCCGATTCCTTGCCTCTTCTTGACCCGTTAACACTTCATGCTTGAGCCCGTCTCGACGTGATTCCTATACTTTCATTTCATCGAAATCACGCTCTTATTAGCATACTCATTTGTACATTTTAACAATCATATCAATCGCATATTTCACACTTAACTTTCCTTAGTCATTCCTAACAAGCATAAAACATATAATCAACTTTATATCCTTTCCAACACATGTAATTCATCATGTAATCAAAATTAACGCATATTAACATAACATGTATCAAACGACTTCCTATAATCCTGCTTTTACAACAACGAGTCAAATCATGTTTCTTATACTTAGTTGACTTTCAAGAGTCAACTATTAACCATATTTAACTATCGACGTATCATCATATACTCGTAACATCATAATCGACTATACGGACGACACTATATACATTTCATCATACACTTGATGTGCGTACTACCTTTTAACTTTTAAGCATAACGTACAACTAATTCATGCATAAATCTTCTAAACTTATACATAACCCATCAAAACCTACTACTAATCATCATGTATCATTCCCAAATAAACATCAAACATATCATCATCACATTTCTCCTAATTCATCTATCAAGTATTCATCATACCTACATAATACATCAATCTTTCAACAAGACTCGGACATGGGTGGTGATTCTAGTCATCATCTTCACCCTAACTAACGGGTTTCACCTCTAATCATCAAATTAACACAAACCATACGTAACCCATGTTCTATACGATGATTCTAACCCTTGTACATGATCAATTTCATATTAACTCACGGATTTGAACATAACCCACTTCACACATGATCACGAATCTTAGATTTTAGACATACCTTATGATCCCCTCGTTAATGTGATCATTAATCCGTGTTCCTTCTTGAATTTGAGCTTCTATTCACCCTTCAATTTGGTGATTTAAGTGAGTTAGGGTTTGGAGCTCTTGAGAGCTCCTGAAGCTTCACGAACACACACGTATGTGTGTTTGTGTGTGTGTGTTGATCTTTTAATTAGTAAGAAACTTTCATTTGTTCCACTTTAGCCCCTCGGGTTTGCCTTTAAAACATAACTGACACTACCTTCATCATTTAATACTTTTGACCATACCCTTAACTAGGTTAAATAGCCTAGTTATTTATTTCATGGCGTGTCATATAGGAACACACGACAAATATTAACATTCAGATTTTGGGGCGTTACAAGTCTACCACCCTTAAATGAGGTTTCGTCCCCGAAACATTTCTCACCTCTATTTAACACTAATTAATTCTTCTCTACGTCCCATCAACACCACCGCTAGCCCATCACAACGACTATCTTCTTTCTTAAAGAACCCGTTCCGGAGTTCTTATTGGTGTCGCTTTCACTAATAACGCTAATTCCTAACAGCCTTCATAGCTAATGGTTCATTCATCATTCTAATACTCGTATATCATATGCATTATATATATTTTTATTTACTTGAAACCATTCCAACATCCCATTACTAACATTCCCATTTGTTTATTTCAACCTTCATAATGTTTTCATCGACTATACGATCTTGCATCGCAATTTGTATATACTCAAATATGTTTAACTCTAACTAATACATCATAGTAATGGGTAACTATACATTCTCGATTCATCAACTATTCATATAGTTGGCTTCTTTCTAATAAGTTCATGCCTTCCATACTATAACTTCACACATCATTCTTATTTCCTTGACCGGTTAATAACGGGTCAATATTTTTTTTTTTTTTGGGTAAAGGGTTACCCCGGTGAATTTTATTAATCAAACCATACAAAACAGAAGTGTGGCTGAATTACCACACCCAAACTAGCGTTGGCATACCAACACTAGGAACAAACATCCCAAAAAAACACAACTAGGCACTCAAGGCCACAAACCAGCTAACAAAACCAAACACGGCCGAAAACAAAAACAAACTACAAAGAAAGACAACTAACTAGCCGGGATCAATCTCTAAATTGTTTCCAGGAATCTTCCACTTTTCCACCAAGCTACCATTTTCAAATCTCCTTTTAAACTTGAAGGAAATAAGCCGCAATCGAACCGTATTAATAATCTCCTGAGACACTACCATAGCCGTCCGATGGTTCCGAGAAAACAACCTGCTGTTGCGTTCTTGCCATATAAAATATGTTGCAGCCGCAAGTACCAACCGACTAATAACATTTTCAGGCTTTTGTAAGGACGAGTTTTGGCTCATCCAAGCCATAATATCGGTCTAGCTTCCATTAACATCTTCCATATTGGTGAGACTCCTGACATTGTTCCAGACCTGCGTAGCAAAAGAGCATTGAAAGAAGAGATGGTCTCTCGAATCCCTGTTGTAACAGCATAAAGGGCAACACATAAGATTCAAATTTGTTTCACTTCCCACTTCCCAGACATGAAGCCGATCCTGTGTCTTCAATTTGTTTTGAATAACTAGCCATATATGGAATGCATGCTTAGGAATGCATTGTTTAAACCAAACCATATTCCCCCATTGCACTTTACTCGCATGATGCCGAATACTATTCCAAACCTCCCAAGAAGAAAATGGACGATTGTTCCCTTCCAAGTCTTTCCAAACCAACCTATCTCGAGAATTTTCACATAAAGTAGGAACCATCAGGTTAATTAAGACTGGAAACAGGTTAAACCAAGCAGTCGGCCAACTCCATTGCCCATCTTGCGACACCAGATCAGCTAGAGATGATTGCAAGCTGAAGCCTGCATTAGCGATAAGACGAGGAGTAATAAAAGCACGAAGAGGACCCACATTGCACCACGTATCACTCCAAGCATTAGTTTCAGCACCATTCCCTGTAGTTTTCCACATGAAAGGACGAATGAGGCTCCGACTAGCAAGAAGTTTTCTCCATCCCCAAGTCATACGGCCTCTACAAGGAATCTCCCGGAAGCTTCGACCCTTAAGCTTATAAGTATGAATCCATTGGACCCATAAAGATTTCCGATTGGATAGGATGCTCCAGACATGTGAAGATAAGAGGGCCTTGTTAACATCCGATATGCTACGAATACCCAAACCTCCCTCATCCTTCGGTAGACAAACAACCTTCCAAGCAACCTTTGGCTTCACAGTCTTATGGTAATTGCCAGACCATAGAAAATCTCGCATACGTTTTTCCAACTCCGTAACAATTCTAGCTGGTAATAAGAAAACTGTAGCCCAGTAAATATGCATCGCCGAAAGGACCGAATTAACCAACTGTAATCTGCCTGCAAAAGATAGAGATTTTGTCGTCCAGTTATGAATCTTCTTTTCCATTTTCTCTACCAGCACCTTACAATCCTTATACGATAGCTTAGATGATACTAGAGGAACTCCTAAATAGCGAACAGGAAGCACACCCTCTTGAAATGGCATAATACTCAGGATTTCTCTTTTAATAGATTGAGGAACGTTACCAAAGAAGGCCGTGCTTTTCAACATATTTGGAATCAGGCCCGAAACCCTAGAGAACCGATTAAGAGCATCTCTCACTATCTTAGCCGAAACAGCATCAGCATTCACAAAAATGAACAGATCATCAGCAAAAGTGACATTTATAATCTTCTGTTTTTTATAATGGATATGGTATCTAAATGCATTACTAGAGGTAGCTGCATTGTGTAGTAAAAGCGAAAGAGCCTCCATGACCAAAGTAAAAAGATAAGGAGATATCGGGTCCCCCTGTCTCAACCCCCGTTTGCCCTTGAAATACCTGTGAAGATTACCATTAATGCTCAAAGAGTATGAAACAGTACTAACACACGTCATAATCCAACTAACCATTTTGTGAGGGAATCCAAACGCAATCAGGATATCCTCCAGAAATGACCAGCTAACTGTATCATAAGCCTTCTGTATATCAATCTTAAACGCATATCTAGGAGCCCAACATTCAGGTGATAGTTATGCATTAACTCCTGAGTAAGAAGGATATTATCTGATATCTTTCTACCAGGCACAAAGGCAGATTAGCTAATATTCACCAGATAATCCAGGCTACCTTTGATTCTATCAGTAAGTATTTTGCTGATACACTTATAAAGCACGTTGCAACAAGAAATAGGCCGATAATCACTTACCGAATTAGGTGATTAACCCACTTCTTTAATCTATAATCATACATACATCATTATGATCCGTTCATAACGAATCTAATACCTTCATCTCATCTCTTAAGATTACATTCTCTACAAGCACTGTATAATATTTAACTCTTGTTTTGATATCATAACAAAACTACCATTTCTTATTTACACCTACGTGCTTAACTCTAACGTTAATCTTATTCTACGTTTTCTACAGTTACTTGTACCTTGCATACCTTTACTTTACCTTTAAATCATGTCGTTCATTTCACATTACTATTTCTTCCACTTCATGCATTACTTAATTTATAATATTCATGCGTCGTACTAGTTCATATCTATCCAACATGAGTTAAACATTTTACTAACCTCCTTTTTATTTCTCAAACCAACGACCCGCAACCCAGATCGACCATCTTCTCCTCGAGTACTAGCCGTACAGGCCAGGTTTCATTCATCCGTGTAATGAGCTTCCGCTCATGCACATCCTTTCACCAATACGATTGGTTTCATCACATCAATAGTTCTAACATTATCATCAACAACATCGGTGGTTAGCATATGTCATTTAAACATTCATTATACTAGGTGATTACCCACCTATAACTCTTCTACAATTTCCTACGTACCTACTATAACGTACCACACATTCTATCTCTTACATGCAATCCTTTCATTCTATTAATCATTTCGCCAACTGAAGTACACGCTCGTACTTCCTTCCATTCCTGCTTACTTGCAAAGACCTTATTACATCGTTTCAATATTTCTTACCAAGCTTACCATTCCCACCCATACTCAAGTTATTGTCCGGGTCACCGCCCGTCATCATTCTGACTTCTAAGAGTCAATTACTAACACATCTAACACGTAACTTATACAAAACTTCGTCTATTATACTATCACCTTTTACTTTATACTTAATTCTATGACCCGTTCGACTCAATCATGGTCAAACTGTCGACATCTTCTTATGCGGATTAATTTCATTTTTTTATATTTTTAAATCCGTCTCACGGATTCAGACGCATCATTCATGCTTTTTCATTCATTGAATCCGCCTTACGGATTCAAACATTACATTCAAGCCTTTCATTACTTCTGTGTTTTGAATCCTTCTCGCGGATTCAAACATATTATCCATGCCTCTCATCCTTGAATCCGTCTCACGGATTCAAACATATCATCCATGCCTTTCATCCTTGAAAACATTGCATTCATACCTTTCATTCCCTGAATCCGTTTCCCGGATTCAAACATAATATTCATATCTTGTTGATCCGTACTTAATTACGGATTCAACATTCTTCATTCTTATCAGTCATGTTTTTCATTCTTACATAGTACTCTCAATTTCCCGGGAGTCTTACTTCCCATTTCACCCACACACCCGCCTGCTACCCAACTCTACCGGACATACCTGTAACAATTATCATGATCCCACGAACGTCATACGTTTCTCGTGTACTGGCCAGGTACACAATCCACATAGTAGTTTCGTGCCTTCATGTCATTGTCACCCTATGTCCGTAGACTTAGGTTTCGGCGCGTGTATCACTTTCAGTACTTCATTACTATACTATCATTATCCTTCATTTAAAATTTTCCTTCCCTTAATGAGTTTTACTATTACATATACCCACATATTAAATTCACGTACCTGGGGCTCATTTGCCTATTTGCCACTTGACTGTTCTAGTTATTCATCCTAAACTGCATTCACGGATCATCCTCTTCAAACATTTATGCTTACCTTGCACATACAAAACCATCAGTTTCTATATACGTATACATAAGTACATACTTACATTAGCTTCTACCTTTGGATCTTGATCGAGTCTTAGATTGTACGGGTTTCTTATCTCAAGAGCACACAAGTTTGAGTTCAAGTACTTACCTTCTCATACTTGATTCCCTCAAAACAGGGCTCTGATACCAACTTGTAACACCCTAAAACGTATTTGACAAAAGTCGCAGCGGAAATACGTAGCATAAAAATTTCTTTCATTATAAACATCTTGACGTACTTAAATTCATTTTTAAGGTTAACTCTTTTACAATAAATACATTTATTGAACTTATTTACAGTAAGAAAAACATAATTTAGCTTCACCCAATTCCGTACACAAACACTCCCGTACAATCTATCTTGTGACTCGATCTTTGATCACTCATCTTCAATTAGGATATTCTGGCTCGAACGACCTGCACTCACCAAACACATACAAGACATTAATATGTTATCAATATAAACGATAAACATTCCCTCTGAGTACCTCACCTCTGGTGAGTCTTCGATACTGTACCTGCATTACACCTAAAACTCCAGTTACACGAATAATGACGTAAAAACTTAATCATACTGAATGACTTACATACATACCTACACTTCATACATATTATCTCCATACATACATATGTACACACATGCATACATACCTATTTACACATGCATACTCACACACATAAATGCCAACCTACATGCATACTTGCATATAAATACATCTACATCGATATATACGTATCTACTTATATACATACCTACATCATTACGTACACTCATGACATTATACATATATACATACATACACCCCTACTTGCATCATAACAAACTCATACATGTCTACTCGCATACATACCGTCATATATCCTCGTACTTGCGCGCATACTTATAAACATACATACATACATACATACCTATCTACACATGTGTAACACCCGTCTAATATTTCTTGATTTTAGTAATATGTTATGCCATTTAAAATAAAATATTGTTAGAGTAACATGACTTTCATAACAAAGTTCATAAGTATCATCAAGTTTAGTCAACTAATGACTAAATTAAAACATTTTAAAAGTTGTTTAACAAGTGTTTACAACCCATGCACAAAAGTACTAAAGATTTAAAACGTTGCGGAAGCTTCAAAATATAGTGTTCGGTTCTTCATCGTATGCTTGATCGCCATCCGTAAGTTCCCCAACATGACCTAATGTCAAAACCACATCAAAGGTTAGTTTTGACAACATTAAAACATGTATAATTGAAATCTACGGTCAAAACAATTGAAATCAAGTGAAAAATTCGAAATCTGGTCGCTCGCGCACCGCGAGAGGTTTTACGCGGGCCGCGAGAACCTTCCGCGTGTCACGGAGTGATTTGGGTGGCCTTCCGCGTGGCGCGGGGGGTCACGTTTTCCAGTAGCTCCAGTTTTGTGAGCTGCATTTGCTGCCAGCTCCGGAAAATCCAGTTTTTAACTTCGTTTGGCCATAACTTTTGACTCGTAAGTCCGTTTTAAGTGATTTTTCTTCCTATATGTCTGTAAATTCATTACCAACATAACTATTATAAATTTGATACCCAAAATTTAATTTACGGACCGAAAGACCATATGTCACTATGAAATTATTCGACCCATTCTAACCTTACACAATTTACTACCATTTAACTAATAAACCTATGGCGCCTTACGCCCAACATCCGGGGCTTATTATCACCCGAATTTCTTACCAATTTCATGGTTTAATGCCCTTGTGATTATTATCGCCATTAACGACTACTAGAACATTTAAACTACAATTTTTCACACTAATAAATCCGTTGGCTCATCTTGTGGATCCATCCACTTATGATAACTACCAATTTGGTTCGTTAACTATACTAAGTCTATCAATTCACATTTCAACCATAATCAATATAAATTCTATCAATAACACATAGTTTATTCTTAATTCAACGAATGTAACGGATCAAGTTACATACCTTAGTGTACGCCCTTCAACCGCAAATCACCACCGGCTTGTCCACTCGACGTTCCGGTATCCTTTCCTATAGAGTTCAATTCAAGACATGTTTAGAACTCTCTTTAAACCTTACATCGCATAATACACCGAAACATCATAATTATGCGTTTAATCTTTAAATTTTCATTTTAAGCCTTCTTTGAGGCATTTTCACAAACACCTTAAGGGCAGATTTTTCACATGATTATATGACAAGTTTCTAGCTTATCATTTAGCCCTAATTTCACCTCAATCAACATTTTACATGATTGTTAGCTTCTAGGTTTCTGAAATCACTTCTAAATTGTCAAATTACACAAGATTAACACCCAATATCCTAGTGTTCATCAATTTATACATAGCCCATTAATCACCTACAATGGTGATCATAATTTCTACCAAAATTTCTTATGATTTCAGCTTCTATTGATCTAGGGTTTGTCCCTAGACACTATAGTTGTTCCTTAATCATCATAACATACACATGCAACCCTAATTTCAGATTTTTCCCAATTCATGAGAAATTCAAGTTGAGAGATTTATCAAAATTTTACATACCTTGTAATCCTCTTGCGATGAGGATCACGATTCTAAGCTCGGATTTTTGTTTGGACCAGATTTGCACCTCCAATTTGAGAGTTTTAGTAGAATTCTAGGGTTTTTGAAAGTGGGGTGTCGCCCCTGTTGTTCTGATCGACCAGACCCCCAAAATGGGGTGTTTGGTTTGTTTTTTATTTGTTTAATAAAATCAAGTTTCAATTTTAACAACTTAAACCCCTCCACTATGATCAACATGAAATTTGGTTGCTTTTTAACCTACTATAAGTTATTTTCTAGACTATTAACTAACTAGGTTAAAATTCCTAGTTAGTAAATTCTTGTTTATTTATACTTTATAATTCTAATATAAAGTTTTATATTTTTCGGGGTGTTACAAGTCCACCCCCCTTAAAAAGGGTTTCGTCCCCGAAACCGAAGTACGTACCAAATAATGTAGGGTAGAGTCGTCGCATCTCTTCCTCGGACTCCCACGTAGTGTCCGAGCCTTTTCTATGCTCCCATTTGATTTTGACTTGGTCGATTTGTCTATTTCGTAAGTATTTGACCTTTCGATCTAAAATCTCCACCGGCCTCACAACATAATTCAGACTATTATCCACTTCGATATCATCGAAATGGATATAAGCTGTTTCATCCGCTAGGCATTTTCGTAATTGTGACACGTGAAACGTGCTATGAATTCCACTTAGTTCCTCCGGTAGCTCAAGGCGGTAAGCTACCTTGCCGACCTTTTCAATGATTTTAAATGGCCTAATAAACCTCGGGCTTAGCTTCCCCCTTTTTCTGAATCTAATAACGCCCTTGCATGGGGAAACTTTTAGCATGACCATGTCGCCAACCTGGAATTCGATTGGCCTATTCCTTTTATCAGCATACGCCTTTTGCCTGTCTTGAGCCGCTTTCAAGTGTGCCCGAACTAAATCGATCTTTTCATTCGTGGCTCGTACTATATCTTGGTGGGCGAGTTCATGTGGACCCACTTCACCCCAACATACCGGGGTTCGACACTTCCTACCATAAAGCATTTCGTACGGTGCCATTTTAATACTAGATTGGTAGCTGTTATTATACGAAAACTCAACTAACGGTAGGTGAACATCCCAACTTCCTCCAAAGTCGATTATACACGCCCGTAGCATATCCCCCAATGTTTGTATCGTTCTTTCACTCTGTCCATCTGTTTGAGGATGGTACGCAGTGCTAATGAACAATTTGGTTCCCATTTGCTCTTGGAAATCTCGCCAGAAATTTGAAGTAAACCGGGTATCCCTATCAGACACGATGGATACCGGCACCCCATGACGTGCTATTATTTCATTAGTGTAAACTTCTGACATCTTTTCTGACGTATAAGTCTCACGAATCGGAATGAAGTGAGCACTTTTCGTTAATCTATCCACCACTACCCATATGGCATCGAAACCACGATTCGTCTTAGGCAACTTGGTTAATAGGTCCATTGTAATATGTTCCCATTTCCAAACCGGAATTTCTAACAGTTGAAGTTTGCCATATGGTTTCTGGTGCTCCGCCTTGACTTGTAAACATGTCAAGCATTTTTCCACATACTTCGCCACATCCCTCTTCATTCCGGGCCACCAATAATTTTGTTTCAAATCATTGTACAACTTGGTAGCACCCGGATGAATTGAATAACGGGATTTATGAGCTTCATTAAGTAGAAGCGCCTTCACTCCACAAGTATGTGGAACCCATATCCTTCCGGATTGAGTCTTCAACTCGTTATTCCCATCCGACAAATCTTTCAACTGACCGATTATTCTTTCTTTCTTCCAATTCTCTTCTTTCATTGCTTCTGATTGCGCCTCTCGGATACGTTCAAGTATACCCGAGGTCACCACGAGTTGCATCGATCTTACTCGTATTGGGACATAGTCCGTTTTCTGCTCAGCGCATCCGCCACCACATTAGCCTTTCCGGGGTGATAATGTATTTCACAATCGTAATCCTTCATCGTTTCCAGCCATCGCCTTTGTCGCATATTTAACTCCTTCTGATCGAAGAAGTATTTCAAGCTCTTGTGGTCGGTGAATATGGTGCACTTTACCCCATACAAGTAGTGCCTCCATATTTTTAATGCAAATACCACCGCAGCCAACTCGAGATCGTGCGTGGGATATTTCTTCTCGTGTATCTTCAATTGTCTCGAAGCATAGGCTATTACCTTGCCCCGTTGCATCAACACGCAACCGAGCCCCGATAGTGAAGCATCCGAATAAACCACCATGTCTTCGACTCCGTCCGGCAATGTCAATACCGGAGCTTGAGTTAACTTTTCTTTTAGCGTTTGAAACGCTTTTTCTTGATCGACACCCCAAATAAACTTTTCTTTCTTTTGGGTTCGCTTTGTTAGCGGTGACACAATCTTGGAGAAATCTTGAATGAATCTCCTATAGTATCCCGCAAGCCCCAAAAAGCTTCTAATTTCCGAAGGGTTCTTCGGGGGATTCCATTTTGACACAGCCTCTATCTTTGACGGATCCACCAAAACTCCGTCGGCACTTATGACGTGGCCAAGAAATTGTACCTCTCGTAACCAAAAGGCATATTTAGAGAATTTTGCATATAACCTCTCTCGTCTAAGTGTCTCTAACACTTCTTGTAAGTGGTGTGCGTGTTCAGCTTCACTTTTTGAATACACCAAGATATCATCGATAAACACGATGACCGACTTATCCAACATCGGCTTGCAAACCCGGTTCATGAGGTCCATGAAAGCCGCGGGTGCGTTTGTTAGCCCAAATGACATCACGAGAAATTCGTAATGTCCGTATCTCGTGCGGAAAGCCGTCTTCGGCACATCTTCTTCTTTGACCTTTAGTTGGTGATACCCAGATCTAAGGTCAATTTTTGAAAACCAGTTCGCACCTTGTAATTGGTCGAATAAATCATCTATCCTCGGGAGCGGGTATCGGTTCTTTACCGTGAGTTTGTTTAACTCCCGGTAATCGATGCACATGCGCATGCTCCCGTCTTTCTTTCTCACAAACAATACCGGTGCGCCCCAAGGAGACACACTCAGACTTATGAATCCCTTGTCAAGCAGGTCTTGGATTTGGGACATCAACTCTTGTAATTCCGACGGTGCAAGTCGGTACGGGGCCCTTGCTACGGGTTTTGAGCCCGGAATCAATTCGATCCCGAACTCTACTTCCCGTTCAGGCGGTATCCCCGGTAAATCCTCCGGAAACACATCTTCATAATCCCGTACTACCGGTACATCTTCAATCTTTCGCAATTCCTTCTCGGGTTCATTTGCGTATATCATGAATGCCTTGCATCCTCGCTTCATAAGCTTGTGAGCTTTCAACATTGAACACACTATGGGGTTACCTCCCTTTTCGCCATAAATGGTGACGTGTTTTCCGCTCGGAGATATTAGTTTTATCTCTTTACGAAAACACACGACTTTTACATGGTGCTGGGCTAGCCAATCCATCCCAACGACTACTTGAAATTCTCCCATTGACATCGGGATTAGGTCTATTAAATATTCCTCATCGTCGATGCTTAATTTGCAGCCTCGACAAACATCACAAACTATAAAACTTTTGTTGTCCCCTATTTCAACTTCTAAGGGCACATGTAATTTCGTTAATACAAATGAAGGATGTCGAATAAATCCATGCGAAATGAAGGATTTATTCGCACCCGTATCAAACAATACACGTGCTGGAATTGAGTTAATTGTGAATATACCTGAAACCACATCTGGTTCTGTCTTCGCTTCAGCCGCGGTAAGTTGGAAGGACCCAGCCTTCGCTTTAGGAGCTTCTGTTGGAGACTCTTTTGTGTCTCTCTTTCCCACCAACTCGGGGCATTCAGATTTCTTGTGACCGGGTTGATAACACTTGTAACAAACAGAAACTTTCCCGGGACATAGTGATGCGGTGTGCCCCGTCTTCCCACATACCGGGCACGGCTTGTCTTTGAAGCGGCACTCGCCTTTGTGCCCTTTACCACACACTTTGCAACTCGGCGACCCGCCTTTAGCATCCACTTTCTTTCCTGATTCAGTAGTTCTAGCTTTCTTTGTAGGGCTTGGATTCACATCCTGTGCCCTTCGTTCACCTCTCTCCACTTGTTTCTTTAACTCGATTTCCCGCTCCCGGGCGGTGTTAATAATCTCCGTGAGGGTTTCGTATTTTGACGGAGTCATAAATTCCCGGTACTCGGCACTCAGCATGTTGTAATAGTAATATATCTTTTGCTCTTCAGTGGTGACTAACTCGTCACAAAATCTCAACTTATCCATGAAGATGCCCGTGATCTTATCAATTGTTTCACCCTTTTGTCTCAGCTGGATGAATTCTTCTTTGATTCTGTTAATAACCGCTTTGGGACTGTGGTGTTTAAGGAATGGTACCTTAAACTCGTCCCAAGTCATAGCCCTCGCCGCTTCGGCTCCCATCTCCTTCTTTTTGTTATCCCACCAATCCTTGGCTTGATTTCTCAATTGACCCGTTCCGTAAGCAACAAAGTCACCTACGTCACAATGGGTTCGTTCAAACACTCCTTCAACATCACTTATCCATCTTTGGCAAATTATCGGGTCAACCTCCCCGTTATAGATTGGCGGTTTACACGCCATGAATTCTTTGTACGAACATCCTTTGAGTTCTCCCGTTTTCTCCTTCATAAGGTTGACAACATCCTCCAACCTTTTAACTCGCTCTTCAACAAGCGACAACACCGTGTTTTGAATTTTGTCTATAAACCCGGATAGACTTCCTTCAATTGCCTTTCCTACCTCTTCGGCAATTGTCTCTTTCAATTGTTCGGTGCTTGTTTGCACCGGATTATCATCATTCCCATCAGACATCTTGAAACTAAAATGTTTACATTTAAACATTAAACATTTCATTTATAATATTGCTTCATTTATTTCGGTTTAGTCAAGTTCCTAACTTGCTTTAACCGTTCACACTTAATGCACTTTCCGGATTTGGGTGTGTTAACACACTCTTCCCATGCATCTCAATTTATTTCTCATACTTACATAAGGTATAATCTACTAACATAATTAAGTTAATTCTTACCGGATGATCAATCAAGCTTGAACCGAACACTTTGTTGACAACCTTAAGCTCTGATTACCAACTTGTAACACCCGTCTAATTTTTCTTGATTTTAGTAATGTGTTATACCATTTAAAATAAAATATTGTTAGAGTAACATGACTTTCATAACAAAGTTCATAAGTATCATCAAGTTTAGTCAACTAATGACTAAATTAAAACATTTTAAAAGTTGTTTAACAAGCGTTTACAACCCATGCACAAAAGTACTAAATATTTAAAACGTTGCGGAAGCTTCAAAATATAGTGTTCGGTTCTTCATCGTATGCTTGATCGCCATCCGTAAGTTCCCCAACATGACCTAATGTCAAAACCACATCAAAGGTTAGTTTTGACAACATTAAAACATGTATAATTGAAATCTACGGTCAAAACAATTGAAATCAAGTGAAAAATTCGAAATCTGGTCGCTCGCGCCCCGCGAGAGGTTTTACGCGGGCCGCGAGAACCTTCCACGTGTCGCGGAGTGATTTGGGTGGCCATCCGCGTGGCGCGGGGGGTCACGTTTTCCAGCAGCTCCAGTTTTGTGAGCTGCATTTGCTGCCAGCTCCGGAAAATTCAGTTTTTAACTTTGTTTGGCCATAACTTTTGACTCGTAAGTCCGTTTTAAGTGATTTTTCTTCCTATATGTCTGTAAATTCATTACCGACATAACTATTATAAATTTGATACCCAAAATTTAATTTACGGACCGAAAGACCATATGTCACTATGAAATTATTCGACCCATTCTAACCTTACACAATTTACTACCATTTAACTAATAAACCTATGGCGCCTTACACCCAACATCCGGGGCTTATTATCACCCGTATTTCTTACCAATTTCATGGTTTAATGCCCTTGTGATTATTATCACCATTAACGACTACTAGAACATTTAAACTACAATTTTTTCACTAATAAATCCGTTGGCTCATCTTGTGGATCCATCCACTTATGATAACTACCAATTTGGTTCGTTGACTATACTAAGTCTATCAATTCACATTTCAACCATAATCAATATAAATTCTATCAATAACACATAGTTTATTCTTAATTCAACGAATGTAACGGATCAAGTTACATACCTTAGTGTACGCCCTTCAACCGCAAATCACCACCGGCTTGTCCACTCGACGTTCCGGTATCCTTTCCTATAGAGTTCAATTCAAGACATGTTTAGAACTCTCTTTAAACCTTACATCGCATAATACACCGAAATATCATAATTATGCGTTTAATCTTTAAATTTCCATTTTAAGCCTTCTTTGAGGCATTTTCACAAACACCTTAAGGGCAGATTTTTCACATGATTATATGACAAGTTTCTAGCTTATCATTTAGCCCTAATTTCACCTCAATTAACATTTTACATGATTGTTAGCTTCTAGGTTTCTGAAATCACTTCTAAATTGTCAAATTACACAAGATTAACACCCAATATCCTAGTGTTCATCAATTTATACATAGCCCATTAATCACCTACAATGGTGATCATAATTTCTACCAAAATTTCTTATGATTTCAGCTTCTATTGATCTAGGGTTTGTCCCTAGACACTATAGTTGTTCCTTAATCATCATAACATACACATGCAACCCTAATTTCAGATTTTTCCCAATTCATGAGAAATTCAAGTTGAGAGATTTATCAAAATTTTACATACCTTGTAATCCTCTTGCGATGAGGATCACGATTCTAAGCTCGGATTTTTGTTTGGACCAGATTTGCACCTCCAATTTGAGAGTTTTAGTAGAATTCTAGGGTTTTTGAAAGTGGGGTGTCGCCCCCTGTTGTTCTGATCGACCAGACCCCCAAAATGGGGTGTTTGGTTTGTTTTTTATTTGTTTAATAAAATCAAGTTTCAATTTTAACAACTTAAACCCCTCCACTATGATCAACATGAAATTTGGTTGCTTTTTAACCTACTATAAGTTATTTTCTAGACTATTAACTAACTAGGTTAAAATTCCTAGTTAGTAAATTCTTGTTTATTTATACTTTAAAATTCTAATATAAAGTTTTATATTTTTCGGGGTGTTACAACATGTCCATACACTTAAGCTTATAAAAACGTAAGTTGAATTAGTCATATGCAACTTAAAACGCGTTTAAACGAGTTCCCAAGCCAAAACGGAGCAAACGAACAATTTTCGCCAAACAGACAACCCGTCGCGTGGCGCGACGCCCTGAATCAGACAGAATGTTGCTTCTACTGAGCTGTAGATTTCCAGCACGATCCGGTTTTAGGGAAACGATCATAACTCTCTCGTTTTTGATCCGTTTTACCCGATTCTTTTTCCTACGTGATCGTAATTTAATTCTCCATCACATGGAGTGAAAATCCAATATTTGGACTACCAAAATTTGGGACTTTTAGCCTTCGGCTTATTACCCTTTTTACCAAATTTTGACCCGTTCATGCATTTAGCAACATAACTTGTTGGTTTGACCTTAACTTCATATGAATTAATAATTACAAGGTCATTTGTCATAAAAGATTCATTCCCGGATACCTTACATCTTATTCCACCCGTTTTCGCTCATAAGCTTATTTTGACCCGTTAAGGGTAATTGCGCATTAAAACGTTTATGACTTACAAAACCATACTCCCCACTTTCATACTTGACCAAAACATTACACTAATCGAATAACTTGTTTCTAAACTACTTTTAAGATCGTTTGCCCAAAATACCCATCAAGGGCATTTTGGTCAACTTTAATCCCATCCTTTACAACGAAAGACTACAACACATATTGACCTCAAACATCATGTTTAGTTAATTTAAACACCATATTACTTAATCGGACTAAGAAGTGATTACGAAATCACTTACCTTATGCGTCCGTGCTCGTATCCGATTCCTTGCCTCTTCTTGACCCGTTAACACTTCATGCTTGAGCCCGTCTCGACGTGATTCCTATACTTTCATTTCATCGAAATCACGCTCTTATTAGCATACTCATTTGTACATGTTAACAATCATATCAATCGCATATTTCACACTTAACTTTCCTTAGTCATTCCTAACAAGCATAAAACATATAATCAACTTCATATCCTTTCCAACACCTGTAATTCATCATGTAATCAAAATTAACGCATATTAACATAACATGTATCAAACGACTTCCTATAATCCTGCTTTTACAACAACGAGTCAAATCATGTTTCTTATACTTAGTTGACTTTCAAGAGTCAACTATTAACCATATTTAACTATCGACTTATCATCATATACTCGTAACATCATAATCGACTATACGGACGACACTATATACATTTCATCATACACTTGATGTGCGTACTACCTTTTAAGCATAACGTACAACTAATTCATGCATAAATCTTCTAAACTCATACATAACCCATCAAAACCTACTACTAATCATCATGTATCATTCCCAAATAAACATCAAACATATCATCATCACATTTCTCCTAATTCATCTAACAAGTATTCATCATACCTACATAATACATCAATCTTTCAACAAGACTCGGACATGGGTGGTGATTCTAGTCATCATCTTCACCCTAAGTAACGTGTTTCACCTCTAATCATCAAATTAACATAAACCATACGTAACCCATGTTCTATACGATGATTCTAACCCTTGTACATGATCAATTTCATATTAACTCACGGATTTGAACATAACCCACATCACACATGATCACGAATCTTAGATTTAAGACATACCTTATGATCCCCTCGTTAAGGTGATCATTAATCCGTGTTCCTTCTTGAATTTTAGCTTCTATTCACCCTTCAATTTGATGATTTAAGTGAGTTAGGGTTTGGAGCTCTTGAGAGCTCCTGAAGCTTCACGAACACACACGTATGTGTGTTTGTGTGTGTGTGTGTTGATCTTTTAATTAGTAAGAAACTTTCATTTGTTCCACTTTAGCCCCTCGGGTTTGCCTTTAAAACATAACTGACACTACCTTCATCATTTAATACTTTTGACCATACCCTTAACTAGGTTAAATAGCCTAGTTATTTATTTCATGACGTGTCATATAGGAACACACGACAAATATTAACATTCAGATTTTGGGGCATTACAGAAAAGCCAGCTGGAGAGCACTGAAGGCTTGGGAAAATGTGGCTATAAAAGTTACCTAATAAACGATGTTTTAAATTCAATAAAATAGGGTTTGTCCCTATAATGTATTGTAATAAGAAACTTGGGTTTTTCCTATGTTATTATTAATATAAAAGAAGGTGGTTTTACTCTGATAAACATTTCCTAACTACGGTCCTGATGAAAATTCCGCTGCGAGTTTAAACAAACTGATACCACCAAACTCTGAGCTCGCTCTTTAAATAAATTTATATATAAAGGACAAATGTACTAAACACACATTTGATTCAACTATTTTTATGTGGGGCATCCATTTTTAATTCTAGTGTGAGAAAAATGAATGTTTAGGAACATTTTAACGTGCCAGGTAAAATAAATAATTAGATACTAAATTATTGATTTAAGTAGGTTAAGAAAAGATGTTTTTACTGTTGCAATATCCTTACTTCTAAAAATTTAATTATCTAATCTTTTACCATAAGTAAATGTGCAAGGATAAAAAATATACAGTATATCATTTTCGTATAGTATAATATACTTATACTTATGAGAAGATAGGATTTGTATACATATTCTAGTAAAAAGATCTAATAGCCTTGTTACATTTTAATACACCCGCGACGGGCTTATAACATAAGTCCATATACTATTCTATATAATATATTACACTTATTAGAATTTATTACACCATGATAATTTATTAAAATTTTAGATATAAAATATTTCTTTTACTTACTGTACTATCTTATAGTAAAATATATTATTCATATATCATTGTAAAATGTTTTATCATTATTCTAATAATAAAAAGATACGAATGAATTCAAATATTATGAGTTATAAGATTATAAGTGTAATATATATATAAGTCAAAAATATATTTGACTTGCTATACGAGTCGAATATTTAAAAAAAAATTATATTAGATTTTAGATATCAAATTATTTTCCAACCGAAAACCGTATAGGATAGCTACCCATATGTACTAGTGGATTTCTACCTGTTTGAAAAATGAATATTTCCCTCAAGTGTCTTATTAAAGATACCCCAAAGATGTACTACAAAATTAATTTAAGTTTAATAAATTATTTTGAGAAAGAACATCTTAATAAAAATAATTAATTTATGGTTTTAGGCAAACCAACAAACCATGTGCTAATATACAAACCAAAATCTTTTTTTTTTATTTTTTTATATAAGAACTTCGCAACTACTTAGGGTAAGTTTAACATCCAATTTATCAACTCCACTCATTTACTAATATTGTATTATTTAACTATTATATATCAGCCAGCTGACTCGAATATTTTTCTTTATAATTTAGGATACACAATCCTATAACTAATATGGCTGGTTAATCTGATAATCTTATATTAATTATTTTCGGGCATAAAACCTTTCTTGGACATACCTTAAAGATTTGTAGAAATGTTTTAGTTAGGCTTTTTTACATAGTCCAATCAACCCAAATCTCTTAAAAACTTTAAATGATTTTATTAAATCATGAATACCCATCATATTCATTTAACCATCTATTTTATTACTAAATATTTTAATAGAAACTTTTACAAGTAATCCCAACATCAATTATTTCATAAAACTATGAAAGTATGAAGTCTTATGGTCAACTAGTTATAAACCAGAAATGATAAAATAGAGTGAGAAATTGATACACCTAGGTTTCAAAACTTGCTTTGGCTAGATCCACTAAAGCAATCTTTGAAATTAAGTCTTAAAATCCTTTTGGTTAATTTAATAGCTTTGGTTTTTAAAAAAATAATATTCTTAAAACCACAAAGTTTTAAAGCTTTATATCATATATTTCAATATGTATTTTAAACCAAAGTAAATGATTGATTTCAAAAGAGAATGATAAACATGACTGCTTTGTTAATAATCAACTTAGTTTGATGTATATTATGATATTATTTGAGTGGGTGGTATTAATTATCACAGACAAATTTCTAGTACAAACATTTAGGTACAATCATGAAATAGATTGATTAAAAACGGCGAACATTGCGACTCATATATATATATATATATATATGTATGTATTTATTACAAACTACAACTGGAATTCAAAATAAACTAGGGATTATGCATCCGTAAC
Organism: Helianthus tuberosus; assembly: GCA_030545235.1. Lineage (NCBI taxonomy): Eukaryota > Viridiplantae > Streptophyta > Magnoliopsida > Asterales > Asteraceae > Helianthus > Helianthus tuberosus. The sequence goes on from CM060383.1 coordinate 107,346,367, forward strand.
TTATTTTAGTCTATCTATGTTATAGGAGTATTATGCTCAACATGCTTTTATGTAAGGTTTATTCCATCTCCTGTTTCTACTAAGTTGTTATTTAATGGGCAAAGTTCCTTTAAAGTTTTTAGCTCATAGGTGGCATGGGTGCTGCTACTGGTTTGGCCGTTCGACTATTTAATATAAGTTAGCATTTACTGCTGTAGTGGCTAACATATGGAGATTTACCCATTGTCCATCTAATTCATCTTCCCCTAGTAAGTTATTGCCTGTTTCCTGAGTTTGTGCATTTATTTCCTGATTGATTATCGATTCCTTCGGTTGTGACTTCTTTTTTTTTCTCTCGACTTTTGCTAATAATCCAATTTCTTTTCTTAGTGGTAAATGATTTCTTAGACTGTGCCTTACGAATAAATATTCCTTCCTCAATATCTGCTGAGTATCCTGAGGGATTTGGTTGAAATGAGGTTCCCTCATCTTTTGGTAAACAATCTAATTGACGATAGATGTCCGAAATTCTTTGCTTACCCATACTGTTGATTAACAAATAATCAAATAACATACAACACATAATCACATAAGTTATTTCCTAACACAGAATTAAAATTTAAGTGTCAGCAGAACACTTCTTTGGCTTGAACCAGTGGCTAGGCTCTGATACCACCTTCTGTCACAACCCCAGATCCCTTATCTGTCCCGGGAACGGGCGGCCGCGAACCAGTGGCGGTGGTATCAATATTTATTAATTTGGCAGCGGAAATTTCATCAGGACCGTAGTTAGGAAATGTTTATCAGAGTAAAACCACCATATTTTATTTTCATAATCATATGGGTAAAACCCAAATTTCTTGTTACAACATACTTATAGGGATAAACCCTGCTTTATTGAATTTAAACCATTGTATTTTAGATAACTTTTATAGCCACAGTTTAACAAGCCATCCGTGCTCTCGAGCTGGCTTTTTACTACTTGGCTTTCACATTTTGTTACCTGAAACACGTGTTTAAAAACATTTGTCAGTAGGAAATAATGGTGAGTGAATCTCAGTTGAATCAAGAAACATTTTATTAATTAAAACAGTATTGAGAGCGATCACATTGTTTCTGTCTACACAATTACTCATTCAGTATTTGCCACTCGACCGGATCTATGGCTATGGTCAAATTACCCATTGGCTAACTCGTCATCCAATGGTAATGCATTGTCATTACGACATACTACTACTACTCGTATTAATAAATTTTGTATGCAAAACCCCATAATACTGGCAGTAATTGAAGAACTACAAAGACTCAATCACCGCTTAATCACATTGTAAAACAATTAAGGTTTTGTAAAACATTCCAAAAAGGTTAACAAAAAGAGGATAAACTTACATTGTTATCTTAGACTTCGCGTAAGGGTTTCCTGGGAATAATCTATAATTTACACAGATGTGCATAGGTTAGTATTATAACCCTTTGAAAATATTAATGATACCCTCCCCGAGACGGTATTCCAATAACTACGTCGGGCAGAACCACGACAGTTATTACGGAACCCTAAATCAATCGGGCGGCGTATCTATTACGAAACTGGGGTTATAATACTTACAACGGAGCAGAACCTCGCTAATTAGGGGGTATAATACCCGTGTATTATAAGCCTGCTATCAGAATTTGAGAGAAAGAAATCGTTATGAGCGAATTCGAAATGAAATCCGATGCATTCTATTTATAGGTGCTGATTTTGGTCTCCACGCGACCCGCGTAAAGAAAGCATAAGGCCTTCGCGGCCCGCGTTAACTCCATTCAACTCAGTAGCTTGTCCCGGTCACCAAGTAGACCCTCCACGATATCGACATGTGTCAGCTTAGGGCTGCGCCACCATTCAGGACACTCGCGGCCCGCGTGAATTAATGGAGGGGTCTTACGCGGCCCGCTTTAACTAAAAGAATCAATGGTATCAGGTTTTAAACACTGATACGGCCCGCGTGAGGTTGGGGTGGGATCCTACGCGGCCCACCTCAATTTACTAATCTTTGTTTTATATTTATTTTTAATGCTATATTATATTTCGGGTTTAGTTTTTACGTATGGGATGTATTTTAGAAAGTGTAGGGTGTCAGGGGTGTTTTTAGGAAGGTTGATATATTTTGAGTACAATTCCTGGGTTATTTAATAAAATATATAGTGTACTCTTAGTATAGTAACCCAATTCCACTTTATCCCTACGTCATGAGACAGAACCTCAACGAATTTAGGCAGAGCCTTGACATACGTTACGGGGTCCTACGTCACTTGGACAGGGTATTGGTGATCAGGGGTTACAATACTTAAAACAGGGCAGGGCTTTATTATTTATAAGTGAAATAAAAATAAAATAGAAATATATAATTTTTCTTAGAGATAGATCGTGAGAGATTGAGAGTAGACTGAGATTTTTGAACAAGTTTGTCCTTCCAACTTTCCCAGGTATTTATAGTTGCTTGATTGAAAGATTAGTGAACACGCATACAGTCCACCTATTCCTTCACATTAAATGAAACATGCACATAGTTCCACGTATCCCTTATTCATAAAGTGCATGTACATTATAAATTCAATTGAATTTTAATTTTTTTATTTTCCATGTAACTGTACATGGATTTGAATTTACATATGTTGATTTATTATTATTATTATTATTATTATTATTATTTATTTATATATTATAATTAATTAAACTACTTCACTTATTTGGCACTTATAACTTTTAAAGTATGACGTTTTATAAAATAATAAATATGCCATTAGAACGAGAATAATTTTATCTACATTTTGAACCAAGTTTCATTAAAAACAGAGTATGTTCAAATATAATGTATTTTTATAATTTAATTATTAAATGGTTCCTACGCTTGCCCAAAATACCTCATATTTCCATTGGTCAATTTACCAATGATGCATTCTTTTAATAACATAAGTTTTTATATAATTTATAAAAATTTTGGGAATGTTACACTTAAAGGAGTCAGTAATGCTATTAACGACCAACATCATGCCAACAGAATCCACCCGCTTTCAGACGTATGGTGCTCTGTTTATTGTTACTATTTTTTATTTACATTAGAGAAAAATGCCCGGATAGTCCCTGTGGTTTCGCATTTTTTCACCTATAGTCCCCAACTTTCTAAAACTATCTGAATAGTCCCCAAGTTTTCATTTTTTGTTCCCGGATAGTCCCTGGGTCTAACTTCAGTTACTTTTCTCTGTTAAAATGATGTTAAATGACAAAAATACCCTTTCCTTAAAAGGCCAAACCATAGGGACTATCCGGGCATCTTCTTCATTTTTATTTATAAAACCCCACCACCACACTTCATCTTCAACCTCCACCCACCATCACCCTCCTCCACCCTCCACCATCACCGCCACAATCACTAAGAAGAATTCATCGGACCTGGAGCCACCGTAACCGCCTGCGACGGAGCCGCCGTAACTGCCGCCGAGAAACCCACTTATAGACGAACCAAAGTACTAAACACGAATGATTGATCGACTGTATAAACCAATAACAATTCAAGCGAAAAAAAATTCAAACTTTAACCACCAACAAAGCGCCCACTAGGTGTTTGATAAATTGTCTGAGAGAAAAACAGCAACAAAAGTGATCTTGATTGAACCCCACTTACAGACAAATCAAAGTACTAAACACGAATGATTGATCGACTGTAAGAACCAGGAAAATGAACCTCTTGATTGAAACAAAACTGATTTGTGAAACCAAAGTGTCTAATGAATGTACCTAAAATTGGACAGTATTTGGTAAAGAAAAATATGGGTCAACAAAGAACAGCCGACAAAGAAGAAGAAACGCCAAACAGTTTGCTGTAAACTATAATCAATGAAATGTAATTTAATGATTTTAATCTCCTCGAGGAAATAAAGTAGGAAAAATATATGAAATAGGACAAAATGGTTGATATGTGACAGGGTGATTGGTGGGGTGGGGGTGAAAAGATTCAAAGGATTAATAGTAGTGACACCTAAATCAGGTGGTGTGAAACCAACCCACAACCAAATCAAATGAAGCCAAACGTTTTTGGAATTACTGTAGCATGTGAGTGGAATTTGAAGAAATTGGACCGGAAAAAAGGTCGCAGAAGACGCACTGTTGGCTTTGATGGCGGCAGTTACGGCGGCTCCGTCGCAGGCGGTTACAGCGGCTCCGTCGCAGGCGGTTACGGTGGAGGGTGGAGGAGGGTGATGGTGGGTGGAGGTTGAAGATGAAGTGTGGTGGTGGGGTTTTATAAATAAAAATGAAGAAGATGCCCGGATAGTCCCTATGGTTTGGCCTTTTAAGAAAAGGGTATTTTTGTCATTTCACACCCTCTTAACAGAGAAAACAAACTGAAGTTAGACCCAGGGACTATCCGGGAACAAAAAATGAAAACTTAGGGACTATTCAGGTAGTTTTAGAAAGTTGGGGACTATAGGTGAAAAAAGGCGAAACCACAGGGACTGTCCGGGCATTTTTCTCTTTACATTAGATGGTTGTCTTTTGTTTCCATTAAACATGAGTGTCGGTATCATTTCAATACTGTAACCAAGCGAACAATATTAGATAAGGTTTGACTTATGTTTTGTCCCGAATTCTCGACTCCGCCGCAACGCACGGGTTCCCCACTAGTAATATTACAATGGATTACATCATGCAAAGAGCGAACAAAAGATTAGAATACTGCAAGTAGATGCATCATGAATGTGGGCCTGCATCTACGTGTAAATAATATCTACTACCGTTACCTACTTAAAAACTAAAAGAAATACCATATCACTCACTACATGAGGGTGAATAAATGAATTAATATATCATTAGTAATAAATATTTAGAAACTCTAATACAATATTTTGTGAATCAATCATGTCTAAACTATGCCAATGTATTTTTAAACTACTAAATGTTTGCATAAAAATACCTGAATAGTTTAGGTTATTACATAAACACATTTGAAAAAATAAAAAAATTAAGCAGATAAGTTGTATGGTTGACACGAACACGACTCGTTTAGCTAAACATGTTCGCCGATCAACTAGAACTTAACTAAATCCGTTCAAACAAAACCCAAACCCATAAATTTCGTGTTAAATTCGTGTCGTGTCAGAAATTTACAATTCTACGAAATATGGTGATAGTGTATAGATTCCTTCACCTCGAATCAACAATTTGGATATAAAATTAATAAAGTATGTTTATGGGTCAACCAACTTAATCTACTATGTTTCCACCAATACTAAAAGTATTACATGTTCAACCTGTGCCCAATTGGATTTGTTTTCCTACCCACTTGACTCATCCATTTTTGCAACTTTTACTCATGTCCAAAGATAGTGTCTATATGTTTGTAGTTCGGTGTAGTGAGACCATACTAGGGGATAAGTAACTGAAAGTCCAGCTACTAAGGTCTAACGTAGTGGGGCGCCATCACAAGGAAAAAATGGGCATAGTGCCCCTGAACACCATTACAGGGGGCGCTATGGGGTCTCAAATTGTTGGGGGCGGTATCCTGATAACGGCGTGAAGGAAGAGAATTTCAAAATTTTGACCAATCAAAAAATTTTAATTAATTAATAAAAATGAAAATTAATAATTAGATAATGATGGGTAGGGGCTTTATAACTACAGGCTCTAGTGATATAACACCCCATAAAGCCCCTGTGTGACGTGGCACTACACGTGTTACATAACGCCCACAAAGGGGCGTTTTGACTACACATGGCCCAAGGTAGATACATGGGTCTTAGCTTGCTCCATGAGTGTCCGCTTACCCAAAATCAGAAACACAGGCCCCCGTATTAGGATCCAATTATATGTACAAGTTTCACTTGGCCCAAAGTCTTGGATGCAATATTCAGTTTCATCAAATATGTGTAACATGGCCATATTAATTTGAAATTGTATTCGTTAAGTAATTAACACTTGGCCTAAAGTCTTGTAGACCCACACTTTAAAATATTTGGTATTTGTCATATCCAAATCTTAACTAGTAGTTTACCCGTCCGCGGCTAGGGTATATATGATTAACACCATCCAAACTCACTACATATTTTAGTATCACAATGACTTCTTATACAACTATTAAGAACATCAATAATTGTGTCTATATTTAAGATAATGATGACTTTTTATTCGATTGCGATTAGTAACTACAACTGTTCTTGTATTGTCATACATACTAACTTAAAATCTTACATCTAATTCGCACAATTTAAAATATTTAAGTAATTATTTGTAAATTGATTAACATAGCAATTGCTAACACCATTAAATGAAGATAGATGGGATCTATCAAAGTTAGATGTTTATGGTATACATAGTGTTTTTTTTTCATGTTTGCAATTCTATATTCAGGCACAATTTAACATCAACATAAACTAAATCAAATTTAGATACGATTTAACATCAACATTGATATCGATCCGCAGTCCTCAGATTCTATATCTATACTATATAATAATACTTATGCTTGCTAAAATAAGTAAAAGTAAAATGCGACAAGAAAGATTAATACGATTAAAATTTATAACATTAAAAGAGTAACAACTATATTGAGTACTGAACTAAGAAACTTTCAAGTCTAACAATAACAGTCAGAAATTTAAAAATCTAATAGCAAGAATTAAGAAATTTTAGCTTCAACTCCATCGAATGTTGAACCTCTCGATGTATATCCTTGAGCATCGCCATGAACTCCACATCTCTATCACCGCACTCTATATTACTGACAACACAAAGGTCACGAACGGAAGTCGAATGCATCGCCATCAGGTTTCTGGAAACCTGGTCTCTCGTGAACATATCAAGGTGCAGTCCATCAAAACACCTCTTCAGCTCTTGAAGAGTAGCCCTATCCGTATATACTTGCTCCTCAACTTGCTTGATAAATCGCTGCTTTAAATCATCAGACTCTGCAGAAGTGTATGACACCATTTTATGTTATATATTACTCAACTGATGTGAAAGAAAGGTATCTTTTGGTAGTAAAACGTGATGAAAAACAGGTGAAATTGGTAATAATATTATATAGTGAAATATCTAACAGCCCAAATGTCAGATTTAAATTCCCTGTACATTTAATAATCTAGGAGGGGAAAACGTGTACATTTAATATAAACATGTAACTTTATATTTAAAAACAGCGGGTTTTATTGCAAAACCTTTCAAAAATAAGTTTTCATGGCAAAGCTAATAAAATTAAATATCAAGAAACCTTAAGGACAAAATTTAAACCTTCAAAAAAACAGGTTATCATAATTACGATTAACCTCTTCATTTACCATAAGACCCATTTTAAACACTATAAAAGGCTGAAAATTAGTTTGATTGAAAACATCATTGTCTTTTAAAAAACTGTTTGTCAAAAAAACAAACCAAAACCAGCAACACCAACAATACTCTAGATGGCAAACAGATGCTTCTACCATTGGTCAGACACCAGTGCTATTAAAACGCAATTCTCTAGATGGTCACTCGAAGAAAAGAGAGCGGATGAAGAACTAAACAGAAAAGTCAGCATCATCAGTGATAACAATTACAAGCAAACCTGGAGCAGCATCGGATTGCTTGATGAAGTCATCCACTCTCCTCCATCAGATTTCAAGAACAACGCAGAAGAGTTTATCACCCAACTGTTGAAACAGGATCAGAAAATCTACGACATGCTAGCCGATCTGCAAAACAAAAGAAAGAATGAAATCGTGTGGAAGAAGGCGAGAGTTATCGAAATCCTAGGAAGTGTTAATTGTAGCGTGTAATATTTTATGCATATTTCAGTCTTTAATCTTTCTTTATATTTAATTTAATGAAATCAATATACATATTAACATATTCTTAAATTTGAGTGTTAATAAAAATTATCAACACTTGTTTCTTCATAATCAACTTAAATAAGTATAACTACATTAAAAAAAAAAAAAAAAAAAAGCTACAAACCTAACTTGCAACTCCCCCATCAAAGAAGCTAGCACATGGTCAACCGCAGATAGTGGTTTTTGTGGTTATCTTTGACGGTCATACATACTAACTTAAAATCTTATATCTAATTCGCACAATTTAAAATATTTAAGTAATTATTTGTAAATCGGTTAACGTAGCAATTGCTAACACCATTAAATGAAGATAGATGAGACCTATCAAAGTTTCTTCATTATGTTATTTGTGGGTTTTTTTATGGTTGACATTACGGTGTTTTATTACTTTTTACACTTTTTAGAAAATTTAGACTTTGTGGCCAACTCCTAACCTATATTTACCTAATACCCCATGTAAATAATAACCGCTCAAGTTAACTACCTTCTGAAAAAATTGGGAGTTAGTGGGGGTTGAGGGAGGTTATTTATTTATTTATCAATAAAGAAAAGTTTTATTAACCATTAATACAATCGTTGATGTTATCAGTTTTGTACGGCCAAGATCAATCGCACACCTTTATATAGGAATATAAAGAAACTCCCACAACCCACGGAACTGCATTTTTTTTTTCAAATTGCTTCCTTTTTTGTCAGAAGTGTCTTTGGTGGAGAATGTGGGCAGAAAATCATAGGGGGAACTAACTAATTTGTAGTTTTTATTTGATTTTATAGTTATTTTGTTAGATCGTGGAATGTTATCTTCTATTTATTAGGCTGACCAGGTCAAAGTGTCAACCTGAACTGTCTTTAGGAGAAAATTGCCTCAATTAAGAAATAACTGTTACATATTCAAAAACACATTGTCTTCAAAAACACAATGTTAAATTGTATGTATTTAATTATGTGTTACTAAAAATAAATAAATAACCGTAAAGATTGGGCGTATTAAAAACATAATGTCTTCAAAAATACAATGTTAAATTGTATGTATTATGTGTAACTAAATTACTTAAATATTGACTTATGACTTTTCTAACACAATGATTTATAATACTGCAGCTTATAGCTCATGGAATAACATTCGAACACATTTTAATGCAATAATAATTGTTCAACAAAATTGATACATCCCGATTTTTATTTGTTAAAAATGTAATATCTATTAAGAGATCGAATTAATTGTTGTTTCTTAATATATAATTTAAGTTTTTCTTCCAGGTGCTACGTGCTGCAACTAAAATTGATCATTTGCGTGCGGCAACTCAAATTCATCCTATCACAAATATTAATACACCTTTAAAATAAATATTATATATTACTTTGTTACATGTTTAATTAAAATTAATGATTTTTAGAGGTAAATTACTTTTACTTTTCTTTTATTGTTGCTAGATGATACATTAAAAAATGAATAACTGGATTTAGTAACGAATTTTACGTTGTCTATATTTTATTACAGATATGTAATTAATTAAATGGGAGAGTGGAGAATGCAGGGAGTAATTTTAGGCATTTTTTATACCTGTAATACAACAGACTAAAAACAAAATGAACAATAAACTAAAACACAGTGTACAACAGATTAAAACACAATGGACAATAAATTAAAACACAATGAACAACAAATTAAAACACAATGGATAACAAACTAAACACAATGACCATAACATAAAACTTAATGTATAGAAAACACACCTAGTTGGAAAACACAATAATCAGATGCAATAACACGATATATAGAAAACCCAAATATAACACCATCTTCATTGTGTCATACATTTTCTTATAGGTTTTGATAATAAAAACACAATGGGCAAAACCTAAAATAACAGTTTGTTATAGGTTCTGATAGTAACACAATGTATAGCAACCCTAGTAAAAACGTAATGACCAAAACTCAGTTGAAAAACACAATGACCAGAACTTTTAACATAATGCATAGAAAACTCATCTTCATTGTGTCATACATTATGTTATAGGTTCTCCTCATTGGGTAATAGGTTCTGATAATAAAAACACAATGGACAGAACCCAAAATAACATTGTATTATAAGTTATGATAATAAAATAATGTATAGAATAAAGCGTCTTATGATCTTTAATACGAGTATCCTATTGGTTATACTTTAAAAAAAATTGAAAACCCAGGTGTAAAACACAATGGACATAACGTAATACGCAATGAGTATCAAATTAAAAACGGAATGGAAAGTAGACTAAAAACACAATTGATGATAACAAATAAAAGACACAATGGACAACATATTAAAACACAATATACAATAGACTAAAAACACAATGAATAACATAACAAAACACAATGGACAACAGAGTCAGACTAAAAACACAATGAACAACAGGCTAAAACACAATGGACAATAGAACAAAAACACAATGGATAACAGACTAAACAAAATGACCAGAACCTATAACACAGTATATAGAAAACCCATCAATTGAAAAACACAATTTATAGTAAAAAAAACCTATAACACAATGTATAGACAAACCAAATATAACATCATCTTCTGACACAATCCGAAAACACGACACGAACCAAACATGAAATTCACGGGTTTTGAGCTTAGTCTAAACGGGTTTGGGTTAGTCTTTGATTGAACTCGCAAACATGTTTAGCTAAACAGATCGGGTTCATGTCAATCCGATCAGGTTGGTGGGTTGACCTATTTAACCCATTTATATTATATTATATTTTTACAATATGCTTTTTGTCATAAATTAAATTGGACGTGTATTTTATGCCATAATTATAACTTAAATAGATTAATTGACATAAAATTTTATAATTTAAATGTAATTGTATTATATATATTTGTGTTCTTTGTAGTAAATTTTAATTATAATATATTAATTCCAGAAAAAATAAATAAAAAATAGAAAAAGTTCGGGTTGAACAGGTTCATATGTATGACATGATTTTCGGGTTCGGGTCGTGTTTGGGTTCGTCTAAATTTTTTTTGTTCAGGTCGGGTTAAACCCGTCCACATACGAACATGACCCGTTTAACACCCTAAGAAGAGTTAGGAGTTTATTGACTCTTTAGATAGCCAAATTTCTTATAAATTTCCTATTAACAATGGCACCCAACACATTCAATTTCTTGTGGTAAAGTAGTTAAAGTGAACTTAAGGAAAAAATAAAATAAAATTCGTCTCTTATGGGAAAGCAGTAAAGAAATTATTTTACTTCTAATTCTATAATTTTAACACACGAAATTAAAGATACACACTAAATTTCATCTTTAATATTTTTATTTAACTTTCTTTTCTTTTTGGCTTCAAAATGTGAGTATTGCTGCGTATAATAATTTTGAAACAAACCGAATAGAAAAAGAAAGTTGAAATTTGTAGTGATTTAAACTACAAATAATTATATACACCTTTTTTCTATAATAGAGAAATCCTTCCATAAACCAACTAAGCAAACTGCTAAGAAGGAAACCAATACAACAGAAGCAAAAGAAAAAACACAATTACATAACATCAAAATTGCTCCGGCTCTCCAAAATTGTTATAGCAATGCTTGACTTGTTCTTAACCCACCAATGCGCGGTGTCTTTAATATCTTATGCCACCATGGAGATTGACATGTTACTCCTTCCAAAAAACCTTCTCGTTCCTTCTTAAGCATAACTTCCAGAGAGTAAGCACATCGATGACATAAATAACTTCTTTTTTCTTCTCTTCCATGTTCAAAACATTGACATGATCCAACACTTGGGCGATCGTAGTGACCCCCCCCCCCCCCCCGCGCGCGCGCGCGCGTAGGGGCTCGTATTTTCATCCATGGGCACAACAACCACCAAACCGACCTAGCGAAGACGCAATCCACAAGTAGGTGGTCCGTAGTTTCGTTGGTGGTACCACATGATGCACACGACCCGTCCCCTACCACCACCCCCTACTTGCTAAGGCCACCGCAGTCGGGATTCTATCACACCCCCAGTAAGAGGATTCAATTTTATGGTTTTCAACTAATTTAAAACACAAGTCAATCACTATGCCAAATGTCTATATCATATAATTGGTGAAGTTTCATGAATAGTAGTTTATTTATAGTATTATACAATTTTTTTAATATTTTTGTTATTTTAATATTATGAAAGTTTATTATTATATTTACATTTTACTTTAACATATTTTGGTTTTTGTTTTTAACTTTTAATAATTTTGTTTTGAGTAAACTGCCATTTTGGTCCCTGTGGTTTGGCCAGTTTTGCCACTTTAGTCCAAATCTCAAACTTATTACATCTGGGTCCCTGTGGTTTGCATTTTGTTGCCATTTTAGTCCAAAATCCAAAAAACCCCTTTTTTCACTGTTGAAAGCTGCCTAATTTGTCCTTTAGTGCATGGGCATTTTGGTCATTTTTTAAATGTTTAGTTTTTTTTAATCAATAAAACCCAAATAAATCATCATCATCATCCCCAACATAATCAGATCTCTCTCTCTTCTCTCTCTCTCTATAGCATCACCGCCACCTCCTCCCTCTCTCTCCTCTCTCTCTATAGCACCACCACCACCGCCACCTCCTCAGCATTCGGTGACAGGTAGGGCTGTAAACGAACCGAACGAACACGAACGAGGCCTTGTTCGTGTTCGTTCGTTAAGGAAATAAATGTGTTCACGAACGGTTCATGAACACTTACCGAACGAGATTTTATGTTCGTGTTCGTTCATTAAGGAAATGAGCGTGTTCACGAACGGTTCACGAACACAAGCGAACAAAAATAAATTTGGCGAACACAATGAAGGATAAAGGTGGATGGCCCAGAGAGTAACACTAGAACTTGAACTTGAATCCCTTATTGTGGAAGGAGGTAGATCATATTCGTCGATGTAAATAATGAGAAAAGAAAGGGAAATTGTGCATAAACAAGGTGAAAGAGGGTTTCCTAGTTTAATTGTTAGGGTAACGATATAAATAAAAGTTTAATATTATAAAAAGTATAGATAAAATATATGAAAGTATAAAAATCTTTAATTAAAACACGAACATACGAACATACGAACATAAACGAACGCAAATGAACGAATGTTCACGAACACCTTACCGAACGTTCACGAACACAATTGAATGAACGAGACCTTTGTTCATGTTCGTTCATTTAACTAATCGAACGGAATTTCTTGTTCATGTTCGTTCGTTTATTAAACGAACGAACATAAACGAACTTCCCGCCGAACGGTTCACGAACTGTTCGCTGAACGTTCGGTTCGTTTACAGCCCTAGTGACAGGTGTATCAAAAATAAAAAATTTTGTAAATTGTCTGAAATGATTGAAACTTGTATCAAAAATCAGTTCGAAAACTCAAACAACATACCAAAACTCATTCAATTGTTCGAAACTTCAACTGAAACTCAACCAAATTAGTTTGAAATTTTGATGTAATCTTTCCGAAATTCTCAAATCTTTTATCTAAAATCACTAATTCAGTCCGAAAAACAACCGACACTTGATCGAAAACAACCGAAATCAGTTCGAAAATGATCGAAATCAGGATCAATGTCACCGAAATTCGTCCGATGTCGATCACTTGTGAATTGCAGCTGATACTGCAGATTGTTATTTCGAACAATCAACAACAACAAATTCAGATCTAAACTACTAACCACTGTTGAACATGGACTCAGAATTAAGATCTATAATCGATTCAATCAAGTCAGATTCAGATCAGAATTCACATGAAACACTAATGATTTGAATCTTTCTTTTTAGAATAACAATATAGATCAACAACTTCAACTATTCAGACACAAATCTGAACGTTTGAAGATTATACATATCTAAAACTCAATCTCAGATTTAAATCAATCCTTCTACAAATCCTATGTAAATCGTAACAACAACCTAAACAGATTTGATTAAAAACTAACAAAAATCTGTTCATCAGTATTGGGGAAACTTCGAACCTCCTTCATCAGCATCAATCAATCAGCTGTTCATCTTCATCATCGACAACTTCAGGGTTTTATTTGCGGAGCCGCCGTCATCGGAGTTCCTTTCTCTCTCCTCTCTCTCTCTGATCTCTTGAACATACGTGTGTGTAGGCCGAAGTGGCGGTGGTGAGAAGGGGGAGGAGGTGGCGGTGGTGGTGGTGGTGGTGCTATAGAGAGAGAGAAGAGAGAGAGAGAGAGGGAGGAGGTGGCGGTGGTGGTGCTGTAGAGAGAGAGAGAGAAGAGAGAGAGGTCTGATTATGTTAGGGATGATGATGATGATTTATTTGGCTTTTATTGATTAAAAAAAAACTAAACATTTAAAAAATGACCAAAATGCCCCTGCACTAAAGGACAAATTAGGCAGCTTTCAACAGTGAAAAAATGGGTTTTTTGGATTTTGGACTAAAATGGCAACAAAATGCAAACCACAGGGACCCAGATGTAATAAGTTTGAGATTTGGACTAAAGTGGCAAAACTGGCCAAACCACAGGGACCAAAATGGCAGTTTACTCTTTTCTTTTTTTAACATTATTGATATCATCCGAACAACAATGGTGCCGATACTAAATAACATATGCTTAGTTTGTTTTTATAAAAATGACGTCAGTTACCATTTTCATTTTTTATTAATATAATGTAATGTTTTATAAAATTTCGAATATATCGTTGTGATGTGATTATTATTACGATTCGATAAAACTTTTCTTATTGTTTAGATTAGGGATGAGCTCGGTACCGGTACTTTGATACCTATAGGTACCAGAATTTGCCACATATGGATAGCGGTACCGGTACCAAAAATGTGATGTACATTGCGGGACCGGTATAGTACCGGTATTTGAAGGCAAAATTCGGTAAAATACAGGTACGGTATCGAGCCGATATCGTTATCGGAAACGCCAAAAAAGTGGGTACTGATTCGGTACGAGAAATTTGGTAGTACCGGTATCGGTACCAAATGCTCATTCGTAGTTTAGATAAATAATTACAAAACAATCAACACAACACGATCTAATCAAATTGAATACGGCCCGCAACGCCAAAATCGATCAACCGAAACGTCCCTGCCTTTTAGGAGTCATGTTCCGTTAAGCCCATGCCCCTTGGCTAACAACGAATAAAAATTTGTTTCCCGGTAATGGTGACTTCACAATATCCTTTTATACCCTCAAGTTTATATCATATCTCTACACATTTAGAGAACTCGTTAAAAAGAGATACAGCATACATAAAAGAGACCTCCTAACATTGATTCATATCTCTACACATTTATAACCCATCAAATATTGAAAAACAGAACTATACCAACTATAACTACGGTTTTCAGCTAATACCGACAGCCTCATCGGATTCCCAAGCCTTATGTGGTTACATGAACCCAACAATACCAACTACAACTATGGTAATTGTCGTTGTGGGAGTTCTCGTGGTACAACACTCGAAATGCTTTTGTCAAACATCATCACCATGTTGTTGAAATAAGTCTCACTCGCCTTTTCTCTAGTATTAACATATTGTTAATTGTAAGCGGGTTGGATTTGTGATTAAATTGTGTCGGGCAACAATTGGGGTGGATTATGTTATCAACTGAATCCATTCCAAGGTATAAGACTTGTCCTATATCGGTTGTATGGGCAAATGAGGTAGGGTTTATAACCCAAATGGCACCCTCTCCCATTGTTCTACTCTTTTGGGACCAGTTCTACCATATGGGTTGTAACAGATCATTGAACTTTCAGCCCGATTGCTAGCCATTAGGGTTCAACCTCTTAATATTATAATTAGCTCTAATAAAAATGATTAGAGCTAGAAGACGGGTCACATAACTCAGTTTTATAGTAGCACATTTTTACATAATTGTTATAATCTGTTTATCTTAGCTCTAAAGAGTCATAATCACGTGTATTAAACACTGTAAACTAAAACACATCATAAAGCATTAAAGAAATCATATAATTACTTGTAACAAAACATATAGTAAGTCTAATTATCTTTGCTACAATAGAAATAAGAATATTATTTGATCAAACACGTAGAACATCCAATGAACCAAATCATTACAATCAAAAAAGAGTATCATATTTATTTGATCAAACACGTAGCACATCCAATGAACCAAATCATTACAATCAAAAAAGAGTATCATATTATTAATTGTGTTTCTTAGGGGAGTGGTGGTCATCACTTGCAAAAATTCCATCACTCACAACATCCAATCAAATTCCGCTATGTCATCAACCATTATTCCATCACTAACAACATTTTTTAGTGACAATGGTCATCACTCACAACACCCAACAATAAACCCTCATACCCCCTCACATCCATTTATCACTCACAGTCCATCACTCGTTGATTTTATCACGCCAAACCTTCCATCACTCGTTGAATATGTTGGTGGCGGTGGGAATTTCACCAAGTACCACGCGTGGAACTTTTCATCACGCACAAAATATCCAACCACCCCCAGTCCCCTTATCAATTAGCATACATCTCAACTCTCAAAAGAAAAATAACAGAAAAGCATACCCAAACTTTCCCACTTGAAAATAGTCCATAAGTATGTATGCTACTAGACGCCTAACGCTAACAAAAGAGAGCCTCAAGCGTGCTGATCTTCCCGGCGAAATCATCAATGGCTCTTTCTCCTTCACCTTTAATTTTTCCAGTTCAGATCGTAGCACATGTAACCGAGCCTTCTGTACTCGATCTGCACCTAGAAAACGGACCCTTATAGCATCCCACACATCTCGCGCACTCGTGTACTTTGCCACATGTAGAAGAATGTCTTCGGGTAACGATTGAAAAATCAACGCCATGGCCGTTTGATTTTTCGGGGTTCTACCGCTCCCCCGGTCACCGGGTCAATCGTGTCAGACAACCCGTATGCTCCCAATACTGTTCAGACTACAACCGACCAAGACGAATAGTTGGTTGCAGTTAGTTCTGGACACTGTAAGTTGACGTTCTGATGGTCCCGAACATTAGCTAATGCATTAACTGGTACAAGTATTGTTATTATTGGAATTGATACCCTTCTTCATCTTTATTGTGTTTTTATCGACATCGATACCAACATTGTTATTATCAGAACTGGTACCGACATTCGTTTATATGGTTTTTATAACATAAAAGGCATTTTTTGTGCATATCATGACCTCCAACCGAGTGACGATACCATAGTGACACCGTCACAAACTGGATTGATACTGAATGAACCACCGCATCACGCGGGAAAATCTCGCTAGTTTTATATTATATATAGAAGCTAATGAATAGTAACTTTAATATTATAATAATATATATATATTTCATTTTACATTTTTATTATTTTAATACTATAATAATAACTATTTAAGTTAAATACATTTTCATATTTTCCTTAACTTTAATACTTTTTTGTATCACGGGTTGGGATAAGCTTGGAGTCAACCGGTATCGAATCATTACTGGTATTTGAAATACCGGTACGGTCCTGTTCGATAGCGGTACATGAAGGTAAAAACCTGCATCAGCCTGGTGAAGAAAACGCAAAAAGTCGGTACCGAGTTGATATTGAAAATCTTTTAGTTCGGAAATTCGGTACTTCTACCTGGTACCATTTGCTCAACCCTGATAACGGGCACCGACGAACAACAACAGTATCATACAACTTTTTTTTATTTTCTTCAACTTTTAATATTTTTTTTAGTTTCAAGGGTAGGGATGAGCTCGGTGCCAACCAATACCGAATCGGTACTGGTTCCAAATATACCAGTTGCGGTACCGGTATATGAAGGTAAAAAACGGTAGCGAACCGGTACCAGGAACGCCAAAATTCGGTACCGAATTGGTACTTAAGATCTTTCGGTTCGGGAAATTCGGTACCAGTACCATTTGCTCATCTCTGACCACGAGTTTCATACGAACAACATCATTACCATACAACTTTTTTGGTTGATTTTCTTTCAGTTATCTTTTAGTGTTTTTTCTACATTTTCTTTTTATTTTTATCAGTGATTCCATGTGCAACGTGCTCGTAGTAATTTCAAAACACATGTACAAACAAACTAAATAACAAAAGAAGTTAGTCTCAACGCGACGGGGTGATAAACCTAGTTATAATTAAATATGCAACATAAAAATTGATATGCAAGTATTTTTTAACGGCCTAAACAATAATATCTTCCTATATAATAAAGGAAAACTTTGGTAGGCCAAGTGTCAGAATTCTAGGCCGTCCACATCATCCTATCCTAGATGTAATTTTGTGAGATTTTTGAATTTTTATATATTATTAATTGTTTTAAAACCTGCTGAAAATTTCTTTTGTGTAAATGGGCGGTAATATTTTATTTTCTCCAAAACTCATCGGTTTCTCTCTCTTTATCTTTCCCATGTTAGTCAAGAACATCATCATGAAGGTATAGCGTAGGAGATTCAACCCCCCCCCCCCCCCCCCCACATAAAAACCTCCATGAATCCAAACCTTCAAACCTCTAAGAGAAGTTTGCGTCTTCGCAATAAAACCCTAGGTTCCACCTCCCAAATCAAATTCGCATTTAAATCTTATCCCCTGAAACTGACTCCCTTCAATCTCATCGATCTCCATTAACTCAACGAACTCTCCAACCCTAATTTAAGAAAATCCCTCAAATCTCACACATCTCTGATTTCGTTCGAACAATTTTTATGTGATCAGTCGAGACCTGGCGTTCAAAACGATGTTTTTCAAATGCCATGGATTGAAGAAGATGGAATGGAGACTAACAGCAGAACTCGATGACATTTTAACGTTACCCTCCGAAGGCCGAACTTTTCAGGACCGGCATGAGGAAGTAACGTGAATCTTGTTGTGTCTGTGTTCCTCGAAGTGGTAGAGAAGATCTGGTCGGTTTATTGCAATCAGTGCGGAGTTGTTGGTGAGTTGACTCAACTCGGTTGAATGATTAGGTTTGACTCATGTGTTGTTTCATGGTTTTTTGCTTTGATTGCTTTTTGGAATTTTCCTCTGTTGGTTCTTTTTTCCTTTGCACGTTCTAATGTATGGTGTTGCTAATCTTCATATATGTGTTCTTGTAGGTGTGTAATTTTTCTATCTACATTCATTTATGGTGTGTTGATTTTGTTTAGGGGTATTTGAGTTTATCAACTATTGACATCGTTTTTTCCATGTAAAAGGTACATCTCTCTACACTTTTATCATGTGTTTTGAAATCAGATAAGTTCATGTTGCTGTTGATTATTTTTGTGAAATTTTGGTTTAGATCTGATCCTTTTATGCTTCAGGTTTCTTTTAAGTTTAATGATTTTCATATAGATTCATGTTGATACTGAAGATATGTTCGTATTAGTATTTAGTTTTTAATTTTATAATTTATTAAATCAATACATGGATCTAGAAAGAAATCTAACTGAAAGTTTTTATTGTAGCTTCAGTTATCAGTTTCTATCAATTTTGTGATGTAAATATGTTGTTATCTTAAGCAAAAACTAGATCCAACAATGGATTGACAGGTCAAATGGATCGATGGGTTGTAAAGGGGTTTACAATTAATATATTACATGATAAATAAACAACATATACATCATGTGCAGATAAGAAACAAGAAAGAAATCACTGATGATCCACAAGGTGTGTAAACCTAATTGTTTTGGTTATAAACAAAATAAACTGATAGTACTTCACCAGTATCGCAACAATTTTCGTACACTGGCGACACACCATCTCCTTTAATGCATTCAATCTGTTTGTGTTCTATAACGACAAGTCATCACCGGAGTCCTCACAACGAGATGTAACGCGGTTTCTCTCGATGGATTTTCACGTATGTCAAGAAAAAAAGGTCTTAAGAGTTATTTATATTTTTTTTATTATATAACAACACAAGTAGATTATTTAAAATTTAATTTTCCTGCCCGGGAGGTCCCGGGTTATAACCTAGTTATTAATCAAAGGAGAATAGCAAGCTACTAAACCCGCAAATTTACTGCCAAACAATACAAGACCTCCAAACAAACAAACAGAAGGTACTTGACACCAAAACAGAAAATTACATAGCCCACGTGTAGCTCAACACCATGGACTCTTCCGCAACTCTAGACAACGACAGGGTTTGTTGTTAAATAACAATTTTTTTTTGAAAGGCCAACATAATGAATTTTATTAAGACTCTAGCCAGTGGCTAGCACCAAACAAACAACCACCAGCAAATACATTACAACCAAAAAGAAACAGACCAGTCCAACAAACAGCTTAAAACACATCAAAACATCGCCATTGTTCCCAGGTCATGTTTGCTGACTTTGCACGGTGTTTAATCCATAAAAAGCTTCTGGCCTTGATTTCTTCCACAGTGGTTATATGAGACTTCCCTTTCCCTGAAAAGAATAAGTCATTTCGCAGTTCCAAATACTCCATAGTGTAACCAGACAAACCGCATGATACGCTTTCTTTCTCTTCGCCCAACCGTTGAATTGATTGTGAGACTCGAGTTTATCCTTTAGACTGAAGGCGATTAATGGCTGCGTTTTACACCACTAATACACAATATGCCAGACGATCTGAGAGAAACCACACGAAACTAAAAGGTGATCGCTGGTTTCGTTATACTCACCACACATAACGCATTCCACAGACCGGACCGAAACGCCTCTTCTGGACAGCGCTACTCTGGTTGGAAGTCTCTCTTTATATGCTCGCCAAGTGACCAAGCCGACTTTCTTAGGAATCCAGTTGTTCCATTTGACCACATATTAAGGCCGCACCCGGTTATGTTCAATTATTGACCTCTTAATGCTGCCCACGTTGAACTGACCCGTTTGGTCCAGATTCCAAAACCACTTATCAGGACCCGAAGTGACTGGACAACCCTGCAGGAGGTCATGTAAAGGCGTACACCCCAGTAATTCTTCTGTACTATTCAACTGGCGCCTCCAATCCCATACCCAAGGTCGGCCCGTTAGCCCCAATCGTAGTCCTTTCAGCCGCTGTACACTATCTGTCCTTTTCGAGCTGAAATAGAAGCGGAAAAAGGCCATGTAAAGGCTCTGTTGCAGCCCAGACGTCCACCCAGAAAGCCACCTCAGCCCCACCTTTAACTACCCCTTTTATAGCATTAGAAATTTCAATCCCCAAGCTAAATAGAGAGGATGAAATGTTATGAAATGTTAAATAACAAATTATTTCGCAAATTCCAAATGCACCAAATGGCCGTCAAAATAACGGAATGGAACACCTTTTTCTTCTTTTACATCCATTAAAATACTTGTGCAAACCCAAGAGATCTTTGAGATTAAATGCAAAGAATGGTGAAAAACCACATCATTGGCTTAATACCTGCCAATCATCCCGGCTGATTTCCATATCTCAATGAGATAACGCCCAACGGTTTGTCTCTTTTCCAAATCCACATCCTTTTTGTCTTTTTAAGAAATCAAACCAATCCGCTATCCAGATTTTGACTTTGAAACCAACTGAAGTAAGTTTATTAAAACTTGGTGTCTCCAAGGACACAAGAGCTTTTAGTACCGGTTTATCCTCAACGTCTAACCAAAATAAAAGTTTAGAAAAATGTTTTAAACTAAGAAAATTAAAAACTAACTAAAATGCTGAAAATAAAAATAAAAGAAAAACAGATAGACAAGATGAATCACTTGGTTCCGACTCGTATCTAGTATAACCTTTGATTATTTTCGCACTTTTGCACATAATTAAGAGATTATCTTAGTTATTGTAGTAGGCCCCTCTTTTGAAGGTGACGTTACCCTCACCCCAGTAGTTTGAGTCAGCAGGGATACAATCCTAAAAGGGTGGATTATTGGAAGATAATGAATTAAGTTATTAATGCAGTATTGTGGTAGGCCCCGCTTTTGGCGGTGACGTTACCCTCGGCTAAGTAGTCTGAGTCAGCAGGGATACAGTCCTAAATAGCCGGGTTATAGTATTAATAGTAGTTAACTTATGAGGGGATCAAAGAGTTTGGACCCCCGCCATCCAATACCGTGAAGTATGGAAGGAGGTCCTACTAAATTTGACCTAGGTCCATTGCAGGACCTCTAAACGCTGAACAATGGCAAGACCTTTACCAAACCGTTCCCTTAACCCCCGACCAGGTAGCCAACATATCTCCATATAGACCGTGGAGATATGAATGGTGAAAATCCTTTATTTTATATAGACAGTAAAATAATGCCAAGACACCACGGACAAACGATAAGGAAAGATCACCTTCAACATAAGTAACTAGTTATTAAAGTCATTAATACAAAACCAAATAAAAAGTGCAAAAGATTAGAAATAAAAAGTATTATACTAGACACTTTGTCTTCACCAAGTGATGTAAGAGACTTAGGCAAACATGGCCTTGATTGTCAAGAACTCTTACGATCAATCTTGGATCCCGAGACGACTCACACACTCTACGATGGACAATGGATGATGGTGGTGGATGATGGTGTTGTGATGGTGGTGGGTGGTGGATGAAGTGTGAGAGAGGTGGTGTGCCAAGGGATGAGATGAAATGAATCCAAGCACTTCTATTTATAGGCTGAACAGAGAGCTGGGCACGGCCCCGTGTCCGTCTGACAATCTCTCTCCTCATTAATTGTAATTCGCAATTACAATAAATGCGCCTGCTGTACTTTCGACACGCCCCTGTGTCCGCTGAGCACGGCCCGTGGTGGGCAATAGAAGCTTCTATAGGTTTGTCTTTTCTGCTGCTTCTTGGGCACGGCCCCGTGCTGGCTGAGCACGGGGCGTGTTCAGTCTTCTGATTTCTCTACTTTGCTTTGGAAGGTGCCGTTGAGGGGTCGGGCAGTCCACTAATATTCCTTTTCTTGTATTTATGTTGGATTTAGCTGTCTTTTTGCTTCTTTTGCGTTTTTGAGCTCATTTAATCCTGAAAATACAAAAGGAAGACAAAAACACTCTTTTTCCAATATTAGTACTTAAAAAGGGTTAGTTTTATGCCTCATTTGATGTAATTTATATGTTGCATTTTACATACATCACATTACAATATTTATCTTTAACTCAGCCTGATATTGCTTTTACACTTAATAAACTCTCTCAGTTTATGCATAAACCAACAAGCACACATTGGGACGCCTTAAAAAGATTGTTCCGATACTTACATGGCACTCTACATCATGGAATATTTTTAAGGCGCAACTCCCCTTTGCAGCTCCATGCCTTCACCAATGCGGATTGGGCCAGCGATCGCCCATCATACCGGAGTACAACAGGTTACATCGTTTATCTTGGCCAAAATCCGATTTCTTGGAGCTCCAAACGTCAACCGACACTTGCTCGTTCATCCACCGAAGCTGAATTTCGAGCCGTTGCTTCCACCACAACCGAAGTGCAATGGCTCATCTCATTAATGGTTGAACTTGGCTACAAATCATCGGTCACACCAACAATCTATTGTGATAATCTAAGTGCTACTCATTACTCGGCCAACCCTGTTTTTCACTCAAGAATGAAGCACTTAGCCTTAGATTTCAACTTTGTACGTGAAAAGGTTCATGATGGCACTATACGTGTGACTCACATTTCAGGGGATGACCAACTAGCCGATGCACTTACAAAGCCACTACTAAGACAACGGTTCCAACTACTATCTTCCAAGACCGGTCTCCTCTCACGATCGTCCATCTTGCGGGGGCATGTTAAACCTACAATCAATCAAGATCTCCACAAATCAAGCCCTCAATCTCCAGTCAAAGTTGTAACTGTACATTAGCATATATTTTGCTCTTTATCTTTGCTATTTAGATCCTTGTTTATACCTATTTCCTATTTTTCATTTTGCCTATTCATTCTGTATATATGTAACTCATTTCACAGCAATGAAAGACAATTGAGTTGATACATTCATACTTTGTATATCGTGATATAGATATTAAGCATGTAGGTTGTTGTATCCGTATACATAAAAGATTTTATAGCATCTCTGTTAACCAAATAATAGTTTATTTATAAATGTAAAAATATGATTTGCCATATGTGTATAAATATATTAAATATAGGTAGGTATCAGGTAATAAAGTTAATAAAGGAAAAGTTGCTATCTTTTTATGTACATGTTCCTATGCCTATTTCAATAACTTGCAGCATTGTTATAGCCTTTGTGTAGGGGTGCTAAACGGGTCGTGTTCACAGGTTGGTGGTCAACCCGTCCCGAACCCAAAATTTCAGATGAACCCGAACACAACACGAACCCGAAAATCGTGTCATACATATGAACCCAAACACGGCCCGAAAATCAGAACCGGTACAAGTATTCGCTTTTATGGTTTTCAATCGATATAAACAGATGTGTCGATTGCCGGTATTGTACATTAACTTCAATTTGTCGATTGCCGGTATTGTACATTAATTTCAATTGATGCCCGATTGACGGTCCACACATCACCTAGAGTTGAGAACTATTATTGATGCCCGATTAATGGTTTTATACTTGCCTTGAAGTGAAGAAAGAAACATGTGTTATTGTGGTGATTTGAGAACTGTTTGTTGCATTTTGGTTTCTGGGTGGTGTTTTATGTCAAGTAACAAAAGACTATCCCGTTCTGTTGTACCATTATTAGACTTATATTTATTTGTGGTGTTTTATGTCAAGTAACAAAAGACTATTCTGTTGTACCATTTGTTAAATGATAAGCAGTTATATTTATTTTTTGGGCAACATGATCATCAATTAATGATGAAACATGCAGTTGATTGAACTATAGAACAACATGTAATGAACTTTACATAACTTGTCATTGTATTTAATAGACTTTCAAACTTTACATTATAATATAACAAACAGGTTTGATTTCTATACTGAACCAACAGAGCATGCTCATATATACCAGGTCCGGGTCAAAATGGGTTAGGGTCGAAGCGGGTCATACCGGGTCCGTTGGTTGAGTATTGCAATGTTGTGAAACGAGAGCAGTGGAGAGGCGGCTGCTGCTACTCATATATCTTCATGTAAACCTCAGAAAGTGCAACCATCTGAAGAAGTGTTTCCGCAAAATGAAGATCCTGCATCTCATACCTGACAGACAAAACTCAAGTGAACCTCTGAAAGAACACCATTTGTAGAGTTTACACTTTACACTGATCTTTTCGGTATGCTGGAGGCGTGTAGACGACGCTACTCCCTGGATCCCCAAACCCTCATATCTAGCATCGTGTCGAGATCCACTCTTCTTCAGTGAGAACACAGTTTGACTTTCTAAAGAAGTCAACTATGTAAACTCGACTCCATGAAGACACAAGTTTCTTGACAAAGCCCTCTAGGAAGTTCTCGAACCTCTTATGAAAATGGGACCGTACGTCGGCAACAATTCTCTGGCATGCATACTGGAAGAAAGGCTTCTCGGAATCCGGTGACCTGAAATAAATTTCCGACGAGTTGTCCTGGTGACACTGGCCTGCAAATTTTCGGTCTCTGTAGGTGAAACCTCAACCGGTTCCACTGAAGCGACCAAATCAGTTGTCTCAGACCGTGAGCCATTGAAAAACTCGAAAATACCAACAACCTGATAACACATTACAAAAACCAACTGATATTAATGCAATGATAGTTTATATGAACAAACTATTAAACTAACATCAATCAGATGAAACAAAACCATAGTTATTAAAAGCCATCGCCTCTTCTTCGGTTGGAGGTCTCATATTCTCAAACCATAGCTTCTTTTTCGCCTTTTGTATTTCTATTCTAACATGCATTCATATGTCAATGGTTTTGGCATCATTCGTTTAATGCCATAAAGCTGTGTACTACAGTTTTAGGAAGAAAACATACAGATTCAAGGCTAAATGGGACTTTACTGAAACTTGAGAGGGTCATGGACCGTATGATGGCATATCGAATCCAGAATAAAGCGTATGTTGAGAGTTGTAGCTTTCTTCCAGGTTCAAAGCAATCAATGGCTGTGATCAGACCCTTTACTCCAGCCTGGCATAAGTCTTGGAAGTTTCACCCATTTGCAAACTCCTGAAAGTATTTGTTCATGACAAATAGCACCAGTCGAAGATTATGCTGCATATACATATCATCATAACAGTTTCTTGGTTAGACTCATAATGCCTACTACTACTGCTGCAATATTCTTTTTGGGAAAAAACTACTGGTTATTATCTATTCTGATCAGCAAAGTCATATTATACGTGTGAAGCAATCTGAAAGTAGAAAAAAGAAAAAAATCGACGTTTTGGTTTTTCATAAACGGCAAATTGAAGAGATAAACACCTAACTTGTCACACCTTAATCAATTTGTTGCTGGCGGCTTGGCCACATGCAATTAGTTTCCTTAATTGTGATGTGATCATG
This sequence comes from Helianthus tuberosus, assembly GCA_030545235.1. NCBI lineage: Eukaryota > Viridiplantae > Streptophyta > Magnoliopsida > Asterales > Asteraceae > Helianthus > Helianthus tuberosus. The sequence goes on from CM060383.1 coordinate 107,372,501, forward strand.
TTTGTTAACTCTGCCAACTCACCATCTGTTGGTTCTCTTTCTAAAGCTTCCCACAAATCCTCTTTCACTTTAAGGGTAGCCTGCAATATAAAAACAAAACCATTAAGAAATGAGAACTTGAATATAAAAGAAACAAATTTGGGGAACACATGAAATTTTCACCTTCATAGTTTGTAATAACTTGAATAGCCGGGTATGTTCTGAAGAAGGAAGAACGGGCGGGATCTTCATTTTTTTTCCAATCTAAGCTAACTAAATCTGTAGAAGTCGAGTAGTCTCTAACCAACCTGTTAATCTGGAGACGAGACACAATGACGAAAAAAAACACAATGACGAAAAAAACACAATGATGTAAATCGTGTCGGCTTTGAGAAAATGATTCAACTTTTCGAAAAAAAAAGAAAGGAAAAAGAAAACTCACCATCACCAGCAACGTAATTGGTGGCGTTAGCAACCTGCTTGATGAGACTCGCACCAATGTTCTTAACCCTGTCTTTTACCCCTTAGAATATGCAATTCCAGTTAATGATCAGCTATCATGACACTATCAAGTAACTAATGTCTTGTCATTTAAGCAACAAATCCAAATAACACAAGTCAATTATGCACACAAAACAGCAATAACTATACCATTAATCCTTTAAAAAATCAAACATCTCAACTGTACAGTACATTCTACACTTAACCAACAACTAAATTACAAAATACACTAATCACAAACAAAAAACAAAAATTCAAAAAATAAAAAATAAAATAAAAACCTTAGGACCCATGGTAACTTCAACAGCATCAGCAAGCTCTTCAACACCTCTAAGCATCAAAGCTCTAGCTTCCACTCCAAATTTAATATCTTTTGCAGCATAGTTTCGCATCTAAATCACACAATATATGAAATAACACAATATATGGGAAGCAATTAATCAAACACCAAATGCGGGCTTAGTTTTGTGGTAAGGGGCAAGTTCATGAGATATTGATCGAATGTGACACAATGGGTGTGAACTTGACCGATGACTCGTGTTTGGTGATACGGATCGATGGTAACCCGGTGATGCAAGTGAAGTGTTTGAGATGGAAGTTTAGAGGGCATAATGTGTCTGGTAACACACCTGAGTCCAAACTTGATTCGCCATCCCACATGATACCAAAAGATGGTCACAACTTTCCTGTGCAACCGAGCATACTGGGCATAATGTGTCCAGTAACCGAACCGCGCGTCTTGCCAGTGCACACTTAGTTGGGATTGACCTGTTTTGCTGGTGCCCACGAGTTCCATTTGAAATCATGCCCACTATATCGAACCTGTCTAGCCGATTACAACTCCCTTCTAATCAGATATATGAAAGAAATAAGTTCCGATATAATTTAGTAAGTTGGTAAAAAAATATCATCAAGTAGAACTAAAAAAATCATACAAAGATATAAGTTCTAACGCATCACCAGTATATATATTTACCTTAAATCTTGAACATCAAGTGACCATAGATAATGAATTAGATATACAAGCAGTCATGCATACATTTCAGATCTTATTATTTCTCAGATCTCTTTGTTAGAGCAAAACCAAGCATACAACAGAAAAGCAAAGTATTCTGTAGGATCGTATTCGGCCCTGTTTGAGTCGATCAGAAGAATTCCTATCCAAAACAAGAGGCGGAAACTAATGATTTGGTGCTATTTCAGCCGGATTCACTATTAATTGCTGTTGTATTGATCACGAATGCGATTACAGACTCTAACAGCACTTCGGCAGCACTTCGTGGCTTGCCGGAAGAGAACACCTAGAACTATGTTATGATTTCGCTCAAATGACCTATATATAGGTGAGCATATTTCGCTTATATGTACATGACACAAAAGCGAAACCTCACACTTGCCACAAAAGCGAAATCACTAACTTGACACATGAACGAAATCATCTCTAATACATGTAATTTTACGTGCACATGCATGCATTCTAACATTCTAATTTTGTCTCATATGTAATGATGCAATGATGACATCACTATTATGATGTCATCATCAAAGATGGTGACATCATCCTCTTTCATATCCGCAACGAGACTGAGACTCGACATAAGACGAAGACGACAGATGAATGCACCAACAGACTCCCCCTCAGATGTTGACGAGTCTTAAGTGTCGAGTCTTTGATTTTCAATCTACATTCTTTATCAGTCTTCAATCTTCCTCTGAAGTATTTGTCATTGCAAGAATCCTCATTCTCTATCTCTATTATCAACAAACTCCTCACTCTCGCATGTTGAATATCATGGTGTCTTCAGACTCCCCCTCTCAATCTGCTGGGATCGTAGTCTGGAATTCACAAGATCATAACCTGGCTTTCATCCTGCTCTGGATCGAAACCTGGTTAACCTGCAAAAACTCTACCCAAAAATAAATTTTCTGATAATCATTTGTGGATAAGATTTTCAAATCTAATTTACCACTTGCAGGAATAACGTTTATATTGCAAAACTTTTCTCATTTTATTTCAAAAATCTTCAAACACTTTCACCCAAACCATTTGTTCATCATGTTTAGCACTCGGAATTTTGAAAATCAGCTCTCCAAAATCAGTTGTCGAAAATCTTTTTGAATTTTCAAACTTTATGCTAAAACACACAAAAATCTTTTTGGATTTTCTGAAAGAAAATAACTGACATCACTTGTAGAATCAAGAAAATGCAGAAATGAAATATATACAAACAATGTTTTTGTGAGTTCTTGCAAGAGGATCATATCAGTTTTTGAGACAAATCACCAACACCGTTAAGCTTCATTTCATTTTAAGTTTTAAACAATTCACCTAGATTGTCAGTATACTGGTCCACTTAAATTCTCACACAAAGTTCAACTGCTTCGAGATACGATATTAATGTCTTAAGCACTTAAACTTAATCGCGTGTCCCACCTCAGAATATACTCCCGTATCCAGATCCCAATATTCAGTCTTACCGGTAATTATGACACAAATGATATCTGTAAGGGTTAATAAATTATGAAGAATCATGAGAGCTCAGGTCAGAACTACCGTTCAGCAGAGAGATCATGACTCAACTTTTGGGTATGTCCCCTTTAGAGGATCTTTTTTACAACAACATTGCTAAGCAATTTTATTGTCTTATCATATATGCTGAGGGTGATGCTATGTTTCAAGCATTGTGGAAAGTATTATTCGAGGACTAGGTCAGAACTTCCATTCAGCAGAAGTCCCAGAATAATACCCCAGACATCACTGAGTATAAAAACCTAGTATATCAGAAAAAGGAATCTTTCAAACGAGATTTCGGGGGTTACCCATATATCCGAGAGATGTTTCCCCACGATATAAGCAAGTTTGAAATTTAGGTTTATATCTCGTCACAATCTACTAAATGTGTAAAAACCTACTGGCACATCATCAGTGAGACCGTTTATCACTTTTTAACTTTCCATTTCTTTAGCATGTTGTGATAGTCCACTGATGTACTATCATTTCCTCTTTTATGCAACAAAAACTCATTTTTCATTTTATCATGTTTTTGGCTTTTTCAAATTTTCAAATGTTTTTGGATTTTCTAAATTTCTTACTCCCCCTAAAATGCAAACACATTTTAGGAAATTTGAAAATAAATTGTACAACAACATGACAACTGATATCGAATCACTTCAATTCGCCATCCACTTGGCATAAACAATCAGAACTCCCCCTCACAACAAACTATTTTCCCATTGATTTCAAAACACTTAAGTTTGTTTTAATCAAATGGTTTTTCCGGAAAATAAGTTGTGTTGATTGATTTTAACCATTTGTAGGTTAGGGGATAAACTCATCATATTGTCTACCAACCACTTGTAGGAAATCAGATACAACTTAATGTCCCTGATTTACCACTTGTAAGATCAATCCAATCAAACATTTTCAACCAATCATCATCTGTTGGTTGAATTCTCAAGGTGCCGATTCCTACGCCACACTTACCAACCTGGGAGTTCCAGCTATTCCTGCAGTATAAATTTCCAAAAAATTTTCAATTTTCACACAAACAACATAAGAATGATGCCGATTCATGCTCCACGATTACCAACTTGGGAGCTCCGGCAAGTCAGGTTTTTACTGTTTGAAAAATATATCCACCCAAGCCTGACATTTCTTGGGTGAAATAACCTCTTCTTCATTTTTACTTTCAACCGACCTGTGAACATTTCTTTTGGAAGCATAAAATTCTTTCACTCCTTTGGCCTTACCATTGACCATTTTTCGAAAAATATGTTTCACAGTTCCGTTGAAAGCCTTATCAACATCAAATTTCTTCTTGTCAGAATAAAATTGATTTGAAATTTCAACGTTTCCAACTTTCTTCTTAAAATTTTCAGCCCGCAAAGGTGGAAAATTCACATCATCCACATTCGGAACTGATTTCTCAACCTTTTCTTTAACACGTGGCTCCTCTGATTTTGTGGAATCAGATTCATCACCAGAACTGTTTCCTGAACCCTTAACAACCCATTTTTGATTTTTCAAATTTTCTTTTCTTTTAACCACATTCTTTGAACATTCACCAATCTCAAAGGTTGAATTTTCAAAGCCTGTAAACTTTCGGGTTGTAAGTTCAGTTTTCTCGACCACTTTCTCTTTCAGTTTACCAGAGACTTCCTGTTTTGGTTTGAATGTCTTCGGACAGTCCCTAGCAACATGACCAACAGTCTTACACTGAAAACAGGTTCTCTTTTCAATCTTCTTTGGAACAACATTCTTCTTCAGTTCTTCTTGCTTCTTGGCAAGGAATTCCTGATTTGTCTGTTTTTTGAATACTTGTTCTTTCTCAGCCTCTGTCGTTGTCACACCCCAAAATCCACCTGCGGAGTACCACCGCTTGGAGGCGTGACTGACCAGGATCCAGCCACCAATCATATTGAACAAGCATATAAGTAGTTATAAAAATCCAACCAATACAATTGGTGTTCAAACAAAGCATAGTTAAGTTGCAAGCGGAAGCATAAGTCTTAAATCAAATCATAAGTTTAATTGGTTCAAAATTTAACATGGCACACAGTCGTCCATGTCCCACAACGATTCTCCTCCATGCAAGCTCCAGCTGAGAACCTAAGGACCTGCAAAGCATGTAGTAACGAGTCAACAACAAGTTGAGTGAGTTCACGGTTGGGTGTTCGTTTTAAGTTGTTTCGAAAACAGTTTCCTTTATCTGGCATCCTGTCGTGGGGGTTACCCCATAGTTAAAAACGTGACTTGTTTATTCCCGGTTTACTCTGGCTATCCAGCCGTGGGGGCTACCCCGTGTTAGTTATCTGGCATTTCGGCCGTGGGGGCTACCCCATGTATACACTAGACTCGTTACCATATCGACTGCTGACTGTAGTCATGTTTATGTGCCCTGAAACTGTCAATGTCTATCATCATTGACGTGCCCCAGATCCATTAGTTCACGCCCGTCCTCTGCGGCACGGTGTGAGGTTTGTCAGACCTAAATAGCGCTATCTAACTAATGACCCGCTCGCCATTGGCCCGGCGATTAAGTCGATATAAAAATGAGGGACTTCGTGATAGAGTTTTGGTCTAGTACGAGTTATCTGTCCGTGAGGACGAGGAATTACATTCCTGAACCTTTGCTGTCCTACCCAAGGAGGACGAGGAACCCATGTTCCTTAACCCCAATTCCCGACCCCTGGGAATCCCATGCTTTGTAGAGGGTGTGAACTCACCTTGGTTTGCTCGGTAGATACACAGAAAAGTCAATCAAGCAATATTGTGGCTACTCACGTCCTATCATAGTTGTATCATACAATCAGATTCGTATTCAAGTAGTGCACATATGGCATACACGTTTAATCATGGCAGTTCATCAACATTCACGCTTAACAGTAACATATAAGGTCTGTGCATTAGGCCCAAGAGTCCGGCCCAAGAGTCCGGCCCAAACAATTAAGCCCGTAATGGGGTGCAAGCCCAAACAGTGTGCACATGCACTTGGTTTCGAGTCGCAACTGATGCAGGTTCTGGTCTCGAGTCGCAACCGGACTCGTAAACACGGTTTCGGTTCGTGCTGTTTTGGTTACGAGTCGCAACTGGACTCGTAACTGTGGTTTCGAGTCAAACGGTTTATGTGCTGATCTCGTGTGGTTTCGAGTCGCAACCAGGTGTTTGCGACTCGCAACCGATGTCGCAACCGGGAGATTTCGACTCATCATGCACTGGTTTCGAGTCGCAACTGGAGGTTTCGGTTGGACAGGAGCTGATTCGGTACAGTGTACTACCCAATAACATTCTGATTTCATGCACCATTATGTACTATCCTCATAAACATGTCTATTTGTCTAATCCTAACCAAAAATGGATCAAACACAACAGATTTCAAATATTCAACCACATTCATATCATGTTCATCAAGTTCTTCATACATTCATCGTGTTCATCTAATATTCAAGTATATCATCAAATGAAATCATGCACAACCTATCAACATCCATGCTATCAACACAATAAATCACTCTAATAGTAAGCTTTCGGTTCTTAACACAAGAGTATACAAATCCGGTTTAAATGAGCATTATCTAACATACATGTGAAGGCCGATTTCATGAACATCCACAACATGGTTTAAATCACTTTTAGACATAAGATATTATTAACTCATCATGTAATCAAATCCGGAATCATAGTATGATAGCTTATTAACATCATCATGCATAAACTTAACAAACCACCATATTATCAAGTCACACAAGATTCATCATCATTAACAACAACCGAAATACATAACAAGAATCACTAACCAACAAGTATCATAAACACTAACCGGTTTGTGAAAGGACACCGAGTTGCTAAGGAAGATGAGTGAAATGGGGTGTTCGAGTGATGTCGATGAGCTCCACCGAGTCTCCTTGTGGCCACCGGTTTGATCCGAGATGAAAGGGAGCAATGTTGTAGCTTAGGGTTTAATGGTTTCTAGAGAGAGAGTAGAGGAGTGTGTGTGTTGCCCAAGAAAATGGCAAAGATGGCTAACAACCGGATTATATATTAGCTTCAAGTGCACCCTAATGGGCTTTCAAAATAGGCTAAGTGTGTGTGTGTGTGCGGCCCAACCGGCCCGTAAGTCATTGTTCACTCGAGACCACATGGTCTCGAGTCGGGTTCGTGTTGTCTCGGTTCATATACATACTCGCATACATACACATAAGCATACATGTAACATAACACATAATCATATAGAGGTTCACTTATCATTCATTAAATCATCAGATTAGTTAGTCACTTAGTGTTCAAGCGTACAACGAAAGGTTCTAAATTTCGAGTTGTCACATCATCCCCAAGTTGAAAGAAATTTCGTCCCGAAATTTGGTAGGCACTCACTGAGGAAGCTAGTTAAGTTGTATGGTTTTCCCGGTTTTCCTGGGGTGTCACATCCACCCCCCGTTGATCTGGAATTTCGTCCCGAAATTCCGTAGCTTCGGCCTCAGTAGTGGGTGTACTGTTTGCGAACAGTTGGGGATACTTTTGTTTCATCTGATCTTCGCGCTCCCAGGTGAACTCTGGGCCGCGACGTGAGTTCCAACGAACTCGAACGAGAGGTATTCTAGTGCTCTTGAGGACCTTAACATCCCGGTCCGTGATTTCGACTGGTTCCTCGACGAATCGTAACTGTTCGTCGATAGTGAGTTCCTTCAGAGGAACTACGTGGGTCTCATCTGACGGACACTTCTTCAGATTCGACACGTGAAAAACGTTGTGAACTGCACCGAGTTCCGCTGGTAAGTTTAGTCTGTAGGCCACCCTGCCTATTTTCTCAATGACTTCGAAAGGTCCAACGTATCGTGGGTTGAGTTTGCCGCGTTTACCAAAACGAACCACACCCTTCCAGGGTGAAACTTTAAGTAGTACACGCTCCCCAACCTGGAGCTCAAGCGGTTTCCTGCCCATGTCGGCGTAAACTTTCTGACGTTCACGAGCGGCCGTCATGCGTTTTCGTATCTGAGCGATTTGCTCGGTTGTATCTACCACATATTCTGGACCAGTGATCTGACTATCTCCCACCTCGGCCCAGCAAAGAGGAGACCGGCATTTACGTCCGTACAATGCCTCAAACGGAGCAGCTTTAATGCTGGTGTGGTAGCTGTTATTGTACGAGAATTCCACAAGTGGCAGATGCTTTTCCCAGCGGTTGCCAAAGTCGATTACACACGCACGAAGCATGTCTTCTAAGGTTTGAATAGTGCGCTCGGACTGCCCGTCCGTCTGAGGGTGATACGCTGTGCTCATATCTAATCGTGAGCCAAAGGATTTGTGCATTGCTTGCCACAGCTCTGAAGTAAAACGTGCATCTCGATCGGAGATAATGGAGGTGGGCACCCCGTGCCTCGAAACAACTTCCTTGAGGTATATTTCTGCAAGAGTGGAGAATTTATCCGTCTCCTTGATAGCCAAGAAGTGTGCAGATTTTGTGAGTCGATCCACGATCACCCAAATAGTATCATTCCCGCGCTGGGATCTAGGTAGGCCAGTGACAAAATCCATGGAAATTTGCTCCCATTTCCATTGAGGTATCTCTGGTTGTTGGAGTAGGCCTGATGGTTTCTGGTGTTCGGACTTGACTCTCGCACAAGTCAAACACTTGCTAACGTAGGTTGCTATGTGGGCCTTCATGCTAGGCCACCAGTACGTAGTTTTGATGTCGTGGTACATTTTATCCGATCCAGGATGTACCGAGTAGCGAGACTTGTGTGCTTCGTCCATCACAAGCTCTCGTAGGTTGCCATAGAGTGGGACCCAAACGCGTCCCGTTACGTAGTAAGCATCGTCTTCCTTCTGTTCTAATCGTTGCCTTGATCCGCGTAGGGCTTCAGCCCTGACGTTTTCTGGTTTCAGTGCTTCTATCTGAGCTGCTCGTATCTGGGAAGGGAGACTAGAGTGGATCGTGAGTTGTAAAGCTCGCACGCGCCTTGGTGCAGTGTCCTTTCGACTAAGGGCGTCAGCCACGACATTGGCTTTGCCCGGGTGATATCTGATTGAGCACTCGTAGTCATTCAGTAGTTCGACCCATCGTCGTTGCCGCATATTCAGTTCCTTCTGCTTGAAGATATGCTCGAGGCTCCTGTGGTCGGTGTAGATCGCGCACTTGGTACCATACAGGTAATGCCGCCATAACTTAAGTGCAAAAACAACAGCTCCCAGCTCTAAGTCGTGCGTAGTGTAGTTCTTTTCATGAACCTTGAGTTGGCGTGAAGCGTAGGCTATAACTTTATCTCGTTGCATCAACACGCAACCAAGACCCTGAATTGATGCGTCGCAGTAAACCACAAAGTCGTCTGTGCCTTCCGGCAAGGAAAGGATAGGTGCGCTACAAAGTCTATCCTTTAGGTGCTGAAATGCCAACTCCTGTGCGTTTCCCCAGCGATAAACAACGCCCTTCTGTGTTAGTGAGGTGAGAGGCTGTGCAATCTTAGAAAAATCCTTTATGAATCTCCGGTAGTATCCTGCCAAACCCAAGAATTGGCGAATTTCCCTTGGTGTACGAGGTGCAGGCCAGTTCTTAATCGAGTCTATCTTGGATGGATCAACGTGAATCCCATCCTTGTTTACCACGTGGCCTAGGAAATGGACTTCTCGAAGCCAGAAGTCGCATTTCGAGAACTTTGCATAAAGCTGTTCTGTTCGAAGGAGTTCCAGAATAAGTCGCAGATGCTGCTCGTGTTCCTCCCGACTCTTGGAATAGATCAGGATGTCGTCGATGAAGACTATAACGAACTTGTCCAGGTAAGGCTTGCACACTCGGTTCATCAAGTCCATGAAAACCGCAGGTGCGTTTGTCATCCCAAAAGGCATGACCAAAAACTCATAGTGCCCGTATCGAGTTCTGAAGGCTGTTTTGGAGACGTCCTCTTCCCGGACTCTCAGCTGGTGATAACCCGATCTCAAATCGATCTTCGAATAGTAGCTCGATCCTTGCAGTTGGTCGAATAAGTCGTCGATACGCGGTAGAGGATAACGGTTCTTCACCGTCACCTTATTGAGTTCCCGGTAGTCGATGGACATTCTGAAAGTACCGTCCTTCTTCTTTACAAATAATACTGGAGCTCCCCAGGGCGATGAGCTAGGACGAATAAAACCCTTATCCAGGAGCTCTTGTAGTTGCGTAGAGAGTTCTTTCAACTCTGATGGGGCTAAACGATAAGGTGCACGAGCTATAGGCGCAGCTCCAGGAGCTAGTTCGATCTGAAACTCGACTTGGCGATGAGGCGGAAGACCAGGTAATTCCTCAGGAAATACCTCTGGATAATCGCGTACAACTGGAAAATCTTCTATCTTCTTCTCTTTTTCTGAGGTGTCAGTAACGAGAGCCAAAATGGCAGTGTGGCCCTTTCGCAAGCACTTTTGGGCTTTAAGGAGAGAAATGACGTTCTCAACAGCACTCCTCTTGTCGCCATGGATCATGAGAGGTTCACCATCGGGACCTGGAATACGGACAACCTTCTCGTTGCAAAGAATCTCTGCTCGGTGTTGGGATAACCAATCCATCCCAATGACAACGTCGAAACTACCCAAGACAATAGGAATGAGGTCGATAGAGAAGGTCTGGTCAGCGAGAATAAGTTTACAACCCTTGACTACGTGTGTGGCTTCTAAACTCTTACCATTTGCTAGCTCTACGGTGTGCTTGTTGTTCAAAGGGGTTGGAATACGCTTAAGCATTCGACTAAATTCTAGTGACATGTAGCTAGTATCGGCACCCGAATCAAATAAAACTGAAACATAAAAGTCGTCGAGAAGGAACTTACCCGCCACAACATTGGGGTCATTCCTTGCTTCACCTTGGCCGATCACAAACACCCGCCCCCTGGCGCCGTTGTTGTTGTTGTTCCCATTGTTACCATTCCCTTGATTATTGTTATTGTTGTTGTTGTTGTTCTGGTTCCTGTTCAGTTGGGGACAATCTCTCTTGAAGTGGCCTTCAGCTCCACACTGAAAGCATCCCTTGTTATCACCTTGCTGTTGCTGTTGGCGTTGATTCTGTTGAGCTTGCTGACGATTCTGATTGGCGGGGTATAAGCTCCTGCAATCCTTTGCAGCGTGACCAGGTTTGTTGCACCGATGACAGTTGCCCCTGGTGCATGGCCCGCTGTGGTGCAGGCTGCAGCGATTGCATTTGGGGTGATTTCCTTTGTACCCGCCATGACTTTGACCACCAGACGATTGCTGATTAGGGCTCTTGTAGTCATCAGTCTTCCTCTGCTGAGACTGGGAATGAACAGAAGTCGAACCCTTACTTGAAGTTCCATCCCATTTCCGTTTGTTGTCACCAGAGGTACCAGAAGTAGTTGTAGCACCTATGCGTTTTGGTAACTTGTTCTGCTCCACCGCCTGATCCGTGAGACGGTGAGCCAACTGAACAGCTTGCTGGTAGGTGGCGAGGTTCGCTGAAGTCACATGACTTTGGATTTCCTGCACTAAGCCCTGAAGAAATAGTTCGATGCGTTTGATGGGAGGATCCACCATAGTAGGGCACAGAATTACCAGTTCGTTCGACCTTTTCACATAAGCTTCAATTTCCGACCCCGTCATCTTGAGGTTGAAGAACTCCACTTCCAGTTTGTGAATCTCATCACGACTGCAGTATTCTTCCTTGATCATTTCCTTAAAAGTTTCCCAAGGGGTGGCGTTGGCAGCAACCAACCCTAGCATCTGAACTTGAGCGTTCCACCATGTGAGGGCTAAACCCTCGAGAGTACCAGTAGCATACTTCACCCTGCGCGCCTCAGGGCATTCACACATTTCGAAGACCGATTCTAGTTTCTCAAACCAGTGTAGGAGACCTACTGCTCCTTCAGTGCCGCTAAAAGTAGTTGGTCGGCAGTCCATGAAAGTCTTAAAAGTGCACACGGGTGGCTGAACATGATGACCTATCGTGGGTGAAAGAAAAGACAGAGTTTAACATAAAGGTTGGTTCACGAGAGTAGGATCCTAAAGATCCTAGAATGAGTTCGGACTGCAGGATATACCTCCTGCGTGTGCAGCTGCAACTGCTGCGGCAACTCGTTCGTTGATCAGAGCCGTCAACTGGGCTTGTGTCAGGTTAACGCGTCCAGACATGATCTTCATACCAAGAAGAACGTGAGTGAGAGGGGTTCGCGAAAGTACGACGATAAAATAGAGCAAGCACGCACGTGTTCAAGCAACCGTAGTTATACTAACCAAGCATACCATAAGCAATGCACTATGTAACTAACAAGTAGGCAATATATACACCGATCATACCACCTAGAATGTCGAGCCTTGCATGTGGAGTGAAGCATCGTTGTGGACCGTTGAGCACTGTACAGGTTATAGTCTGGTTTTAACAAAAACGTTTTTCCCTTATTAAAACCAAGTTCTCTATAACCAATGGCTCTGATACCAATCTGTCACACCCCAAAATCCACCTGCGGAGTACCACCGCTTGGAGGCGTGACTGACCAGGATCCAGCCACCAATCATATTGAACAAGCATATAAGTAGTTATAAAAATCCAACCAATACAATTGGTGTTCAAACAAAGCATAGTTAAGTTGCAAGCGGAAGCATAAGTCTTAAATCAAATCATAAATTTAATTGGTTCAAAATTTAACATGGCACACAGTCGTCCATGTCCCACAACGATTCTCCTCCATGCAAGCTCCAGCTGAGAACCTAAGGACCCGCAAAGCATGTAGTAACGAGTCAACAACAAGTTGAGTGAGTTCACGGTTGGGTGTTCGTTTTAAGTTGTTTCGAAAACAGTTTCCTTTATCTGGCATCCTGCCGTGGGGGTTACCCCATAGTTAAAAACGTGACTTGTTTATTCCCGGTTTACTCTGGCTATCCAGCCGTGGGGGCTACCCCGTGTTAGTTATCTGGCATTTCGGCCGTGGGGGCTACCCCATGTATACACTAGACTCGTTACCATATCGACTGCTGACTGTAGTCATGTTTATGTGCCCTGAAACTGTCAATGTCTATCATCATTGACGTGCCCCAGATCCATTAGTTCACGCCCGTCCTCTGCGGCACGGTGTGAGGTTTGTCAGACCTAAATAGCGCTATCTAACTAATGACCCGCTCGCCATTGGCCCGACGATTAAGTCGATATAAAAATGAGGGACTTCGTGATAGAGTTTTGGTCTAGTACGAGTTATCTGTCCGTGAGGACGAGGAATTACATTCCTGAACCTTTGTTGTCCTACCCAAGGAGGACGAGGAACCCATGTTCCTTAACCCTAATTCCCGACCCCTGGGAATCCCATGCTTTGTAGAGGGTGTGAACTCACCTTGGTTTGCTCGGTAGATACACAGAAAAGTCAATCAAGCAATATTGTGGCTACTCACGTCCTATCATAGTTGTATCATACAATCAGATTCATATTCAAGTAGTGCACGTATGGCATACACGTTTAATCATGGCAGTTCATCAACATTCACGCTTAACAGTAACATATAAGGTCTGTGCATTAGGCCCAAGAGTCCGGCCCAAACAATTAAGCCCGTAATGGGGTGCAAGCCCAAACAGTGTGCACATGCACTTGGTTTCGTGTCGCAACTGATGCAGGTTCTGGTCTCGAGTCGCAACCGGACTCGTAAACACGGTTTCGGTTCGTGCTGTTTTGGTTACGAGTCGCAACTGGACTCGTAACTGTGGTTTCGAGTCAAACGGTTTATGTGCTGATCTCGTGTGGTTTCGAGTCGCAACCAGGTGTTTGCGACTCGCAACCGATGTCGCAACCGGGAGATTTCGACTCATCATGCACTGGTTTCGAGTCGCAACTGGAGGTTTCGGTTGGACAGGAGCTGATTCGGTACAGTGTACTACCCAATAACATTCTGATTTCATGCACCATTATGTACTATCCTCATAAACATGTCTATTTGTCTAATCCTAACCAAAAATGGATCAAACACAACAGATTTCAAATATTCAACCACATTCATATCATGTTCATCAAGTTCTTCATACATTCATCGTGTTCATCTAATATTCAAGTATATCATCAAATGAAATCATGCACAACCTATCAACATCCATGCTATCAACACAATAAATCACTCTAATAGTAAGCTTTCGGTTCTTAACACAAGAGTATACAAATCCGGTTTAAATGAGCATTATCTAACATACATGTGAAGGCCGATTTCATGAACATCTACAACATGGTTTAAATCACTTTTAGACATAAGATATTATTAACTCATCATGTAATCAAATCCGGAATCATAGTATGATAGCTTATTAACATCATCATGCATAAACTTAACAAACCACCATATTATCAAGTCACACAAGATTCATCATCATTAACAACAACCGAAATACATAACAAGAATCACTAACCAACAAGTATCATAAACACTAACCGGTTTGTGAAAGGACACCGAGTTGCTAAGGAAGATGAGTGAAATGGGGTGTTCGAGTGATGTCGATGAGCTCCACCGAGTCTCCTTGTGGCCACCGGTTTGATCCGAGATGAAAGGGAGCAATGTTGTAGCTTAGGGTTTAATGGTTTCTAGAGAGAGAGTAGAGGAGTGTGTGTGTTGCCCAAGAAAATGGCAAAGATGGCTAACAACCGGATTATATATTAGCTTCAAGTGCACCCTAATGGGCTTTCAAAATAGGCTAAGTGTGTGTGTGTGTGCGGCCCAACCGGCCCGTAAGTCATTGTTCACTCGAGACCACATGGTCTCGAGTCGGGTTCGTGTTGTCTCGGTTCATATACATACTCGCATACATACACATAAGCATACATGTAACATAACACATAATCATATAGAGGTTCACTTATCATTCATTAAATCATCAGATTAGTTAGTCACTTAGTGTTCAAGCGTACAACGAAAGGTTCTAAATTTCGAGTTGTCACAGTCGTTTTCCCTGAAACAAACACAGTTTTTGGTTTAGAAAATTTTTCATTTTTATAATTTTTCGGTTGAATAAAACCTAATCCTTTCTTTTTGTAATTACGATTATGGTTTGGTTTCTTTTGGAAACTATAACCACAATTGTAACCCATTTTCTTGTTAAATCTTTGTTGATCTCTTGAAGTGTATTGTTTAGGTTTTCCAATAAGATTTAAATCTTTTATTTCAGAAATATTAATTTCTGTAATTTGGAAAACTTTTTGAATCATTTCAAATCTTACACTTCTTATTGGAAAAATCTCATCAGAATATAATTTGTCAGAATCTTTCAAAGTATATGCTACTTTGACCGATTCGTCATTCAAATTAGATTTTGATAGGAAAAATTTCTTATCATAAACCCGTTTGTCCTTTTTGACTGTTGACTTTGACGCATCGGACTCAGACTTTGACTTGGATTTGGACTCCGGTTTTGACTCCTCACTGTCATCTTTATCTAACACCTGATCGACCACACTTTTTATCAACTTTGACTCATGATCAGTGTCAGATGACGTGTATGTGACATCAATATTTTCTGGCAAGTTATCCGACAGCCCAGACTCCCATTGTAAGTTTATTGCCTTTTCGACTCTTTCGGAATTTGGATTTCGAAGTAAAAATCCATTTTCGACCGGGGGCGGACATCTAGTGTAGACCACACTTGGTTTCTTACCAGAAATCTTCACTTTATCTTTGTCTTCTATCACAGATTTCTCTTCTTCTGAAGTCTCTAATTCTTCAAAAGTCTTCAAATTCTCCACAACCGGATAAATCCTGTCAACAACAAAAGTAGAACATGAGTAACTTTCTAATAACTTGTTGACTCTTTCAGTTTCAATTTTTTGTGTTGCCAACTTCAACTCCAGATCAACACACTTCTTTATGTGAAAGTTGACATCATCAAGCTGTCTCAGGTACGCTTTCTACAGCGTATTCATTGCCACAACTTGTTCACCGTTTGAATCAGTATACTTGTTAATTTCTCTGTTCAATGTATCATAGGATTCTTTCAATCTGTTTATGTTATGCAGCAACTCATTGTTTTGCTTGATTAAAGAATCACAGTTCATGCACTTTTCAGGAACTTTGACAGGTTCTGCATCAACTTTGACTTCAAATTCAGGAACCTCTTTGACTGTTCTGTTTGATCGTAAAAATTCAGCTCTTCTCTTTTTCTCAGCTTTAGCCTCAGCTTTTAATCTCTCTTCCTCTTCTTCCTCTTCTTCCTCTTCTTCAAGCTTTCTCCGTCTTGCTTCAGCAGCTTCCATTACTTTTCTGCACTTTTCGGCACATTTCAAATCGTATGCATTTGCAATGAAAGCTTTAGCATATGAAGTGTCTTTGGACATCTCTTTGGCTATAAGTTCTTGATCTGGGCCAAAATTGTCCCAACTGAAACCTTCAGCCAACTTTTCATCATCTTGTTCTGCCAAACACACTTTGCTGTTTGTTGGAAGATATTTATCCCAGGTAAAATTATCATACTTGCCCTGATTAACTATACACGCTCTTTTTGAACCTTCAATCACATCTCTCCCGTGAGCAGTTTGTGCCTGATGCGGTACTGGTGGTGTGACTTGATGATAAATCGCCTTTTTGTGATAATCGTTGTTTCCAAAAGGATTCTGGGCTCCAGTAGCTTCACGATTTTTGCACTCCCTCTTGAAATGCCCCTTTTCCCTGCAACAAAAACATGTAACTTTAGATTTATCAAAGCCTAAAGTTGAAACATGAGCCTCACGAAAACCATCTCGGCCTGTAATTTGTTTAAACTTCTCAGCTCTTCGCAACACACTAGCCATGCACCATTTAATGTCCATTAATTCCATTTCCTCAGCATCGATTTGATCGTAATCCTCTTTCGTGAGCATTGGATTACCGATCTTTCCGGCCACAAAACTACTATAGGATTCCAACACCATTCCCAACAAAGACATTTGATTTTTAGCAACTTCTTCAGAATAATCTTGATCATTTTCAAGATTTAATACAATGTTACACTGTAGTTTTCTTCCATTCTTTGTTGCAGAAATGTTTGGATCGAATGATGAAAATCTTGTGCTGCTTGATGTCACACCCCCAAAATCCACCATGCGGGGTATCACCGCTTGGAGGCGTGACATGACCAGGATCGAGCCACCAATCATATTGAACAACGTAATCTTAGTAAGTAAAACCAATCACAATACGATTGGTGACCATAAGACAGTAACAAGTTTTAAGTTAACAGCGGAAGCATAAGTTTATAGTTCATAAGTTTAATGTCCAAAACATAGTTTATAAAATTCAATTATGAAGTACGGGACATAACAGTCCGCATCCCACAACAACCTCCTCCTCGTGCAAGCTCCATAAGCATCTAGCGACCTGTAGGGCATGTAACAACGAGTCAACAACAAAGTTGAGTGAATTCACAGTTGGTTGTTTAGTTATAGCATTTGTTTCGTAAATCATCTGTTCGTTTTGTAAACCATGTATCGTATAAATTCGTATCGCGGTCTTTCTGACATGTTTGCGAAGATTAGTGGGGGCTTCCCATGTGTTACTAGACCACGTGTATCGACTGCTACGAAAATGTAAGAGGTGACCTAAGTCAATGTCTATCAGCATTGACCCTTTGCCCATAGTCCATTAGTACACGCCCGTCCGACTGGCACGGTGTGAGGTTTGTCAAACCTAATAGCGCTATTAACTAATGACCCGCTCGCCATAGGCCTCGGCAATTAAGTCGATAAATTCTTTTACCCGACTGCAATCAGATTTGTTACTTTCTGATTGCAGTTTTACGGAAAAATTCACTAAAAATCAATTGTAAGTCCGATCGACGAAATTCCAGTTGGAGGGTCACGGAAACAACAGTGACCATCTACAGTAAAAATTCCATGAGCTGATTTTTCTCAGGTTTCGGGTTTTGACTCTGAATACAACACACTTTTTCAGCAGAAATATTTCAGCTGGAGCTGTTGTCTAAAAAACAATTCTTTAAAAATAGTAAACGATATCGAAAAATTACAATTCCAGTGCCATTTGTTCGGTTGTTCAAAATTACACAATTTAGACTCCAGAAATTCAGTTTTTCGATTAAAAATGACCCAGTTACAGCCTGTTGAAGTTGGCTGGAAATTTCAATCAGCATGTTTATTTATAGTTTAATGTTTCTAAAATCACATTATCAAGTGTCCTAACCATGACTTATCAATAACTTAATGATTAAACACCATGCATGCATTCACCAAACCCAATCCAACCAGATTTCAACTTCATACAAACTTCTTTATGGATGATTCTATGTACGGTTCCATGTTCTTCTTTTTAGTGTTTTAGCTTTTGTGATTTATCACTATCATCCTACTACGAATCATAACAACGAACAAGATGAAACAATGGTGTGAAGGGACTTACTACTAGCACAAGGCTAGGGTGGAAATCTTAGTGCAAGGATGATGAAGAAATGATAGTGATAAAGACTTGAACAAAGCTTTCTTGAGAGCCCTTCAACTTGTAACTTCTATGAGTGATCTTCAAGACTTGAATGGACTTGGATGTGAAGAAGATGAAGATGATTTAATGGTGGTGATGGTGAAATCGGTTGGGGGGAAGCCAAAAGTGAGAGAGAGAGTAGTGAAGAGAGAGAGTGATCTTTTGGAAATGATGAAAGATCTAATGCCATGATTTTATAGGATACTTCACATATTATGGATACTTACACAAGCAAGAATCAAAGAATATCTAAACAAAATATATAGGGGGAATCATGGTGATCTTGGTGGGGTCCACCTAGGACCGAAAATCAGGTTGGAGGGGGGGGGGGGGTAAATTGTAAAATTTGATGATTAGTGGGTAAATAATTAGGAGGTTAAGGGTATTTTCTAGAATAGTGAGTGTATGCCATGTTTCTATAGTGTGTGGGGACTTTTGTGACCGTAAATAATTAAGAATGATAAAATAATATTTCTGACAAAATTTTGGTGTCCCGGGTAATGTCCGGTTGTTCGGTTACGTATCGTTCCGTTAAAGCGTTTAATTGTTCCGTAAGGCGTCTTATACATATATTTTTGTAACGAAATTAATTCCTAACACATAGGAAAATATACCGGACTATTTAGTAACGTTTCTGTGTACTACTAGTATGTTAACACGCAGATGTACGTATAACACAGTAAGCAGAGAGCAGTTATATGATTCAGCACAGTCATCAAGCACTTTAATTATCACTAATAAATTGTACGGAATACATGTAAATTGAGGGTTGTCACATTCTCCCCCTATTAAGGGAATTTCGTCCCGAAATTTAGTGCGTAGTTACTGAGGAAGCTAGTTAAGTTGCGGTGTTTACTGGTTTTCCTGGGGTGTCACATCATCCCCCCGTTGATTTGGAATTTCGTCCCGAAATTCTGCAGTAGCTTCAGCCTCAATAGTGGTTGCACTGTTTCCGAACAACTGGGGATATCTGAGTTTCATTTGGTCTTCTCGTTCCCAAGTATACTCTGGGCCACGACGAGCATTCCAACGAACTCGGACCAGAGGTATCCTGGTATGCTTGAGGAACTTAACATCTCGATCCGTAATCTCTACTGGTTCCTCGACGAATCGCAGCTGGTCGTCGATTGTGAGTTCCTTGAGAGGAACTATGAGGGTCTCATCTGACAGACACTTTTTCAGATTTGACACGTGGAATACGTTGTGAACTGCACTGAGTTCTGTTGGTAGATTCAGTTTGTAGGCCACTTTACCTATTTTCTCTATGATTTCGAACGGTCCGACATATCGTGGATTGAGTTTGCCCCTTTTGCCAAAATGGACTACACCTTTCCAAGGTGAGACTTTGAGTAGCACCCGGTCCCCAACTTGGAGCTCGAGTGGCTTTCTTCCCTTATCAGCATAGCTTTTCTGACGGTCACGTGCTGCCGCCATTCGTTGTCGTATCTGAGCAATTTTCTCGGTTGTATCTACTACAAGTTCTGGGCCAGTGATTTGGTTGTCACCAACTTCTGCCCAACAGAGAGATGATTGGCATTTGCATCCGTACAATGCCTCGAACGGAGCGGCTTGGATGCTGGTGTGGTAGCTGTTGTTATATGAAAACTCCACTAACGGGAGGTGCTTTTCCCAGCCGTTACCAAAATCGATTACACATGCCCTAAGCATGTCTTCAAGGGTCTGGATGGTGCGTTCAGATTGCCCATTCGTCTTCCTTTTGTTCTAGCCGCTGCCTCGATCCTCGTAGGGACTCAGCTCTGATGTTCTCTGCTTTCAATGCTTCCATCTGAGCATCGCGAATCTGAGCAGGAAGGTTAGATTGGATGGTAAGCTGTAGAGCACGTACACGCCTAGGTATAGTATCCTTTCGACTTAGGGCGTCGGCCACAACATTGGCTTTGCCCGGATGATACTTGATTGCGCATTTATAATCGTTCAAGAGCTCAACCCATCGGCGTTGACGCATGTTTAACTCCTTTTGCTTGAAGATATGCTCGAGACTCCTGTGATCGGTGTAAATGGTGCACTTGGTACCGTACAGGTAATGTCTCCATATCTTAAGTGCGAAGACAACTGCTCCCAGTTCCAAGTCATGTGTAGTGTAGTTCCTTTCGTGAACTTTAAGTTGGCGCGATGCGTAGGCAATGACTTTGTCACGTTGCATCAATACGCAACCAAGTCCTTGGATGGAAGCGTCGCAATAAACCACGAAATCATCTGTGCCTTCAGGCAATGAGAGGATAGGCGCGCTACAAAGTCTATCCTTTAGGTGTTGAAATGCGGACTCCTGTGCATCACCCCAACGATAGATGACACCCTTCTGAGTCAGTGAAGTGAGAGGTTGCGCAATCTTCGAGAAATCCTTGATAAACCTTCTGTAATATCCTGCCAAACCCAAGAATTGGCGGATTTCTGTTGGTGTGCGGGGTGCAGGCCAGTTCTTGATCGATTCAACCTTAGATGGATCCACATGAATCCCATCCTTGTTTACCACATGGCCTAGAAAGTGGACTTCGCGAAGCCAGAAGTCACATTTTGAAAACTTGGCATACAACTGCTCTTTTCGAAGAAGTTCCAGCATAAGTCGTAGATGCTGCTCGTGTTCCTCCTGACTCTTAGAATAGATCAGGATATCATCGATGAACACAATAACGAACTTATCCAGGTAAGGTTTGCATACTCGGTTCATGAGATCCATGAAGACCGCTGGTGCATTCGTCAGCCCGAATGGCATAACCAAAAACTCGTAATGGCCGTAACGAGTTCTGAATGCTGTTTTGAAGACGTCCTCATCTCGGACCCTCAGCTGATGGTATCCCGATCTCAAGTTGATCTTTGAGTAATAGCTCGACCCTTGCAATTGGTCGAACAAGTCGTCAATACGTGGAAGAGGATAACGATTTTTCACAGTCACCTTGTTAAGCTCGCGATAGTCAATACACATTCTGAAGGTACCATCTTTCTTCTTTACGAACAAGACTGGAGCTCCCCAGGGCGAAGAGCTAGGACGTATAAAACCCTTTTCCAAGAGTTCTTGTAATTTCGTGGACAGTTCTTCAAGTTCTGATGGAGCTAGACGATAAGGTGCTCGAGCTACTGGTGCTGCCCCAGGAGCTAGCTCGATTTGAAACTCAACTTGACGATGGGGCGGAAGACCAGGTAATTCCTCGGGAAATACCTCAGGAAAATCGGTCACAATAGGAATGTCTTCAATTCTCTTTTCTTCCGTTGATGTGTCAGTAATGAGCGCTAGAATGGCAGTGTGGCCCTTTCGTAGACATTTCTGGGCCTTAAGGAAATAGATGATGCCTTCGACAGCACCACTCTTGTTGCCACGAATCACGAGAGGTTCTTCACCAGAACGAGGAATACGGATGGTTTTCTCTTTGCAAACAATCTCCGCTTGATGATGAGATAGCCAATCCATCCCAATAACGACGTCGAAACTACCCAGTGTGATAGGAATAAGATCGATAGAGAAAGTCTGACCAGCTAAGACGAGGTTACAACCTTTAACTACGTGTGTGGCTTCGAGACCTTTACCGTTAGCTAGTTCTACCGTGTGTTTGGTGTTCAGAAGTGTTGGAGTGCGCTTAAGCATTTGGCTAACTTTTAAGGACACATAACTAGTATCGGCACCCGAATCGAATAAAACAGTAACAAAGAAATCATCCAGAAGAAACTTACCCATCACTACGTTAGGATCATTCCTTGCTTCACCCTGACCAATCACGAACACTCGACCCCTGGCACCGTTGCCATCATTGTTTCCTCCATTGTTGCCCCCATTATTGTTCCTGTTTCCCTGGTTGTTGTTGTTGTTCTGATTCTGGTTAAGCTGGGGATAGTTCTTCTTAAAGTGGCCTTCAGCGCCGCACTGAAAGCATCCCCTGTTGCCCTGTTGCTGTTGCTGATTCTGCGGTGCTTGCTGTTGTTGCTGGCGATTCTGATTTGCAGGTCGTGAGCTCCTGCAATCCTTGGCTTCATGACCCATCTTGAGACACCTCTGACAACGTCCCTTGTTGCACTGACCGCTATGGTGTCTGTTGCATTTGTTGCACTTTGGGTGGTTTCCTCGATACCCACCCTGTCCTTGATTACCGGAGGATTGCTGACCAGGACTCTGGTAGTCATCAGTCTTTCGCTGCTGAGACTGACCCGAAGCAGAACCCTTACTGGAGTTTCCATCCCATTTTCGCTTGTTGTCGGTAAGTGCATCAGAAGTAGCTGTGGCGCTGATTCGTTTGGGCAGCCTGTTTTGCTCGACCGCCTGGTTAGTGAGTCTGTCACACCCCCAAAATCCACTCACGGAGTACTACCGCTTGGAGGCGTGACATGACCAGGATCAAGCCACCAATCATATTGAACATAAGTATATAGTAAAAGTCTTTCATCAATACGATAGGTGTTTCCAAAACCAAATATAAACAAGTGTGTAGCGGAAGCATTAATGTAAAACCCAACATAAGTTTAAGTACAAAATGTCATAATGTTTATCAACACATTCACGATCCATGTCCACAACGACTGTGCCTCCCGTGCAAGCTCCAAAAGTACCTATGGTCCTGCAAGGCATGTAACAGAGAGTCAACAACTAGTTGAGCGAGTTCACAGTTAGATATTCAGTTATAGAATTCGTTTCATAAATCAGTTGTTCGTTTTGTAAACCATGTTTCTTATTAATTCCCATCGCGGTCCTCCAGACATCTGTGCGAAGGTTAATGGCCGTATCGCGGTCCTCCAGACATCTGTGCGAAGGTTAGTGGCCGTATCGCGGCCTTTTCAGGCATCTGTGCGAAGATTAGTGGGGGGCTTCCCATGTGTAGACTAGTCGTATTTGTACGTGCCCTTCTTGATCCAAGGACCGTAGCAAGTGTGAGTGTACGTAGGTTTTACGTACGTTAAGGTTGTTGTCCTACCCAAGGAGGACGAACGTAGGTATTCTACCCAAGGAGAATACGCAGGATTAATATTGGCATCCTACCCATGGAGGATGGTGGTACATATCCTACCCAAGGAGGATATGTAGGTTCCATTTTAGTTTCTTAACCCATTCCCAAACCACCGGGAATCCCATGCCTTAGAAAGAGTGTGAACTCACCTTGCTTGCTCGGTATGCTAAGTTAAGTGCTCACAGTTAATCAGTCAAGTCCTATAGTGCACGTATACTCAATCAGTTCACGTTCGTAATATTTCACATGGAACTAGTGTCACAGTAATATCACAAAGTGTTTGACAGTTCATATCATGCAACACATAACAGGCAGTCACATTCATAATATTCATGTAACAGAGTTGGCATCTAGCAAATTAACTGAGTGAATAAAGTTAACGGAGTTCAATGGAATAACAGAATTAATCCACTTAATTTGGAATAATAAATAATCAGAGTAAGTCACTTATCCCAGTTAATCAACTTAACAGAATTGGTCCACTAACAGAGTTATTCAAACAATAAAGTTATCAACTTACATATTTAACATAGTTAAATAAACTAACTGAGTTATTCAAGTGATTAGTTTAATTGAATAACATATTTAATAACAATAATTATTAACAGTACACATGTTGCCAAACACACAAAAGTGCCGAAATCACCCTAAGGCCGAAAACACTTCTGGCCGAAAACACACATGTGGCCGAAAACACCCTTAGGCCGAAATCCCTTATGTTTCCGAAAACCCCCATTAGCCGAAATCACCTATGGCCGAAAACCAAATAGTGCCGAAAACCCTTACTGGGCCGAAAACCCTTTGGGCTGAACTGTTTGGGCCGAAATCACTTCATGTGATTTCGTCCACCTTCCTTTGTGGGGGTGTTTTCGTGACTATTCATCATCTTCACCAAACTCACTGTAACTTAACCCAGCAACTAAATCTCATTACAGTTTACTTGTTTAATCATCTACAAGTCTTTTAAATCAATCATTGCTATGTAATGTATAATTTGCCAACATCATATGATACCAGGACCCCGATTTAATCAGTTTATCATTCATTAACATATACTCACTGTTAATCAAAACTTCAAATATACATACTGTTCATGGATAATAATTATCTAGCAAGCACACTATGATAAATCACATATTCACATATATTCATACATCATGATTAAACATCCAATAATCATACGATAAGCATCTTAAACAACTGAACATGAAGATCACTAACCAAGGATTTTAAACAGAGGTTTTGCTTCAAGATGAGTTCTCTTTGTGGGTTTTCAGAGATAGAGAGAGAAGCAATGTGATATGATCAGTTTTGATAAGTGTGAAACTTCCCAGAGAAGTTTGTTTATAAAAAGATTATTTATATAAAATATCTAAATACTGGGCCAAGGCCCATCTTCTGATTTCGCCAAACATTCTGGACGAAAACACTAAAGTGTTTTCATCACTTGTGTGATTTCATGAGTGCTTGTTCTCAGTAAGTTCCATCTTTTAATTAACATGTAATTAATACAAACCTTAATAACACACACTCACATATAATAAATATCATGGATTTCCAAGTACAAAATATTAATCGAAATACGATATAACGTATTACAATTGTAAGCGTTGCGAAACAACGAGTTGTATTAACAAACAACTAAATAAAAAAAATTAGCGTGCACTAAATGCGAAGATAGAATCTTGGAAACTCGAGTTGTCACATTATCCCCAACTTGAAAGAAATTTCGTCCCGAAATTTAGCATGCGGTTACTGAGGAAGCTAGGTAAGTTATCGTTTATTGGTTCTCCTGGGGTGTCACATCATTCCCCCGTTGGTTTGGAATTTCTTCCCGAAATTCTGTAGTAGCTTCAGCCTCAGTAGTAGTTGCATTGTTTTCGAACAACTGGGGATATTTGAGTTCCATTTGGTCTTCGCGTTCCCAGGTAAACTCTGGGCCACGACGGGAGTTCCAACGAACTCGAACAAGAGGTATTCTGGTGTTCTTGAGGACCTTAACATCCCGGTCCGTGATTTCAACTGGTTCCTCGACGAAATGCAATTGTTCGTCGATAGTGAGCTCCTTCAAAGGAACTATGAAGGTCTCATCTGACTGAAACTTCTTCAGATTTGACACGTGAAAGACGTTGTGAACTGCACTGAGTTCAGCTGGTAAGTTCAGTCTGTAGGCCACTTTGCCTATCTTCTCTATGACTTCAAATGGTCCAACGTATCGTGGATTGAGTTTGCCTCGTTTGCCAAAACGAACAACACCCTTCCAAGGTGAAACTTTGAGTAGTGCTCGATCCCCAACTTGGAATTCGAGTATTTTCCTGTCTTTATCAGCGTATACTTTCTGACGGTCACGTGCTGCCGCCATGCGTTGTCGTATTTGAGCAATCTTTTCAGTAGTATCAACTACCATTTCCGGACCTGTGATCTGACTGTCACCCACCTCTGCCCAACAAAGAGGTGATCGGCATTTACGCCCGTACAATGCCTCAAATGGAGCAGCTTTAATGCTGGTGTGGTAACTGTTGTTGTATGAAAATTCCACAAGTGGCAGATGTTTTTCCCAGCCTTTGCCAAAGTCAATTACGCACGCCCGATGCATGTCTTCTAGAGTTTGAATAGTTCGCTCAGACTGCCCGTCTGTCTGAGGATGATAAGCTGTGCTCATGTCTAAACGAGAGCCAAAAGATTTGTGCATTGCTTGCCACAGTTCTGAAGTAAAACGTGCATCACGATCAAAGATAATAGAGGTGGGCACCCCGTGCCTCGAGACAACTTCCTTAAGGTATATGTCTGCTAGAGTGGAGAACTTATCCGTTTCCTTGATAGCCAAGAAGTGAGCAGACTTTGTGAGTCGATCCACGATCACCCAAATAGTATCATTTCCGCGCTGAGATCTAGGTAGGCCGGTAACAAAATCCATGGAAATTTGCTCCCATTTCCATTGTGGTATCTCAGGTTGTTGGAGTGGGCCTGATGGTTTCTGATATTCCGCTTTGACTCTCGCACAAGTCAAACACTTGCTAACGTAAGTTGCTATGTGGGCCTTCATACTAGGCCACCAATATGTAGTTCTGAGGTCGTGGTACATCTTATCCGAACCAGGATGTACTGAGTAGCGAGACTTATGAGCTTCATTCATTACAAGCTCGCGTAAATTACCATAGAGTGGGACCCAGATGCGTCCTGTTACATAGTAGGCGCCGTCTGCCTTTTGTTCTAACCGTTGCCTTGAACCGCGTAGAGCTTCAGCCCTGACGTTTTCTGGTTTCAATGCTTCTACCTGAACATCTCGTATCTGTGAAGGAAGACTAGACTGAATAGTGAGTTGCAACGCTCGTACACGCCTAGGTGTAGTATCCTTTCGACTGAGGGCGTCGGCCACCACATTGGCCTTGCCTGGATGGTACTTTATAGCACATTCGTAATCATTCAGCAACTCGACCCATCGACGTTGTCGCATGTTCAATTCTTTCTGCTTGAAAATATGCTCAAGACTCCTGTGATCGGTGTAGATAGTGCACTTGGTGCCATACAGATAATGTCTCCATATCTTGAGTGCAAAGACAACAGCTCCAAGCTCTAAATCGTGCGTAGTGTAATTCCGTTCGTGAATCTTAAGTTGGCGCGAAGCATAAGCAATAACTTTATCCCGCTGCATCAACACACATCCAAGACCTTGGATAGATGCATCACAGTAGACTACAAAATCGTCCGTGCCTTCAGGCAATGAGAGGATAGGTGCGCTACAAAGTCTATCCTTTAAGTGCTGAAACGCTGTATCCTGTGTATCACTCCAACGGTAAGCAATACCTTTCTGTGTCAGTAATGTAAGCGGCTGTGCAATCTTTGAGAAGTCTTTGATAAACCGTCTGTAATAACCCGCCAAACCCAAGAATTGGCGTATTTCTGTTGGTGTACTAGGTGCAGGCCAGTTCTTGATCGAATCTACTTTGGATGGATCGACATGAATCCCGTCCTTGTTTACCACGTGGCCTAGAAAGTGGACTTCACGAAGCCAGAAGTCGCATTTTGAAAACTTAGCGTACAGCTGTTCCGTTCGAAGGAGTTCCAAAATAAGTCGTAAATGCTGCTCATGCTCCTCCCGATTCTTCGAATAAATCAGGATGTCATCAATGAAAACAATAACAAACTTGTCAAGATAAGGTTTGCACACCCTGTTCATAAGATCCATGAAAACCGCAGGCGCGTTCGTTAGCCCGAATGGCATGACTAAAAACTCGTAATGACCGTAGCGAGTTCTGAATGCCGTTTTGGAGACGTCCTCATCCCGGACTCTCAGTTGATGGTAACCTGACCTTAGATCAATCTTTGAGTAATAGCTCGACCCTTGCAACTGGTCGAATAAGTCGTCGATACGTGGGAGTGGATAGCGATTCTTCACAGTCACCTTGTTCAGTTCGCGGTAATCTATGCACATACGAAAGGTACCGTCTTTCTTCTTTACAAATAATACTGGAGCTCCCCAGGGCGAAGAGCTAGGATGTATGAAACCCTTCTCCAAGAGTTCTTGTAATTGCTTAGACAGTTCTTCCAGTTCAGTTGGAGCTAAGCGGTATGGCGCTCGAGCTATAGGTGCTGCTCCTGGAGCTAGCTCGATCTGAAATTCGACCTGGCGATGAGGCGGTAGCCCAGGTAACTCTTCAGGAAACACTTGAGGAAAGTCACGTACTACAGGAATATCCCCAATCTTTTTCTCTGTCATCGATGTATCAGTAACGAGTGCTAAAATAGCTATGTGGCTCTTCCGCAGACACTTCTGAGCCTTCAAGAAAGAAATGATGCCACTCACGACACCACTCTTGTCGCCTTGAACTTCGAGAGGTTCTCTACCAGAACGAGGAATGCAAATGATCTTCTCCTTGCATAGGATCTCTGCTTGTTGTTGCTGATTCTTAAAGATCTTGTATCTGTTGTTGTTGGTTCTGGCTTGCAGGACGTGAGTTTCTACCATCTTTGGCTCCATGACCGAGCTTGTCGCATCATTGACAATGATTTCGGTTGCACTGCCCGCTGTGGTGCAAGTTACATCGTTTGCACTTAGGGTGGTTTCCCTTGTATCCACCCTGCCATTGACTGCTAAAAGGTTGCTGACCAGGACTTTGGTTGTCATCGATCTTTCACTGCTGTGCCTGGGACGGAATCGTAGTCGAACCCTTGCCAGAGGTTCCATCCCACTTTCATTCGTTGTCACTGAGGATAGCAAAAGTAGTTGAAGTAGTAGTGGTAGTAGTAGCGCTGATACATTGAGGCAGCTTGTTCTGTTCCACTGCCTGGTCTATGAGACGATGAGCAAGATAAGTAACATCTTGAATAGTAGCAAGATTAGCCGTCATCACATAGTTTTGAATTCCTGGTACTAAGCCTTTGAGGTACAGCTCAAAGCTCTTTATGGGAGGATCCACCATAGTTGGGCACAAAATTGCTAGTTTGTTGGATCGTTATCGTGTACGCTTCTATCTCTGACCCCGTCATCTTCATGTTAAAGGAATCCACTTCCAACTTGTGGATGGCATCATAACTACTGTATTCACGTTTGATTGGTTCCTTAAAATCATTCCATGGGGTAGCATTAGCAGCCGCCAGCCCCAGCATCGTAACTTGCGCTTTCCACCAAGTTTGCGCAGTGCCTTCGAGAATATCAGTGGCATATTTCACCTTACGAGCCTCAGGTCATTCGCACACTCGAAGACCAATTCGAGTTCCTCGAACTAATGGAGGAGTCCAACAGCTCCTTCAGTGTCGCTGAAAGTTGTAGGACGACAGTCCATAAAAGTCTCGTATGTGCATACAGGTGGCTGTGTGTGTTGACTTGTCGTGTGCGTTAGAGTAATCAAAATTAAGCACAAGTGTTGAGTTACGAGAGTAGGATCTAAAGATCCTAGAGTGAGTAGTGATGGCAGGTTACACCTCCTACCTGGGCAGCTGCGAGTGCTGCAGTCACTTGTTCAGTGATCGAAGCCGCCAACTGGGCTTGAGTTAGGTTAACGTGTCCACTCATGATCTTGACATCAAGGAGAACATGTGGATGAGAGGTTCGCGAATAGTGCGATAACAGTAGAGAGTAAGCACACAAGTGTTCTCATGCAATAGTGTCAAGTTAACCTAAGCATACCCGGAGCAAAGTTCTATGCAATTCTAGCAAGTAGGCAATAAGACATATACCATATTACCTAGGATGTTGAGTCTTGCACGTGGAGCGAGGCGTCGTTGTGGATCGTTGAACACTGTTTTGGTTATAGTCTGGTTTTAATAAAAACGTTTTCCCCTTATTAAAACCGAGTTCTCTATAACCAATGGCTCTGATACCAATCTGTCACACCCCCAAAATCCACTCACGGAGTACTACCGCTTGGAGGCGTGACATGACCAGGATCAAGCCACCAATCATATTGAACATAAGTATATAGTAAAAGTCTTTCATCAATACGATAGGTGTTTCCAAAACCAAATATAAACAAGTGTGTAGCGGAAGCATTAATGTAAAACCCAACATAAGTTTAAGTACAAAATGTCATAATGTTTATCAACACATTCACGATCCATGTCCACAACGACTGTGCCTCCCGTGCAAGCTCCAAAAGTACCTATGGTCCTGCAAGGCATGTAACAGAGAGTCAACAACTAGTTGAGCGAGTTCACAGTTAGATATTCAGTTATAGAATTCGTTTCATAAATCAGTTGTTCGTTTTGTAAACCATGTTTCTTATTAATTCCCATCGCGGTCCTCCAGACATCTGTGCGAAGGTTAATGGCCGTATCGCGGTCCTCCAGACATCTGTGCGAAGGTTAGTGGCCGTATCGCGGCCTTTTCAGGCATCTGTGCGAAGATTAGTGGGGGGCTTCCCATGTGTAGACTAGTCGTATTTGTACGTGCCCTTCTTGATCCAAGGACCGTAGCAAGTGTGAGTGTACGTAGGTTTTACGTACGTTAAGGTTGTTGTCCTACCCAAGGAGGACGAACGTAGGTATTCTACCCAAGGAGAATACGCAGGATTAATATTGGCATCCTACCCATGGAGGATGGTGGTACATATCCTACCCAAGGAGGATATGTAGGTTCCATTTTAGTTTCTTAACCCATTCCCAAACCACCGGGAATCCCATGCCTTAGAAAGAGTGTGAACTCACCTTGCTTGCTCGGTATGCTAAGTTAAGTGCTCACAGTTAATCAGTCAAGTCCTATAGTGCACGTATACTCAATCAGTTCACGTTCGTAATATTTCACATGGAACTAGTGTCACAGTAATATCACAAAGTGTTTGACAGTTCATATCATGCAACACATAACAGGCAGTCACATTCATAATATTCATGTAACAGAGTTGGCATCTAGCAAATTAACTGAGTGAATAAAGTTAACGGAGTTCAATGGAATAACAGAATTAATCCACTTAATTTGGAATAATAAATAATCAGAGTAAGTCACTTATCCCAGTTAATCAACTTAACAGAATTGGTCCACTAACAGAGTTATTCAAACAATAAAGTTATCAACTTACATATTTAACATAGTTAAATAAACTAACTGAGTTATTCAAGTGATTAGTTTAATTGAATAACATATTTAATAACAATAATTATTAACAGTACACATGTTGCCAAACACACAAAAGTGCCGAAATCACCCTAAGGCCGAAAACACTTCTGGCCGAAAACACACATGTGGCCGAAAACACCCTTAGGCCGAAATCCCTTATGTTTCCGAAAACCCCCATTAGCCGAAATCACCTATGGCCGAAAACCAAATAGTGCCGAAAACCCTTACTGGGCCGAAAACCCTTTGGGCTGAACTGTTTGGGCCGAAATCACTTCATGTGATTTCGTCCACCTTCCTTTGTGGGGGTGTTTTCGTGACTATTCATCATCTTCACCAAACTCACTGTAACTTAACCCAGCAACTAAATCTCATTACAGTTTACTTGTTTAATCATCTACAAGTCTTTTAAATCAATCATTGCTATGTAATGTATAATTTGCCAACATCATATGATACCAGGACCCCGATTTAATCAGTTTATCATTCATTAACATATACTCACTGTTAATCAAAACTTCAAATATACATACTGTTCATGGATAATAATTATCTAGCAAGCACACTATGATAAATCACATATTCACATATATTCATACATCATGATTAAACATCCAATAATCATACGATAAGCATCTTAAACAACTGAACATGAAGATCACTAACCAAGGATTTTAAACAGAGGTTTTGCTTCAAGATGAGTTCTCTTTGTGGGTTTTCAGAGATAGAGAGAGAAGCAATGTGATATGATCAGTTTTGATAAGTGTGAAACTTCCCAGAGAAGTTTGTTTATAAAAAGATTATTTATATAAAATATCTAAATACTGGGCCAAGGCCCATCTTCTGATTTCGCCAAACATTCTGGACGAAAACACTAAAGTGTTTTCATCACTTGTGTGATTTCATGAGTGCTTGTTCTCAGTAAGTTCCATCTTTTAATTAACATGTAATTAATACAAACCTTAATAACACACACTCACATATAATAAATATCATGGATTTCCAAGTACAAAATATTAATCGAAATACGATATAACGTATTACAATTGTAAGCGTTGCGAAACAACGAGTCGTATTAACAAACAACTAAATAAAAAAAAATTAGCGTGCACTAAATGCGAAGATAGAATCTTGGAAACTCGAGTTGTCACAGAGTCGATGGGCCAACTTGATGATTTGCTGTATGGTACCCAGGTTGGCTGAAGTCACGTGACTTTGAATCTCTGGTACAAGGCCCTTGAGATACAGCTCAATTCGTTTGATGGGAGGGTCCACCATAGTTGGACACAGGATGGCCAGCTCGTTTGACCTCTTAGTGTACGCCTCAATCTCAGACCCCGTCATCTTCAGATTGAAAAATTCCACTTCTAGCTTGTGGATGTCATCCCGACTACAGTATTCTTCTTTGATCAGTTCCTTGAAACCATTCCAGGGTGTGGCATTAGCAACTGCCAGTCCTAGTAGTTGAACCTGTGCCTTCCACCAGGTTAACGCAGCTCCTTCAAGTGTTCCGGTAGCATATTTCACCCTACGGTCTTCGGGGCATTCGCACATCTCGAAAACTGACTCAAGCTTTTCAAACCAGTGAAGAAGGCCTACTGCTCCTTCTGTGCCACTGAAAGTAGTAGGTCGGCAGTGCATGAACGTTTTGAACGTGCACACAGGAGTTTGAGCATGTTGACCTGTGATGCAAGATTAAAAGACAAGATTAAGCACGAGGGTTGGTTTGCGAATGTAGGATCTAAACGTCCTAAGGTGAGTTGGTATGGCAGGTTATACCTCCTGCAGGGTTAGCTGCGAGTGCCTCAGCGACTTGTTCGTTGATCAAAGCCGTCAACTGGGCTTAAGTGAGGTTGATACGTCCTCCGCGTCCGCTCATGATCTTCATAATGAAGCAACGTAGGTGAGAAAAGTGTCGCGAAAGTGCGTAAGTGTGGGACGATAGTAGAGAGTAAGCACACAGGGTTCAAATAGCAATTATCACGTTAACTAATGCACAGTGTGAATTATCTAACCGACAATATAACATAATTCATACCACTTATGGTGTCGAGTCTTGCACGTGGAGCGAAGCGTCGTTGTGGATCGTTGAACACTGTACAGGTTATAGTCTGGTTTTATCAAAAAGCTTTTCCCTTTTTAAAACCAAGTTCACTATAACCAATGGCTCTGATACCAATCTGTCACACCCCCAAAATCCACCATGCGGGGTATCACCGCTTGGAGGCGTGACATGACCAGGATCGAGCCACCAATCATATTGAACAACGTAATCTTAGTAAGTAAAACCAATCACAATACGATTGGTGACCATAAGACAGTAACCAGTTTTAAGTTAACAGCGGAAGCATAAGTTTATAGTTCATAAGTTTAATGTCCAAAACATAGTATATAAAATTCAATTATGAAGTACGGGACATAACAATCCGCATCCCACAACAACCTCCTCCTCGTGCAAGCTCTATAAGCATCTAGCGACCTGTAAGGCATGTAACAACGAGTCAACAACAAAGTTGAGTGAATTCACAGTTGGTTGTTTAGTTATAGCATTTGTTCCGTAAATCATCTGTTCGTTTTGTAAACCATGTATCGTATAAATTCGTATCGCGGTCTTTCTGACATGTTTGCGAAGATTAGTGGGGGCTTCCCATGTGTTACTAGACCACGCGTATCGACTGCTACGAAAATGTAAGAGGTGCCCTAAGTCAATGTCTATCAGCATTGACCCTTTGCCCATAGTCCATTAGTACACGCCCGTCCGACTGGCACGGTGTGAGGTTTGTTAAACCTAATAGCGCTATTAACTAATGACCCGCTCGCCATAGGCCTCGGCGATTAAGTCGATAAATGAGGGACTTCATTTGATAGAGTTGATGGTCTTATGGTCGTGTACATAGGCTTTACGTACGTGCCCTTCAATCCGAGGATAGTAGTAAGTAGTTTAATAGTAATGATAGTTCGAGTAGCCATTCAATCCCATTCCCAACCCACCGGGAATCCCATGCCTTAGAAAGAGTGTGAACTCACCTTGGTTGCTCGGTTTGACTCTCAAATATAGCTAATAGTCGAGGTCGGTCAATCACGTCCTAGTATGATTACCACTTAGTTTATTAGTGATTTCAAATAGAACACAAAGTTCCTACATGTATCTATCACGTAACATGCATCATTTTAACGGTTCATGCCCCTATAACCTTCCCATCTTTTCCCCACTCATAGACAAACATACAACATTGCACATAACACTTTTATTGACATATAACATGTTATATCTCGGATAACCTACTCGATATTTAGACACGCAAATCACTACTTATGTCGTTTCAGCTTTATTAATCAAAACTGGACTGTTTTCGAGCATTTTAATAAAATAGTTAACCTTCTCCAAAATTCCCAAATTTTTACAGAATGTCATAAAAGTTCCAAATTTTATCGTGTAAAAATATCAGGGCCCAGTTCGTTACCAATATTATATAAAAATTCTTTTACCCGACTGCAATCAGATTTGTTACTTTCTGATTGCAGTTTTACGGAAAAATTCACTAAAAATCAATTGTAAGTCCGATCGATGAAATTCCAGTTGGAGGGTCACGGAAACAACAGTGAACATCTACAGTAAAAATTCCATGAGCTGATTTTACTCAGGTTTCGGGTTTTGACTCTGAATACAACACACTTTTTCAGCAGAAATATTTCAGCTGGAGCTGCTATCTAAAAACAATTCTTTAAAAATAGCAAACGATATCAAAAAATTACGATTCTAGTGCCATTTGTTCGGTTGTTCAAAATTACACAATTTAGACTCCATAAATTCAGTTTTTCGATTAAAAATGACTCAGTTACAGCCTGTTGAAGTTGGCTGGAAAATTCAATCAGCATGTTTATTTATAGTTTAATGTTTCTAAAATCACATTACCAAGTGTCCTAACCATGACTTATCAATAACTTAATGATTAAACACCATGCATGCATTCACCAAACCCAATCCAACCAGATTTCAACTTCATACAAACTTCTTTATGGATGATTCTATGTACGGTTCCATGTTCATATTTTTAGTGTTTTAGCTTTTGTGATTTATCACTATCATCCTACTACGAATCATAACAACGAACAAGATGAAACAATGGTGTGAAGGGACTTACTACTAGCACAAGGCAAGGGTGGAAATCTTAGTGCAAGGATGATGAAGAAATGATAGTGATAAAGACTTGAACAAAGCTTTCTTGAGAGCCCTTCAACTTGTAACTTCTATGAGTGATCTTCAAGACTTGAATGGACTTGGATGTGAAGAAGATGAAGATGATTTATGGTGGTGATGGTGAAATCGGTTGGGGGGGAAGCCGAAAGTGAGAGAGAGAGTAGTGAAGAGAGAGAGTGATCTTTTGGAAATGATGAAAGATCTAATGCCATGATTTTATAGGATACTTCACATATTATGGATACTTACACACGCAAGAATCAAAGAATATCTAAACAAAATATATAGGGGGAATCATGGTGATCTTGGTGGGGTCCACCTAGGACCGAAAATCAGGTTGGGGGGGGGGGGGGTAAATTGTAAAATTTGATGATTAGTGGGTAAATAATTAGGAGGTTAAGGGTATTTTCTAGAATAGTGAGTGTATGCCATGTTTCTATGGTGTGTGGGGACTTTTGTGACCGTAAATCATTAAGAATGATAAAATAATATTTCTGACAAAATTTTGGTGTCCCGGGTAATGTCCGGTTGTTCGGTTACGTATCGTTCCGTTAAAGTGTTTAATTGTTCCGTAAGGCGTCTTATACATATATTTTTGTAACGAAATTAATTCCTAACACATAGGAAAATATACCGGACTATTTAGTAACTTTTCTGTGTACTACTAGTATGTTAACACGCAGATGTACGTATAACACAATAATCAGAGAGCAGTTAAATGATTCAGCACAGTCATCAAGCACTTTAATTATCACTAATAAATTGTACGGAATACATGTAAATTGAGGGTTGTCACACTTGATCCCTGGGATGATTTCTTTTCAGAAGAATCTTTCGCACTGTAAGCAGTTTCGACTTTTGGAGAAAAATTTGACTTTTCGTTGACACCACCTTTGTAATACAGGTTGATATCTTGTTCTCCATCGTAGTTCTTCATCCTGGCAATCTTTCTTTGGTCCATCTCTTGAGCTTCCAGGTGTTTGATGAAATCTCCCAGTGTCATATTTTTATAATCTTTTCTGTTGGATCTCAGCATCATCAGAAACGTTCCCCAAGTTTCATATGGTAGCGCATCTGCAAGTTTTTCAATCAATTCATCAGTATCTTTCTTAATTCCAAGTTTTGTCATATTTCTCACCAAGTTACAATATCTATCAATTATTTGCTTGGTGTTTTCAGATTTCAAACCACGGAATAAGTCAAATTCTTTCTTCATGAGAGACATTTTGTTTTTGAGCATATCATCACTTCCAACAAATTTTGCTTCCAATTCTGTCCAGATTGAATAAGCAGTTCCATCATGTTGAAACAGTATTAAGATATCTTCTTTTATCGCTTGCTGAAGCAGATTCACCATCAATTTCTCATCTCGATATTTCTTTTTATCTTCCGTACTCATTTCTCGAATTGTTAACTGCACATTATTTGTTGTGGGTCTAACATATGGTTCTTCAGTGTGTTCCCATGCATCCAAATGATAAGCTTCAACCCAATTCCCAAACCGTTCGGACCATCCATTGTAATCATCAATATCCATGAGTTTAGGCGGTTTATGAGATGTCCCGGTTTCGTTCTCAAGCAAAGCATTCTGCGTGATTGTGATCGGACTAGCAAATGCGTTATAAAATTCGTTGTCCATAGTTCAAAGTTCACAAGTTCACAAATTTCCAATAATCCGGTTCACCTCGTGAAATATTCAAATAGACTGATGACTAAAAATTAATATATCTTCTGTTGGGCTTCACTTTCAAACTTGATATTATATTGTGATTGGGCCTTTTGATTTGTATGATGTTGACACTTGGGCCTAATACTGATTTACTCTGATTAACCCTCAATTAACAATAGCAAACAATTTCTTTTTCAAGGCAAAACAATTCAAATGCAAAAACTGAGTAGTGGCCGACAATTATCAATGAACAAATGAATATGATTGGACCTCCTTAACACTCACTAGGCTGACATCACGTTTATTTTATTTGATTAAGACACACATGCAATGATTTTACTTTGACCTCTTCACTACTCGATGACAATCACATGAATCTGATTAACTCTTGTTGACACAAATTCACATGCACAACTTTAATGAACCGACAATTTCTTTGACCACACTTTAACTTTGAATCACATGCAAGACTTATACACCTTTACCAACTTTCACATGCAATTCTGATTAACCGACAACAAACAAAGGTTTTTTTTAAT
Source organism: Helianthus tuberosus (assembly GCA_030545235.1). Classification (NCBI taxonomy): domain Eukaryota; kingdom Viridiplantae; phylum Streptophyta; class Magnoliopsida; order Asterales; family Asteraceae; genus Helianthus; species Helianthus tuberosus. The sequence continues at coordinate 107,409,799 of CM060383.1, forward strand.
TCTGCATGGCCGACAACTCATTTAATGATCACATGCAATCTGAAATAATTCTGATCACCTAAACACTTTGGAGCTGAATCCCTAAGTGTCAATATGAGCGAAACCTAAGTGTCACTAGAGCGAGACCCTAGTTGTCACAAAAGCGGAACCTTAATCTGTTCACTGGAGCGAAACCTCTAATTGTCACTATGAGCGAAAACACTAAAGTGTCACAAAAGCGAAATCAAATTGTACAGATAAGCGAAATCAGGTCAAACTAGCTGCTGATATCATCATTTTCACGAGTCTATATGAGCGAAACCTCGAAACACCTAAGATCTAAGTCGATTTTAGTTTTGAAACTTTCAAGGGTTTATTAATACATGATTCCGAGTGCTGTGTGTGAATTTGAGTCGTTTTTACCGTGAAAAATTTTAAAATTTTGAAGAAAGTGTAGAAAAACAGAATAAATGCAGCTGAAATGGCAAGAACTCTTCCTCCTGAGCTCTGATACCACTTGTAGGATCGTATTCGACCCTGTTTGAGTCGATCAGAAGAATTCCTATCCAAAACAAGAGGCGGAAACTAATGATTTGGTTCTATTTCAGCCGGATTCACTATTAATTGCTGTTGTATTGATCACGAATGCGATTACAGACTCTAACAGCACTTCGACAGCACTTCGTGGCTTGCCGGAAGAGAACACCTAGAACTATGTTATGATTTCGCTCAAATGACCTATATATAGGTGAGCATATTTCGCTTATATGTACATGACACAAAAGCGAAACCTCACACTTGCCACAAAAGCGAAATCACTAACTTGACACATGAACGAAATCATCTCTAATACATGTAATTTTAAGTGCACATGCATGCATTCTAACATTCTAATTTTGTCTCATATGTAATGATGCAATGATGACATCACTATCATCAAAGATGGTGACATCATCCTCTTTCATATCCGCAACGAGACTGAGACTCGACATAAGACGACAGATGAATGCACCAACATATTCAATAGGAACATTAAAGTCAGTTTTGATGCACTTGAAACACCTACATTCACACAAAAACAAACCATCAAAATTGTTTAAACAACACAAATCACTTAAACCTAATACTCCAAAGCACGAAATAAGAACCAATTTCATCACATCTTTATTCAAGCCTGTCAATTGCATACACCAAAAGACCATGTTATGTATTCGTATAAAGCTTAAGAAAAAAAAAACATATATTCATTTGTGTACTTCTTAGAATGATGGATAGCCAACATCTTAGGTATCCTTGAAACCTGTTCTTCTTGATTGATATCCTTGCACTCTTCTTGAAACTCCTCCAAGCTGTAAATATATGATACACTATAAGATGTCTTACAGTTGTTTTCAACTCACTATGTAATAATACTTGGTGCAAAAAAGTTGCAGTAAAACTGTAAAAGCAACATTTCCAGCATCAAGAAAGTGCATCAGCATGAAAAGCTCGTCCAAACTGTTTTGAAAAGCATTTACAATTCTCAAAAAAAAAAAACAAAACAAAACAAAACAAAACCAAAAAAAAAAAAAAACAAAACCAAAACCGGAACATCAATATAAAATATAAATTTTTATCCAACAATGGCTTATCAAAACTACAAAAAAGGTACCGTAAGATCATGTTACCTCCGTTTCCCAATCGCTGATCGTCTTCACTGAAATTCCGGCTGTAATCTCTGGTTTCAATAGATCCATTAGATTGATAACTAACAATCATCAAACAAAAAATTAGGGCAGAAATAATCAAACCAAAAAAGGTAGAATCACACCCTATTGTTGATTTGGGTTTTGTTGGGGAGAGACGGGTTTAGAAAATTCGAGAGGATGAAGTGCTAACGGAGAGGGGACCTGTTGCAGAACATCATCAACCCCAATTTGAAACCCTAATTTGCAATTTAAGTAGGTATTCACAGAAGTGAGTGTCAATTCAACTGTGTGGCGAGCATGATGAACTCCATGGCTGCAAAATCACGGTTGCTTCAATGGTAGAAACTACCAATTTCTATCACAAAGCCCTCCGAATTTTACCCCGCCAAGAGGATGATTCTTCAGAGTATGAAAAGGGAAGGGAGTTTTATTGGGATAAATTTAAGGGAGCGGTTGAGGAGCGTGTAGGAGAAGGAAGAACAGAAAAACGCGATGAGAGAACCGCTCAGCCGCTCAACTAGGAATGGCAATGGGCCGGGTTTGGGCCGGGTATTGGTAATACCAAGCTCGTACCCGTTTGTAATTCTTTGTCCCATACCCGGCCCGTTACCCGTCGGGTATTTTTCGGGTAATTACCCATTGGGTATACCCGCGAGTATCGGGTATACCCATTATTAATTTGTTAAAAATACAATTGAGACTCTAATGTGCTTTTTTTTACTCTAATGTTTATATGATTTACTATTTTTATAAATACAATAAAGGAAAATATGACCAATAACATATATACATATCATATTTAAATGCATATTAGAAACATATATCTACAAAATTAACTAATTAAGGTACTATTACTTTTGAACATATAATTTCAGATTTTGTATTTTGCATTTAATCAAATAAGTAGCATTAATCAGGACCCAATCTCCCTAACAACTTGAAACGTATTTAGAAAATCTCAAATCTAATACGCATCTTTAATCTGCATAGAAACAACATAACTAAACATAAAATCTTGTATGTATATGTTAAACTCTTGAAAACAAACAAAAGAGCAAAATCTATGAATAATGAATAATTATGTATAATAAAGTTTATATAAATAGAAACTAAATTTAACTTAATATACTTTTCGGGTATAACTCGGGTAAACGGGTCGGGTATCGGGCGGGTATCCCTAAATCCCATACCCGTACCCGACTTTTTTATATTTTTTAATCCCATACCCGTCGGGCTTCGGGTATACCCGGCCCATATGTTTCGGGTTTCGGGTATACCCGTCGGGCTTGGGCTTTTTTGCCATGCCTACGCTCAACTGCCAAATTTTGAGAATTAATACGGCTGAGATTTAATCTCACAAATATCTGCTCAAAATGGACGTCCAGTATCATCTCAAAATCAGTTTTTTCAGCAGTTACATAGCGGTGAACAATTTATTAATAATAAGTCAACACATTTAAAAAAACCTTAGATGTATAAAAAAGTTGGTTATTTATAAAAACTATTTGGGTTTTTTAAAAAAAATGCTTAGTCTTCCACAAATACCAACTTTGTCAAGGCATGAGTTCTTCATCTTTGGTTTAATCTAAAAAAATTGTCGAGGGCTTGACGGTCGATGTAGTTGTGTCATTGATCGTCGCTCTTTTGTTTTTAACTTGGACCCATCTTGAATGGTTGATGAACGGCACAACCGTATCGTCGACCGCAAATCCTTGTTTATTATAATTCTTTAGTTTAAAGATGGGCGATCAATTTTGGCATCGTGAGTCCTGTTGGATGTTTTGATCACTTTGGTTTGTCAAATTTCCAGGGTATTAAATTTTGTACATACGAGTATCTTTATGTGCATGTAATGCATATTGTTGTTTTTAATTATCATAATAACTAGATGTAAGATCCGCTGCGTTGCGGCTAGGGTCTTACATATTACGACACAATGAATCTACTTTATACGGCTAGGCCCTTACAATTTACGGCGCAATGAATCTATTTTATACTTTTCTATCGACCCGCTCGTTGCGTTTTAAAACCACAAACCTAAGGATTAACTACACACATTTGTATCAAGTTAGATATCCAAACGATCACATTGTGTTTCCAAATGTCTTGTCGAAGGAAATACAAATACTTGATGTTGATTAGGGATGAGCACGATACATGTTCAGCATTGAACCGGTACCGGTACCCAAAGTATCGGTACCGAAAAACGGGAAAAGTGGGTACCGGTACCGAATATACCGGTTCGGTACCAGTACCGGTATTTTACCTGTAAATACCGGTACCGTTCCGATACTGGTACCAAAAAGCGGGGATAATGGGTACCCACACAATTAAAGAGAGTTGGCCCAAAACAATAACCCACACCACCTAGTTGTTTTGTAAAAAAAACAATGTCCAAGAATATATGCTTAGACTCCTTAGAGTACAAATTCTAATGCACCATAATGTAAAAAATTAAAAATTAACAAGGCTTAAATACCCACAAAATGAAAATAACTTCCAAAGCCAAATGTACAAACATACCATGCACATTAAAACAATATTGCATGAGGTACAAACAACAATAGCAAAAGTCTATTGCAAATTGATAGTATATAAATAACTATTTTTACATGGGCATGGATGCACCAATACAGACATTTGTTTTATGCCTGGCTCTTGTTTTTAAATATTGAATAACCCCGGTTGAGGTTTCTGTAAAAAAGACCAAAAGTGTGAGAAGGGTAAGAAAGAATCTCAGTCATTAGATCTTTTGATCTAATGGTTGAGATCAATAGGGACCAAATTGTAAAATGTTTTTATTATTTTGGACTGATTTGAAATATGTAGGGGTAATAAAGTCTTTATATCCATTTTGAAAAAGGAAACCGTATCAAAAACCCTACAAAATCGCGATTCACTCTGTATCATCTTCTTCTCCACCGTAACATATAAGAATCGCGATTCACTCTGTATCGATTCATTCTGTATCGACTCAATTTACGATTCGGCGAAGGAAACAATGGCGGAAATCCGACGCAAAGTGGATGCTACAACAAATGTAATGCTAGGGAAGGATGTGTTCTTGCTAACTCTGAAGCCTGGTTTTGGTGGTGCATTTGCAATGGGATTGGTTCTGGTGCTTGATCAGATCAACGGTGATGATGGAGATGTGGACCTCACCACATATTATAATTTGTCATCTTGAGTTTGAGTTTTTTGTTTTTATTTTTATTATTGTAAGGAAAAATATGTAGAGAAAGTGGATGCTACAACGACGGGCGGCAGTGGCGGTGTTGGCCACCTCTCCACGACGACGGGCGGCAGTGGCGATGTTGGCCACCTCTCCACGACGGCGGGCGGTAGTGGTGGTGCCGACAGTGGAGAAGAAGATGATACGGAGATGTAATGATTATTGAATGGTGTTATATATGTGTTGAATTGTGTTATATACTTTATTAAATTGTGTTATATATGTGCTGAATGGTGTTATATATGTATTGAATGGTGTTATATACGTGTTGAATGGTGTTATATATGTATTGAATGGTGTTATATACTTTATTGAATGGTGTTATAAATAAGAGTGGCGGTTATGGAAGGTTATCAGTTAATTAAATTAATGATAAAATTATTTCTTTACCTTTTTGAATTAATTTAGATTTAGGACACATATCACCTTCACAATATTAATAACCTATAAATTACCATCACTTACCTTCAAAAAGTTAAACACGAAAAAATAGGATTTGTGCTCAAAATATAAAAGAATGTTGGAAAATCTCATTAAATGTGTAGAACACTTTTAAGGCATTTTTTTCTAGTTTGACTTAAATTTTGTCAAACAAATCTTCTTCTTTTTTTTTTTGAAAAGTGTCAAACAAATCTTTATAGGCCATGATTTCACATTCATCTAGTCAAATGTTAATGTGTTAATCAAGAAATAACTATAACTAATTTATTAATCAAATAAAATAATACCAAAATTGACCACCACGAATACAAAAGAAAAAAATAATTTGGTGGACATCTGGACGGGGCTGTAGTTTCCTTAGATTGTTGATGAATTCCAATTATCACACATGTATACTTGACTTTATCATAAGATTTAGGGGCTAACAAATACAGTCTCCTACCATGTCAATATCAATAAAACCCCATAATCGTGGAACCCACCAAAGAACGGGGTTGTACAACTAGCTGCCCTTTCTCCAGAAGAGAAGGTAAGCTTTCAAGCCGTAGCTTGTTGGTTTTTCACAGTGATCTTGCATTTTGCCAAAGAATATCATCTCTTAACTTCAGGCGGAACAATGAAGTGTATATAAAAATTCTTATAGATATCGGAATTTCTCTATACAATTACTCATTGTTCACCGGGTTAATGTATTTTTCCACAAGGGTTCCTATTTATATGGTTAAAAATGACCTATTTAGATTCTCATTACCTAAAACCAAATAACAAACTTATCATAAAAAGATTTTAAATGTGATGTCAATTACAATGGTAACAATTTCGTATTGGAAATAAGAGTTAATTACATCGTTAGTCCTTGTGGTTTATGCAAATTAACAATCTAAGGTATTAATAGTTTAAAATAACAATCTGAGGTATTAACTTTTAATTTTGTAACAAGTTGAGGTACTAACACTAACCTTCGTTTATTTTTAACTGATTTCAAGGGTACTTTTGTCTTTTTGCAAACAATTTTTTTTTAACCGCAACTATTTTATTCAAATATATAAAATAGAACACAGGGGCCAGCAGGACGCTGGAAATCCCAAGCAACAGAAAAACATTACATGATCATGTCTCGCACGTTAAAATCACTCCACCTCTCCCAATCAAGATTTCCATACAGAGATCTATTTTTAATCCACTGAAAAGGCTCCTCTTTAATTCTATCCACCATCATCTCGACCTGACATTTCTTCCCCTCAAAAATACATTCGTTTCTCGATTTCCATATAATCCAGGAGATAACCATTTTGACTTTTTTTCCATTTTGGCGACCCTTTTAGATTAAAAATCCACTCTAGCAACTCCATAACTGAATCAAAGTGACCATTTGTTGGTAATTTAAGCCACACCCATATGCTCCACCAAACTACAGCCGAAGTAACACAAGAGATTGTCAAATGTTCCACTGACTCATTTTGAAATCCACACAAAACACAATTATTATCCTGCAAAAAAATACCCTTCGCTCCAGATTATTTTTAACCGCTATACCACCATTTAAAATTCTCCAAACAAAGAAACAAACTTTTTTCGGCGCCCAAGCCAGCCACTCGAATCGACCCACCACCACCTTCACTCCAATATTCTCTGCCACAGCATCTCTAAACGCAGTCACCGAAAATTGACTTTCGCTCCCCTGATCATCGATCTTTTTGCAAACAATAATTAATTTTGAAAGATAAACTAAACAAATAACAATTTTCCAAAGATAAATATGTTTAGCTATGACGGTTTGAAAGGTAATTTAAATCTAATCCACATTTGTCTTTGAAAAGGAAAGAAAATAGTAATAAAATATTATATACCTTTATGTTTAAAAAGAAAATCACATCTAAACAGTCATCTTCTACATCTCGGTGTTCATCCTTCCCCCACTGCCCCCTCACCTACTTACCATCGCCCTCGCTTCTCGCCGGAAAAAAAAATCCGGTCATGCTTTTACTCCTTTTTTAACGTAGTCACCATCCAAAAACACATTGATGTCACTCGAAAAACCCATACATACATCTAGGTTGCGGTGGGGGTGTTCTTGATATGGGGTAGACGAAGAGAGGGAAAGAGAGACAGAGAAGAAGAAGAATAGGCTGGATCTAAGATCGAGTCCACAATTAGTTATTGGATTGTGTGGTTTTTGGATTATTGTGGTTGATAGGAGACGAATGGAACTAGGACATAGTGGTGGCAAGTTATGTCGAGTGGAGGTAGTGTGTGGTGGCGGAGTTCTGTTGTGGTGGTGGACCGGTGGTGCACAAGTCTAGTCTTCTTTTAATTTTATTAAAATTACACATGAAGTCCACGTAGAATTATTGTCCCTATAAAGTAACTTTTAAAAAAGCTGATTTACACAATGATCCCCCAGTGTTTATTTAAAAAAACTGATTTACACAATGATCCCTCAATGTTTATATTTTATACCACAAATTAATTATTGTTTGGAAAAAGACAAAAATACCTTTGAAATCAGTTAAAAATAAACGAAGGTTAGTGTTAGTACCTCAGCTTGTTACAAAATTAAAAGTTAATACCTCAGATTGTTATTTTAAACTATTAATACCTTAGGTTGTTAATTTGCATAAACCACAGGGACTAACGATGTAATTAACTCTGGAAATAATGTCAAGCTTATAGCTTGAAACCTCTTTATTAGTTTTTATATTTAATGAGACTGGTTTAAGGAAATTGCAAAGGCACTTAATACTATATCCTGTCAACCTTGATATTTTTTTTGTAATTAATATCATACCCAATATCGAACGTTTTGGGTTTCAATTTTTTAGCCGGGTTCCTACTTTTCTGCCATCTCTAACAAACACCATTCACCACCTCCAGCCACCAGCACTGATTACTCTAGATATGAATCTAACCCTCAAAAGATTGTAGCAAACCCTCTGAATTCTAAACACCTCAACATTTTAAACAACCATCAAAAGAAGCATACAATCTCTCTCCTTGACAAACCGCACATCTAAAGATTCCTGAGTTTATAGGTAAATCTTTTCCCAACCTACAATGAATACACAAACATGTGGGTATATAATAAAGGATCCGTTAGCAACCACCCTTTATTACGAGAACCGCGAGATCTTGTATAGATCGACGACGGCGATCGACGATGGTGACCGAGCTCTCCAATTTCACGGCGGCGACATCCACATTTTACGGCGGATTCATTGGGGATACTGATTACGGCGACATATGGCTTCGTCTGATTCATCTCGTGTTGAACCTAACGCATCTGATGATCCTCATCCAACAACTTCTGCATATCATCGACATACATCCGATGCTAATTTTGGCGGTCCATCTGATGTCAATCCCATTTCTGCCGTCAATCCAATTGAAAGTCGCAAGCTTGTTTCTACAACAGTTGAAAGTCGACACACCCTTCATGGCTTTGAAATACAGACTCTTGATTCCATGTCTACATCAGGCAATGTTGTATTATCATCTGGGACTGCTAATATATCTGAACACACGTTATCATTTGACACGACTTCGACTGGTACAACACCTACAAACATAGAACATCAGCAATTACAGTTCATTCGGTTTTAGACTAAAGGTATTCTATGTCATTTTTTTGTAAATTGTGATTCGTTCAATGATATACTCGTTTGCAACATGTTTACAGTTATTTTATGTTGTAAATAATGATTACTCAATATTATATGCACATATGCATTGTGTTAAATGCATCATATTACAAATTATGTTACATTGCAAATTTATGCACATGTGCATTATGATTAAACATAACTTATGACATCATACATTATTTGACAATGCACATGTGCATTTTGATTACAATTCTAATATTCATCCGTGCATCATGTTGACCATTTTTTCATTTATTTATTATTTTCATAGGAACAATTACGGCTGCCATACATTCTACACCTAATGGCACCCCATATTGGATACCTAAAGTGTTGAATATGTTCATGTTATAAACAGTACATTTACCCATTGGGAAGATATTGTCATGCTGTACGATATGTATGCTACAAAATCCGGATTTTCTACTCGTATTGGCACATCGAAGAACAAAAAATATCATGACAATCCTACTATGAACATCCGTTGTCACACCCCTTTCTAAGGCGGAAGCACGAGGTGTGATCCTGAAAGGTTCTCATTGCATATGAAGGGTAAACATACTACATGATCATAAAACAACTCCAAGGTGCCATTGACATTACATAATCAAAACATAAGTTAAGTTTAGTGTTTACATCACAAGATAAAATATTGTCTGAAAAGTTTACAACTTTATTTTAAAGACGAACATCAAGGCTTTGATCATATCACCACCCGGGATGTGATATAATAACCAAATCCCACAAAATAGGTATAGGAGTCTTGACACAGCATGACTAAAACACAAGCGACATCCAGGAGCAAGAGTAAGACCGCACGTACATCCACTTAAGTTACCTGAAATACATGTAAGTTTTGGAAAATCGTCAACATAATGTTGGTGTGAATTCATGCAGTTTTGTGTAAAACAGTTAAGCATTCGTTGTAGAAAACATGGTATGAAATTGTACTGAAATTAGTACTTCTGTAAATGTAAGGAAATCGAGATCGCTAATGGTTTGCAAGGCCATTAACATATGTAACGACATAGGAAGCATCCAAACCATAGGCATTTTTTTTACTTGTCGATTCACGACTAGAGACACAAAAGCACTCTTGGTAAAAGTGTGGCCAAGAGTGTGGTTGCCTGAAACCCATTAGATCTAACATTTTGTTCCGCGGTCTAGGTATATAGTTTGATTAATGGTGCTTATGGCACCCTATTCGTGACATGATCTATAGTATCATTCCTTAGTTTTTGTTTTCACCATACCATAGCACATGTATTTTCCCCAAGTTTAGAAAACAAGTAAAAGTTTAAAAGTGGGGACATGAACTCACAATTTTGCGTATACTGTGTCGTAAACTTCACCGGTTGGTTTTGTAGCGTCGTGACCTATACGTGTTCTATTAATGTTAGTCACTAAACTTGTATCACACAAGTACAAGTCACCATCTTTTGTTTATGTATATGTTCTTTATACGCTCATTCTTTGTGAGGGTCGTGCCCTTGTTCGTCAGGTCTTGCCCATTTGTCATTTCTTTACACTTTGAGTATGTTTTGTGTTTTTTGTAAATATATATTTTACTCCTCAAATATATATTCGTTTATGTAGACTTTTCGAGGTAATAAGTTGTTAAAAATAACTTATATTTTTAACTTTTCATGTATGTTACTTATATTATTTTTCCAAAAATAAATATAAGTATTTTGTGAAATAATATTCTCAATATTATTTTGTATAAGTATTCTTAGGAAAGTATACTTGTATTTTATGTAAATACTTGTGTACTTTATATTATTCACCAAAAATCAATACTTTTATTTTTATTACTTTCCGGAATTATATTTCTTAAAAATAATGTATTTTTAAGTCTTGTAGGAAATATATATATATATATATATATATTTTGTCATGTCATAAGATATATATAATCATTCTTGTTATTCGCCCGATTTTGTATAAATTCCATTACTTGGTAACGGTTATATATTTGTCCAAAAAAATATATTTAAGTCCATAAGTGTCCATAAATTGTCCAAGTTCAATAATACGTTAAGGAATATATTTTTGTAAATATATTTTCTTGTATTTGTCCATGTACTTCCTTGTGAGGAATTTTGTATACTTGTATACTTATGTATTCTCATGTATTTGTATGTGTATTTTGGTATTCACACTCCTTGGGAGTATTTAGTGTATTTTCAAGTCCCTAATACACTACTACATATAATACACATAGTATACACTTAGCACAAAATTTGGTGATCACTAAATATATATATTTTCCCTAAAAATATACATACTTAATATTAATTTTAACTTGAAGAAATCATCATTTCTCAACTTGAAATTTTACACAATAATTAGGGAAACCTTGGTAAATTTTTTTAGGTGAATTTTTAGGGAATATGTTTCACCACAACTTATATTTTCTAAGTGTCAAAATTTTATAAAATTTTTGACATAGTTTCCCCTAAAAATGGAGGTTTCCCATGTTTTCAAAATATGTGTTTATTTTCTTTTCAACACCAAAACCAATTTTCAACAATAATCATCAATAACATACACTAATTTTTTAATATGAAACATCATGGTAAACTTGATTCTTGTTAAAAATGTGTAGTCTTTTAGATCTACACTTTACATACAAGGATCTTTTGAAATCAAGTGTTCTTTTAAATTTTTAACCAACTTTTTATGAAACTTTATTTTACTAACCAACACACTCATGAGTTTTATGGTCTCAAAGTGTAATGCCCAGATTTCCTAATCCGAAAAAGTAATACTATCACACTATTATTTAACAAAATTCGGGCATGACCCGTTCGTATCATGAACAATTCCCTGTAATACCAACTTATAAGAACTTGAATACGACACAACGGAAAATATGAGCCCTAAAATTTCTCTATAATTTAAACACAATACATACATGAAGACCCAATTTCAAAATATTGAACATTTGCTAAAAGGAAATGTTTACATTTACTTTCACATGTGAAAACATTACATAATTAAAACTACATGACTGTTCTTCTGTACAATCCTTGCTCTTGACTCGATCTTCAATCCTTCTATTCTTCATGACGATGCTAAGTCCGCGCAACCTGCATTCACCACATACATTGTGGCATCTGTGTATTTTAATCTTTGTACTATTCCGAACAACTTTGTATTTAATAAAATATGGTGTTTTAATTTCAATATTTGTTTAATTATTTGTGACATTAGTACATTTTCAATCATTGTTCAATTCCAAACTCTCAAACCTGTTCTGGAAGTGAAATCATAAACCGTTACGTAAACATAATCAGTTTAACGCGACGTACACTCCGGAACTGTGACATAAGCCAAATATACCCTAAATACCCTTTACATAACTTAGAAATAAGTTTCGAAGGATTCAGTATGGCAAAAACATGTTAATTTGAACTTTAGAACTATTTACGGCAAAACTGCGAAACGAACGTTGGTGACCGCCCGGATAATATTTAAATCCTAAAAATATTCTGTTATGATTAAAATTTTATTTTTAATCATGTTCGTGTTGAAAAAAAAAATTAAAGCGCTTAAAAACATTATTTTTCAAAGTTTAAGCGCGTACCGCGTGTTACTGCGTAACACAGTGCTTCTACTGCAAAACGCAGTAAACGCAGCCAGTCTCGGCAACTGAAAATTTATTTCAGTAATATTATGGCAAGTTTATTTTTATAGAATAATAAAAATAATTTAGAACGCCATAAACCGGGATTTGAACGCTAGATAAAATACCCGGTATCTAGTTAAACACCTGTTTTTAACCTACATATATCATTTATGAGTATTTTATGCAAATATATATATGTGTCGTGTATATATGAGAGGGATGCCACTTCTTTCTTTCAAATTGCTACTTTTTGGCTTTATGACACAAAATCCTTCATAAATCTTCCATATCTCTAACATATCTTCCATATCCTTCTTTATATCTTTATATAATCTTTCAAAGATCACAACTTCACTCAACCTTCTTCTCTCCTCTCTCCCAAAAGCGTAACCCCACCATCACCTCCATCTTCATCCTCTTCAACCTTGTTCTTGAGAATCCAACTTCATTTCAAGAAAATTTCAAGTTGGTGTGAAGATCCAAAGGAGTTTCCAAGTGATTTCAAACTCCATACCATCAAAATCTCATCCAAAAACCCACTTGAATCTTGAAGGTATAAAGTTTATGTTTAAATCATACACTTGATTCTTGGTTGTTCTTGATGATTGGAAATTTCTCTTGAATCTTGGAATTTTTCACAAACTTGAAATCTAAAAAGAAATGGGTCTTGATACAAAATAAAAATGGTGATATATATGTGTGTATAAAACCGTATATATATATATATATATATATATATATATATATATGACAAAATGACAGTGCACGTCCTTTAGGTTTACCTAAAAGTACAGTGCACGTCCTTAACGTTTAAAAGTTGCACTGCAAATCCTTTACCTTTAATTTTGTTGCATTGCAAGTCCTTTATGGCTAACGGTGTTAACTTTTACCATTAAATCCCCCACGTGCCTCCCACGTGAGGGGTATATCCGTCCATTCCCTTCATTCTTCCACATTTCACTACATCCCCTTCCTCTCTGTTTTAATCCTAACCCCAATATTCAGAGAATCGGTGCCACCCTTCCTCACCTGAAGAAAATAATGGAGAGATTGCATTCCGGCCAACAAAACAAACCACATTCCCTCTCAGGTTAAACCGCCGGCAACCGGAGCCGGTATTCTGGCGTCGGACCTCCTGCCATTTCCAAAACAATCTGACGAACACCCTCCTTTCTGTTATTCACAGCCCACACCCACCTCAGGAATTAGTAGAGTCAGAGAGTGAAGCAGAGAGAAGTAGAGAGAAGCTGAAGAAAGAACACGGTGGAGCCAGCATCGAGCTCCGGCAAGGTGCGGCGATGGCGGAAGAACCAGAGAAAGAAAGAGAACCGGCGGAGCCGGAGCCATATCCGACGATAGCGGTACTTCAGGCGATGGGGTCTGTAATTCCTCCTGACGAGTCACAGACGGTGGTACAAATCGGATCTCGGCAAACGAAATCGGCAGGTGTGACGGCAACAACATGCATTCTTTCAGTTCATGACTTCATCGGTTCAGGTATACTCACCTCTGATTTCTCGAGTTCTCTGTGACTTTTGATTGGTGAAATTATGTACATATGCTTGGTGATAAATTGCTGATATGTTTGTTGGAATTATTGACTGATCAATTTGGGGACCTTGTATGTATGCCGTGACTGTAAAAGTTGATCTGGTGATTTGTTATAGATCTAGTTGAATGATTTCATGTCATCACAGTGATAATCTGATTTGTTGCAAGATGATAATAGATTCATGAATAAATTTGATGATTTTCGATGAAGATTAGGCTAGATCTGTTTTTGATATGAGAAGATGGTTTTGTCTGATGATAAATCTGATTGTGTACAAATAAAACGTTATTAAAGATTCATATCTGTTAATGATAATCTTGGAATGAACTGTTTTAATCTTGGATTTTAAAGGGGGAGAATGAAGGGAATGGACGGATATACCCCTCACGTGGGAGGCACGTGGGGGATTTAATGGTAAAAGTTAACACCGTTAGCCATAAAGGACTTGCAATGCAACAAAATTAAAGGTAAAGGATTTGCAGTGCAACTTTTAAACGTTAAGGACGTGCACTGTACTTTTAGGTAAACCTAAACGACGTGCACTGTCATTTTGTCTATATATATATATATATATATATATATATATATATATATATATGTATGTGTATAAGATTTGAGCTTGATCTTTGGTAAATACTTGTTTAAGATGTTTGCTTGCATGAACAAGATTATGTACAAGTATGTTAGAAGTGATTGAATCATGAGTTATACTTTGAAATAATGTTAGTATTTTGACATGTAAATTATAATGGCATGAAACTTTGTCATAGGTTTGATAGCTTTGCATGTTGTACATATAGCTTAGAAAGTGGTAAAATATATGAAATTTGCATGATTTATGTGCTTTATTTGAGACCTGCACTATCATGAGTATAACCACTATTTTATTCAGTAAATAACATGGGTTATGTTAAAATATCAAGTCGTTTCAATTTGGGATGGTTAGGGTAACGTTTAATGAAAAACTATGTGGTAAAACGGTTAAAATCGGCTTTTCGGAGGTTTTTTATAAAACTATTTTAGATCAGTAAGTAAACTGATATTTTTGATATAAAAATAAGTATTTTAACTTATATTAAGTTTACTTGGTGTTTGGTTAGTCATACGTGACTTCCGACGCCCAAAAACGTTACCGAATCGCTAAAATACGTGTTTTTCAACACACACTATTATGGGTTGTTCATGGGTTTATGTGTTACAAGATGTTATGTGATTTATAATATGTGTATTACGCTATTATTAGTATGTTACACTTGAGTATATATATTACGACGCGCAAATCGTAGATATATTGCTTATAACATGATGAGGGTCACCAATAAAATCGTTCAAGTCGCAAAGTTTTTAAAATATATATATATATATATATATATATATATATATAAATACACCAATATAATAAAAAAATAATAACTTTTCGAGAAAATCTCGAAGTTATGTGAAAATTCTAAGTATCGGAGAAACTTGGGTATTTTTGTGAGTTTTTGATTATTAAATCATTCTTATTTAATTTAGGACGAATAAACAATTTGAGGGATTGTGTTAACATATAAAAACGCACCCAAAGGTGAGTACATAGTCCCCTCTTTTACTATTTTCAAATGTTTTGGGGTGAAACATGTGTGCTTAATTGTTATTTTCATGATTTCAAAGTATAAATTGATTATACATGCTAGTACTTATCTTTTGACAAACTGAATGATTATCTATGATTTAAACACTAATCCTCAAAGATTATAAAATTTATTGTTGGGTTCTACTTATTTTATACATTCACAATACCAATTGGTAGTACGATATAGCGCTATAGGACTAGACACCCCATTCCTGTTGTATGGAATGTCAGAAACCGAATTTTATCCAAATAGAAATTGCCTTTGTGGTATTTCTATAGTCTCTAAGGTGTAGTTTTATACACTAAGGTTTGAATGAATTCTAAATCACATTTTCTTTTGTATAATTTGATATACTTCCAAAGTATAGTTTGATATGCTCTCATATGTGATATTATTTAACAAAGTATAATTTGATATACTATGTACAAATCCAACATATATTTAGTTATTTACTAAAACATAGTTGATATGTTATTTACAATACCAAAGTATACTTATGATATACTACCGAAAACTATTATTTTAACAACTAAAGTATATTTGATATACTATCTGTTTAACTGTTTTGAAACTAAAATATATTTTAATATATTACTTATCCGACTTTCTTAAAACCAAGGTATATTTTTATATATGCTACAGACTCATTTTTAGTTGGTTATTCATTTCATTATTGCATTATTCTTTTATATCATCTGATTTCTTATCACTTTTTGTATGAAATATAAAATAAAATATTTTAAGGCTCATGACTACTTTTGTTAAACATTTCTTTAAACATTCAAAGTCATGAATCCTCAACACAAAACCTATGTTACTCACAGGAATTTTTATGCTGACGTATTTACTTTCACATATGTTTTAGGTTTTATTTCGTGACGACTGTTGATTGCTTTACATAGGATGGACATGGGCCTTAGTAATTATAAAAACATGAACGGCAATTGTACTGTTTGTTGATCAAATTCCAAGACAATGTAACTTATTATGTAATAAAACAATATTCTAAATTCCATGTGTTGTGAAACAATGATTCTGTTACGACACTCCCCGACGTTTCCGCCACGATTTGTTGTTTTACGTGGTCGGGGTATGACAGAAAAGTTGGTATCTGAGCTCATGGTTATAGGGAATTAGGTTATTAGTAAAATTTTGACCTAGACTACAACCTTTCTAGGACCCAAACACAAGTTATCTTGTGTTTAGATCTTAAAACAATACTATCACCTATCCTTAGGTGATTACCAAAACAAGTACACAAATCTCAATTCCATTTGAAAATCGATCATCTATCCTTAGATGATTAGTTTTTAGGCTTTACACATTTAAAGTTTTCAAATATCGTCAAAGTTTGAGTCTATGTGAACACGTGCAATCCGGAAGGGTGGGTGCCTGTACCCTGAGTTTTCTGTCTAAGGCTAGAGTGGTCGTACAAATCCACATAATCGGACCAGTCACTCTTACCTGGGAACTCTTGGGGTGAGTGTCCACTTATATGCTAAAGCATGTCTTCATTATGCATTATGTAGACCTATTTACTTTGATTAGTCACTGTGTTGTTTGTTTGTTTTAAGTAACGAACAAATGACCACCTTCCTTCATTTTGTCGATGTTTTCAATACTCCTTTTGATTGTTCTATGTCAATCTCACACATTTCCTTGGGTTCCTTTTCTTTTAGATGCCTCCTCGACGTGATCAAACTCAAGACGCCGCAATGGCAGCCTTGATCACTCAGCAAATCGCTGTTGTACTCCCGAACCTAGTTACCCAGTTAAACCAAGCAAACAACAACAACAAAAACAACGCACCTATTCCGTGCAATTTTAAGACATTCAACTCTGCTAAACATTTGAAGTTTTCTGGGACTCAAGGAGCAACCGCGCTCCTGCAATGGTTTGAAAGTTTGGAGAGCACATTCAGACATGTGCAATGTCCGAATGAGTGTAAGGTTGAGAAAATTAATTTTTTTTTTCAAGAAATTTATTGACTCAATATCAAGGAGTTATTGTTTTGCAATAATGCGGTTCACAGTACAAAAAGCGGAATGATATTTGAGTTTGGATAAAATAACAAATCGGAATGAAGCCCTCCAGTGATCTTTATAAATCAAATGAACCAAATGCATAACAAACAATGCATGTGTAACGTGTGAATTTATCAAGAAATGAAATAGATCAATATTCGCTACTATGAAAGAAATCCTCATGGTATGATGACTATTAAGGGAAGTAGAAACACGAAAGTCAATTCTTTATATGCAGAAGTCAGAATTTTAACGAAAGAAATTTAAGAGCTTTATCTGGAATTTCGGGTGATAACCGTTATTAAGTGACATTACCAAGGAATGTTAAATAAAATGAAATAGGGAATTTGCAAAGGTATGTGACTCCTTTTGCAGGAATAATAATTATGACTCTGATTAAACTGTGCACCGATGATTGTAAAATTTTGTTCCAACGTACCTCAGCGAGATTCATGTTGCTTGTACGATCGCGTGGTAAAGTGCTTCTTTTTTATTAGTAGTTCTTCCACTGACGGAATTAGCATTGATGTCATCGTGCCCAATTTATATTTTCCAAAGGTCTTGCCTTGGAAGTCGTGTGTGATATACTTCGACGTATGTGAACGTATAATTTAAGTTTCATGTGTTTTCTTGTGCATTATCACAAATTTACACACTTCTTACTTGCGTTAATAGTCTATGGTAACGCATTGGAATTTCTTATACTTTTGATGGTATCCCAACTTAATGGGTTTCTATTGTTATTATTGTCGCTCGAGTTACGAGGTAGATGATCAAACGAAATAATGTTTGATATCGGAAAAGAGATTCTTGATAAAGAAATCTAGACACAGATGCTTGTGCTTTATTCCTAATTGACTTTTTGGAATTTCTTATAGATATACATATCTATATAATCACATATTTCACATGCTGTAATATACATACCCATAGTAAGGTCAACGTATTTAACAGATTCATATTTCCAAAAACAAGTCAGATATCAGGTCATGATACTATTTAGGGAAATCTTGTCACTTGTTTGACATATTATATACCCCGTCTTATCCGGTTCGCGCCGGAGAGGTAATCCCGTATATCCGGACAAACTGGAGAGTCTGATACACCATACCCAGTCTTGCCAGAAAAATTTTCTATTTCCCATAAATAGTATCTTTTCAAAATTTTAAAAATGCCTCTTTTATTTAGGCTTTTATCCAGAATCAAGGAAATTTGTATTCCCGTAACATGTCTTATTCTAGACCAAGTAATATCAATAAGCAATAATTACTATTAATTCTTGCTTATTTATCATATCTTGCAATATTCTAATTACCATTCTTATAGTATATCAAAACCCATCATACTTTATTTACACAAGTACTTAGCTTATCTCGAAGCTGATACTAAGGCATCTTTTCTTAAGTTCAAGTCTAAATGCTATCATGTGTGCTACCAGTTACTAGCAATCTCCTAACTCTTTTATACAAACTTAGGTATTATTATCACAACACTTATAGGCTTAAAGCAGTGGCTCTGATACCACCTTCTGTCATGGCCCCCGACCCACCCTGGACGGAATCGGGAGTCGCGAACAGCCCAGTGGTACCGGTGATTATTTTGAAAATGTTGCAGCGGAAATTTCATCAAGACCGTGAGTTAGGAAAAATATCAGAGTTTAGAAAACACCGGATTTTATTTATTAAATAGATGGGATAAACCCATGTTTTACAATGGTAGCTTTAATAAAGATAAATTTAATTACATAAAACAATATTTCTTAATTTGATTTAATTAATAAAATAAGTCACTTCTTAAAGCCTTTCAGTGCCGTATCCATCTCTTACTCTAATCTACTGTAATTACCTTAAATGCGTTTTAAAAAGGTTTTGTCAGCGGGAAATACTGAGTGAATCATTCTATTTTCTAAAAGACCTGTTTGTTATAATTTACAGTATTAAGAGCGATTACAATGTCTCTATCTTTTGAATTAACTAACCCAGTTGTCACTTGACCGGACTTGTGACTGTGGGCATATCACTTGCTGGGTCCTTTCACCCACAAGTGATAAATAATTAGTAGCTATGTGCACATCCCCCCACATACTGGCAGTAATTTCAGATAACAAGACTTAATCCCTGTAATTATAACTTTTGAAACAAATAGGATTTTGTAAAGTAATTTGATAAAAAAGAGAATGACTCACATTATAAGCATGCAGATTCATACGGCCAAAGTTTAGTCTACAGATAAGCCTTAATATATTGCAGATTTATACAGGCAGAGCTTAGCCTATTGATTTAGCCTTGTAACCTAGTGCACACGAACTAGGTAGGTAACTTAATACAGCAATTACGATAACTCATGAGATTAAAACCCTCACAACGAATGACAAAGTATTCCCCGAATTCGGGTGGTACTCAAACATCCGGTCGGAATCACGACTAATGACAAAGGATAGCACGTAAACATCCATCTGATAGTTTCTATCAATCGGACATTGAATCGTAGCAGCGATCGAGTTAATACCCTGTATCGTAGCAGCACCCCGCTATACTAATTAGTGATTCGTGTGTGTTTTTGTAGTATTCAGAACGTAACTCGGTGCATATAACGAATTTCTTCATCGTTTCAACTCTAGAATGCAAGTCCCAAAGTCTGCTATTTATACACGAATTTTGACATGCTTACAGACCGTAAGACTCATCCCTTACGGTCCGTAAGGGACACCTTTTCACTATAGGTTTGCCACGTGTGTGTGTAGGCCTGCTGAGTCGACGAAACGTTTAAATTCAATTTTGACAACGAATTGTGATGATAATCGTCAATAGGGAATAACCCCCCCCCCCCCCTGAGTTTTAGGGGCCCTGATCCTGATTCTGATTGTTCTGAAAATTTTAGGGTTTGTGCAGAATCACTTGGGTGTCACAATTAGGGTTTCCTATTGGATAAAATAATAAAATAAATAGGACTTTTAATGAGGGTTGTTACAGCCGATGTGGCACTAGCTCAAACTTGGGAGGAGCTTTGAGCTCTAATGATGAAGGAGTTCTGTCCTCGTCATGAGCTTAGAGCGTTGGAAAGAGAATTCGATGATTTAAAGCAAGAAAGTGGTGAACATCGAGCCTACCCTGATCGTTATGAGGAACTGAGCCTGTTATGTCTTGCCATGGTTACGCCTGTGGATAAGGCGATTGAAAAGTACATTGATGGTCTTCCTGACCTAGTTCAGGATATTGTTACTGTTAGCAATCCCACTACCGTCAGACATGCCATTGAATTGTTTGCTACCCTGACTGAATCCCAGATCAGGAAAGGTAAGCTTTTTCGAAAGGGCGACCCGAAACCATCTGATAAGTCTGCACAAGAAGAACCAAAGGATAGACAGGCCGAGACACCCGAGAAGAAGAAGCGCAAGGCTTCTCAAAATTATGTCATAGCTGCTCAGAACAATCAGGTTGCCCCAAACCAGCCAGCCCATACTCGTAAAAGGCAAAATTATGTTGGTACCGCACCTTTGTGCAACAAATGCAACCGTCATCATCTGGAGCAAGTGCAGTGCCACAAATGTACCCACTACGGGCGATTGGGACATTTGGTCAATACCTGCCATTATGCTAACCAAGCTGCTACAAACCCTGTTACTGCTCAAGCACAGTTCCCACCTGGGTCGTGTTATAACTATGGTGACCTTACTCACTACCGAAACAATTGCCCAAGACTTGTTAATGCAAATCCAGCGTGTGGACGAGTGTTCAACATAAACGAGGCAAACATGAACGACAATGCAGTAGTGAACATTTAGTCTTTTGTATTTCTTTGTTTGTTATCCTTTGACGTTTGGAACAATTCAGCTGTTATATATAAATAAAATTTGTTGTTTCAATTTTATCTTACGAAACTATTACGTTTGTGTGTATGGTTGATACAACCCTACGATGCCGACACCAAGGAACCGTGTTCCTTATAAAACAAACCCCTCGTGTGGTTCTTTCATTTCTATGATCACTTATGATCTCCCCGAAAATCTTAAGCACTCGTTTCTTTTAAGAAACAAAGCCGAATTCCTATTAAGATATTCCTATCTTCATAGTTAGATTCCTAAAGATGTTTAAAGTGCCAAATAAAATCCACGAATTGGATTCCTGGTGTGCTTTAAATGCATGTGCACAAATCAACAACAAATTAACAAAATCAAGTTAAACAATTATGTGATTATGCGCTTATGTGTTTTCTTATATGTTTTGTGTTTTCTTTATGTTTTTGTGATCCAAAGTTCTATTTTCGTTATCCAAATCCTCATAGAATCTTCCATATTTCCAAATGAGGGATTCATAGTAGGATATCCAAAGGTACTACCTTAAATCCTTAATGGACTTCTACGTTGTAATTAAGTCCCTTGGGTTATGAAGTACTATTCTATAATTGGAACCCTTGAGTGGTCAAGTTAAACAGATTGATTCAAAAATCTGGTTAGGAATATCATGTGATGTTATAATTGAAAAGATCCCTTAAGTGGTCTATTTAAGGAGATCGTACGACGGTCTAGTTAAGAAGATCATGTGTTGATCTAGTTAAAAAGATCGTTCGTTGTTCTAGTTAAAAAGATCCTCTGGTGGTCTAATCAAGTCACATTATATTTATTCGATTGATCTTTCCCTTACGCATTATGAAATGAACTGTGCGGACTGTGCAAGAAATTTCGTAATTATGGATGCATACATAATTATGGAATTCAGTGCACAGAAACCACAACAAGTTTTGTCATGTGTTAAGACCTATAGTGACAAGAATAACGATACGGGAACAATGTAGA
Source organism: Helianthus tuberosus (assembly GCA_030545235.1). Classification (NCBI taxonomy): domain Eukaryota; kingdom Viridiplantae; phylum Streptophyta; class Magnoliopsida; order Asterales; family Asteraceae; genus Helianthus; species Helianthus tuberosus. The sequence continues at coordinate 107,432,398 of CM060383.1, forward strand.
AAGGGGGCATGGTGGATACGCCCTTGGTACTTCCTATATATAAGTGTTCCTTATTACATTTCGAACGTAGCATTATAAAAGTTACTAGAAGTCCTGGACCTTGACCAATGTCATTTTATCTTTCACTCTCCGACTCTGATTTCAAGCACACACAAGTTTCCTATAATAGTCTTCATGGGAAACGTTCTTCCATCAGTTGTTCAAAACTCCAAAGTTCACACTCTTTTCGAGTTATTTTACAACAAAGAATGCCACTTTGGCATTTACATGACTCTCTTGAGGCTTGGTACCATCTTACATCTGTCGATTGGAGTGAAGTTTTAATCTTCTGATCTGAACTCATTCCTATAGACAACAGATGAGTACTGATAACAAAATTTCGCTGGTAATCCAAACGTAGTCAGAGTTTTACTCAGGAAACGAAGGATTTATTTAAAATCGAAACATCCGCACCTTTCCCACAAGTTTCCTCTAATTAAATTTCGGGACGAAATTTCCAAAAGTAGGGGAGACTGTGACATCTGTGTATTTTAATCTTTGTACTGTTCCGAACAACTTTGTATTTAATAAAATATGGTGTTTTAATTTCAATATTTGTTTAATTATTTGTGACATTAGTACATTTTCAATCATTGTTCAATTCCGAACTCTCAAACCCGTTCTGGAAGTGAAATCATAAACCGTTACGTAAACATAATCAGTTTAACACGACGTACACTCTGGAACTGTGACATAAGCCAAATATACCCTAAATACCCTTTACATAACTTAGAAATAAGTTTCGAAGGATTGAGTATGGCAAAAACATGTTTATTCGAACTTTAGAACTATTTACGGCAAAACTACGAAACGAACGTTGGTGACCGCCCGGATAATATTTAAATCCTAAAAATATTTTGTTATGATTAAAATTTTATTTTTAATCATGTTCGTGTTGAAAAATAAATTAAAGCGCTTAAAAACATTATTTTTCAAAGTTTAAGCGCGTATCGCGTGTTACTGCGTAACACAATGCTTCTACTGCAAAATGCAGTAAACGCAGCCAATCTCGGCAACTGAAAATTTATTTCAGTAATATTATGGCAAGTTTATTTTTATAGAATAATAAAAATAATTTAGAACGCCATAAACCGGGATTTGAACGCTAGATAAAATACCCGGTATCCAGTTAAACACCTGTTTTTAACCTACATATATCATTTATGAGTATTTTATGCAAATATATATATATATGTGTTGTGTATATATGAGAGGGATGCCACTTCTTTCTTTCAAATTGCCACTTGTTGGCTTTATGACACAAAATCCTTCATAAATCTTCCATATCTCTAACATATCTTCCATATCCTTCTTTATATCTTTATATAATCTTTCAAAGATCACAACTTCACTCAACCTTCTTCTCTCCTCTCTCCCAAAACCATAACCCCACCATCACCTCCATCTTCATCTTCTTCAACCTTGTTCTTGAGAATCCAACTCCATTTCAAGAAAATTTCAAGTTGGTGTGAAGATCCAAAGGAGTTTCCAAGGTGTTTTCAAGTGATTTCAAGCTCCATATCATCAAAATCTCATCCAAAAACCCACTTGAATCTTGAAGGTATAAAGTTTATGTTTAAATCATACACTTGATTCTTGGTTGTTCTTGATGATTGGAAGTTTCTCTTGAATCTTGGAATTTTTCACAAACTTGAAATCTAAAAAGAAATGGGTCTTGATACAAAATAAAATGGTGATATATATGTGTGTATAAAACTGTATATATATGTGTGTATGTGTATGAGATTTGAGCTTGATCTTTGGTAAATACTTGTTTAAGATGTTTGCTTGCGTGAACAAGATTATGTACAAGTATGTTAGAAGTGATTGAATCATGAGTTACACTTTGGAATAATGTTAGTATTTTGACGTGTAAATGGCTAAAAATTTATTAGACATATTTGAGAATTTTTAAGTTGTTGCTTGTTCTTGGATGATAGTTAGAATGCAAGTGTTGGATGATTTGTCAATGATATGATAAATGTTCCATTAAATCAGCAAGTAAATATGAACAAATTACATATTTGATGCATCTAAACTCATATGAAATAATGATGATATGATAGTGTGCTTTAGACACTTGTACATGAGAATACATGTTGATTTAAAGCTCAAGAAATGATAAAAAATGATTGTATGACAAAAATGTTTTAGAACAGATTATAAACACTAAAAATAACATTATTTGGTATATTATAATGGCATGAAACTTTGTCATAGGTTTGATAGCTTTGCATGTTGTACATAAAGCTTAGAAAGTGGTAAAATATGTGAAATTTGCATGATTTATGTGCTTTATTTGAGACCTACACTATCATGAGTATAACCACTATTTTATTCAGTAAATAACATAGGTTATGTTAAAATATCAAGTCGTTTCGATTTGGGATGGTTAGGGTAACGTTTAATGCAAAACTATGCGGTAAAACGGTTAAAAATCGGCTTTTCGGATGATTTTTATAAAACTATTTTAGATCAGTAAGTAAACTGATATTTTTTATATAAAAAAAGTATTTAAACTTATATTAAGTTTACTTGGTGTTTGGTTAGTCATACGTCACTTCTGACGCCCAAAAACGTTACCGAATCGCTAAAATACGTGTTTTTCAACACACACTATAATGGGTTGTTCATGGGTAAGTTTTATGTGTTACAAGATGTTATGTGATTAATAATATGTGTATGATGACATGTTAATACTTGACAAAATTATGTGTATTACGCTATTATTAGTATGTTACACTTGAGTATATATATTTCGATGCGCAAATCGTAGATATATTGCTTATAACATGATGAGGGTCACCAATAAAATCGTTCAAGTCGCAAAGTTTTTAAAATATATATATATATATGAACTCTTATATATATATATATATATATAAATACACCAATATAATAAAAAATAATAACTTTTCGAGAAAATCTCGAAGTTATGTGAAAATTCTAAGTATCGGAGAAACTTAGGTATTTTTGTGAGTTTTTGATTATTAAATCGTTCTTATTTAATTTAGGATGAATAAACAATTTGAGTGATTGTCTTAACATATAAAAACGCACCCAAAGGTGAGTACATAGTCACCTCTTTTACTGTTTTCAAATGTTTTGTGGTGAAACATGTGTGCTTAATTGTTATTTTCATGATTTCAAAGTATAAATTGATTATACAAGCTAGTACTTATCTTTTGACAAACTGAATGATTATCTATGATTTAAACACTAATCCTCAAAGATTATAAAATTTATTGTTGGGTTGTACTTATTTTATACATTCACCAAACCGATTGGTAGTACGATATAACGCTATAGGACTAGTGTAACATCCTAAAAATTTATCCCAAATTTTTTTTAATAAAATAAGATTTAAGTACATGGCTTTCATTAACGAAGTTCATGGGTAACAAGACCTTAGTCAACTAATGACTAAGTTACATCATTTCAAAGTTTGTTTAACGTGTGTTTATAACCCATACACAAAGACTACAAAAGATTTAAAATATTGCGGAAGCTTCAAAAATCGAGTGTTCGGTTCTTCACTATATCACTTGATCGCCATCCGTAAGCTTCACTAATTTACCTATGATCAAAACGTTAAACTTATTAGTTTTGATCGTTATTGTAAAACATAAACACAATGATAAACATCACATTTGAAATAATAAACACAAAACAACAATACTGGGTTCACCGTAAATTACGGTCTCACCGTAATTTACGGTGTGCCCTAAATTTTCCTGATTACCGTAAACCAGTAGAGAAACACCGTAACAAGTCTGACCATTACCGTAAATTACGGTAAGACCGTAATTTACGGTAAGAGCTGGAAATCTATGTTTTGTTTTGTTGATTCATCTCATTCAACAATTCTTGTAATTTGCTTTTCTATCAACCTATATCATCCAAATTCTGGTATTTCTAATAATGTGATAATTATTAACTAATAACATAACACTATCCATCATATTCCGGAGTATATATATATATATATATAAATCATGTTTCACTTGATTAATTGACCCGTTTGGCTCGTCTAAGTAAATCCTCCTATATGACGACTACCAACGCGAACCAACTGAATTTTAATAAATCAATCAATGTAACAACTTCAATGCTTAATTCGAAACAACTCCTATTCAAGATTAAATTTCATATTTGAATCATCCGAGAAATAAGTATAACGGGTCAAGTTGCATACGTAAATTTTCTAACAATTGTTTTGGCCCGTCTCACTTGACTAAGACGAAGGTTATTTCCGTGATATATTGAACTATATTGTTTACCATGTTTTCGAAACTACAACATAAAACTATTGATTAATTCATAATGTAACGAAATGGTAAATTCGTACCTTTAGAGCACGCCTTTCCCCCGTGAATTCCCTTCGGCTTGTCCGCTTGATGATCCGGACTCTTTGCCTAGAAAATTCAGTTTTACAACTTGTTTAGAACTCTTTCCATGACCATATTCATATCATTGTGAAACATGATCAAATCTGCGTTCTCATCAAATTTAACATCAAAAATCCTCACTTAGGCATTTCTACAAACACCTAACGGGTCAGATTTTCCTACCATCATTTCCAAGTTCATGACTTGCGATTTAAACCTCAAATTTCACTTTAGTTAGTAACCTTGCACACATTTTAACATCAATATCACAGGAATTACCTCCCATGATGAGATTTATACTAGAATTTTCATTCAAATCCTAGTGTTCATCATCATCTTTTAAAACCCATAACCTAGCTTCCATGGATTCATAGAATTCTCTGAATTTGGGCATGATTTCTCCAATAGTTAGTTAGGTTTTACTTCTAAACACCTAATCAACTTTAATCCGACCAAATAACACACATGCAAGCATCTAATTTCAGAATTTCAGAATCATGAGAATTTCAAGTTAATAGATTTCATCAAATTTCACATACCTTAGAATCCTCTTGCAATGAGGATTACGATTCTAGGCTCAATTCTTGATTTCTACTTGTATTAACCCTTCAATTTTGCAAGATTATGAGATTTTAGGTTTTTGGAAGATGGGGGTCGCCCCTTGCCTGCTCCTGATCGACCAGACACACCAAAAATGGTGTGTTTGGTGGGTTTTGTCACAATTCAGCATTTAACTTTTGTTCTTTGGCAAGTTTAGTCCCCAAACTTTGATTTATTCTTAAGTTTATGTGTTTTATTCCTATTGTGATTTATTTCCAAGACTTGAATTTAACTAGGTTAAGTTCCTAGTTTGTAAATTCTCGTTTATTAACTTCTTTTTTTTTTTTTTTTAATATAAGAAGTTATATTTTCGGGGTGTTACAAGTCCACCCCTCTTAAAAAGGGTTTCGTCCTCGAAACCAAAGTACGTACCAAATAGTGTAGGATGAAGACGTCGCATCTCCTCTTCGGGCTCCCATGTAGTGTCCGAACCCTTTCTATGCTCCCATTTTACCTTGACTTGTTCAATTTGCTTATTTCGTAAACGTTTGACCTTTCTGTCTAAAATTTCAATCGGTCTTACCACATAATTTAGACTAGTATCCACTTCGATATCATCATAATGGATATAGGTCGTTTCGTCTGCTAGGCACTTTCTTAATTGCGATACGTGAAACGTGCCATGGATTCCACTCAGCTCCTCCGGTAATTCAAGACGGTAAGCTACTTTGCCAACTCTTCCGATAATTTTAAATGGCCCGATAAACCTTGGGCTTAACTTCCCCTTCTTTCTAAATCTAATGACACCTTTCCATGGGGACACTTTTAGCATGACCATGTCACCGACTTGAAATTCAATTGGTCTTTTCCTTTTATCAACGTACGCCTTTTGCCTGTCTTGAGCCGCTTTCAAGTGTGCCCGAACTTTATCGATATTTTCGTTCGTGGCTCGTACTATGTCTTGATGGGCGAGTTCACGTGGACCCACTTCACCCCAACAAACCGGGGTTCGACATTTCCTACCGTAAAGCAGTTCGTATGGTGCCATTTTAATACTAGATTGGTAACTGTTGTTATACGAAAACTCGACTAACGGTAGGTGAACATCCCAACTGCCTCCAAAGTCGATTATACATGCCCGTAGCATGTCTCCCAATATTTGTATCGTTCTTTCACTTTGTCCATCCGTTTGAGGATGGTACGCAGTGCTTATGAACAATTTGGTCCCCATTTGTTCTTGGAAATCACGCCAGAAATTCGAAGTAAACCGGGTATCCCTATCGGACACGATGGACACCGGCACTCCATGACGTGCTATGATTTCATTGGTATAGACTTCTGACATCTTTTCTGACGTGTATGTCTCACGAATCGGAATGAAGTGAGCACTTTTCGTCAATCTATCCACCACTACCCATATGGCATCAAAACCACGATTCGTCTTAGGCAGCTTGGTTAACAGGTCCATTGTAATATGTTCCCATTTCCAAACCGGAATTTCTAACGGTTGGAGTTTACCGTATGGTTTCTGGTGCTCCGCCTTGACTTGTAAACATGTCAAGCATTTTTCCACATATTTCGCCACGTCCCTCTTCATTCCGGGCCACCAATAATTTTGTTTCAAATCATTGTACATCTTGGTTGCACCCGGATGAACTGAATAACGGGACTTATGAGCTTCATCAAGTAGAAGCGCCTTTACTCCACAGGTGTGTGGGACCCATATCCTTCCGGATCGAGTCTTTAACCCGTGATTCCCATCCGACAAGTCTTTCAACTGACCAATTATTCTTTCCTTCTTCCAATTCTCTTCTTTTACTGCTTCTAATTGTGCTTCTCGAATACGTTCAAGTATACCCGAGGTTACCACGAGTTGCATCGACCTTACTCGTATTGGGACACAGTCCGCTTTTCTGCTTAGAGCATCCGCTACCACATTTGCCTTTCTGGGGTGATAGTGTATCTCACAATCGTAGTCTTTCACCGTTTCCAGCCATCGCCTTTGCCGCATATTCAACTCCTTCTGATCGAAGAAGTATTTCAAACTTTTGTGATCGGTGAATATGGTGCACTTTACCCCATACAAGTAATGTCTCCATATTTTTAATGCAAACACTACTGCTGCCAATTCGAGATCATGCGTGGGGTATTTCTTCTCGTGCATCTTCAATTGTCTCGAGGCATAGGCTATTACCTTGCCCCGTTGCATCAACACGCAACCGAGCCCTGATAACAAAGCATCCGAATAGACCACCATGTCTTCGACTTCGTCCGGCAATGTCAGTACCAGAGCTTGAGTTAGCCTTTCTTTTAGCGTCCGAAACGCTTTTTCTTGATCGACTCCCCAAACAAACTTTGCTTTCTTTTGGGTTAGCTTTGTTAGCGGCGATGCAATTTTGGAGAAATCTTGAATGAATCTCCTATAATATCCAGCAAGCCCCAAAAAGCTTCTAATTTCAGAAGGGTTCTTCGGGGGATTCCATTTTGACACCGCCTCTATCTTTGACGGATCCACCAAAACTCCATCGGCACTTATGACATGACCGAGAAATTGTACCTCTCGTAACCAAAAGGCACATTTAGAAAATTTTGCATAAAGCTTCTCTCGTCTAAGTGTCTCTAACACTTCTTGCAAGTGGCGTGCGTGTTCGGCTTCACTTTTCGAATACACCAAGATATCATCGATAAACACGATGACCGACTTATCCAACATTGGCTTGCAAACCCGGTTCATGAGGTCCATGAATGCCGCGGGCGCATTTGTTAGCCCAAATGACATCACGAGAAATTCGTAATGTCCGTATCTTGTGCGAAAAGCCGTTTTCGGCACATCTTCTTCTTTGACCTTTAGTTGGTGATACCCCGACCTAAGGTCAATTTTTGAGAACCAACTTGCGCCTTGTAGTTGGTCAAATAAGTCGTCTATCCTCGGGAGCGGGTATCGGTTCTTTACCGTGAGTTTGTTTAACTCCCGATAATCGATACACATGCGCATACTCCCGTCCTTCTTTCTCACAAACAACACCGGTGCGCCCCAAGGAGACACACTCGGCCTTATGAATCCTTTATCAAGCAAATCTTGAATTTGGGACATCAGCTCTTGTAATTCCGACGGTGCAAGTCGGTACGGGGCTTTTGCCACAGGTTTCGCGCCCGGAATCAATTCGATCCCGAACTCTACTTCCCGTTCAGGCGGTATCCCCGGTAAATCTTCCGGAAAAACATCTTCATAATCCCGTACTATCGGTACATCTCCAATCTTCCGTGATTCTTTCTCGGTCTCATTTGCATAAATTATGAATGCCTTGCATCCTCGCTTCATGAGCTTGTGAGCTTTCAACATCGAACATACTATGGGGTTGCCTCGTTTTTCGCCATAAATGGTGACGTGTTTTCCGCTCGGAGATGTTAGTTTTATCTCTTTGCGAAAGCACACGACCTTTGCATGGTATTGAGATAGCCAATCCATCCCCACGACTACTTGGAATTCTCCCATCGACATCGGGATTAGATTTATCAAATATTCTTCATCGTCGATGCTCAGTTTGCAATTTTCACATACATCACAAACAATAAAGCTTTTGTTATTACCTATCTCTACTTCTAAAGGCACAGGTAATTTTGTTAAAATAAATGAAGGATGTCGAATAAACCCATATGAAACAAAGGATTTATTCGCACCCGTATCAAATAACACGTGTGCGGGAATTGAATTTACAGCAAATATACCTGAGACCACATCAGGTTCAATCTTCGCTTCTGCGGCAGTTAGTTGGAAAGATCTTGCCTTTGCTTTCGGGGCTTCACCTTTCGATTCTTGCCCATCTTTCTTTCCAACCAGTTCCGGGCATTCAGACTTTTTGTGACCCGTTCGATAACAATTGTAACAAACCGTCACCTTCTCCGGGCATGACATAGCCATATGTCCCTTTTTCTTGCATATGGGACAAGGCTTATCCTTGTAACGACATTCGCCCTTATGATTCTTCCCACAAATTTTGCAACCTGATGTACTACTTTTAGCATCTGATCTCTTTGTGGATTCATTCGTTCTTGCTTTCTTGGTAGGACTTGGATTCACATCTAGTGCCCTTCGTTCACCCCGTTCTATACTCTTTTTCAATTCGATCTCCCTTTCCCGAGCAGCATTGACAATCTCGGTAAGGGTCTCGTACTTTGAAGGGGTTATGAACTCTCTATATTCCGCGCTTAACATGTTATGATAATAATAGACCTTTTGCTCTTCATTCGTTATCAATTCATCACAGAACTTCATCTTATCCATAAACATCCCTGTGATCTTGTCTATGGACTCACCTTTGTGTCTGAGTTGCATGAACTCTTCCTTGATTTTATTCACGACCGCCTTGGGACTATGGTGTTTAAGAAACGGCGTCTTAAACTCCTCCCAAGTCATGGCCTTAACCGCTTCACTTCCAATCTCCTTCTTTTTGTTATCCCACCAATCTTTCGCTTGACTCCTTAGTTGACCCGTACCATAAGTTACGTAGTCTTCTTCGTCACAGTGGGTTCTCTCGAATACCCCTTCGATGTCACTTAGCCATCGTTGGCACACTATCGGATCAACCTCCCCATTATATGTTGGTGGTTTACAAGCCATGAATTCCTTGTATGAACAAGGCTTTCGTCCTCCTCGCTTTTCCTTTGCTACATTTGAATCTTCTTCTAGTTTCTTGATTCTATCTTCTACTATTGATAAAACCGTGTTTTGGATTTTATCAATAAAGCCCGACAAACTGTTTTCGATCGCCTTTCCAACCTCTTCGGCAATCACTTCCCTCACTTGTTCGGTGACTCTTGGCACCGCATTATCATTGTCTCCATCAGCCATCTCGATTTCTGAAATGTTTACATAGATTGTTAAACATTCCATTTATAATACCTGCTTTACTTGTTTTGATTTAATCAAATTTATAACTTGATTTAATCATTCTTGTTTCGATTCAATCAAGTTCGTAACTTGATTTGATCATTCTTGTTTCTATTCAATCAAGTCCGTAACTTGATTTGATCATTCTTGTTTCTATTCAATCAAGTCCGCAACTTGATTTGATCATTCTTGTTTCTATTCAATCAAGTCCGTAACTTGATTTGATCATTCTTGTTTCTATTCAATCAAGTCCGTAACTTGATTTGATCATTCTTGTTTCTATTCAATCAAGTCCGTAACTTGATTTGATCATTCTTGTTTCTATTCAATCAAGTCCGTAACTTGATTTGATCATTCTTGTTTCTATTCAATCAAGTCCGTAACTTGATTTGATCATTCTTGTTTCATGCATTTCTTGTTTTCGAGTGAGCTTACACACTCTTTTCATGCATATTGTTCATTTCTCATTCTATACATAGTACATAATTTATTAACAAAACAAGTTAATTCTTACCGGACGATCGATCAAGCTTGAACCGAACACTTATTAACAACCTTGAGCTCTGATTACCAACTTGTAACATCCTAAAAATTTATCCCAAATTTTTTTTAATAAAATAAGATTTAAGTACATGGCTTTCATTAACGAAGTTCATGGGTAACAAGACCTTAGTCAACTAATGACTAAGTTACATCATTTCAAAGTTTGTTTAACGTGTGTTTATAACCCATACACAAAGACTACAAAAGATTTAAAATATTGCGGAAGCTTCAAAAATCGAGTGTTCGGTTCTTCACTATATCACTTGATCGCCATCCGTAAGCTTCACTAATTTACCTATGATCAAAACGTTAAACTTATTAGTTTTGATCGTTATTGTAAAACATAAACACAATGATAAACATCACATTTGAAATAATAAACACAAAACAACAATACTGGGTTCACCGTAAATTACGGTCTCACCGTAATTTACGGTGTGCCCTAAATTTTCCTGATTACCGTAAACCAGTAGAGAAACACCGTAACAAGTCTGACCATTACCGTAAATTACGGTAAGACCGTAATTTACGGTAAGAGCTGGAAATCTATGTTTTGTTTTGTTGATTCATCTCATTCAACAATTCTTGTAATTTGCTTTTCTATCAACCTATATCATCCAAATTCTGGTATTTCTAATAATGTGATAATTATTAACTAATAACATAACACTATCCATCATATTCCGGAGTATATATATATATATAAATCATGTTTCACTTGATTAATTGACCCGTTTGGCTCGTCTAAGTAAATCCTCCTATATGACGACTACCAACGCGAACCAACTGAATTTTAATAAATCAATCAATGTAACAACTTCAATGCTTAATTCGAAACAACTCCTATTCAAGATTAAATTTCATATTTGAATCATCCGAGAAATAAGTATAACGGGTCAAGTTGCATACGTAAATTTTCTAACAATTGTTTTGGCCCGTCTCACTTGACTAAGACGAAGGTTATTTCCGTGATATATTGAACTATATTGTTTACCATGTTTTCGAAACTACAACATAAAACTATTGATTAATTCATAATGTAACGAAATGGTAAATTCGTACCTTTAGAGCACGCCTTTCCCCCGTGAATTCCCTTCGGCTTGTCCGCTTGATGATCCGGACTCTTTGCCTAGAAAATTCAGTTTTACAACTTGTTTAGAACTCTTTCCATGACCATATTCATATCATTGTGAAACATGATCAAATCTGCGTTCTCATCAAATTTAACATCAAAAATCCTCACTTAGGCATTTCTACAAACACCTAACGGGTCAGATTTTCCTACCATCATTTCCAAGTTCATGACTTGCGATTTAAACCTCAAATTTCACTTTAGTTAGTAACCTTGCACACATTTTAACATCAATATCACAGGAATTACCTCCCATGATGAGATTTATACTAGAATTTTCATTCAAATCCTAGTGTTCATCATCATCTTTTAAAACCCATAACCTAGCTTCCATGGATTCATAGAATTCTCTGAATTTGGGCATGATTTCTCCAATAGTTAGTTAGGTTTTACTTCTAAACACCTAATCAACTTTAATCCGACCAAATAACACACATGCAAGCATCTAATTTCAGAATTTCAGAATCATGAGAATTTCAAGTTAATAGATTTCATCAAATTTCACATACCTTAGAATCCTCTTGCAATGAGGATTACGATTCTAGGCTCAATTCTTGATTTCTACTTGTATTAACCCTTCAATTTTGCAAGATTATGAGATTTTAGGTTTTTGGAAGATGGGGGTCGCCCCTTGCCTGCTCCTGATCGACCAGACACACCAAAAATGGTGTGTTTGGTGGGTTTTGTCACAATTCAGCATTTAACTTTTGTTCTTTGGCAAGTTTAGTCCCCAAACTTTGATTTATTCTTAAGTTTATGTGTTTTATTCCTATTGTGATTTATTTCCAAGACTTGAATTTAACTAGGTTAAGTTCCTAGTTTGTAAATTCTCGTTTATTAACTTCTTTTTTTTTTTTTTTTTTTTAATATAAGAAGTTATATTTTCGGGGTGTTACAACTAGACACCCCATTCCTGTTGTATGGAATGTCAGAAACCGAATTTTATCCAAATAGAAATTGCCTTTGTGGTATTTCTATAGTCTCTAAGGTGTAGTTTGATACACTAAGGTTTGAATGAATTCTAAATCACATTTTCTTTTGTATAATTTGATATACTTCCAAAGTATAGTTTGATATGCTCTCATATGTGATATTATTTACCAAAGTATAATTTGATATACTATGTACAAATCCAACATATATTTTGTTATTTACTAAAACATAGTTGATATGTTATTTACAATACCAAAGTATACTTATGATATACTACCGAAAACTATTATTTTAACAACTAAAGTATATTTGATATACTATCTGTTTAACTGTTTTGAAACTACAATATATTTTAATATATTACTTATCCGACTTTCTTAAAACCAAGGTATATTTTTATATATGCTACAAACTCATTTTTAGTTGGTTATTCATTTCATTATTGCATTATTCTTTTATATCATCTGATTTCTTATCACTTTTTGTATGAAATATAAAATAAAATATTTTAAGGCTCATGACTACTTTTGTTAAACATTTCTTTAAACATTCAAAGTCATGAATCCTCAACACAAAACCTATGTTACTCACAGGAATTTTTATGCTGACGTATTTACTTTCACATATGTTTCAGGTTTTATTTCGTGACGACTGTTGATTGCTTTACATAGGATGGACATGGGCCTTAGTAATTATAAAAACATGAACGGAAATTGTACTGTTTGTTGATCAAATTCCAAGACAATGTAACTTATTATGTAATAAAACAATATTCTAAATTCCATGTGTTGTGAAACAATGATTCTGTTACGACACTCCCCGACGTTTCCGCCACGATTTGTTGTTTTACGTGGTCGGGGTGTGACATACATCTGCATTGATTAGATTTGGTGACATCATTCCTAAACTAAAGATACGTAATCTGTCACGGCCCTTGGCCCCGGTTTGACCCGGTCCAGAACCGCGAGGCAGGAAATCCGATGGTATCTGATTAAATGACAGCGGAAGTCTTTTTAAACAGGATCGATTAATATTAAAACTGCTCATTTATATATAATATAGGGATAAATCCCATAATTTACAATAAAGTGATTTCACTGGGAAATCTTTATTTCTCAAAACATGTTTCTTTATTTTATACTGAGCCACTTCCTTGAGCTTGTAGTGCTTTATGGCACTTTTCCTAGATCATAACAGATCACCTGAAACATGTTTGAAAAAGGTTTTGTCAGCAGGGAAATACTGAGTGAATCATTCTATTTTGCATAATGATGCATAGTTATTAATTACAGCATAAGAGCAATTACAATGGATTCTATCTTATTTTTATCTGGCATCCTGTCACAATGGTGACGATGGTCATACCACTATTTAGATCAATGAACCTAAATAGTGATGATTATCCCTGTAGGTCAATGAACCTAACAGTGATTATCCCGAGTAGGTCAATGAACCTAACTGGGAGAAAATTAGTAATGTGCACAATACCCCACTAACCAGTAATTCAAGATATCCACGACTTAGTCCCTGTAATTATAACCTTGAAAATAATTTGAGGTATGGTAAAATAGTTGATAAAAAGAGAATGACTCACATTGCAGATTTAACGAGCAGAGTATAAGCCTACTGATTAGCCTTGATTAACCTAATTTAAATAATAATGCACGCATAAACAGGTTAGTAACTAATACAGCAGTTACGACAATTCACGAGATTAAACCTTCACAACGGTTTACAAGTGCAATACTTAACAATTCAGCGGATTCACAACGAATGACAGAGTATAGTCCGAATTCGAGCAGTACTCAAACATTCAAGTCGAAATCACGATGAATTAACAAAGTATAAACTCAATTTGAGCGGTACTTAAACAATCGTTGGATAGTTATAATCGATCGGACGTTGAATCGTAAAAGCGATCGAGTTATTACCCTGATTGCAGCATCGATTAGTGAATCGTGTGTGTTAATTGGGATAAACAGAGCATAACTCAGTATATATTTCGAAGTTTTACGTCGTTCTAAAACCAGAAATCAAGTCCCAGACTCATCTATTTATACATGAAAAACCTCCCCCCTCGCGTGGCGCGAGGGGGTGTCGCGTGGCACGAGAGGCGCCCCCTATCATAGGGTGGCTGCGTGTCTAAGTAGCCTTGCTGAGTTGGTCTTGCGTTCATTTTCAATTTACACGTAAAACTGTGTAGATAATACCGACTAGGGTTTACCCCCCCTGAGTTTTAGGGGCCCTGATCCTGATTCCGATTGTTCTGAAAATTTTAGGGTTTGTTCAGAATTACTTGGGTTTCTCAATTAGGGTTTCCTATTGGTCAATTAAAATAATAATTTAGGACTTTTTGATACGAGTTGTTACATTCTCCCCATCTTAATAAAAATCTCGTCCTCGAGATTTACTGGAATAATTGAGGATATTTTCGCTTCATTTCTGATTCTAACTCCTAAATGTATTAGGATCATATCTTTGAATCCTACTTTAACTAACACTACTCGTTTACCTTTATATCTTGGAAAGGTACTACCAAAGATTCGTTTGATAGACATTTCTTGAGATTGGATACATGAAATACATCATGTACCCCAACTAACTTTCCTGGTAATTGTAAATGATAAACAACTGGTCCTATACGTTGGATCACTGGAAATGATCCTATGTATCTTGGATTTAGCTTTCCTTTCTTATCAAATTTAACAATTCCTTTCCAAGGAATTACTTTCAATTAGCATTTTGTCTCCAACTCGAACTCCAACGGCTTTCTTCTATTATCTGTATAACTTTTCTGACTATCTCTAGCCGTCTTCAGCCTTTCCTTCGTGATACTAAATATCACAGTCATAGTCACTTAGGATTTTCATCCATCTCCTTTGCCTCATGTTTAATTCTTTTTGCTCAAATATATGTCTTAAATTCTTATAATCCGTATAGACAGTAAACTTACTTCCATACAGATAATGTCTTAAATCTTAAGGGCAAAATTTATGACTCCTAATTCTAAATCATGAGTGATATAGTTTTCTTCGTGCTTTTTCAATTGCCTTGATGCATACTCACTTACCTTCTTGCGTTGCATAAGCACATATTCAAATCCTAGCTTTGAAGCATTACCGTATACTTCAAAATCTTCAGTTCATAAAGCTAAGATTTGATTAATTTATGCTTTAAGATCCTAAAGGCTTCTTCTTGTTTAGGTCCCTATTCAAACTTAACTGTTTTATAGGTTAGCTTAGTTAATGGTATAGTTATCTTGGAAAAATCCTTAGTATAGTATCCGACTAAACCTATAAAACTTCTAATTTCCATTGCGGATTGCGGAACTTTCCATTTGGTAATTGCTGCTATCTTAGCAGAATTTATGTGAATACCTTCATGATTCACCATATAACCTAGAAATTGCACTTTTGGTAACCAAAATTCACACTTCGAGACTTTGGCGTAAAGCTTCTCTTTTCTTAAAAATGCTAAGAGTGCATGCAATTACTGACAATGTCCTTCCTGACTTTTGGAATAAATAAGTATATCGTCTATGAAGACAATTACAAATTTATCCAAATATAGTTTACAAATCCTATTCATCATGTCCATGAATGCTGGAGGTGCATTCGTTAACCCGAAGGGCATGATTGTAAACTCGTAATGACCATACCTAGTTCTGAAAATGGTTTTAGGTATGTCTTCCTTTTGTACTTTTAGTTGATGATAACCGAAGCGTAAAAATATCTAGCTCTTTGAATTTGACCGAATATATCATCAATCCTAGGTAATGGGTATTGATTCTTAATTGTAACCTTTATTCAATTCCCTATAATCAATACGCATTTTCATCGAATTATCCTTTTTAAATAACAAATAACACTGGTGCTTCCCAAGGGAATGAACTAGGTTGTATGAAACCTTTACTTAGTAATCATCTAATTGCTTTTTCAATTCAAACATTTCTGTGGGTGCTAATCGATAAGGTGCCTTAGCTATCGGTATAGTTCCTGGAATTAAAGGAATTCTAAACTCTACCTCCCTATCTGGGGTAACTTTGGTAACTCTTCTGGGAATACATCTGGGTATTCTGAAACTACAGGAATTTCCTTAAGTTCTTTACCTTTAGTATTAATGATTACTGAAATCATATATACTATTCCTTGTTTTCGTTCATAATTAGAAACTTTCATTACTGATATGAACTTCATAGGCTTACGTGGTTTATCTCCTGTAATCACAATTACTTCTCTGGTGGGTGTTTAAATTTCTATGGAATTCTTATCACAAAAAATTCGAGCATAGTTGTTTACTAATCAATTCATTCCTAACATAACATCGAATTCAACCAATATGGTTGCATGAAATTTATGACTTAAAAGTTCTATTTCTACGTTTTGCAGAACCTTATTTATTTTAACTGAATTCCCATCTGCCGTTTCTACTGTAGAAATTTGCTTAATGCTGGTTAAAGGTAAGTTAAAAGTTTAGCATAATGAAGTATTTATAAAACTTTGGTTTGCACCAGAGTCAAATAATACTTTTGTGTACACGTTGTGGACTAAGAACGTACCGGCTATCACATCTGGAATGAGTTTTGCTTCCTTAGCAGTCAGTTGGAAGGCTCTTACATTCCTTTTTGCTCCTTCTGCAAGTTTAGCTTTATTGTCAGATGATTTGTTCAGTTTTGGACAATCTGGCCTAAGATGTCCAGCTTCTCCACAGTTGTAACAGACTGAAAATTTCTTCCTCCTGCAGTCTTCTTCTTGATGCCCCGGAATTTTGCAAAAATTGCAATATCCTTTGCATCTTCCAAAATGTTTTCTTTTGCAAAAATTGCAAAATGGACTAGTGGTAGATTGCCCATTTCCTCTTCTCTTGAAATTGTTATGGTTACCCGGATGGAATTCTTGGGTAATCTTTTGGGCTACTTCCTTCCTTCTATTTTCTTTTCTTGTCCGTATTAGTTCGTCAGTCAGAGTATTGGCTAAATCTACCGCATCATCAATTGTGCGAGGTTTCGCAGCCTTGACGATATTACGGATTTCGGAAATCAATCCCCAAATATAACGAGAAATAAGTACCGGTTCTGGCGAAGCCAGCGTTGGTACTACTCTAGCATACTCGAAGAATGTCGAAGTATACCCTCGACAATCTACATCCACCATCCGGTGGGTTAGAAACTTATTTGCCATTTGATCTTTTTCATACTCGGGACAGCATTTTCTTTCTACAAAGCTCTTAAATTCTTCCCAGTTCATAGCATACGCCATCCTTCTTCCTTTTGCTTGTAACACCGTATTCCACCATTCTAGCGCCACTTCTTTGAAAAGATTTGATGCGTACATGACCTGATCATCCTGAGCACATTTACTTATGGCAATTACTGCCTCGGTTTTCTCTAACCAACGCAGTGCCGCAGTCGCTCCTTCATTGCCTGCAAACTCAGTGGGTTTACAAGCAAGAAATTCTTTGTAAGTGCAACCAGGCGTTGCAGTTTTCCTTTTCTTAGGGAGCGGAGCTTGCCGTGGTTCATTATCATGATTAACATGATTACCGCCTCCATTTACGCTATTACTGAAGTTATCTTCAGAAATGCGTTTACTAGGAACAATTTGTTGAGGTTCGATTGGATTTTTAACAGCAGCAATGATTGCTGGAATAGCGTTGGCTATCCCTTGAGCAACTATTTCTGGAATAGCATTGGCTATCCCTTGAGCAACGATATTTTCTATATCCTGCCTAGTCATAAATTGATCCCCCTGTTGTTGTTCAGATTGATTAACCTCATTAACTGGTTAATTAGTGTTTTCCATCTGATATCTAATTTATAGATAAATAATTAGTATAAAAGTAATAATCCAACGTCACAATTAATTGCACATAATCACGTAAACGAATATATAACAAAATTGTAAATTTTCTAATATTTCTTTTGTTTTATAGATTATATCATGCTTCTATATACAACCGTTTTATTATTTATTTTATACATACTGATTTTACTATTACTACTACACAACCATAGTTTCATAATCTCCTATCCTTTGTTAGATGATATTCTAGTAACGGCGTTCCTTCTCATCGTATTTCCAGGAGATCTGTCCCAAAATTTCTTGGATTCTATTCCCAGCATCCATTTTGTCAAAATGATGGAGTTTAGCCATATTCTTGTTACTCATTGGTGAATTTGGTAAAGGTTCTGGATTAAATTTAGGAAAAAGCCTATAGGGATGGTTTTGTAACAGTATTTCATTAGTCACCCATTCGTCTATTTGTGAGTGGATTGAAAGGTTTGGAATAGCTGGTTCTAAATTCATTGGTAGTTGTTTTTCAAGAGAATGAATAAAATCATTTTCATTAATAGGCTCAATAGTATCATCGGTTGCCATTATAAAATCTAGTTCTTCTTGAGATGGTAACCTCTCAATTTGCCTAGAGCTTTCCCCAATTTCCATTTTCTTAGGCTTAGGTTTCTCGAGAGGTGAAGCGTTGAATTCTATAGGTTCTTCTATGTCTGGAATATACCTATTGAAATCTCTGGAAACCTCTATTCTTACCGGATAGAGATTTAAATTCTGAAGGGCATCAGACAAATCACTCATGCTGTTTAGCAAATACACATAATTACTAAATTAGAATTCATAACAAAATTTTTTATAGAAAAACTTTTTAAATAGTATTTCATACTGGGTAACTACAAAAACAACTGAAAATTAAAACACACTAGGTTTTATTTGTAATTTATTTATAAGGTTTCTAGACTGTAGATAATAAAAGTGCTAAACTTGGGTTAAATTATTTAAGAATTTATATTAATTGCTACATTAGTTAGCATATAAAGATCTGCCCATACTGTATACAGTTAACTAGATAATAAAACATATAATCAGTTAATAAAACATGTTTTCACATAATAGCAATTAAATTTCCTAAGTATCTCTCAATTATTTTAATAGGCTAAAATCAATAGTAAGCTTAAATCAGTGGCTCTGATACCACCTTTTCCTGTCACGGCCCTTGGCCCCGGTTTGACCCGGTCCAGAACCGCGAGGCAGGAAATCCGATGGTATCTGATTAAATGACAGCGGAAGTCTTTTTAAACAGGATCGATTAATATTAAAACTGCTCATTTATATATAATATAGGGATAAATCCCATAATTTACAATAAAGTGATTTCACTGGGAAATCTTTATTTCTCAAAACATGTTTCTTTATTTTATACTGAGCCACTTCCTTGAGCTTGTAGTGCTTTATGGCACTTTTCCTAGATCATAACAGATCACCTGAAACATGTTTGAAAAAGGTTTTGTCAGCAGGGAAATACTGAGTGAATCATTCTATTTTGAATAATGATGCATAGTTATTAATTACAGCATAAGAGCGATTACAATGGCTTCTATCTTATTTTTATCTGGCATCCTGTCACAATGGTGACATGTCACAATGGTGACATGTCACAATGGTGACGATGGTCATACCACTATTTAGATCAATGAACCTAAATAGTGATGATTATCCCTGTAGGTCAATGAACCTAACAGTGATTATCCCGAGTAGGTCAATGAACCTAACTGGGAGAAAATTAGTAATGTGCACAATACCCCACTAACCAGTAATTCAAGATATCCACGACTTAGTCCCTGTAATTATAACCTTGAAAATAATTTGAGGTATGGTAAAATAGTTGATAAAAAGAGAATGACTCACATTGCAGATTTAACGAGCAGAGTATAAGCCTACTGATTAGCCTTGATTAACCTAATTTAAATAATAATGCACGCATAAACAGGTTAGTAACTAATACAGCAGTTACGACAATTCACGAGATTAAACCTTCACAACGGTTTACAAGTGCAATACTTAACAATTCAGCGGATTCACAACGAATGACAGAGTATAGTCCGAATTCGAGCAGTACTCAAACATTCAAGTCAAAATCACGATGAATTAACAAAGTATAAACTCAATTTGAGCGGCACTTAAACAATCGTTGGATAGTTATAATCGATCGGACGTTGAATCGTAAAAGCGATCGAGTTATTACCCTGATTGCAGCATCGATTAGTGAATCGTGTGTGTTAATTGTGATAAACAGAGCATAACTCAGTATATATTTCAAAGTTTTACGTCGTTCTGAAACCAGAAATCAAGTCCCAGACTCATCTATTTATACATGAAAAACCTCCCCCCTCGCGTGGCGCGGGGGGGGGGGTGTCGCGTGGCACGAGAGGCGCCCCCTATCATAGGGTGGCCACGTGTCTAAGTAGCCTTGCTGAGTTGGTCTTGCGTTCATTTTCAATTTACACGTAAAACTGTGTAGATAATACCGACTAGGGTTTACCCCCCCTGAGTTTTAGGGGCCCTTATCCTGATTCCGATTGTTCTGAAAATTTTAGGGTTTGTTCAGAATTACTTGGGTTTCTCAATTAGGGTTTCCTATTGGTCAATTAAAATAATAATTTAGGACTTTTTGATACGAGTTGTTACATAATCCATGACCAGTCCGCGTTCCTTCTACCCATACCAATCCTAACGAATATGCTTTCCGTGTACATTCGTGCATTCTAATTCCTTAACCTTGATAAGGACATTAATAGAGTACTTGCATTCTCATTTCATACTCAAGACACCGAATTAGTAACTTAATACTCAACTTATTTAAGCTATACAAACACATACACAAGATTCCTTTCATTCATGCACAATAAATCCTACTTCATGTATAAGTACCTACCCGCATATGTTTATACACATCTCATACCCACATGCAAACATACTTATGTACATATATACTTACATAAATACATAAATACATTCATACATACATACTACCTCTTACATACCACTTACATAATTCCCTACGAATTACTTATGTATCCTAATTACAAACCTCCGTGTAATAAGACATGTACGAACAAACTTATATACATACTCACTCCTATTCATGATTATTATAAGTTAAGCCTATTGGAATGAAGTTGAATCTATACATACATACCCACATACTTAATTCATTACCCCGCATACTCGCTCATACAACATAAACGCTTCTTAAATATCTTTCGGAGAATGAGTTCCATACTCACCTGTAACTTACCAAGCCATTTGGTAGGGTTGAGAAACATTATAAAAACTTAGTGAGGCTTGGAATGGGTTCACCGGGTCCGAATTCGAAGAAAAATGAAGAATTACATAAACTTTTTATTTTGTATCTGACCTCCACCGTAAGCTACGGTAGCTACCGTAGCTTACGGTGGCCATGAAATCCTTACAGTGACAACCTACTGCCTTACGGTGGAAAAATGGCTTCAGCACCTACCGTAACTTATGCTGGCTACCGTAAGTTATGCTAGCGCCCAGATCAACTTTCTATTTTAATACAAAAACTCGCATAACTTGCTCGTTTTGCATCTGTTTCACTTGAAACCTGTTTCTAATTGTTCATAAAACATTTCCCTACCTGATTAACTAAAAATCCATACCTTGAGGTCCTTAAACTTTATAAATTATATTACCGTTACATGACTCATGCATATATGTTTGACCCGTTTGATTTCGCCATGCACTTTTCGTTACCTTGTGAACTATTAACAACTTATTACGACTTTCCTTTCCATTTACTTACCTTCTCAATCATTCCTACAAGACTCCTAACCTTCATAAATAGACTTTAATTATATACTAAGAAGTGAGGTTCGGAACTCACTTACCTTGTGCATCCGTGTTCGTAACCGCTTCCTTGCCTCATCTTGACCCATTTCCCTTCCATGCTCATGCGATTCCTATCCTTTCATGCCATCATTCCCATGACATTGTTAGTATATATGTTCATTCCATATAAACATCCATTTTAAATTCATAGTTACATTGACTTTTCTTAATCAATCATTCATCAACGTGCATAAGACACGAATCGGCAATCACATTGTTCCACATCTATGAAATCTAATTCCTCATTATACGTAGCACATAATTAGTCTAGCATATATCATATGATTCCTCATAATCTTTCATTTATATTCGTAAATCTAACCATGCTATTAACTTATTCGTTGACTTTTCAGAATGTCAACGATCAAGCATACAAACTCCCAACTTAGTAACTTATGTCCATATTGACGTTGTAGGCCATAATATCGATACCATATATATTTCATACTCATGTTTTAGAACACATTCAATCACTCGATCAATTAATTACACCATACACATGTATAAACAATTCATTACAACTAACGCTTTCATCATCCTACAATTTCAACCACATTCAAGGTTAGTACTTTAACATAATCTCAATGTCATTCTTTACTTATAAACCCACAAGCTACACATTTGGTGTACATCCATTTCTAGATTACCATTGACAACTAGTCCAACACATGAGGTGCACCACACCATTCAAGCATAGAGTACTAGTTCCTAAAGTATACTTTTACCGAATTACATCATTAACTAACTACCCACATGTATTTCGTCCAAAACACGTATCTCATGCTAACTTAACTATCAAATACAACATTATTACATCCTATGCCAAGCTACTAATTTCTTGCATACAAATTCGCTTCCGAACTTCACCTAGTCATTTCATCAAACACTTGGCGTGCGTACTAACATCTAAGCATAATGTACAAGTAATTTAAGCATATTCTTCCCATATTCATCTCATGAATCCTTTCATTCAAGCAACATCACATTATCATCTATATCATGTTACTATCAAAACCTAACACATAACATACGCATCAACATAATCAAAATCATCAATATACACATGTTCATCATAATCATTATCATACTCATAAACATGGGTTTCATTCTAAATCACTAAGATAACTAAAATTTAACCAAGATTCAACTTAAACAAGATAACATTAGCAAGCTTTCATCCTAATTTAGACCAAACTCACAAATTCATCAAAACCCACTTCATGGTTGTTCATCAAATCAGAGAATTAAGACATACCTTGGCTAAAGCTTGCTTAGATAATCACTATTTAGGCTCATGCAAGTTCAAATTCAACCCAATTCCCATCCGATTGGTTGATTAGGGTTTGAGAGGGGTTTTCCCCCTTTCTTCCTCTTCTCTGATCAAACACACACATGCCCATGTGTGTGTGTGTTTGGGGTTTTTATTTTTATTTTATGTTTTATCTTTCCATTTATCCAAAATCAACCCCTCATGTTGTCACTTGTTCATAATTTACCCAATTTTAAATCCTTATTTGTTTTAACCAAGCATTTAACTAGGTATAATAACCTAGTTATTACGTTTCCTTCTTTTAAACGTTGTAACATAATAGGAACTAAATAATTCGAGTTTTGGGGTGTCATAAATCTACCCCCTTAAAGAAGGTTTCGTCCCCGAAACCTTTCTCATTCCTACTAAACCCATTCCACTCTTACTTTTTCGTCTTATTCATTCGCAAGGCTTACTACAACTTAAATACATTCGAGATCTTGGAAAGAGTTCTATTCATGCATAAACATAATTTTACACATTGTCCCTACGTTCTTAAATAAAGTAAATTTCTTTCATAATTATCGCCATGAGCAAACCCCATCATTCCATACTAGCGTTTATATAATCACTTTCTTATTCATAATGGCTAGCTAAACATTTTACTAACCTTAATCTCGTTAGGTAAACCAACGGTTTGTGGCCCGAATCAATCCGTTCCTTCATGAGTCCACGCAATACCTAGATTGATCACATCCGTTCTTTTGTTGAGCTTCCACTTAGGCGCATTCCTTCAACAATTGTCTCGTTCAAATGAACATGGCCAACTATCCCAACATCAAGGCGTGCATTTTCTGACGGTACTTGCCACAAATACGTTTCCCTTGAAGTGCTTATTCCATCTGGCGTTTTTAAGCATCCACCATTCTTTTATAACTTTCTTACATGTATACTATAACATATCACACATACCAAATCCCTACATACAATACTTTCATTTCGTTAATTATTTCACCAACCAAGCACTTCTACCCACCATGTACACATTGAGGTTCACGTTTGTACTCCTACCAATTCGAGCATGTAACGCCCTGCTTCTTTGTACTTTCCTTAATTAGAAAACGTGTCTTGTATTTCTATTTTTGGAAGCTTGTTCCTTTTGTATTTCGTATTTCGTTTCAAACCGTTGTAAATACGAGACTTTGATCATAATAAAACTTATTATTTATGAGAAATTATACATTACCTATTCATGTTTACATAGTCGTTTAAATTCATATTCATGTTTGATGCTTATTCGTCATTCGTATAAACACGATACGTTTGTATACAATCACCCCATCCAATATTTACAACACGTCACCTATGATTGATGTACTCGATTTATACTTGAACCACGTTATTCATACTTGTTACTACTTATCCACGTACTTCCTTCTTTTCTTACCTGAAACATATTTATTTCGTACTAGTGGGAAACCCGCGCGTTGCAGCGGAGTTAACAATATGGGCCGAGAACATAATTCAAACTTAAAAACGTTAAAAACCTTTATGATGTCTATTACAAATGTTGATGTTTAAATATTAGGTACCCGTGTAATACACGGTTGAGTAAGTAAATAGTTATTAATGAAAATTTAAGAAATATTTTTTAGTTAATTTTTCTATTAAGAAATAGGATACCTTAAGACATAAAAAAAGCGGGAAAATGAATCATCAGTTCGTAGAATTGTGGCACATGTTGTAACCGGTTACTTATCTATTCGATACAACTAATTTTATACCCATCCACAGTCCTGGTGTTTCGACGTAATAAAAAAAACCAAGCAAGCCCAATTTTATATCCGCAAGCCCAATTTTATACCCACAAAATAACATGAAAATTAACAAATGTCAACTTAGATTGCTCGGACTTTTTCACACTTGGCTTCTCAGTCTCGACTTGTTGCTCAATCTATGTTCACCTGTTGCATCGCTTGCGGCTAATGGGCTAGGTGTCCTCGTATCAACATCCTTTATCACTACCATAACGTGGTTAGACTCACCATCTTACTCGTTATCAACAAGACAACAACCACCTAAAATGAAACATGCGAACATGAATGACATACCAGCCCATCCCACAAAGTATTGAGAACTGGAACAAAAGCATAACCCAAAAACACTTCTTTGAACACATGACTTTATATATGAACATCAACAACACTAAACGGATCATCAAAAACATATGTATAAGAAACTAACCCATTTCATAACCCAACCGAGGTAAACTAATCCATTTCATCACGTTAACAGGTCCTAGAAGCAAGTAATCCAGCTCCTTGAAACCGTTTGATGATCACAATCAGCAAACGCACAACTTTTAAACACAAATACCCCATACATTCAACAATATTGATAAACTTTCTAAACATGAAAGGACAAGATCTGTTAATGATACCAACCATTCTACGATCAATCATACAACACCCGTCAGCACATAGCAACGTCGAGAACGTGACAAACCCTTCAGAAAGACACAAAGTCATAATAAGCCGAATACCCCTCTGGATTTCAGGCATTTCCGCCAACGAAGTATCACCGGTTGACTTTGTATAGGCCCGAAGCAAAATAATCCACCAAAATCCTTAATCAACAGGAGCCACTCGACCAATGGCACTTTCACCATAATCAGCCAATATGGTTTCTGTGTTCCTAACTGGATCGTGAAGCACTTTAAAACTTGCAGGCATTACCCCTTCTCCTAACTTGAATTTGTCTACCTTTTTTATCTCGGGATTGGAGAAAAACTGTTTTTAAAAGAAAATTGTTTACTATTTCGGACTCCCCGTTCATCATAAAGGCCAAAGCACTCGGCACAAAGTCTCTTATAAAAACCTGCAGACATAGTGTGATTCGGAGTTTAAACGTGCAAGTCGATATGTGTAGTTTTTATGTGCTGGTCAAACTGGGCCGGGCCAAACCACCAACCTTTTTTTCCTATTGTTACTCAGTTTTTTAGTTATAGAAACAATGTAATCATAGTTATCAATAGCGAATATTGGACGATAGCAATAGGATACCTATACGCTACGTAGTGATAGCGATGAAATAGCGCCTGCTATTTCATGTTTAGCGATGCAAGGGTAAAAACAAGTGATTTTCATGTATAAATAGTTAAAATACGCTATTTCAGGTATTAAAGTGCTAAAAATACCCTAAAATAGTGAAAATACACCATCTTTATCATCCAAACAAATAAACTAAATTTTTATAAAAATAAAAAAGCCCCTAAAATTTGCTATTCTTCAGCTAGTTAGTCGCTAACCAGCGAATAGCGCCAAAACCCCGCAACGTTATGGCACGTGCTATAGCGGACACTATTACCACTATTGATCTATGAATCTAATCTCTTTCAAATAGAACAATTTAGGACATTATACGAATTTGAATACAAGTTAGACTAATTTTGACCCGTTTAACTTGTACCCATGTTATATTTTGCTACGTTTTTATTTTATTTTTACATATATCAAATAAAATCACAAAATACAGCCTGAATTGACCCGTTAAATGAGGTGCATATTAGAGACTTTGCAAAAGAAAATTAACGGAAATCACCTGGTCATAGTTAAGTTCCTCTGATGAATTATCAAGTGCACCAATAGTCCCAACGGGTTCACCACGAAAGTTGACCAACGATCGTCTCAACGCCTCCCAAGCTTCTCCTACAATAGGATGAGGCTCAAAATAACCACTTCTTGGAGTTCCCGTCCATCTCCCGGGGGAATATACACCATCAAGATTATCAAACCCACCACGTGATGAATTATCATTCAATTTATAAAAGTTATTATTGCGCGATGGTGACATGGTAATTGACATTTCACTAAACGATCGCTCATCAAACGATTGTAAAAAATACAGTTGAGGACCACAATAAACTTCTAAAAGTAATCGAAAGTGAAAGTAGGTAAAAATAGCAGCTATGACACTCAAAACTACCAATAAGTTGTTCTGAACAACGCCTTCTATACAAACTACAGACTCAACTCCGAAGTCATTAACCATAGAACCAAGAACCTCTCAGAGCATGGTATTCTATCCGGCCAGTTCGGATATTTTAAGGCGTCGGCGGCAACCTTAACGCCGTTAAGTTATTCAACAGGCCAGCCCCTATCACCAGAAACAAAGAAACCCATTATTCACATGAGAATTAAACATGTAATCCAAATTTCAAATGAGAATTAAACACAAAATTTAGTAATTTACTGCACCTGAAAGAACCTTCGGATCCGGTCAAGATTATAAGCCTTAGAACGTTCCCACAATGTTGAGCTCATGTGGTATCTTAAAGTTTCAGTTATAATCCACTTACCTTTGGCCATAGGACGACTTTTTGACTAAACTTCCTTGGCCATAGGACGGCTTTCTCAAAGGATTTGACTGAGATTCCAAACTTGACATCAACATTAAATCTTGTGAAACTAATTTTTATTAAGTAGTTTTGATACATTAATAATCTGATTCAACAGTTGGACTCTTGTTCCCAATGCAATGAAACTGGGTTTATTTAATGTTAGAACACTTGGAGCATGTTGAATGCATCCAAGATTTTCTAGAACTTGCATCTTTATAGTTCCTAGGTATGATTTACTATTAAAATTTTCCTGTCAAACCAACAAAAATATAATTACGATCCAAGACTACAAATATCACAATACGAGATTAATGCAACGAATCAACGTGAGTAATCTTTTTGTACAGATTGGTAAAAGTGATTTTGAAGGTTGTATCTGAGAAGACTAAAACAATATCACAACATTGTCTATTTTTTTTAATAAAGCGCGTTTGAAGGTTGTATGTATGCATTAAAAAATACACTTTTAGCTGCTTTAAACTTGTTTGAACCAAAATGATAAAAAGAAGAAAAAAATATAATACAAAAGAAATGACATACGATATGAGCAGTTGGAATCCTTAACAAACACTCCGGAGCGAAATACTTGATATAATCATTATCTGGGATCTCTTCATTGTTTACACATTTTTAAGGTAAATATATATAATAACTTAGCAATATGGTTTAATGATCTAATCTGAGTAAATATATGAGTTAAAAAAATTATGAAAAAGTATATACCATCAGGAAGCTCTGTATCTAAACGCACTCCTGTTTCAACAGTCCAGCACTGAGCAACGTTCTCTTTGGTATATCCTCCACCTCCCGTTACCTGCACAAAAACCCTCTATATTAGTTTCTAATAGACACAATTAATAATACAAACAAAATTTATTTAAAAATACTGAAGTAGACTTACCAGCAGAGGCAAACCAAATTTTTTTACTATCCTAACACATTCAGCATGTCCTGTAAGATATTCAGAAGTAACAGAAAACAAGTATTACAACATCACTCAATAATAAATACGATAACCGAGCAGGTTTTGATTACAATAAGACTACCACACCGTCTATAGAGAGGTTGAAGCAGCCTAAACGGTCCCCAGCAAGCGAATCTGCTCCACACTGGAGAACGATCACACCCGGTTGATATGTTTCAACAACCTTTGAAATAGGTTGGAATCATCACTAAAAAGACAATACCTGCTGATATAATTACAAATCTGCACATACAAATTGCAGCAAACTTGGATGACACATTTCATCGAGCAATTGGTGGGCATAAGTAAGCCATTCAGTTGCAGCAAACGTGGATGACACATGTCATCAAGCACTTGGTGGCATAAGTAAACCTTTCTGTTTTAAAAATTAATGAAGCAATAACCAAAAACAAATTAGATGCAAGTGAAAGTGAACAATTGTACCAATTTACCTCATCATTCAACACCCATAGCCATCGTCGTGTCAAGTTCGTAGAAGACTGTCAACCACCGCTGAACCCTAACCATACATGTGTGCTGGTGCCTTATCGAACAACCATCGTCATAGTAGAATGGCCCTGTAGCGTCTTAAAATGACTCTTCAAATCCAAATTAAAGGGCTGATGATGGGTATTTGAAAGGATGAAGACAGATTCTCTTCATAATTTAAATGCGAAATTCATTGTGGTAACATATTCAATTGAGATAAAGGAAAACTGAATCGATTACACAACTCCATGATGGAAGAAACAGAAGGAATCATTGAAACCTCATTAAATTAGGGGCATATTTGGGAGCGCGGATGATGAAAAATTAGGGAAACAAGAACATGATCTTTATGAGCGTCTTAAAAATTTACAAGGAAATTACATTTCTGTGTCATAATTACATTTCTGTGTCATAGGGAAATGTATTATATAGTATTATAGATATGGAATCTTAGGCTATACCTTAAAAACATCATGTAACTAGGATAAGTAAAGGCCCCCCTTATTCCCACATACCCTATATCTTATTTTCACATCCTCTATTGTATACGGGCCGTATACAATTATACGGCCCGTATAGAATGTTTTTGAATAGGAAAATGCGCAGAGAATGTTTTTTTTTTGTTTTATTATATACGGCCCGTATACAGTTATACGAGTCGTATACATGTGTATACGATTTGTAAGACGTATACGGCTCAATTGATTTATTTTTGTGGGTTTTTGATGTTAGGACATGTATACGGGCCGTATAACTATATACGGGCCGTATATATTGGCTTTTTTCAAGTATCACGTTTTATTCCCGTAAAAACACAATCATTCTAGGGTTTCTAAAACTCTTCATCACCTTTAACAATGTCGATAAACGTTGATCGGAACATGCCGCTTAAATCGGAGCACAGGTAGAGTAACGTTACCGATCAGTCTGTTGATGAAAACCTTAGCGATCGCAGAGATCTTCGTGTTGGTTATTTATCGATTCCGAGTAACTAGTAGAAGAACCTGTCACAAACAAGTTCTCCACAGTTTGTTATTCAGATCTCTGTTCGGTCATCTTTCCAAACTACAACACACGATACTTTTAATAAGCTGTCATAGTTGTCAAATTCGATTTCAACAAATCTTTTCATTTTCCTTCAATTTCTAAAACATTCTCTATTACATGAAGACGTGTCAGGTTCTTCTACTAGTGGTATTTTACTGAAGTATTGAAGATTGAGGCGGGCATTGTTTAAATCTGAATATAACTAGATGTTACGTGTATCAGCGTTGTTTATCACCCTGTGTGAGCATTGGAAACCCGACAAACAGTCTTGACAACTGTGACATTTTATCTATCTATGTGTGTCACATCCATCCTGTTATTGCAATCGATATGATTAATTTTTTCAGATTTTTTTCTAATTAGCGTTGTTAACTACCAAAAGAATGCATACACAAATAGTTCTAGTAGACGAAGCAAAGAGACCGTTGTGTATCTGAATCAGGTTCTCAAACAAACACTACCAAAGATGGGTTGGTGAAAAATACCGGAGCTGTTATCTCGGTTGTTCAGTACTCTCCTATATCAACTTGAACGGTTGATGGTTACAAGGATCGTTCTAATAGATTAAAGAGAATAAACCATTTTTTACCAATTTTCACTCCAGTAGTTGAAACTTGAGCGCAGGAATCAATTCAAAACCCTCACCCTCAAAAATCAACCAGAAACCAAAGGAAAAAAGGGCTGATAATGGCTGATGGTTCTTCGTTGAGGAAACCAAACGTAGACGGAGATGATAGGCCTAGTAACCGGAAGAGAAATCAATTGTATTTTTTTAGTTGCTTCTCTTGTTAAGTTTCTGAACCAACCGAAATCCACAAATTCCAACAGTTTCTT
Source organism: Helianthus tuberosus (assembly GCA_030545235.1). Lineage (NCBI taxonomy): Eukaryota > Viridiplantae > Streptophyta > Magnoliopsida > Asterales > Asteraceae > Helianthus > Helianthus tuberosus. Next base: position 107,463,547 of record CM060383.1, read on the forward strand.
CATAGATTTCATCCGGTTTCCAAACTCTTTCACACAAAGTTAATATTCACTGTGGTGGATGCAAGCATAAAGTTAGAAAAAATACTCAATGTGAACGGACGATATGTATCAACAAATTGTGAGTGGGAATATGGCTATGAAGAATAGTATGGATAAACAATCACCGTATACGGGTTTTTCTGCTAGTTATTCGGAATGTTTTGAATCATCACAGAAGACGTGTCGGGTTCTACTGCTAGTAGTATGAGTCTGAGTCCATTGTGGTTCGTGAATGTTTTGAATCATCACGACAAGGATCGTTCTGATAGATTAAAGAGAATAACCCTTTTTTTACCATTTTTTACCATTTTTACCCATAGTATACGAGCCGTATAATAATATACGGCCCGTATACAACCATCGTATACATTGTATACGATCGGTAAAAATATTTTTTACCAATGGAATACGGCCGTATAAACCGTATACGACTCGTATACATATGGTAAAAAATGGTAAAAACCTCTTTAATCTATTAGAACGATCCAATAAACGAAGAAACCAAACGTAGACGGAGATGATAGGCCTGGTAACCGCAAGAGAAATCAATTGTCTCAAACACTACTAAACATCTGCTTTCTGAATCTGATAAACACATTGGTATTTTCTCAAAATGTGCAAACTTGAAGAATCTCACATTAAAGGAGTTTGCAACAACGGGATCAGATGGTTTGAGTATCTTTCATCCTCGTTTGGCTAATCTCACACTTGAAAATGACCACATTGGTATTTTCTCAAAATGTGCAAACTTGAAGAATCTCACATTAAAGATCTCTACACAAACTCTTCTACATCTTTTAACCAGTTGTCCATCACTTAAGACCTTGAAAGATTTGTTGAAATCGAAGCATTCACGAACCACGATGGACTCAGACTCATGTTCAAGTAAGTGTCTAAAAATCTAAAAATTCAGGTTTACCTTGTAAATTTCTCAAAACAAACTCTCGTTTCTTCATCTTCATCTTCATTTGTTGAGAAACCATTATCTTGTCTTTCAGAAGAGTTTGCAAGAGAATAGCGAGTTATTTTCAGTTATTTCTGTTGAATCACAAATTCCATAGTTTAAACCAGAATCAGGTTCTCAATACAAGGATCGTTCTAAGAGATTAAAGAGAATACACCATTTTTTTACCATAGTATACGAGCCGTATCAGAATATACGGCCCGTATCCAATCATCGTATACATTGTATACGATCGGTAAATTTGTTTTTTACCGAGCGTATACGGCCGTATAAACTGTATACGGCCCGTATACATATGGTAAAAATGGTAAAATAAGGTCTTTCTTTCCTTTTTTTAGTTGCTGTAATAGAGAAATCATCCTATGTCTTTTATCAACCGAAGAGGCAGCAAGGACAGATAATACTTCATTTGTCGAGAAACCATACTGTCAAGAAACTAACATCTTTTAATACTTCATTGCGTATGTGCTTGTGCTGTAGAAACCGGTGATGAATTTGTGTATCTAAATCAGGTTCTCTGCCTTAGATCGGTCATTCCTTGTGATACATGAACGTTGTATTCTTGTCTTTCAAGACAAGGATCGTTGGAAGGATTGTAGTAGCAGGACATTGGTACCACTGTGAAAATTGCATCAGGAGGGGAGAGAGTCTGATATAATAAGGATGTTGGGAATTAAACGCATGTACGTGACAAAATAAGGATGTTCGCATAAACATATATTCGTTTCATAACCTCCTCCTATAAATCAACCACAACCGACAAAGAGCCTGTATTAAAAGCCATCCTATGTCTTTTACCAACCGAAGAGGCAGCAGAAGACGTGTCGGGTTCTTCCAACATTCACGAACCACAATGGACTCAGACTCATACTACTCACCCTCCCCTGAGGAAAAGTTTTCCCGACGACTCAACAAAATCCTGATAGAGAAAAAACATCAACAACCATTTTTTCTTTTCCTTCAATTTCGAGAATATTCTCCCCTGTGTATGTGCTTGTGCTGTAGAAACCGGTGATGAAACGAAAGGGATTTCGAGCAGTTGGTATTGAACCAACAAAATCCGAATACTGAAAAACCGTTATCTCAACCGAACGTTAATTGCTATTGTTTTAAATAACAACAGATAATGAACGGATTGTTGGTGGATAACGCAAACAAGTTCTCCACAGTTTGTTATTCAGATCTCTATTCGGTCATCTTTCCAAACTACAACACACGATAAGTTTAAACTTTATAGTGTGTGATTTGACCAGGAAATGATTGGAGGTGAAGGTTCAGTGCACGAAAAGTTTCTTACGAAATGTACGTGACAAAACAAATATGTTGGGAATTAAACGCATGTCCGTAATCCCGCGTTGATAGCTTCCATTTTATTCAGACTCCTTACAACTCTCATCAAATGCCTCACCCTTCCTTTTATTCTATAAATATTAAATAAAGAATAACACCATGCCCGTAATCCCGCGTTGATAGCTTCCGTTTTATTACAGTCATACGACACGTTTTCTTGTTCTTCAATCTTTATTACTTGTTGATGTTTTATTTTGAGCACCTCACCACTCTAAAATATTTTAAAAATCAAAATTTCGTTCCATACGGGCCGTATACTGTTATACGGCCCGTATACACGTTCGTATACATTGTATACGACCAGGCAAACTTATTTACACATGGTGTATACGGGCCGTATACTATTATACGGCCCGTATACACCATGTGTAAATAAGTTTTCCCATGTGTTAATATTAGGACCCAAGTAAAATATGTTATATGTATTACTTATATTATTAAAACAAAAAAAAAAAGAAAAAAAAACTATAAAGATGGTAGCAACTTCGATCACAACTTATGGTTGTTTAGTTTTTTTTTTTTTTTTTTTTTTTTTTTTTTTTTTACTAATCTCCCCACTACATAATGTTATAATTAATTTAGAGGTTAGTAGGTGGTAAACTAATATAACATGACATATTAAATACCTAGCCTGTGTTTGTAACAAAAAAAAAAGAGTAAATTACAAGTTTTGTCCTTTATGTTTGTCCCAAATTTCAGGCGCTGTCCTTTACCTTTAAAATTGATGACTTTTGTACTTAATGTTTGAAAATCTTGCATGTTATGTCCTTTAGGGCAAACCCAGTTAGATTTTTTTGGTTAAATCATATTACACAAGGGTAATTTGGTCATTTTACCCATATATACACATAAATATTTAATTAACAATAAAAAATTTAAAAAACTGATATCATGTATCTCTCTCTCTCTCTCGTTCCTACCCCTTGTCCGTCTTTCTCTCTACACAGTGTTTACCACCGCCCCACTCCCAACCACCACCCATTGCCCCACTCCCAACCACCGCTCCAAGGGTGTACTAGTTCAAGAACCGCCGCCACCACCAGATCCTGGAGAATATAAACCCATTAAGATGAACCTGATTTCACACCCAATCGTTTACAACTTCACTTCGTTTTCTCTACTTCATGGTTCCAAACCAGCAAAATCTCACACCCAATCAACGGATTTAACTCCAATTTCAATGATGATGGTTCTGATGATGACTCTCTTCATTTTCACTCTAAGAAAGGTGTCTCGTCGCATGTGAATCATCCTTGTACACCTCCTCTTTTTTGCAACGGTTTTCGCGATTTTCACGAGTTTGAGAGTATGTGAGATTGCTTAATTTCATCATTGATGAACTTGTGAAAAGTGTGAAATTGATGACTTTGTTGTGAAATTGAGTAGAGATTTGTGGAAGTGGAAGTGAAATGTGTGGATGAACTGGTGGAATTATTGGGGGAATATGGGGAGTCTGAGTGTGGAGAGTGGAATTAGGGTTTGGTTATGGAGGGAGATTTGAAGAATGCAGGTGGTTGTCATAGAGAAAGAGAAAGAACGAGGAAAAAGAGAGATTAACAAGATGATTTGAACCGCATTTCACGCATTTTGTTTAGCGATTTACCTGATGATCACGAAGAATTGATAATTCTTACAGGTTTTAACTGATAATTTTGTTTAGAGAAAGAGAGTTAGGGTTAGGTCTCAGATTGTGATGAATTGGGGAAGAAGGAAACCCACCACAACCACCCAGATGAATTGTGGCATCTTCAAACGGATTTATATGGGTGATGATGAACCCTAATTTGTAAAGGTGAAAGGATTGGGATGTTACCAGGGGGAGAAAGACAAGTGGGAGGTGAAATGACATTTCTACCCTCATGTGCACTGCACATGACTTAATTTAACTGAAAATTATAACTGGGTTTGTCATAAAGGACATAACGTGCAACATTTTCAAACATTAAGTACAAAAGTCATCAATTTTAAAGGTAAAGGACAGCGCCTGAAATTTGGGACAAACATAAAGAACAAAACTTGTAATTTACTAAAAAAAAGAAAAGAAAAGAAAAGAAAACAACGACCAAGAGCTGCCAACATGTAATGATCATCTTATTTTGTAAATACTTACCAACTTGATGATTTAAATATTTAGTTAGGTGTATACCTAACCTAAATTAATATATTAAATACCAAATCTATTATATGCTTCAATAAAAAAAAAGATATAGATGGCTGAAGATAACTCCGGATCGCAAATCATAGGGAAGTGTATAGTTGTTTCTTTTATTTATCCAACAACCATTTTACTTATAATATCATAGATATGTGTTATGTTGCACTATTTTGCATATAATATATATCAATATATATGTCACCACAACAAAAAGGAAAACATTTATGGCTGCTAACAGCCATTCGGCCAGCAACAGCATCCAGAATTTGTTTGTTTTTTTTTTAATTGTCTTAACCCCAAAACAACCTATTAAATGCCAACAAACTTAAACCCTAATACTTCCCTATAAATACCACTCTAATCCCAGTCACTTTTCCACTTTTACAACCCTTAAACACACTCAAAAACCTCTCAAAACTCAGCTGGAAATACAAGTTCAAGCAGATTCAACAAGCTTCACTAAAGTGAGCATACCTCACTCGTTTCTTGTCCGATTTACTCCATTCTTTTTTATATGTGCTTGGATTGACCTTAGCTTCGATTCCATGGGTTTTTTCACAGCAAACCAGTCCCTGGAACGTCGCCAAAAGGGCTCCAAAGTTCACTGATTGTTTTTGTTTTGATTCAATCTTTACTAAACTTGTTTAACTTGAGTCTAACTCGTCTCAAACCTATGTCCTTATGCTTATAACCACTTATATGGTTAGTTAGGCTTAAAAACAAGGTTGAGACATTCAAAATCAGAGGATTTATCCTCACAAACTTTCTGTTTTGGCAAGGGTTTAACCCACCAGTGATGTTCAAATCCAAGACTTGATGTATGTGTGATTAGGGATTAACTTGGTTTGTCCTACATAAAATCCACACATTGCTTGATGATTTCTTATAGATTAATATTCTTGTATTACTTATAGTTCATGACCCTCCTTGAATGTTCTTACATCAAGTGTAGTGGTGAATACTTAGAGGTACCTAAATGGAAGCTTGTTCTTCCTACCTCCTACATGATTTCTATAACATTTAGAGGTACGTAAATGAAGATTTTAATCTTCTACCTCATGCTTGATGTCACACCCCGACCACGTGAGACAACGAAACGTGGCGGAAACGTCGGGGAGTGTTGTTACAGAATTAATTGTTTCAAATCCATGGCAATTAAAGTTTCGTTTTATTAATCAAACAAGAGAGTTTACATCGTTTTAAACAAGAAACAAAGAGTACATAACACAAATTAACTAGTTTTTGCTTCGTTTTAAGTCACTAAGGCACAAGTCTGCCTAGGTGTATCTTGATCAATCCTATGCATCAATTCCTGAAAACACATGTGAAAATAGGTACGTCAGCATAAAAATGCCTGTGAGATACATAGGTTTTGTGAAAATAAGATTCATGACTTAAGTTTAAGAAAATGTTTAAAATTTAGCCATGGACCTTGTAAATTGATTTGTTTTTGTAAATCATTTGAAAAGCAATAAGACCAGATGATATGTATAAATAAGAGAATAATGTATGGTTAAATGAATAACCAAGTAAAATGAGTTTGTATAAGATAAGTTGTTTGTAAAACAATGTCTTGTGAAAAGTATGTTATTTGTATAAAATGTTATATGTCTCAAATTGAAATGATTCAAATAACGCTACGATATGTAATACCATACAAACACTTATATATAGGAAGTACCAGCGGCGTATCCACCATGCTTGTATCATATTACACACGCCTCGTTACTTAAATCACTTACTCAAACCAAACCATCAAGATGTAATGTTTAACAATTGTAGAAATGTTTAGGTATAGTCAAATGTCTATTGTCAAATGGTTCACATAGTTCAATAGATACAAATGGTTCACATAATGTAATATAATGTGTTCATATGCTGGATGAGCATATGCAACAAATTGTAATGTAAAACAATGTACTAAGTATGCACACAATGGACATACATAGCATGAAATGTAATGTAAAACAATGTACTAAGTATGCACACAATGGACATACATAGCATGAAATGTAATGTAAAACGATGTACCAAGTATGCACACAATGGACATACATAGCATGAAATGTAATGTAAAACAATGTACTAAGTATGCACACAATGAACATACATAGCATGAAATGTAATGTAAAACGATGTACTAAGTATGCACACAATGGACATACATAGCATGAAATGTAATGTAAAACAATGTACTAAGTATGCACACAATGGACATACATAGCATGAAATGTAATGTAAATCATGTACTATAAATGTACTAATGAACATAGCAAGTATATGATGTGAAAACATAGAAAGCATGAAAGTAACAAGTAGGCACATGTGTTTCACCCCAAAACAGTTTGAAAAAGGTAAAAGAGGGGTCTATGTACTCACTTGAGATTGCCTAGAAGTCCTTGAGTAACAACCAAGCAATGCTAGAGATCACGGAAAATCAACGGCACCTTATTATAGGTAACTATGTTAATAAACCGGACCTAAATCGGAGGATCGGATAGAATGAGGGTTCGTAAACCAAACGAGTATGGAAACTCATGTAGTATGGTTTAACAAAGCCTTCATTCTAAAATAAAACCTAACCTAAGTGCTTACGACCCATTACGACCCGTTTAGGTAGCTTATTGTCACGCCCCGCATAAATTCAGCTCAAAATTCCAGTCTTCTAAAAGTTTCCGGGGCCATCTAGTCGCGTTTGGAGCTGCCTGGAAGGTTCCGGAGCAACCCATATTATTCCAGCAACATGGAAACACTAAGAAGCACAAAATATCAGCCAAGAAGGGCCTAGAATCCGCTAGAAAGGGCTGGTTACATCATCCATAAAAATCTGCCATGGAAGGATCTAGAATCTAGGATAATATCATGATATTTATTAGGAAATATCTTAGATATTTAAGTATGATATTTTGTAAAGAGTGTTCTAGATTAAGAACACTCTAGATATGCAACAATGCACTATAAATAGGGGTCTTGGGAGCTCATTTGAGGCATCCCCAAATACTTGTAAACATCTAACACTTGTAAGCACTCTTTGCATAATACAAAGCTTTTCCCTTGTATACTTGTGTTCAAGTATTACAAGCAACCCACTTGCGATCCAACGTTCCCTTTAGCATATTTCCTAACCAAAACCCAACGACACCAAGTCGGCTAGGCTTACTTAGACCGTGTTCTAAGGCCGCACACGAGTTGAAAGTCTAACTCTGTGACAAGTGGTATCAGAGCAACGTTTCGATCCATCCAAGATGGCTGATGATAAGACTCAACTTACAACCACGGCTGATGGAGAAGAGACCCGTGGGCGCGATGACACTCGCAAAGGAGGAAGAAGGAATCGAGACATGTCCAAGGACTTGGTCGCAAGCTTAGACAAACGTGTGGAAGACGTGGAGACATCGATAGCTGAATTCAAGACACAAGTTGAAGAATTCAAGGCTGAAGTCGATATCTTCCAGACAAACACTAACGAGTCGCTGGAATAAATAGGTAGCGAGCTCGGAGAGTTAAGAGACGACATCAAACTTGCTATGCAAGTCATGCAAGCTGAATTAAAAGAGATGTTTATGAAGGAGCTGGGGCAGGTACAAAGCAATATAGAGAGCAAGTTTGCTGAAAAATTCAAGGAATTGCAAATGGAACTAAACATTTGCAAACAAGCACTAGCAAACCGAGGCGACACCATCATTACTTCAAAGACTGAAGTCCCAAAGCCATCTCTGTTTGTTGGAAAACGGGAGGCACGAGCCGTTGACGACTTCATTTGGGAGATCGAGCAGTACTTTGAAGCTATAGACATCGTTGACGATGGCAAGAAAATCAAGACGGTGACCTTATACTTAAAGGAAACCGCGGCTCTATGGTGGCGACGAAAGCACATGGAGATCGAAAAAGGTATGTGCACCATCAACACTTGGGCTGATTTTGTAAAAGAAATTAAGAAGCAATTTTATCCGGAAAATGCCGAACACGACGCAAAGATTCGGCTACGAAACCTTAGGCAAAGAGGTAGCATCAAAGATTATATCAATGAATTTACTACCCTTGTGCTTGAGATTCTGGACTTGTCGCCCAAGGATGCTCTCATATACTTTGTCGATGGCTTGCAATAATGGGCCAAGACCGAACTTGAACGAAGAAATGTTCAAGACTTATCATCGGAAATCTCTGTTGCTGAAAACTTGCACGACCGTAATGAAAATCGTTCAACAAGATCAGCAACTACAGAGACTGGCGATGCAAAAGGTGGGGGAGCAAAACCCACCAACCAAAATCAATACCGGAAGAATGATGACCGGGCATTAACATTATATAACAAAGGAAAAGCCATAAACAAAGGCTGCTTCCATTGCGATGGGCCTCATGATGCACGAGACTGCCCAAAGAAAGCAAGATTAACAGCCTTAATAAAGACCGGCGACGATGAACCTGACGAAACCGAAGAGGTTCGCCTAGGCGCAATGCAACTTCAAGTTCTCAATGCATTAACCCAACTAACGGGAAAACCCTTGGAGATGGCAAAACAAACTAACCCGACAACCATCGCGGGCAACACAAAGAGACAAGGTCTTCGCTTTGTGAGCATAGAAATAAAAGGAGAAACCCTTAAGGCGTTGGTGGACACCGGTGCCAGCCACAACATTATGTCACTAAGCGAAGCAAAAAGACTCGGCTTAAGGATCACCCCACAAGAAGGTTGGATTAAAGCCGCTGATGGAGAACCCATACTGATCGAAGGTATTGCATGGGGCGTAAAAGCCAAGATCGGGGAATGGGCAGGCAAGTTACACTTCTCGATTGTACCAATCGACAACTACGACATCATACTCGGGTTGGATTTCTTTGAGAAAGAAAATGTCTTCCCAGCACCATTTCTAAATACACTTTATATCCTCAAAGGAGATAAAGTGTACGCCACACCCTTGGAGTCCAACACAAGGAACCGAGGCAAAACGTTATCCGCAATACAACTCATGAAAACTCGTGAGGCATTCGGGCATCGCAACAAGGACGTTGCGAATTTAGGTGGGGGAGGATGTCACGCCCCGCATAAATTCAGCTCAAAATTTCAGTCTTCTAAAAGTTTCCGGGGCCATCTAGTCGCGTTTGGAGCTGCCTGGAAGGTTCTGGAGCAACCCGTATTATTCCAGCAACATAGAAACACTAAGAAGCACAAAATATCAGCCAAGAAGGACCTATAATCCGCTAGAAAGGGCTGGTTACATCATCCATAAAAATCTGCCATGGAAGGATCTAGAATCCAGGATAATATCATGATATTTATTAGGAAATATCTTAGATATTTAAGTATGATATTTTGTAAAGAGTGTTCTAGATATGCAACAATGCACTATAAATAGGGGTCTTGGGAGCTCATTTGAGGCATCCCCAAATACTTGTAAACATCTAACACTTGTAAGCACTCTTTGCATAATACAAAGCTTTTCCCTTGTATACTTGTGTTCAAGTATTACAAGCAACCCACTTGCGATCGAACGTTCCCTTTAGCATCTTTCCTAACCAAAACCCAACGACACCAAGTCGGCTAGACTTACTTAGACCGTGTTCTAAGGCCGCACGCGAGTTGAAAGTCTAACTCCGTGACATTATGCTACTTTAACGCGTCGTTCGCGTAAAACACGTTCGGAACGCCTAACTAGCCCTATGATAAGTAAAATATGCCTTAACATGTCTAATATTGTTGCCAAATCAGTTTAGATATCAAAATTTATGTTACATATGCTTAATATGAATTTTGGCGTAAAAAGGGCATTTTGGTCATTTACCTAAGGCATATAAACTACCTATCATACAACTAACTAAACGCCATGACCATAAGGTATAACCTCGGAAGGTTATTCCCTATACAACTATGGTCACCTAATGTGTTTGGTCAGATCCTAATGATCGACCAAACGGGTCGGGTTCGAAAGTATAAGCGATTGATTAGATCGCTTACCCTCACGACCCTAGACAAGCACAAAACTAAAAGTGACGAGCTAAGCATGTTAAAACATGCTTAACTAAGTTTAAAACAAGTTTGGTATCAAAACAAACGGTTTTGATACCTATAAGTAGTTTGGTTACAAAATACGCAATAACACGCATTTTGGCCGAAACTACGACTCGTCACTGAGCCTAGATAACATGGTAATCAGTAGGTATAGTCACTAGGGACTATAACCATCGTGATTACGCTCACGTTATGAAGTTCAAACGAACTTCGCATTGACCATAAACTAGTCAATGCAGAAAGTCAAACAAAGTTTGACTTTAACGCTAAAGCGAATGAAAAGAACGAAAGAACACTTACAAAGGGTCCCCGCAAGATTTGATTCCAAGTAATCTCAGGTAGGAAGTGAGAAATCACAACCACTTAGAGAAAAACTCAGATCAATTGTGGGTTTGCAAGGAGTTGGGGTTGGGTATTTATAGCATTTGGACCACCGTTAGGATCGTTTCTTGAATACCGTGCTTTGATCTTGTCCCTACACTTGTTGCAACACTAAGGTAACTCAAATTGGCCCCCCATGATCAGGTATCAACATGTGGATAAGGATTAGGAGTGGGTAACAGCTGTTAACAGGCTAGAAATCACATGCTAATATTCCGGGGACTCCTTACGGACTGTAAGGGTGAGGGCTTACGGTCCGTAAGCCAACAACTTTGGCAAATTGACAGTTTTGGTCCCTGTTGATGTTTTGAGCTATTTCCGACATGTTTAAGGCCCGTTAACCCCATTTCAAAGCTCTAAAATGAATTTAAAGTATAGGGAACTTAAAATGTGCTCAAAAATATCTCGGATGTCGGTTCGTTTGGCCGTACGATCGCGATGTTCGCTTGTGCTAAACAATTTTTCAAAGAAACAATCCGGGTTGGCTAATGAAGTTGAAACAAGTGAGAAAACAAATGAAGTAAAATTGCCAGAAACAATTGATGTCACATTCACTTCATCATCTGATGAAGATAGTGTTCAATATGAAGTCGTAAAGAATGTTGTTGAAAAAGTATTAAAATCAGACAGTGATTCAACTGAAGATGAAGAATGTTTTCTGAACAACTACATTCTGAAATCAAAATCCCAGAACAACTCAAGTGATGAACCTACTCTTGTCATGTACAAGATGTCTGGTTCTGATAAGTTGTACTCGGATATTGAATTCCCAATTGAGAATGTGAATGCCGATAAATTGAAGCAAGTTTTCAAACTTGTTGAAATTGAAGTTTCTGAAATTGAAAGGTTAAAAAGTTCCAAAAGGTTTCTGAACTTTGAAAAGGATAAATCTTACTATTAAAAACCTGTTGTACCACCACGTTTTAACAATAACAACCAAAACAGATGGTCGGGTGGTTATCAGGGTGGTAAGAACAATCAAAAGAGGAACTTTCAAAACAAAAAGTTTGTCGAAAAGAAAGTGTTTGTTAAAAGTTCAAGTTCACTTTTCGAGCAGGAGTCGGAAATATTTTCGAAAACAAATGAAGAAATTTTTGCAAAGAAGGCCTCACAGCCTCATACTGAAGGAAAAAGTCAGGAAGTTGACACCCGCACTTGCTTCAAATGCAACGAAGTTGGACACATTACACGAAAGTGCACCAACTCAAAACCTAAGTCCGTGGTTGTTGAGAATCCAAGAAAGAAAAATGATGTTAAAGGCAAAGCGCCAATGTTTGTTGAGAAGAATATTTTGAAAAATGAAAACATCAAAGTCAAAACTGAACCCGTAAAATAGCCGGTAAAGAAAACTGATAAATTTTACAAACGGGTCGCTTCTCCACAACAAACTTGGAAGCCAAAATCTGAGGCTAAGACATCAAGTGTTCCAAAACCAAAGGTTTTTGATTCTGCAAAATAATCATATTCAACTAAACCAGTCAAGATGAATGTACCTTTGGATAAACTTGAGAAACAAACTTCTACTCCACCAGGGAAGAAGTATGTTCCAAAGAAAGACCAACCATCTGGTCAACCTCCGAAAAACGAATTCTTTTTGTATAAAGAGGTTGAGGTTGGGTCTGAAGAAATCTTGAAAATGAATGACAAGAATTTCCCACCACTATACACAAATAAAACTCACCTTAACGTCAAGCTACCCGAGTCAAAGGAGGCTTGGGTTGCTTCAAAATCTAACTAAATGTTTGTGAAATGTGCAGGAGCTCCCAAGATCTATCTCAAAGTGGATTATGGATAGTGGAGCATCCCGGCACATGACAGGGAGAAAAGGCCTGTTATACGATGTTAGAGGGTTCAACGGTGGATACATCGGTTTTGCAGGAAATCAAGGTGGACGTATTGTTGGGGAAGGGACGTTATCAAATGGTGTAATCACATTTGAGAGAGTCAACTACATAGTAGAACTGGAGAACACTTTACTTAGCATTTCTCAAATCTGTGACAAAATGTATTCAACTCACTTTACTGACAAGGAATGTCTGATCTTGAAGTCGGGGTTTGTCATCCCCGAGGAGTGGATCATCATGCGATCACCATGGGTTAATGATCTGTACGTGTTGGATATGAGTGTTGCTACGACTACCACAGGTCAACCTCAGTGCTTCGTATCAAGAGCTACTGAAAAGGAGCCAGAGCTGTGGCACTGAAAGATGGGCCACATTCACCTACACAAGATGAACTACCTGGTGCATAACGATTTAGTAAAAGGTGTTCACTTGAAGAGTTTTCATCTGGAAGGGGAGTGTATCAGTTGTATAAAGGGAAAACAACGAAAGAAATCCCATCCGGGTAAAAAGATGAACTCAGTCTCGAAGCCACTAGAAAGACTTCACATGGATCTCTTTGGTCTTGTGAATCTCAAGAGCATAACGGGAGATCTGTATTGTTTGGTGGTCACTGACGACTATTCGAGATTCTCGTGGGTGACGTTCCTGAAGTCAAAAGACAAGACATTTGAGAGTTTGCTGAGGTTATTCAGGAAGATAGAGAATTTGTACCAAACCCGCATTCGAAGAATAATAAGTGACAATGGTACAGAATTCAAGAACAACAGAATGGAGGAATTCTATGATCAACGAGGTATATTGCAAGAGTTCAGCTCACCCTATACTCCGCAACAGAATGGAGTCACAGAAAGAAAGAATAGAACGCTGATCGAAACGGACCGAACGATGCTAGCTGATTCAAAGTTATCGATTAATTTCTGGGCAGAAGCAGTATCGGCCACTTGCTATACTCTCAACAGGGTACTTACTGTGAAGAAACACAAGACATGTTTCGAGTTGATCAACAATCGCAAGCCTAATCTCGAGTATTTAGAGCAGTTCGGGTCACCCTGCACAGTTCTAGATCCTGATGGCAAGTTTGGTTCAAAGAGCATAGAAGGTATCTTTGTGGGTATGCCAGCCCACTCAGACGAGTCTTTGTTCCAAGTCTCAAAAAGATCATCGAAGCACAACATGTTGAATGTCAAGGCTATACTATGCCTCCATAGAATCCCGCAGACTCATGGCGATTCGACTATGATGCCTTATGTGATTCATTTGATCTAGAAGAAGAGCCAGAGTTCTTTGATGATTTGGATATTTTACGAGAATATGAAGTATCTCAGGGAAGATTTCCAGCAAGGTCTTCTACACGTCAACAACAAACTTCCAACAACGATGAAGCTGGTCCCAGTCATGCTGGACAGAATGATGAAGTTTAGCAAACTCCGACTACTTCAGAACGCGAGCCTGCTCCAGAAAATCAGACGGCAATCAATGATGATAATTCAGAATCTGATGATAGACCAACATTTGATCGTGGTGATTCAGAATCTGAGGGGGAGCAGATCCAATCTTCAGATCAGACAGTTCTTGACAATGAACAAGTTGCGGACCAGAATGTCACTAATTTGGAGGCGAGGTGGATGTTCCTGGTGAAGTTATGCTGAGGACTCTTTTATACCATCCCGAGGAGTTGATAATAGGATAGCTACAATCAGGAGTTCGCATAAGAAGCCAGATTGACCATGGCCTTACTTGCTTTTATACTAAAATTGAACCATTACAAACTGAATTCTCACTCAGTTGCTTTATCTTGCAGATCGAACTGCGAACCTACAAGGAAGCACTGACGAAAGAATCATGGGTCAATGCAATGCAAGAGGAGCCGAGTAAATTTGAGAAACTAGGTGTATGGAAGCTTGTGGACCTACCTGATGGACACCGGAAGATAAACACAAAATGGGTGTTCAAATGCAAAAGAGACGACCAAGGAGTGATTGTCAGAAACAAAGCTCGACTCGTAGTCCAGGGTTTTAGTCAGCAAGAGGGAATAGACTTCACAGAGGTTTACGCTCCAGTTGCTAGACTTGAAGCCATCAGAATTTTCCTTGCTTTCGCTTCATGGAAGGGATTTAAAGTGTACCAGTTAGATGTCAAATCGGTGTTTCTTTACAGAAAAGTGAAAGAGGAGGTATACGTCGGCCAGCCACCGGGATTTACTGACCCAATCCACAAAGACAAGGTTTACTTGCTAGACAAAGCGCTGTATGGTTTGCATCAGTACCCGAGAGCCTGATACGAGACGCTCTCTCAACACTTACTTGCCAACAGCTTTATCCGAGGAAAAGTGGATGCTACCCTCTTCACAAAGGAAGTCGATGGGCACTTACTGATCGTACAGATTTATGTTGATGATATAATCTTCGGGTTAACAAATGATGAACTCTGCAAAGACTTTGAGAAGGTGATGAAGCAGAAGTTCGAGATGTCGTCAATGGGTGAGATGAAGTTCTTCCTAGGGCTGCAAGTTGACCAAATGCCTGAGGGAACTTTCATTCATCAAACGAAGTATGTTTACAACGTTCTGGAGAAATTTGGGATATCTGAGACTGCTCCTATATCCACCCCATTAGCAACTAAGCATGGTATCAACCCTGATCTCACCGGAGAGAAGGTGGACGAAACGCTATACCACTCAATGATCGGTTCGCTGATGTACTTGACAGCATCCAGACCTGACATCATCTACCCGACATGCCTCGCGGCCCGATATCAGTCGAGTCCTAGAGCCTCGCACATGTCTATCATCAAGAGGATCTTACACTACCTGAAAGGAACTCCAACACTGGGGTTGTGGTATCCCAAAGATGGTGACTTCATGCTCGAAGGATACTTAGATTCTGACTTCGGTTGCTGCAAGATTAACGCAATATCAACAACTGCAGGATGCCAATTCTTTGGACCCCGACTGGTCACGTGGCAACGTAAGAAGCAAACCTCCATTGCTCTTTCAACATGTGAAGCAGAGTACGTCTCTGCCAGCAGTTGCTGCTCTCAGATCCTGTGGATTCAGCAACAAATGCGCGATTACGGTTTGCAATTTCTTACTTCACCTATTTTTGTTGATAATGAGGCTGCAATAAATATAATGAAAAATCCGGTACATCACGCTAAAACCAAACATATAGAAATTCGTCACCACTTCATCCGAGATTGCTTCGAGAAGAAGTTGATACGAATCGACAAAATCCACACCGACGAACAAAAGGCAGATTTACATACCAAAGCTTTCGATAAAGCTCGTTTTCAATATCTTTTAAAACTGAATGGTATGAAATTGTTGTTGGATATGGAGAAGATACTTGGCGCTGATGAGAAAACCGAGGCAGAGGATGTTGAAAAGCAGACTGCTTTGGTTTGTCATCTTTTTAATTGTTTTCGTCTTTAGGGGAAGATAGATATATTTTCAGAAAATACAAAAACAATAAAAAATGCAAAAATCCAAAAACATGAGATATTTTCAAAATCCAAAAACAATAGAAAACGAAAAAAGAGTTTGTGTAAAAAGAGGAAATGATAGTACATCAGCTAGACAGTTGCAGTATGCTAAAGATTTTTAGTGTTTAAAAGTGTTAAGCAGTCTCGCTGATGATATGTCGATAGGTTTTTGCACACTTAGTAGACATTTCGGGATATAAACATAAAATCACAACTTGCTTATTTCGTGGGGAACATCTCTCAGATATATAGGTAACCCCTGAAATCTTGTTTGAAAGGCTTTCTATTTCTGACATACAAGGTCTATGTGCTTGATGATATATGGGGTATTATACTAGGACTTCTGAATTTGTGGAAGCAATAGCCTAGTCCTCGTATAATACTCTGCACTGCTTTAATCTTTAAAGCCTCCCCTCAGCATAAAAAATGATAAACATTGCAAGATTTGATTCATGTGTTGTTGAAGAAAAGATCCCCAAACGGGACACACCAAAAGTCGAGCCATCATCTCTTTGTCTGAACGGAAGTTCTAACCTGAGCTCTCATGGCCTCGCATTACCCGTTACAGATATCATTATTGTACGTTCACCTGTAAGACTGAATATAGAAGTCTGGATACGAGAGTATATTCTGAGGTGGGGCATGCGTATAAGTTAAGTTTTTAAAACACCTAATCGTATCCTGAATAGTTGAAATTTGTGTGAAAATTTAAAAGGATCAGTATATCGGCAATCTAAGTGAATTGTTTAATACTTAGTGTGTAACCTAGCTCAACGGTACTTGTAATTTATCGGTAGCTGATATGATCCTCTAACACGCTCACCAAAAATATGTTTCTAAATAGTTTCATTTGCTCTTTTCTTTACTGCATTTTGTTTCAGTTTAGCATATAAACACAAAACGATTTTTAGTGTGTTTCAGTTTAAACTTTCTTAAAAAATATCAAAAAGATTTTACATTTCTGCTTTAGTTTTTCGACAAACCAAGGTGGAAAGCAGATCTTCAGATTCTGAGAAGTAAAGCAGAGCAAGAAGTTCCTGAACTGGACAACAGGGTTGGGAGCTAATCTTGAAAATTTTGAGAAATTCAAAGTTTAAACAAGTTCATTAAGTTGTTACTTGTAAAAAATTCAGAAATGTGTTTACAAAAATGTCAATAGTTTCGTATCGGGTCAACCAAGGTCATTAACTTGGACTTGGTAGACAAATTAAGTGCCTAGGGTTATTAACTTGGACCTAGACACTTAAGTGGATTTCTAAAACTGACCAAATCTGATAAAAACAGCAAAAAGTCAAAAGGTCAAAACATCAAAAATCAAAAAGAGCTGTTTGGATCGGATGACAATGCGATCGGATGGCAATCCGATCGGATAGCCATCCAGCACTTGGACGTGTCTATAAATAGTGGTCAATGGTTTTCAGTCAAACTTTTCGATCGAACGACTATCCGATCCACCCTCAAACACTCTCAAATTTTTCCTGATCTTGATCTTAACTCTTGCTTTCCAAGATTCATATGATTATTGGCTTGCTCAATCTTCACTATGGGAAAGGTAAGTTCACTGATCTTAACTGTTAAATTTGAAGATTTTGATGCCTTTATGCTTGTTGGCGACTGTCACCATGAAGATCCTAGATCTAGGCTTATTTGTTGATTTTTGTTAGAATCCAAACATAGGGTTTTGTAGATCGGCCTTAGAGCTATAGATTCACTGGAGGAATTTGATTGAAACACCTTAGATTTAGAGATTTGATGATTATAGGTGTTCGGCAGTCGGTCCTCTTTAAGTCAAATTAAACCCTAACGGCTGAGTTTTAGAGAAAACTGAACATAAGGTTTTGTTAATCGGCGAAAACTCTACGTGAAAATGTGTTCAGTTTTGTCAAATTGATAGAAAATTTTGATGTTCTTGATTCATTCAAACTGTTCTTCAATGTCAGTTGATCGAGTGGCAGTTCGATCGGAAGGCAATCCGATCGGATGGCCATCCGATCCAATGCACTTTATTGTTTGAAATATTTCTAAGTGTTGTCTTGAAATTTGTGCATTACCTGTTAACAAGTGTTTTGGAAAGAATGGCAACTCGATCGGATGACAATCCGATTGGATAGCCATCCGATCCAAAACACACATTCATCTGTGTCATGAGCTTATCTGTTTGTCATTGATCGAATGGTAATCTGATCGGATAGCTATCCGATCGGATGGCCATCCGATCCAAATCTTACTATGTCATACCTGTTCATCATTGTGTAGACTTGTCAATGATAAAATGGCAATCCGATCAGATGGCAATCCGATCGGATGGCCATCTGATCCATATCACTCACTCATATGGTTGACTTGTCAAAGGTGCTATAGTGTCTGTATAACAACCCTCAATAAAACCGACAACCCTCGATTATTTTTCCAACACCCTAATATATTTTAAAATATTCCAAAATGTCCCAAAATACACCCCATACGCGAAAACGGGCCTCAAATACATTAAATAGTATTAAAAATAATTAAAAACTGAAAATTTAAGTTGAGGCGGGCCGCGTAAAGGACCTTTAACCCTTATGTGGGCCGCGTGAACTTAAAAATCTGGCAAAGCCCAGTGCGGCCACGTGGCCCAACACCCGGCAGACCTACGCGATGACCCAGCCCAGCTAGTCCGTTGACCAGCTTTGACGTGGGCCGCGTAGACTCTTGTCTACTCTTACGCGGGCCGCGTAGAACCCAAATTCAGGCCCTATATAAGAAAGCCTCGGGATTTCATTTTCTGTCGCTCAAATCTTTTCATTCTCAACGAATTCTATGATAATAGGCTTATTATACGGGTATTATACCCCCTAATAGCGAAGTTCTGCTCCGTTGTAAGTATTATAACCCCTGGATACGTATTAGATACGCTGCCCGATTGATCTAGGGTTCCATAACGGCTGTCGAGGTTCTGCCCGACGTAGTCGTTGGAATGCTGTCTCGAGGAGGGTATTACTAATGTTAAAATGGGTTATTATACTAATGCATGTGCATTTGTGTAAATTTTAGATTATCACCAGGAAAGCCTTACCGAAAATCTAAGGCAGCAATGTGAGTTGATCCGCTTTTTGTTACTTGTTTTTACAAAACCTCATTTAATTAATTATATATTAAACAATTATTGAGTATTTGTAAGAATACAATTATCATGAGTATGTTGGGGTTTTGTATACAAAATTTGTTACCACCTGGTCAAGGAGTAACATTTCCACAAGTCGGGTTCGACAGTACCATGGATGTTAATTGTGATGTCTTGGAAACAAATATAATTGCGGGATCGCCCTCAATACTGTGAAATGGTTTTTAGTTAAACTTGATTAAACTGGGATTCACTCACCAGTATTTTCCACTGACAAATGTTTTTAAAGCGCGTTTCAGGTAACAAACTGTGAAAGCCAAATAGAAGCCAGCTGGACAGCACTGAAGGCTTGGAAAAGTGGCAATAAAGTTACGATTTATTCCTATAAAAACGTGTGTACTATGAACTTGGGTTTTATCCCATTTGTTTAATGTTATGAAAATGTGGTATTTTACCCTGATCCAATATTTCCTAATTACGATCCTGATAAAAAAAATTTCCGCTGCCAAATTAGACAATACACGATACCACCGAAACTGGCTCGCGGCCGCCCGTTCCCGGGGAATCAGGGATCGGGGGGTTGCGACAGAAGGTGGTATCAGAGCTAAGCCACTAATTCAGCCATAGAAGTGTTCTGCTGACATCAAAATTTAAAGTGTTAGGAAATAAATTACGGAAATACGTGCATAACTGTATTTATTGTTGTGTGTTATTTGACTATTTTTTAGTTTACAATATGAGCGACCAAGGACCATCTGACGCGTACCGTCAATTGTCTGGTTCGCCTAAAAGCGAAGGCACCTCCTCTTCTCAGCCTGCCCTCTCAAGGTACTCTGCTGATACGGAAGAAGGAATCTTTGTGTTTAACGCTCAGTCAGAAGAGCCATTTCCTCAGAAAAAGAGGGGATGGTTCAGTCGAGGGGCACACGAACGTAGGAAGCGTATGAAAAAGTTACAAGAACAGAGAGTGTTAGCAGCAGCTAAAAGAGAAACCGATGCCTATGCCCAGGATATGATAAATAGGGGTATAGCCAATATTCACATCTTAGCGACCACTGCAGCTGACCCTAATCTGGAGAAAATAATAGCACCCCAACCACAACCACCAATCCCTGACCAACCCATGGAGATAGAAAACCCTGAAAACCAAGTAGAGATGCACGACTTCAATCTGGAGGAAATACCTAGGGTACCAGCACCAAATCCCCTAGACCCAAATTACGATCCCTGGTGGGACGACGTTAGGGACTATGTGCAACGTTACCCGATACATGAAGACACACCCATGCAGAACTTAGGAGCCTACCCAGGTATGGATCCCTAAGATCCATATTACCACGATGAATACATTAGGGAGATTTTAGAAGATCCTTACCGATTCCAGGCACCTACACCCCCATACCAGGAACCCGTACCCCAGATTCCGAACCCAGTCCTAGAACCTGCACCCCCAATGAGTGCAGAAAACGTACGAGAACTTAGGACATTTGGTGAAGAAATTCTAGAAAGTAGTGAAAGAATACGACAGGTGGGAGAGCGACTCGTCTGTAAATACGACGAGCGCAATATGGATTTTTGGATGAATCCATATCCGTGATGTGATGGAGGAGACGGTAATAGTAATAATAATATAATAATAAAATCAAATAAAATAAAATATGTGTGTACGGATGCCTATTACTATTAGTGTAATTTTATTTCAGTTGGTATTGTAATTTTATTTCAGTACTGATGTGTAATAGATGCATAATAGATGAATAGAGTAAAGTTGCAATGATCGACGTTTTTGGAAAAAATGCTTGTCATGTGATTGACTATATTAATATTATTTTGTGATATTAATACGGGGTAAATGTTTAAAATTCAGATGACCGACGAAGAAAATCAAGGGAATCTGAATAACGATAACCAGAGTAACATTAATGTGGTTAATGAGAATCCAAGCGTCAGTAACAATGGAAACCAAATGGATAATAGTGCCGTCCAACACATAGTGTCACAAGGAATCATAGATGCAATGCCATTTATTATTCAAATGGTTCAAGAAGCGAATAATAAAAGTAAACATAGCATTAAGCGACCAATTGAACCAGAAAACAACGTGAACAATGGACCCGTACTTCAGGTGCCCATTCCCAAAAGAAGAAGAACCATGCCTTATGGTTGTTCTTACAAAGAATTCTGGTCCTGCAAACCAATTGAATTCTCAGGCAATGAAGGACCCATTGCAGCTCTACGCTGGATAGAAAAGACTGAGGTTGTTTTAAAAATAAGCAAATGTGCTGAAGAAGACAAGATAATGTTTGCTTCTAACTTGTCTAAAAACGCAACCTTAGAATGGTGGAACACTATCCTTCAGTCTAGAGGAAGTGATAGAATCTATAACATGGAATGGGAGAAATTTAAAAATATGGTAGAAAGAAAATTCTGCCCTCCCAATGAAAAGGAACGGATAGCTAATAAGTTTCTGAACCTTAGGATGACCGGGGTAGATAGTAAGGGGTATACTACCACATTCTTTGAATATGCTAGAATAGTACCAACCCTTGCATCACCTGAACCAGTATTAATCTCCCGTTACATCTGGGGATTAATTGGAGAGATTAGGCATGTAGTCAAGGCAGCTAGACCTCAAACTATAGAAGAAGCTGTAGAACTAGCAAATACCTTGACAGATGAATTAATCCGTACTAGAGAAGAAGACCAGAGGAGAAACCTAACCCAAAGGCTTACTCAAGAATTCCGTTCTGGGAATTACAATCGTAGGAATATGGGTTCTACCTATGCACCATTCTGCAAGGTCTGCAAGAAAAAGCATTCGGGAAAATGCTCCACTCTTTGCAATTTTTGCAAGATGCCAGGACACAAGGAAGAAGATTGCAGGAGAAAATCCAGTAATGGACTATGCTTCAACTGTGGAGAGAAAGGTCATATCAGGCCAAATTGTCCAAAACTAGCTCCAGCTGCAAACAACAAGAACACTAAAAATGCTAGTGCATTTGTTCTAACTGCAAATGAAGCTAAGATGATTCCAGACGTGATAGCTGGTACGTTTTTAGTTAATGATGTATTTGCTAAAGTATTATTTGACTCTGGTGCGAACCAAAGTTTTATTAATACTTCGTTTTGCAAACTTTTAAATCAGTCATTAACTAAACTACCACAAGAATGCCTAGTAGAGACAGCTAATGGAGAAACTGTTAGGATTTCTGAAATCTTGCAGGGAGCAAGAATAGAAATTTTAAATCAAAAGTTTATGGCAAACCTTTATCCCATGAATCTGGCAGGATTTGATGTTGTATTAGGAATGGATTGGTTGATAGCCAATAAAGCTAGTATTTTATGTGATCAAAAGTCGATTCAAGTAAATTCACCAAAAGGTAAAACGATCACAATTAAAGGAGATAAATCATCTAGATCCACAAAATTCATCTCTGTGATGAAAACTGCAAGTTATATAAGAAAAGGATCTATAGTGTATTTGATTTCCATAATCACCAACACTAAAGGAAAAGAACTAAAAGACATTCCAGTAGTGTCTCAGTTTTCAGATGTATTTCCAGAAGAATTACCAGGACTACCGCCGGACAGAGAAGTTGAATTCAGAATTCACCTGCCACCTGGAACAGCACCGATTGCTAAATCACCTTACCGATTGGCACCCGCAGAAATGCAGGAACCGAAGAAACAATTAAATGAATTGTTGGAAAAAGGATTCATACAGCCAAGCTCATCACCATGGGGAGCACCGATTTTATTTGTTAAAAAGAAGGACAGATCAATGCGTATGTGCATTGATTACCGTGAATTAAACAAAGTCACGATTAAGAATTGGTATCCATTACCGAGAATCGATGATCTGTTCGATCAACTGCAAGGAGCTCGATTTTTCTCTAAAATCGATTTAAGGTAAATGATATCATCATTTAAAGGTACAGGAAGAGGACATTCCTAAGACTGCCTTCAGAACAAGGTGTGGCCATTATGAATTTACTGTCATGCCATTTGGTTTAACCAATGTCCCAGCCACATTTATGGACATGATGAACCGAATATGTAAGCCATATTTGGATAAATTCGTAATCGTCTTCATAGATGATATTCTAATTTACTCTAAGAGTAAAGAGGATCATGCAAAGCATTTGCACGCACTTTTAAGTCTATTAAGAAAGGAAAAGCTTTATGCTAAATTTTCAAAGTGCGAGTTTTGGTTAGAACAGGTACAGTTTCTTAGACACTTAATCAATCATGAAGGAATTCATGTGGATCCAACAAAAATCATGGCAATTGCTAAATGGAAAACCCCCCGAATCACCAACTGAGGTTAGAAGTTTCTTAGGATTGGTCGGTTATTATAGAAGATTTATTCGAGATTTCTCTAGAATAGTCATTCCTTTAACTAAGTTAACCTGTAAATCCATTAAGTTTGAATGGGGACCAAAACAAGAAGAAGCTTTTAGAATTCTTAAGCAAAGATTAACTAATACACCCATATTAGCGTTACCAGAAGGAACTGAAGACTTTGTAGTCTATTGTGACGCTTCTAAATTAGGTTATGGATATGTGTTAATGCAACGCCAAAAGGTTATAGCTTACGCATCTAGAAAACTTAAGAATCATGAAGAGAATTATTCAACCCATGATCTAGAGTTAGGAGCTATAATTTTTGCCCTTAAGATTTGGAGACATTACCTTTATGGTAGTAAGTTTACCATATTCACTGATCATAAAAGTTTAAGGTATATTTTCGGGCAAAAAGAGTTAAATATGCGACAATGACGCTGGATGGAGATGCTTAGTGATTATGATTGTGATATCCAGTATCATGAAGGAAAGGCAAATGTAGTGGCAGATGCTTTAAGTCGAAAGTATCATGAAAAGCCAAAAAGGGTACATTCTCTTAAATTAAATCTACAAGTAGATTTAAATGATCAGATAAGAGAAGCACAAGAATCAGTAATCAAGGAAGATACTGAAAAACTAAAAGGTATGATTAAGGAATTAGAACAAGGAACAGATGGAATTTGGAGATTCCATAAAAAGAGAATGTGGATACCTAAATTAGGAAACCTACGTCATCATATATTAGAAGAAGCTCATAAGTCCAAATATACGATGCATCCAGGAAATGATAAAATGTACCAGGATTTAAGAAAAAAATTATGGTGGATAGGAATGAAAAAGGACATAGCAGCTTATGTTTCTAAATGTTTAACTTGCTCACAAGTTAAAGCTGAACACCAGAAACCCTCAGGTTTGTTACAGCAACTAGAAATGCCAGTGTGGAAATGGGAATTAATAACAATGGATTTTGTTACTAAATTACCCAAAACAAAGAAAGGTAATGATACCATCTGGGTGATTGTAGATAGGCTAACCAAGTCAGTTCACTTCCTACTAATGAAGGAAACTTTCAGTATGAAACAGTTAGCTAAATTGTATGTAAATGAAATTGTTTCATTACATGGAATACCTTTATCAATTGTTTCTAATAGAGATAGTCGCTTTACCTCTCATTTTTGGTCAAGTTTCCAAAAGGCAATGGGAACCAAGTTAAATCTGAGCACAGCTTATCATCCTCAAACAGACGGACAAAGCGAAAGGACAATTCAGACGATGGAAGATATGCTTTGAGCTTGTGTAATTGATTTCGGAGGTAATTGGGACGATCACTTACCTTTAATAGAATTTTCTTATAATAATAGTTATCACAGAAGTATCAATGCTGCACCATTCGAAGCACTTTATGGATGAAAGTGCCGAACCCCAGTCTGTTGGGAAGAAATTGGGGAAAAGCAACTATCTTGACCTGAGATAGTACAAGAAACAACCGACAAGATCATTCAAGTCAAGGAATGACTGAAAGCAGCACGTGATCGACAGAAGAGCTATGCTGATAACAGACGAAAACAATTAGAATTTCAAGTAGGAGACAAAGTATTGTTGAAAGTCTCTCCTTGGAAAGGAGTGGTAAGATTCATCAAACGAGGGAAGTTAAGTCCCAGGTATATTGGACCTTTTGAGATAATTAGAAGAATAGGACCTGTAGCCTATCAGCTACAACTGCCAGAGGAAATGGCAGGAATACATGATGTGTTTCATGTATCTAATCTCAAGAAATGCCTAGCTGATAAATCACTAGTAATGCCTCTTAAGGACATAGAGGTAAATGGACAACTCAATTTTGTAGAAAGGCCTCTGCAAATTGAAGACATAAAAATTAAGAATCTCAAGCGTAAGAGATTAGTTCTAGTCAAAGTAAAATGGGACTCCAAAAGAGGACCTGAGTACACATGGGAGCTTGAATCTGAAATGCAAAGGAAATATCCACACTTGTTCCAGTAGATCTCGAGGACGAGCTCTAAAACAAGGTGGGGAGGATATAACAACCCTCAATAAAACCGACACCCTCGATTATTTTTTCGACACCCTAATATATTTTAAAATATTCCAAAATGTCCCAAAATACACCCATACGCGAAAACGGGCCTCAAATACATTAAATAGTATTAAAAATAATTAAAAATTGAAAATTTAAGTTGAGGCGGGCCGCGTAAAGGACCTTTAACCCTTACGCTGGCCGCGTGAACTTAAAAATCTGGCAAAGCCCAGTGCGGCCACGTGGCCCAACACTCGGCAGACCTATGCGATGACCCAGCCCAGCTAGTCCGTTGACCAGCTTTGACGCGAGCCGCGTAGACTCTTGTCTAGTCTTACGCGGGCCGCGTAGAACCCAAATTCAGGCCCTATATAAGAAAGCCTCGGGATTTCATTTTCCGTCGCTCAAATCTTTTCATTCTCAATGAATTCTCTGATAATAGGCTTATTATACGGGTATTATACCCCCAAATAGCGAAGTTCTGCTCCGTTGTAAGTATTATAACCCCTGGATACGTATTAGATACGCTGCCCGATTGATCTAGGGTTCCGTAACGGCTGTCGTGGTTCTGCCCGACGTAGTCGTTGGAATGTCGTCTCGGGGAGGGTATTACTAATGTTAAAATGGGTTATTATACTAACGCGTGTGCATTTGTGTAAATTTTAGATTATCACCCGGAAAGCCTTACGGAAAATCTAAGACAGCAATGTGAGTTAATCCACTTTTTGTTACTTGTTTTTACAAAACCTCATTTAATTAATTATATATTAAACAGTTATTGAGTATTTGTAAGAATACAATTATCATGAGTATGTTGGGGTTTTGTATACAAAATTTGTTACCACTTGGTCAAGGAGTAACATTTCCACAAATCGGGTTCGACATTACCATGGATGTTAATTGTGATGTCTTGGAAACAAATATAATTGCGGGATCGCCCTCAATACTGTGAAATGGTTTTTAGTTAAACTTGATTAAACTGGGATTCACTCACCAGTATTTTCCACTGACAAATGTTTTTAAAACGCGTTTCAGGTAACAAACTATGAAAGCCAAATAGAAGCCAGCTGGACAGCACTGAAGGCTTGAAAAAGTGGCAATAAAGTTATCTAAAATAAAATAGATGTTTTATTAATAAAATAGGATTTATTCCTATGAAAACTTGTGTACTATGAACTTGGGTTTTATCCCATTTGTTTAATGTTATGAAAATGTGGTATTTTACTCTGATCCAATATTTCCTAACTACGATCCTGATGAAAAAAAAATTCCGCTGCCAAATTAGACAATACACGATACCACCGAAACTGGCCCGCGGCCGCCCGTTCCCGGGGAATCAGGGATCGGGGGTTGCTACAGTCTGTCTCATGGATCGAGTGACAATCCGATCGGATAGCCATCCGATCCAAATGTACAAGTGTTGTCTGTTTTGAATTTCATTGTGATGACTTTTCTGATCGGATAGCAATCCGATCGGATAGCCATCTGATCCTCAGTACTATATAGAGTGAACTTTCCAGTGTTAGAAAATTTTTGAGTTTTCAAAATTTTGTCAACTTTTCACTTTATATCTCGAACCTTGTGCAAACACTAACGGTGATTATTCTTGCAGGCAAGAGCATCAGATTGGCATCATTCTCATAATGTTTACTGTATTTTGGAAGAAAACTATGCAAACATGACACCGTTTAGAGACATGGCGAAGTTTTTAAGAGAGAGCAGGGTTAACAAGGCTTTAACTGATAGAACTACAGTGTATGAATCTCATGTTAGAATGTTTTGGAAATCGGTGAGGTATGAAGAGAGTACAAAAACAATGCACTCTCAGTTCAAAAGAAGGATGAGAATGATCAGGACGTTGATATTGAAGTAAAATTCAATGTGGGAGACTTAAGAAGAGTATTAGACTTAGGAGATACTGATGATGATCCAACCATTGTTCCTGAATGATTATGCAAAGGTCTATGGTTCAGAATGGGTTTTACAGGGCATGTAAACGGCAAATATCTCAAGTCTATGTTCAGTCCACCATATAAGTTCCTAGTTCATTGTGTTGTGCATGCTCTATCACACAGAAAAGGAGCTTACGATGAGACATCAGACTATATCATGAACATTATTACTTGTTTGGTGCTTAATAGGCCTTACAATATTTCTCAAGTGTTGTTTGATCATATGGTAGATAATATCAGGGGAGAAAAATACATAATGTATCCAAGCTTCATAAAAATGATGATAAATTATCAAGTGAATGACCTTCCAAAGGATCCTGCTGATGAATTAAGTCTACGCCAGATGAAAAGTGAGACCTTGACCAGATTAGGTCAATATAAAGGTCTAAAGAAAGATGAATCGGAGCCAAGGGCTAGGAGAATGATTTGTAAGATTAACAATCCAGGATATGTGGCACCTGAAAATGATGCTTGGAGGCACGAGAATAGCAACTCAGAAGATGAGTCTGGGAGATTAAGTGAGATGCATGAAAAGAAGTTAAGATACTGGTTTGTGAAGGATGATAAGAGGAAGAGAACACCTAAGGCTTCTCCAACTGTGACTGCACCAAAGATCGTTGTTAAAGGTATAGTTGAAAGGGGGAGTCATAAGAAAAGTTAGATCTTTAAATGATTATATTATTCTAATGAATGTTCAATGCTTGTTTTGCAGGGCCTTCAAAGAAATCTCCACCGAGACTTATATATGAGCAAGTGCTTGATCCAGCAAACATAACTCAAGAAGGTGTTGATTTGGTGAAAGTGACGTTTGAACAATATGTAAAGCTTACTGAAGATGTTGCACAGACTCAAGCTGAGAAAGTTACAAAGGAAACTGGAGCATCTTCAAAGAGTGTTCATACTGAAAGTGTTAAAGAAAAAGAACCTGAAGGAGTTGCTCATACTGATTCAAGTGATGCTGATGATGAGTCAACTGATACAGAATCAGAGATTGAAAAGATTGGTGTTGGAAAGGTTCAGTTGAAAAAGAAGCCTAAAAAGAAGGTTAAGGGTTCTGATGATGAAGATGAAACTTATATTCCTACGCCACAAGCTGAGAAAAAGAAAGGTGTTCTAAAGCGAAAGGCAAATCCTCAAGGTGTTATTTCCAGAAGGGTTAGGGCAAGAAAGGGATCTACAGCGGCACCTAAAGATCAAAGTGGCAAAAGTGAAAAACATGTTATAACTTCAAAGGGTCCTGAAGCTGTTAAAGATCAAAACGTTGAAGTTCCTGAGTTTGAACAAGTTAAAAGTGTTGAAAAGGATGTTGAAAAGAAAGTTGGTGCTGATGATGAAGTTGTAATTACTAGTGAAAGAATGTCTACACCACCACCACCACCACCACCAGAAAAGCCATTCACTCATAGTCCTGAAGATGCAGAGACTTCAAAACCAAAGAAGACTATTCTTCCAGATCCATTTGAAGGTTTTCCAAACGTTCAAGGTGAATTTCTTGATGATATCCTTCCTAATGAAGAATACGATATGTTTCATGATGCAACGGTCAAAGATCTAAAAAAGAAAGTATGTATTCTCGAGAAAGAAAAGGCCAAGGCAGAGGCTGATCGTGATGAGTTGAAGAAGCAACTTGAGAAGTTGACTAAAATGAATGAAGAAATGAAGGCAGTTGTGAATAAACATGCAAAGAAGATAAATATGTTGGTTGAAGATGTGGATGATAATGCTAAACTCTTCGAGCAACTATCCGCAGATATTTCTGATTTGAATGTGAAGTACGCAAACATGAATGATACTAATCAGACACTGCATCAAATGTTAGATGATCTTCATGATGCGTCTGCAAATGAAATCAAAGTGTTGAAGCTGGAGATTGAAGCACTTAGAGCAGATAAAGCAGTGAAAGATGAACAGCTTAACATGTTATATACTGTGATGGAACATCATCTTGGTATCAATGTTCAAGCTATCTACAACAACTTAGAAATCAAAAGGGTTGAAGAAAGAAGGGCTCAGAGAGAAAAGGAGATGGCTGAGGCAGCAACTCAAAGGAAGAAAGAGTTGATTGTGGAAACACAAGAAGCTGGAGGTTCTTCAAGTCAGCCTGAAGTTGTTGTTGAAATGGTAGATGTTGTGAATGTTGAAGAGGAGCATATGGAAGTGGATCAAGATCCAAGTTTTGTTCTTGTTGGTGAAGTTGTCTCTCGACCTTACAACTTAAAAGATGTTATACGAATGGTGAAGGTTGAACAGAGGAAAGGAAATGTTAGAGCAGCTGATGTAAAGCTTCTGTGTTGGAAAGAAGAGGAAGAGGAAGTAGATGAAGAGTTAGAGCGTATTCTGGAAGATGTTGATAATTATGATCCTTCATGGGATGATTTCAAAGATGATGATGAAGATCAAGGGTCAACAAGGATTCTGATTATGACACCTTCAGTCCAACAATCGTTGGATGATTTTCTGAATGACGAGATCAATGAGCAGGAGGAGGATCAGCACCAGGAGTCTTCTTCTGGAAAACAACATACTGATCAGGTATACCTCACACAACCCAAAGTCATTTTATCTGAATTATAAATTTGAGGAGGAGATGGAGGTACCGAGAACCAGGGCAGAGATGTTGGAGGAATTGGGGTTAGAAGATGGGAATATGAAGTTTGATATTGAAGATGAAATCCCATCATCGCCAGAAAAAGAATATGAGTTCAACTATGCAAGTGAAGCTGATAAATTTTGATCATGTTGAAATTGAAGAGGGTTTGGATATTTCTAAAGAAGATACGCCTTTTCATTATTCTGGTGTTGATGAAACTTTTCCAACTCTTGCTGAGATGTTCAAGGAACAAAATGAAGACGAATTACGAAGGAAAGTGGTTGACAAGATAACAACTGAAGGTATTCCACAAACGGTTCTGCAAGAAACTTTGTTAGAAGGCAAGAAAAACTGGTTTAAGGTGATGCCCAAGGAGAGAAAGTTCATGAGACCTCTTCAGTATTTCACGCGTAATGCTGATATATCTCTGGGAGATATCTTATCATGGGGCTATCTTGAAGATCTGCAAATTTATGCTATCAGACGGGAACAGGGGGTTCAGTACTTTGAGTTTCTGTCAGATATTCAAACACTCCCGTGGTGGGATGTTGAAGAGTTAGTGCAAACCAAAAATATCAAGCAATTTTATCATGGTCATGATGTGAAGCAGCATGATCAGAGATTGTGGAAGTACATTAAGTGGCAGGCAAAGAACAGCTTTCCAGACTGGAAGCCACATTATCCGAAGCAAGATATAAATATAGATCCAGTTACGAAAGAGAATGATATTACTATGTTAATCAAGCCGCCAAGATGTCTGAAAAACATGCCGCTACGTGCAATGGAGCAGGATTTCTATGAAGATTTTCAAGGTTGGATGTACAACCAGAGCACAACAGAAGCGGTGATTTCTCTATTTGACAAGAAAACTGGAGAATCAAGGAGGATCAGTGTGTTGGATCTGATGTGGTTAGTTAACTGCTCGAAGAAGGATATTGACTGTCTATTCTACAACAAGACTGTGTACGAAAAGCCAGATAAAGTTCAAGCTCAACAGTATCAGAAGTTAGTGAACTTATGTTATGCGAAAGACATCAATTCTGGCAGATACTGGAAGTCAAAGTTCAGAGACTTGGAGATAGACGAGTTCTTAAAGAGATATAAGCACAGTCAGAGATTCAAGGAGATATCTAACAGAGCTGCGAAACTTGGAAGATGGAAGCATATGAGACCTCCACCAACCGACCAGACACCAATCAAGAAAAAGGAAAACAAGATCCCAAGATGGGATAGAAAGAGCGATGGTGATCCTGAATATAGAAAATACTGGAATGAAGTTGGTAGGCCTTTGAGGCCCAAGATGATTGCAGAGCGTTGATATGTGGTTGAAAACCGGTGTTCGTTATTGCGTAACTTTGTGTTTTTACATAAGTTTCAGTCTTGAATGGCCTACTTTTAATAAGATTTGTGTTATGCAGGTTTAACGAAGTTTAAGGAGCTATTTGGGAGCTTTACGAGTCACCAGGTTGAAGACCGGAGCACCGGAACGTATTACGGATCAAACGGGAGCGAAACAAGCAAAAATTAGAATCGAAGTTTTGAGAGCCCGTCGCCAACGGGTCCCAAGCCGTCGGCGATGCCCTTCGGTTAAGCCCGTCGGCCAATTGTTCCCGTATCCAGACATTTAAACCGTCGGCTGAACAAGCAAAAATCAAAGCCCGTCGCCGACGGGTCGAAGGCCGTCGGCGACGGCTTGTCAAATCCTGAAACGCGATTTTGGGCATTGATTTTTCGAAAGTTACACTTGTTTGAGAGTTTGAAAGTTGTTCTTGGAGCCTAATACATCTACCATTCAACTACCATTCCATCTTCTTCATCACTACAACACCCGAATCAAGATCATCACCATCAACCATCCTTAATCACAAATTCCACCATCCAAACCCTAATTCTCCATCCTTCATTCACACTCACCATCATCATCCACAAACCCTAATCATCCATCATTCCTTCATCCATCAAGCTTTAAGATGACTTCATTCGTGTTCCAATCATCCGGTGATCAAGCTTCTTCAACCATGAGCGGCTAATCATCTCGGTTTCACCCCGGTGTAGGTAGTTGTTAATTCTAGGGTTTCGAATTGTTCTTGTTTCAACTTAGTGACAATTTGTGTTTGATTTTTGAAACTTTTGACAATAGTATTACATTTGTTTCGAATTCCTAAACTGTCGAACGATGTTAAAAGTTATAACTTTGCGAAATGGTGATATGTAATTGTGCATTGTCGTTGTTAGGATTTACTTGTGTTGATTACAAAGTGTATTCTTGTCCGTTCTTCGGGACGTTGATAGCTATTAGCACCTAAGTCATGGTACACTAAATCTGCTAATCGAATGCATTTGAGTTGAATCTAAAACTTGTAGAAATCCTAAGTTAGCAATTACCGAAACCGGGTGTGATTCCTTTTTCTTATTATTGTTCTAGTAATCAATTTTCTCGTAATCATTAGTTTTCAATTAATTTAATCAATTCATTAAATCCAAACTCATTTCTCTCAATTAAACAAAAACATAAAAACATTCTAGTAAGTTTCATAATACGTGACATTCTTGATAATTCAATCGAATCCATACACAAACCACATACTCTTCGTGGTTCGACCCCTCACTACCACTAGCTTTTTGTTAAGGGTAATTAGGGTTTATAAATATTATCTTTGACCGGAGCGCGACACTCCGATCAAATTTTGGCGCCGTTGTCGGGGAGTGCGTTCGCTTTATGTTTGGATATTGTTTGAATTTTGTGATTATCTGTTTAAATTGTTTAGTTTCTTTTTGCACTTTGTCTTTTTCCTTGTTACACGGGTGTGTTACGTGTGTAGGTTACAGGTAGTGCATGCATACGCGGAACTTCGGGAGGACTTCACCTTTAGTCTACGAACCGGAAATCGAAAGGGTAGCAAGAAGAAATCTAGCAAGCCGGTTAGAAGCAACACTTGATTCTAATCAAACCACCAACACATCACAACATACACCATCCATTGAAACTGATTCAATGGCAAACCAAAACTCTAACCAAAACTTCAACCAAAATCAAAATCCGAACCAATTTCAATACCGAAGCAATTTCAATCCCGCTCCAAATATGCAACCTATACCTCCAGAGCAACCGGGTGGTAATAACAACAATGCCAGACCACCCACACCACCTTTCCAAAACCAAAATCCCAACCACAATCAAAGAACACCTCAACAACAAAACCTTCATCGACAAACCTCTTTACCCATCAACCTAGATGACCGGAATGTCAATTCCGACCGTCGGGGAAATCGTGATTGGGGCAATCCCGCAAATGAAGACCCATTCTTCAACATCGATGACTTGAGGAATGCAATCCCCGATGATGAACCGTATAGTGTTCCCGGTTATCAATCGCCGGAACATGTGAGTGTTCATACGGAAAATTCGGATGACGGGGGATACTATGATGATAGGGCTAACGATGATGAAGATTGGGGCTACGTGAATAGGGGAAACGTCTACAACGCTAGAAGGTATGACGATGAGGAATTTGGCTACCAAAATGCCAATTACGTTGGGGACGACGAATACGGTTACGGAGGTGGAAGAAATGACGGTTATGGGAACAACCGTCAACCACGAAACAATAACCAACGGAACCGGAATGATGGGTTTTATAACAACAACAACAATGCAAACCCTAACTGGATTCCTCGTTTCGTGGGAGGTGGTAACCCAAGGGATAATAGAAGAGAGGATCGAAGAGATGATCGAAGAGGTGAAAGACGGGATAATAGAAGACCGGTCGATCAAGAAGTTAACGGTCCCCATCGTCGTCAACGACCTCCACGGGGAGTGAATGATCATTTTAGGCCGGTTGTCACCGAGAACGACTCACCAATCGTTTGTGAGAGGAGGATGTTTGATTGTAAACCACATTACATCAACATACTTCCTCATTTTAATGGAAGGTCTAACGACGAACCGTACACACATTTGACAGAGTTTTCTTCCATTTGCAGCACTATCGGGGGGCACAACTTTGCACTAGAGGAGGTTAAACTTCGCTTGTTCCAATTCTCATTGAAAGATAAAGCGAAGCAATGGTTCCTTACACTCCCGGCCAATAGCATCCGCACATGGGGAGAAATGCAACAAGCTTTTCTAGATGAATACTATTCTATGGCAAAGACCGATGATGCTCGTGATGAAATTAGGTCTTTTCGCCAATTATCGGGCGAGCCGTTGCATGAAGCCTTTACAAGATTTAAAGAAATGATGCGAAGATGCCCACATCATCAAATAGAAAAGTGGGAGTTGGTCAAGTGCTTTGTACGAGGTCTAGACGACAACACATGGAACCGACTTGAATCAACGAGCAATGGGACCCTTCTAAGCAACCATGAAGATGATGATTGGGAATTCTTGGAACGGATGAGTAAACGTTCAAAAGAGAAAGAATCGGCCGATCGAGCTAAGAAGCATCCCATTTCACGATCACTTCCCGATCTTGACTCTAAAGATCGGATTTCCACCTTAGAGCGGGAAATGGCTCGAATGAAGAAAAAGGAAGTAAATGCGGTTCAATTCGAGGTATGTGAAGGTTGTGGTGATATTGGACATAGAGCGGAACAATGTCCAACGGGGCCGAGTGACTACACAGAGGAAGTCAACCAAGTGTATGGAGATAGGAAGCAATATGATATGAACTCCAACACTTATCATCCGGGTTTGAGAAATCACCCTAACTTTCGATATGGTAATGCTTCAAATCAAATGAACCCGAATTTTCAATCGGGTAACCAAGGAGGTCAAAGCGGATCATCATATCAAAACCGTCAAGGTGGTAACCAAGGAGGTTATCAACGAAATTATAACCAAGGGTACCAAGGTAGGGACAATAATTACCAAGGTGGGTACCAAAGGAATTACAACAATCAAGGCGGTAATGGAAGCGGGTCGAACAATCAAACCGGTGGTGATGATTTGAGTGCCAAAATGGATGCTTTGTTGAATATGCAAAAAGAATCTCAAAACAATATAAAAGAATCTCACCATGATATCAAGGAGATAAAGAAGACAAACGAGATTCGGGATAAAGCACATGAGGCATTGGCAAAGCAAGTGGGCCAACTCGCGGAAGAGATGGCTCAAATGAGGGGAAGCATGGGAAAGCTTCCAAGTGACATCACGGTGAACCCTAAGGATCAAGGGTCAAGCTCAAGGAACACATGTGAGGTACCCATTAATAAAATTACTTTACGTAGTGGTCGAGTCGTTGATGATGGTGTCAAAACACCATCACCCCAGTTTGTTGAAGGGGTGGTGGAGGATGCTAGTGAAGATGAGAATGAGGATGGTCAAACGGGTCAAAATAAAAATGACTTGAAAAAGAATAATAACACTCCCGTTGTGACCATACCCATCCCTAAGGCTAAGGAAAAGGGTGTGGAGGCTAATACCGCCCCTTATCCCGAAGCATTGAAGGGACCCGTGAAAAAAGTTGTAAACAAAAGAGGTCCACAACAAGAAGAGCTGTTGGAAATTTTTAAACAAGTAAAAATAAATTTACCTCTTTTGGATGCAATCAAACAAGTACCGTCTTATGCTAAGTATTTAAAAGAGTTGTGTACCCAAAAGCGAACTCATAAATTTCCAAAAAAATTAGATTTAACCGAAAATGTGAGTTCGATCCTTTCGGGTGCACTTCCACCTAAGCTCCAAGATCCGGGTGCGCCTATCATTTCAATTCAAGTAGGCGATTTTTAAAATCAATCGGGCACTTCTAGATCTTGGTGCTAGTGTGAGCATTCTACCGGGTAGTTTGTATGACCAATACGAATTTGGTCCACTTCAGTCGTCAAACACCACCGTGGTGTTGGTCGATTTGACACCTAAACTACCCCGTGGAATTGTTTCGGATGTGATAGTGAAAATCGAGGATTTTTATTATCCGGTGGACTTTTTAGTACTTGATTAAGTGGCCAAGGACCCAACCGAGCAACCTACGGTGATTTTGGGTCGACCGTTCTTAGCAACCGCAAATTCTCAAATTGATTGTAAAACGGGAACGGTTGACATGACATTTGGAAACCGAAGGTTGAGGTTGCATGTTTTTTCCGGACTTATGAACCCTCCAGTTGATGATGAATGCTATATGGCGGACATTGTTGACACGTGTATACCTCTTTGCGACACAGTCGTGGATGGGGAAAACACAATGGAGGATTGTTATATGTTTGACAGGTCACAGGTGGAGATGGATAAGAGCATAGACGAGGAAGTGAAAAGTTTGGAGGTGCTTGCGGTTAGAGATGGAAAACCGACATGGACACACCAAGTTGAGAGTTTACCGGAGAGCATTGACACCAAGTTGAAGCCGTCGTTAGTAGAGCCTCCGGAAGTTGAATTGAAGGCGTTGCCTAAGCATCTCAAATATGCTTATGTTGGTGAAGGCAACACGCTCCCGGTTATCATTGCATCAAACTTAACCGTGGAGCAAGAGGATAAATTGATGGGTGTTTTGGTCACTAATCGGGCGGCGATTGGATGGACCATTGCTGATTTGAAGGGTATTAGTCCCTCGGTGGTGATGCACAAAATCATCACGGAAGAGAATGTAACTCCCGTTCGAGATGCACAACGGAGATTAAATCCGAATATGCGGGAGGTAGTGAAAAAGGAAGTGCTGAAATGGCTCGATGCGGGTATCATTTACCCGATCTCGGATAGCCAATGGGTGAGCCCAACACAGACGGTTCCCAAGAAAGCGGGTATACAAGTCGTAAAAAATGGCGCAGGTGAAGAGGTAGCCACTCGGCCGGTAACCGGGTGGCGAATTTGTATTGATTATAGGAAGTTGAATACCGCAACTTCCAAAGATCATTTTCCTTTACCGTTCATTGATCAAATAGTTGAGAAATTGTCGGGGCAACAATTTTATTGCTTCTTAGATGGCTATTCCGGTTATAACCAAATTGCCATCCATCCGAAAGATCAATCAAAGACCACATTTACTTGTCCTTACGGCACTTTCGCATTTAGGCGAATGCCATTTGGATTATGTAATGCCCCCACCACTTTCCAAAGGTGTATGATGAGTATCTTTTCAGATATGGTGGGGAAGTCTTTGGAAATTTTCATGGATGATTTCTCGATTTTTGGGTCATCATTTGAGGCTTGTTTGGACCAATTGGATAAAGTACTAAAAAGGTGTGTCGAAACTAGTTTGGTCCTAAGTTGGGAAAAGAGCCATTTTAATGGTTCAAGAGGGAATTATGTTGGGACATGTGGTGTCGAGTCGTGGGATAGAGGTTGATCGTGCAAAGGTGCAAGTTATATCTACTTTGCCATATCCCACGAGTGTTAAAGGTGTTAGGTCATTTCTAAGTCATGCGGGTTTTTATCGACGGTTTATTAAGGGTTTTAGTGATATAATAAAGCCTTTGTGTAACTTGTTGTTAAAAGATCAACCGTTTGATTTTAATGAAAATTGTCAAAACGCTTTTAACAAATTGAAAGAAAAGCTAGTCGAGGCCCCAATCTTGCAATCGCCAAATTGGTCTTTTCCTTTTGAAATTATGTGCAATGCGAGTGATTATGCGGTGGGGGCCGTGTTGGGACAACGGGTTGAAAAGAAACCCGTTGCCATATACTACGCGAGTAAGACTCTTTCGGATGCACAATTGAATTACACCACTACTGAAAAAGAGCTACTTGCAGTGGTATATGCATTGGATAAATTTCGGGCATATATATGGGGTAGTAAAGTGATTATTTATTCTGATCACACTGCAATTAGGTACCTCATGGAGAAGAAAGATGCAAAACCGAGATTGATTCGATGGGTGTTGTTGCTCCAAGAGTTTGATTTGGAGATACGGGACAAAAAGGGTACCGAGAATGTGGTAGCGGACCATTTGTCTCGGTTGATGGTTGATGAGGATCCTAAATCGTTAGAGATCAATGAGTCATTCCCCGATGAGCATATTATGAAATTGGATAAGTTACCTTGGTATGCTAACATTGTGAATTATCTTGTTACAGGTGACTTACCGGCACATTGGGATAGACGGAAGAGGCAACACTTCATGTCTCAAATCAAGTACTACCGGTTGGAAGAACCGCACTTGTGGAAAGAATGTGCGGATCAAGTGATTAGAAGATGCATAGATGACGAAGAAATTCCAAGCGTGTTGCATCATCTACATTCATTTGCGTGTGGTGGCCATTTTAGTGGTCACAAAACGGGTCATAAAGTGTTGAATAGTGGCCTTTATTGGCCTACCATCTTTAAAGACGCAAATGAATTTTCTAGAAATTGTGTAGAGTGCCAAAAACTAGGGGGTATTTCAAAAAGGGATGAGATGCCCATGCAACCAATCCTTGTAGTCGACATTTTTAACGTGTGGGGAATTGATTTCATGGGCCCATTCCCAAATTCTTATGGCAATTTGTACATCTTGGTGACCGTTGACTATGTGTCAAAGTGGGTTGAAGCAATAGCCACCAAGACGAACCACCATTCCGTAGTGTGTAATTTTGTTCAAACCAATATTTTCTCAAGGTTTGGGATTCCTCGTGTCATCATAAGTGATGGAGGATCTCATTTTAAAAATTTTTAGTTTGGGAAACTTCTTAAACGGTTTGGTGTTGACCATAGGATTGCTACCCCATATCACCCGCAAACGAGCGGGCAATTCGAGGTGTCAAATAGGCAAATCAAAGAGATTTTGCAAAAGACCGTGCGGGCGGACCGTAAGGATTGGTCAATTAAGTTGAACGATGCTTTATGGGCCTACCGTACGGCACATAAGACACCCATAGGCTCTACACCTTACCGTTTGGTTTACGGTAAAAATTGTCATTTACCGGTGGAACTTGTGCACAAATCGTTATGGGCTATTAAAGAGGTTAATGTTCAATATGACGATGCAGGTAAGGAAAGGAAACTTAAGCTATGCGAGTTGGAGGAGCTACGGGAAATGGCATATGAATGCGCGTCTAAGTACAAGGATGGAATGAAGAAAGAGCATGATGCCAAGTTGAGAAAGAAAGAGTTCGAGGTTGGGCAAAAGGTGTCGCTTTACAATTCGAAGCTCAAGTTCTTTCCCGGAAAGCTCCGGAGCAAATGGATGGGACCCTATGTGAATACCCGGGTCGGACAATTGGGTGATGTTACCATCAAGGACCCGAAGGATGGGATACGACAAATGGTAAATGGTCATCGGCTAAAACCGTTTCTTGATGGTAACGAGAAGGTAGATGAAAGCAAGGAATCGGTGAGCTTCGTGGTAAGCATCCCGGTTTATGAGGTCGAGTGATAAGGACCGGTAACATTTTGTGTAAAGTTATGTACAATTATTTATTTGTTTGTGTGTTTTTATGATTAATCGTTTTTGTTTCATACTAATCTCTCTTGATTGTGTGAAGTCCATACATTCCGAACGGGTCATGAAGACACAAGGTATGTTTTTAGGCTTTGTTATGTGCATTGAGGACAATACACGACTTTTCAGGGGGTGGTAGGGCCGTTAACGGTTTGAGTGTTTTAAAAATTTAACTTATAAAAATGCACAAAAAGATTTTTAATAATTTTTAGGATTTTTTTTAGTGTACATAGTCCCTTTATTAAAAAGTCATAATTTTCCTCCTAGTTTTCATAAAAAAAAATTGAAAAAAGTAGTACCCGTCGGCGACGGGGTGGTGCCCGTCCCGGACGGCTTCTCAAAATACCCGTCGGCCACAATTGTCCGTAACCAGACACATAAGCCGTTGCCTGAACTCCTACTTTCCCTTGCCCGTCGGCGACGGGGTGGGACCCGTCGGTGACGGGTTACCATTTTGTCTCCGATGCTGGTTCGTTTTGAGGTGTTTAAAACCGAACCAAACCTCTCCAAATCTCATTAAAACCTATCCCAAACACGAATTTCACCACATATCCGACCCTCATTCCATTTAACCTCACAAACTCACTGATCTTTCTCTCACCTAATCTACCTATCACCTCATCTTTTTCCTCAAACTCTCAAGAACCCTAGAACTTCAACCTCTCATAACTCTCTCAATTCTCCACCAAACCATCTGATTCTTGAGTCCATTCTGAGTAATTTTTCGAGAGGAACAAAACCCCCAACACGGTTTTCATCAATTCTTGCTATTTTGCAAAATTTCTGGGCGTGTTACTTAGGGTTTTTGAAAGGGTGTTCATCAAGTTGCTTGCTTTCCATCTTTTCTTAGTTCTTCTTGTCTAACAACATCAAAGTTATGGTCGATGGTAAAAGACAAAAGACTACAGGGCAAGCTTCATCATCAGGAGTCGGTTCTTCTTCCGGTTTAATACCGAGGAAGTGGGAGCAATTAAGCTCAATCGCAGAGGGTGATGCAAGACTGTACAGACAAGATTGGGTGTGGGCAAAGTTCAGGGATAGCAAAAGCGCCGAAGTTTGGGATGAGGAGAAGAGAAAACCTTTATCGGAATATCAAGATAGGAAGTTAGAGGCCAAGCTCTGGAAATGGAAAATGGTCAACAAAGTGAGTACCTCAGTTCCGGAAAGGAGTTTATGTAAAAGAGTGGTGAATGTTGAAGAGTTCAAACAAATCGGAATAACACAAATGTTTGAACGCCAAGGTTGGGAAAGGGTGCTTGATTGGTGCGAAGATAACACTTCGCGGATATATTTGGCGGAAGTGTGCGAGTAGCTGTCGACGTTGAGGTTTATGAATAAAGATAGTCCTCCTGCTGAGTGGAAATTGGTTGGTAAAACAGGCCGGGGGTTAATGACGATGTCTTTCGAAACAATCAACTGCATTGCACGCTTTGATTCTCTGGGGGTGCAAGCATATGACTATCCAACTATGCAACAATTTTTGGATAATCATATGAATGATGGTGATCCGGAGCAGATGACCGCGGCTATTTTACCATACAGTGATGGGGGAGAGGCAAAGAGAAGTCAAATGACGATTGAGGGAAAGATTCTCTAAGGGATTAATGTTGAGAACATTTTGGTGAGGTTTGGTGATCGTGGAGGTGTTAGAGCGGGTGAATGTAGGGTGGTGCATTCTTTGCTATACGGGACCCCGACATTGTCATGGAGACACATAGTGATGATAAATACGTGGGCTACTCGGGAGTCGTCCCAGAGACGTTTTATTCCATACGCACGCCTCATTAGTGCCATGATCGTTCAACAAAATTGCTTACCTCCGGAATCACTATGGGTAACTAAACCGTTGGAGGAAATTAACAAGGCCTCCATGAAGAAGAACTGGAATATAGAAGCTAAACTCTCGGGGAACAAGTATGTTGTGACCGACAGGTTGGGTCATGAAGAAACACTAACTAAATGGTCAGAACCGAGATAGTTAGGGGGTTTGAATCCGCATAAAAGGTTAGCTCTCTCTCGGTTGATTCAGTTGCAATGGAATTTCTTCTCCGGTAGTTCTGCAAAAAAGAACACCGTTAGCCTCGTCAAGGGGAGAAGAGGGTTCTCTCCTTGACCCGACTCCGGCGTGAGAATAAGTATTGGTAATGGAGAAGATAAGTATTTGAGAAGTGAGTGTGATCTGAGTTTGTACCTGAACAGTTCTCCTATTTATAACCGGGAGTTTTGGGAGGGAAAACCTGTTATTGAAAAGATGACGGAAGATGCTAACGCCGTAGCGGTTATCTTTTCTTCCGTTAAGTTCTTTGATCCTTCATTAAGTTGTCTCGATCCGATGTGAATGCACACAGATCGTGGTTTGATCTATGGCTGGGGAATTGCCACGTGGAAAGTGATTAAGTAGAGATTACTCTCCAATTGCATGCCTTTGTTGTGATTTCAGGGTTGCTTGTGGTGATGACACGTGTCCAGACGGTTATAACCGTCTGGGTGGTGTACGATTGTATTTCTTTCTAGAAGATTACTGCTGTAATCTGGTGTGACACCTTGCTGTGTGGATACGGACGAGTAAATCCCAAGTCTGGGTAAAATAATATCCAAGTCTGGATATTTAGGCGGAGGTGTTGAACAAAGGATTCTAATCCTTTGTAAATGGAAGAAGGCGCAAGGATTTTATGTTTTCCTTTGGGCGCACAACTATAGATTTGCTGACTGTTTTCTTCCTTTTGTAATACCAGTGCGCGGCCGCGCAAGGCTTAAAAGGCCAAAAGGCCAATCTGTGGTATGGTCTTAAATACTTATCATTAGGTTTTTGGGACCTTACCCCTTCAAGTCCCCCCAGTCTAGTGTTGTACTTATGCAAATAAGTGGAGCACTGGACTTATGAGAGAGAAATGTTTTTGGGCGCGAAAAGATAAGAAAGCTTCTATGAGAAGATTTGAATTTGCTGAGTTTGTAAAGATTTTTTGTAAAAAATCTTTGACTTGACGTTATTGCAGTAGATTGATTTTGACAATCTGTCATTGTCAGTTGCTTTTTATCATTCGTGTTGTACACGCGCGCGTGTAAGCGCGTGTATGTTCTGACATCTTCATTTTCTGTTGCTTGGGGAACTGTGATACCCGGAACAGTGCTGTGACGGTTACCGATGCTATTTATTGCGATGGGTATATAATCGTTTGGGTAACCTCCTTTGTGTAATCATTGTTTTGTTTGAAAATTTCTCCCAATTCCTTGTTCTTAAGAAAAAATTTTCGTCATCCTTTTGCTTATGTCAACCGGAGAACGTCAAGAGGATCTTGTTGAAGATATGCCGACTGATCTTCCACCATTGAAGTGGCCTAGGGCATCGTTTGAGGGTTTGATTCAGAATCTTAAATTTCCAGAGAACTGGGGTGCCTTGTATCCCGAAGATGGGCAAACGGCAGCAAATGCTCCGGCCGGGTATATTACCCTCTTTTGGGATTTTTTCTGTGACGGTAACTTTCGCTTGCCTGTTACCAATTTTTTTCTTGAAATTCTTGGATTCTATAACCTGCACATCTCCCAACTTCACCCTATTGGTATGGTTAGGGTTCGACATTTCGAATTTGTATGTCGGACGATGCATGTGGAGCCAACCGTTCCCTGATTTAGGGTTTTTTATCAGATGCACTGTACCCAAGGGTTTTACTCATTCGTTCAGAGGGCTTCTGCAAAGAAGATTCTTCATCAGCCCCCAAAATCATTTCATGATTGGAAACAGAAATTTTTCTTCATCAAGGCTGGAGTGATTCCGGTGAAGATGACTCTAAGAGGGAAGGACGATATTCCGATTGAATCGCTTCAGACTCCTGTTGATGAGAACTGGTACCAAGATCTGAAGGATGTTCCCAATATTGCTTTGCCGGAGAAAGCCCTAGTCGGAGCCGGCATGAGTTTGAACTGGAAGATGGAACGTGATGATAAACCCGTGTATACTGAGGATGGTCATAGTAAGTTTGGGGCTTTTTCACTGTTTTTTTTTTTTTTTTTTTTGACCTGCTTTCTCTTCAATGTAGTTGTTTCTCTATATGTTGTTGCCTTTAAGAGGGAAGGCGGAAGAATGGGAACTATCAAGAAGAAACCTGAAGAGGAGCTCTGGTATCATCGTATTGTGAAGAATTTTGTGCTTCCGCGGGATGCGGACCTATCTGTTCAACCGGCAGCTGGTGCTGGTAAGTTTATCCTTTTTTCCT
This sequence comes from Helianthus tuberosus, assembly GCA_030545235.1. NCBI lineage: Eukaryota > Viridiplantae > Streptophyta > Magnoliopsida > Asterales > Asteraceae > Helianthus > Helianthus tuberosus. The sequence goes on from CM060383.1 coordinate 107,507,359, forward strand.
TTCTTTATTGCTTTGAGTAATTTCTCTGTCTTGCGCTTTTTTGCAGGTGAGTTGTTGAATTTGGGTGTAGGCCCTGAAAAGAAAAAACGCGCAACTACGTCCACTTCCGCGCCGAAGAAAAGTGAGACTGTTAAGACTCAACCTTTGAAGGCGAAAAATGCTGGAGAGAAGAAAGGTACGCGCCGTTCTTCTGTCTCCGGGTGTGATTATGTGGTGGTTTCTGACTCTTTGGAGGGTCTTACTCCTGTAGTGACCATGCGGGAACCGAAGCCAGAACCGAAGGATTCTGCTGATATTCCTCCTTCTAACCCGAATGAGCCTATCGATCTGGATTCCAGTCCCGAACGTTTGGTTCATAGGAAGGCTGGTAAGAGAAAGCCAGCTGATGCTGATACGGAGGGTCAACCTCCCAAGAAAGTGCAGAGGAAGAAAATTACCAGAAAGGGAAACCTGGATGCTTTTGTTTCAGAATCTATTCCCGGTAAGTATTGCTTTTCTTTGTTTTCTTTGAATGGGTAGGATTTTTATAGATTTTTGTTTGTCCAGAAATTTCTCCTGTTCCTGTAGACATACCAACTGTGGTTGATAAAGAACTTCTCCCTTCCCCGCCGCGTGCTACCGTTACAAACCCGCTAGAGTCTTCAGAGATAGCTGGGGAAGGTGTTGAGAAAACTATTGAGGCTGAGGAGCCTGTTGGTGCTAATATAGAGACTGAACAGATTGTTGAGCCGGGTGTGGTAAATGATGATAATCAACCGACACCGGAAAAGGAAACTGCTGAGAAAATTCAATCCTCTCCCCCCAGACCTTCTGAAACTATACCTGAGCATACTGAGAAGGCCGCCACTGAGGAGGCAGGTTCATCTGCTGGTGTTGGGAAGCAATCTCCGATTCGTCCAGAAGAAACCTTGGGAGAATATTATTACCGGATGTATGTGGAGAAAGATGCTGCTGATCCTCATGTTCCTGTTTGGAATGTAAAGAAAGGAGATACCTTCTCGGATTGGCGTGTATGCCAAGATTGGTTGCAGGGGATACTTCCGCCTGGCGAGATTAAATTTCAGGAGAATCAGCCTTACGAACATACCTATCAGTCTTATTTTGCAGAAACTGCTTCTCATGTTTCTACCACTCACCGTATAGTGCGCGAGTGGTATAGCATGCATAAAGAGCGAGTATCTTTTGAAGCATCACAAAGGAAATTTGCTAAAGATGAAAAATATGTGGCTCAGCTGAAGGCTAAATTAGAAGCTGAACAAGCTAAGTTTGAAGCTGAGCGCAAGACTGAGGAATGGTCAGCGTCTGGCTGGAAAAGAAAGGCTGAAGCTGAAGCTGCGCTTTTATCTGAGGAGCGCAAAAATTGGAGGAGAATTTGTGAGAAAGACAATGCCGAGAAGGCAAACCTGCGTAACATCATAAATAACCTCAAGGCTGAGGTTGAAAATCTGAAGAATCAAGATGCGGAGATAGAAAGATTGAAGAAAGAAAAGGCTGACATGGAAGCTATGTTGAAGGAGGCGCGCTCTCATAGGGAACGAAGTGAGCAACGGGAGGTACAGGCTTTAGCCACTCTTGCCGTTAGAGATAAAGAATTAGAGGAACTTACCGCTTTGGTTTATGACCAGGAACAATTGAAGAAAGATCTGGAGCTAGCGCGTTCTGAGAATACTGAAACCTCCCGCCGCTTGACTGAAGTTGAAGAGAAACTGGAGAATTCAGAAATGGCGCGGGTTTCAGCGGAAAGCGAGCTCGAACCTTTGAAGAATGATATGGCCTGGTTGAAAGATCGCGGGATTGCTTGTGTAAGTTCCTTTCTTCTTTTTCGTTCATGTATGCGCTTTTCTTGTTTTGATGCTTATCTTGATTTCGTAGGTTGCTGAATCTGTATTAAATTCTGAAGAACTGGATAAAACTGTTGCAAATTTGATGGTCGCTGCGCGACGAGATGGTTACGCGCAAGGTTATGCGGAATGTTCCCATCATGTGAATAGCGCTTTGAAAGTTAACTGGGATGATAGCAAGTCTGCTACCTTTGGCGTTAATACTGCCGGCGCACTGGCTGCTGTGAAGACAGAGTTTAATAACTTACAACTTCCAGTGATGGAGTTGATAAATGTGGCGTTGCAATCGGACGATCACGTTGCGCAACTTAAAGAAATCTTTCCGGATGAGGGAGAAGATTTAGATTAGGATGAAATTGTATTGAACAATTTTCTCTCTTTCTTTTTTTTTACGTAGGATGTAGATCCTTGTTTTGTTGGTGCGCTGCTGCGCAAGGAATTTAAACACTGCTGTGTCTAAACTCTTTAGGGCGTATTTGTACGCTTAAAAATAGCAGGTTTCTATTTGTTTTGTTGAATGACTTTACAATATCCTGCATGAGTACAATTACTTTTTCTTTGAGTAAGGCGAATAAAGTTGGTGTGAAGCTCATGTGTGAGTTTATGGTCGTTTGTGACTTGATCACTGACCGCGCATGGAGCTTTGTTATGCCATAATGTTTTTGCACTTACTAAAAAGGAATTGCATGCATTTTGTAAACACAAAAATAATAGAAACTTTGTAATTTTATTCATGGATAATGCTCAGAGGCGTTACAAAGTTTTTCGGATAATTAAATGGAACTTAACTTACTCCCTGATAGTTCCGCCGCTTTTGATAAGTCATGTCTTTTCCGCGGAAAACGTACAGAGTTCTTCAAGTTTTAGCCCGTTTGCTTGAGCTTTCTTCTCCCCGGGTAATCTGCTTAATCTCCTTGCGCATGTTCTGGAGCAAATGCGTAAGTTCTCCATTTTTGAGAGCCTTCTCTATTTCCGTGCGCAGGGATATGCAGTTATTCGTGGTGTGCCCATTATCCTTATGATATTCGCAGTACTGCGTCGGGTCTTGACCACGTTTACTCTTCATCGGAATCGGAGGTTTGAATTGGTGATCCTCAGTACTTAGCACCTCCGCTGGGGTTTTCGTTAGGGGAGTCCACTGTCTCTCCCTATTTTCATGTTTGTTTTCTCTTTGTGCAGAGAACTTGTTAGTTGTTGTGCGGGCGTCTTCCGAAGATCGACTTCCTGATGCTTCGCGCCATGACTTTTTGTACTTGCCATTTGCGCTTAAGTCTGCCGGCCTGTTGTGTGGTGGTGGTGGCCTGTTTGTAGTAAGGTTTTTCTCGGTCTGCGCATAAACCTTGGCCGCCGCCATTATCTTTTCCCAACTTGTGGGGAGGCCTTCTGTTCCTGATAACACTTTGACCATGTCATCACACCTAACCGCATACTTAAACTGAGCATGAATTAGTTGTTCGCTAACACCTCCAATTTCTAACACTTCTTTATTGTATCTGGTAATAAAATCTTCCAGATTCTCATCATCGCGGCGCCAGATGTTCATGACGTCGGATGTATCACGTTTTGACCGCCTTTGTTGGCTGAAGTGTGTTAAAAACTTTCTTCGTAGATCCTTCCACGACTCGATCTGTCCTGTTGGTAGGTTATCAAACCAAATTCGCGCTGGGCCGGTTAATGTTTGTACAAACAAATGACACCACAGCGGAAGAGTCCAACCGCCAACCAACCCTGCGCTGGTGAATACTCTTAGATGATCATCGGGGTCAGTTAACCCATTGAATTTCCCAACGTTAGATGGTAATTTAGCCCTTTCCAATGGAGCTAAAGCTATCTCCAGTATGAACTTCGAGTTTTCTGCCGCTTCATCAGGGCGATAAACTAAGTCATAGTTATGCTCTGCTTCGGGATTATAGATCGCCTGAGGTCTGCATTTATTATAGTTTGGTTGCAGTCTGTTGAATACGCTGGTGTTTGCACTCAGGCGATACGTTTGATCGGATTCATCAGTGTGAGCATCCCGTTGGGAACCCAACCTATCATGAACCGATTGTCTTCGACGAGGGTGTGGTTCGCCATGGTGTTGTCTCTGGTAACTGCCTGTGTCGTCATAAGTTGACTCTTCTCGCTGAGATGCATGAGCTCTAGACCCCGGCCTCCGTGATTGGGTTACAAGAGCAGTTTGAGCACACAATTGTGTGTATACGGCGTTTAATGCCCCTTGGGACCGGACATACCATGATATCGGAGTTTCTCCTGGGGGTAAGATTGACTGTGCAGGATTTGCTGGTAACATTCCTGGGGTAACAGGATCATTTGCTCGATTAGATTGAACCTCGTTATTGTCTGAGGCCTCTTCTACGATCCCTTCTACTGGTAAATTGTTTCCGACGTTTGGTCGAGGACCAGGTTGCCGGTGAGATGACGAATTTTCTGCCATGTGCAAAAACAGAAAACAGAATGAACTGAATCGAAACGAGGTAGAAACTAGAAAAACTGAGAAAACGGTAGGCGCCAATGAAGAAACACTAACTAAATGGTCAGAACCGAGATAGTTAGGGGGTTTGAATCCGCATAAAAGGTTAGCTCTCTCTCGGTTGATTCAGTTGCAATGGAATTTCTTCTCCGGTAGTTCTGCAAAAAAGAACACCGTTAGCCTCGTCAAGGGGAGAAGAGGGTTCTCTCCTTGACCCGACTCCGGCGTGAGAATAAGTATTGGTAATGGAGAAGATAAGTATTTGAGAAGTGAGTGTGATCTGAGTTTGTACCTGAACAGTTCTCCTATTTATAACCGGGAGTTTTGGGAGGGAAAACCTGTTATTGAAAAGATGACGGAAGATGCTAACGCCGTAGCGGTTATCTTTTCTTCCGTTAAGTTCTTTGATCCTTCATTAAGTTGTCTCGATCCGATGTGAATGCACACGGATCGTGGTTTGATCTATGGCTGGGGAATTGCCACGTGGAAAGTGATTAAGTAGAGATTACTCTCCAATTGCATGCCTTTGTTGTGATTTCAGGGTTGCTTGTGGTGATGACACGTGTCCAGACGGTTATAACCGTCTGGGTGGTGTACGATTGTATTTCTTTCTAGAAGATTACTGCTGTAATCTGGTGTGACACCTTGCTGTGTGGATACGGATGAGTAAATCCCAAGTCTGGGTAAAATAATATCCAAGTCTGGATATTTAGGCGGAGGTGTTGAACAAAGGATTCTAATCCTTTGTAAATGGAAGAAGGCGCAAGGATTTTATGTTTTCCTTTGGGCGCACAACTATAGATTTGCTGACTGTTTTCTTCCTTTTGTAATACCAGTGCGCGGCCGCGCAAGGCTTAAAAGGCCAAAAGGCCAATCTGTGGTATGGTCTTAAATACTTATCATTAGGTTTTTGGGACCTTACCCCTTCAGGTCATAAGTATGAGTTTCTTACTTCAGGGGCACCACCGGAATCGGGAGAAGATGAAGAAATGGGTGATGAAGAGGAGGAAGCTGAACCCTCCGGTCCACAAAGACCAAGACAAAGATACATGAGGCCGCATAGGGAAATTAATGCAGATGTGGCGGGCTTTGTGAACATTAGACGGGTGCCCTCCTACAAAAATTTTGATCGGGGACAGCAAGAGATATATGACAATGTCTCTGCATGCATAGGTGAAGGCCGAGAGTATAACCGAAGGAAGGAAGCCTGGGAGGAAGCACAGGGACCCCAAATGCAGGAGTTTTGGGCAGTTCAAGCAGCCCATCGGGAGAGAATGAATAAGTTTGTGGAAGAGCAACAACTGTTCCAATCAATGCAGAGGTCACACATGGAACAGTTGGCGAAGATGCAAGAGGATGAGGCAGCCCGAAGACGGGCATGGGAAGAAGAGGAGGCTAGGCGCCAAAATGCACAAAGGGAATTAGAACAACGCCGATGGAGAGCTTTGGCTGTCTCTCACCAAATGGCGATTAACAACACCAAGATACTCCACGATTAGGAGCGCCATCAAAGAGACCTTCAAGCCGGTCTCCCGTACGCCGAACACTCGGGGTGGACCGATTACCCCAATCTTCCTCATCCACTAGGCCCATCCGATCCCACCCCTCATTGGCCCGAGGCAGTTGGTTCTAGTTTCATTCCGATTCCTTACCAACCACCGCCACAAGGAGAGTTAAACCCACTCGATGACTATAGGGAGATGTTTGAGGCCCTCACTGGTTATCAATACCAGCCAAACGATCCCAACGAGCGATATCAGCGGTAGAGGCGAGGTATGTTTTTGTTGTTGTTGTTGTATATTATTTTGTTTCCGTTATTTTTATTTCATGTTATTTATTTTCGTCTAGTTAAATGAACGTTGTGGGTGTGTTCCCTATATAACCCTCACGAGACCTCTCGTCCTCCCAAGCTATTGGGGGGTTTAAAAGGGCTTGTTACATAAGCTAAATGCAACCGTGATTCCTACGAAAGTGAGTTAGGTTTATTGTTGTTGTAAATTATTATCCACATAAATCGAAGTGAAATAACACATGGCTTGGTAATATGTTTCATAAAAAGGGTAGAACTAGGTAACTAACAAATTTTGATGGTTGTGAGAAGCATGCTTCTACACAAGGATTAGAATTTGTAGGTACAACATGTTCGCGGGACAACCGTTTTTATGAAGAGGCGAAGGAGATATGAGTATCAAGCGACAAAAATCAGGTGCATGTGTTTCCTTTTACTTTGATTCTTAGTTAGTATTAAGTGGATTGTATTTTGTATTTTATTTTTCCGGGGTGAGATTTTGGGAAGGTTAGACGTGTCACATCCCTTGTGCGTTTTAAAACTCTAGTTCTTGCACATTGAGGACAATGTTTACCTCAAGTGTGGGGATGGGGGAGTAGTAAAAGTTTTCGAGTTTGACCCATTCATTTACATTCTACACATTGAGGACAATGTTTACCTCAAGTGTGGGGATGGGGGAAAATTTCAAAAAAATTTCAAAATTTCTTGTTTCAAAAGCGATCTTAAAAGCACAAGTAACCAAGTCAACGAGGGATGTCACAACCCATTTGGTCTTTTGTCATGGTCAAGTTCAAATTAATAAGCATAACGGGTATTTAGCGGGTGGTTATTTGGGAATAATTCGCCTAAGGAACTAGCAATTTATGCATATCACATATCATACCCTTATACGTGAGGTTTGAGCCACTTTTATATCATAGATTTACATTTACATGTTTCTTTGTTTGAGTGGACCATTAGTCGCGTATTGTAGAACTTGCAACTTTTGATACATTTGAGACTATAGACCGAATACAAGCACGAGAATGATTAAGGCATTAGGTAAACCTTTTCTCTTAAAACCATTTATCTATCCTTACCCGAACAAATTCCCTAGTCGCCCATTTTGAGCCTAAACCCTTCGTTTGACCACCCTATAGCCCATAACCCTTAAACCTTTTTCTTTTAAACCCGTGTGATGGAAATTCGATTATAGGAGTCGTATTTGTATAGTTATTCTTGATTGTTTGCATTTATGTTAAAAAAAAACAGAAAATATTATGAAAAAGAATGGAAAATTGTTAAATAAAAACACAAAAAGAAGTGTTAGTAGTTGTCGAATAAAAGGGTGAAAGATTATTGCCCATAGTTGATGTTTATATTTAGTTTTGTTTAATTTAGTGGTTTGTAATAAAAATCGAATTTTCATCGCCTTAGCCACTTTAAAATGTCCTATTCCCTACCCTTAGCCTACCCCGTTACAACCCTTCAAAGACCTTTTGACTTGTGCTTAGTATTCGTGATCGGTGGTGGAGAATGATTGAGTTGCAAGCCTATGCGGGTACGTGTTCTAATCGGTTTTGAGCGATTAATTGATTGAAGTGCTAATACATTATATACATTAGCCGAATTATAAGCCGAGTGAAGAGAACATTGTGAGGGATATGCATGACTTGTTAGTTTTACGGGCGGGTTAATCTTGGATAACCATTATTATATGTGATTAGTCACTTTACCGGTAAATATGAGGAAATTGTAAAGAATGTGAACTTTAGTATGACAATAGACCTTAACCTTTGTCTCGGGAATGGGATGTGTATTCGTTGTTCGACCCACGTGAAAGTGAAAAACATATTTGCTTGAGGGCAAGCAAAAGACAAGTGTGGGGATGTGATATGTGGTTGAAAACCGGTGTTCGTTATTGCGTAACTTTGTGTTTTTACATAAGTTTCAGTCTTGAATGGCCTACTTTTAATAAGATTTGTGTTATGCAGGTTTAACGAAGTTTAAGGAGCTATTTGTGAGCTTTACGAGTCACCGGGTTGAAGACCGGAGCACCGGAACGTATTACGGATCAAACGGGAGCGAAACAAGCAAAAATCAGAATCGAAGTTTTGAGAGCCCGTCGCCGACGGGTCCCAAGCCGTCGGCGACACCCTTCGGTTAAGCTCGTCGGCCAATTGTTCCCGTATCCAGACATTTAAACCGTCGGCTGAACAAGCAAAAATCAAAGCCCGTCGCCGACGGGTTGTAGGCCGTCGGCGACGGCTTGTCAAATCCTGAAACGCGATTTTGTTGATTTGAGGGTAAAACTCGACTTCTATTGGCTGGTGGGCATTGATTTTTCGGAAGTTACACCTGTTTGAGAGTTTGAAAGTTGTTCTTGGAGCCTAATACATCTACCATTCAACTACCATTCCATCTTCTTCATCACTACAACACCCGAATCAAGATCATCACCATCAACCATCCTTAATCACAAATTCCACCATCCAAACCCTAATTCTCCATCCTTCATTCACACTCACCATCATCATCCACAAACCCTAATCATCCATCATTCCTTCATCCATCAAGCTTTAAGATGACTTCATTCGTGTTCCAATCATCTGGTGATCAAGCTTCTTCAACCATGAGCGGCTAATCATCTTGGTTTCACCCCGGTGTAGGTAGTTGTTAATTCTAGGGTTTCGAATTGTTCTTGTTTCAACTTAGTGACAATTTGTGTTTGATTTTTGAAACTTTTGACAATAGTATTACATTTGTTTCGAATTCGTAAACTGTCGAACGATGTTAAAAGTTATGACTTTGCGAAATGGTGATATGTAATTGTGCATTGTCGTTGTTAGGATTTACTTGTGTTGATTACAAAGTGTATTCTTGTCCGTTCTTCGGGACGTTGATAGCTATTAGCACCTAAGTCACGGTACACTAAATCCGCTAATCGAATGCATTTGAGTTGAATCTAAAACTTGTAGAAATCCTAAGTTAGCAATTACCGAAACCGGGTGTGATTCATTTTTCTTATTATTGTTCTAGTAATCAATTTTCTCGTAATCATTAATCATTAGTTGTCAATTAATTTAATCAATTCATTTAATCCAAACTCATTTCTCTCAATTAAACAAAAACACAAAAACATTCTAGTAAGCTTCATAATACGTGACATTCTTGATAATTCAATCGAATCCATACACAAACCACATACTCTTCGTGGTTCGACCCCTCACTACCACTAGCTATTTGTTAAGGGTAATTAGGGTTTATAAATATTATCTTTGACCGGAGCGCGACACTCCGATCAAGCGTGAAGAGAAACGAAGACAGAAAGCTAAGGCTAGAAGACGCAGCAGGAAGACAACTTGAAGACTATGCAAGAAAGAACTGCAGTTACATCCAAGGGGGAGTCTGTTAGTACATTTGTCTGTAGCTTCCGTCTGCATCGAGTCTTATGTATTTTGTCCTGTTTGTGTATTTTTGTATATGTATTGTATGTCTAGACAAAACAGGGAATGGCGCGTAACTGTTAAAGTGAAATCCGTCGGGCGACATGTGTCATCCGAACGGATGGCCATCCGATCGGATGACCATCCGACCGGGTGACACTCTCTCCTTCCCTGATTGCCTATAAATAGTAGGTTAGTGGTAGTTGTCTAGAACCTTTTGCTGATTTGCTGAAGCGAAGCTCTGTCTGACTTTCATCAGGAACTATTGTATTTTCACCATCAATCAATGAAATCAGACATGTTAAGCGTTGAGATTGTTGTTAGTGATTCTCAGACGGTGTCGAGGGATTCCGCACCTCGTCACTGATCGATTCAGCTACGTTCTACGACTAAGAACAGATCCAGATCGTGTGTGGCCTAAAACACATAATTAGTCTAGCATATATCATATGATTCCTCATAATCTTTCATTCATATTCGTAAATCTAACCATGCTATTAACTTATTTGTTGACTTTTCAGAAAGTCAACGATCAAGCATACAAACTCCCAACTTAGTAACTTATGTCCATATTGATGTAGTAGGCCATACTATCGATACCATATATATTTCATACTCATGTTTTAGAACACATTCAATCACTCGATCAATTAATTACACCATACACATGTATAAACAATTCATTACAACTAACGCTTTCATCATCCTACAATTTCAACCACATTCAAGGTTAGTACTTTAACATAATCTCAATATAATTCTTTACTAATAAACCCACAAGCTACACATTTAGTGTACATCCATTTCTAGATTACCATTGACAACTAGTCCGACACATGAGGTGCACCACACCATTCAAGCATAGAGTACTAGTTCCTAAAGCATACTTTTACCGAATTACATCATTAACTAACTACCCACATGTATTTCGTCCAAAACACGTATCTCATGATAACTTAACTATCAAATATAACATTATTACATCCTATGCCAACCTACTAATTTCTTGCATACAAATTCGCTTCCGAACTTCACCTAGTCATTTCATCAAACACTTGGCGTGCGTACTAACATCTAAGCATAATGTACAAGTAATTTAAGCATATTCTTCCCATATTCATCTCATGAATCCTTTCATTCAAGCAACATCACATTATCATCTATATCATGTTACTATCAAAACCTAACACATAACATACGCATCAACATAATCAAAATCATCAATATACACATGTTCATCATAATCATTATCATACTCATAAACATGGGTTTCATTCTAAATCACTAAGATAACTAAAATTTAAACAAGATTCAACTTAAACAATATAACATTAGCAAGCTTTCATCCTAATTTAGACCAAACTCACGAATTCATCAAAACCCACTTCATGGTTGTTCATCAAATCAGAGAATTAAGACATACCTTGGCTAAAGCTTGCTTAGATAATCACTATTTAGGCTCATGCAAGTTTGAATTCAGCCCAATTCCCATCTGATTCGTTGATTATGGTTTGAGAGGGGTTTTCCCCATTTCTTCCTCTTCTCTAATCGAACACACACACGCCCAGGTGTGTGTGTTTGGGGTTTTTATTTTTATTTTATGTTTTATCTTTCCATTTATCCAAAATCAACCCCTCATGTTGTCACTTGTTCATAATTTACCCAATTTTAAATCCTTATTTGTTTTAACCAAGCATTTAACTAGGTTTAATAACCTAGTTATTACGTTTCCTTCTTTTAAGCGTGGTAACATAATAGGAACTAAATAATTCGAGTTTTGGGGTGTCACACAAAGTCTTGAAGATAATGTTGTAAAACTATTTTTATGTTCATTAGAAAGTTCACTTTGTTCAACATCATGTTTCACCATGGATCTTTCAAGATCCTTGCTTAACATCTTTAGATCTTTCATAAACAAGCTTTATGTTAGATTACAAACCTTTCATGGATTTTAGTTTCAAAAATTAGTTTTACATACACTTTATTACTTCAAGATTACAGGTTTATGCATAAAAATTCATATTTCAAGTTCACATAATGCTTTATATGTTCATCTTCAAGTTTAACCACGGATCCTTCAAGATCTATGCTTAAACTTGTTAGATCTAAGCTTTTAACATGCTTAACATACTTGATCTAAACATATACACAAGATATAACATCAACAACTTCATTACATACACTAAAAATTAATATAATCACTTGTTTTCTTCATGAATATGTTAGATCTTCTCATTTTTAACTTTAAAAGTTTAGTTGTTTAGATGGTGAGACTTGTATATAACATAAACATGAACTAATATAGTGATCAAGAAGCTTACTACTAGCTCTAATGGCTAGGGAAGTGGCACAAGAATGATGAAGATGAATATGGAAGAAATCAAGTGGTTAAAAGCTCCAAAGCGAGGTCCTTCAAGTTCTAGCACCTCAAGCCTCCTTAGATAGCCTCCATACACCTCCTAGTGACCTTGGATTATGAGTTTGAAGCTTGAAAATGGTGGTGTGTGTGTGTGTATGAGAAGTGAGCCGAGAGTTAGAGGGAGGAGAGGAAGATGATGGTGTGTGAAAAATGATGAGGATGATCTTGGTTACTAACTTGAGGTTACTTATAAAAAGTTCCAACACTTAATCTCCTTTAGATTCTCTTGCACTTAATCAAGGGGACAAGGTAAATAAAATAATCAAAACCATAACTCAAATCTTTCAACATTGCAAGTTGAAGACTTGGTTCGATTCCTCTCACTTTGTTGTATTATGGAGATTACTTAGGGTATTTAGAGCATTAAAAAGCAGGCATATGAACCTCATGTTTGCTGGAATAAACCTTAACTCAAGTCCCTCAACATGAAGATTAGTTGGGAACTTGGTTTGGTACATAATATCCCAAGAAAACCAAGTAGTAAGTATGAAAGTTTTAACAAAACTTAAGAAAATAATTCTAACTTTGGACCTCAAAATGGTGATGTACCAACATGGTTTACCTTGGTAAACATGTGGTAACATTCCTAGAGGTTTTCCAAGTAGGTGGAAAGTAAGAAACAAGAAGAAATAGATGAAAAAACAAGCTAAAACTCACTTTTTGGACTTAGAGTTTTCTACCCAAAAGTGGAAGATTTCTTGATGTTTTGAGAGAGTTTGGGAGTGATTACAGAGTGTGGAAAGTGTTTAGGAGGTGGTGGAGTCTTGTATTATAAGTGGGGATTAGGATTTGAGAGTTAATAAAGATGGTTGGGAGTTCGGACATTAAAGAAAGTGGTTGGGGATATAGAAATTTTCATTTTTCGTCCCAACACTTGTATTGTTGGTTATTTTATGTTATAAAGGTGTATGCAAGTATTTTATAAGTATGAAACACGTATGAATGTGATTCTGAGAAAATATAATCTCGATGTATGTCTCGGTTTCTAATTAAAACATGTATTTCGTGATTGATTACGTATGAAGCATGATTGATTAAACAAGGTTGATATAAATACGATTTCCATTATGATCAAAGTCTCGAGATTACAAGGATTGAAATGAAATAAGAATACAAGCTTTCTAAAAATAGAAGCATGAAAATACGGAACATTACGACGATGATATCAAAGACGGGTAGAAATAATAATCTTTTTTTTTAGTATTTTGTTATAACATGCCGTGTTTGAATTTAGTTATTTATATACTTATTTTATTTGTTATTTAATTTTAATTATAAATTTAAAAAATATTGATTTAAATTTAAACTGAAATTAAAATAAAATTTATGAGTGAGTGAGTAATGATCACATGAACTTTATGGGGGTTTATCCCATTATATAGTTGTTAACAATAAAGCCTCCAGTTTATGTGTCACTGATGTGACATGATAAAGTCCGTAGGGGCTTTATCCCATATCATACAGCCTTTGAAACAACCGGATTTTTTTATGGCAGACCCTTTTTACATGCTTACAAGTACACACAATTCACAAATTCTTTTTGGTTATTTTTTCTTATTTTAATGTTTATAGTTAATTCTTATACAAATTTTGTTTTACCCTTCATCTTTTAAAACACTCTGAATAAACCGTAGCGATGTGCCCATTTTTTATCTATGTTTGATTATAAATTTTGTTTAAAACCGAGCATATCTACGTTTCAATGTAAATTCTATCTAAAACTGAGTAGGGTCAAATATGATATATTTTTGCTTGTTTGTTATTAGATGCATATTCGTGTTTGATTTTTACAACCAAGTGGCTTTGATTTTTGAATACATCGTTGCGTAGTAATTCTTTTAATCATATTTCTTGTTCAGTATCGAGTCGTCACTGCAACGCGCAGTATATCTCAGTAGTTCATTTTAAAGATGTATTGTTTTATTCATTTTAATATTTTATATTTGCTACATATTAAATATTCCAATAATTAAATTTTATTGAGTAAACTGCAATTTTACCCCTGAGGTTAGGGGCCATTGGCACTCTTACCCCCCCCCCCCCCCCTAAGGAAATAAATGCAAAATTACCCCCTACTGTTAAGTGTTATGTCGCACAATTACCCCCCGGCTTGAAAGTCAATGACAGATCTGTTGACTCTTAGTTGAAATGACTATATTACCCTTCCATTTTACCCCCCAACATTCCTGTTAAGTCGCACAATTACCCCCCATTGGTAAATTACTAATTTGTCCTTTGTTATTACCCCTTGTACTTTGAGTTAAGATACAACATTACCCCCTGCAACTTCCAAAAACCTTCCCGCCAAAATCAAAAAACTGATCTATGATTCTATAATAAAAAATCTTAACCGGTTCTATGATCTGAAACCTAATTCTGAATCAATTCACATGTAATCTGATTTTGATCATATAAACACCTAATTCTGAATCAATTCACAGTTATTTTGTTTTATTTCTTAAATCATCAAGCATACCTCAAGCATACCTGTTGCATACCTGCTGCAATGTGTTTTATACTCAAGCATACATGTTGCATAACTGCTGCAATCTGACCAACAATGTATCAAACCACTGATTAACCACACATAGAATCTGTGGTGACTATTAACCACACTAGAATCTGTTATGACTACTAACAATGTATCAAACCACTGATTAAGCAAACCACTGCTGCACATTTTGACTATTAACCACACTAGAATATGTGGTGACTATTAATCACACTAGAATCTGTTATGACTACTAACAATGTATCAAACCACTGTTATGATTGCTAACAGGTTGTTGATCAAATGCACAAAATGTATATCCTAATCAAACTATCAAATGCACATTTTGATCATGTAAGATCATGTAACTGCCATAACCATGTTCAGTAACTGCACATATAACTATCATCAACTATGATCATGTAACTGCCATAACCATGTTCAGTAACTTCACATACACCTATTGATACACCTATTGACCTATTGATACACCTATTGACCTATATGCATTTGTAGAGACTGGGTATTAAAATACACCTACAAATGCATTGTACAAACCTGTATATGCATTGTACAAACCTGTTTGACTAGAAACCTGTTTCATAAGTCAAACTGCACATCCACATTACCCATATGCATTTGTAGAAGCCTGTTTGACTTTCATAAGTCAAACTGCACATCCACATTACCCATAATTCATAACCTCAGGTGATAATTCATTAACAGCATCAACTCAACTTTAGTCAATGCTTCTGATATGCAACTTAACAGGAGCAACTTAACATTAACAACAGCAAGTCAACATTAACAACAACAGCTTAACATTAACAACAGCAACTTAACATTAAGTCAATGCTTCTGATATGCAACTTAACAGCCTAATATATTAGAGTTTTACACCAAAAGATCCTAATATATACCAAAAGATCCTAATATATAAACCAAAACATCCTAATATATTAGAGTTTTACACAACCATTTCCTGCTGCGGTGGAAATTGGAAGTGGAGGAAAGGGCGGCCCCGCATTTTCACCACCACTGAGACCACAATCGATCGGCCTGACCACCGAATCCTCATGTCCACTGCAAACACATGAAGATGGATGTTTTCAATAACCCCCTGTTTTTAACTTGTTCACACAGATCGGTTTATACCTGACAGCAGAGACCAAAAGGAGGAACGGTTGTTGTCGCCGGAAACCATGTTCATCGGCGGAGGTGTGGTCGCCATTGTGGTCGCCGGAGGTGGAGGTGGAAGGATGGGGTTCTCTTCACTCATTGTGATCGCCGGTGTTGGAGGTGGAAGCAGGTGGTGGAGGTGGAATGTGGTGTCGCAATAGGCCGGTGGTGGAGGTGGAAGGATGGATCGCCGGAGGTGGAAGGATGGATCGCCGGAGGTGTTGAGGAAGAAGGAGTGGAAGCTTAGGGGGTAAGATTGTTGGATTATGTTTAGTTTAAGGGTTTATATAATATATAAACCAATAATTAACGTGAAATTACCTATTTGCCCTTTGACTCTTATTGACCAGTCAATAAAATTGAAGCCGGGGGGTAATTGTGCGACATAACACTTAACAGTATGGGGTAATTTTGCATTTATTTCCTTAGGGGGGGGTAAGAGTGCCAATGGCCCCTAACCTCAGGGGGTAAAATTGCAGTTTACTCAATTTTATTTCTATAGAATCAGTTTCTTGAAATAGAAAGTTGTTATTTGGTGTATCAAACGTTTATATTCAGAATTAAATGTGTATTTACTACATCGCGTGCACCTACTATATAAGCAACACGACGGTTTATTCATTTTTGCTTCATCTTCTTCCTCTCCTACTTGTTGCAGGTATCCAAATCCTCCTTTTTCTCTGCAATTCTTCATATTATTTTATTAACTTCCATCATTATCATCTACTGATTAATGATTATTGCTTAAATATTCTGTTTCTGCCTTTGTTTCCCCCCTTTTCATTCATAATTACTGTTTTTTAAGCCTTTGTTCTCGTTTTTCTTCCATTAATGCATAATTTTTTTTAGATAAATGGATGTTAGAAGTGTGAATTTTGTTAATATAGTTTGAATTCATTCATAATATGTTGGTTGATTGAATTGTAATTTTCCTTATATTTGATATTAATCTTCCTTTAAATGTTTTTTTGGAGATTTGTATGTAAGGTAGTTTTGATGATCTAGGGTTTTAATTTGGCATAAATAACAATGGATCTTTTGTGTTTGACTTATTTATAGGTGATATATGAATTTTGGAACTAATTTTACTGGAATTATTTCTAGTGTTACTAGTAGGAATTTGTAGTTTTGAATTTTGGTGAAATGTGAAACTGATATTGGTTGGATTATGATATGAAAATCTGATTTGATTAGGGTTTATAGTAAGTTGTAATATTTTTAGAAGTTTAAATGTGATATTTGATTTCCGTTTTCGAAGATTGTTATGCTAATATTCCTCATATTTGGAGATCTTTGACAGTTATGGTGTATACCAAATTGTTCCACATATTATGATGCATCTACTCTTATTAATAGAGTGAGAGTGGTCTTGGTACTTTATCCGGGGTGCCAGAACAAATGGCTCGAGGAAACGGGATTGGGGTCAAGGGAAGTGGTCGAAGAAGGGTTCAAAAACGAGAAAATGACTCGGATGAGGAATATAGGGCGACTGAAGAGGAAGATTGTGACGAGTCAGACGAGTTCTATACTTTAGATGGTGAGGAATCAGAAGAGATTCTTGCTGATTTTGGAGAGTCGAGGAGAGTTTCTAGATCAAGAAACATCCGGAGAACTTCTTCAAGTAAAAAGGTAAATGGGATAATGAAGCCTCGGAAAAGGAGAAAAGTTGTTTATACAGAAAACGATGATGATGATGAGGTTGTTGATGAAAAGGCTGCAGAATTTATGTCTTTGGGTAGGCAAGTTAACCAGAAGAAGAACCCGACAGCGAAGGAGAGGGTTTCATATACAAACGATAATGACAGTGATGGTGATTATGTGGATGAAGAGGACTATGCTGAATTTGTGTCTTCAGGTAGAGAGAGAAACCAGAGAAGGAAACCTCTTGTATATACAGATGACGAGGATGATGACGGTGAATTTATGTATTCAGGTAGGAAGGTAAACCACAAAAAGACCCTTCGGGAGAAGCGAAAAGTTTCATACACAGAAGATGACGATGATGATGATGATGATTCCGGGTGTATGTATCCAAGTAGAAGAGGAAACGAGATAAAGGGTAGAAGAAAGAGGACAGATTCATATAAAGAAGAGGAGGAAGATGAAGATGATGCAGAATTCGAGCTTAGCGAACGTGATTTCATTGATGAAGAAGACGAAACTCCAAAGTTGAAGAAAAATGGCAAGGTAAGCAGGTATTATCCACAGAAGAAGAGTGATCGGGGAGGACATAAAAAGTGCAAAAACTCAAAGTTAAAAAATCCCGTAAGGCGGAATCAAATAGATCATAGATCTAGCCAGAAGTTAGGTTCTTCTAAAGAGAGGCCAGTAACAAACAAAACCCAGATCAAAAACCGAAAGAAGAAGATCTTGAGACGAAAGCAAAGGGAAATGGTAGAATCTGATTCTGATTTCGTCAATTCTGCATCCTCTGATCATGAATACACTATTTCAGAGGAAGAAAGAGAACAGATGAGAGAAGCCAGGGTATACTGTGCCAGTTTTAGAAATAAGCTGAGAAGATCTTCATGTGGAAATCAAGAACATCATCCCGCATATGAACAAAGAAAATATCCACTTCGAAAAGGTAAAGAAAAGATAGCAGATAAGAAAGATGAAGTAGGCAATCAAGTTTGTGGAATTTGTTTATCGGAAGAACGGAAGAGAACCGTGAGAGGGGTCCTAAATTGTTGCCAACATTATTTTTGCTTCTCGTGTATTATGGAATGGTCAAAGGTCGAATCCCGTTGCCCACTTTGCAAGCAAAGATTTGCAACAATAACAAAAGCTGCAAAATCAGACACAGGATTTGATTCGAGATCCGCGGTTATACATGTTCCTGAATGTGATCAGGTTTGTAAGCTGAACTATTTTTTACATTTCGAGAAAGTGTAAGTTTTAATCTCGTTAATTATATGCTTTCTGCAGGTTTATGAACCGTCTGAGGAAGAACTGAGGGGTTACCTTGATCCATACGAAAGTGTCATCTGTAGCGAATGTCATAATGGTGGAGATGATGCTTTGATGTTATTATGCGATATATGTGATTCATCGGCACATACTTTTTGCGTTGGTCTCGGATGCGAGGTACCAGAAGGAAACTGGTACTGCGAGGGATGTAGACCTACTGTAACTGGAACCGTAAACTCGCAACGCCCAACTCCTAATTCAAATATAGGATTAAGCAGCAATGCATCAGATTTATTGTCTCCGGTTGTTGGAGGCTTTGATCTAAACGAGTTGTATGTACCCGAAACGCCACTGACACAACAAACGCGTGTTCGACCTGAACCTGTGTCTGCGACTACTGGAAATGTAGCAACTACACTAAGGGATAGACGTAGAACACATCGTCAAATACATCATCATTTTTTGAATAATAATAGAGTGAGTGATTTGGTTGGTAGATCTAGTGGAACATCGACATCTTCGTCAGGAATTAGATTATTTGGCACTCAGCTTGATCAAAATGATCATATATTTCCTTCACAGAATTCAGATTTGGCACATGTTGATGTGTCATTGCAAGATGAGCATGGTGGGTTTGGTATGGGTATGGGTATGGGTATGGGGTTCGATTCAAGATTGGAATATGCACAGCTCCACCCATGCACCAACAGATCAAACATGATGGTAGATGCATGCAGAGAGGCTAGTATTGTTTATTTAGAAATTTTAAATTTATGAGTATTGTTTTATGACTTGTATATTAAGCTTTGTTGAACATCAAATTGGCATCTTGCTGCAGGTTATAGTACCCTTGAGGACAACACAAGGCGGTCTTCATACACCATACTAACCACCGACAGGCTGTTAGACGACTGTGGAATTTTTTTCAATCATGAATCCGGAATACCATCAATTGGTGATGCAGTTGGATCACCCACTCCAACCCCTTAAATTCATTATTCTATTTATCATTTAACAACCTTTATACAGGTCAACCATTGTTATAATCTTGTGACGTGTAAGTGTGCAATAAAAGTTGTACCCTTGTCTGGGCGTTGATATGAGCTATCCTTCTCAAAAAGTAGTTGTACCCTTGTGGTTAAAGTTGTGTTGATTCTAAGTTTACTTATCTCGGGAGGGTTATGCTGCTGCCTACCATAAATTGAGCAGTTGAAACAAATAATGAAATTCTATACAGTTGGTTGGTTGGTTGGAGTTGAATAGTAGTGGGACAATGATTGGTGAGTCTTGTGTGGTCATGTTCTTGATATTTTGCACCTTATTCTGTGCCATAGGATTGACCAATGGTTGAGGGCTGGCTCCATAGGCTTGCCAAATTAGGCACAGACCTAGGGTCACAAAAAAAAAAAAAAAAAAAAAAAAGGCATTCAAGTTTTTAGAAAGTTTTTATATATAGTATATGTATTAAGCCCAATTAAATACGTTTATTTCAAAACTAAACTAGTTTTTCATTAAAAGAGCCCGGAGTAAATATTGTTTAGCAAAAAAAAAAAAACCCAGTTTTAAATCTCATTTCGCATTAATTTCTAGCTATTACAACACAACAACCATCGATCTAAGCATCATTATTAAGCGGCCTAAAGCCCCTAAAATACAGCCGCAGTCATTGTTCCAATGTTCCCACTTCCCTAGCAACTTGCTTTCAATTTCTAGGCTATCGGCTATAACTAGACGAAAAAAGTAACCGCAATCACCCATGGCGACGGGTCCATTGAGATTGGAGGAGAGTTTATGGGTGAAATTAGAGCCCCCACTTCGTAGTTCGCTTAGGGTCTCCAAAAACGTTGGTAGGGTCCTGCAATGGTTTAAAGATAATTGGAGGATGTTTTTCTATTTCTTATCATATTCCACTTCCCGATGTCATATAGTTGTAAATAACAAGAACGCTTCTCTTTTTTTAACTTTATCCGAACAAATGAAAAACCATGAATACATAAAACGGATATGAGAGGGTTGTTCAGTAGAGTACCAATGAGAATTGTATTAAGCACTTGTATCTATTGTTGATTAGTAGTGAAAGAGAGGAGGAGAGACACTTGTGTTGTTTACATAACCGTCCTATATATCACATTTAAAACAATATCTACATTTTTACCCCCATATTTCTATGTAGTCTTTCATTTTTTTCTACCCACTTCTAAGAACGATCGGCAACAAAACATTATGCCACCCCCAGTTAATGGAACGACCAAGCAACAAAATGCGAATTGAACCAACAATATTTCCATCATGTCTCTAGCAACACGACTGCCCCACGGACAGCGCTTCTTCTCCACGGATGACTGGACTTTGCTCTCTTCCCCCCTCACAAAACCAGTGTTCTCCCTTCAGACACTCCGTGACCACATAACAGGGCGTCTTCCTCACCACATTCCACCTAATCATTTGTGAGGGTCGTTGGACCTGCTTATGGTCATAGGAAGATTTGTATGTTATTTCTTGTAATGTACATGTGTACATCATTTACATGGTTTCATGTTTTGTATCATATATGTAAAACTAGTAGTCTAGAAATCATGCACAAGCATAATAATGGGTATGCCCATTTTCGTATCAACGTTTTTTTTTTTATAAATCATTGTGTAGTGTTTTTATACATACATGCATATTGTGCGTATAATGTTTTTCTTGTATATTTATTGTGAAAGTTGCTTTGTATTTCATACACCTATGCATATTATGTTTTTTATAAATTTACAACTTTAGGCTCGCGCTTCTCAACCTATTTATGGTACGCAAAAACTATATCTACTATAACTATCTTGAGAGCCGCATGAGCTTAATTCTCTTGCATATAAATAAATTTGACGCATGCCCCTGATGCTAGCAATACCCTTCTACAAACCAAAAAAAAAAAAAAAATCATGGTCGAAGGAGATTACGCCAAGTTTACTTAAGATAAAATTAAACCTAACACTACCTGATCTCAAATCGGTTTTAAAATGTTAACTTTCAAGTCTGGCAAAACAAACGGATTGAGTAACGCTAAAACAGATTCAGATTAAAACTAGTAACTGAATAAATACATTACATTTGGGTTACTAAGCTTTGATAAAAAGACCCACAAGTGAAACCAGTATGGAAATATAAGAAACAATCAGAACATAATTTCGTTCACATATATAAAATAAAACATCTAAAGCACATGCGTATATGTATCGACTTAAAAAAACATCGAACCTACCTTATTTCTTTTCTTCCTTTTTTAATAAAACCATAAAACGGGAATTGATACGACTACAATCATCAAACATAAATTACAATTTATTACTACATTTCACTCTCGCGATCCCGATTACATAACAAATACAACTCCCCCCATCACCAGCAAATGTAGCTCTTTTTACAAGTAGTCATCACCAAGAATCGTCGACAGCAGCATTCCTTGCACAAATTCAGATCTTCTACTCTTTTCTTCCTTGTCTTCAATCGACATCGGAGGTGATTCAGGTTTTCTGCAACACATAATTCATGTTTGTTTCAGATTAGATATAAAAAGCGAGCATAAAACATCAAGTGGTAAAGCATAACACCAATAAAAAGAACCGATAAAGACACAACTTTGCATATGATTCTACATATCTACACTACTCCCTTAGCGCAAGTTACGTTTTATTACCTGGTCCCATTCGGTGGGCCCCCCTAAGTTCTCCGGTAACAATTCACATGGTTAACAAAGAAAACTAAATAGAATTGAACCAAGTGTAAACTACAAGACTCGCCTGTTATCCTAACGAATAAATAAATATAAACATATCTTTAATAATAAAAAAATGGTTCCATACAACCAACTTTTAATACAATTTATGTCATTTGTGGCAAGACTCGCCCTCAAGTTTAATGTAGAAAAAAATGAGCTTATACCTTTCTCATTATATGATATCAGGCACGCTATGCAGTTAATGCGGTCAAATATCGAATAGCGGTCAAGGACTGATATTTGAGATATCGGCTATCGCGAATTTTAATATTATGCGGAATTTATATGTGTATATATAACACTTAAAATACTAAAACATATCTAATATGCATAGCTAAATCCAACACATTCCCTCAGTTGCATGATTTCTCCAAGTCCTTAAACTTCTAGTCATAAGGTAAATTTGTCTCTAAATGAAGTACTAACTTCTATAGAATCCATGGTAATTAAGCCACAAGACATCAAATAGATTTGTCTCTAAATCATAGTTATCGATAGCGAATAGCGACAAATAGCGACGAGGTACCTATATGCTATGTAGCGATAGCGACGAAATAGCGCCCGCTATTTTGTGTTTAGCGATAAGGTAGTTAAAAAATTAAGAAATAAAAAATAGCTATTTGTAATTTTTTTTATATATATATATATAATGTTAATTTTATACTTTTTACGTATAAATTTTGAAATTCAAGGACCAAATGTAAACTAGTGATGATAGAGGGGGTTAAATGTTAAAATACACAAACTAATTTACACTTTTATGTAAATTTTTACAAGTTTTAGGGACTATATGAAAACTAGTGAAAAGATAGAGGGGTTAAAGGTTAAAATCCAAAAAGTTATTTAAACCTAAAAAGCTAAAACACAGAACAAACGCAGCTGCTCTTTTCTCTTCTTCTTCTTCCTGACTTCCGGTAGGTTTCCGGCAGAAACTACAGCACCGGAGCCGGAATTCGTGGTCGGAATCCCGCAATAATCACGCTATGGAGTCGCTAAGTAACATATTGCGAGGTATGGTCGATTCGCTACGAAGCGCGCAATAGCGAACGCTATGTTCGCTATCGATAACTATGCTCTAAATGAAATACTAGTTTCGGATAAACTAGTATAATTTTTAAGCACGAAACAGACTTGTCTCTAAATGAACTAATGTAAGTACCATAGTTGTTAATGGCGAATAGCGAAAAATAGCGATAAGGTACTAGCATGCTACATAGAGAGTAGCAATAAACAGCGAGCGCTAATTTATAAATAACGATACACTAGAAAAAAATTAAAAATATATGTATATTTATCAAAACACCCTGGTATATATGCTATTTTACATGTACATTTAACTAAAACCTAAAAGCCAGCTATTTTATAGCTATAATTGATCGATATTTATATTTAAAAAAACTAAAATCCCGCTATTTATGGCTGCATACCCTGTAGCGACCTTCGACCTATACACTATGCTATTCGCTATAGCGACCGCTATTGACAACTATGGTAAGTACTAATTCTACAGAACCAGTGATACTTAAAGCACAAAGGCCCCCTTGCAAACAAATGCCATGTGCATACACTCATATATACACACTTAAGTTACATAAATACCATATGAACTAACTAACACAAATGTGTGTATAAATACAAACATACATATACACATGTACGTAAAAATGTAAACATGTGTGTGTTTATACGTATATATCTAATACACATGTATGTAAATGTTTATTTTATATACATATGCATATGACAAATCAATCTAACTCTTGTTACCTATAAAAAACTGAAATGATAGTAACACCTAGGGTCTTAATCCAAAATGCCTACACTTAGAAACAGAAAGGTCCACAAAACAACAGCATGTATTTTGATCAATGAACCCACAGTGATAGCCTTGTGGTAAAACAAAGGCTAAACTTTGAACACATTGATCAAATTCTTCCTATTTCTAAGCACTTGGTTTTTAAGGAAAGCACATAACATAATGACCCTTTTAGGGCTTTTCAACGAGTTCTCTGGGCGTCAGGCCACCTAATGTACTGAACTGCTTTCTTCCCATTATTGTAAACCATGTGTTTTTAATGGAATAAATGAGCCATTATCTTTTAATACTAGATAACTTTAAAAGCCCATATCCCCAAAAATCATAGAAATCTAAGCGAAGCTTTCTTTAGGATTTCAGCTTCCTCAAGGTTCATCTGTTGTTTTGATCATGTTATCAACTGACCATACATAATCTGTTATGTGAAGCTACATACAATTTGTATACATGTAGCAATTATGAAGAAAAAATATTCAGTATCATACCTTTCAGATGCTTTTTCACTTGTACTTTTGGTTACCGCAACTGCGTCAAACGATGAATTGGATTGAGTGCCCCCCAAGTCATCACCAACCGGCAAAATAAATGATGACAACAAAGGGTCCGGTGCTACGTTGGCTGACTGAGCTAAGTACGATGATCCCCCAAACAGAGACTGCAAATTTCCTTCCCTTAGTTCCCTCCTCAACAACGAAAGTGTCGACAGAGAGCTACCTTTGCGACTTTTCCTCTTTTGTTGCATGTAAGTTTTAGTTAAGGAATTCACAAGTTAACATCCACATAAAAAATCATACAGAAAACAATCTTACATGAACAATGCTAGTTTGAACAGAAGCTTTTTATAGCTAATGTGTGTACAGAGAAGACGAAAATCAACAATAACAACAACCATACCTCTATCCTAGAGGATACAGTGGTTGCTTCCACTGAAGCCCCTGACTCCAAAACCATATATTGACATGAAAATCATACAATGAATAAAGATTGTTTTCATAGATGTACGCATAGCAACAACAAAGGTGGTCATAATAGAGACAAGAAGAATACAACATGCAAAAGCCACTAAAAGTATAGGCAAAATTACATCCCTACGACAAATCTATACCCTCCATAACATAGAAGACGAGATTCACATGAGTTAAGTAACACTCCTAAAAGACCTCAAAACAACAATATATCATATTACCATCATAGCTAATCATAACTCTACATAAATTATATCATACATTAAAAGGATATCTTAAATATATTCCCATGTTGTAACGTTATATGCGCTACCATATCCACCCCGACCCTCACCGCACAAACCGGACACACCTGCAAAACCATAAACTTTATTACATTCAAGGGTACCCAACAATCATCAGAAAATTAAAACATTAATAAAGCTTTGAACAAAAACAATACCCCATTCTTAGACTCCAAATGATGCTCATCATCGATATGACAACACAACCCCACTATATCAAAATACCCGGTGCAAAAGGGGCAAGGAAACTCCTCTCTCATATCATCATCCACCTCAATATCTTCAAATCCCATAAACATCTCTGAATCAAAATTAAAATTTTTAATTAAAGCTAGGTTTTTTTTTTCAAACAACAATAGAACACATAAAGGGTAAAAATTAAAACTTTTAATCAGAATTAGGGTTTTTTTTTTTCAAACAATGATAAAACACATAAAGGGTAACAATTAAAATTAAAACTTTTAATCAAAATTAGGGTTTTTTTTTTCAAACAATTAAAAGGTAACAATAAAAATTAAAACTTTTAATCAAAATTAGGGTTTTTTTTCTCAAACAATGATAAAACACATAAAGGGTAACAGCAAAACGTGAAAATAAAAACCCTAAATTGAATCTTGAATGGTTACCAGATGATCGGGATTGAAGAGCGTATTGGTAACGTTTTGTTGTGGAAGAAAGACGAGCGGCCCAAGAGTCGGCGTCCATGTTTGGGAGTTGAAGATGAAATTGAGATTGGGATTGAAGTGATTTAGGGTTTACGAGTATTGGAGAAATTGGAATTGGAATTGAGATGGAAATCGAAAAGGAAGCTTTGAAAATTGGGGAATTGAATGGGGAGGAGAGCGATTTGGGGGAGTTTTTGTTGGTATCGAATTTGGTTTGCTTTTTACAGGTGGTTTCAATCAAATAGAAAGACTGAAGTCGGCCGCTAGTTGTGTTTTTATATCATCTTTAATTTTGTTGTTTTTGTTTTGGACCAATTATCAACTTTTGTTTTTTAGTTTTTTTTTTTTTAACGACCAACTAACCGGATAAACATTCTGGGATGCCATCAATCGAGCAAATGTATCCCTTCCTCCAAAACGGTTAGAGTTGGATGCATACCCGAGCCACCAAGCCACCAGTTTCTGGGAAAACCCGCCGCCCGAAGGCCCACTGCGGTAAAACCCGGTTCGGCTCGGTTTCGAACTGGCGACCTCGAGAGAGGTCTAGTTCTAAACTTCATTGCCACCACCAATGTCCTTCAAAGCAGTGTTGCAAAAATCGGCCTAGGCGGCCGATTAATCGGCGCCTAGGCGCTAGGCGGCTACTTACTGACTAATTTTGAGCTAGTCGGTCAATTAATCGGAGTCGGTCAAAGTCGGTCAAAATCGGTCCTAGGCGGTCAAAAATCGGATTAATCGGACTATATTAATCGGTCAAAATCGGTCCTAGGCGGTTCTAGGCGGTCCTAGGCGGTCAAAATTGGTCAGAATCAGTCAAAATGGGTCAAAATCGAACCATACTATCTGAAACTTGAAGTATTTATGTGAATTTTGAAGTATTATTTTTATATTATTGGGTATATATATATAATTTTGAAAAAATACATATAACAATCCCATTCCGATTAATCCCTAGGCGGTACCTCACCGCCCGACTAGCGCCTAGCGCCTTCTACAACATTGCTTCAAAGTGATGCTAGTGGGAGTTGAACTTGGGACCTCAAAGAGAGAAACTAAGTGACTAACCACTAGACCAACATGTCAGGACTTTTTAGTTTTCTTTTAGGTCATGTGGTATGGGCTCACACTATTATCCAAATCAGCACTATCACACCTCTCAATCCCGCTGCAGCGTGCCATAGGAGTGTCATGGGTGGGTTTGTGAAGCATATAACGAGTGAAAATTGTGAAAATCAAGAACATGACCGCTGGGTGACGAACATGTTTATTAAAAAAAACTTATTTGCTATTTTTTACAATCTATATAAACCCATTTTTTTAACAGCAAAGTTGGATCACTAACAGACAGCTAGAGTATCATCGTGCCACCAACGAAACCACCCGCTCAAATCCATCTCCACTAGGCATAATGTCTATACACCAATTCACATACTTCTTCATACAATCTCTCTAAAAAAATACAAGATGTAACCCTATGAAAACTCCTTCAACCCCAACATTCGATCACCCCGACATGCCTCGAACCGTCCAAGCACAACCAACGCGCCAAACACCCAAATGTCGCTTAGTTATCCGATTAATCCGGATTTTTTTAGAATGCTGACATTCCAAATTATAATCTTTTTAGCATGATACAAAATATGTCAATGAATGATTTCGGTTTCCAACAAAACGTTATAGGTTTTCAACCACAAGCACAAACGCAACAACCCTTTAGGGTCTGTTTGGTATGGGGTAATGGAATGAACGAGGGAATGGAATAGGCGAGGTAATGGAATTGATCATTACCATTCCATGTCTTGTTTGGTTACCATGTGGGAATAGAATGAACAATTACTTTTTGTTGTTTGGTATGCGAAAAAAGATGAAGGAATAAAATCAGATGGCGGTGGTCAGTGATGGGCGATGATGGGGCGTGGTGCTAGGTGTCAGTTGTAGCGGTGGTGGTGGGTGTATGTTAGGATCTGAGTTTGGATTGATTGTGTTTTACGTTTGAATTAAAATAAAAGATGAACAAGTAATGCAGCGGAATGTAAATGGAAACAAACTTTGCACACAATCAAACAGGAGAATTGCTTTCAACTCACATTTTCAACAAAGAACCGAATGATTGAATTTATTTCATCAACGATTACAATGCATGCATGTAACAAACTCCCCCTCAGCCTGAGCTCACAGTGATTTGTTCGTACAGGAAGAAAGATGGTGAAGAGCTAATAGAACAGTACAGGGTACTGTTCTATTTATAGGCACAGACAAACCACAGTAGCATCTTTGCTGACGTCACCATGAAAGTGATATCTAACCTCCTAACAAACTCTAACAACTGATCTAATACAAACACTGCTATGCTAACTACTGATTACATTACATTACATAAAACAAGCTAAACTACTGCAGAATCCTTCCACTGTTGTGACTCCAACAGTACTTGACATATTCAGCAGTGCTTGACCCATAGCAGTAGATTGAACAGCAGGGCTTTAGTCCTCATCAGTCTTTGACTTGATCAACAGTTGTAAGTCAGCAGTTGTAACGATCAGTGGATTGGAGGTCATCAGATGTTGAAACCACTTTCAAGGGGAGAGACTTGTATACATAACATCTGCTTATTTTGGATCCACTGCTCTGATCCGGTTTTGGCTTTAATTATCTGTTCCTCTGATAGGGTTCAATCCCAACAATCTCCCCCTGGAACAGATAATGCCAAAACCCTTCATTATTTGTAGATCTTTATTGCCTCATCAACAGTTCCCTTATTTGCCCTTTGAGTTGTAACTCAAAGTCTAAGGCATCTGTGTCATCTTCATCCCTGCAAAGTGGAATATCAAGGAGATCCTGCAAATCTTCAATACTTAGGCCAAGTGATTGTTCCCTTGTTATTTTCTTCACTTCTCCACTAGACTTAATCACAGTCAGTACATGGGTCTGTTTGTCAGTTTTCCACTTTAGTACTTTTGAGTCTGGTGGGTTTCTTGGGAGATTTTTATTAGATGAGGAGTTTGGTGATGTTGGCCTGGTGATGACTGACTGAGCAGTGCTTGCAGGTTGATTCAATCCAAGAGTTTCTGCTATCATCCTCTTAATACCTTCTTTTACAAGGCCATCTCCTGCAATTAATTCTTCCACTGTTTTTGTTGTCTTCTTTTATAGATGGCAGCACCAGCTGGAGCAGTGGATCTCCTGATTTGCAGCTTTGGTGGTCTTGTTGAAACCTCTGCTTCAGGATAGTCAGGTTTTTATGAAATTTTTGGATTTTTCTTCCTTAATTCCTCCAACTTTTTATAAGTGACCCTGACTTTGTCTTCTTTCCACCTCATCACTTGATTCTTTAACCCAAATTCAGCAGTGATCAATTCCTCTTTCATTCTCTTCAGCTCCAATGTCTTTTCAGGTACATTCTTTTTGTACTTTGCCCAATCAGGAGGAGTGCGTTTGACCTTGTTTTTAATCATGTCTTGAATCCTGGCTGCTTCACTTTCAAGCTCAGGAATGGTCCAATCTTTATACATATATTTCCCCCCTTGTATTTCTTGTATGCCATAATGTTGTCAAGGTAATATTTTCTCAATGACTCATCTGCTCTTTCTGATATCTGTTGACAAACATTCTTAGCAAACTGCTCCAAGGATCTGACTTGTGTGAGTAGAAATTGATAATGCCTTTGAATTTCTTTGTCAGTTTTTCCTTGTGAGTTTCTTTAGGAGATATCCTCTGCCTGTTGAGCCTTAACTTTCAAGTATTCTTCAATGTTGTTAGGCCTAGGATATCCTTCAACTGATGGCAAACTCCTTTTAGCAGGATCATCCTCATAGTAGAAAGATTTAATTTCTTCTCTGACTGCTATAAGTTCTAGAGGATATTGAAATCCTGCAGGGGTGATGGCGGTGATTGGCTGTTGAACTTGGGCTGAAAAGAGAGGAACAGGGTTTGGAATATTGACAAGTGAAAGAGGTTGTGAAGATGTTGGTGGTGGTGATGGAGACTCATCATCAGGCAAAATTATCCTTCTCCTTTTTTGTTTAGGAGAGGCTGGTGGTGTGTTGGATGGTTGTGAAGTGGTGATTTGAGTGGTGGAAGGTGGCTGACTAACAGTTGTTGAAACAACTGGTGTATTATATTTTTAAAGGATGCTTAACCTTTACGCGGGCCGCGTTAGGACATCAGAAGCAGAATCAGCGAACAGGCTCCTGGAAACGCGCAGAATCGACCAAAAACCGAAATTTTAACATGGTGGGCGACCCCTAAACTGTTCTAGAGCACTAGGGACACATGTTGGAGGGTTGTGGCCAGCGGTAGAGTTGTGTGTCAAGTTCTTATGGTGAAAATTTCACTATATAAAGGCCATGACTTGCAATTCATTGATCACACCTTCATCTGCACATTTGGAGCACTTCTGGAGCTAAGGAACTTTCTCTAAGCATCACATCTCGTGCATAGGACTTCAATTAGGAGGACCAGTAAAAGCTACTTGCAATTTGCTTATTGTGATATATACTTTGCTCAGGTAAATACTTTTAACTTATTTTCCCTATACGGGCTTGGGTTACGGTATATAGCATACCGCTTGATCGGGCATCAAATCCTCCACCGTTGAGTGGGTAATTGAATAAATTTGATCGGCTCGTTTAAACAATCTTGTTACTTAAAGCCTTTGGGGGGTTAATGACCATGTCCCGGATATCCTTGGCATCATTATACGAAATGGCCACGACTTAAGCGCGGGGTGTAGGCGTACACCCGTCAGTGCACAAAAGAATAATGTGGTGTGTCTATTGATCTTTAACCCGGACAAGATCCGGGCTACTGAACGCACAAGGAACATGTAATTCGTTCACAAGATTATATATTTAAATAATTCTCCCAAGTTAAATAAAAATGTTTATGCCACGTGCATCCAAACCAATTTTCAATCATTTTCCAAAATGAGTCAGTTGATTGTAATTACCAGTGTAAACTGACGTATTTTCCCAAAAAGATTAAATGCAGGTACTATGCGTAATTGGCTGAGATTTCTCCTTAGCATCATTAGAAGTCTCGCAAGCTTAAGATGCCTGAAGTCTGTTGAACAATTGTTTCATTTTGTTATCGATCCATCTGTGGATAAACTTCCAAATATTGTGACGTTTGATATTACAATATTAAATTCGGTTGTATTATATTTTTAAATTGCTTCCGGTGTGCATATTAAATATTGTGTTGTTTGACTATTATGTTGCCAACTACGTCACGATACTCCCCCACCGGTGACACGTGGAAATCGGGGTGTGACAGGTTGGTATCAGAGCCAACACTGAGTGAATTAAACACTAGCCTTTTGTGTTTAATCTCAGTTACACAATTGCACATTCTAAACTTTCGAGTCTAGACATATAACATAGGACAAATTCCACCTTGTTTGTGTTGTCCTTTATTTGCATATATTTTTGGTTTGTTATCTTATATTATATTGACAGGACAAAATGCCACCAAGAATCTTCAGGAGAAGGGGAAGAGGCAAGGGTCCGATCACCGCCCCCAATGACAACGAAGCTGGACCATCACATGCGCGAGCTCCGTCTACTACCGAGAGTGACGACCCTCGGCAGAACAGGAGGAACTTGTTTGAAACAGCCAGACGATCGGTATCCCACAGCTCTACATCTCCGGTCCAAAACCCTTATGGGCCACAACCGGAGTACGAGCCCAACAACCCTCAACCCTCGTATATACCATTGCAGCGATCTTTATCGCATCATTCTTTCGGGGACCCCACACCAGTTTTTCGGGGCTGGTTTAATCCGGTAGGCTACGTGCAAGAACCCGTGGGTTTTAACCCACTGGGGCCAGACGATCACTTCTCCGGTGATAATACGGATGACATGGACGAGGATACGGACCCCGTCGAACCTGCAAGTGGTACTCCGAACCACCCGATCGAGATCTCTGACGGATCTTCGTTTCACGGATCACCCTACGGTGGTCCAGACAGTTTCCAAGCCATGTTTACCAGGCATGAATGGTATTATACACCTTCCCACTATTCATCTCCTCAGCAGCAGCAGCTGCAGCAGCAACAGGATCCCTCTGTGGATTCCAGATTCGTGGCAGTCACGCCATCGCCTCCACCACCGCCAGTGCAGCCGGCACCTCCGCAACCGCCGAGGCGAAGGAGAACCGGTGCGCGTATGTCGTCACGAGCAGGGGACTTCCATTTCAGTTCCCCACGTCAATCTAGTGGCAGCCACTATCCACCATATCAGGAGGACCCCCAAATGGGTGGACCTTCACAACCAGCTGTACCACAGCCACCGCCGATGGGTTTTGACAACCCAATTCCAGCATACACGGGTTCCATGGCGTATAACCCGTTTGAACCGCCAAATCACCACAATTATGGTTACGCGAAGGCCGACCCTTACATGGTAGTGGCGAACTACAGCACCCAAGGACCCTATGGAGATCCATGGGGAGTAGGGTACCCAACACATGGGTACCAGATACCTCCTATGCCCATTATTCGGACTCAATCGCAGCCGCCTAGGTTCTCCCCACCTGAGCATGAAGAACTCCTTCAGAGGTTGGATCAAGTTGAACGGGAAGTTCACAGGGACCGTAGGGAGAGACAGACTTTCTTCCAAGGACTTACAAGCTTGATCAAAGGGAAAAGCAAGAAGGATTATTGAATCCTTCCACTGTTGTTTTTTCCTTGTATCAGTTGAGCCCCTGCGTGGGCCTGTATTTGCTGTATTTGTTTAAGCCCCTGCGTGGGTATGTATGTGTGGTTGTTTGACCCCTGCGAGGGTCTATTTTTCCGTTAACCCCTGCGTGGGTATGATGTTTGTTTGTTTAAGGTCCCTGCGTGGACTAGTATGTTTGTTTAAAGTCCCTGTGTGGACTATCATGTTAATTGACCCCTGCGTGGGAAATTGTTGTTGAAAAGACCCGTTAAGGGCAGCGTGTAATATTATAATAAATTAATGGAATGTTGGTTTTATAAATTTCATGTTGCCATTATGTGCATATATAAATTATAAATGAAATAAATTAAATTAAAATCATTCCTTTTGAAAAATAATCTGCCTATGTAAATTTTTAATATGAATCTTAAAGTGTGAAACCTAGCCTTCAGGTCATTATAAGGCCGGGCCAAGATGGTAAGACCTGTTCAAAAGATTCAAATCCCCGTTAACATCTGAAAAACATGTTAACACTCCTGGCAGATGTGATTCATTTGAAATCACACACGTTATTATTATATAAGGATCTTTCAAAGATTCCAAACCCAATTATATGATCTCCGAATCATGGGTTAAATCATCAATTAAGATGATCATATTTTTACCATACGTGGTAATATAGTGCCTACGGGCCCTGCTCATTTCCATATGAGCCAAAAGACAGTGGTAGCAATGACTCCCTGTCAGATAAAGGTAATGAACTAGGTTCAAACCTTCATGCTTTGATTCTCTGAAATCATAGCTTATAATTTATAAGTGTCCTTGTGACCAGGCCTATTGTGCCAGTATACCTTAATGTTTTGATTCTCTGAAATCATAGATTAAATAAAAATGTCCACGTGACTAGGCCTTTTGTGCCACAAATAAAACAGTTATTGTTTTATAATTAGGATAAATTATAATAGAAATCCTAAATAAATATGATTAATAAATTAAGCAAATATGGTCTCTGTTTACCATGGTTAATGAATTTCCCTAAGGGGCAATTCCATAATAAACTCCCAAATAAACTATTGTCCTTGTTCTCTGCAACAGTTCAATTAAAATGGCTAACTCGGATGAGGGTAATAGTCATCCAGCGGAGGTTAATAATGACGCCCGGATTAATCTAACGGGTGCGGAATTGAAAGCGATCATAGACGGCGCTGTTACACAGGCTTTGGAAATGCAGTACGAAGAGTACAATGGGACTCGTAGTAGGACCCAATCTACACAGCCTTCAAAGCCACCGTCCAAGAAGGACGACTCGAAGAAAGATGATGATCGACGCTCCTCGAACCACAGTGCTCCATCTCAGCAGGTTATACTAAATCAGGGACCCCGTGACAAGGGTTGCTCTTATAAATATTCCGTTTCCTGCAAACCCCGGGATTTCACTGGGGAGAAGGGAGCCATTGACTGTATGACATGGCTGGATGAGATGGATACGGTTGTAGACATGGCGGATGCGCTGAGAGAGACGTGGTCAAGTTTGTGTCGCAGTCCTTCAAGGGTGAAGCCTTAGCATGGTGGAGATCTCTGATTCAAGCCACCGGAAAAATCCCATTGTACAACATGTCGTGGGAACAATTTGTTGCCCTTATCAGGGAAAATTACTGCCCTCAGCATGAGGTGGAGAAGATAGAGTCTGACTTTCTATCATTGGTGATGACAAACCTTAACTGTCAAGCTTACCTAATGAGCTTCAATACGATGTCCCGGTTGGTTCCTTATCTGGTAACCCCGAAACCAAAAAGGATAGCTCGATTTATCGGTGGTTTAGCCCCGGAAATCAAGGCAAGCGTGAAAGCTTCTCGGCCAGCTACTTTTAGATCAGTAGCTGACATATCCTTATCCCTTACTTTGGATGCGGTCAGGCAGAGATCGCTGAGGAATAAGGAGGCTGAGAAGAGAAAACGTGAAGATGATGGTTCACGCAGATCGAACAAGAAGAACCGTGGGAACGGTGATAACAAGAAAGGATCTGAGTCAAGGAAAGATGGGCATAATTCTAGTGAGAAGCCCAAATGCAAAATTTGCAAGAAGCAGCACTTTGGAAAGTGCAGACTTGAGTCAAACTCACAGACTCAGTCAAAAACCTATGCTTGTGGTATTTGCAAGTCCACGGATCACAAAACCTTGGATTGCAAGAAGATGAAAGACGCAACGTGCTACTGTTGCAATGAAAAGGGCCACATTAAAACCAACTGCCCTAAGTACAACAAGAAGCCTGAAGAGGCTAAGAAGACTAATGCTAGAGTCTTCAGAATGGACGCGAAAGAGGCTGTGCAGGACGATAATGTCATAACAGGTACTTTCCTTGTAAATGATGTCTTTGCAAGAGTACTTTTTGATTCAGGCGCAGATAAGTCTTTCGTAGATAACAAGTTTTGTAAATTGTAGAATTTACCTGTCAAAACCTTAAGCGTAAATTATGAGGTAGAGTTAGCAGATGGTACCAAAGAAACCGTCTCAACTGTGTTAGATGGATGTGTTATATCCATTAAGAACCATTCTTTTCCTCTGTCTCTACTTCCATTTAAGTTGGCCGGTTTTGACATAGTTCTGGGTATGGACTGGTTATCTCAAAACCAGGCCCAAATTATCTGTAACATGAAACAAGTAGTAATAAGGACTCCGTCTGGTGAACCACTTACCATTCGGGGAGATACCCAGTATGGGCTACCCGAGCAAGCGACTATGCTCAAGGCTTCAAAATGTTTAAAGAGGGGTTGTGTCATCTACATGGCACAAGTGATTATTGATGAGCCCAAACCAAAGATAGCAGACATCCCTGTCATTTCTGAATTCCCAGAAGTTTTTCCGGAAGAACTACCTGGTTTGCCACCAGATAGGCAGGTGGAATTCAGGATTGATATCATCCCCGGAGCAGCACCAGTTGCCAGAGCACCCTATAGGTTGGCTCCAACGGAGATGAAAGAATTGAGGACACAGATAGACGAATTGCTAGCCAAGGGTTTCATAAAACCTAGTTCGTCTCCTTGGGGAGCGCCAGTCCTGTTTGTCAAGAAGAAGGACGGATCGATGCGTCTGTGCATCGACTATCGCGAGCTTAATAAAGTCACAGTCAAGAATAGGTATCCTTTGCCCAGGATCGACGATTTGTTCGATCAGCTTCAAGGGGAAAGTTATTTCTCGAAGATTGATTTGAGGTCAGGCTACCATCAGTTGAAGGTTAAGGATGAAGACGTGCACAAGACTGCATTTAGGACTCGTTACGGTCACTACGAGTTCCTAGTGATGCCTTTTGGGCTCACTAATGCACCAGCCGCATTCATGGATCTCATGAATCGCGTCTGCAAGCCGTACTTAGATAAATTCATCATCGTTTTCATCGACAACATTCTCATTTATTCTAAGAATCAAGCTGACCATGAGAAACATCTTCGTTGTATTCTCAAACTTCTACAACGGGAAAAGCTCTATGCCAAATTCTCTAAA
Organism: Helianthus tuberosus; assembly: GCA_030545235.1. Lineage (NCBI taxonomy): Eukaryota > Viridiplantae > Streptophyta > Magnoliopsida > Asterales > Asteraceae > Helianthus > Helianthus tuberosus. Next base: position 107,543,536 of record CM060383.1, read on the forward strand.
TGTGAATTTTGGCTTCGTGAAGTCCAATTCCTTGGACACGTGGTTAGTGAGCGTGGTGTCCAAGTGGATCCCGCTAAGGTTGAAGCAGTTATGAACTGGCAAGAACCAAAGACGCCTACAGAGATTCGTAGCTTCTTGGGATTGGCAGGATATTACAGGCGTTTCATTGAAAATTTTTCAAGGATTGCTGCACCCCTGACTTCCTTGACTAAGAAGAAAGTAAAGTTCATTTGGGGCCCTAAGCAGCAAGAATCCTTTGATATTCTGAAGCAAAAGTTGAGCAACGCCCCAGTACTGACATTGCCAGATGGAATCGAAGACTTCGTGGTTTACTGCGATGCGTCGCACACTGGCATGGGGTGTGTGCTTATGCAAAAAGGCAAGGTTATTGCCTATGCATCACGACAGTTAAAGGTGCATGAAAAGAATTACACCACCCACGACTTGGAGTTGGGTGCCGTTGTATTCGCACTAAAACTGTGGAGGCATTATCTTTATGGAATCAAATGTGTGATCTATTCTGATCACAAGAGCCTCCAGCATATGTTCAATTAGAAGGAATTAAACATGAGGCAACGCCGTTGGATGGAGACTTTGAATGATTATGATTGTGAAATCAAGTACCATCCCGGCAAGGCGAATGTAGTCGTCGATGCCTTGAGTAGAAAGGAGAGGGTGAAACCCATCCGAATCAATGCCAAGCGCATGGAGATAAAGAATAATTTGATTGAAAGGTTGTTAGCTGCACAAAAGGAAGCTGTGTTGGAAGCTAACTATCCTAATGAAAAGCTAGGAGTAACTGAGGAGCAGTTAACTCTTAGCAAGGACGGAATTTTACGATTAAATGGACGAATATGGGTTCCAATTTATGGAGGACTTCGTGATTTTATCCTCCAGGAAGCCCATAGTTCCAAATACTCCGTTCATCCTGGAGCTGATAAGATGTACCAGGATCTAAAGGCAAATTATTGGTGGATAGGCTTGAAGAAGTCTGTAGCCACTCATGTAGCTAAATGCTTGACATGTGCGCAAGTCAAAGCCGAGCATCAAAAACCATCAGGTTTGCTACAACAACCTGAACTTCCTACGTGGAAGTGGGAAATGGTAACTATGGATTTTATTACCAAGTTACCCAAGACAAGGAAAGGAAATGATACAATATGGGTTATAGTGGATAGACTGACTAAGTCAGCACATTTCTTACCCATCAAGGAGACTTATAGCTCCGACATGTTAGCCCAGTTATACGTTGATAAGATTGTAGCCTTACATGGCATACCTGTGTCTATTATCTCTGACAGAGATACTAGATACACGTCACATTTTTGGAAGAGTTTCCAACAATCTTTGGGCACACGTTTAAATTTTAGTACGGCTTATCATCCTCAGACTGACGGTCAGAGTGAGCGTACTATTCAAATGTTGGAAGACATGCTACGTGCGTGTGCGATCGATTTGGGTGGTAGTTGGGATAAGAACCTACCATTAATCGAATTCTCCTACAACAATAGCTACCATACCAGCATTAAGGCTGCGCCTTTCGAGGCATTATACGGTAGAAAGTGTAGATCGCCCGTTTGTTGGGCGGAAGTTGGAGATGTCCAATTATCAGGACCAGAGATAGTGTTCGAAACGACGGATAAGATTGTCCAGATTCGTGACCATCTCAAAGCTGCCCGAGATAGGCAGAAGAGTTACGCTGATCCTAAGCGTAAAGATTTTCACTTCGAAGTAGGTGACAAAGTCCTACTTAAAGTGTCACCCTGGAAGGGAGTGATGCGGTTTGGTAAGAAAGGCAAGCTAAGCCCGAGATACATAGGACCTTTCGAGGTTATCGAACGTATCGGGTCAGTTGCCTATAAGTTAAACTTACCAGAAGAGCTCAGTGGAATTCACAATGTGTTCCACATCTGCAATCTGAAGAAGTGCTTCGCTGATGAATCACTGGTTATACCGCATACAGATGTGCATATAGATGAGAGCTTAAAGTTTGTAGAAAAACCTTTGTCGATTGAAGATCGACAGGTAAAGAAGCTTCGAAGGAAGCATGTACCGATTGTAAAGGTCAAATGGGATGCCCGTAGAGGTCCTGAATACACGTGGGAGGTTGAATCCACGATGAAAGAAAAGTACCCTTATTTATTTCAGTAAATCTCGGGTCGAGATTTATTTTAAGGGGGTGAGGATGTAACACCTCGAAAATTCACGTCCTATAATGTGTAGACATGTGTCATATGTTTGCACATGTTAAATAATGTTATAAAAGGACTAAAGTTGACAAACATGGAAAGTACGTGATTATACGGGTTCTAAATGTCAACAGTGAATAAATATACTTCATAATAACCCTACATGATGTTTATAACATCAAACGAATAAATCATGGATCATGCGAAGCTAAAAGTGAGAGATTACAAACTACAGGGGTTAAATGTGTCAACATGTTTAAAGATATACCTCTGAGTGACCTTTTGACAAACCCGAAGCTTTGTAACTATTAATTATGCTCACTAGAATGCGCGATATAAATTTCATAAAGTTTCGTTATCGTATGAGAAAGTTATGATCAAATTCGTGTGCGAGGGGTTAAAGCGTAAACATTGAAAGTTAAGACTTTTCGGGTTAACCGGAAGTGTCCAGGGACTTGGCAAAGTGGGTATAAGTCCTAAAGCCCTTGTGGGTAAATATGAAGGGGTCAAAATGCAAGAATTAGGCTTAGTTGCCCTTTCGAAAGGCCAAGGGACAAGTTGTGGAAACTAGAAAATGAAAAATTCTGATTCTAAGGCTCATGCGGGCCGCGTAAAGGATGCTTAACCTTTACGCGGGCCGCGTCAGGACATCAGAAGCAGAATCAGCGAACAGGCTCCTGGAAACGCGCAGAATCGACCAAAAACCGAAATTTTAACATGGTGGGCGACCCCTAAACTGTTCTAGAGCACTAGGGACACATGTTGGAGGGTTGTGGTCAGTGGTAGAGTTGTGTGTCAAGTTCTTATGGTGAAAATTTCACTATATAAAGGCCATGACTTGCAATTCATTGATCACACCTTCATCTGCACATTTGGAGCACTTCTGGAGCTAAGGAACTTTCTCTAAGCATCACATCTCGTGCATAGGACTTCAATTAGGAGGACCAGTAAAAGCTACTTGCAATTTGCTTATTGTGATATATACTTTGCTCAGGTAAATACTTTTAACTTATTTTCCCTATACGGGCTTGGGTTACGGTATATAGCATACCGCTTGATCGGGCATCAAATCCTCCACCGTTGAGTGGGTAATTGAATAAATTTGATCGGCTCGTTTAAACAGTCTTGTTACTTAAAGCCTTTGGGGGGTTAATGACCATGTCCCGGATATCCTTGGCATCATTTTATGAAATGGCCACCACTTAAGCGCGGGGTGTAGGCGTACACCCGTCAGTGCACAAAAGAATAATGTGGTGTGTCTATTGATCTTTAACCCGGACAAGATCCGGGCTACTGAACGCACAAGGAACATGTAATTCGTTCACAAGATTATATATTTAAATAATTCTCCCAAGTTAAATAAAAATGTTTATGCCACGTGCATCCAAACCAATTTTCAATCATTTTCCAAAATGAGTCAGTTGATTGTATTTACCAGTGTAAACTGACGTATTTTCCCAAAAAGATTAAATGCAGGTACTATGCGTAATTGGCTGAGATTTCTCCTTAGCATCATTAGAAGTCTCGCAAGCTTAAGATGCTTGAAGTCTGTTGAACTATTGTTTCATTTTGTTATCGATCCATCTGTGGATAAACTTCCGAATATTGTGACGTTTGATATTACAATATTAAATTCGGTTGTATTATATTTTTAAATTGCTTCCGCTGTGCATATTAAATATTGTGTTGTTTGACTATTATGTTGCCAACTACGTCACGATACTCCCCCACCGGGCCCACCGGTGACACGTGGAAATCGGGGTGTGACAGGAAGCAAGTGATTCCAGAGCATCATATTGTGGTGTCCCTATATGTACAACCTATTCTTTTTGAGAAGAAGCAGGAGGAGGTTCTGGTATGGGTTGAGATATTTCTACCATCTGCTGTGAGGAAGTAGCAGCAATGGTTTCTTGTGACTTTTGTGTTGTCACTGGCAGTTGCTCTGGTATCTCATCCTCCAGAGTTGCCTTTGATTTGGGTTTGGGGGGCTTTTGAGTTTTCTTTTGACGTGGCTTTTTGGTGATTTTAGGTGTGGGTTTCAAAGCAGTTGTTTTGCTGCTATGATCACCTAGAGCAGTAGGCTCAGCAGCAAATACCTGAGGAGCAGTGGTAGCTGCTAAATTCTGCTCAGGGACCTCTGCTTGTGTTTTGCAAGGTGTTGACATTCTTGTGAAGGTTTCAGCAGTTAAGCTGTTTATTTGAAAAGAGTCACCTTGTGTTATTACATGAGCATCATCCTTACCAAATTTCTTTTGAAAGTAATAGCTAGAAATCTTGGAAAAAGTAAGAATGGTTTTTTTTATCAACATTTTTAACTAAATCATTAAAGATTTCCTGGGAGTAATTGAAATTTTCATCTTGTAGAATAGCATATCCCAGGTTTTGAATCTTTAATGGTATCTCATTAAAAGAAGTTGTTTTGTTTGAAACACACATTAACAGGGTATGGAACAAAAATCTTGTTGCAGGTGGAAAATTACCTTTTTGTAAGGTATCCTTTTTTATTGTATCTGCATACCCCCTTTCAAGGAAATCAGTTTTTAACTCGTTTTTGGGAAAAGAAGTTTTACCTTGCTGATCATCAAGTTCAAAGACTTCCGAGATGGATTGTGGTGTGATTTTGACTGCTTTAGCCATTAGAGAAGAGTTAATGGCTATGACGTCTTCTCCTTGTTTTTCAAGAGTAACATTTTTCCAAAACTCCCTCTGGGTTTTCAGGTAAATTGGAGCATCTGCTGTTAACAAAGTTTTGTACTTTGATGCAGACATAGTGTCAATGATGGAATCGATGGTATCGGTGGTGCCAGGTTTTGTAAGGAGACCCAGATAATTGTGAGGAGCTTTGTATGGTATTTTGATGGGTGTGGTAGCCATTTGAGTGGCCTTTTTAGGAGATGGTTTTGAAGTGGATTTCGCAGATGACTTTGATTTTGTCATTTTGGAGAAGAAGATCGATGAAGGATTTGGAGGATTTGAGAGAAGGAGATGAAAACTGCTTTGAGAAAGGAATTTTTGTGAATTCGATTTGACAGTAAAACCCTGTTTGGGTTTTGAAGAGGGTTTTATAAAGGAAAAAGTGAATGCTGACGTGGCAGCGGTTACAAAAGATCTGACCGCTATGTACTGTCCACGTGCCAACCCCTGATGAAATGAAGGACAAGTGTTTGTATGAAAACCACTGATGGAATAAGATCAGTGGTTGTAACGGTAACAAATGAAGGCAGTGGGTGATTTTTACTATCAGTGGATAGCATATCAGTGGATAAAAACACTGATTTTGAACAACAGTGCTTATCAAGGAAATGAGAGAACAGGGTTGACTTTCAGCAGTGGACAAACTTTTAATTAGAACAGACTTTTGAACAAAACAGTGGTTATGGCAGACTTTTAAGGATTTAAAGAAAAAATCATTTTTAGCTATTTTTAAGGATGGATTTTTGATTTTCTGAAAACATTTTAATGCTTTTATTCATAGAAAAACAGGATTTTGCCTGTTATTCCATGTTTAGCATGCCAATCCTAGAAATCAAGCTTTCAAAGGTGGATGTGTCTAATGCTTTGGTTCGCACATCTGCCAGCTGATCTTTAGTTGGAACATGGTGTAGAGAAATCAAACCTTTTTCATAGCAATCCCTCACAAAGTGATGTCTGATATCTATGTGCTTGGTGGTTGAATGGGAGACTGGATTTTTGATGATATTTTCTGCTGCCTGGCTATCCAACATTAGTGGTGTCTTTAAGGCAGTGATACCAAAATCCAACAATTGATTTTGAAGCCAAAGCAGTTGTGCTGTATAGCTTGCAGCAACTATATACTCTGCCTCAGCAGTGGATGTGGAAACAGCTGCTTGCTTTTTGCTTTGCCAAGACACTAAGCAACTGCCTAGGAATTGGCACCCTCCTGAAGTGGACTTCCTTGTCTTGTCACATCCAGCAAAGTCACTATCTGAGAAACCTGAAAGCTCAATTTTACCATCAGCTGGATACCAGATACCAAGTGTGGGAGCACCTTTTAGGTATCTGAATATCCTTTTTACAGCAATAAGGTTTGACTTTCTAGGGGCTGATTGGGATCTTGCACAAACACATGTTGCAAACATGATGTCTGGCCTAGATGCAGTTAGATACAATAAAGACCCAATCATGCTTCTATATAAAGTTTGATCAACCAAATCATCCTTCTTATCAGACATGACTACTTTATTGGTTGCAATGGGTGTACTGCATGGCTTACAATCATCCATCTCAAATTTCTTCAAAGGTTCTTTGGCATATTTGCCTTGATGGATAAAAGTACCATTTTGCAGTTGCCTTACTTGGAGACCAAGAAAGCACTGGAGTTCACCCATTGCACTCATTTCAAACTCAGCTGTCATGAGTTTCCTAAACTCTTCACACATTTTGTTGCATGTGCTTCCAAAAATGATGTCATCCACATAAATCTGGACAATCATCAAATACTTTCCTCTCCATTTTAGAAACAGTATTTTATCTATCTTACCTCTTATGAAACCAATGGAAAGTAGAAAGGTGGAAAGAGTTTCATACCAGGCCCTTGGTGCTTGTTTCAAGCCATACAAAGCTTTATTTAGCTTGTAGACATGATTTGGATTAAATGGATCCTCAAAGCCTGGAGGTTGACAAACATATACCTCTTCTTAAATCTTACCATAGAGGAATGCACATTTGATATCCATTTGATACACCTTGATGTTGTGGTTGACAGCAAAGGCCAGGAATAATCTGATAGCTTCAAGTCTTGCTACAGGGGCAAATGTTTCATCATAGTCAATGCCCTCTTCCTGTCTGAACCCTTGAACCACAAGCCTGTCTTTATTCTTGACAACAATGCCCCTTTCATCAGTTTTATTTTTGAAGACCCATTTTGTGCCAATAGGACTTACACCCTCTGGTAATGGTACAAGCTCCCAAACTTGTTGTCTTCTAAACTGTTGGAGCTCCTCTTGCATGGCTTCTACCCAGCTGTTGTCTTTTAGTGCCTCTTGGTACTTGACTGGCTGATGGAGAGATAGGAAACCAGCAAAAAGACAAATGTTTTGGGATTGACTTCTTGTGAGCACCCCTTCATTGATGTTGCCAATGATTTGGTCAGGTGGATGAGATTTCAAGAAGATTAAATCTCCTTGGTATGGGACAATGGCATTTAATGGTGAAGGCTGCAGATGTGAATCATCTGAGCTAACCACTGCTGGTGACTTTGATGATCCAGCAGTGGCTTCAAATGGAGGTGGAGGAATAGGTGGAATTGGTGTGAAAACATGCTGACTTTTATCCACTGATGGAGGACTATCAACAGTGTTTGATGATGTGGGAGAAGGGGTTAAAGGGCTACTTTGATCAACAACTGTTGAGGTAGCAGTGGTTGAGCTTTGACAGCTGTTTTGAACATCTGCTGCTCTTCCCATTGAGACAGGCCTTTGTTGAGGAATGATGACTTCATACCCATAGTCTGATGATGAATCTTTTGATGGACCTGCACTGTTAGTCTTGACAGCAGTATTTTCAAAAGTAAATTTATCAAGATCAAACAATTCTGCAGGGTTTGCTGGGATTTTCATTGATGAAAGTTCATTGAACTTCACATTCAAAGTCTCTTCCACTGTTTTGGTCCTTGTGTTAAACACTTTGTAGGCCTTAGCAGTGGTTGAGTATCCCAGATGATAACCACAATCAATTTTGGCTGCAAACTTAGAAATAGAGTCTTTTAAGTTTAAAATGAAGCATGGGCAGCCAAAAACTTTGAAATATGAAATCAATGGCTTTATTTTATATAGCAGTTCATATGCAGTCTTTTTATGCCTGGGGTTGATTAAAACTCTGTTTTGGACATAGCAAGCAGTGTTTACTGCCTCTGCCCAAAAAGTTAATGGCAAACCTGAATTAGCAAGCATGGTTCTGGCAGCCTCAATCAAGGTCTTGTTCTTTCTTTCAACAACCCCATTTTGTTCTGGTGTTCTTGGAATGCTGTATTGCCTCACAATTCCTTTTGACACACATAAATCATCTAACTCCTTGTTCCTGAACTCTGTGCCATTATCACTTCTGAAGATTTTTACTGGTAAGTCAAACTGCTTTTCAACCTGTTTCACAAAGTCTTGCAGAATGCCTGCAGTCGCATCTTTTGAGTGTAAAAAGTAAGTCCATATAAACCTAGAAAAAGTCATCAACAATAACCAAACAATACCTCTTTTTCTTAAGACTGATGACTTTAACTGGGCCAAACAGATCCATATGAAGCATTTGTAAACATTTGGTTGTTTTGGACTCATCAATTGATTTGTATGAGCTTTTATGTTGTTTTCCTTTTAGGCAGGAAACACAATGCTCAGGACAGGTGAACAGTTTTTGAGGTAAACCTCTTACTAACCCCTGTTTTGAAATGGCAGTGATTGTCTTGAGATTTGTGTGCCCATTCTGTGCCATAATTCCGTTTCTTTGTTTGATGCAGCTGAGAATAGACAGGCATCAGTTCTGGGGCTCTCTTTTGACATATCGACTACATAAACATTGCCACTTCTTTGAGCAACAAGTTTGGTTTTTCCAGTTTTTATTATTGCTTCAATCTTTTCAACCATTTCTGGTCCAACAATCCTTTGTGAAGAATGAGTCATAGCCCTTATCACTCATTTGTGAAACACTTAGGAGGTTGAATTTTAGATTGTCTATTAGATTGACATTTTCAAATTTTACATTGCCAGATTGTATTGTACCAGACCCCAGAACTTTCCCTTTACTATTATTACCAAAGGATGTATCACCCCCTCCATGGATTTTGAAATCTTTGAGTAGGGCTTTACATCCTGTCATGTTCCTGGAGCCTCCACTATCTACATACCAAAGGCTATCTAACCATGCAGAAGCTCCCTGCACATGAAGTAAAAGGATTAGTTCATTAGGGTCTCCAAAGCCAATAAGGCTTTGGATGGGGTCTCAACAGTGTCTAGGATGAGTTCAGATGGATGGACAGTGGTTAGGTCAGGGGTTTGGACAGTTTTGGGACTGTTTTTCTCTAACCACTGTTGGGGGTCTTGCCCAATGATCTGCTGATAACCAAAAGGATGCCTGTTCACTCTTGGTTTAGAAGGGCTTTTGTAAGCCTCATAAACATGTGGGATCCTTTGGTATGATGGTTGTCCCTTACCTCTTCTGAATTGATTGGCAGGGGGTGCATCAGTCACCTGAACATCTCTTTTGACAGATGTTTGGTTCAGCTGTTTTGTAACAGCTGTTTGGACTGGCACACACAGTGGTTGGTTCTTGGTGAACTTGACAGATGATGTTGATGAACTTAAGGATGTTTTTGCAGTGTACTCATTCTTTTTTACATCAAAGTTTTTGAGATACACACATTCTTGAGTTTTGTGGTTTGTTTTACCACAGATGGTGCAGCTCTCAGCAGGTGTAATGACACTTGTTTTGTTTAGATCATGTGCTTTTAGATGAAAACAATCTTTTGTTAGATGATTCTTCTTTTCACAAAAATCACAAAACAAGTTTTTGATCTTTTCTCTTTTCTTCCTTTTCTCAGACTCCTTAGCAACAGAGTTTTGAACCACTGTTGGGATGTCTTTGAGAGGAATGACCTTTGCTTTAGGAGCTTTTACACCATCAGTGGTTGTGAAGTCCATTGGTTTAAAATTCTCAAGAATGTCACACTCATCAGACCATGTGGGTTTAAATTGGTATTTCTCAATTTCCTCAAAAGTTGAGGATCCCACAGATTTTTCCAGAGTGATTTTGTTACCAAATTTGTCAGTTATCTTAACTTCTTGGCCATTCTTGTTTGTTGGTGTTATTTCAACTGAACCAGCTTGTTTAGCAGCAGTGTTTTCAATTTCATCATATTTTCTAAAGCCTTTGCCAAATTTTACATTGCTTTCAAGTTGTTTTTCTAACATGACCTCATAACCTTTGCAAGATTCCACCCATCTTTCACAAGTGATTTGGGTGGATTCCAACTTCTTTTTGCAAACTTGATATTTTTCTACCATGGTTTGGAGTTGGTTCTTGGTTATGCTTTGCTCTTCTTTTAAGCTGCAGATTTCTTTGTCTTTTTCAGCCAATTTGTTTTTAAGTTCTTTTAAAGACTTTTCAAATTTGACCTCATCATTCAAAACTCTATCCCTAAGGTTTTCATTCACCTCTTTAATGTTAGCAAATGCTATAATGCACTTGTCTGAACACAGATTTTCAAGAACCTGAGATGATACCTTAACTGCAACCATCATGGCACAGTCACATTGATGATCATTTTCTTCATAAGCTCTCTCTTCTTTCTCACCTTTTTTCTTCTCTTCCTTTTCTTCTTCTTTGGACCAGGGGTCAACCAATGGTTCAATTAGGGTTTCTGAATTTTCTCCCAGTAGTAGTTCACCAGCAACAGCAGTAACCACTGCCTCAGCAACTTCATCCACTGTTTCAGCACTTGTTTGCCCCTTTTCAGCATCCGACTCTTCTTGTATTGACTCTAATGCCATAAGACAAAATTCATCATTAGTAGCATAGAGTGCAAAATTTTCATCCCCTAGCTCTTCAGGTAAGCTGCTCTAGTCAACAAAGCCTTGGGTGAAAAAGATTTGCTGATCTAGTTGAACCACTGCTGGTGGTGCAGCTTGTTGTGGTGCAACTGGTTGCACTTGAACCTGAGGTACAGGAGCCTGAACATACTGAATTTGAGGGACAGTGGTTTGAACATAATGCACAGTAACAGGGTTTGCATAATGAGCAGTGTTTACATGGGCAGCAGGGGTATAATGGGAATAGTGCACAGTGCTTTGATTTTGTGGCCTAGGGTTTGAGCTGGGATGAGTAACAATTGGACCAATGGTTTGACTCCTACATTCCCTAGAAAAGTGTCCTAGCCTATTGCACTTGTAGCACTTGATTTTTGACTTATCCAACCCCACTTTTAAATTCCCATGTAACCCTGGGAATTTTCTCCCTGTCCTTTTGTAAAATTTGCTTGTTCTTACACTAAGCAATGCCAATTGATGCAAAATGTCCATTTCTTCAAGATCAGTTGGATCAAAGTGCTGTAAGTCATTTAGTTCAAAGCTCAAGTTATCTGACATCTGGTTTTCACAATTTGCAGTAAAAGCATAATTTGCAGAGTGAGAATCAGAGTTGTTAAAGTTTCCACCAGCAGTTATATCAATAAAATGATCATAACTCTGATCCTTACTTCTGCTACCAGATTCTTCCTGACCAAAAAGAGCTGTGTTGCCAAATGAATAATCATCAGCAACTTTACCAGACTCTTCCAACTTCTTTTTCTGGTTTAACTCCCTTTCATAGGTCAGGAGTCTACCATGAAGTTGGGTCAGGGTCAGATCTTTGAACTCAACAGAATTTCTAGTTACAAAAGAAATTGTATCCCATTTTTCAGGTAGTGATCTAAGAAACCTGCTATTTTGTGTTGAATTAGGAAATGTAACTTTAACAAGTCTTAGCTCACTAATGAGACAACTAAATCGCTCAAACTGTTGAGTGAATGATTCACCCTTGATGTGACAAAAGGTTTCATACTGCTGATTCAGAATTTCCCTATTATTTTCAATAACTTCTTCAGTTCCCCAAAATTGTTCCTTAAGTGCATCCCATAATTCCTTGGCACTATTACAGTGTAACAGCCCAGCATAAATTTCATTGGGTAATGCAGATGCAATGATGCTAAATGCTTTGGCATCGAGTTAGAACTTTTGGAAATCAGTTTCAGTATAATTTTCAGGTTTTTTAGGTTCGAACTTCTTTGTATCCTCAGCACTTGGCACCATGGGAACATGTGGTCCAAAAACAACAGATCTCCAACATCCAGTATTCTGTTGAGCAAGGATGTGACCCATCATTCTCTCCTAGATGTTGTATTCATTACGTTTAAGCATGGGTGGTTTGAAAAGTGAGCCGATGTTATTCTTATCATCTTGTGATTGTGACGTCATCTTGGTTGTTTTACAGGCACTGATTAATCAACTTTGATGGTGATTAAACCTTGCTCTGTTTTTCAACAAAACGAACAACTATCAGTATCAACGATTGTGAGCTGAACTATTTATGTCAAAATGATTGTTAAATCAAATTTGACTGTCCGGGCTCTGATACCAATTGTTAGGATCTGAGTTTGGATTGATTGTGTTTTACGTTTGAATTAAAATGAAAGATGAACAAGTAATGCAGCGGAATGTAAATGGAAACAAACTTTGCACACAATCAAACAGGAGAATTGCTTTCAACACACATTTTCAACAAAGAATCGAATGATTGAATTTATTTCATCAACGATTACAATGCATGCATGTAACAAACTCCCCCTCAGCCTGAGCTCACAGTGATTTGTTCGTATAGGAAGAAAGATGGTGAAGAGCTAATAGAACAGTACATGGTACTGTTCTATTTATAGGCACGGACAAACCACTGTGGCATCTTTCCTGACGTCACCATGAAAGTGACATCTAACCTCCTAACAAACTCTAACAACTGATCTAATACAAACACTGCTATGCTAATTACTGATTACATTACATTACATAAAACAAGCTAAACTACTGTAGAATCCTTCCACTGTTGTGACTCCAGCAGTACTTGACATATTCAGCAGTGCTTGACCCATAGCAGTAGATTGAACATCAGGGCTTTAGTCCTCATCAGTCTTTGACTTGATCAGCAGTTGTAAGTCAGCAGTTGTAACGATCAGTGGATTGGAGGTCATCAGATGTTGAAACCACTTTCAAGGGGAGAGACTTGTATACATAACATCTGCTTATTTTGGATCCACTGCTCTGATCCGGTTTTGGCTTTAATTATCTGTTCCTCTGATAGGGTTCAATCCCAACAGTGTAGAGGACGGCGGATGGTGACAACGGTGGTAGTGGTGGATGACGGTGGAGGCAGGTGGCGGCGGTGGCGATGGTGATGGCAGTGGTGGTCGGAGTTGGTAGCAGCGGCGACGATGGTCGGCGGTGGTAGTGGTGGTGGCGGTGGGTGGTGGCGGTTGATAGCGGTGGCGGCGGTGGGTGGCGGCGGTGATCGGAGGTGGCAGTGGAAATGGTGGCGGCAATGATCAAAGGTGGGTAGTGGCGATGACCGGAGGTGGCAGTGGCGACGGTGGGTTGCGGCGACAGCGGTGGCGAGGACGAATGTGGGTGGCGGCCGTAGGTGGTGGCAGCGGCGATGGCAGGTAGCGGCGAAAGTGGATGACGGTGGCGGATGACGGTGGTGGTGGTGGTGTGTGTGTGTGGTAGTAACGGTGGTGGGTTGTGGAGTTGTTTGAAGGGGGAAGAGGGAATGGAATGGAAAAAAAAGGGGGACGGATGGAATGATTTTGAGGGAATGGAATGTATTTTGGAATGGACGATTCCATTCCATCGACCAACCAAACACTCTTTTCTTCATTCTCTCACAATGGTCCATTCCATTCCACCTTTCATTCCTGTATACCAAACGCTACCTTAGTGTTCCCAAGTCACAACCAGAGGTGGTGCCTGTAACACCTCGTACGCCCATCCGACCTTCAAAACCCGTTTTTATGCGCATAACTAGTTATGCGAACCTAGTTCGCATAAACTAGGCATAACAGATCAAAACCTTTTAAAACCTTTACAAATCAGAATGTTGGTTTACTTAACCTCTATCCAATGAGTCCTTACACTCGGATACAAATAAACCACATTCTAATCAATCTACGCTTAATCTAGCGAACCAATCTTATTCTTAAGTAATGGGTCGTGTCTAAGGAACTAACCTATGACCCGTATACATTCTAACAGATAACTGAATTTGTTCACTCCGGACTATAGAACCCCCCAGATATTCGGACTTGAGTTTAATTACTTTGTCTTTACGACTTTTACTATACTAAAACCGTTATCAGTTGGAAGCTAGTAAAAAGGTAAATACTCTTAACTTATTTTGTTTTTAAACTTGGGGTATGGCGAATACGCCACTTGGAGCGATTACTACATAAATGAGTCGACTATGACTGCTCATAATTGTAAGAACTCGGTTTAATCTGTTTTATTTGATAACTAAAACAATTAGGGGTTATTGGTACCGTGTCCGGACGTCCCGACTCATAAACTATTATGGCCATACAGAATAACGTGTCGGGGTAGACATACTGACTGTAAGACATGTTATTCAACTTTGGTGTGTACCATAATCATTATAGCACTGAAAATGACTGCCTTTGATATCTGGTTCCCATTGTATGACAAATATGTAAATCTGGTGAAGAGATAAAATCCCAAGAAATATTAAAAGATTACCTACGGGTTTTCTCTATATATAAAATCATTTTTGAAAAACTATTTTCAAAATGAGTAAGTTAATTGTATTTACCAGCGAAAGCTGACGTATTTTCAAAAGATTGAACTGCAGGTACCAAACCTTGATATTAGGCTGGGAATCCGGGTCGGCTATAATAAAGGCTATGGAATTTGCAACTCCTAGCTTAAGGCATATGATGTCTAAGCTTCTTTTTACTTCGATCCCGCCTGTGGGTTTTTATTTGAACACTTGAACAACTTGTATTTTGTATATTTAGACACTTTTAATGTTATGAATATTTTTACTCTAAATACTTCCGCTGCATATTATTAAATTGTGATACTGTTATCCAATTGTCACGACCCATCCGACCCCACCGGAAATCAGAATGTGATAAGACGGCAAGATCGGGTCAGGGCGGGGGCGGGGCTTGGGGAGGAGGTGGCGATGGTCTGGGGTGATGGTGGTGGTCTGGGTGATATATTCCAATTCGTTTGCCAACCAAACACATCAAAAATTCAATTGAGAATTCAATTCCAACAAAAGTCCAATTCCTATTGATATGTTTAATTACAAATCCAATTCCTTTGAATTTCAATTCCTATGGCAAATTTCAATTCCCTAAGAAAGAACGAAACACACTCTTAGACCGTGGGGTATGGTGGGGCTTGGGTTGGGTTGGGGCATGAGTTGACACGTGGCTTGGGGAGGCAGACATGGGCTGACCCACATTCAACACGGTATGGTGGGGCGGGGGTTTGGGGCGTGGGTTTGGTGGGCTTCGCTGG
This sequence comes from Helianthus tuberosus, assembly GCA_030545235.1. Taxonomy (NCBI): domain Eukaryota; kingdom Viridiplantae; phylum Streptophyta; class Magnoliopsida; order Asterales; family Asteraceae; genus Helianthus; species Helianthus tuberosus. The sequence continues at coordinate 107,558,795 of CM060383.1, forward strand.
GCTGACCCGCTGGGCTATTTGAATATTTTTTAAAACAACAAATTTAATTTTTTAATACTTTTAAATAAAGAAAATTACATAAAAAAATTCCTAACGTTTATATTTCTTTTTTATCTCTTCTCTCATCTCCAAGACTAGTTGCATCTCGTCACCCTCAAGGTGATCAATGCGCTCGGATAGAAATTTCAAATCATCCCGTCTTTGTTTCAGGGCATCTCTAGCGGCATCTCTAGCTTCTTTGCTCTTTCGTTGTTCGACCCTTTGTTGTTGGAAGACGTTGAATGTATCTAACTTGCATACAATGTCATCCAACTGATTGCTGTATATTCCCCTACGCGAGCCCGAATTCCCAGCTGAAGGCGATGCCGTACCAGATCTTGATTTTTGAGCACGTCTTTTTGCGGCATCTCTTCCATACTCAGGCCGGTTTGGCGAATCATCCAAAAGATCCTCAAACTCTTGATCTCGTGCATCATATTGGGCTTGGGACGAGGCCCTTGACCTTTTGGAAGACGTGTTACTTTCGCTACCACTGGGGATATTCGCCCACTTTGGATGGAACTTACAAATCTCCCAACAATGCATGAAACGGAAGTCGGTCCCCACATTTGATTTGAATGCAACCAATGCATTTGTCACAATGTCGGCTTCGGTTTCACCACTTTTTGGGTTTTGCTTTGCTTTATTTAAAAAACCACTATATTTTGTAAGTTGGCCGCTAATCTCGCTCCACTACGAGGATAAGCTATCGTTTTCACGATAAGCCTCCCTTCCCAATTCTTGATGGAATACTCTACTAACCGCTTCCCACAAATGGGTTCGATGTTGAGAATTTCCTATTTTAATAAAAACAAAATTTAATATATTACAAAGTTATATAAAAAATAACCATTAATAAAAACAAAGTTTAAGAATACCTAAACTTGGATGTTGAGATTGTTGACACCAAGCCCTCGCCAATGCAAGTTCTTCAGCAACGACCCATTTTTGTTGTTTTCGTTTGACGGTTTCAAGTGCTTTCTCCGCCTCGGTTTTTTTCTTATGACTTCTCTTTTTGATGGGTTTCGATGCGGAAGGACCATCGTTGGGTGGTTGAGTTTCGGGGACGGTTTCGGTTTGTGAAAGGTCGATGGAGGTTGGTGAAAGGTTGATGGGCGTTTGTGTAAACGGGGTAGGTATCGAATCCTCGGTGTGTGGGAAGTTAGTATACAAATGATTCCCAATATACGATGCATAACTCGCTTCAACGGGCATAGAAGAATGTATGAAAAATGGACGAGGCATTGGACGATTGGGTGGTGGGTTAGGATTATTTTCTTGGAATGCATACGGGTTGTTCGGGTCATAAGCACGGTTATGAGGATGCATTTTTTTCGTTTTGAAGAAGGAGAATTGAAGATGATTATAGAAGATGTGGTTGAATGTGGTAAAAATGGAAGAAAAATGTGAGTTTTATAGTGAAAAAATAATTTTTTTTAACATAGCCGTTGGCCAACGGCTAGTTTGGTTTGTCCATTGAGAGGCCGCCATGTCAGCTTGTCAAGACCGCCCCACGCCCGGCTTGAAACCCAAGCCCCAAGGGCCAACGGCCAACGCCCCAACCCAAGCCCACCGGGGTGGTGGCTTGGGCGTTTTTCCCCAACCCACGCCCCAACCCAAGCCCCATACCCCATAGTCTTATAATAAGAGTTTAAAAAAGAGTGACGATAGGATTAGATCCCAGCACTATGATATATACATACATATTCACATCCGTATAAATGTGTAATCAACATTAATTGGAAGGACAAATTGCATGTTTCCCCTTAAAAATGATTAATTGCGTATTTATCCAACTTAAAATTAAAATTGCATATATCCCCTTCCTTAACTAATATAATTGCAAATTTACCCATTTTGATGTATTTTATTAAAAACAAGTTATATAATGACTTTTTTACCCTTATTTTTACTAGTCTTTGTGGATTTTTCACAATTCTTTAAAAAAATACATATTTATTCATTTTAACTATTTTTACTAAAAACTTAAACACTGAAATAAACCGCTAAACTAGTAAAAATCTACAAAAACTAGTAAAAATGAATAGATATATATATTTTTTTAAATTTTAGTAAAAATAAGGGTAAAAAGTCATTATATAACTTGTTTTTACTGATATAAATCAAAATGGGTAAATTTGCAATTTTATTAGTTAAGAAAGGGGATATATGCAATTTTAATTTTAAGTTGGGTAAATACACAATTAAGCAGTTTTTAAGGGGAAATATGCAATTATCCCTAATTGGAAAGCTAAATATTCATGAGAAAACTTTTGACTCACTAAGTTTATAGCCTTGGTTTATAATTTCTACACATGAGAAACTTGAGAATACTTTTGACTCACTAAATTTATAGGTTTGGTTCATACTTTCTGATGCATCAGATCCTTTTCATTTGAGTTCAGTACCATAAAACAATCATAAATCAAAGCTATAAATTGTAACTTCATTTGATAATTTATGTTATGTGCGAACACACATGTTATTTATAATTTTATATACATGTATAATGTCGGGCTCAAATAAGGACCATATTCAATTATTCGAAATTTGAATCCGGTAAGAATCTGTTATTCAGGTGTTTTGAGTCCAATTCTAATAATTAAGACCACTAATGTTATAGGCATGTGTATGCAATTTTTATGAAACACATGTAAAACAAAATACTGGTTGTCTTTTCATTTTACTTCTTTTTACTTCTTTTTACTTACCCTCTAAAGTTACACTTACAGATTCATAATAAAAATATGAAATTATATACAATAAATTACAAAACGCGATACTTATTCTTTTTCTTTTAACTAGGGAAAAAGCCCGTGCGATGCACGGCATGCATAATAGCTATTGTTTGTTCGTGGTAAGATGTCAGACACGGCCGGTGCATAACATGTAAGACAATATGCCTACAAAGGGGCGTGATTAAAGTTTATTAAACCATGGGCCATAAGTTGTTACCTTGGCAAAACTTGCCGGCCAAAAAGAAGTGAAAAAAGATGTCTTCCAAGGGAAAAAACATGAAACAGAAAAAGGGAAAACGGATAAACTCTCGCACACCTTCCTATCTTATTGGATAACGTCATCCCCAATCCCATCACCAGCCAACTGACTGCAGTGAAATAACGAAAAGAAAACTATTAAAAATTGTATACTATGTTTACGTATATATGCATCGAAAAGTAGTACAGGTTTTCATTACTAACACTAAGTGCAGACGGTATACCTTTCATGTGGGTCACTGTCAACTGTTTCTTCTGAATCCGAATCTGCATAAGCAGGCCTGCGAAGGAAAAGCACGAAACATTTATGTAGACGGTTATCTAAAAATAAATATGCACAATTACATTGTTTATGGAAATCAATCAATTACAGTTGAAAGTTTTTTTGTTGCCTTTCCATTTATAACGATACCAAGTTTATTTTTTTCAAAAGCCAACTTCTCCCCTTATATGTCTTTACACATTCGAAGTGATGCGTTACCAAGTTTTTTTTATTCCTATTTTTTTTAATGTAGAGTAATGCACTTTTATATTTATGAACTCAATTTTCCGACTGTTGTAGCCTCCTAATTTTAAAATAGAGTAAACATATACCAGGTATGTAAATAACATTTCAGATCGAGTACAAAGGTAAATAGCACATCTTTAATTAAAATGGTTTATTAAACATGGCACGAATAAAGTGTAAGCCGATATATACCTTACGATCGCTTCAACGCGCTTAACTGGTGTCAGTATGGGTAGCACCCCCTTGTCTTTAGCTGGGATCGATGGAGGTGTGGAAGAACCAAAGGGCTTACAACCATCCCCATCTAGCAGGACATTCTTGCAGTTGTGGCAGAGTATCTTTTATTTCCACAAAAAATTAATATCATCTAACCTCATCTTCTGTAGCACAATTGATTTTATCAAAGAGAGCATGTGATGGGGTAAAATCTATCACATGTGCTTAATAATTCTGAATTTTCTCACAATTTCAGTTGAGGGCTTTCCTCTATGACATCAACAACAATTGTAGCATTATATAGATACAATCATTACACTCTTGTCTCAAAATAGCAAACCATATTTTACCAGGCACAAAGAAACCATTTTTTCCTAGGCACAAGGCTTTTCCCAAGCCACCTGGTTTAATATCTAAAAAATAAAATTAGATAAATATAAAAATACAAAGATTACTAACTTATAAAAGAAAAGATAAAAAATACAAATCAAGTCATAAATTTCCATAGTCTATCCATGTGTGCCATTGGCCATTAATCTTAAACTTAATCCACTTTTGCTAGAAGAACACAACATGAGTGTACATGCTCACAGGCAACCTCATACGCCTCACGGTCATGGGAAAACATTTCAGCATACTTTCAGTATACTATATTAGTAACAAAATATTAAGCTCGAGCCAAGATACAACAAACGATCAATGTTTAAGTTGCATATGGGAATATTATAGGAAACGTTCAACATTAAGCAACTATGGTGGATTTTTATATAACTTACTTGCAGTGAAAATTTTGCCTTATAGTTATTTGGATGCGGTGATTAATCAACAACCCAACAAAAGTGGCAGTTACCTCTTCAAGATCTGCTGGTCAATCTGGTTATCTTTAGTCTTTTATCAGATTGTTTTGTTTATCGGGTCAAATCCGTTGATAAAACAAAACCCTCCGTCGTGCAACAATAATAGAAAACCCAATTAAAGTAACTCTTAATCAGCATCTATCCTATATCGACAAAAAAATATGCAAGTCAAGAATGCGCAAAGCACATATGATTAGCCATTTGCAAAAACATCTCATATTTGGCCAATTTGATATAAAGCATATACCAAACATGTCCATTTAAACAATTAATTAATGAAGTATATACATAATTGGAGGCTTTTAGCATAAATATACCTAAATTTTCATGAACCTATCAATCGTGTCAGCTTGTCTTGGCAATTCCCGTTTAAGTTCATCTTTACGAATAATAAGCAATATGAAGCATGATCATCGACAAATTCTTATATTCGTAAAACAAATGATTAAAATAGGAGTGTGTACCTAAACTTGCGAATCGAGTGATGATCGGCTATTACTCTGGCTCTACACCCTCACACTATACTTCCCAAGGCAGCTTACCTGTTTCCTGAACAAAAAAAAAATAGCATTACATCACAAATTCTAATCAGAAAGAAAACTATAGATGCACGCATATGGGTTGTTGAAACAAAACACACTGAAGCAAAATAATGCACCCAAAAAGGTTGCCGGCGAGAGACGCTATAAAACATTTATTAAAATGTTTAATTAATAAACAAATTACAGAGCCACAATGAACATGAAAAATATAAACATTCACCTCAAAAGCATTAGGGATAGTGGATTTCATGCGATCTAGGATAAATTAACATGGCTACTACCCCCACAATTGTAATTCCTCCAAACAACAAATCAGCATTGCTCTGCAAACTATAAAAAAAAAAAAAAAAAACCCTCAGACTTTTCTTTCTTTATCGCCACATAATTGGAAAAAAAATCATACCTATTGAAATTCATCTCCACTCAAGCATGAGCCCAAAAAAACACTCAAATATAAGAACATTAACCTAAAGATAACTGAAATTAGAAAGCTTGTTCATACCTGTTGGAGCCCTATTTGATTAAAACTTGCAGATCTGCTTTGGTTGGGGTTTCAAATAGCAGAACAGAACAGAGATCGGCGGTGAGCCGGTGAATAGGCGGAGTTCGGCGGTGAGCCGGTGAATAGGCGGAGTTCGGCGGTGAGCCGGTGAGTTTTTGTACGACGTCACGGAGTTTTTGTTGGTTGTGGTGGAGATTGGACGGTTGAGATTCATCGGATATCAACGGCGGATGATGGATTTGTTGATGGAGGTGATGATTGAATTCAAAGGGGGTTGTTTTCTAATTGGGGGTTTTGAAATCTTGTGAGATAATATGTGAATTTGCTTGAAGTATTGGATCTTTACTGGATTCAAGATTAGGGTTTGTAGCAGAAGATTCTTCCCCAGATGAATCACAGCTTTTATCCATCTCTCTTGAGTTTTTCTTTTTCTAAATATATATTTTATTAAGTAAATACATAAAATTACAAAATTACCCTTAAATGAATAGACTTAACAAAAAAAAAAAATTAACCTAGTTAGTGGTAAAGGACGAAAGGTGTAATGAGTTTTCCAAATAAAGGATTGTGACTGTAATTATTAAAGTTAAAGGCTATCCATTGCAATCTGATACAAACATAAAGGACGAAAAGTGTAATTTATCCATATTTAGGATATACAATTTAGGAAAAATAATCGGGGGGCGAGCCTATATAATTTTAAAATTTTCGGAGGAAAAATCGAAACTTATACACTTCTAACCGAAACATTGGGGTGGGCGCGGACACCCACAATACTTCGCCACTGAGCACGCCCCCTTTCAAAGTGACCCATTTCAACCCAAACCCGTTTTGTCTAGTAACCCATCCCGCCCTGCCCCATCTAGGCATATCTAGGCTCTACTCCTTTCGTTTAAAGTAGATTTCTTTTTTAAAAGAACAAAATAAGACATAATATTGAATCACAAGTTTGATGCATTGCTAAAGGGTACGTTACTAAAAAGATATGTAGTCTAAGTCAACACTAAACCTGTGGTTTCGTGTCCATCAACCTACATTGACAAAAGGTCATCATGTACTCATGTAGCTATTGACTTGACATCTAAACATAAATCATGAGGAAAACGGCCGTATATTAACAACTCAAATAGCAATTCGGTTCAATACCTATGAATGGGTAATTTCAGGTTGGATTTTATCTCTAATGGGTCAACACTTGCAACTAAAAAAGAGGTAGATTAAATGGGAAACGGGTCAGAAGTTTCCCAACATGCACCTTAAATTATTTAATTTAAAAATTAGATGATTATAGAAGTTAAATACTTTTTATAATTGTATTTTACGCTAATCATATACAGAAAAGATTAAAATGTTGGGATAAGAAAGTGTTTCGGGTCAACCATTCCCGTCTCAATCCACACCATAAATTACCCGTTTGACCCATTACCCAACCTATTTATGTGAAAATAAGTTGATATTGATCATCTGCTAGCAAGCAAGAATCGAAAGATTCTTGGGTCTGCATCATTTGCAAAATCATATTCATGAAAAGAATCAGTAGTTATACTTCTAAATTCATTGCATGATTCTATTTGTTATTTTCTCGAATTCTAAAACAAAATAAGTGCAGAGATTGTTAATCAAGTATATATCAAATTAATTTTTACAAAAGAAACAAAGTACTTGTAAATCATACCGTCACTCAGTAGCTGAATTTTCGAATAATAAAGAATTTGTTGTTCTTGATCGGAATGCATTCCGCTGTACGATCGTCCCCATTGTAATCAACATGTTCATGTTCTGATATTGGAACATGAAGCATAAAAATTATACAAAATTTATTAGCAAAATATATAGAATAAACATATCTTGAAAGTTACAAACTTCAAACCTGCATTAAAAGGTTATGAAACATCTAAACCCCATAATTATGTCTCATCATGTCAGATAAATTTTGTTTAAAAGGTTATGAAACATCTAAACCCCATAATTACATACATGTTTTCCCATCTTAATGCCTAAACTTAATTTTGGGCCTCCCGGGCTACCATTTCAGCCTCTTTTTCCCTGTCCGATTTCACCACATCCACGGGAAAAACATCCCAAACAATTGCTCCACTTCTCCAAGGTTCTTACAATCCCGCTGTCGCTACACCGGTGCAGAAAAAGAGGTGACGCTAGAATCTTATGAACCTGGAGCATGCAAAAAAAAAAAAAAAAATAGAATATAAGAGTAACAATTCGTCTTTAGTGAATTTGTGAATAGCTTTCATTATTAATAGTCAATATAATTGTAATTATTATAGGAATAGATATTCCAGCATATCTCTCCAAAGAATAGGAGATATTGTTTGTAATTATATATACGTTTGTTATGAATGAATGAAGGCAGGCAATTATACGGAACTCTTTCATGGTATCGAGACCATAACCCTACTGCCGCCGATCCTCGGCCTCTCATCACCTCTCTTCCGTTGCAATTCTCTATCTTTTTCTTCACTCTCCTTCAATGGCTTCTAACCTACACCCTGCAGTCACTGTCTCGAACTTCAAACAACTTTTTCCTGTAACCCTAGACATATTATTATAGGAATAGATATTCCAGCATATCTCTCCAAAGAATAGGAGATATTGTTTGTAATTATATATACGTTTGTTATGAATGAATGAAGGCAGGAAATTATACGGAACTCTTTCAATTATCAAACCAAATTTCTTGTACTTTAATGGTCCCATGTGCCTGCATCAGTCAAAATTCATCCCAAGACGGTTATTACATGACTTCAACACTTCATTATAACAGAAGCAAAAAAACAAAAAAAGGCTTACGCCATCCATGTGTAACGAATTCGCCATGCTGGAAAACCAAGATGGCACCTCACTGGCCCATAAATGAATTCGCCATGCTGGAAAACCAAGATGGCACCTCACTAGCCCATAAATTAATAAAAGACCGGGATCTGCCTCTACGGCACCTAATAGTAAACCAAGTAGATAGAAAGATTCATTATCGATTTATTTACCATATGCACACGATAGATTATAAAGGAACAAACAACAAACCGAGGGTCTTTAGTGCCTCAGTTAAGTGAGTTCAGTAAAGAACGGTTTTTCTGAATCTTTTTCATCCACATAATACTTTTTGAAGAGTACGTTGGCTGCTTTAGCAACTGCTTCTTTTTCACCGGTGATTGAAACAAATTCAAAATCCATCCATTTTTCCCGAGAAGTGGACCAAATCTCTCGATGAAGACCGCCTTTGACTTCTTTAACACGCCTACATTTGTAAAAGAAAATATGATCAACTAAATAAACTATACTACTGTACATCAATACATGCGACATATCTTTTGTTCAATAATGTAAAAAAGTTATTAACCAAAATTATTTCAAAATTGCATCTTCGTTACCTTCTCGGTCATAAAGGCAGATCTTTTTCAAGCCTATAGCTGAAAGCCACTCTAAAAGTTCAACCACTTGTGATGCGTTACGGGCTTCATCACTGTCGATAACAATTCCAAGATATTTGACCCGATCTAAATTAAGATTTGTGTACGTTTTCACATATCCGTTTGTTATAAGGTAGCTTTCAATTGTACGAAAGATCTCCCGGACAGTGTATAAATACAATCCACAACTTCATTAGTAATTCAATATAGTTATTGCGGTCCCTAACCAATAAAAAAAAACAAAAATTACCTGCCATGAATGTGAACAACCCCCAGATCTTCCGAACCAGATTTAGAATCATGAAAACCTAGATCTTTCGATCCTGTTCCAGAGAGTATCAGAGTTATTGGAGAAAGAGAGTGTGTGTGTTACTGATCGAACGCCCGATTGATATTATTTCCGTTTTCTCTCCTAATGTCTTTTCCCTTTCCTTGTCATTGAGTAGGGTAACTGAAAAGCTTTGGACAATTAACACTGGAGGAGGACTGTTAATTTCTACAGTTAGGTCTATTTGAACAATCACCTTCAATCGGCCACCAAGGGTTTTAAACTCCATGCCTTCGCATTTTTCAACTTCTCGGTCATATATTACAATCTGTGTCGATATTTAATGTCGTATTTAAGGTGGTCATTGATCATGGAGGTGAAGAAATGCATTTGAAACGAAAAATGAAAGGGCATCGGTTGAATTCTCCGGCATGTTGTTTATTACATTGAAGGAGTGATAAATTCATGGATGAAATCCCTAAAATGCCCTCAAAGTGTCTTAAATCTTTGAATAATGTGCAAGTTTACCCCCTCTAAAATAGCTTGCCTTTCTTGTACATGTTGCTTGAAGATGTGTACATAATGTAAAATTACGATAAGGGTAGAAAACCCAGTTTACTTAATAAGGTAGTATAGATATAGATAGATATAGTATTATTTTAATCAATATTATTTTAAGTATTGCATTTAAAACTTCATTAATGTTGATTTTAAAATAGAACATGCAACTAAATTTTAGATTATATATAGATGTCATAAATTAGAAGATAACTTTTTATGTTTTGACATAAATAAAAACCGATTTAAGTTTTGACATTATACACATTTTTTAGAAAGCTTAAAAACTATACCAGTCATGTCGTTTGGACCTGAAACTAAGCCAAACCCACACAATCCAAAACATGTTCACAGGTCGGACATAAAATTGACATAAACCCATTTAGACTAAACTTAAACTCATGAATCTTATGTTACATTCATGCCATATCAGAAATTCACAACCCCTAGACTCGTCATCCTATTATCGAGCTGGGTCATGCATGTTACACAACCAAATTCGCGTTGGTTTCTATTTTCTGTTCAGATCACACCACTACGACAATACATAAGATCAAAAGCTTTATTACAGAACACTAGTTGAACATCAAGGCTACATTACATTGTAAAAAGCATAAAACCATGGCGATCGGAGAGACACTTACGCCCTAAAACTTCGGGCACAACTTCTTTTTACAACTACTTACCACACTTTCATCTATTTTACAAATATACATACAAGCTTTAACTTTTAACCCAGATCATCTATTTTACAAATATACATACAAGCTTTAACTTTTAACCCAGAAAAAGAATGAAATGAAGAGATCCAAAGAACATATTAAGTTATTACTTCTAGCCCACTTGAGGTAAATGATGACAGACTGAGATATGGATACAATTTTTCCGTTCTTTTAGCAGCAACGTCTCGCATCACTAAAATCCACTTGACCACTGCCCGAATCTTGCACCACCGTCCCCTTGGGGACCCGTTCCTTTAGAAACCGAACCAAAAACATAGGAAACACTATCTACATGTCTTTATCATGATAATTGTCCTACATGCTAATCAAAAGCATGACCCAGCTGGCCAGACACCATACCCGAGCCTGAACTACATCCTTCGCCATCGCTAAAATCTTTAAATATAAAGCTGTTCCTTAGAGCTGGAGAAAAGAAGTGCATCGAAGAATCCTCTGTAATGAACCGACTGCTATTGTCAGCCCCAAAAACGTACGGGGTTGATGCCAGCTGCATTTGTGCTTGATCTGCACATAATAATGGAGTCTCGTTTAATAATCGTGGGAATATTGACCCGTTTATTTGTGAATGGGTTTATTTGGAAGCTGCATTTTGACCCATTTATTTGGTTTATCTCTAAAGAGACAAAGCAGCAAATGGGTCAAAACTCGAAAGTATATTTGGAAACTCAACACAATAACGATTTATAAAAATAAATAAAATGAAAAAAAAAGGTGTTTCAGGTCAGCCCCAACCTAACCAGATATGTTTCAAGTAGTACCAAAAACTACATGATTTAACCTATTACCCACACAATTTCCAGCTCTATATTTTTCGTTCCAAGTGATAATTTATATACCTGGATGCAGAGATGCGATATTAACATCCTGCAGAGCCATATTAGCACCACGTCTAAGAGGGTCACCGAGTAAACTGGAGGTTAGAATCGATGCTCCAAAAACAGACAGATCATCCATAGGTAACATCCCATCTAGATTCTTGTAAAACCGCTGCTTTAAAGATTCCACCAGAGGCTGCACATCATGAAAACATATGTATATATCATATTTAATCAACCAGTTAATAAAAATGATTATAAGACGGATGAAACACAAACCATCTGAAAAGCCGAAAGTTTTTCGAGGGAAAAGTAACTTTGGCCGTCAAAAGTTGCACCGACGATTGTGAAAATGGAATTGAATAAAAGCCCAATTCCTTCTGCCATACAGTTATATATATACAGATTGTCATCTAAAACACAATCTTTGGCATGTTTTATAATCGTCTCCCATGTCTTGTTACATGACCCGCCAAGTATCTGTTATCCCAAGCGTAAATAAGTGGCTAGTTCATAGAAACATCATATGACATGAAGTTCACTACTTAACTATACACGTTATATTACCTTCCGGAGTGAGGACTCGTTGGTAACATACATTTGTAAGAAGTCCTTCACCGTACAAATTCTGTTTGACCCCAGTCGCCTATGAAAAGCCCCGTCTTTTGCTATCTTTTCCAGCCGCCATATGTCATCATCCAAAGCTGGAGGATGGTGCTTCTTGTATGCTGCATCAAGAAAAACATATTATCAGTCGTGATATCGTAATTATAATTATCGTTAATATTATTAAGACTTACATTCTCCACGATGATCTTTCACCACAAAAGGCTCGCTTATTGCTTCTCTAATTCTTACTCCAGAAATAGCATGCGCGCCTAACCTGAACGTCCGACTCCTCCTCCAGCTTGAATTATCAGTAAAATATACGTCACCTAAATCTCCGACTCCATCTTTTAGAACCATCACCAAATCTCCAGCGACTAGTGGTCGCTTTCCGTCTCTTGCATATATAACTTTGGCCTCAAAATCCTTCTGAGACCAATCTTCATCATCATCAATGGGGAAGTCACCGTCAAGGGGAACAAACTGTATCTTTAGTGAAGATAAGGGTCCAGATGATACTATTTGATTAGAATCAGTATCAAATAGCACTAGTTTGACTGCACCATTATCCTCAGATTCCACCTTGCTGCCTGTGAACAACATGTGTGGCAGCTTGGTCTGGAAACGAAGCTGAAAGGACGCCGTGTCACATGATTCAAGCGCGTTAAAGGGAGATCTGTCGCAAAAACAGAATTGCATAAGGGAATACATATCATTATATCTAAAACATACCAAATCTATATGAGATGGAGATCTAACCTTGGTGATGAACAGCAGAAGTTTCGACATGCACGCTGCACCTCATCTCGTACCTACCAAACAATGGATCACACTTAAATGATAAATCATGCACAACGCAGATATCCAAATCCCAGAAAACTGCTAAAAGATTAATTTGGTATCGTCCGATAAGAAGATTAATTTTGCAGCTTGTTGCCTGTTTACCTGCCATTCTTATGTAATTTTCCTAACGACCAAAATATTTATTTGTCTACTAATATTATTTACGTTTTAGTACTTTACTTGGTTTAGATAATCGAATCTAAATAAACGCAAGAGTAGGAGTGATCTTACCCACTCCCGAATCAATGGTTCCAACGTTGATGCTAGTTCTTGAGACGAGAACCCAAGCATTACATGTCTAGCAAGACTTCAAGAAACAAAACTCATGTCAAGAATATAATAAATAAAATAAACAACAGAAAAAACATAATCTTGATCACTCACTTTGATGAGACATTTCTTTGCTTGGATTTACGAGTAAGAAGTTCACAGCGATCCTCTTCCCCGTCACCTAGTGGCCGTTTCAGTACCATCAAACACCCGAAATTAGACTAACTTATTAACAACTTTTGGATAAACTAATGGTACATAAATAAAATCCAAACAGCCAAAGTAATAGACCTATTTATAGAAAAGGTGTGTGAAAGGTTCTCTGAAGCTTCCTAGAATCCTAGTCAGTCAACAAGTATATAAAATCAACAATGTCCTGGTGTGGGTTTGTTATGTAAATAATTAATATACGTTTGGATATCCTAAAGTGAAAAGTACGTTGGATACACTACAAAATCTTTTTCTTGGCATGTAATTATTTAATTAAGGTTTTCCAACGAGATTGCTTGAATTATGCACCTTTTACCATAATAATAAATGAATTAATTCTCTATCAATATACTGACAAAGATTAGATACAGACCCCATGTTTTTGGGAAGAAGAGACCTACCATTGTACCAACTACAATCTTCACTAAATAATGCTGCTGTTGTCTGATTAAAATCAAAACGTCAACTGTCAAATCGCCTTTCATCTTAATCAGGGGCGAAGCTTGAGATTTCCGACCGGGGGTCGAAAACTTATATTCCCAAAAATTTCTATACAAAAACCAATTAACAGTCACATAATACCATCATTTTTATTAAAATTAATGCTATTTAAGCCGATGCCAGGACACAAAAGCCTCTACCACAATATTCCATCATTATTTTACCCGTTCAAACTACTCACTAAACTCCCAACTTTAGTTCACAATCTAGAATATTTTATTGACAACTGACAATTACTACAAGTTACTCAAGAATTTAATAACATAAAAAGCGATGAGTCAAAATCAACTACATGAGTGTTGTGTAAGAAAGAGAAAGAATAAACGCGTAGTTGCTGAGTAGACTGATGTTGATTTTGAAACTAAGGTTCATGTATGGAAGCTTGGTGGAAATAACATAGAGACGTGTGACAATTCTCAGTGCTACAAACAATATACATGAAGGTTGATTTTGTTGTGAATAGTCGTCGAATAACTAGTATTTGGTGTTGATTAGCGACAAAAAGAAAGATTTAGGTGTTAAAAAGTCGGATTGTCATTGTCAATGTCGTTGATCGGTTCAGACAGAGGTCACTTTCATTGGAATGGAATCATCTTGGTCAAAGATTTCAAGAGATTTCTACAATTTTGTCTGGGTTGAATGGATTAGGGGGGTTCGTAGCGTTGACATGTTGCTTTCAACTTAAATTTTATATTTTTTACGGTAAGACCATAGACTTGTTTCCTTTTGGTAATAAAATGATTAAATTCTAATGATGATTTTGTTTTTACACAACTTAAAATATAACACTTTTAGCATTTATATCAAATTTTTCGAAAGGCAAATTTCATATCACTTTTTTGAAAATTTACATAAGCGAGTATGATTAGAGATATCAATATCGTTGGTGGGTTAATAGATTAATATGTATATGAAATGTAGGTCCATATCATGTGGATCATAACGAGATCGACAATCAATCAAGGGTGCAAAATCCCCTTGACGGATCAAACAAAACATAGAAAACAAGAAAGATGAAGAACAGAATGCAAAATACAATTAAACTGACCTTCTATGATTATCAAAACAAAATCTTTACAATCATTCAAGATCACACGAGACTCATAGCCAATATCTGTGTATTCTCTCACACAATCTCTCAATCACTATCACTGCTTTGACTTTGAATGACACCTTTTCTCTCTCTCTAGACTATTACCTAAAACCCTAGTGCATAGTGTTTATATACTACACATGCAGACTGGGCTAGGCCCACGCAGTTGCGGACCCATAAATTTTTTCATGGTGGTGCAGAATATTTTTAAAGATTTTAGACCCTTAGGTATATAAAAAAACCGGTTCATATCGGGTCGGTTCGAGTCGGGTCGGGTCAACTAAAACAAAAGAACAATAAGCTAAAATTTATATAGTCATCAAAAACAAGGCAAACGTCGTTACAAACATATTTAAAATATCGCCCTACGGGTTTTCATTTTTTGAGATCTATCCAAAACTTCTAGAGCTACTTTTCTAAGCAACTCTTTCTCTAGTTAAGACCGTGGGGTATGGTGGGGCGGGGGTGTGGGGCATCGGTTGGCACGTGGATATGGGGCACTCAATACACAAACCCAAGTTTCATAGGGGTACGGTGGGTGTGGCTGGGCTGGCGTGGCCAAGCCACAACATTTTTTTAAAATTTATAATGTCTGTTATGCCCTAGCCAACAAGCCAATAAGAGCCGGCCACATAGGATTGCTAGCATGCCCCACGCCCGGCCTTAAACTCATGCCCAAGGGGCCACGCCCAAACCCAAGCCCACCCGGGGTGGTGACTTGGGCGTTTCTCTCCAACCCACGCCCAAACCCCCGCCCCATACCCTATAGTCTAACATATACAACTAATTTCTAACACTAAACACTTAAACAATCATCACCAAACTTCATAATTTTTAACTTTAAAATCAAGCCCTTGTTTTAATTATTGATTCCTTGTAACTAACCATTTAAACACACTAAACTTTAACTAAAACAACAAAAGCAGCTAACTAAAGTTGCAAAAAACAACAAAACAACTAAAATTTCAATTTTTTTAACAATTTTATTTCTCCTAAAATCCAAATAAAACAAGAAAACAACAAAATACTTGAACCATGCCCGAAAAGAGTGATGAAGATGTTGCTTTCGTGAGTCTGCAAAACAAAGAGCAGGACGAGAGAAGGGGAAAGGCGGTGGGTTGGATTATTATATTTTAGTTCAAATTAGATTATTAATTTGGGTTGGGCTTGGTTATGGAGTGTTTATTGGGCTAAAGGTTAAGAGAAAACTAATTGGGTTAAGTAAAAGTTAATTAGTTAAGTGAAAACTTAATTAAGTTGTATTTTAAGAAATAAAAAATTCAGTGTTTACATATTTTTTTTAAATTCATAAGATTTTTTTTTCCTAAGGGGGGCGGTCGAAAATTTCCAAGGGGTGCAGACGATAATTTTCAAGGGGTGCGTCCGCCCACCTTGGGCAATAGGTGGGAACGCCCTTGGGCCCACGTACATAATTACATGACCCGGAGTAAATACAAGACAAAACAAACTTTAACTTCCTTGCTGTAACAAACTCGGACACATGAGATCTTCATAAACTCGGACATGTTGGATATATAAGAACAGACTCCTTGTCAAGTTAAACTCGGACTCCTTGTGTTGAGATAAACTCCGACTTTGCAAGGCATCACAAACTCGGATCCTATGATCTTGAGTAAACTCGAATCATGAGGATTCTTCATAAAATCTGACTCATAAACCCTCACTCTTTATGAAACCCTGAAGCCTTGTAAACCCTGACTCCTCATAAACCCTTAATCCTTTAATAACTATTAACCTTGGACATTTTTAGTCCTCAATGTTATCCAAGTATCATAATTTATATCCAAAGACCATAACCGAAGTTGTTGTCACATAATGTGCACCAACAAACTCCCCAATGACAATAGCTTGCAAAGGTGAACCTAGTCTTTAGAATCTTGTAGTCTTTGGTCTTTAGATAGCGTTAGCTTCAATACGAATCCTGTCAGCAACAGACTCCCCCTAAGCTGATGCATCCAATCACCAAATCTTCCAAGTTGTGAAACAGCGAACCAAGTATGTCTTCGTATTATCTGGTCTGCATTGTAGAAGGTGGATTCTTCCAAGCAGCAACAAACTCTTCATCTCTTCACATCAAACTACTCAACAGCACACTGCTTCAATCTGTATACTATAAAACAAACATCTCGAGAAACCATAAGAATTTTTTAACAAGGTTAAATAAATTTTTATTAATCAAGAGATGGTTAAACTGTATCACAGATTAAGCAATTTCAATTCATCACCAACATGCAAAAATTTTGTCCAACACACTAGATCCTTCAAGGTTTTAAAATTTTGAACTCATTTTCTAACATTGTATCCCCCTATCGGTAACAACTCCTCCATGAATAACAGTTTTCCGTACATTTAGAATTTTAAAGAAAATGAAAATCTTTTTGGATTTTTATATTTTCTGAAAGCAAGTAAATAACAAAAGCAGTAAACACTCTATTTTTGTGAGAATCACCGGTAAGAAGATCATACCAGCAAAATCAAACTATTTCACACTATTAGATAATTCTTTATATAATTTTCGTGAAAAGCAGTTCAAGTCGATTACCAGTGTTGTTTATCCACCTAAACAAACTGCATGAACATTTCAAGTTCCATTACCGTGTGATACATTAAGGTAATATTATACTGATATATTGCGTGTCCCACTTCAGGACATACCCCCGCGATTGAGGTATGCACAAAGGTTCCTCGTAGTAGGTGAGTATACCGAATTCATCCGTTTCTTTTTACAACGTTAGATAATTAGTGATCAGGTCAATACTTACGTACAAAAAATAGACCAATATCTAACGAGGGTTAAGACAAATACCAAATAAGGTACGATTTATGCATTTTGCACATTTGAATGACTCTCTAGGAGAGCTTCTTCAATTTCTTGGTTTTGGCATTTTTCGCTCTTTTAGGATATCTTGGTTGTGTCTAGGTCAACATATTTCTGGATGCAGCTGAAGGACAACCCTAATATCCCCGGATGAAATAACTGTATAAAGACCCAAAACTTCAGATTTTGGAAATCTCTCAACGCAAGAATTAAGGTCATTAAATCGTACGCCACTGATGTGTTCCCTACTCATACTCAGTTCGTTAGGTTTATATCACATTGGTAAGTTGATTATTTCATGTTTTTTGCCTACTGGTACATTATATAATGAAGCTGCTATCACACTTAAGCAATTTAATTCAGTTTTAGTGTGACAGTCTAACTTGCTGATGTACTATCATTTCTTCTCTTTCATAAAGTGATAACTCATTTTTTATTTTCTATATTTTTTTATGTTTTTCATTTTTCAATGTTTTGGATTTTTATGGTTTTCTATTTTTTTAATTTTTAATTTTTTTTATTTTTAAGAAAGCAATAAAATATTTACAAAATTCTTATGAAAAACTGGTTATTCAGGATTCCTTATCCCGTTGAGTTCGACTAAATATTCAAAACGAGCTCTATCAAATGCTTTTGTGTAAAGATCTGCTAAGCTATCTAGTGTGCCTACTCGATGAAGTTCAATCAGCTTCTTTTCAGCACAATCCCGTATAAAATGATGACGAATGTCAATATGTTTGGTTTTACTGTGCTTCATGGGATTGTTTGTGATTGAAATAGTGGCATTATTTTCTATCATTATAGGAGTACGAGTGAAATTCAAATCGTAATCACGCATCTGCTGTTGTATCCAGAGAATCTGAGAGAAACAGCTACCCGCGACAATATATTCAGCTTCACACGTAGAGGTAGACACGCAAGATTGCTTCTTGCATTGCCAAGACACAATCCTCTCTCCTAAGAACTGACAACCACCTATGGTAGACTTTTTGGTAGACTTGCGTCCTCCAAAGTCTAAATCAGTGTAAGCAACAAACTTCAAATCACTATCAGTTGGATACCATAACCCAAGTTTAGGACTCCCCTTTCAAGTAACAAAGAATACGCTTCACCGCTTTCATGTGTGACTCTTTTGGATTTGCCTGATATCTGGCACACAGACATACGGCAAACATGAAGTTTGGTCTTGAAGCAGTCAAGTACATTAGAGAACCAGTCATTGCCCTATACAGAGTTGGATCAACATCTTCCACACTCTCATGATCTGGACCAAGATTGTGATTCTCGCAGATAGGTGTGTTGAAAGTAGCGCAATCCTCCATTTTGAACCGAGAAAAAATGTCATACACGTACTTTGTTTGATGTACACCATTTTAATCTTTTAATATTTTTATACATAGAGAAAACTCGTAGGTAATCATTTAATATTTCTTGGGATTTAATCTTGTCACCAGATTTACATATTTGTCATACATTGGGAACCAGATATCAAAGTCGATCATTTTCAATGCTATAATGATTAAGGTACACACCAAAGTTGGATAACGTGTCTTACAGTCGGTATGCCTACCCCGGCACGTTATCATGTATAGCCATAATAGTTCATGAGTCGAGAAGATCGGACACGGAACCAATAACCCCCAATTGTTTCAGTTATCAAATATAACGGATTAAACCGGGTTCTTACATTTATGAGCAATCATAGGCGGCTCATTTATGTAATACCCGCTCCAAGTGGCGTATCATCATACCCCAAGTTTTCAAAGAAAATGAGTTAAGAGTATTTACCTTTTAGCCAGCTTCCAACTGTTACCGTTTTTCAAATATAGTAAAAGCCGTAAAGACAAAGTATTAAACTCAAGTCCGATTATCTGGGGGTTCTATAGTCCGGAATGAACAGATTTAGCTATCTGTTAGAATGTACGGGTCATAGGTTAGTTCCTTTGACACGACCCGTAAAGTAAGAATAAGATTAATCGCTAGATTAAGCGTAAGTCGATTTGAATGTGGTTTATACCTATCCGAGTGTAAGGACTCATTGGATAAAGGTAATTTAGACCAACATTCTGATTTGGATAAGTTTTAAAAGGTTTTGACCTGTTACGCCTAGTTTATGCGAACTAGGTTCGCATAACTAGTTATGCGCATAAAGATGGGTTCGGAAGGTCGGATGCCTTATGACAAGTCTTAGTGTTAAAACACATTTTTAGTTGAAGTATCTACTGACTTAAAGTCAAATTATAAGTTCATTTTAGTTTAAAATCATTCTTTTGGTTCACTTGACCTTACAAGGGCATTGTTGTCATTTTTGACAATATAATTACGACTTGCCATAAAACCCATCAAACGGACAGACCATGTAGTATAACTTCAGTGAGTTATACTTAACAATAACATGGTCCTAAGACAACTTTAAAACAGGCCTAAACATTGACCAAACGGGTCAGAATCAAAAGTCAAAGCAAAAGTCAAACTGCTTGACTTTTGACATAGAATAAGACCCTAAACTGAATTGAACAAGTTGAGCATGTTATAATCAGTTTATATTAGTTATAAAATTTGTACAAATGATAAAACAACTGAGTTTTAAGTTAAGGAAACCATTTATGCATTTTAGTCGAAAAGTTCATGTTTTACGTAATATGCTCAACTTACAATTCAACTAGTAAACGTGATTGTCCGAAGGTATGATCGCAAAGAGATCATACCAATGTTATTACGATCACGTAGTAAAGTTCAGACCGAACTTTACTTTGGCCAAAATGGTCAGAACCTAAAGTCAAACAGAAAGTCAACTATTTGACTTTTAGCTTAAAAATAACTAAATAAATGAAATTACACTAATGTAAACACTTACTTGGAAGTGTTAGAGCTGAAGAACACTAAGAAAAGAGTCCTATTGTCCAGAGGAAAGCTCCAAACACAAATTAGAGAGAAGAAAGATGAATGAGCAAGTGAATTGGTTGATCATGTGGTCTATTAACACTTAACAATGAAGAAGATCAAGACAAGTGTTATGATCAGTTGTAGGATGTCCCCAAGTATCCTAGGACATGTAAGGAGCAGAGAAAGGTGGCATAATTTTGAGAGAGGTGGCAGAATGGCAGAGGACCTTGGTCTCCAAGCAAAAACTAGCTCTGGCAGTCGCTTACGGACCGTAAGGGTTAAGGCCTTGTGGTCCTTAAGGACCCCAACACGCTGAATTTTTTAATAGGCTTACGGACCGTAAGCCATAAGGCTTTGCGGTCCGTATACGACCATCAGAAAAGAGTTTTTTTTTTGAGATTTTCCAAGGTTAGTTCTTGGACTTTTATATCTTTGGCCAATTGGCACTTTTAGTCCCCCTCCTTCCTCGTAGTTGGGATTAGTCGGAGATTCGGGACACGTTTTAGCTAACGCACAATTATAATTCTTTCCTTCTTCCTATAGTCGGGACTAGTCGGGGATTCAAATATGTTTCAGTTAACGTTCAGTATAGGTCCTTCCTCCTTCCACATAGTTGGGATTAGTTGGAGGTTTCACCCTCCACGTAGACGGGATTAGTTGGAGACTTTGACATGTGTCGTCACATAATTGGACGGAATTTTCGGGGTGTTACAATCAAGCACCTCAAGTATCCCCAAACACTGAATCTTAGTGGGCACAGTAATCCCCATTTCCCCTAAAGCTCCTAAAATCACTTCACCCAACTCCACCTGTTTTCCTGTCAAAAATACATATTATTCAACATGAAAATCACATTCGATTAATCAATCAGTTGCATGAGCTATACCGATTCAACACAAAGATCAAGCTAATGCATCAGCACCAGCGACAATTTCCAAAATCTCTCCTATAATCTTGGCATGGTGCTATCGATTGTAAACCCAAGACAAGATCTTCTTCAACTCTGAAGCGTTATCTATCGCATTCCCCATTGCATCAAGAATCTGAAGCGGGACTTATTCGAACTGCAAGATTGGTGAAAAGTCCATCGTATCGGCCCTAAACACATCTCGTTCCACGATCAACTTCCCCTCTTTAGTAGTCAACCTAAAGAACTCGTCTTCAGCAGCATCAACACAAACTCCATTGATGTCACAAATCTCTCCTTTGAGGGACAATGGAAGTAAAGTATGAATCACAGGATCAAATTTCACTAAAGACACAAACTTTGGTACAAAAGTTCCAGTTTATCCACTTCTTCACTTACAAACAGGAAGAGGAAGCGCCATTTTTCGGCAACAATATACCTTGGTCGTCAGGTGTGAGTTATGACGGTTTATGCAACAGAGATGTAGATTGGATTGGTCGTGGTGAACCATGCTCTGTTAAATCGGATGGCGGTTTCAGATCTGAGGGCTACTTTGTTTGAAAGGGGGTGGTTGTAGGAGGTGAGTGGTGGCAGATGGGTCGGTGATGGCTGACGGTGGAAGCTGTTGGTGGAAAGAAGGAGAGGGGAGAGAGCGATGAAGAAAAAAAGAGGGGGATAGAGGGAGAGGGGGATTTGTATATAATATACATACCTTAGCATGACACCTCATCAAAAAATGACCAATTCAGCAAAAATTGGCCACTTCAGCAAAAAATCTAACCTACTTAGTGTCTAGTTAACGACGGGGTGACACAGCAACCCAAGTGTCCAGTTGGGGGTGCTGTGTCACACCCCTTTCAAAGGCGGAAGCACGAGGTGTGATCTAAGTGGATTTCATTGCATACGATAAGTAAACATTACTACATGAATTAAAACATACTCCAAATTGCCATTCAAGTTTGATTATCCAAAATACATAAATTAGTTTAAAGTTTACATCAGAAATAAAAGATAATTGTTTGAAAGTTCACATCACAATTTCAAAAACAAAGATCAAGGTTTTGTTTCCTGTATCACCACAGAAGGTGGGATATAGTAAACAAATCCACAAAAGATGGCAACGGAAAGTAGACACTAAACATCTTGAAAGGAGCCCGCGAACATCATCCACTAATTTCCTGAAATACATGTAAGTTTAAAAATCGTCAACAAAAGTTGGTGTGAATTCATGCAGATTGAGTAAAATGTAACATTTCTAATTGTGTAAAAGTATGGTATGTAGTTTGTAAAATGTAAGTTCGTAATTTGTAATGAAATGAAACGGAATCGAGATCGCTAATGTTTAGCTAGGACATTAACATATGTGACGACATAGAAAGCATCCAAACCTAGGCGATATTTGACATCGTTTACCCTACGACTGTAACCCAAGACACTCCATGACTATGTGTTGTCAAGAGAGTGAGGCTGCCCAGACCTGTTAGATCTAACCCTAGTTCTTTCGGTCTAAACTAGATTGATGGTGCTTACGTATACCCTATTTGTGACGTGATCTATGTATGATTCCTTTGTTTAAACATACCAATTTGTACATGTATTTTCCCCAAAGTTTAGAAAACAGTAAAAACGTTTAAAAGTGGGGACGTGAACTCACTGCTTTGCGTCTTGAGCGTCTAGCTGCACCGGCTTCTGCTACTCGAGTGTCATGACCTATAGACGTTCTAAGTATGTTAATCACCTAACTTGTAAACTTCTAAGTACAAGTTACTCTTTGGATAAGGTGTCTTATTCGTATGTCACATTATGTTTAATATTGTATTTGTTATATATTGTTATCCCAAAAATATATGTATTTGTGTAAGTAGGTTTTGAAAATATTATATGTTAAAAAATAATATATTTTTAACTTTTACCAAATATATGTCACTTATATTAATTGTCAAAAATAATATAATTAATTTGTTAAATAATATTTCCAATATTATTTTTAGGTGTAAGTATACTTGTATTTTAAGTGTACATACTCGTATATTTGTATTTATTTACTAAAAATCAATTCTTTGATTTTATTACTTTCCAGAATTTTATTTCTTAAAAATAATAATATTCTTAAGGTTTATGGGTTATATATATTTTGTCACACTTTTATAATTCTTCCATTACTTGTAGTAATTTTTGTATAAGTCCATAAATATATAAAATTATCCAATAAGTCCAATAATTGTCCAAGTCCTTAATTTTGTAGAAAATATATGTATATTGATATATATTTATGTATTTGTCCATGTATCATTTTTATATGTAATTTTGTATACTTGTATCATTGTGTATTTCTTAGGTATTTGTATTTGTATGTGTATTTTTGTAGTATACTCCTTGAGAGTATTTAATGTATTTTTCAAGTTCCTAACACACTAATACATATAATACACATAATATACACTTAGCACATAATCTTGTGACTACTAAATATATATATTTTTCCCTAAAAATATACATACATAATATTGTTTTTATACTTGAAGAAATCCTTATTTCTTACTTGTAATTTTTGTATAAAAATTAGCAAACCTTGATAAATATTTTTAGGTGAATTTTTGGGAAATAAGTTTCACCAAAACTTATATTTTTCTAAGTGCCAAAATTTTATAAAAATTTTGACATAGTTTCCCCTAAAAATGGAGGTTTCCCATGTCTTTAAAACATGTGTTTATTTTCTTTTCATCATCCAAAATCAATTTCCAACAAATTTTACAAACAACATACACTAAATTCACCATGAAAAACCTTATGATTAACTTGATTTGTTTTAAATATATGTAATCTTTTAGATCTACACTTTACATACAAAGATCTTTCAAAAATAAGTGTTTTTGTTTAATTTCTACAAACTTTGTGTGAAATTTTATTTTACTAAGTAAACAATCCATAAGTTTTAGGGTTTTAAAACCATGAAAAACATATTCTAAAACCATTTTCATGTTCATTTTGAAGATCTTTATGTTCATTATCAAGTCTCATCATGGATCTTTCAATATCCATGCTTAACATACTTGAATCTTTCAAAAATAAGTTTCTTGATGAACTTTTTACAAACTTTTCATGATGTTTAGTCTCATAAGTTAGTCTTACATAGACTTATTTTCTTCAAGAACACAAGAACATGCTTAAAAATCATTTTTCAAGTTTACGTAAAGGCTTTTCAAGTTCATCTTCAAGTTTAACCATGGATCTTTTGAGATCCATGCTTAAACTTGTTAGGTCTAAGCTTCTAACAAGCTTTAACATGATTGATCTACACATGCACACAAGATTCAACAACAACAACTTCATCACATACATCAAAGATCACTAAAAACACTTGTTCTTCTTTAGATTATTTTAGATCTTCATGTCTTCATACTTTAAAGTTTAGTTTATTTGAAAGTGTAACTTGTACATAACACTAATATGAACTAAAATGGAGTTTAGCATGCTTACTACTAGCTCTAGTGGCTAGGGAAGTGGCAAGAACAAGATTGTCACACCCCGATATTTCCACGTATTACCGGTGGGCCCGGTGGGAAGTATCGTGACATAATTGATATCATCATAGTCCATTTATCACAGTTTTATGCACAGCGGAAGTCTAAAAGTAATAATATTACAAACGGAATGTAAAAGGATCTACAGGCGGATCAAACAAAGGAGATATTGTTCAACAGATTCTAAAGTGACAAAGCTTACATGACTTTTTATTTATTCACTCAGGAGTAGCCAGCCTATTTCGCATAGTACCTGCACTTAACCTTTTGGAAAATACGTCAGTTTACACTGGTAAATACAATTAACCGACTCTTTTGAAAATTTGTTTAAGAAAATTGATTTGAATGCATAAGGCACAAATAATCTTTTATAACTTGGGATAATTATTTAAAAATAATCTTGTAAAAGAATTATATGTTTATTATACGTTCAGTAGCCCGGGTTTAATAGACACACCACATAATATAACCTACGGCGAGTTATTCTCGAACAAGCAGGTATATCATTTTACATACGCACCGGCAGGTGTATGCCTACACCCCGTGCTTAAGTCGTGGCCATTTCAATGAATGAACCGATGATATCCAGGAGGACATGGTCATTAACCCCCCAAAGGCTTAAAACAAACAAACAAACATATTAAACGGGTTATCTCAATGATTTAACCTTCATACGATTAAAAATTGAATACCCGACCAAGCGGTATTTTATATACCGTACCCCAAGCCCGTATAAGGGAAAATAAGTTAAAAGTATTTACCTGAGCAAAATATTCAAATTTATCTCAGCCGTATACAATCAGCAAGTGCAAATATCTTTTACTGGGCTCCTAAATCTAGAATGAAGGTTTTAATAACCTGTTAGATTCCTAACGGGTCTTACTTAAGTTTAAACTTAGACCGGTTACTTTTAGAGAAAGATGTACGGTTCAAAACGCAAGATCAAGCGAAGAACGGATTAGAATGTGATTTGGACCCAAAAAGTATGAAGACTTGTTTACTATGGGTAAACTGAACACATTCTGGATTTTGAAGTGAAAATGATAAGGTTTGACCCGTTTCGGTCAATTTATGCAAACTAGACACATAAACCGTACCGAACGCGAAAAATGCATAACGGGTAACCAATGAGTCATATACAGGTTTCACAAGTTAATATGCCTTAAATATGTTGTGATATCAGTAGGATACCTTCCATTATGCCCAAGACGGATTTAAAATCAATTTAAGCCCCATAGGGGTATTTTGGTCATTTCAAAGGTTGTAAAAGAGATTAAATATTAATCTGAGGTTCTGGTCTAAAATGATTAGTAAAAATATTATTATTGAAAGTCATATCAGTAGGGTATTGCATATATGTGAAATTTATCATTTATAACCAAACTAGGTGCCGTAGGGGCATTTTGGTCATTTCACATACGCTTTAAAGGTCAAATTTGGAAATCTAAGTTCAAAACTTTTACTTACTGTTAAAGTATAAAAATTTACTTATAATATCAGTAGGTAATAAGTCTTATGTGTTAAAAATAGTTTTAACCCATACTATGCGTTTAAAACGCGTAAAAATCGGTTTTAGGCGATTTTCAGGTTATATAAGGAAAGCTGAGATTTTTATCAGTACAGAAGGCTTAAAATATTTTATTTAACATATAAAATCAGTAGCAAAATGTTTGGTATCAAAATGTTATGTAAAACTCATTTTATTAACAAAAAGGGTATAACTGTCAATTACCGAATCAAAGCAAGAACCCCACGTTATGATCAGTTTAAAAATTAATAAAAATCTTCAAAAATCCCAAAATATTATATTACATCAGTGGGTAAAAGGTTTGATGTCAAAATTTGAGTTTAAATAGGATTTATATCAAATATTCCGTTTAATAAATAAAAAGGCCCTCATTTACGATATTGAGCATAACTCTCATTTTAGACCTCAAACTGATGTCGAATTTTTAGGACATGTTTATAAATCAGTAATAAAGGTTTTTGTCCTCTCACATTTCAAAAATCTCGTTTTAATATCAAAAGGGCATAATGGTCAACATTTAAGCAATTAACGGAAACATGCAAATGAATCGGATAAATAAGGAACCATGTAGTATAACCTCAGAGGGTTTTACTAACTTATAATATGGTCCTAAAGGAACCCTATGGCATATTTAAAGCAAGCTAACTGAAATTCAAAGTAAAAGTCAACTTTTGCGACTTTCGGTTGCGAACCGAGCCTAAACTCAGAATTGTCGGGTTGAACATGCCTAGACACGTTCAATTAATATTTACCAAGTTATTAAAGTGACAAAACTGATTTTATTGCTTTTACATCCTTAGTTATGAATTATCTTTAAAACTGATTCGTTTTGACTTTTATTTTATTTACTTTGACCCGACAATTGATTAAGCAAGGAGGCGCCCTTTTGAGGGTTTAATACTTAATTACGATCACGTAGCCATGTTCGTTGCGAACAATGGCTTAACCGTTTAAAAGTCAAAGTGTTTAACATGAACACTTGACTTTTCGGATTTTTAAACCAAATAAAATTAACTAGTCACGAAAGGACTCTTACCAAGGGTCCAATGGATTGAAATCAACTTAGAGGAAGTTTCATAAAACTCAGGATCCTCAAGGTTGAGAGATAGGAAGAAAATCAATAATGATGTGCAAGTGAAATGAAGAAAATCTTGCCTATTTATAGATTTTGGAGGGCTCATGGATGATCAACAAGTGTTGGGGGAGGGTAACCAGATCATAACAAGTGTAAACTGGTTTTATAAACCAGTATAACCTTACATGGTTTTGAGAGTGGAAGCCAGCAAGAAATTCAAGAAAAAAAAAATCGATGCTGCATGTTCTTGGGCGGCCCGCGTAGGCAGGCCCATTGGGCTACGCGGCCCACGTGGCTGGCCCAGTCCAGCAACAGTTTGGCAGCTTGCCATTTCCGGTCCCTGCACTCATATTGCAGCTTTTAATCACCTTTTTCTTATAGAAATGACTTAACTGGTCCCTTTAACATCCAAATCAGATGTTTTTAAGTTCCAAAAATAACTTTGAAGGTTGTCAAGAACAGTTCCTTATACTTTTATTTGATATATAACCTTTCAAGCTTTATATTAATCGACGCTATATTTTATATTTTAGTGTGTCATGTTCATACAAAGTACCGAGACCTCCAGTAATCATTCCTAGGCATCCGGGAGTTTGACCGAGCATAGCGAAGTCTTCGGTTTGATTAGAAAGGTCCTCTAAAGCGTAGTTTTCGCAAATTATCGCTTTTAGTCCTTAAATCGCACAAAGTAGCGCGAAATGTCGTTTAATGATGTTCAAGCCTCCCGTGGACCATAATGAGAATTCCCAAGCATATACTTAAATATTACTACGCTCCTGTTCGCTTAAATGGTCACCAAAGGGTGTAGATTCAAAAGTTGACGCTTTTGGTCCCTTTAATGCGCAAACTTGCGCATATCATCGTTTAATAGCATCGAAGCCTTATCTAATCCATATTAGACATTCTCGAGAGTATTACTAAACATCACGATGCTTTGGGTTCGTAAAAAGGTCATTCAGAGGTATAATTAAACATAGTGACACTTTTAGTCCTTCTAACTTGCAAAGTTGCGCGTAACTTCACTTATAGGCATAAAAGCTCTTAATGGCCAATATTAGGCATTCCCGAGAGTGTAATCAATTATCATGAAGCTCTCGGTTTGTTAAAAGGTCACTCAGAGGTAAGAATTAACATGTTGATGCTTTTAACCCTTCGACGGGCAAACTTTCAATTAATTACGCAAACGACTACTCTTGATCAGCAAGTGGCTCATTTGTGAATATGATTGCCGTGTAACTTTATTCAGAGGCTTATATTAAGCATGTTAACATTCGCAGTCCTTCTATAATCAAAGTTTTTTATCTTTCACGAAATTAGTCCCTCAAATTCAACGTTTGACTTTATTAGGGTTTAGTACACGTGTCGATATATCATTGGACGTGTTTTATGAGGTGTTACAAAGATGAAGAATGAAGAAATCAAGTGGAAAAAAGCTCCTCCAAGTGGTTCTTAAACTTCCAATGCTTCACACCTTCATAGATCACCTTCTTACACCTTGTGATTACCTTGGAATGGCTTGAATAATGAAGAAAATGGAAGTGTGTGTGTGGTGTGTGGTAGGCGTGAGGTATAGAGAGAAATAGGAAGGAGATGAGTTTGAAATGTTGGTGAAAAATGATTTTACTTCTTAACTAAGGATTATTTAAAACAACTTCCAATAAGAGATTGTCCAATGTGTCTAATGTCCAATATCTAGATTACATTAGTAAATATTTTATTGGAAAATTTGTGGGGTCCTTATGGGGCCGGTCAAGATTAAGGGGGGGGGGGTAAAGTGTAAAATTTTGGAAGTTGTGGGTAAAAGATGTAAGTTTGGGGGTTAAATGGAAGGTTAAGTGTGTTTATGTGTTTTTATGATTTTTAAGGTGTTCTAACACTATAACTAGCTTCATATCACTAAAAACATGCTTCTAGTCTGTTTTTGGTGTTTTGGGTAGTGTCCGGTTATTCGTTCGGTTATCAGTTCGTTAAAGTGCTAAATTTCGCAGTTTTGTAAGTTATGAGGTACCTTTTATGACAGTTTTCATCCCCGACACTTTACAAGTTATTCTGGATATTTAAACCTTATTTCTACATAGTATTTTGATGTTTATTTGCTGATTTTTGCTAAATTCTGTAGAAATATGCATTTAAAGTGCGTTTCGGGTACTTTTTGGTATCGATTTTAGCTTCCGAAAAGTGTTTATAGTAACCTTTGTTCACCTACTTAGTTTCCAATGTATTTTTGATGTTGGACCTACTTCTAAGTCCTAAATCTATTGTCTGATTGTTTTCTGTAGACATGCTGACACAACTTGTCTAACCGGTGAGCTTACTAATCGATTAGACGCAACGCTTAAAGTATTGTATGATGTGATAGTTAACATGAGAAACATGCATCAATTCAATTGTATATCAAATAAGCACATAATGTTGATGTGTAATCACATAAATGCAGGAAATAAATATTAATTAAAATAGTACGAAAATTACTTGTTTATGGCCAGTTGTCACAGTCTCCCCCCATTAAAAGAATTTTGTCCCGAAATTCAGGCTGAGTTATCTCTCGCAGGAGCTTCCTCGAACAAGTGGGGGTACTTGGCCTTGAACTTGTCACACCCCGACCGCGTAAAACAACAAACCGCGGCGGAAACATCAGGGAGTGCTGTAACATAATTATTGTTTCACAACACATGGTATTTAAAGTTTAGTTTTATTAATTGAAGTGTTTACATTGTCTTAGAAATAACATAAACATAACGTAAATTAAACTGTTCTTGCTTCATTTTAAGTCACTAAGGCCCGAGTCCGCCTAAGTGTATCACGATCAACCTCAAACATGTGCTCCTGAAAACACATGTGAAAATAGGTACGTCAGTATAAAAATGCCCGTGAGATACATAGGTTTTGTTGATGAAGATTTCATGACTTGTAGTTAAAAGAAGTGTTTAACAAAAAGTAGTCATGAATCTTATAAAAGTGTTTTCTTTTATAAAATCATATGAAAATCAAATAATGATAAAAGAATAATGCATGGTTAAGTGAATAACCAAGTAAAAATGAATTTGTATAAAAAGTGTTACTTGTAAAACTATGTCTTGTCATGTCTTTGTATAAAATGTTTCTTGTCCTTGTCTTTGACGAAATGGTTTAGATAACGCTATGATATGTAATATCATAAAAGCACTTATATATAGGAAGTACCAGCGGCGTATCCACCATGCTTTTATCATATTACACAGGCCTCGTTATTTAAATCACTTATCAATAACCACCAAAATGTCTTGTTTTAACCAAATGTCAACATGTTATGTGTAAACGATGTCCAATGTCAAGTGTAAACCATGTCTTGTATAATCAAATGTTATGTATGGCAAGTAAAAAGTATTTACTCAAACCATATGTATAATGTCAATGTATATCCAAATATCATGTATGGTGAATAAAAAGTATTTACTCAAACCATAGGTATAGTGTCATGTATAATCAAAAGTCATGTGAAACCAAATGTCATGTACAAAACAATGCATTTGAATAAACCATAGTTTAAGTCAAAAGTTATGTTTTGCAAAATCAATGCTTTATGGATACAAACATTTATGCAGTAATGTTTATCACATACATTTAAGCCTTGAGACTGTCGGATAAACCCTTAACAAGTTAAAGGTTTATCAATTATGTATATCAAATTCTGTCATTCTCTACTTCCAAACAACCTAGGGAGCCGGGAACGGGATTTGTCAAGTCCTATGGTACCACTACATACTACCGAGCGGCGTGATCAATGTTAATGAATGTATTTTTGTCTCGTTAAACATACCAAATGTCATACCAAATGTAAGCATGTCATGTAAAAACCATGTACTAAGTATGCTAAGTAAACATACAAAGTAGAAATGTCCATGTAAATCAATGTGCCCATATGCTGAGTAAACATATGCAGCAAAAATGTAATGTAAATCAATGTGCCCATATGTTGAGTAAACATATGCATCAAAAGTGTTTATGAAATCAATGTGCTGGCATGCTCAATCAACATACATAGTAAAACATAATTGAAAACATGTACTATATGTGTACTAGATGAACATAGCAAGTATATGTCATGAAAAGCATGAAAAGCACAAAAGTAACAAGTAGGCACATGTGTATCACCCCAAAATATTTGAAAGCGGTAAAATAGGGGACTATGTACTCACTTAAGCTTGCTTAATAGTCTTGGAATTAAGACCAAATAAAGCTCGTAGGATCACGAAATCAAATGGCACCTAATATAGGTAACTATGTTAATAAACCGAACCTAAATCGGGAGATAGGATATAATGAGGTATTGTAAACCAAATGAGTATTGGAACTCATATGATATGGTTTAAAAAAGCCTACATTCTAAATTGGAACCTATCCTAAGTGCTTATGACCCGTTATGACCCGTTAAGGTAGTTTACGCTACTTGAACGCGTCGTTCGCGCAAAAGTGCGTTCGGATGGTCTAACTAGCCATATGACAAGTATTATATGCCTTAAGATGTTTAATAACATTGCATAATCAGTTTAAGTGTCAAAAATTAAGTTACATATGCTTAAATTCAAATTATGCATGAAAAGGGCATTTTGGTCATTTTCCTAAGGCATATAAACTACATATCACACAACTAATTAAACTAAGTGACCATAAGGTATAACCTCGGAAGGTTATTCCCTATACAACTATGGTCACCTAATGTGTTTGGTCGGATCCTAATGATCGACCAAACGGGTCAGGTTCGAAAGTCTAAGCGGTTGTTAAGACCGCTTGACTTACGACCCTATACAAGCACTAAACTAAAAGTGACGAGTTAAACGAGTTGAAACATGTTTAACTAAGTTAGAAAACTGATTTGATATCAAAACAAAATGTTTTGATACCCGAAAATAGTTTCGTCGCAAAATGCACATAATCGTGCATTTTGATTGAAACTTTGACTCGTCACTTCGACTAGTCAACGTGGTAATCAGTAGGTATAGTCGCAAGGGATGACGTGATGTCATGGTTACAATCAAATTTAATCCAATTACTATTAAATAGTTAGTGGCAAGTGGGTATCGAACACAGGGAGTTTGTGGAATGTGTGTTATTTAAAGGTTTGTCTAGGTTAACTAAAATTAAACTAAATGCAATGAAAATAAAATTCAAGAGTTGGTTTGATTGATTTGATTTTT
Organism: Helianthus tuberosus; assembly: GCA_030545235.1. Classification (NCBI taxonomy): domain Eukaryota; kingdom Viridiplantae; phylum Streptophyta; class Magnoliopsida; order Asterales; family Asteraceae; genus Helianthus; species Helianthus tuberosus. The sequence continues at coordinate 107,591,726 of CM060383.1, forward strand.
AAAACTAAGATTACTATTCTAATTGAAAAATGAAAGTGTTGGTTTGTAAACAATTTAGAGACAATGACCATCTTTAGTTTCCGGTTTGCTTCAACGTTTGTGCTATCACCCACTAGAAAGAACTACATAGACATAGTTCATGTGTAATTACTTGTTGTGATAAAAGGGAACGAAGTACTCAGATTCCTAGAACGTGAGGTTGTTACCCGATGACCAATTAACCCTTACCCAATCCTAATTCTACCCATGATATCTCGATTGCCAACGGCACCAAGAACGTATGGTTTCAAACTAGAATAACATAAGAATCAACAATTTACAAGCAAATAATCACACACCAAAATAAACAAAACATAGATAAAGTTTACCATTCTAGAAATACGAAATCAAAGCACAACCGTCTCAAACAAACCTTCAACTAAAGATGACCACCATAAGTTTAGCCGCACATGGCTTGGACAATCATCATAACAAAAGTCTTAATGTTCATCACCATCAAAAACATAAAAACAATGATTCAAGATGTCTTCAAGCTCCCAAGAACAAGCAAAATCATCTCCAAAATGATGTGTAACCGAATGGGAATGATTAGAGGTGAAAAGACACCATAAATCCGCATTAAAAGGTGGAAGTTACACATTTACGCAGGTCAGCGCCGTAAGCTACGGTGGCCACCGTAGCTTATGGTGGCTTGGAATGGCTTACGGTGGCTTTAAACTGTCATACGGTGACAAAAAGTGCCAGTCAGCGCCGTAAGCTATGGCCCTTGCCGTAGCTTACGGCAGGCTTCAACATGAAAACTTGTTTTCAGCATAACTTTTTCGTTTCAACTCTGTTTTCTTCACCGTTTTCGCCTACGTTCTCGTAATTTCGTCCTCTATCATGCTATCCTCTTAATTATTCAATTCCAAAAATTGATTTTTTTTCATTTATTCTCCGTGTTCCTTCCATTTTAAGCTCCCATTTGTACCTGAAACACAAACAACCGTAGTTATCTAATTCTAGACAACTACCCGATTAAATGTAGGATTTTATTATCATTTATACCACTTAAGGGTTGTCCTACGGACTACCCGTCACATCCCCACACTTAACCGTTGCTTGCCCCAAGCAACCCGTTCAACAAAACACAATTTATTCAAGCGATCAAGCACAAACCAAGCAAACAAATGTCCTCATTTACTAATTCTTTCTTAAAACCGCGCATAACACACCCCTCACAATAACTCTCTTCTCAGTGACAAATAATACTAGCAAAAATGAGCTAGAACACACTTAAGGTAAATGGGTAGTTGAACAATAATATGCTTGTACTCAAATCGGTCATTAGCCTAAAGAATTTGCTAAACATGCATGCGAATCAAAGGGACTTAAAGGTTGTAACACGGCTAGGCATACGGGTAGGAAATGGAAATATATGTAGTAGCTAATGATTCGACCCGGTCTTTTATTTCTATCTAAACATAACATCTATATACAATACATCAATCTCTTTTTCTCTTTTTTTTTCATTGCTTTTTCTCTTTTTTTTTCTTCTTTTTTTCATATCTCTTTTTTTTTTCTTTTTTTTTTCGATTTAACAAACATAACAAACAAGCATACTAGAACAAGATGATTATACTAATAGACCGGGTCAAATACGGGTTAATTTTTTAAGAGAAAGTAGGCACGGGTTAACAAAAGATCGGCTCAAAGCTCAAATGGGCTACTAAAGTCCAAACCCCCGCTATATATATAATTTATGAGGTCCAACCCCCCAAATCTCACACTCGCACTCATCATGACGAGACTACCTAAATGCCCTTATCATTTTCACATTCATGCAAAGCTAAGACCTCAAACCGCATCTAAGCACAAGTTCTAATGTACCCCCACCCATTGCCACTCTCATAAAAAAAAATTATTTCTAATAAATTCAAAGAGATGGCTCAACTCTCACCAAGAAAGAACAAGGGAATATGGGATGCCAGTGTATCATGCGGTTTTGTATTCAAATGTTCAATTCGGACCATTGTCACTTGATTTTTAAAAATTTACAATTTTCAGAAATTTTTCAAAATGTCCCCTCATCCCCACACTTGGGATACATTGTCCCCAATGTATGGTTTTGAAGGGAAGATCGCTTAAACACCAAAAACATCAACTTTGTTTTTTTTTATATAAACAAAAGCAAACTAATAAACTAACAATATTTCAAAGCTAAAGAACATGACAAGTCTAAGGAAAAAGTATATTGACCTGGTGAAGTTTGACACAACAGATATTGTAAATGATCCAATTTCCTATCACCACCTTCACGCAAATATCCACACATCTTCCCCACACTTGAGTGTTGACATGGCCCTGAAACATAGAAAACTAAAGAAATAACAAGATCAGTGAAAAACCTCGGGTTGCCTCCCGAGCAGCGCTAAGTTTTCAGGTCTTCATCCAGACAGTGCCACCCCCATTTATGGTGGCTCAAAGAATCGGTTCCTATCACCTCCCCCACTGTAGATTGTCATTGGTTGAAATGCATCCATCAAATGTCCATTCGGTGGATAGTCGACTACATACCTGCTCGAACCCTCATACTTCTTTTCACACCCCGGTGGTTTGTTTGTTTTTATTCTTTGATGCACACTTTTCAGATGGTCACTAGACTCTCTACTCTTCTCTTCAATAGATTCATAACTAATCTCCCTAGTATGAACATCAAAGTACAACTTACGGTTCTCTTCGGTCATAGTAATGATCCCGTCTCTACAGTTGATTTGAGCACTCGCCGTATAAAGAAACGGTCGACCTAAAATTACCCTTTGTTGTGATACCAATTTGGTAGAGGCATAATCTAGGACCAGAAAATCCACCGGGTATTCGAATTCTCCCAACCGAATCATAACATTCTTAACTATTCCCCGTGGACGCCTACAACTTTCATCCGCCAAACTCACCATGGTGTCTGCATCTTGAAGCGGACCAAAATCATACATATCATATAAGTCACCTGGTAACAGACTCATGCTCGCCCCATAATCCAATAATGCATGAGGAATTTTTAGTTTCCCCACTCGGATAGGCACGATTGGCGCTCCATGCTCCTTGTCCGTTTCAACCTCGGCATCCCTTCCTATACCTGCACTCACTTGACAAGAAGAAGTAAGAAATGTTTCATTATTAGGAACGGTGCTTACCACATTGATATTAACGCTTTTTATGTTCTTGGGATTTGTCACCGTGTCACTTTGTAGTTGGCCTTTTGCTTTCTTCAATATTGCCACATCACTCGCAGGTTGACTCATTTGGGTAGTCAACGACTGAATTGCTTTATCACGGATTTCATCCTTTTGAATGCGAGCATCATCAAGCTGATTCCTTCGTTGCATCTCAATTTGCATTGCCTTCAACATCTCCATTACTTCATTTCCACCCGAAGATCTTTGACCCGTTTGATATTGCCTTTGAAATCCTTGGTTTCCTTGAAAGTTCGGGTTGGCTTGATTTGACGGATTCCCGTATCTAAAGTTCGGGTGATTTCGTAAACTGGGGTGGTAAGTATTGGAATTCATGTTGTAATTTCTATCACCCCCGCCTTGCTCTTGCAATGCATTCACCTCCTCATATTGCCCTTCCACTCCTTGGCAATTTTCAGCCGCATGCCCTATCTCATTACAAAGCACACAAACATTAGAAATTTGATTAGAAATTTGAACATTGCCATCATCTACCGCATGCACTTGAGTTCGGGTAATGGCCGGTCGTGCTCTCCTTGATGCTTGAGCTTTTCTCTTTGCTGTGACCGCCATTTGTTCCAAAAATTCCCGATCGTCATACTCGTAGTTCGTACCAAAAGTACCAATTGTGATTGACATTAGATCGCGAGCATCTTCGGTACACAACCCCTATTGAAAGCATTCATCAACTCCCATAGCTCTATCCCATGATGAGGGCAATTCTTGATCATCATGTTAAACCGTTCAAAGGCTTCATGAAACATCTCACCTTGTTGTTGTTGAAAACTCCTCAACCCTTTCCTAGCATCATTCGTCTTTTGAGCGGTATAAAATTCATCCAAGAAGATTTGTTGCATCTCCGCCCATGTGTAGATAGATGCCGAAGGTAATGTGTAGAACCACTTCTTCGCCTTGTCTTCAAAAGAGAATTGGAATAATATCAATTTGACATCATCGGCCAAAAACCCTTGACTCCCAAGAGTGTTACAAATCGAGTCATAAGCTTCCAAGTGAAAATAAGGCTCCTCCGTCGCTAAGCCTTTATACTTTGGCAAACTTTGTAACGAATTCGTTCGCACTTCGAATGTCCTCCCTTGATCATTTTGAGGGATAACTATTGGTGAAGGATTATGAGTGATCACCGGTCTAAAATGTGCTTCTATGCCTCTTGCGTGTTCTCGTAGATGTCTTCTTGGTACACCCAACCGAACTCTGGGACGTATAGGACCCATTGGTCTTTGAGCTTGCATTCGTGGAGGCCCAAATTGTTGTAAAGGTGGTGGTTGAAATCTAGGCCCCACATGAGGTTGTTGAACTTGCCTTTGCACCGGTGGACCTTGTGGTGGCAATTGGTGAGGTATGATTTGTTGAGGAGGAATCCTACCAACACTTGGCATTCTTTGATTTTGACCTTGAACATAAGTGTACTCCCCTTGATCTCCATCACCCCCATACATGTATCCTTCTTCATCATATCCCTTAACCCCATCTTCATACCCATCTTGTATTACACCCGAAGTGTGTTGAAATTGCATTCCCGGTTGAAATGGAGTAGAATGAACAATAGATGGACCGGTTTGGTATAAGTTAGGTGGTGGTATTTGTTATGATGATGAAGGTTGACCGGAGGTTGGGAAAAATGTTGAGTAAGCTGGAACGGCGGATGATGTAGCTTGATAGCTAAACGAGTATTCAGGTTGAGTGTTCTCAGGTAATGTCGCGTTGGTTGGTTTGATTTCTGGTGTGGATATAGGAATGGTAGTATTTGGTGAAGGTTTTGTTGAAGATGGTGTAAAGGATGGTGTAGGTTGACCCGTGGTGGGTGGTGGTGGTGGATCCATGTATCTAATTGGTGTAATTGGTGTAGTAGGTGTTGTTGGTGAACCACTGATTTTGTTTTCTCGTAGCAAAATTCTGTTTCTTCTCAATGTTCGTTCAATTTCTGGATCAAATTCCAATGGTGAAAGCTTGTGAGAGCTCCTAGTACGCATGCACCTGTCAATACCTGCACACTAGCACAACCAGCGTAAACCAGAAAAATAACAAACTTAAAAAGATCTAAAATAACACACGTTGCGCACTACTCCCCGGCAACGGCGCCAAAATTTGACGTGATGTCGTGGTGACAATCAAATTTAATCCAATTACTACTAAATAGTTAGTGGCAAGTGGGTATCGAACACAGGGAGTTTGTGGAATGTGTGTTATTTAAAGGTTTGTCTAGGTTAACTAAAATTAAACTAAATGCAATGAAAATAAAATTCAAGAGTTGGTTTGATTGATTTGATTTTTAAAACTAAGATTACTATTCTAATTGCAAAATGAAAGTGTTGGTTTGTAAACAATTTAGAGACAAATGACCATCTTTAGTTTTCGGTTTGCTTCAACGTTTGTGCTATCATCCACTAGAAAGAACTACATAGACATAGTTCATGTGTAATTACTTGTTGTGATAAAAGGGAACGAAGTACTCAGATTCCTAGAACGTGAGGTTGTTACCCGATGACCAATTAACCCTTACCCAATCCTAATTCTACCCATGATATCTCGATTGCCAACGGCACCAAGAACGTATGGTTTCAAACTAGAATAACATAAGAATCAACAATTTACAAGCAAATAATCACACACCAAAATAAACAAAACATTAATAAAGTATACCATTCTAGAAATACGAAATCAAAGCACAACTGTCTAAAACAAACCTTCAACTAAAGATGACCACCATAAGTTTAGCCGCACATGGCTTGGACAATCATCATAACAAAAGTCTTAATGTTCATCACCATCAAAAACATAAAAATAATGATTCAAGATGTCTTCAAGCTCCCAAGAACAAGCAAAATCGTCTCCAAAATGATGTGTAACCGAATGGGAATGATTAGAGGTGAAAAGACACCATAAATCCGCATTAAAAGGTGGAAGTTACACATTTACGCAGGTCAGCGTCGTAAGCTACGGTAGCCACCGTAGCTTACGGTGGCTTGGAATGGCTTACGGTGGCTTTAAACTGTCATACGGTGACAAAAAGTGCCAGTCAGCGTCGTAAGCTACGGCCCTTGCCGTAGCTTACGGCAGGCTTCAACATGAAAACTTGTTTTCAGCATAACTTTTTCGTTTCAACTCCGTTTTCTTCACCGTTTTCGCCTACGTTCTCGTAATTTCGTCCTCTATCATGCTAACCTCTTAATTCTTCAATTCCAAAATTGATTTTTTCATTTATTCTCCGTGTTCCTTCCATTTTAAGCTCCCGTTTGTACCTGAAACACAAACAACCGTAGTTATCTAATTCTAGACAACTACCCGATTAAATGTAGGATTTTATTATCATTTATACCACTTAAGGGTTGTCCTACGGACTACCCGTCAAGGGACTATAACCATCGTGATTACGCTCACGTTGCAAAGGTCAAACGAACTTTGTCTTGACAAATTCATGCTCAAAGCTGAAAGTCAAACACTGTTTGACTTTCTTGCATGAAATAAACAACCAAGCATGAAAGAATACTTACAAGAGTCCAAGCTTGGAAAGAAGACAAAGAAAACTCAGGTAGGTGGCCTTCAACAAGGTGATTGCCTCCACTTAGAGTTTATAGAGAAGAACGAAGTGAATGAGCAAGGATTGAAGCAAATGAGGTGGGTATTTATAGGAAATCAAGCACCCTTTGATCATTGCCAAGTGTTTTTGAGTTGATCAAAGCATGATCAACACCTTACACTTGTTAGGTATGGATTAGGTAACTTGGGGAACACATAAACCAGCCCAAAATACTCAAAAACCATTATCAAAACCATTATCAAAACCAAGGAGAACAGGTTGTTTTCCTGAATTCTGGTTTTTGCCAGCACCAATTCTAGCGGCCAGTGAAGCCAGAGGCCTCAGTTTTCGTACCCAGCGATCCAGTCTGCAGATCAGACTTTTCAAAACTGACAGAACAGGTCCCTGCAGCTTATAAACTTGATTTTTTATGCATTTAACCCCCGTTAACCCCATTTCAAGGCTCTAAAAGGATGTTAAAGCATAGGGGACTTGAAATATGCTTAAAAATATCATGGATGTTGGTCCGTTTGGCCATACAATCGCGTTGTTCGGTTAATTACGACGAAACTCGAACGGATGCGAAAACGATCCAAATTGCGCGACGAATGGTAGTTTTGCATTCCCATAACTAAAATAAAATATTTTAGTGATTACAAAAATTTTTGGATGTCCAGATATGATCAGAACGTAAGATATGCGCGAAAATGCAAACTTACGCAATTTTTGACACTTTTAGTCCCTGTTGATCAAATAAGCATATTTTCTGTCACACCCCCAAAATCCACCCTGCGGAGTATCACCGCTTGGAGGCTGTTGGTGCATGCGTCTGTCGACTTCGTCTTGTATCGAGTCTTGCATTGTTCATGGCACGGAGATCGAGAAAATGAAGCAAAGAGTTAATTCCGCTTGAAGTGCTAATTCCGCTTGAAAAGAGTATCAAGTAATTCCGCACGGAATTAAGTGTTAATTCCGTTTGATATGTAATTTCGCTTGTAATGTAATTCCGCTTGAGTCATGTTCAAACGGAATTACTTGCCTATATATATGTGCTAGGTCTGTGTCATTTGGAACGGAATTAGAATAGTGTTTTCCGACGGTGAAGCTCTGTCGAAGTGTCTACAGATCTGTAATTGTTCAGTTATCAATCAAAATACAGTTATAAGTGAATATCTTGCTGAATTACACACAATATGTCTGTTTCCGCCTTTCATATTGTGTAGAACGCCTCTGATCGACTCGTTTCGGGTTCGTACACGATCCTACAAGTGGTATCAGAGCTCAGGAGGAGGAGTTCTGCCATTTTCAGCTTGAATTCATCTTGTTTTCTAACTTCTACACCTTCTTTTCAAAATTGGATAACTTTTCACGGTTAAAATTGGCTAATTTTCTCATATATTGTGTAAAACTGTGTTTTAACAAATCCTTGAGAATTTCAGACCTAAAATCAAGCTAAAACCTGTTCAATTTGTAATTTCGCTTGAAAAGTTTAATCGAAATGATGACGTCAGCCTAATTCCGTTTGAAATTGTTCACTAATTCCACACGGAATTACAGTTTGTTGCTAATTTCGTTTGAAATTTCAGCTAATTCCGCACGAAATTATAATTTCGTTTCAAAAGCATTATTTCGTTTGAACTGGTGTTTAATTCCACACGGAATTAAATTCCGTTTGGTAATTCCGGTTGAAACATTTAATTTCGTTTGAAAGTTTGTGTGCAGGTTAATCTCGCTTGAAGTTTAATCTCGTTTGAAGTAATTTCGTTTGAAAAAATCTAATCTCGTTTAAAAGTAACTGTTGTGAAAAACATCTTACCGAATCATGGAAGAAGAGTTCTATAATGCGTTTGCTACATCACCGACTACTCCAGCTGAAATTGCTAAAAACATGAATATGGAAAATGAAACTGGAACAATGCAAAAACCCCCCCTAAACTAATGAGCATTGAGGAGTATTATGGTTGGAAAGATAGGTTTGAAAATTGGGTCCAAGCCAATCATTTGAGATCATGGGAGTGTGTTGAGAAAAAGTATGTGCTACCACGTACTGAGCTAGGAGTTGATAAAAAAGATTTTTGAATTTACAGATTAAGAACGAGACATGTATAAAGCAGAGAAAATGATGATAAGTTTACTCCAGCAAGCTATTAAAGAAGACATCTTCATATTGCTTCAACATGATAAAACTTCACGTTCTATTTGGGAAGCACTCAGAATTAAGTTTGAGGGAAGTGAGAAGATGATTAAGAGTAAAAAGGCATTGCTTAAGAAAGAATTTGATCTATTCACAAGTCTGCCAGGAGAAGATACAAAGAAGTTGATTGAAAGATACTGCCACTTAGTACGTTCAATGTCTTTGTTGAGTATCAATAAAGAACGGGAGGAATGGGTAGACAAATTAGCTGATGCTTTACCTCAGAAAGAATGGGGTACATTTTTGATGATCTTAAAGAACACCGGAGAATATGATGGTTTGACAATCTCTCAATTCATCGAAAAGATTGAAGGTCAAGATCTTGAACAACAAAAGATTACAAGGATGAACAATCCGAGTAATCAACAAGATGTGAAAATGTATTACAAAGGCAGAGTTCAAGAAGTTGAAATGAGTCCAAAAATCCAAACTACTTTTAGTGCTGGAAACTCATCTGGAACTGTTGATCAAAATTCAAACAGTAACAGTGGATTTTCTTCATATCCGAATGTTAATCCAAAGAGTTCAACTTCAAGTTTTCATTCTCAAAGTTCAAAAAGTGGGAATGGTTGTGTGATACAGTGCAACATTGCATTGAATCTTCCAGATGGTCAAAGTTTTTCTGAAGAAATTGCAAAAGATCACATGGTGTTACTTGCAACTGTGTTACAATCCTATGAAGGTTTGGTTGCTGGAAGGATCGGAAATCCTATGCTGACGAAAGAGGATTACGATCAGATAGACGCTGAAGAGATGGAGCTCATGGACATCAAATGGTGTCTAGCAAGTGTTTTGAGAAGAGCAGAAAAGTTTAAAATGATTACAGGAAGAAATGATTTTTTGGATGCACATGTGTCTACTTTGGGTTTTGATAAATCTAAAGTTACTTGTTTTCGATGCAGGGAAAAAGGTCATTTCAAGAGAGAATGCAAAAATCAAGAGGCTAGTGGAGCAAAGAATCCTTTTGGAAAAGATGATTACTATCGGAAAGCCATATATCAACAAGTTGCTCACCAACCACATCAACAAAAAAGAACCACAGACTGCTCATGCTAGAATGATCGAAGATGCAAACAGAAAAGCTTACTATGGTATCATTGATCAAGATGATGAAAAAGTAGCAGAAGGCTTCAGCTGGGATAAATATATTCCACCGGATTCAAAAGTTGCAGCTTTAATTGCACAGACCGTTCAAGAGCCTGATCTTATGACAGAATGGATGAAAGCATTTGATAGTAATGAGAAAAGTCAAGAAGAAAATTCTGTTTCATCAGAAGAAAGTTCAGAAAGAACAACAGTTTTTTATCAAACACCATCTTATTCTGGTTCTTCAGATGATAGTTCAGAAAAGACAATAGATTTTGATCAATCACCAACTGATGACAGTGGTGATGATGAGGAAGAAATGCATATCAATATTGCAAAATCTCATTTATCTCCTGAAAGTTTTCAATTTTATTTTGCAGATCGCTTGGAGAAGTTGAAGAAGAGACGAGCAACAAAAAAAACTGAAAAAGAAGGAATGTGAAAGCAAAGATCAAAATGAAAAGATTGTTCAAAATGAAAAGGTTAAAATTGCTGAGAAGATTGTTGAAAAGGAGAAGGTGAGTGAAGTTGAAAAGGTTGTTGAAGTGGAGAAGATTGTTGAAATAGAAAAGATTGTGGAAGTCATTAAGCCTTGCTTAAAGTGTTTGGAATCTTGCAAGCAATGTGCAGAAAAAGATGAGAAGTTGAATGAGCAAGAAAAGGTGAAAGAACAATTACTGTTTAATCTCAATTATGTGAAAGAGTCGTATGACGTTTTGAACAGAACAGTAACTGGTCTACAAAAGACAAATTCTGAAAGAGAAGATGCACTGACAATGATGAATGCTGTGATGATGTCGAAGCAAAAAGCTATCAATCATTACATTGAAGAGTGTGCAAAGTTAAAGCAAGAGTTGGAGACTGAGAGGATTGAAAAAGAGAGAATTAAACGTTTACTGCAAAGTTATTCAAGTTTTGATTATCTAATTGATCGAATCTATCCAACTGTTGCAGGTTTAGAAGTTTTTCAAGATGAGAAGCCAAAAGAGAAGAAGGATACTGGTAAGAAACATAGTGTTAGTTATAACAAGTGTCCACCTCCGATCTGGGAAGGGTATTATCCCAGAAAACCGAATGAGGAGCAAGTCAAAAAGGCTGTCAATATAGAGTTAAAATCTGAAACAACTGACGAGTTACCATAAAATATTGATGTCACATTCACATCGTCTGACACTGATCATGAGTCTGAGTTAATAAAAAAGGTGGTAGATCAGGTGTTGGATAAAGATGAGGAGTTGGAGTCAAAGTCTGAGTCAGGGAGTCTAAGTTCATTATCAGTTGATAGTCCAAAGTCGTCGGTTAAACGGGTTTACAATAAAGAATTCATGTTATCAAAATCTAATTTGAATGACGAAACAATCAAAGTGGCATATACTTTGAGTGATTCAGACAAATTATATTCTGATGAGGAATTTCCAATAAGAAGTGTTCAAGTTAAAAAGATCAAAAAGGTTTTCAAACTAACAGAAATCAATATTTCTGAAATAAAATATGTAAATCTTACTGAAAAACCTAAAAAATACACTTCAATAGTTCAACAACGTTTAAACAAGAAAAAAGGTTACAATTCTGGTTCTGGTTTTCAAAAGAAACCTAACCATAACGGTAATTTCAAAAAGAAAGGTCTTGGTTTTATTCCTCCTGAAAATTATAAAAATGAGAATTTTTAAAACAAATACAAAATTTGTTTCAGGGACAAGCTGTGAAGAGGAATCAAAGAGTTCTTTCTAGAAACAATCAAACAGAGAATTCCTTGTCTAGAAGCAAGAGGTTATGAAGAGTGAAGCTAATCAGAAAAAAAGAGACTAGAACCTGTTACAAATGCAATGAAGTGGGTCACATTGCATGGAACTGTTCAAAAGCAACAAAGACAAAACAGGGAGTCTCTTACAAACTGAAAGAAAAAGTTGTTGAGAAAAAATGAACCACCAACGGAAAAATTTAAAATTTTTGAAAATTCAACATATGAAGTTGGTGAGTGTTCAAAGACAAGTTTTATAAAAAGATAGCTAAGCATGACAACCAAATGTGGGTTGTTAAGAAGTTTCATGAAGATGTTAAGAAGTTTGATGTGAAATCTGGCGATGAATCTGATTCCATAAAGTCAGAGGAGCCACAGGTTGAGGTAAAAGAAGAAAACTTAGTGCCTCCAATGGATGATGTTCATTTTCCACCATTAAGGGCTGAGAATTTTAAATCAAAAGTTGGAAAGGTTGAGATCTCGAATCAATTCTATTCTGAGAAGAAAGAATTTGATGTTGAGAAAGTGTTTAATGGAAATGTTAAAAAGATTTTTGGGAAAATGGTCGAGGGAAAGGCTAAAGGGGTAAAGGACTTTTATGAAACAAAGAAAGCAACTTATTACCCTAGTGCAGATGAGGAGAAAACATCCAAGTTTGGTGAAGCTTGGATGTCAGTTTTTCATAAGTAAGAAGTTTGACTTGCCGGAGCTTCCAGGTTGGTAAGTGTGAAGTAGGTATCGGCATTTTTCTTGAGAAATTCACAAAAGTGATTTCGACTTACAAGTGGTAAATCAGGGACATTAAGTTGTACTTGATTTTCTACAAGTGATATTGTTGGAAAATCTATAATTGTTAAATTTTTCAAGTGATATTGAGAAAAACAATGTGATGAACCCCTAACCTACAAGTGGTTTTATAAAATCAACAAAACTAATTTTCCGGAAAAACCATTGTGATTAAAACAAACTTAAGTGTTTTGAAATCAAATGGGAAAATAGTTTGTTGTAAGGGGGAGTTCTGATTGTTTATGCCAAATGGATGGCGAATTGAAGTGATTTGATATCAGTTGTCATTTTACTTGTACAGTTTGTTTTCAAAGTTTCCTTTAAATGTGTTTGAATTTTAGGGGGAGTAAGAATTTTTTGAAAAAATCCAAAAACATTTGAAAATTTGAAAAAACCAAAAACATGATGAATTGAAAAAAGAGTTTTGTTGTATAAAAGAGGAAATGATGTACATCAGTGGACTATCACAACATGCTAAAGAAATGGAAAGAAAAATGTGATAAACAGTCTCACTGATGATGTGCCAGTAGGTTTTTACACATTTAGTAGATTGTGACGAGATATAAACCTAAATTTCAAACTTACTTATATCGTGGGGAACGTCTCTCGGATATATGGGTAACCCCCAAAATCTTGTTTGAAAGGTCCCTCCTTCTGAGATACTAGGTCTTTATACTCAGTGATATCTGGGGTATTATCCCGGGACTTCTGATTTTGCGGAAGCAATGGCCTAGTCCCCGTATAATACTTTCTGCTTGCTTGAAATATAGCACCACCCTCAGTACAAAAAATGATGAAACATTGCAAAATGCTAATCATGTGCTGTTGAAACAAAAGATCCTCTAAAGGGGACACACCAAAAGTCGAAGCCGTCATCTCTCTGCTGAACGGAAGTTCTGACCTGAGCTCTCACGGTCCTCGCATTTAACCCTTTACAGATATCATCTAGGTATACTCACCTGTAAGACTGAATATTGGGATCTGGATACAGGAGTATATTCTGAGGTGGGACACGCGAATAAGTTTAAGTGCTTAAAACATTAATCTCGTATCTCGAAACAGTTGAACTTTGTGTGAGAATTTAAGTGGACCAGTATACTGACAATCTAAGTGAATTGTTTAGAACTTAAAATGTTTAAAGCTTAACGGTGTTGGTGATTTGTCTCATAAACTGATATGATCCTCTTACACAATCTCACAAAAAAATTATTGTATGTAAATATTTCCTTTACTGCATTTCATTTTATTCAAAATCCAAAAAGATTTTTAGTGTGTTTTAGCATAAACTTTTGAAAAATTCAAAAAGATTTTCAACAACTGATGTTGGAGAGCTGATTTTCAAAATTCCAAGTGCTAAACATGATGACATTTTGTGAGGGGGAGTCAGTTTGAAAGATGAAAAGTTTTGAAAGAAAATGTTTTTCATACAAGTGGTTCATCTGAGATTAATATTGTAAAATCATTTATTGATTTGTGTATACAATTGATAAGCAGAGAATAAATTTGTTAAATGTTAATTTGTGAAATTTATTGTGAGGTAGAGGATGTGCAGGATAGCCTGGATTATAAGTCTGAGTATAGAGCCAGGACACGATTCTGATCCTGTGAAAGACAGATTGCAATCAACATCTGAGGAAAGATTATTTGTTCGAGGGGAGTATGTTGGTGATGATGAAAAGAGTAGAGAGAATATTGAAGAAGTTTTACACTGTCAAATACTTAAGAGAGTGATCAGACTGATAAAGACTGAAGATTGAAGACTCGACACTTAAGACTCGTCAACATTCAAGGGGGAGTCTGTTGGTGCATGCGTCTGTCGACTTCGTCTTGTATCGAGTCTTGCATTGTTCATGGCACGAAGATCGAGAAAATGAAGCAAAGAGTTAATTCCGCTTGAAGTGCTAATTCCGCTTGAAAATAGTATCAAGTAATTCCGCATGGAATTAAGTGTTAATTCTGTTTGATATGTAATTTCGCTTGTAATGTAATTCCGCTTGAGTCATGTTCAAACGGAATTACTTGCCTATATATATGTGCTAGGTCCGTGTCATTTGGAACGGAATTAGAATAGTGTTTTCCGACGGCGAAGCTCTGTCGAAGTGTCTACAGATCTGTAATTGTTCAGATATCAATCAAAAGACAGTTATAAGTGAATATTTTGCTGAATTACACACAATATGTCTGTTTCCGCCTTTCATATTGTGTAGAACGCCTCTGATCGACTCGTTTCGGGTCCGTACACGATCCTACAGAGGCGTGACGTCACCAGGATCGAGCCACCAATCATATTGAACAACGTAATTAAGTAAATAAAACCAACCACAATATAATTGGTAACCTAAAGAAGGTAACCGACTTTAAGTTAACAGCGAAAGCATAAAACGTAAGTCCAAAACATAAGTTCCATAGTTCATAAGTTTAAAGTCCAATACGTAAGTTTAATAAGTTCATAAGGATTAAATGTTTAGCACGGGACATAACAGTCCATATTCCACAATGACCTCCTCCTCGTGCAAGCTCCATAAGCATCTAACGACCTGCAAGGCATGTAATAACGAGTCAACAACAAAGTTGAGTGAGTTCACATTTGGTTGTTTAGTTTTACGTTGTTTCCGAAAACATGGTTTGTCTTTTGTTGGCTTACTTGCCATGGGGGTTACCCCATAGTTGAAAATATGATTAATCAGTTTCTTCTTTATTACCCAAACCATATCCAAAATCAGTGGGGGCTTCCCCATGTGAACCACTAGACCATTACCATATCGACAACTGACGAACAATAGTTGTGCCCTACGTCAATGTCTATCATCATTGACAGTTTGCCATAGTCCATTAGTACACGCCCGTCCGACTAGCACGGTGTGAGGTTTGTTAAACCTAATAGCGCTATTAACTAATGACCCGCTCGCCATTGGCCTCGGCGATTAAGTCGATATAAAATGAGGGACTTAATGATAGAGTTTTGTCTAGTAAGTTTTAAGGTTGTTGTCCTACCCAAGGAGGACGAACGTACGTATTCTACCCAAGGAGAACATGCAGGATTAATATTGGTATCCTACCCATGGAGGATGGCGGTACATATCCTACCCAAGGAGGATATGTAGGTTCCGTTTTAATTCTTTAACCCATTCCCAACCACCGGGAATCCCATGCCTTAGAAAGTGTGTGAACTCACCTTGGTTTGCTCGGTTAGATTAGTTACTCTAATAATCAGAAATCAAGCACGTCCACTAGCTCAAGGCTAGGGATGTTCAAGAGAAGAAATGAGGTGGTTAATAGCAAACAAAGAAGGTCTTTGAACTTCCGAGAGCTCCTAGCTTCTTTGTGCACCTTCTAACACCTTTGAGTGTATGTAAAATCGGATGATGAAGATTGAATGATGTTGATGGTGGGGGTCTTGATCTCGGCCGAACCAAGAGGGAGAGAGAAGAGAATGATGGTGTTGAGTGATGAATGGGAAATGAGATCTAGAACATGTTGTGCATTCTTATAAACCATTTCAAGGCTTTAACTTGTGTATAATGTGTTTCAAAAGGACCAACATGATCTAATAAACAATTTAAGCAAATCACAAGTGGGGTCCCTTGGTTGGGGCCGTAACTAGGTGGGGGGTATAGGCTTAGGTTTAACTAGTTAGTTTAGTTCATGGTTGGAATGTAAGTGTTTAGTTGGATGTTAAGTGATTTAGTTTAAGTGTTTAGATGTTATGTAATAATATAGTGTGTTATGATGTTCGGGAACCATAACTAGTTCAGAAAAATAGAAACAATGCTTCTAGCATTATTTTGGTGTTTCGGGTAGTGTCCGGTTGTTCGGTTAGAGATCGTTTCGTTAAAGTGCTAAGTTATTTCATATAGTGTCCTATATATATCTTTTTGTAACACTTTTAATTCCCAACACTCAGGAAAGCATACAGGACTATTTAGTAACTTTTCTGCACAAGACTAGTATGTTAACAAGCACATGTAAGTATGACACAGTAATCAGAAAGCAGTTAAGTAATTCAGCACAGACATCAAGCACTTTAATTAACATTAATTAATCGTACGGATACATGAAATTTTGAGGGTTGTCACATTCTCCCTCTGTTAAGAAAATTTCGTCCCGAAATTTAGCGCGTGGTTACTGAGGAAGCTAGTTAAGTTGCGTGGTTTCCTGGTTTTCCTGGGGTGTCACATCATCCCCCCGTTGGTTTGGAATTTCGTCCCAAAATTCTGCAGTAGCTTCAGCCTCAGCAGTGGTTGCACTTTTCTTAAATAGCTGGGGTACTTGAGTTTCATTTGGTCTTCTCATTCCCAGGTATACTCTAGACCACAACGGGAATTCCAACGAACTCGAACAAGAGGTATTCTGGTGCGCTTGAGAATCTTAACGTCTCGGTCTGTGATTTCAACTGGTTCCTCGACGAATCGCAACTGGTCGTCGATTGTGAACTCCGTTAAGGGAACTATGAGGGTCTCATCTGACAGACACTTCTTCAGATTCGAAACATGGAAAACATTGTGAACTCCGCTGAGTTCTGCCGGTAGATTCAGCTTGTAGGCGACCTTGCCAAATTTCTCAATGATTTTGAACGGTCCGACATAACGCGGATTGAGTTTGTCTCGCTTTCCAAAACTCACTACACCTTTCCAAGGTGAGACTTTAAGTAGCACTCGATCCCCGACCTGGAACTCGAGTGGTTTCCTTCGCTTATCAGCATAGCTTTTCTGACGGTCACGAGCTGCCGCCATTCGTTGTCGTATCTGAGCAATCCTCTCGGTTGTATCTACTACAAGTTCTGGGCCAGTGATTTGACTGTCGCCAACCTCTGCCCAACAATGAGGTGATCGGCACTTCCGTCCGTACAATGCCTCGAACGGAGCAGCCTGGATACTGGTGTGGTAACTGTTGTTATACGAAAACTCCACTAACGGGAGGTGTTTTTCCCAGCCGTTACCGAAGTCGATTACACACGCCCTAAGCATGTCTTCAAGGGTTTGGATGGTGCGTTCAGATTGCCCATCCGTCTGTGGATGATATGCCGTGCTCATGTCTAATCGAGAGCCAAAGGACTTGTGCATAGCTTGCCACAATTCAGATGTAAAACATGAGTCACGATCAGAAATGATGGAGGTTGGCACTCCGTGCCTTGATACTACTTCATTTAGGTAGATGTCTGCTAGAGTAGAAAACTTATCTGTTTCCTTGATAGCCAGAAAATGTGCAGACTTGGTCAGTCGATTCACGATCACCCAAATGGTATCATTTCCGCGTTGAGATCTAGGTAGGCCAGTAACGAAATCCATGGAAATTTGCTCCCATTTCCACTTAGGTATCTCTGGTTGTTGAAGTATGCCTGGTGGTTTCTGGTATTCGACCTTGACCCTAGCACAAGTCAAGCATTTACTGACGTAGGTTGCTATGTTGGCTTTCATGCTAGGCCACCAATACGTAGTCTTTAAGTCGTGGTACATCTTATCCGAACCAGGATGTACTGAATAACGAGACTTATGCACTTCATCCATCACCAGCTCGCGTAAGTTTCCATAAAGTGGAACCCAGTTGCGCCCTGTTACATAGTAGGCGTCGTCTTCCTTTTGTTCTAGCCGCTGCCTCGATCCTCGTAGGGACTCAGCCCTGATGTTCTTTGCTTTCAACGCTTCAACCTGAGCATCTCGTATCTGGGCGGGAAGACTAGAGTGAATGGTAAGCTCTAACGCACGTACACGCTTAGGTATAGTATCCTTTCGACTGAGAGTTTCGGCCACAACATTAGCTTTGCCCGGATGATACTTGATCGCACATTCGTAATCGTTCAAGAGTTCGACCCATCGGCGTTGTCGCATGTTTAACTCCTTTTGCTTGAAGATATGCTCGAGACTCCTGTGATCGGTGTAAATGGTGCACTTGGTACCGTACAGGTAATGTCTCCATATCTTAAGTGCGAAAACAACTGCTCCCAATTCCAAGTCATGTGTAGTGTAGTGTAGTTCCTTTCGTGAACCTTAAGTTGGCGCGATGCGTAAGCAATGACCTTGTCACGTTGCATCAACATGCAACCAAGTCCTTGGATGGAAGCATCGCAATAAACCACAAAATCATCTGTGCCTTCAGGTAATGAGAGGATAGGCGCGCTACAGAGTCTGTCTTTTAAGTGTTGAAATGCGGACTCCTGTGCATCACCCCAACGATATGTGACACCCTTCTGAGTCAGTGAAGTGAGAGGTTGCGCAATCTTTGAGAAATCCTTGATAAACCTTCTGTAATATCCTGCCAAACCCAAGAATTGGCGGATTTCTGTTGGTGTACGAGGTGCAGGCCAGTTCTTGATCGAGTCAACCTTGGATGGATCCACATGAATTCCATCCTTGTTTACCACGTGGCCTAGGAAATGTACTTCACGAAGCCAAAAGTTTCATTTCGAAAACTTGGCATACAGTTGCTCTGCTCAAAGAAGTTCCAGCATAAGTCATAGGTGATGCTCGTGTTCCTCCTGACTCTTAGAATAGATCAGGATGTCGTCGATGAAAACAATAACGAACTTATCCAGGTAGGGTTTGCATACTCGGTTCATGAGATCCATGAAGACCGCAGGTGCGTTTGTCAACCCGAAAGGCATGACCAGAAACTCGTAGTGCCCGTAACGAGTTCTAAATGCTGTTTTGGAGACGTCCTCATCTCGGACTCTCAGTTGATGGTAGCCCGACCTTAGGTCAATCTTGGAATAGAAACTCGACCCTTGCAACTGGTCAAATAAGTCATCAATACGTGGGAGAGGATAACGATTCTTCACGGTCACCTTGTTGAGTTCGCGGTAGTCAATACACATCCTGAAGGTACCGTCTTTCTTCTTCACGAATAACACTGGAGCTCCCCAAGGCGAAGAGCTAGGACGTATGAAACCCTTTTCCAAGAGTTCTTGTAGTTGCGTGGACAGTTCTTCAAGTTCTGATGGAGCTAGACGATAAGGTGCTCGAGCTATGGGCGCTGCTCCAGGAGCTAGCTCGATTTGAAACTCGACTTGTCGATGAGGCGGAAGACCAAGTAATTCCTCAGGAAATACCTCAGGAAAATCGCGCACAATAGGAATATCATCAATTCTCTTCTCTTCCATTGATGCGTCAGTAACGAGTGCTAGAATGGCAGTGTGGCCCTTTCGCAAACACTTTTGGGCCTTAAGGAAAGAGATAATGCCTACGACAGCACCACTCTTGTCACCATGAATCACGAGGGGTTCTTCACCAGAACGAGGGATGCGGAAAATCTTCTCGTTGCAAAGAATTTCCGCTTGCTGATGAGATAACCAATCCATCCCAATAACAACGTCGAAACTACCCAGAACGATAGGAATAAGATCGATAGAGAAGGTCTGACCAGCTAAGACGAGGTTACAACCCTTAAATATGTGTGTGGCCTTGAGACTTTTACCATTTGCTAGCTCTACCGTGTGTTTGGTGGTCAAAAGTGTTGGGGTGCGCTTAAGCATTTGACTAACTTTTAAGGACACATAACTAGTATCGGCACCCGAATCGAATAAAACAGTAACAAAGAAATCATCTAGAAGAAACTTACCCATCACAACGTTGGGATCGTTCCTTGCATCACCCTGACCTAGCACGAAAACACGTCCCCTGGCACCATTGCCATTATTGTTACCACCGTTGTTGCCTCCATTGTTGTTCCCGTTTGCTTGGTTGTTGTTGTTCTGATTTTGGTTCAGCTGAGGACAGTTCCTCTTAAAGTGGCCTTTAGCGCCACACTGAAAGCATCCTTTATTGCCCTGTTGTTGCTGTTGCTGGTGGTTCTGTGGAGATTGTTGTGGTTGTTGGCGATTCTGATTTGCTGGAACGTGCGCTCCTGCAATCCTTTACTTCATGACCAAACTTGTTACACCTCAGGCAACGACCCTTGTGGCACTGCCCGCTGTGGTGCAAATTTCATCGATTGCACTTAGGGTGATTTCCCTTGTACCCACCCTGACTTTGATTCCCAGAAGACTGCTGATCGGGGATCCTGTACTCATCTATCTTTCGCTGCTGGGACTGAGTCTGAACTGAAGTTGAACCCTTGCTCGAATTTCCATCCCACTTGTGCTTGTTATCACTGGGAGCATCAGTAGTAGTAGCGCTGATACGCTTGGGCAGCTTATTCTTTTCAACTGCCTGATCAGTGAGTCGATGAGCCAACCGGATGATTTGCTGAATGGTACCCAGGTTAGCTGAAGTCACGTGACTCTGAATATCTGGTACAAGACCCTTGAGGTACAGCTCGATACGTTTGATGGGAGGGTCCACCATAGTAGGACACAAGATGGCCAGCTCATTTGACCTCTTCGTATACGCCTCAATCTCAGACCCCGTCATCTTCAGATTGAAAAATTCCACCTCTAGCTTGTGGATGTCGTCACGACTACAGTACTCTTCCTTGATTAATTCCTTGAAGTCATTCCATGTGGTGGCATTAGCAACCGCCAGCCCTAGCAGTTGAACCTGTGCTTTCCACCAGGTTAACGCAACACCTTCAAGTGTTCCAGTAGCAAATTTCACCCTACGATCTTTAGGGCATTCACACATCTCAAAAACAGACTCAAGCTTCTCGAACCAGTGAAGAAGGCCTACAGCTCCTTCTGTGCCGCTGAAAGTACTAGGTCGATAATCCATGAATGTTTTGAATGTGCATACAGGAGGCTGAGCATGTTGACCTGTTGCGCGAGAATAAAAGACCAGGTTAAGCACGAGGGTTGGTTTGTGAGAGTAGGATCAATTCATTCTAGGATAGGTCGAAATGGCAGGTTATACCTCCTGCTGGAACTGCTGCGAGTGCCTCAGCAACTCGTTCGTTGATTAGAGTCGTCAGCTGGGCTTGAGTCATGTTCAAACGTCCACCCATGATCTTCACAACGAAGCAACGTAAGTAAGAAAAGTGTCACGGAAGTGCGTAAGCGTGGGATAACAGGAGAGAGTAAGCACACAAGGTTCAAATAGCAGTTATCACGTTAACTAGTGCACAGTGTGAACTATCTAACCGACAATATTGTGACAACCCTCACCAAACCAGGTATCCGTACGAATTAATTAATAATTAATTAATGCTTAATTACTGTGCTTGCTTACAACTGTGGTTAAACTGCTTCTTGATTTCTGATATATACTTACTCATGCATCACATTTTATACTGTCACTCTGTCATTTACACAGAACTATAGTGACAAACTTGATGCACAAAAGCACAGTAGCACAATGAACGGATAACCCCGTAAACATGCTGACATTGCCAGCACTAGACAGATACTCTCTCTGAGGCCAGTATGAGCCGGGAATAGTTTACTACACTAGTAGGGAGTGTAGGGAGGTGAGGATTGTTAAAATGCGTCACTAGGTGATAGTTATAGTGACCGGATGTGCCTAAAACACGCTTTAAGTACAAAATTCTGCACTTTAATACAAAATTCAGCATTTAACATAACTAGTAAAGTGCAAAAAAATATGGGAAAATAATACTAGACACTTTTCAAAGTGTCAGGAATTCATTGTGTCGCTAAAACTAATATTAACGACACTTTAAATGCTTATTTAGCACTTTAACGGATCAATATCCAACCGAACAACCGGACTTTACCCGGAACCTAAAAATATTGTCAATGACATTGTTTTTCTTTTTCTGAGCTAGTTAGGGTCCCCGAACACCCTAACACCCGTTATATTTCATAACACACTAATAACTTGTTTAAAGTTCCTAACTAAACATAACTAAACACTAACCATGTCATTGAAATCCAACTAAATACCCCCCCCCCCCCCCAACCGATCGGTTTTCCCCCATGTAGGACACACCACACATTGTTGAATATTTTATTGGTTGATGTCTAATATCTTAAGAACATAGTGCATGATGGACAATAGAGATTTTGGGCTATAAGTAAACCCCTTGGTTCACCATAATCATTCACTTCCACACATCAACAAAGTTCAGCTCTCTCTCTTTCCCTCTTGGCTACCTTCGGCTGAACACAACCATCATCACCATCACTACCTCCAAGTCTTGTTCAATCATTTTACACACATACATAGAAGCAAGGGATCACATAAGGATACTCGGTGCTTTCGGAATCTCAAGGACCTCACTACGTTGCTTTTATCCACCTAGTTTTCGCTTTGATTCTTCCCTAGCCTTGAGCTAGTTGTAAGTGATTCTAAACACTCTCTTGATCTTGTTTAAAGTGGTTAATAAGAAGTTTAATGGCTAAAACTCAAGAACATGCGAAAACAAAACTTAAAGTCTTGCAAGAATGATGAACTTGTTGGTTAAAGAGAAACAAATGGTGTAAAACTTGTGAATCTTGTTTTGTTGTGATTATTTTATGTTGTTGGTTGCTAGAAGTGGAACGGATCGTCATCTAACCACGCTAGATCATGTTCATGGAACATGAACTAGCAATATGTTTAGTGTGAAAATTACAAGATGATGAACCTTTCCATGCATAGACATGAACTTGTGTAAAAATG
This sequence comes from Helianthus tuberosus, assembly GCA_030545235.1. Lineage (NCBI taxonomy): Eukaryota > Viridiplantae > Streptophyta > Magnoliopsida > Asterales > Asteraceae > Helianthus > Helianthus tuberosus. Next base: position 107,614,770 of record CM060383.1, read on the forward strand.
ATTTTTCTTATAAAATAGAGTTTTAAACTAGTAGATCTAAAGATCTACAAGTGGTATTTTCGAAGAACCAAGTAAAATATACAAGTCTTATTTTAAAGCCGGATCTTTCATAAACTAAAAGTGTTTTTTTGTGAACAAACAAGTGTGTAAACACTTGTGTAACAAAAGGGTTTAACAAAGAAATATTTCCGTAATTTTTGACTAGAAGTTGTAAGGTTACATCTTCTTTAAAAATAAAGTTTTTCAGGAAACCGATTCATTTTTAAAGATAGAAAGATCTACTAAAAATGTTGGAAAGTTACTACATACTTTTATACGACTTACAAGTTCATGTGTTTGCGATCTATATTTATTTTTAACTAGTTTGACGATTGAACATTGAATATTGATGATTGGAAAATTGTTGATTGAATTTTGAAAAGAAAATGATACGCTAGAAAGCGTGGCCACCTCCAATTACAGAGGAAACTCTGGCAAAAATTTTCCAGAAATATAACACTTGGAAATATTTTTGTGACAAGTGTTATAAATAGATTTTTGACTTGTTTTCCAAACAAACTTCGCCATGATTTTTATTACAAAATTACCAAGTGTCTGAGGTGGATTTTCGTAAATGAAACTTGTTAAATATATATTGAGAATATATATTTCATGGTAAAATGCTTGTGTGATTTTATGATTATTTTGTGAACTACACATATATTATTTTTAGGGTAAAAATAATATAACTTGTATACACTAAAAAGTAACGACTCCAAAATAATACCAACGCCTTCACAAATAAATGTTTAAGTTACACCGGTATTATTATTACCATCCGAACTTTAAATGTAACTTATGTATATTTTGGAAATAGAATATTGTAGACAAATGAATAAAAAAAATATATTTTTTATTAAGTGAGACTTAAAAATATATTCTGGAAATACAAAACGCACATGTATTAAAACCCCCATTCTTGGGAATGAATATAACTATAGATAATTACGAAGTGTAAATACGAAATAGTTGCCTAACTATTTCCCAAAAACGTTAAACCTTAAGCCAAGGCACGGCCGTCCGTCTAATAGAAGTTAGTACGTGTAGGTCGTCACGCAGCAGGTTGATTTGGGATTGACTATTTCAAGACGCACTTCTGTGAGTTCATGTCCCCCTTTTCTCTTAACTGTTTTCAGTTTTATACTTCGGGGGTGAAATACATGTTACTATGATTACGAATACTTTTTACATGGTATGGTTAGCGTAAGGAGGGTTACAACTTAGATCATGTGAGTGGGTAGGCGGGAACTGGAGGCCATTAATCCTCACTGTAGGACCGAGGGTCTTTAGCGGTAGATCTATCTGGGTGTAGCGAGCCCAGCCCCAGGCCCAACAGAACGGACCTCGGGGTGACTTGGTACCCGACGCAAAAATCTGCTAGGTTTGAGTCTTCCTACTGCACTTCACACATATCAATGGCCTTGCAAACCATTGGTGATCTCTTTATTTCCTTATTTGCTACATACCAGGGATTTTCATATTACAAAGGTTTTACATACTCACTATACATGAACTCGCTCAACATTTTTGTTGATTTTTCCAACTTACATGTATTTCAGGGAATTAGCGATCTGGCGAAGTATGTTATGTTTTCAAGCTGCGTAAGAAGTGCTATGTCATCCAAGTTTGGGAGTTGTGGCTTTTACCTGGACGAGTCACAAGTCTTGAGCTGTGTTTGTTTCATGTCTGTGGTTATGTCTTTTGAACAATGTTTTTAGTTTGTTATGTTGCATTTTCGTTGCATGTGTCGACATTTGAAAACAATGTTGTGGTATTTTGTTTTTAAAACATGAAGTAATGGATGATCATCGTGGTTTTAAATTCATATAGCTTTGATGTGATTAAGCTATGGTATTAAGAAGTCACACCAAATAAACCCACGCTTCCGCAAAGCCAGGGTGTAACAGCTTGGTATCAGAGCCTTGATCATAGCGAACTAGGATTCCTTCTCGAGTCTAGACTATGATCACTAGGGCTCTCACGAAAACACTTTTACATTGCATACATTACGTCCAGACCCCAAGTACAAAACATTTTTACAAACAAAAGTTGAGCATATTTCTTTTAAGTTTTGGTTGGTCGGGAGACCAGGGATTCAGCCGGGTGGCTGGGGAGATTCAGCCGGGTGGCTGGGGAGGTTCTGGTCGGGGGACCAGGGAGTCAGTCTGAGAGGCTGGGAGGATAGTCTAGTGGGACTAGGAGGTTCAGTCTGAGAGGCTGGGAGGATAGTCTAGTGGGACTAGGAGGTTCAGTCTGAGAGGCTGGGAGGATAGACTAGTGGGACTAGGAGAATTACTTGATTACTTATCGATGACTAACATGTTTATTTGATTATATGATTGATTATTTGTGCATGTGTGTGTTTGTGTTACAGACGTCATGCCTTCATCAGGTACTGGGGAGTCGGACACTACAGATCCCATGGCCATAGTATCAGACGACATAGTTTTATCGGAGCACGAGGTGTACACTTCCGATACTACCAGCACAGACGATGACGACTTCCAGCCCTTTGCGCTGCCTGATGTCGTAGCAGAGCCTGCTGATGGCCATCTTGTTGGGGACTTACCGCTCGTGGTGATCCCTGCTCCTGTGCCCCTTGCAGCTTATCCCGTTGTTGATATGCCCCTTGATATTGCTTCCGACGATGACGTTGACTTGTTTGAGGAGTACCCACTTGAGGGCGAGGCCCACATTGCTGCCGATGATATCCTACTTCTTGCTGATGCTCCTGAGGAGGAGGCTCCCATTCATTCACCTGTTCCAGACTCCTTTGAGTCTGTGGCATCCGTACCTTCGCACACACAGGGAGTGCAGCACCACTCACACGACGCCGACCCGGACATGGCGTCATCCGCTGCACCTGCTCCTGCGCACAGCTTTGAGTTCGATCATGATGTTGATGATGATTCAGATCCTATTTTTCCACCTGGCTTTGACCCAGACCAGGACATTGAGTTCGTACACTTAGACCAGCACTTGGAGGATCCTGTAGCCCCTGTCGACCCTATGTTTGTTGATCCAGCTGATTTTGAGATGGAGTTTGTTGATCCGGAGCCTGCTGTGGCCCCTGATCCAGGCGTTCCTCCTGACCCCGCATTGGAGCTTGACCCTGTTCATGCCGATGCACCTGCTGTTGCTCCTTTGGTTGATGATCATCCTGTTGTTATTCCACAGTTGGTGGATGATCATGCTGTTGATGTTTATATTGATGCTCCATTGTTGTTAGAGGATCCTGTTGTCGCCCCACTTCCAGATCCTATGCCGGTGATGTTCGACCGTGCACCTTTCGCGACCCATATTGATCCACGATACACTCACACCCACAATGGGTGGATAGATGATGACGATGATTTCCCACCTTTCGTGGTGCCAGTTACACCACCTGTGGCACCCGCTTCAGCCCCTGTTTCAGCTCCCATTGATGTTCCCTTGATTCCCTCACACACCCCAGAGGCTCGCCGCACAGATCTTCCGATCACCTATCTCTAGGACATACCTCCACCACGTCCTGGGGAGGGTTCGTCACGACATCCGTTTGGTCATACACCTTTCGCGTCAGGAGGAGATCAGCTGGTACCCCAGATTCCTCATCCCACTGTTGTTCCCACTGTTGCACCATTTACTGTACCATCCATCGCTCCATCTAGTGAGCCATTCCTCTGGACTACGCCCCCCATTATGCCACCATCTGATCCGTATCATCCATACCACGTGGGGTATTCTACGGAGGAGATTCTCACATCTTTTATGATACAGCAGGAGGCGCTGACCCGTCGCGTACAAGAGCTGGAGAGAGCTCAGCGACCACCGTGCCAGTGCCAGACTCCACCTGCAGTATCACACCCTCCTCGACCACTTTCACCTGATTCTGCCGCTCGTTTTTGGACTCCTGAGCAGCAGATAGCATACTTGATGCGCTCTCATCGCGCTATGGAGGAGGACTGGCTTCATATGCGACGTTTACTCTTTTCTCGTTTTCCCCCTCCTCCACCGCCATCAGCTTAGGCCTTTTTTATTCGACGCAGGTAGACTTTTGAGTGAGACGACCGCGATTGTGCAGACTACACAGCTTTTGGAGACCGCATTTTTGATAATTGTGACTTTTGATGATTTGTATAGTTGTTGCTACTGTCACTGATTAGATAGTTTGGACTAGGGCGATGTGGCCCTTAGTCACTGATGATGTATGATACAGTTATGAACTTGTAAACCTTACATTGTGGTCTTGATTTATGACAGCGCAATCGCAGTATTCTCATTATATGTTGGGTTGATTATTGATTGTTTATGTTCTATAACATGAGATGTTATGTGGTTGATTTATTTATAACATGAGATGTTATGTGTTGACATTGTTGAATACATATGTACACTTTACTTACTATGACCTGACCTACGTGAAACATCTTTTAGAAGATGCCTCCAAGACGCGAGACGCGTATGCCTGCCAACGAGGCAGAACTTCAAGGAATCATTGATGCCGCCATTGCGCAGTATGCAGCCTCACAAGGAGGAACCAGCGGAAGCAATTCGAACAATAACAGCAATAACAATCCACCACATGGTAACGTTAAGTCGTTTGGGACGTATTACAATACATTTGGATATTTATAGCACGTCCGCTAATACCATTTGTATATTCCAACGTGTGTGCAGGGTGCACTTACAAGCAGTTCCTAGAGTGTAAGCCTGTGAACTTTGACGGCACTGGAGGTGCCATTGCTTTTGTAAAATGGGCCGAAAAGACGGAGTCTGTTCTTCGAATGAGCAAGTGCGCTCCAGACCAACAAGTGACTTACATTTCTGGGCTATTTTTGGACGGAGCCCTATCCTGGTGGAACTTACAAGTGCAAACTCTTGGTGAAGCCGCTGCTTACGCATTAACCTGGCCTGAGTTAAAAGAGTTAATGCGAAGAAAGTATTGCTCTCGTGCTGAGATACAAAGGTTGGAAACTGAGTTCTGGCATTTGAGGATGGACGGTCCCAAGATCGTAGAGTACGTCCAGAGATTTCATGATTTATCCCACGTTGTGCCATACATGGTCACACCGGAATTCAAGCGAATCGAGAGATTTATCTGGGGTTTAGCTCCACATATCATGAGTATGGTCACTACTTCCAAGCCTGCAACAATCACAGAGGCTATCGATCTGAGCGTGTCTCTTACTGAGGAAGCCATCCGCCTAAACAAGTTTTCGAATGTTGAGCCAAAGAAGAAAGAGACTCACGTAGAGTCGTCTGGTGAGAATAAGAGGAAATTCTCGAACTTCAAGCAGGGAACTAGCGGTGTTGGCAAGAAAGGAGAATCAAGCGCACCGGTCCAAGCTGCAACCGGTGTTGGAAAGAAGGGAAAAGGATATATGGGTACGCATCCCAAGTGTAACACCTGCCAGCGTCATCATTCTGGCCGATGTGGGCCAAAAGTATGTGAAGCTTATGGAAAAGTTGGCCACCTGAAGGATAACTGCTGGGCTAGTGCAGGCCGGGGAGGCCAAGGAGGTTTTGGTAATCGGAACAATAATCGAGGTGGCAATGGAAATCGTGTACAAGGGAATAATGGAGGTAATGGAAATCGAGGGATCAATGTAAATCAAGCTGGGGACGCGAATCGAAATCAAAACAACAATCAAGCGGGGAATGGAGGAGGTAATGGTCAAAGACTGGGTTGTTTTAACTGCGGTGACATTGGGCATTTTAAGAGGGACTGCCCAGGATTGAATCAAGCCCGCGGAAGAGTGTTTAACATTGAGGCGAGGGAAGCGCGACAGGATCCCAATGTTGTTACTGGTACGTTCCCTATAAACCAATGCTTTGCATCCGTTTTGTTTGATACTGGTGCGGATTATAGTTTCGTGTCATTAGAATTTAAGAATATACTTGGGCTGATGCCTAGTAAGTTAGACGTTCCGTACTCCATCGAATTAGCAAATGGGAAACTAGTTGAGACCAATGAAGTTGTCCGAGGATGTGTGATTGAACTAGGAGGGCACGAGTTTACGCTAGACTTACTACCTGTCGAGTTGGGAAGCTTTAATGTGGTAGTGGGAATGGATTGGTTGTCGAGTAACAAGGCTGAGATTGTTTGCCATGAAAAGACCATCTGTATCCCTGTGACGGATGAAGAAACAATCATAGTGCACAGAGAGAAGCATGATACGCCGTTGAAGATCATTAGCTGCCTAAAAGCTAGAAAGTGTTTACGGAAGGGATGTGTTGCATTCTTAGCACACATCGTGGACAAGGAAGTTGCTGAACCAAAGATTGAAAACATTCCAGTCGTCAAGGAATATCCGGAGGTCTTTCCAGAAGACTTGCCAGGATTACCGCCTCAAAGGCAAGTTGAGTTCCACATTGACTTGGTTCCAGGTGCCGCGCCTGTAACCAAGGCACCCTATAGACTTGCGCTATCAGAGATGCAGGAGTTGTCGACACAACTCCAGGAGCTATTGGATAAAGGATTTATTAGGCCAAGCTTCTCACCATGGGGAGCTCCAGTACTGTTCGTTAAAAAGAAGGACGGTAGTTTCCGTATGTGTATTGACTACCGTGAGCTTAATAAGTTGACCATCAAGAATAGATACCCTTTACCGAGAATCGATGATCTTTTCGACCAACTGCAAGGTTCAAGCTATTACTCGAAGATCGATTTGCGATCTGGTTACCATCAGCTGACAATACAAGAGAAAAGTATTCCTAGAACCGCTTTTAGAACTCGCTATGGACACTACGAGTTTCTGGTGATGCCGTTTGGGTTGACAAACGTGCCAGCTGTTTTTATGGATTTGATGAATAGAGTTTGTAAGTCGTACTTGGACAAGTTTGTGATTGTGTTCATAGACGATATCTTGATTTATTCAAAGACGAAGAATGAACACGAACAACATCTAAGAGCTATTTTGGAATTGCTGAAAAAGGAAAAGTTATATGCCAAATTCTCAAAGTGCAAGTTTTGGCTACGCGAAGTCCAGTTCCTTGGACATGTGGTGAATGGAGATGGGATTCATGTTGATCCCATAAAGATCGAGGCGATAAAGAGCTGGGAGACTCCAAAGACGCCAACCGAGATTCGACAGTTCTTAGGTTTGGCTGGCTACTATCGAAGATTTATTGAGGATTTTTCAAAGATTGCTCAAACATTGACCTTCCTCACACAGAAGGATAAAAAGTTTGATTGGGGAATCAAACAGGAAGAAGCATTCCAGTTACTGAAAGACAAGCTTTGCAATGCGCCGATCTTAGCGCTACCAGAAGGAACTGATGATTTCGTGGTATACTGTGACGCCTCGCGTCAAGGATTGGGTTGCGTGCTGATGCAACGCCAGAAAGTTATAGCTTACGCTTCAAGCCAATTGAAAGTTCATGAAAAGAACTATACCACGCATGATTTGGAGCTAGGCGCAGTGGTATTTGCGCTGAAAATCTGGAGACATATTGTATGGTACAAAGTGTACAATCTTTACGGATCATAAGAGTCTGCAGCACATATTCGACCAGAAAGAGCTTAATATGAGGCAAAGACGTTGGGTCGAATTATTAAACGATTACGACTGCGAGATCAAGTATCATCCAGGGAAAGCGAATGTGGTTGCTGATGCCCTGAGTCGAAAAGAGAGGATCAAGCCCATAAGGGTTAGGGCTTTGGAAATGATCGTTCAGACGAATCTCTCATTGCGCATTCGTGCCACTCAGAAAGAGGCTCTGAAAGAAAGGAACATGGAAGAGGAATATCTCCGTGGGATGGAGAAGCAATTAGTGCCAAACGAGGAAGGAACGCTATGCTTCATGAAAAGGATTTGGGTTCCTCTGTTTGGTGGTTTGAGAAAAGTTATTTTTTATGAAGCCCACAAGTCTCGGTACTCAATTCATCCCGGTGCGGATAAGATGTACCAAGATCTTAAGCGTTATTATTGGTGGCCTAGGATGAAAGGCGATGTGGCTGTTTATGTTAGCAAGTGTTTAACGTGCGCCAAGGTGAAAGCTGAATACCAGAAGCCTTCAGGACTTCTGCAGCAACCTGAGATTCCCAAGTGGAAATGGGAACAGATTTCAATGGACTTCATAACTAAGTTGCCAAAGACGCCCAGAGGTCATGACACTATTTGGGTAATAGTTGACCGTCTGACAAAGTCCGCACATTTCTTGCCGATCAAAGAGAAGGATAACACTAGTAAACTGGCGGAAATATACATGCGAGAGATTGTTGCACGTCATGGAGTGCCTCTCTCGATCATCTCTGATAGAGATGGACGTTTCATATCAAGGATTTGGCGATCCTTCCAAGAAGCTTTTGGCTCACAGTTAAATCTGAGCACTGCATTTCATCCGCAAACTGATGGCCAAAGTGAACGAACAATTCAGACTTTGGATGATATGCTGAGAGCATGTGTAATGGATTTGGGTGGTAGCTGGGATAATCATTTACCATTGGTCGAGTTTTCGTACAACAACAGCTACCACACCAGTATTGGAGCCGCGCCATTTGAAGCTCTTTACGGACGCAAGTGTCGATCACCACTATGCTGGGCTGATGCATGTGATAGGTGATGTGGGGTAAAATACACATATTTGTCCCGTGTAAATTGTATAGTTTTTGTATAGTTTTTATTTGGTTTTATTTAGTTTTAGTGTTATATTTGATTATTTTGTGTTGGGTCAGGTCCTGGTGCAAATGGAGCAAAAACGAATAATATGGAAATGACCAGCCAGTTGGGCAGAGTGGTGTGCCAGGGACCGAATTAAAATTGCCGCTATTTTTCTTGAATGAGCTGAGTACGCTATCTCTATGTTATAAGATGGGCAATAATTCATATGTATTAGACGTGATCATATATAAAAGAATCATCAGTGGACCAACCTCAATGAAGCGAAGAGAAATAAAATCTAAAAGGATAGCTAGCCATATTTTATATACATTACAATACCTATTGTTGAGCATATCTTATTTATTTAAATGGGCTGATGACAAAAAGTAATTGAAGTCTTGAGTTGGGCCACACAAAACACAATTTTGGGGGACACGTCAATGTGGAAGATGTATGGGCCGGAAAAGGGTATCAGCCCATCAGTTTGTGTGAATTTGGACTATGGGGCCTTTTATCAATATTTAAAGAATGTTATTATTATAACAAAAGGAGGGGTAGACGGCTGAAAACATACGACAGAAGATAGAAAGGGACGACTGTTCAGAGCCGCAAATCAGAAGCACGAGCAGAAACATTCAGGGACGAAATTTCAAATACTTTTTGGCAAGGTTCAAGGCTAGAGAATCATTGGGATTGAAAGAGGGAAGCTTGGAAGTCAAAGAATTTACGGGTTCTTTTATTTTCTAGTTTTTTTATTCTTTGTCATGAATTCTTGTTTGAACTTAGTTGATTTGTTTTCGTTATTTGACATGCTTGGCTAAATTTTTATGCCACCTAGACTACGATGAATGGATTAATATAAAGTTTGAACCTTTTTAGTTAATTGCATGATTGTTATGGGTGATTGTGTTTAGTAAGCGGTTTGATTTAATGATTTGATGCACATGCGTACTTTAACTTGGTTTATTATTGACATTTGCTTCGTATGATTCTTAGTGACGGTCTATATCACAACATAGAGTCATACTAGGGTTTAGGATTTTGGTGAGTGTCTATATCACGTAAGAAATCTTAACTCTTTAGGGAGAATCGGCCGATAACCTCTAGAAGTAAGTGTTAGTAATTTGCTAGGTTTTAGTGTTCTGCTAGTCCTAATACCTGGAAAGTGAGGGGCTATTGGTAGGTCTTACCCGGCGAATTGCTTTAGATAGTCCTTGGAAAAGGTCATGTCTTGGTTTACTTGTCGGTCTTATTAGTCTATCAAGTCAAATTAATTACTTCAAACTACCCTAGATCTAGGATTGGAAAAGAATAGGTCAACATTAGGGTACTTGCACAATAATTAGACAACTGGAAAGGCGTCTAATAACCGGTAGGATTAACGGCCTAGGTAGCTCCACAGGTTTCTCCTTGAGAAGGGTCGAGGGGCCTCGATGGTTCTTAATAGGTTTAGTACTTTAAGATCCCGGTTCCATAACTCATGCACTTAACTTAATCGGTAATCTCTTAAAAACAATCCAGGATTCTTGTCTAGGTGCTCGTGTTCTCATATAAGAAAAGTCCTCAGTCTTTATTCGTTTTTAGTCTAGCTTTAGTCTACTTAGTAGTTTAATATAGATTTCCTTAGTTTCCGTAACCCCCCCAAAAACAATTAAACAAGTTAAGTCGCGTCTGTCAGTGTCAGTCTAGGTCTAGATAGAGTCTAATTAGCGTAATTAGAGAGTCTCGTGGGTTCGATACTCGGACTTACTGTAGCTATACTGCATTGATCAGTACACTTGCCGATTGCGTGGTTTAGTTTTAGATCGAGTCTAAGTTTATAAATTTAAAGCTTAGAGTGTCTAGATTAGGTTAATTTTAGTAGTTTTTATTTAACCACATTTAGCACATCAAGTTTTTGGCGCCGTTGCCGGGGACTCTTTGGCAATTGTGTTGATTACTTTATCCGGACTTAATTGACATTATACGTGCTAGTTGCTTTTGTATATTGAGTCATAGGAGTCTAATTGTCCGTGTCTTTTATTTTTCTTGAGTCTTGTGAATATGTGTGAAATTTGTGGAGGACCTCATTTTACTGTTAAGTTCCCACAATATGAGGGGTCCTCTGCACATTATTATGCTAACCCCTTTGTGCAGCCACAGCAATATTCTTCGCAAGGGTATTCCACAAATACTAGCGAGAGGTTTCCCCATTTTTTCAAGCTCATGGAAGTAATTATGATTTGCGTGCAGACGATAAAAGAATTTCAGGAGTGCGAGGATCCAAGGTTTCCGAAAATGATCGGCATACTTGAGCGAATGATTGGGCTAATAGGCCCAATGATAGAGTGTGACCTCAGTCGGCAAAGGGATCCAAGGTGTGAAGAATGTGGTGGACCGCACTGGTATGAAGAATGTGCGATCACTGCTCGGTTGGACATGGGTTGGGGAAATCGAGAGTGGAAGCAACAAATACAGTGGGGCGATGATGATAATGAGTGGATTACAGTTCGAAGCATGAATTACAAGGCGATAGTGATCCCCGAGCTTACTGATGGGGAGACGATATGGGGAAATGTGGAGAGTAAAGAAGAAAAAGTGGAGATGGAAAGAAAAGGAGAAGAGGAGGAAGAAGTTGAGCAACCATCTAGTGAAGATCAGATGTCCTGGGAAAATGAATTTAAGAAAGAATTAGATGGGTTGCCGGTAGATGAAGAGGTAAAGGAGTTTGATCCGGAGGGAGACCTTGCTTACTTAGAAGCTTTACTTGAAGGAAGCCCAATGACGGACATCAAACAAGAAGAAGAAGTGGTGGAAGAGGAAGAGCACCACAGCTGGCCCCTGGTGTTAGTAATAAGTGAAACTGAAAAACCAACAAAACCACGGGAGAGAGAAAAGAAAAGAAAGAGAAAGGATCGACATCGGAAGAGGATCGAAGGTTGGTGCAAGATGGAAAAGAAGAAAACATTACAATTCACGCGCGGTCAGTCCTCTCATTATATGCCGCCCATCCGATTTCTTCCAGGTAAGTATAAATTTTGGTGGTCTGACTCGTTTAAGAATTTTAAAATATTTTATTATTCCACCGTTATATTTTTAAATATTTTTGAGAACCGGGTGGAATTAAACGGGTTAGATAGGGTTCAGATCAAAGAAAAGCCTCCTAATTAAATTCAAGTGTGGGGAGGTTTTGTAAAGTTTTGTACTTTTGTCTATTCGGTTTCATAGTGTTTGTTTAGAGTCGTAGTTTTTGTATATTGAGTCTTAGTTAGTAGTTTTGAGTCAGTATTTTGTTTAGAGTCGGTACTGCTTTGGTTTTTGCTTGTTTTTATTTATGCAGGTTTGAATCGTACCACTCGTACTCAATCTCCATTCGGGTGATTTTGGAGCTGCTTATCAGATATCAGGCATTTACTAAGCATACCAATTAGAGTCAAAGCCGATCGCGACCGAAATGCTATACGATCGAGCTGGATTGGACAAGAGTTTTGGAGCTTATGCGTTATGTAACCAGCTAAGTCCTTTCCAATTATGCCCTTAGTTTTTTATTTCTTATTTAATTTTAGTTTTTGAGTCGGTTTCCATCCTACATTGAGGGCAATGTAGAGTTTAAGTGTGGGGATGGGAAACTATCGTTTAGGTTTTAGTTAGTGAGTCTTGAGTCATAAAAATTTGAAAAATACAAAAAAATTAAAAAATTGAAAAAAATAAAAAAAAAATTGAAAAATTAGAAAAAAAAAAGTTCCTTTGAAATGAGAAGTTTGCAAATTTAAACGGAAAATGATAGAAAAGATGAATTTTTGCTTGGGTTCAAATAATAATAATAAGAGAATAAAATAAATCGAGCTTGCGTCTAGTTTGGGATATGTGGATAGGCCCGGGTTTGGTTTTAAGTCCCTTTGAGTTAATATACCTTAATTGTCGGTCTGCTAGTGGGTTTTCGTCTGGGAGATATGGAAAATCAAAACTGCCAATAATAGTATAAGGGGCACCGTTATAAGTTAAAACTGTTAGAGTTTGTGATCATGTGAAAAAAAAATAGAAAAAAAAGTGAGCTAGAAACTAAATGAAAGTAACACAGGTCTATGTAATCCGAGTTGGGGATAGCGACTCTACAGCCGGAATGCCTCTGGGATGTGTGAAATCGAATTACCGATTAAAAGTACCGAAACCTAAGTAATCTGTGGTTGGGGATAGCGACTCTACAGCCGGAATACCTCTTGGTTAGGGAAAGCATCGTCTAGACTCACGAGAGAAAAAAAAAAGCAAAAAGCAAAGCAAAAATAGAAAAAAATGGAAAAAAAAAGTTGATTGTAAACTCTCTTGGTTTTGATATAAGACGGTTGAGAATTGGTCAAATGATCGTTCCTTTAGTCCTATAAGCTTGAGATGGGAGTAGGTGGACCGTAAATTCTGGTGTGAGGCCCTAGGTGGATTGACCGCACTTAAATTAAAATCACATGATAAGGGCTTAGGATCGGACTTGGGTTTAAGGGGATAAGTATATTCGCAATCGCGGCTAACGCAAGCCTCGGTTTTAATAAAATATACATATGCTTTTGACCCGAGTGATTATTCATCTCTGATTCCGTTGCATAATTCTTTTTCGGGGACGAAAAAAGGTTAAGTGTGGGGATATTTGATGTGGGGTAAAATACACATATTTGTCCCGTGTAAATTGTATAGTTTTTGTATAGTTTTTATTTAGTTTTAGTGTTATATTTGATTATTTTGTGTTGTGTCAGGTCCTGGTGCAAATGGAGCAAAAACGAATAATATGGAAATGACCAGCCAGTTGGGCAGAGTGGTGTGCCAGGGACCGAATTAAAATTGCCGCTATTTTTCTTGAATGAGCTGAGTACGCTATCTCTATGTTATAAGATGGGCAATAATTCATATGTATTAGACGTGATCATATATAAAAGAATCATCAGTGGACCAACCTCAATGAATCGAACAGAAATAAAATCTAAAAGGATAGCTAGCCATATTTTATATACATTACAATACCTATTGTTGAGCATATATTATTTATTTAAATGGGCTGATGACAAAAAGTAATTGAAGTCTTGAGCTGGGCCACACAAAACACAATTTTGGGGGACACGTCAGTGTGGAAGATGTATGGGCCGAAAAAGGGTATCAGCCCATCAGTTTGTGTGAATTTGGACTATGGGGCCTTTTATCAATATTTAAAGAATGTTATTATTATAACAAAAGGAGGGGTAGACGGCTGAAAACATACGACAGAAGATAGAAAGGGACGACTGTTCAGAGCCGCAAATCAGAAGCACGAGCGGAAACATTCAGGGACGAAATTTCGAATACTTTTTGGCAAGGTTCAAGGCTAGAGAATCATTGGGATTGAAAGAGGGAAGCTTGGAAGTCAAAGAATTTACAGGTTCTTTTATTTTCTAGTTTTTTTTATTCTTTGTCATGAATTCTTGTTTGAACTTAGTTGATTTGTTTTCGTTATTTGACATGCTTGGCTAATTTTTTATGCCACCTAGACTACGATGAATGGATTAATATAAAGTTTGAACCTTTTTAGTTAATTGCATGATTGTTATGGGTGATTGTGTTTAGTAAGCGGTTTGATTTAATGATTTGATGCACATGCGTACTTTAACTTGGTTTATTATTGACATTTGCTTTGTATGATTCTTAGTGACGGTCTATATCACAACATAGAGTCATACTAGGGTTTAGGATTTTGGTGAGTGTCTATATCACATAAGAAATCTTAACTCTTTAGGGAGAATCGGCCGATAACCTCTAGAAGTAAGTGTTAGTAATTTGCTAGGTTTTAGTGTTCTGCTAGTCCTAATACCTAGAAAGTGAGGGGCTATTGGTAGGTCTTACCTGGCGAATTGCTTTAGATAGTCCTTGGAAAAGGTCATGTCTTGGTTTACCTGTCGGTCTTATTAGTCTATCAAGTCAAATTAATTACTTCAAACTACCCTAGATCTAGGATTGGAAAAGAATAGGTCAACATTAGGGTACTTGCACAATAATTAGACAACTGGAAAGGCGTCTAATAACCGGTAGGATTAACGGCCTAGGTAGCTCCACAGGTTTCTCCTTGAGAAGGGTCGAGGGGCCTCGATGGTTCTTAATAGGTTTAGTACTTTAAGATCCCGGTTCCATAACTCATGCACTTAACTTAATCGGTAATCTCTTAAAAACAATCCAAGATTTTTGTCTAGGTGGTCGTGTTCTCATATAAGAAAAGTCCTCAGTCTTTATTCGTTTTTAGTCTAGCTTTAGTCTACTTAGTAGTTTAATATAGATTTCCTTAGTTTCCGTAACCCCCCCAAAAACAATTAAACAAGTTAAGTCGCGTCTGTCAGTGTCAGTCTAGGTCTAGATAGAGTCTAATTAGCGTAATTAGAGAGTCTCGTGGGTTCGATACTCGGACTTACTGTAGCTATACTGCATTGATCGGTACACTTGCCGGTTGCGTGGTTTAGTTTTAGATCGAGTCTAAGTTTATAAATTTAAAGCTTAGAGTGTCTAGATTAGGTTAATTTTAGTAGTTTTTATTTAACCACATTTAGCACATCAATAGGCAGCTTGTTGGTCCCGAAATAGTCCAAGAGACGACATACAAGATTGCGCAGATTCGAAAACGCATCGAGGCGGCTCGCGACAGACAGAAAGCCTATGCAGATCCAAAGCGAAAACCTTTGGAATTTCAAGTTGGGGATATAATTGAAAGTTTCACCCTGGAAGGGTGTGGCACGCTTTGGAAAGCGCGGGAAGTTGAATCCGCGTTACATTGGCCCTTTTCAGAATCCTACAAAGGATTGGGCTTGTTGCCTACAAATTGGACCTACCTGTTGAACTCAATGGTGTTCACGATACATTCCATGTATCAAATTTGAGGAAGAGTCCAACACAAGAAACAATGATCATTCCTGCTGACGAAGTTCATATCGACGACACGCTCCACTTTACCGAAGAACCCATCGAGGTTACGGATTGGAAAGTTAACAAAAATCGCAGGAGCAGTGTCAAACTCGTCAAAGTTCGATGGAATGCAAGACATGGGCCTGAATTCACGTGGGAACGTGAGGATCGTATGAAGGAGAAGTACCCCCATTTATTTCCCAAGACCCCTGCAACTAGAAGCAGAGCCTAAATTTCAGGACGAAATTTATTTAACGGGGGGAGAATGTGACAACCCTCACCAAACCAGGTATCCGTACGAATTAATTAATATTTAATTAATGCTTAATTACTGTGCTTGCTTACAACTGTGGTTAAACTGCTTCTTGATTTCTAATATATACTTACTCATGCATCACATTTTATACTGTCACTCTGTCATTTACACAGAACTATAGTGACAAACTTGATGCACAAAAGCACAGTAGCACAATGAACGGATAACCCCGTAAACATGCTGACATTGCCAACACTAGACAGATATTGTCTCTGTTGGTGCACTACATCTGTCGACTTCGTCTTGTATCAAGTCTTAGTCTTAGAATGTTAGATTAGGGCACGATTTACGAGAAAATAGGAAGTGTATTGTGTCTAGTGTTGAGGTTTCGCTCATAGGGCCCTTAGGAGGTGGTTTCGCATATTTGAACATGATAGGTTTCGCTTATATGGACATCATGTCCATATGAGCGAAAGTCCCTGCCCTATAAATAGGTTACATGAGCGAAACTCGATATAGTAGTTCTTGTTATCCATACCGAAGTGCTGCCGGTGTGAGATTTGACTGTAAACGTTGTTATATCAATCAGAAAGGTGATTTAAGTGAAGATCTAGCTGTTTCTACGTTGATTACTTGTTTTCCGCACCTGTAATTGACCAAAACTCCTCTGATAGACTCGTTCGGGTCAGAATACGATCCTACAGTCTCTGAGGCCAGTACGAGCCGGGAATAGTTTACTACACTAGTAGGGAGTGTAGGGAGGTGAGGATTGTTAAACTGCGTCACTAGGTGATAGTTATAGTGACCGGATGTGCCTAAAACACGCTTTAAGTACAAAATTCTGCACTTTAATACAAAATTCAGCATTTAACATAACTAGTAAAGTGCAAAAAAAACATAGGAAAATAATACTAGACACTTTTCAAAGTGTCAGGAATTCATTGTGTCGCTAAAACTAATATTAACGACACTTTAAATGCTTATTTAGCACTTTAACGGATCAATATCCAACCGAACAACCGGACTTTACCCGGAACCTAAAAATATTGTCAATGACATTGTTTTTCTTTTTCTGAGCTAGTTAGGGTCCCCGAACACCCTAACACCCGTTATATTTCATAACACACTAATAACTTGTTTAAAGTTCCTAACTAAACATAACTAAACACTAACCATGTCATTGAAATCCAACTAAATACCCCCCCCCCAACCGATCGGTTTTCCCCCATGTGGGACACACCACACATTGTTGAATATTTTATTGGTTGATGTCTAATATCTTAAGAACATAGTGCATGATGGACAATAGAGATTTTGGGCTATAAGTAAACCCCTTGGTTCACCATAATCCTTCACTTCCACACATCAACAAAGTTTAGCTCTCTCTCTTTCCCTCTTGGCTACCTTCGGCCGAACACAACCATCATCACCATCACTACCTCCAAGTCTTGTTCAATCATTTTACACACATACATAGTCCCTTTGATCGAATAAACTTGTTTTTGCCATACCAAACCCTTCAAAACTTATTTCTAAGTTATGTAAAGGTTATTTAAGGTATGTTAAGCTTATGTTGCTATTACGGAGTGTATGTCGCACTAAATTGATTATGTTTACGTATCAGTTTGTGTATAACTTTTCAGAAAGCGATTTAGAGTTTAAAATCGAACAAAATCAAAACGTGCAAAATGTCAAACATAAATAAACAAATATTGGTGTCAAAACACATTGTTTTATTGATATTTGAATTCTTCAGAGTTATACAATGATTACACAATCACAGATGTCACAGAACTGGTCCTCACGTTCCCAAGTATACTCGGGCCTTTGGTTACAGTTCCAATGTACTTTAACCAGCTTAATGCGACTTCTCCTCGTCTTCTGGACCTTCCAGTCCATCACCTCAACAGGTTCTTCTGTGAATTGGAGCTTGTCGTCAATATGAACTTCATCTGTAGGGATGCCAACGGTTTCTTGAGTTTGATTCTTTTTGAGGTTCAATACGTGGAACGTATCGTGTACACCATTTAATTCTTCCGGTAACTCCAATGTGTAAGCCACGGTACCAATTTTCTCCAAAATCTTGAATGGACCAATATATCGTGGATTCAACTTTCCATGTTTCCCGAACCTTGCTACACCCTTCCAAGGCGAGATTTTCAACAGAACCAAGTCTCCTACCTCCAAAGCTAACGGGTTTCCGTCTTCAGTCGGCGTAGCTTTTCTTTCGATCACGAGCCTCTTTGATCAAGTCTCTAATCTGAAAGATCTTGTCAGTCGTTTCTTGGACTAGTTCGGGACCAATTAGCTGTCTGTCACCAGCTTCTGCCCAACACAAAGGTGAGCGACATTTGCGACCATACAGAGCATCAAACAGAGCGGCTTTAATGCTTGTGTGATAGTTGTTATTATAGGAAAACACCACCAAGGGTAGGTGAGTATCCCAGCTACCGCCTAATTCTATAACACACACACAGAGCATGTCTTCCAGGGTTTGAATAGTCTGTTCGCTCTGACCATCGGTTTGCGGATGGAAGGTCGTGCTTAGATCCAGTTGAGATCCAAAGGTCTCCTGAAAAGATTGCAAGATCCTTGATACGAAGCGTCCATCTCTATCGGAAATAATTGAAGTAGGCACCCCATGACGTGCTACTATTTCCTTTAGGTACAATTCAGCAAGCTTTCCAGTGCTATCCTTTTCCTTTATCGGCAGGAAGTGTGCAGACTTGGTCAATCGATCAACTATTACCCATATCATATCATGGCCTCTTGGGGTCTTGGATAATTTGGTTATAAAATCCATTGATATTTGTTCCCATTTCCATACGAGAATCTCTAGTTGCTGCAACAGGCCTGACGGTTTCTGATACTCCGCCTTGACCTTAGCGCAGGTCAAGCACTTCCCCAATGTACGTAGCAACATCATTCTTAAGATTCGGCCACCAATAGTATTCTCTCAAGTCTTGATACATTTTGTCCGATCCTGGGTGGATTGAATATCTTGACTTGTGGGCTTCATTAAAGATATCTTCCCGAATACCACCAAAGAGTGGAACCCAAATGCGCCCCATAAAGTATAAGGTTCCTTCCTTGTTTGGCACCAACTGTTTCTCCATACCCCAGAGAAATTCAGCCTTAAGGTTGTCTTCCTTCAATGCTTCTTGTTGGGCGTCGTGAATACGTGTAGTAAGATTCGTCCAGATTGTCATCTCCAAAGCTCGAACCCTTAAAGTTTTAACTCTTTCCTTTCTGCTCAAGGCGTCTGCTACCACGTTCTCCTTTCCAGGGTGGAACTTAATCTCACAATCATAATCATTCAGCAACTCAACCCATCATCACTGATGCATATTTAATTCCTTCTGATTAAATATGTGTTGCAAGCTCTTGTGGTCTGTGAAGATAGTACATCGAGTATCATAAAGATAATGCCGCCAAATCTTCAAAGCAAATACCACCGCACCTAATTCCAGGTCGTGGGTGGTATAATTCTTTTCATGAACCTTCAACTGTCGCGATGCATATGCAATGACCTTCTCTTGTTGCATAAGCACGTAGCCCAAACCTTGACGCGAAGCGTCACAGTACACTACAAAATCTTCAGTACCTTCGGGCAGCGACAAGATCGGCACATCACATAGCTTATCCTTAAGAAGCTGAAAGGCTTCTTCTTGTTTGTCTCCCCTGTCAAACTTCTTGTCCTTCTGCGTAAGGGATGTGAGCGGTTGAGCAATTTTAGAAAAATTCTCAATAAACCTTCGGTAATAGCCCGCTAATCCTAGAAACTGTCGTACTTCGGTCGGAGTTTTGGGCGCTTCCCAATTCTTGACTGCTTCGATCTTTGATGGGTCTACAGGGATACCATTCTCATTCACCACATGACCAAGGAACTGTACCTCGCGAATCCAAAATTCGCACTTTGAAAACTTCGCGTAGAGCTTCTCCTTTTTCAGCAGTTCCAGAATGGTTCTTAGATGTTGCTCATGCTCCTCCTTCGTCCATGAGTATATCAAGATATCATCGATAAATACAATCACAAATTTATCGAGATATGGCTTGCATACTCGATTCATCAGATCCATAAAAACTGTTGGTGCGTTGGTCAATCCAAATGGCATCACAAGGAACTCGTAGTGCCCATAACGAGTCTTGAACGCTGTCTTCGGTATGCTCTCCTCCTGAATCCTCAACTGATGATATCCAGATCGAAGGTCGATCTTGGAGTAATAGCTCGATCATTGCAACTGGTCGAATAAGTCATCAATCCTCGGTAGCGGATACCGATTCTTAACGGTGAGCTTATTCAACTCTCTATAATCAATGCACATCCGTAGGGTTCCATCCTTCTTCTTTACAAATAACACTGGAGCTCCCCAAGGCGAGAAGCTCGTCCTTATGAATCCTTTATCCAACAACTCGTGGAGTTGTGTAGAAAACTCTTGCATCTCGGATGGCGCAAGTCGATATGGTGCCTTGGCTACAGGAGTGGCGCCTGGAACCAAGTCAATATGGAATTCGACTTCTCTCTGCGGAGGTAATCCGGGAAAGTCTTCGGGGAAGACTTCAGGGAAATCCTTTACCACATGTATGTCTTCAAGCTTCGGCTCCTCAACCTTCTTATCTACTACGTGTGCAAGGAAGGCAACGCATCCTTTTCGTAAGCATTTCTGTGCTTTCATACAGTTGATGATTCGCAGAGGCGTGTCTCGTTTCTCTCCATGCACTATGAGAGTTTCATCATTCGCAAGAGGGATGCGAATAATCTCCTCATGACAAACGACTTCGGCTCGATTCTTGGATAACCAATCCATGCCGACTACAACATGAAAACTTCCCAACTGGACAGGTAGAAGATCGATGCTAAATTCCCGTTCACCAAGTTCCAATGTACACTGGTGTGTGCAAAGCGTGATATGTTTTTATTGATATTTTAAGCCCATTTTACACCTTAATCAAGTTTTAAATTGATAAAACACAATATTCTACTAACACTAGACACACACTTGGGCAAGTGCACCCATCGTGAGCGTAGTATAGCATTGGTAAGATACCAAGGTCATCCAAGGACACAAGAGCTTTTAGTACCGGTTTATCCTCAACGTCTAATCAACCTAAAAATTTTTAGAAAAGATTTTAAACATGAAAACTAAAAACTAAAAATGCAGAAAAAAATAAAATAAAATAAAAACAGATAGACAAGATGAATCACTTGTATCCGACTCGCCTTTAAGGTATCCTTTGATGATTTTAGCACTTTCGGACTTTTTAAGAGATTATCTTAGTTATAGTAGTAGGCCCCTCTTTTGAAGGTGACGTTACCCTCAACCCAGTGGTTTGAGTCAGCAAGGATACAATCCCAAAGGGTCGGAATATTGAAAAATAATTAATTAAGTTATTAATGCGAAAAGTGGTAGGCCCCTCTTTTGAAGGTGACGTTACCCTCGGCTAAGTGGTTTGAGTCAGCAGTGATACAATCCCAAGTAGCCGGTTTAATGTATTAATAGTAGTTTACATATGAGGGGATCAAGCTATTCGCACCCCCGCCATCCAATACAAGTGGGTATTGAAGGAGGTCCTAGTAAGCTTGACCCAGGTCCTTGCAGGATCTATACACTGACAAATGATAAGGAAAATTCACCTTCAATAAGAAACTTGTTATTAAAGCCATTAATACAAAACCAAATAAAAAGTGCCGAAAGATTAAAAATCAAAAGTAATACATAAAAGACATGTCTTCACCAAGTGATGTAAGAGGCTTAGACAAACATGGCCTTTGATTTGCAAGAACTCTTACTATCAATATTGGATCCCGAGACTACTACACACTCTAAAGATGGATGATGGTGGTGGGTGTTGGTGGTGTAGTGGTGGTGGAGTGGTGGCAAAGTGGGAGAGTAGTGGTTTGCCAATGGATGTCTTTTAAGTGAGCCAAGCACCCATATTTATAGCCTACACAGAGCCACGACACCGTGTCCAGCGGGCACGCCCCCGTGGCCAGCCTTTTCTCTTCCTTCATTAAATGCATGTGTCAGCAGAGGGTTCCACACGACCCGTGTTCAGTGGGCACGGCCCCGTGGACAGAAGCGTATCTGTACTATCAAGATTTTGCAAGATTCTGCGTATCTTAGCGTTGACCACGCCCCGTGCTGAGCTGGGCACGCCTCGTGGTGGGCGTAGAAGCTTCCACGGCTTTGTCTTTTCTACAGGCGCCTGACCACGCCCCCGTGTCCAGTGGGCACGGCCCCGTGGTCAGTCTTCTATTTCTTTGTTTTTGCTTTGGGAATGCTGCCG
Source organism: Helianthus tuberosus (assembly GCA_030545235.1). Taxonomy (NCBI): domain Eukaryota; kingdom Viridiplantae; phylum Streptophyta; class Magnoliopsida; order Asterales; family Asteraceae; genus Helianthus; species Helianthus tuberosus. The sequence continues at coordinate 107,636,826 of CM060383.1, forward strand.
AGGGGTCGGGCATGTCACGTTTATTCCTTTTCTTTGTATTTGTGTTGGTTTTGGTTGTATATTTGTTCCTTTTGTTCGTTTAAGCTCATTTGGTCCTGTAAATTCAAAAGAAAGGCAAAAACACACTTTTTCCAACATTAGTACTAAAAAAGGGTTAGTTTTATGCCTCATTTGATGTAATTTATATGTTACATTTTGCACACATCAAATACCCCCACACCTGAATCTTTGCTTGTCCTCAAGCAAAACTCTTTAATATGTGGCTCACCTACCCAAATGGAATAGGTAGAAGAGAAGTTTTGGGCTTGTCTTTGAGTATCAGGAATCCAAGACCTTTATTGGGTTTTATTTTTATCTTATTTACAATCCTATTTGTCATGATTTATTTAGAACATTTCATAAGAAAAATTACTTATTTGGGCATAACATGCCTCTTTAAAATTCCATTTATATACAAGTTCACATACCTCACGAGAGATCACTCAACACTCGACCGAAGATGTATTTTTGTTAAACACTCGAGACCGGCATGGAACTTACTTCTACCATATGCTTGCCAAGCAATCAAACCTCTTCCTTTTTAACTATAAAGCTTCGTAAATATCAAGAGGACTTTGGGAAAGGGTTAGGCTTGGGCTAAGTGTAAGTGGTTTTGGTTAGTGGTTAGTAAAAATGGCTAAAAGCATAAAAAGCTTCGGTCATCGTAAAACGTTTTGTTTTTGTGACTTTTATTCAAACTAAGCGTATTCAAACAAAGTTTCTTTGAGGAACTTGTTTGTTTATTGCTATACTTTCACTTTTTTTAGAGGGAATGTCACAAGATAACCGAGCTTTTTACTAAAACAAAGGGGTTGAAAAGAAAAAGGGTTTTGGTGGGTAAAGGGGTGTTTGTTTTGTGGGTTTTGAAATGAAAAGGCTTAGGCTCAAAGGGGTTAACTAGGGGGATTTTGGGTAGGTGATAAAAAAAAATAAAAAATAATGGTGTTGAAAGGAAAATGGGTTAGTCCTAGTGCCTCCATCAGTTACTTACTTGGGTTTAAGTTGGTAAGGACCGGGAATGTATCATCGTGGCAAGTTCTAGAGTCGTAAGAACCAAGCGGCTATTCACACAAGAAACGGAAAAATGAGCATTTAATTTAAAGATATATGCTTGTATGCTCAATAAAGGCTCAAAACTCACTTGTTGTGGGAATGAGTTTATAATGTGATCAAGTATATATAATCAAATTTTAATTAGATTTGTCATGCCTTTTCATAATTTTCTTATTTGGTTCTTTTTATCACGACGCTATCGGTTGTAAATTTGTAAAAATATAACCTTTTTAGAACTTGTTATTCCTAACTTAAACCAAGACAAGTCAGAAAAATGAAATTTTTTTGAAAATATTTGGGGTGATTAGCGGTTTCAATAGAGTTTTGTGTAAGGATTGTTATTAGGACTTGTAAAATTCAAGGTTTTAGCTTCCCCCCACACTTAAATTACACATTGTCCTCAATGTGTCCCAAAAATAAGTTTTTAGGTTTATTAAATGTGTAAAAAGGTGTCGAAAAACAAAATTTTATGTTACTAGGTGTCTGGACACGGCCCCGTGTTGGTCTGGGCACGGCCCCGTGGTCAGATCGCCAGTACCAAAATTTAACAGAAGGCTGGGCACGGGGCGTGTTCAGTGAGCACGGCCCCGTGTCCAGTTACCTGAACTGGGCAAATTTCTGCAGAGCCTGGGCACGAGGCATGTTGGGCTGAGCACGACCCCGTGCTAAACTTTCTGTAATGCTGGAAAATTGTTGGGAGGCTCTGTTTTCGTGCATGGGGTGTGGTTTCAACATTCCCTTGGTAACCTCCACCTTTTCGAGTGTGTTTTATTCCTGAAAAGTAAAGCTAAACTAGAAAATGTAAAAGTTACACTAAACTAAAAACTACGGATAGTTCCGCGTAATGCCTCTGTGGTGCGCCACGTTTTTAAGGGTCCTTGGCTAGACCCTAAGTCAGTCATATGTTACCCGAGCGGGATATTTCGCATCCCGTGTTGCACCGTCGGAGAGCGTTATCCAAGCTTGAGTCTATGACATCCATGTAGTTGACCAGGTCATCCTCTACTCTTTTCCCAACCCCGAATTTCATCTCTTTGCCTCCGACCGTCAATGTTAACTTCCCATTACTCATATCCACCATTGCGTGAGTGGTCGCAAGGAATGGTCTTCCTAGAATGAGTGGTACTTCGGTATCTTCCTCCATGTCGAGTATGACAAAGTCGGCTGGGAAGACAAAGTCTCTGACTTTTACCAATAAATTCTCGGTGACACCTTGCGGGTGTTTGATAGACCTATCGACGAGTTGTATGCCCATCTTTGTGGGGCTCGTCTTACCTAGTCTGAGTCAGTCAAACATTGATGCGGGCATGAGATTGATGCTAGCCCCAAGGTCGGCTAGTGTATTGCGTACAGGTGATCCCCCAATGGAACAAGGGATGGTGAAGCTTCCGGGGTCGATTTTCTTTTATGAGAGTTTGTTGAGTAGCACGGCGGAGCATTCTTCACTTAAATTGACCAATTGCAATGTTTCAATCTTCCTTTTGTGAGTGAGGAAGTCTCTCATAAATTTTGAATATTTTGGCGTTTGAGTGGGGACTTCCACAAATGGAAGATTGATATGCAATTGTTTTAGTAAATTTATGAATTTGGTGAATTGCTCGTCGGTCTTTTTGCGAAGTAACCGACCGGGGTAGGGTACCGAGGGGTTCTTGGTAGGTACGGGATTTGACGGAGGAGTTGTTTCTTTATGGGTTGGTGGCAAGGTTGTGGTTTGAATGGGTGGATTTTTGTCGGATGGGGTTAGTGGGGCCTCCTCGGGACCTAGGGTCCGATTTCTGAGTGTTATGAAATGTACATGCGCCTTTGGGTTGGTTTCGGTATTGCTAGCTAATGCGCCTTGTGGCCTCTCGGAGAAATGTTGGGCTAGTTGATTTAGTTGTTTTTCAGTGTTTTGAATACTAGCTTATCAATTTCTAAAGTTCGATTCCATTTGTAGGAATGGATTCGAGTTCCTTTTTCGGTTTCGGAGATGAGGCGTGAAACAGTGTCTTCAAGCCTCTCTCGTCCCCCTTGTTGTTGTTGAGAGAAATTATATGACTCAATTCTTGGTTGTTGTTGAAAGTTTGTTTGTTGGTTACTACTATTGTCGGGTTCCCTCCAACCAAGGTTATGGTAGTTACGCCATCCTTGGTTGTAGGTGCCCGTTGGGGGACCCGACGGCCTAGGTCTATTATCAATGTAATTTACCATTTCCGTTTGATTATCCATTTCTTTCATACAACTCCAATTTTCATGTGGCCCACCACACCCTTCGCAAGCCATAACCGAGGTCGTTTTTGCCATTTTAAACTTTTTGATTTTTGAAGATAGGGCCTTGATTTGGGCTTGTAAAGAGGTGTTTTCGTCCAATTTACGGGCACCCGGGGCAATAGATTTTGTGCCTTGGGGGGTGAGCCATTGAAAATTGTTTTGAGCAATTTCCTCAATTTGATTATAAATTTCATTTGGGCGACGATTACCTAGGAGTCCCCCGGAGCTAGAGTCGAGTGTTTGCCTTGTGTGTGGCAACAACCCATTATAGAAAGTGGATACTTGTTGCCACACTGCAAGACCATGATGAGAGCATTTTCTTAATAACTCCTTGAATCTTTCCCAAGTTTCATATAAGGATTCCCCGTCCTTTTGTGAATATGTATTAATTTCAGTCATTAATTTAGCGGTTTTAGAAGGCGGGAAATACTTATATAGAAAATTTTGAGCAAGTTCATCCCAAGTGTTTACCGAACCACTTGGGAGGGTGTTAAGCCAAGCCTTAGCTCGGTCTTTTAGTGAAAATAGGAACATTCGGAGGCGGATGGCGTCCTTTGATGCTCCGTTGATCCGGAAAGTATCACATATTTCCAAAAAGTTGGTATTATGTAAATGGGGATCTTCATCAGCTAGGCCATGGAAGGTTGTGGAATTTTGGAGCATTTGAATCAAATGCGACCGAAGTTCAAAGTTGTTGGCATCGACATTCGGTGCATTGATGGCGGCTCCAAGATTACCTACCGTGGGCCGTAGGTAATCCATCAGGGTACGCTAATCCGCCATTGGAAGTTGGTCCCCGAAGCTTTCTCTTGATTTTTAGCTTTTAGTCTCTTTCTTAGGAAGCGTTCGGGTTCGTCTAAAGGTTCTTTTATGTCTTTATTGGAACTGGAGCTCATGCACTGTGTAGAAAGTTCAGGTGCTGCACCTGGGTTCCAAGTACTGCGATAAAAACAAAAAGAATGTTGGTCAGAAGTCTCATCACGGCCCCGTGGTCACTCACCACGGCCCGTGGTCATGGTTACAGTAATTGTTTTCTGGATCCCAGTTACTGGGGAGTTTAGCACGGCCCCGTGGTGCACCGCCACGGCCCCGTGGTCACTCTTCTGTAACTCAGAAAACAAAATATGTCAGTAAATTTGCTGGACACGGCCCCGTGTCCGACCAGGCACGGCCCGTGCTTAAGTCTGCAGAAACTGAAAAATTAAGAAAAAAAAATCCTAAAAAATAGAAAAATAAGTAAAAATAATTAGGCCGTTGATTCCAAACTTTCTTAAAATCCTTGTGTCCCTGGCAACGGCGCCAAAAACTTGGTGTGTGCAAAGCGTGATATGTTTTTATTGATATTTTTAGCCCATTTTACACATTAATCAAGTTTTAAATTTATAAAACACGATATTCTACTAACATTAGACACACACTTGGGTAAGTGCACCCATCGTGAGCATAGTATAGCGTTGGTAAGATACCGAGGTCCTCCAAGGACACAAGAACTTTTAGTACCGGTTTATCCTCAACGTCTAATCAACCTAAAATTTTTGAGAAAAGATTTTAAACATGAAAATTAAAAACTAAAAATGCAGAAATAAAAATAAAATAAAAACAGATAGACAAGATGAATCACTTGGATCCGACTCGCCTTTAATGTATCCTTTGATGATTTTTGCACATTCATAATTTTTAAGAGATTATCTTAGTTATAGTAGTAGGCCCCTCTTTTGAAGGTGACGTTACCCTCAACCAAGTCATTTGAGTCAGCAAGGATACAATCCCAAAAGGTCGGAATATTTAAAGATAATTAATTAAGTTACTAATGCGAAAAGTGGTAGGCCCCTCTTTTGAAGGTGACGTTACCCTCAGCTAAGTGGTTTGAGTCAGCAGAGATACAATCCTAAGTAGCTGGTTTAGTATATTAATAGTAGTTTACATATGAGGGGATCTAGCTATTCGCACCCCCGCCATCCAATACCGGTGGGTATTGAAGGAGGTCCTAGTAAGCTTGACCCAGGTCCTTGCAGGATCTATACACTGAACAAGGCAAGAACCTTACCAAACCATTCCCTTAACCCCCGACCAGGTAGCCAACATGTCTCTATATAGTCCGTAGAGACATGAATGGTGTAAATCTTTTACTTTATATAGACAGTAAAGTAATGCCAAGACACCACAGACAAATGATAAAGAAAATTCACCTTCAACATAAGAAATTAGTTATTAAAGTCATTAATACAAAACCAAATAAAAAGTGCCGAAAGATTAAAAGTCAAAAGTAATACACAAAAGACTTGTCTTCACCAAGTGATGTAAGAGGCTTAGCCAAACATGGCCCTTGATTGGCAAGAACTCTTACTATCAATCTTGGATCCCGGGACTACTACACACTCTAAAGATGGATGATGGATGATGGATGATGGTGGTGGGTGTTGGTGGTGTAGTGTAGTGGTGGTGGAGTGGTGGCAAAGTGGGAGAGTAGTAGTTTGCAAAGGGATGCCTTTGAAGTGAGCCAAGCACCCCTATTTATAGCCTGCACAGAGCTCTGGCCACGGCCTCATGTCCAGCGGGCACGCCCCCGTGGCCAGCCTTTTCTCTTCCTTCATTAAATGCATGTGTCAGCAGAGGGTTCCACACGACCCGTGTTCAGCGGACACGGCCCCGTGGGCAGAAGCGTATCTGTACTATCAAGATTTTGCAAGATTCTGCGTATCTTAGCGTTGACCACGCCCCGTGCTGAGCTGGGCATGCCCCCATGGTAGGCGTAGAAGCTTCCATAGCTTTGTCTTTTCTGCAAGAGCTTGACCACGCCCCCGTGTCCAGTGGGCACGGCCCCGTGATCAGTCTTCTTTTTCTTTGTTTTTGCTTTGGGAATGCTGCCGAGGGGTCGGGCATGTCACGTTTATTCCTTTTCTTTGTATTTATGTTGGTTTTGGTTGTATATTTGTTCCTTTTGTTCGTTTAAGCTCATTTGGTCCTGTAAATTCAAAAGGAAGACAAAAACACACTTTTTCCAACATTAGTACTAAAAAGGGGTTAGTTTTATGCCTTATTTGATGTAATTTATATGTTACATTTTGCACACATCAACACCCTCTAACTACTTCGCTTGATTCTACGAGTTTACCATCGGGTAACTCTATGGAATAGGGAATATCTAATCTACTAGATTCAACTCCAAGCATACTTTTAAATTCCACAGACATGAAACTATAATCGGAACCAGTGTCAAATAGTATGGATGCAAAGTGATTGTTAACGAGAAATGTACCGGTGACCACATTAGGGTCTTCGCGGGCGTTCCTTGCTCCAATGACAAATGCTCGTGCCTGAGCATTGTTCTCCTTCGGGCAATCCTTCTTTTAGTGCTCCTTATTACCACATCCAAAACATCCTTGATTACGTCCATTTCCATTTCCCATTCCAAATATTAGAGATGATCATCAACCCATTTCTTTAGTAAATGAGTCGATTGATTCCAGTTGTAACAAAGATAACAAGTCAAAGGGTAAAAATAGAGCTTAAACGAAAACGGGTCAAATGGGTTGAATAGATTGAACGACATCAAACTGAAACTTTTAATGCATAAAACCTCCAAAATGTTTTGTTCACAACTAACTGGATTATTACTGAAACGATATAAATTTTGTAATAATATTTTACAGTTGACACGCTAAGTGTTTAGAAAAACGGGTCTAAGAGTTTCTTTTTAACCCGACCCGTTTCAAGTGATCCAGAAAATGCCCACCTTGACCTGTCACCCAACTCACCCATTTCGCCACATCTACCAAATATGACGGGTTGATACGTTAAATAACCAAGCTTACCATATTGTGCTTGTTGATCTGCCAGACAGGAACAGGGTTCATCAAAGTAGATAACACAAATGGCTCCAACTTAGTCCCGGAATCTGAATTTGAACATTATGCTTCTTGCAAGGGGAACCCCGCTACCAACGAGTGGACCCCAGCACCTGCTGACACGGTAAAACTTCATAGAACTTCGTTAGTCAATGAACTTTAATAATTTAAATCTAAACATCTAAAGAAGATTTTATTGAACTTTCTATTGGAGTCATCTTTTGTGTCCACTAAACCTCCTAGAAGTGATAACTGAAATGGATTCATTGCTGCAGATGTCATGAAATAGCATCTACAATTACAATACTAGTGATTGCATTTTCAGTATTAAAGTTACTGTGTACGTCTGTTCCGAGGAATTGTGTGTAACTGAAACTAAGATGTGTTTGCGCTATTGAATAATACATTTGACGATGCTGTTCAATTTGCTTGCTGCTTAATTTAAATCTTTTTTATGATTAATTGGATTATAGAATCCGTTAATGGGATTATTTTATTTGAAACCTTATTATAAAGACCTCAAAATATTACAATCAGCTACTGTTTAGCTGCAACAAACAAAGCTGTATGCATAGTAAATAGACCAAGACATGCCAAAACAGTTAATCATATGTTAGCTTGACTAGCTTCACATATTCAAAATGCCCTTTACTGGAGTTGAAGATTTCAATTAGATTTAGGTTCGGGTAGTAACCGATACGTAACCGAAATCGAGTGTAAAATGGGTCGGAAACGACCCTTTTATGTTGGGTATTATTTCGGGTAATAATCTACAAGATGTTCGGTTATCGGGTCGGTTCGATTCGTTACCGGGTCGGGGTGGGATATTGATAAAGCGCTCATCACTACAAAAAGCTTTTTTAAAACTAACTGAGACCCAATTGAAATTATGTGAATACAAATGTCCAATTCGATACTCCATGACAATTGACAAACCATATATATTTCCATCGATTATTAGTTCAGTAGGTTATTATTTTCTACTATAACTCATGTGTATTTGGTTTTTCTATTACTATCAGCAATTACAATATTTTGGGTTGCACACGTGTACGAATTAATCAGTCTTTGAACGAGCTATACTATCTTGTAATTTCAAGAATACATATCTGCGCGACCATACAACCAACAACTATATACACAGAAAACGAACATTACGCTGACGGTAAACGTTATCCCATACATGATAGGTCCACATAACATGATTAACACCAAGCGGAACTAAGCATAGTAACTAGTCTATTGAGCCAAACGAGCGAAACAAAAGTAAAGTTATTGTTTGAACACCAGCATAAAAATTAAGCCACCAGTTTACATGATTTTGAACCACCTTAAGTTGAAATCCATTTTTTCACACCAATTAAATCGATAGACTGTATAGTTCATGTAAACCAAATTCAAAATATGTGTACTTCGTCACCAACACTTATCCTATGTACCCAACAGTCTCCACAACATGTATATACATGTGTATTCATAGCACTTACACATGTGTATTACTCTAGTAGTTAAGCTAACGGGTTAAACCATTTCAAAGAACATCAGCTCAAAACGTCCCAGCGATCTTCAATGATTCCCATCATGTGTCGCATTGCGTATATTCCGTAGTCTTCATAGTTTCCTATCGTTGCCCAACCAATCTCCAAACGAACAGGTTCGCGAGCTTCAATCTCATAGCATCGTGGATGACGAACACGCTTCAGGTATTTTACAACTACATCTTTCTGCACACAATTGAACTTGGTGAAAAAAAAACCAATGCATTTGCAACACTTAAAAATATGTACATATCAATTTTCCTAAATTTTATACACATGTGTATTTCGTCGCTTACACATGTGTATAGTAACTGTTAAATTAACATATATCACAATGAAATCTCAGTACAGAACATTTGTATTATTTATACACATGTGTATTTCATCACTTACACATATGTATTATTTAAAAAGCTTAGAACAAAACATTTTTTTTAATACACAAAGAAATCGATTGAGCAAAAAAAACAAACTACAAGTTTTTTAAATACTGGCAGAAATACACAAAAGATCAGGATGATACACTATGTAATCAGTCCAAATACACATATACTTCTTTCTTCATACACAACAAAGTAAATCCAAATTTTAAACAGAACGGATTTCGCAATACCGATATACACACATGAAGAGGGTATATGTATACATTCGATCAGGATTTTAAAATCGACAAAAATACACAACATATCAGAATGTTACATGATGTAGTTTGAACAAATACACATCTAACCGGTTCATTATACACAGAAAACTAAGCCCTAGCTTAATAGTTGAACGATTTCGAGACATAAGTGCAGAACCATACAATACATTCGCCCAACAACTACAATCGGATTACAATCTATATAAATAAGAATAATACACTACCAAATCAGAAAGAATACACTACCAAACGACTTATTAGACATACCAAAATAAACCCTAGATTTTGAAGAAAGGGGATTCGTGTGTATAAACAAGTAGTATACACAACGATTTCATGAATAATACACTATTCAACGATACCTTGATATAATGCTTGCAGAAATCGCCATTGAAAGATTGAAGAAATCGCCGTTGAAACAGGGAGATAGAAGAAGATGCAGTGTATTCATCTTATGGGTAAACTGATTATTAGAACGTGGGTTTCAGTGGATTTTGAGAACAATTAATTACGATTGTGCCCTTATGCAGTTATTGTAAATCAGTTTTTCGTTTTTATTAATTAAAAAATCATTTAAATCCTAAAATCAAGATCTCCTCATCCAATGGCTAGGATCTGTTCGTTTTTGTTCACAAAATTAACATTGTTCACTCTTGATCCATACCCTATTGATATATATTTATGTATTTGTCCATGTATCATTTTTATATGTAATTTTGTATACTTGTATCATTGTGTATTTCTTAGGTATTTGTATGTGTATTTTTGTAGTATACTCCTTGGGAGTATTTAATGTATTTTTCAAGTTCCTAACATCACTAATACATATAATACACATAATATACACTTAGCACATAATCTTGTGACTACTAAATATATATATTTTTTCCTAAAAATATACATACTCAATATTGTTTTTATACTTGAAGAAATCCTTTTTTCCTACTTGTAATTTTTGTATAAAAATTAGGAAACCTTGATAAATATTTTTAGGTGAATTTTTTGGGAATAAGTTTCACCAAAACTTATATTATTCTAAGTGTCAAAATTTTAAAATTTTTTTGACATAGTTTCTCCTAAAAATGGAGGTTTCCCATGTTTTTAAAACAAGTGTTTATTTTCTTTTCATCATCCAAAATCAATTTCCAACAAATTTCACAAACAACATACACTAAATTCACCATGAAAAACCTTATGATGAATTTGATTTGTGTTAAAAATGTGTAGTCTTTTAGATCTACACTTTACATACAAAGATCTTTCAAAAATAAGTGTTCTTGTTTAATTTCTACAAACTTTGTGTGAAATTTAATTTTACTAAGTAAACCATCCATAAGTTTTAGGGTTTTAAAACCATGAAAAACATATTCTAAAACCATTTTCATGTTCATTTTGAAGATCTTTATGTTCATTATTAAGTCTCATCATGGATCTTTCAAGATCTATGCTTAACATACTTGAATCTTTCAAAAATAAGTTTCTTGATGAACTTTTTACAAACTTTTCATGATGTTTAGTCTGATAAGTTAGTCTTACATAGACTTAGTTTCTTCAAGAACACAAGAACATGCTTAAAAATCATTTTTCAAGTTTATATAAAGGCTTTTCAAGTTCATCTTCAAGTTTAACCATGGATCTTTCGAGATCCTAGCTTAAACTTGTTAGATCTAAGCTTCTAACAAGCTTTAACATGATAGATCTATACATGCACACAAGATTCAACAACAACAACTTCATCACATACATCAAAGATCATCAAAAACACTTGTTCTTCTTTAGATTATTTTAGATCTTCATGTCTTCATACTTTAAAGTTTAGTTTATTTGAAAGTGTAACTTGTATATAACACTAATATGAAGTAAAATGGAGTTTAGCATGCTTACTACTAGCTCTAGTGGCTAGGGAAGTGGCAAGAACAAGATGAAGATGAAGAATGAAGAAATCAAGTGGATAAAAGCTCCTCCAAGTGGTTCTTGAACTTCCAATGTTTCACACCTTCATAGATCACCTTCTTACACCTTGTGATTACCTTGGAATGGCTTGAATAATGAAGAAAATTGAAGTGTGTGTGTGGTGTGTGGTAGCCGTGAGGTATAGAGAGAAAGAGGAAGGAGATGAGTTTGAAATGTTGGTGAAAAATGATCTTACTTCTTAACTAAGGGTTATTTAAAACAAATTCCAACAAGAGATTGTCCAATGTGTCTAATGTCCAATATCTAGATTACATTAGTAAATATTTTATTGGAAAAGTTGTGGGGTCCTTATGGGGCCGGTCAAGATTAAGGGGGGGGGGGGTAAAGTGTAAAAGTTTGGAAGTTGTGGGTAGAAGATGTAAGTTTAGGGGTTAAATGGAAGGTTAAGTGTGTTTATGTGTTTTTATGATTTTTATGGTGTTCTAACACTATAACTAGCTTTGTATCACTAAAACAATGCTTCTAGTCTATTTTTGGTGTTTTGGGTAGTGTCCGGTTATTCGTTCGGTTATCGGTTCGTTAAAGTGCTAAATTTCGCAGTTTTATAAGTTATGAGGTACCTTTTACGACAGTTTTCATTCCCGACACTTTACAAGTTATTCTGAATATTTAAACCTTATTTCTGCATAGTATTTTGATGTTTATTTGCTGATTTTTGCTGAATTCTGCAAAAATCTGCATTTAAAGTGCGTTTCGGGTACTTTTTGGTATCGGTTTTAGCTTCCGAAAAGTGTTTATATTAACCTTTGTTCACCTACTTAGTTTCCAATGTATTTTTGATGTTGGACCTACTTCTAAGTCCTAAATCTATTGTCTGATTGTTTTCTGCAGACATGCTGACGCAACTTGTCTATGATGTGACAGTTAATATGAGAAACATGCATGAATTCAATTGTGTATCAAATAAGCACATAACGTTGACGTGTAATCACATAAATGCAGGAAATAAATATTAAAATAGTACGGAAATTACTGGTTTAGGGCCAGTTGTTATATGCTGGGAGCCAAAGTGAAAATTGAGAGTGGCAACGTCCAATTTTGATTAGTTAGGGGTGATAAAATCCAATTCCTCGTAAGATAATGTATGCTTTTTCGATATGATATGGAAGCTAATAAAATCGGGTTGATTTAAACGTTATGCTGCCGAAATTTCTACTAAATTAGTATTATCTCTATCCAAACTTCCGTCTAAATACTGGATCCGGGTCTTAGCACTATAAGGAATGGTTGTGAGTGGAGGAAAGAGAAAACGTTACTGTTTATCTGTAAATATACGAGAACACTATTCTCTTTTATAAAAATTTTAATATTTTTTAAAGTGGTAGTGGGATGAGAAAGAAAAAGTATATAAAAATATTATTTAATTCAAAAGAGCTAGATAGGTGGTCATGGTGGTGGTTCAAAGCTCAGGCGTTCTAGGGTTCCGGCCAGAAACCAACCTGTCGGGGTTAGGGTGGGGTGACTGTGGTGGCGGTCATCCATGCTCGTGTGGAGTGGGCGGGGGGTGGCTGATGGTGGTGATGTCGACTAGTGGTGAGATGATAGCGGTTGGTTGTGGTGGTGGTGTTATGGAGAGAGTATAGAGAGAGAAGAAAGAATCAGAGTGTTTTCTGTGTTTTGTTTATATATATATATATATATATATATATATATATATACATAGGGTCAGGATTTAGAGAAAACGGTGAAAAGTGTGAGAACGGTGAGAACGCTTATGGGTCGTCCGATCAAAACAATCCATGGACTAAATTGCGCGGTGGCGTTTTCGTAAATAACATCAATTATATTATGTGGGACGCACTTCATTAAGGGTAAAAGGGTCTTTTACCGCTCATATTCAAAATGCCATCAAATGATAAAACGCCATTCAAAAAAACAAAACGCCAAAAAATAGTCATAAAACGCGTTGGATATTACAGGAAGATGAAACAACACAGAAACTGAATTTCAGTTATTAACATTTATTAGAAGAAAAATCCCTCCTAAATTACGCGCCAAAACATGATTATATAAACGAGGTAAAACATAGCTTCCATAATCACTTCAATCTATCCAATTCTGCAAAAAAATATCTTTAACCAAAACGCCAACTTAAACAAAACGCCAAAAATGGCAACAATCGTTTCTTGGAGATACACTCTGGGAATCAGGCGATACGTCCTCCGTTTTGACAACAAAAGGAGGGTGTATGTTAAGACGATCAGGGCAATTCTGAAGATGGAAGAAGAGATACAGAGGGCAATCTTATCCCTTGGCATTGCTCTAGACAACGAATGCCATGAAACACATATGCTTATGAAAGCATTAACCAGGAAATTTGGACCAATCAAAGCAGATGTGAAGCCGGACCCTGTCATGACATCATGGTGTTTTGATGATGAAACAGACATGGTGACCGTTACATACGATAGCGGAGAGCATGAAGTCTATTGGCTAGAAAACATCATGACAAAGCAGCGTCTTGGTTTCATGGAGGAATTGCATAACGCCACTTGTACCAACACAGAAATAGACTCAAAATTGGAGTTAATGCAAGACATGTTCAAGTGGAGGCTTCAGAATCTTCAGGAACAAGAAGCTGATGAAGGTGAAGGTGATGACATGGATGAAGATCCATATGAAGACTCCGAGGAGGAAGAAGATGATGCAAGTGATGGTTACTTTTCGGATAAAGTACTTTCTGACGAAGGCTTTTAATTTTTTTTCCTCTTTTTTTTTTCTTCTGTGTAATCTTCTTTTTTTTAAGATAATTAAATGATATATTTCTCTCTTTATTAGCAAAACGTCAAAAAAAAAAAAAATACTAAAATTGGTTATTCCTTACAAAACGCCAAAAATAACAAAAAATATTTTTCCTACTTAATATTTTATTTACTCCGTTATTGTATTTTGTCATCTTGGTCTGCATAACGCCATTTAAAAAAACGCCAAAATTAGAAGATGGGACGTCTAGCACCTGTAAAACTAATAAAAGCTGATCAACACAGTAAATACAAAAACAGTAACTGAAAAGACAGTTACTTTATTACTATCATTTATTACAATAAAAAAGTCCCGCCTAAACTACGCGCCAAAAAACTCCTATAAGAGTGGGGTCTATACACAATGAAACTGATCACACCCAGAAAACACAAACGCTATATCCTCTAGAAACCACTCACTTTAAAACGCCACAGATGACAAAGCTTTCACTGAAATGGATTCTTCTTCTGAGGGGGTTATCTCAATAATATTTTGCTGAATGAGATTGACAAATATTCAAGAAAAAGAGACTGATGACAGTGATATCCATCATGTGAGCTTTGTTCTTGATGAATATCGGTATGGAATAAAGGGATCAACACAATTGTAAAATGCTATTTTGGACTCCATTATTATAAATAACATCAAGCAAGAGTTAATCTTCAATGACATGCCACCAAACAAGAATATCACACCAAAACGCAGGATGCCACTAAGCAGCTTCTTCTGAAAAAAAACAGGGGTTATGTAGGAAAGTTGGCATCTAGCTAAAGTATTCAAAAAAGGTTCAAAACGCCAAAACAAATTCAAAAAGATAGAGACTGATGACAGTGAAGATTCGGAAGAGAAATTAGATTACCATTTTTTATTTATTTTTTATTTTCATTTTATATTGTTTTGATATCAAGTTATATGTTGTTTTGTTATCTAATTCTCTACAAATAAAATACATTATTATATAAAACGCAAAAAACTAGAAACACCAAAACGCTAGAAGTATGAAAACTGGGAGAACGGGTGCTGACAAAGCACCTTGTAAAATGTATTAAACGCCAAAAAAGTCACTAAATGCCAAAAAAATTGGTCTTATTGTAATCTTATGCAAATATTAATGACTCGTACTGAATTATTATACAAAACAACACAAAACGCCAAAAATTGACCAGAAAACGCTACAACGCCAAAAAAATTATCTATGTGACACAAAAACAATTAATTCAACGACAAAAAGTTTAATAAATACAATTAACGCCAAAAAAAACTTAGACGCCAGAAAATATTATACCGCGTTAGGAAAATAAAAGAAGATTGAAAAGACAAAAAAACCCCTCCGCCATTTTCTACGTCGCGTGACACGTGTTAGGCCAGAATGCGTTCTCACCGTTCTCACACCTTTGAGCGTTTTCTCCTGAACCCGTTTCTCTCTCTCTATATATATATATATTATAATTATAATATTATATATGTAATATAATCTTTTACTTGTAATTTTACCAAAGTACCCTTAGTTTTATACTTGAAGTTACCAAAATACCCTTTCAGTTAACTAACAATTTGGATGAAGTTAGAGGCGGGGAGCAAACTGAAAAAAAAAACATAGTAAACTATTGAAGTAAAATGATTATTTTTAAGAGAAATTTAAGAAAATGGTCAGGAATATTGTTGACTTACGAAAATGGTCATCTCATGCGTCTTTGGAGAAGCGCATCACCGATTACGAGACACCTTTTGCGTCTACATGGCTCATTCATGCGTCCGCCAATGCGAAGTGACACGTGTCTCGTCCCATCACCCCATGCGTCCGTGACTCATCCCATCATCCCATGCGTCCGTGACTCATCCCATGCGTTGCCGACTCATCCCATGCGTCTGTGTCTCGTACCGGGATGCGTTTGGAAGTGTCGGGATGCGTCTGAAAGTACCGGGATGCGTCTGAAAGTACCGGGATGCGTCTGAAAGTTGCAGTCATCTCCGGCAAGTTGCAAACGCCTCCGGCTCCATCTCCGGCGAGTTGCAGACGCCTCCAGCTCCGTCTCCGGCAACCATGGCGGCGGTTGGGATTTTGGGGTGAAGATCTGTGAATCGTTTTCACATCTAAACTTTTTTCCATTCGTGTAGGTTGCTAGTGAAGCCAGGCATCAGCCATTCGTGTACAACAAATCATAAGTTTTGTGCATGCAAATACAAGTGCTTGATGCAGAAGCTTTCATGGTCATCACTATCCTATTTTGATAATTATGCACGTCAAAGATCTAGTGGTTGGGATTTGGGGGTGTAGGGGCTAGGGTGGGGTGGTAGATAGTGGGTCCTCATGTTCCTTTCCAAGATATAATTTAATCAGTAGGTCCCATATGTTTCACATAAATTTGGCTGGATCTATACACGTGTCCATTTAAGAAAGAAGGACGCATAAGAGAGCTGATGCCCTGTTCCAATGAGGCATGAGTTGGCTATTTTGGAAAATGATATTGGTCAATGGCTATTTTGTTCCAATGAGACATGAGTTGGCTATTTTGGAAAATGATATTGGTCAATGGCTATTTTCGTAAATAGCTCTATTTTTAAAGGACTGTGACAAAACCATTAAAATGACAAAACTACTAGAGTAAAACGGAAGCTTACTCTTTTGTGAAAAGTTATAAAACAAAAGAAGCGCGGGAAGGTTTCAGTGTAGAGACAATTGAGATGGGGGACAATCTAGAGATGGAGAAAGCAAGGTTGATTAGCCTGGCTCTCGAATTTGGATTTGACGAACAATCTGCTCGCATCTGCTTAGATCGTCTTGTTGATCTCTACGGTGATTAACCCTATCTATCTTATATAATACGTTTCATTCCGTCAGTTAAAACCCTAGAAAAGAATCACATCACCCTATTCGTATATTCCCGAGATTTCCTGTTAGGTTACTAATTTATGCACCACAGAGCTCTTTATTAGCTGTTAATTTGAATGATTGTTTCGTAAAAATGCTAATATTTTTGTTTGTGAAGTTGTTTTATGCTTTAGGTGCTGCTGTAGTCTGTAGACACACCAGTAATGCTATACAGACACCAGCACCAGGTGCCGTCTGCTACGACAGGGCAAAAATGGTCATAAAAGTTGTGTGTGAATGTGTCCCACATCAGTCACTTTTGTGTCAGTACAAAACGTTATGGCCCGTATGATGATCGTGGTCACACCAGTCACTTTTGCCGCCCGTATGAAAACATTTTGTCTTGTATGATGTTAGTGTTCACGTAACTCACGTCAATCACTTTTGTGTTATTGTACCACATTATTTGGGCCATGTAGTTTGTTGACACCAACTTATATGGCCTATATAAAAAATTATGGCCCGTATGATGTCAGTGGGCAGTGGTTATGCCGGTCGGTTTTGTGTGAGTGTATCACATCATACGGCCATATAGTTTGTCGAGATCAACTCTTATGGCCCTTATAAAAACATTATGGTCCGTATGGGTATGATATACCATGCCAACACGTTATACGAGTCATGTGACATGTCATTGGTTTTTGTATAGTGTGTTAGTGGTGTTCCTTTAGACACAACCTATATTTTCTGTTTGTAAGAATGTTTCTTCTTCTGTTTGTATGTTTCTTTTTGCTCTTATGAAGAAAACGAGCGGTTGGTTCTAAAATTACCGGCAAGAAGAGATCAAGCATGATTGGTCTTTAATTACGTGCACTTAGTATATAGTTTGATGAATTAATATTCTAAATTGTCGCGTAGGCGATGATGGGTCGGACTTTATCACCGTGGAGCATTGTGGTGATGATTTTCTTGCATCACTTGCTGAAAGTATGCAAGATACCGAGGATTGGGACGATATACAAACTTTGGAGACAGAAGCTTGTGGAACACTGGCCGACATGTTTAATAAGGACTCAATGAAACATAATGCAGTCGATGATGATGGTACTGAGGAACCTTTTGTCCATGTAGTAAACGACTCACCTGAAGAAGTTCAAAAACATCAAAACTTTATGCATTTGGATTCTACAAGTGAAGATGAAGACCCCGACTTCATTATCTCAAGCAAGAAGGATGCAAAAACCACACACTCTTCGTCCCGTAGTAATAGCAATCAGACGCGTCCGCATTTAGAGGAAAGCACTGTGAAAAATAAGGTGAAAGATACTAGTTTATCATACTTTCTAATCATTTTATGTATCGTGAACACCTCTTTTACTGTTACATCTTATTGGGGTCACTTAAAAGAATGTTTTTTTCTTATGTGTTTGGCTTAGGGGGTGTTTAGAGTTTAGACTTTTGAAGTAGAACTGAGTATTTGATTATTGTGACTTGAAGTTGCGTTAATCCGTTTTTAATGTTCGGATGAATAAGCAGTTTCACACCAGCTGCAAAAGAACTCATTATCTGATATTAAATTAAGATACTGATTTACCAATTCTTTTAACTAATTTCAGAGAACTGTAGCTCTCATTTCATTTCACAAAATGTCTTATTTGGTCATTTTGTTTATCAATCTGTTAAATAATTAGAATTTGCCAAACACTATAAGATTAAACATTTAGTTAATTTAATTTTTACAACTTAAACATTTTGTTTGTTTTTCGTTGTAGGATGGCAAGATTAAAACGACACAAACTTCAGTTTTTTCATTTTTTGGTAAGAAGACTAGCGAAACGCCTTTAAATGATGGAACCGGAACTGGAACTCTTAGCTATGAAGAGTTGAAGTCACTGGATGATCTTGAACTGGCAAACGTTGTGATATTCGGTAATAAGGCATTTCGTCCCTTGCAACATCAGGCTTGTAAAGCCTTTGTGGAGCAACGTGATTGCTTCATTCTTATGCCTACAGGTGGCGGTAAAAGTCTATGTTACCAGGTTATTGTTTATGTGCTTGTCTGTTTTGTATTTGATAGTTCTATATTGTTTATTTCATTTATATAGTTGTATCATGCAGCTACCGGCAACGATGAAGCCAGGTGTTACCATAGTTATCTCCCCTTTACTGTCTCTCATTCAGGACCAGATAATTACGTTGAACCTCAAGTTTGGAGTACCATCAACTTTTTTGAATTCACAACAGACTACTTCTCAAGCGTCTGTCGTACTCCAAGAGTTAAGGCAAGAACTTTTGTTCTCAAGTTTGAGTTTATTTTGTGTCATTGAAACTAGGGGTGTTCTTTGGGTTTTTTTGGGCTTCAGTTTTCCGGGTTGGATTGTTTGGGTTCCTGGCTGGGAAAAAGTGACCCGATAACCAACCCATTAAAAGTTCGGATTGGATGGGTTCGGTTTAGTTTGGGTCAGGTTGTTCGGTTTTCGGGTTTAGATGTAAAATGAAAATAAATGTTTTTTTTTTTCTGTAAAATATCATCAAAATACATATTGCTACTAAAACAATATCATCAAAGTTCAAACATCATTTGATAATATGATATTTTAATGTTCAGAAGTCCCAAATCTTAATGTTCCGAATACCAGAGACTCCAAACCAAAACACACCAATTAAAAAAACACAATAAATGTTCGGGTTTTTCGGGTCGGGTTTTTGGCTGGGAAAAAGTGACCCACTAACCGACCCATAGAAGGTTTGGGTTTTTCGGGTATTCTCTAATTCGGGTTCGGTGGCTTTGAATTCATGTCGGGTTTCAGGTTTCAGATAAAATATGGACAGCCCTAAGTGAAACCTATAGATTTAATTTAGAGACAAAAAATTGGTTTTCAAGTGTCTTAACTTCACTGCTGGTTACTACTTAATTTTATTGCTATAGTTGGATAGATACTATATTTTACAGTATAAACACCATACGGTTTTTTCATGTTTTAGGAGAGAAAGACCATCATGCAAACTTTTGTATGTTACCCCTGAAAGGATTGCTGGGAACCTCTCATTTCAAGACACCTTAAAATCATTGCACCACAAGGTTTGTTTCTAGATTGGTACAAGACTTGAAAAACAGAAAGAAATTCAAATGACGTTATAGAACATTGTCACAGGGACAACTAGCTGGATTTGTCGTTGATGAGGCACATTGTGTGAGGTACAAGTGTACAACCCTGTTTTTGTTTTACTTCTGCTTATGAGTCGTTGCATATGTATTTCGTTTCCTTTTTAAAAAGCGTATAGACATGTAATATCTTTTTGTTCATCAGCCAATGGGGACATGATTTCCGTCCAGATTATAGAGTATTGGGATGTCTTAAGCAGAATTTTCCAGATGTTCCGGTAATGGCGTTGACTGCTACTGCGACAGAGGCGGTTCGTAAGGTATCATTGCTCATTTGGTTTTACGCTTCTATACGTGTTACTATGTGCACCGTTGATGTTTCAATATATCAGACTACATTATGCAGGACATTTTAAAAGCGTTAAGAATCCCACATGCTCTTGTTCTAGAAACAAGCTTTGATAGACCGAATCTGAAGTATGAAGTGATTGAGAAAAGCAAAGAGCCATTAAAACAGCTTGGAAAGCTACTGTCTGATAGTTTCAAAAACTCATCTGGAATCGTATACTGCCTTTCAAAAAACGAGTGTGTGGAAGTTTCTAAGTTTCTAAACGAAAAATGCAAGATTAAAACAGTGTATTATCATGCTGGTTTGTCTGCTCGTCAGAGGATGACAGTCCAGCAGAAATGGCATTCAGGGGAGGTGCATGTCGTGTGTGCCACTATTGCGTTTGGTATGGGAATCGACAAGCCCGATGTCGTAAGTCTACAATTTAAATTAAGTTTACCAAAAATATGTGAAACAATTATTTGCATATCACAAAGAAACCTTATCCGATTATTGTAACTTGATAGTGTAATTTTGATTATCTGATTGTTTTGGGGTTAGATAGTCAGCTTTGAGTAATCGGTCTCATACATGTCGTAACATAATTGATTATTTAGTAAATTGAGTTCGATAAATAGAATTTAGAGTAAAATGTCATTTTTCGTCCCTGATATTTGGCCTGTTCTTCGACTTTCGTCCAAAAGTTTGTTATTCCGCATCTGGATCCAAAAGTTTTGAAATCTTGCCATTTTCATCCAGCTCGTTAACTCCATCCATTTTTCTCCGTTAGTTCAGGGGTATTTTCGTCTTTTTTTGTTAACTTAAAGGGCAATTCAGTCTTTTGAATACTTGTACATTATGCTAAATGCTTGTACATAAAGTGAAAAAGGTCGAATTGCCATCTAATTTAACAAAAAAGAGGAAATACCCCTGACTTAATGGAGAAAATTGGATGGAGTTAACAACCTGGATGAAAATGGCAAGATTTCAAACCTTTTGGATCTAAATGCAGAAAAACAAACCTTTGGACGAAAATCGCAAAACTGGCCAAACCTCAGGGACGAAAGTGGCATTTTAATCTGGAATTTAAATAATATCTATTTTGGTGTATATACCTGTGTACATATTTCTTTGTTGGTTTATAAATTATTTGACAATAAAAATTCTTTTCAGCGGTTTGTGATTCACAACACACTGTCCAAGTCAATCGAAAGCTATTATCAGGAATCTGGAAGGGCCGGAAGAGACAATCTTCCTTCACAATGTGTTGCTTTATATCAGAAAAAAGATTTTAGCAGGATCGTCTGCATGTTACGAAGCGGAGGTGCTAAAAAAGAAAGTTTTAAGACGGCAATGGAACAGGCTCGTAAAATGCAACAGTATTGTGAAAACAAGGTAATTAAGCATACATATTTTAGCAGGATCGAATGCGCGTTTGCTATTTACTTGCAAGTATGTTAATCTTAGGGGTGTTCAAAATGCGTTAAAACTGCCTAGATTAGTCCAAATTGGCCGGTTTAAAATGCGTTAAAACCACCTAGATTAGTCTAAACTGGCAGGTTTAAGGTTTGGAAAACCGGGTTGAACCCAGCCCGTTTGGTTTGCCTTTATTAAAAATCGTAGTTACTGGTTTGGATTAGAAATTCTGTTAAACCTAATTAATATAATGCATCTGTGAAATTTGCAGGAAAAATGTCGAAGACAGATGTTACTTGAGCACTTTGGGGAATCATTTAACGCGAGAGTATGCAAAAATGGATCCAATCCATGTGATAACTGTCTCAAGTCGACTTTGTGATCAGTTCATGCACAGATAACAGATACCAATTGTGGTTAGGATTCTTTCGTTGTGTGGTCATCATCATCATCATCTCACTTTTATGTATTCTTTTTGAATTATCTTAATTAATTTAACAAGTTTGGTCAGATACTTATCTGTCATATGTTTATATCATTTTGAAAAGCAATCAGGGCAGTAGCAATAATCAGTTTTTGACCTGTTCATGTACTTTGACTTTTTATTTAGGCCTTTTGACGTACTCGTAATCATATTCAACTTCATTGTGAGTTCGTCGCGTAACGGATTAAAATGGGTTCATGTTGATATTTTTATCATGTTTTAGTACTGATATGATTTAGGTTGGGTTGACATGGTAACACTTTTTAAAAAAGTTATTTATGAATAGGTTATGTATGATGGGTTAGGATAAAATGAGAACCACATTGAGTTGTGAAAACCATTAGAACTAGGCTTTCTAAAAGATTTTTTCTAAAAAAATTTCTCTAAAATCTTAAAAAAATCACATATTTCAGCAAAAAAAAAAAAAAAAAAAAATCATCGTCGTAACAAAATTTACATCAGCTTTTAAACAAAACTTACATCAGGCAAAACTACCGACTCGACAATTTTTTTGCTCTTTTTACACTTGTTTATAATATTTTCATCTACGTTTGTGCAAAAAATTATAGCCCAACTCGCGCGGAAAGTAGGAGTTCTCATTGTTCTCACAACTCGTTGCCATTTTTAATTGAACCGAAGCCTATGTATGATTATTACTAAAACAATAGTACTACAAATAATTTGATATTTTGGATGAGACTATTTAAGAGGTATTCAATATTGGCAAATACTCCTTTCCGCAGGAATTTTGGATTCTCAACAACAGATTGACTAATAAAAATGTATACATTTTAAATTATAACACTAAAGGATTGTGATTTTTGGACTTTCCTTTATTGATTCTTTGTTAAATTTCATAATCAATTTGGTAGTGTAAAACCCATGGCATTATAGCCTAGTGGTATCTTGGTGGTGGGATAAGGCTTATGACCATTAGGTCATGAGTTCGATTCTCACAAGGGGGGTTTTTCCCAGATTTATTGGGTTTCCTCCTGAATTGGTGTAGGTCATTATTGCCTAGTGGAGATGGATATGATCGGGTGGGTCCGCTGGTGGCACGATGATACTCCAGTGGTCCGTCAGTGATCCAAATTTGCCGTTAAAAAAAAATTGGTAATGTAAAATCATTTCTAATTGATAAAGTATTCAATGTGTTTATTCTCTAGTGTGACATTATTATAAAATCTTAAACTCAAGTTTAGTTGTAATAAAACTAGCCCATTAGCAAAAGAATAAGAGAGAATAATAAAGA
Organism: Helianthus tuberosus; assembly: GCA_030545235.1. NCBI lineage: Eukaryota > Viridiplantae > Streptophyta > Magnoliopsida > Asterales > Asteraceae > Helianthus > Helianthus tuberosus. The sequence goes on from CM060383.1 coordinate 107,660,311, forward strand.
GAAGATATAATATTTCATTATATAAGAGATGATTTACATTGAGATACAATATGCTATATATATAGGAGAAGGAAACTTGGTGAACAAGATAATCTATATATGGAGTTGATAACCATAATTTATATATTTATAACACTCCCCCTTGGTTATCAACCTAATATGCTTGGAGATGCTGCCTCGTTAAAAACCTTGTTAGGAAAGCCGAGTGGGAAAAACCATAGCTAAGGGAAAAAGAGTGCAACCTGTAATGCATATTTTCTCCCCATGATACTTTTGGACCAGGTATGTTGCCTCGTTAAAAACCTTACTAAGAAAACCCAATGGGACAAAACTTAGTTAAGGGAAAAAGAGTGCAACTTGATTAAATCTCCCCCTCATTATAATATGTATCCTTTAAGTAACATGTATTCATCTTCCTCGAAAGTTGCTCAAAACTTTTGTAGAATAATTTGTCGTTTGATGCCTTGAAGTGCAATCCTTTATATTGAGTAATGTTGTAAAAGCTTCTTGTGAGACTTCTAGTGCTTCCTCTTGCGAACAAATACCATAAGATCCACGACTATGTTGTGTTATATCCTTTACATCTACAAGACTAACGAAACTAGTTTTCATGGGTTAGTAAAATATAGACACATATCATTCTTACCTTTAGGCATTCGATATATCTACTTTACCATTCGAATGTCTCCTCATTGGACATGTGCTATATGATGTTGATAAATTTAAATAAAAGATATATATATATATATATATATATATATATATATAATCATGCATAGCTAGAAAGAAATATCAATGCACAATTGCACTTTAGCCATGGTAATTTTGGAATGAGAATCCTTACTTTGGTTCGATGAAGATAGGCATTCCTTATAAAAGTGTCTGAACAACCTTCAACATACTTTAAGATTCAGCTTTATCCATACAAAAAATGTCCCAGCATCTTCTGGATGTAGTTAATCAATGGATAAAAATATGATCACAAATATACTCAAACTGTAGGTTGAGTAATAACTAGATTGTGTCAGGGTCTTTAAAAAAATTCCCCCTCTGAAAGCTCGACAGTTTCTCTCGATGATGCCTAGACATCATCACTATAAACTGCGATTATACTGAACTTTTGGAGAGGACTTTCGATATTCGATAAAGATGTATAATATTATCAAACTTATATTGCTCTTTATCTGAATATCTCAAGTTATACAACACTCGACTTGACTATTTTAGTCCATACCTTTTTATGAACATGATATAGTACGTTCTTGAGGTTTTGATACCAAAGCTGCTTTCGTTATTAATCCATGAGGGAATTCTTTCCATCTTATCCAAATATGCATATGCATTCATTCTTTAGGAGTTCTGCTACAAACTAGCTCATTTAATTTAACACATAGATTTCTACATTATATGCAAAGATATCATGAATACTTGTTTTTATTTCCAAAATCCATATTGTATTATGCTTGTACACTTTTTATTGAGATGTCATAATCATCATGTACAAGTTTTCTATGTATCTTTATTGGTGCACAAGAATTACATCGTTAAGTGTTTCAGGTCACGTTTAGGTAACTCATCAGGAGTTCAATCGTATTCAAATATGAATATGTATACAACGATCATATTGTTCTCGAGAACTTTATTTACATGATTTTGATAATTTAAATCCTCCAGGGACTTTCATGTAAACTTTCAGCATCAAGTGATAAATATCATTCATAAGACGCATGTCAATTCTCTCTTTAATATTATTACCAGACTAATTAAATATTGGAAAAACTATTGCATCCACCACTAGAGAATATGACTCCTCATAATCAATTTTAGGCCTTTGCGAAATCCTTGTGCCACCAATTTTTCCTTATACCATTTTCTTTTCATTTCTTGATTCGCATAAAAGACCTGTTTGTTTCTAATATGTTTTACAACCTTCGTTGTATGGACTACTAGTCCGAAACTTTCCATTTCAATAGAGAATTTAACTTTGCCTTATTTGCATCTTTTCGCTTTAGCCAATTATTTCTTTGTATTCATTTATAGGCATATATTAAATCTTGATCCTCATCATTTCATCATTACAAGCGCTATATTATATACAAAAGTATAACGACGTCGATTTTATTTCGATTCCATATACTTTTTAGACATGATGCTATTTAACGAGATCTCTTTACTTTCAGGTACCTGAGGTCCTTCTTGAACCTTCATGTCTAATGTCTCTTCAAGAGACTCTTTTACATACTCGACTTGACTATCTTCATTACTTGCTCCCTTTCTCGAGGTTTTTTTTTTAATCGACTAGTCTATCACGATTCAGGCGTGCCATAGACTCCTTACCAATATATGTTGTCCTTTTGAGACAATTATCTTAGTCGGAGCATTAGCAGTTGGCATATATGACTTAACTAGTCATTCTTTCAGGTCAGTGAATGCGTCTGGTAATTGATTAGCTAATTTTTGTGAATGAATTATCCTTTGAACTTCTAGTTCATAATCTTTAGTTTTGAGGATCAATGGTAATTCATACAAACTCATTTCTGTTCCAACTGCTTATTATCTCCCCCTGATGTTGGGAATGTTAATCAATTGAGATGGATATCAATTAATTGTGCCATAAATAAATATCTCGTGAAAGGCTCTATTCGTTATCATATATTCCCAACTACCTTTTAAGGTCCCATCTTTGTGCATAGTGGTGGATCAAATTTCAATATATACCGCACAACCAAAATCTTAGAAGGGACATCTTTGGTTCCTGACCAAAAACCAACTATAATGGGGAGAAACTACTACAACGCGTTGGCTTGATGTGAATTAATGTTATCGTATATTTAAACTTTTGCTCTCATGATTATTGGCTTTGCAATCAATAGTAGACGTTTGGTTACCGTCTTCAACAAAAGCAATTCGTGTATAAATTTATAGAAAGTTCAACACTTATTCCAATAATCATCTATCACTTGGGAATTAAATTTACCAAAACAAATATGCCAACGTGGAATAACATGCTTGCTATCTTCATAGCTAAGACAAATCATGCAAACTTTAAGTTGCATACATGATAACCATTTAGACGATGCATCGATTTAAAACACTAAATGGTATAATGAAAGGATATTCATATCCTTTTTATCATTTCTAAACTTTATTTAGGGATTCATACCCTATTTTAGTTGACAAATAATTAACTTCCCTTAAGAGCAAACATTGCATGCTAATTATCAATTTGAAGAATCTTTCAGTTCTTCAATAAAATTCACATCATTGACACGGTATGGTCTGACCGGTCATGCCAATTAATTAAATAACCATAACCCATAAATGTTTGGTCTATGATCGTATATGTATTACTTACACGTATGTAATACAAAACGTAAGATATAAAAGAATATATTATAACTTTAAAGTTCAAACCATAATGTTATAATCACTCTCTTTATTTGCTACTTGTGGTGTTCAATCTCATTATTTACATATTTGCATTTCTGATGGTTGATCTTATTTTAATATGACCATCATTACAATTTTCGCAATTATGTCAACGATCACAATGGTCAATATATATTCCTTTCATGGATCGGAGTAAAACTAAACAAGTTTAATGGTTTTTCATTATTTTTCGCAACCAGCCATAGAGATATAAAATCGTATCAAGCCTTTCATGGTTTTAACGATATTTCTACTTTAGGAGCGTATCCCAGGCATGACAAATGGAAAAACTCTTACAAGTTCTCTTTATAAATAAACTTCTTTTCACATAACATCACTTAGAAGTATTCCAACGTCCACGTCTTGTAAGATTTATTGGTCTAACATCTTACAACCTTTATAACTTGAATGAGCATCAAGGAGTATGACACTTCGTGTGTCATGTCGAAGCGTATCTATGCTCTTACATGAGATTGATAGTAAACCACAACTTTGGTTTAATTGTTCCATTAAATACTATCTATATAATAAACATAACACAAAGGAAAATAATTTATGACACTATAAGATGACTGAATAAAACAAGTTATATTAAGACTTTATGAGATAAAATATTCTATTCATTAATAATATCCAAATATATATAATTTACATAAAATCAATCGCAAGTATGTCTCACATACATATATCTGTCACTTAATTTGAAACTTAAACAAATATCTCTTTCAAATCCTCAACATATGTTCATTTATTATTTTTAAATAACTCTTTCTTTATAATAAAATTTGTTGTTTCATAAAGGACAAAAACAGATATGTGAGAAAAGGCAATACAAAATCATACAACTTGAATCTTACACATATATGCATGGATATGGAAATACATATTTGAATTTTAACTAAAACTTTTTCACAAATCATGTTGAGACAAATCAAATAGTTGGCCTAAAGTTTCAACTTTTCATCGAACAAAAGAAAAATAATATCTAAACTTTTGGTTAAACCAAACTCTTATAACTTTTGAATCAAAAGGACGTAAGTACTATAATGAACAAGTAAACATAAATTGAAAGCATGATATTATAATGCAACTTTACTTTTAAATCTTTTAATTTTTCTAAAATATAAATTAGGCACCAATAAATCATGACCCAACAACATACTGAAAATATCTAAACAATTTGTGTATCTAAGCATATTTCAACAGGTGTGTACATGTATACAAGAAAAACTAATAATTAAATCTTATAAGAGATCTAAATAATCATACAAGAAAATATAAACAAATTGCAATTGTTCTTCAACTCTAAACAAACCATTTTCTCAGTAATACTCTTATTAAAATTATATATTTTAGCCACATATACTAAACAGAGTTTCTGTTTAGTATTACACAATATATTATTTGTTTTAAATAATAAGGCTATTTTACTATTTTTTTAGTACAAATAACTCTTTCCTTTTACACCTTGCTTAGTTATCATCTTTTTCTAATCACCAACCCTAGCCGCCAGATGTTGCCCCCAAAATATTAATCTGAATTATGAATCAACTTGAGGTACAATATGTGAAGCAGTTCATAATAAATTTCAAAGATTTTCTTTAATGTTAAGATGAACCCTAATTAAGCTATAAATTCTAGTCACCATAAATAGTTTATTTTAACATAAAAATAAATAACTTAGGGAGTATGAAATAAAAAAAAACGTATGAAAACTTTTAACCAAAAAAAAAAAAAAATCATGCATCTATTTTTTGAATTCATAGTTCGATCAAAACAAAAATTATATCAATTTATTTTGAATACAACAATAAAAACAATAGATATTTTCATTTGTTAAAAGTGTGCCAAAGGTTTTGAACTACTGGTTAGATAAATCTGATTGTTAAAACTGATGCGCAAACAATTGTGATTCACGAAAAATTAAATGTCCAGCAAAAGAGGTAGTCACTATTTAATTCAATACATTACTTTTTATAAAACAGAGATGATACAATAAAACAAGTTGATAAGACAATAAGACTTACATTGTGATAACGTGATCAAACTCCAAAGCAACTCGTGCTGATAACGTGTAATAAAACTAGCCCATTAGCAAAAGAATAAGAGAGAATAATCGAGAGAAGATATAATATTTCATTATATGAGAGATGATTTACATTGAGATACAATATACTATATATATAGGAGAAGGAAACTTGGTAAACAAGATAATCTATATATGGAGTTGATAACCATAATTTATATATTTATAACATTAGTAAGTTTATGCTGGAGTTTTTTTTTTCCAGTTAACAATGAACTACATGTTTAAATATATCAAATTATTAGTATACGATTTAAAAAAAAAGTTAATTATGAATATGTATAAATCTATATCTATACTATATAATAAAAGAAACCACTCTGGGACACTTGTCATCATATTAGAGCATCTCTTGTAGATAATTATTATTTTAATTTAATTTTTTCTAATTAATTATAGATAACCCTCCTATTTTTTTTTTGAACGGCCAACAAACTCAATCCCGAGCACTCTCGGGGCACCCACTGGACAAACGGAGTACTCTGAGAGTAACCCGAGTCCACCACCAATTCCGGGGAAAACCCGGTAACCCACCCGCCCGTAGGCACGACGGTGAAATTACCGGAAAACTCGTTTGGCTCAATGATCAAACCCAGGTTTCCCTGGGTCTCCTATCATTGCCTACCAGTGTCTCACTCTGCACCAAGTGGGAGTCGAACCTGCATCTCTCAAGAGAAATGCAAGCCCTCCACCACTTGATCTAGCTATTAAATATTATTTAGTTTAATATCTTATGGATAATTATTATTTAGTTTAATCTTCTTCTCATTTATAATATTAATTAGAGTAAATTACGATTTTAGCCCCTGTGGTTATATCACTTTTACCCTTTTAGCCCAAAAAAGATTTTTTTAACATCTGAGCCCTCAACGTCTTCTTTTCTAACCCTTTTGGCCCCTAACACTAACCCCATCCATTAAATGTTAGGGGCCAAAAGGGTTAAAAAAAGACGTTAGGGGCCAAAAAGGTTAGAAAGAAAGACGTTGGGGGATTAGATGTTAAAAAAATTTTTTTAGGCTAAAAGGGTAAAAGTGATATAACTACTGGGGCCAAATTGTAATTTTATTATTTGATGTATAAAATTAGATTTATTCAATTCGTACAATACACGAGGTTTTTAAGGATATATATTTTTTTATTATTTAGTACAGAAAATTACATTTATTCAAACCGTGTAATTCGCATATTTTAAAGATGTAATTTTTTATTATTTGGTATATAAAATTACATTTATTCAACCCGTGTAATAAATGAGTTTTTTTAAAGATGTATTATTTTCTTATTTGGTGAACAATATTACATTTATTCAACTCGTGTAATACACGTGGTTTTAAAAATATAACTTTTTTATTTGGTATATAAAATTACATTTATTCAATTATATTTATTCAACCCGTATAATATTGTTCTTATAGATATAACTTTTTATTATTTAATATATAAAATTATATTTATTCAACTCGTGCAATAAAGAAGTTTTTAAAGATATATTGTTTTATTATTTAGCATATAAAATTTATTTATTCAACCCGTGTAATACACGGGGTTATAACATAGTATGTATATATATTTAACTACTAATGTGTTTAAAAGAAACTTGATGTGAAAATAGCTTTCTTTACATTATTTTCAACTAGATGATTGAAAATTTATATCAAGTAGAAAGCCAAAATTAGTTTTAGCATTTACAAATGATACAACAGATAAAAAAACAAAATAAATAACTGAATACTTGAATAGTAATATATTAAAATATTTGACGAAATAGTTTGATTTCCTGTTTTGACGAATTTGTCACTTTCTTTATCTTTATCTTTATCTTGATCTAATACTATATAGTATATACTTGGAGCGTTAAATAGATGAACACGCCTCATGTAAGAAGTTTTTCCTCTAGAGTATTCATATTCGAGTCTCTATCTTTATTTCTACTCCTATCTTCAAGTTTTAAATATTTCTTCTATTTCTTTTTTCCTATCTGAATCTCCATCTTCCTCTCCAAAATATAAAGATTTTGCTATGACTATTCACATCAAAGATTGTACCTCAACAGTTTCGATTTTGAACTTAAGCATTTTGGTTTGTACTTCAGTAGCGGCTTGGGTTTCGGCTCGACGCGGTGCAACTCGGGTCAATTTCGGGTTTTGGTTTGGGTCGAAAGCAGTCAACGGACCCGGTTCGGGTCAGCAACAATCAAACAAGTCAAAGATGGTCAACTGAGGACCGGTAAAGCTTAATCGTAGCGAGTTATTACTACGTTAGTTTAGATTTTATTTAGTTAACGCGCACCGAGCTCGAACCGATACTTTAGTGACTTGTTACGTTTGGCATTTTGATAGAAATTTTATATATTGTGTTTATATTGTTGAAAATTGTTGAGTTTTGAAAAGATAACGAAAACTTGAGTTGTTGGCTTATTCCAAAAATAGAGGAAACTCTGTCCGTTTTCCGTAAAAACGAAAAACGTTAATAGTTTAACATAAAACGTAAAACGTAAAAAGTTTAACGTAAAACGGAAAAAGTTTAACGTAAAACGTAAAAAATTTAACGTAAAAGTAAACTTTTTAACGTAGAACGTAAACTTTTTAACGTAGAACGTAAACTTTTTAACGTAGAACGTAAACTTTTTAACGTAAAACGTAAAACGTAAATTTTGTAACGTAAAACGTAAATTTTTTAACGTAAAAGCAAATTTTTTAACGTAAAGCGTAAATTTTTTAACATAAAACGTAAACTTTTTAACGTAAAACGTAAACTTTTTAACGTAAAACGTAAAACTTTTTAATGTAAAACGTAAAACTTTTTTATGTAAATTGTAAAACGTAAAAAACGGCGCGTAAAAAATTGCGCGTTAAAAAACGACGCGTGAAAAAGCCGGGCGTAAAAACGGTTCGTCAAAAAACGACGCGTGAAAAAGACGGGCGGAAAAAACGGCGTCTAAAAAATGGCACGCAAAAAAAGTTGTTTTGTTAAAAAATCTGAATTTAATATGGATTTTTAATAAAAAAATTATGTTTAAAAAATAACAATTAATATAATAATACAAAAATAGTAATAAAAAATAATAAAGACAAAAACACAAAATTGAGTCAATTTACTAAACTAACCTTTTGGATTAAAATATTAAAGACATAATAAGACAAAAAATATTTAATAATAGTTTTTAATTACTTTTAATCTCATCCATTGATCTTGAAGATCTAATGGTTGAAAAGTGGTTCCCTCGGTTCTTACAACTGGGGGTGGTTTTCATTTTAGCGCTTCCCTATGTATATATATATATGTTAAATTTACAAGTAGATGAAATTATTGTCCAACTCTTATATATAATTTACCGTGTCGGTTTATATATATATATATATATATAGGGGAAGGTTCAAATTGAAAACCACTAGTTAATGCGAAAACTCGAAAACTAATTAAAAAAAGCCTAAAAAACACACAAATTTTTTTTTTTTTTTTTTTTTTTTTGCAAAACCAAATTTCGCAGGTTTTTTAATATAAAAAAAAAAAATTTCAAAAAAAAAAAAATATTTTTTTTTTGTGTAGTGCACATGTGTAATACTACACATGTGTATCTGTACTACACATGTGTATTATTACACATGTGCACTACAAATTTTTTTTTTTTTTTTTTTTTTGAAATTTTTTTTATATATAAAAACAGCGATTTTTATTAAAAAAATTGAAAAAAAAAAAAAAATTTTTTTTGTGTGTTTTTAGGCTTTTTTTAGTTAGTTTTCGAGTTTTCGCGTTAAAAGTGGTTTTCATTTGAACCATCCCCTATATATATATATATACACACACACTTGTGTCCATAATCTAGTTTTTGTCCGTTTTCTCTTTTTTTTTTCCGATATGTCCGTTTTGTCCAAGTAACCAAATATGGTTATGTGTATATATGTAAGTATACATATTTATATACTTTGTCCTTTTGCATGTATTTTGTACTTTGTATATTTATGTGAGTATTTAGCATATATTTTCCTACATCTACTAAATATATACATTTAATACACAAATATATACACATAAGTAAGGTGATCTATACATATATATTTTTGTCATATATATATATATATATATGGGCAAGATTTAGGGAAAATGCCTAAAAGTGTGAAAACGGTGAGAACGCCCCTCATCCGTTGGATCAAAACAATCTATGGATTTGAATGGCGCGGTGGCATTTTCGTAAATAACATCAATTTTATTACTTGAACATGCTTCATTAAGGGTAAAATGGTCTTTTTATTGCTCTAATACAAAACGCCAAACTAATGAGCAAAATGACATTCAAAATTCTTGCCTTAACCTACATTCCATACACATCACTCACTTCCAGATGAAACGACATATTTATCTAAAACACCATTAATACAAAATGCCAAAACTTAATGATAAAACTTGTTGCAGATTTAACAGATAAATGCGAACAAACAGTAACTAAAAGTTAATTATTAACATTTTTTATAAAAAAATTCTCTCTTAAACTATGCGCCAAAAACATCATTATATAAACGACATTACCAACACTTCCATCATCACTTCCATTGATCATACTAAAAACGTCATCTTTAACCAAAACGCCAAATTTCAAAAAAAAAAAAAAAAAAAAACTCTGAAAGGAAGAAAATTGGCAACCATCGTTTCATGGAGATACACCCTCAGAATCAGAAAATTCGTAATCTGTTTTGACAACAAAAGAAGAGTGTTTGTTAAAAAATCAAAGCCATATTGAACTTGGAAGAATAAGTACAGAGGGGGTTCCTAGCACTTGGCGTCCCTCTTGATAACCACTGTGATAAAACACATACGGTTATAAGAAGATAAACCAGAAAATTTGGACCAAACAAGGCAAATGCAAAACTGGACCCAATCATCATATCATGGCGTTTTGATGAAGACACTGACATGGTGACGTGTTGTCGTAGTCACACGCAAATTCAATCCAAATTACAACTAATAGATAGCAGCAAATGGGTATCAAACACAGGGAGTTTGTGGAAAATGTGTTGATTATATAGCTTTGAGAATTAACTAAAATTAAACTAAAATGCAGAAATTAAAATTCAAGAGTTGATTGTTTTGGTTTTAAGAACTAATTTACTAACTAATTGCAAATCAAGATTGAAGATTAAAACAGAATGACCATCTTAGGTTCCGGTTTCCATTAACAATTGTGCCTAATACAACTAGAAAGAGTTACATAGACATAACTCATGCATAAATGTTTGTTGTAATAAAAGGGAACTAAGTACTCGGATTAGATAAACGCGAGGTTGTTACCCGATGACCAATTAATCAATATCCAACCCTAACCCTTCCCGTGATATCTCGATTGTCAACGACACCAAGAACGTAAGGTTTAGACTAAGATCAAAACATCAATTAACAATTTACAATCAAACATTCATGCACCATAACAAACATAGCAAAACACACCAAGTTCATTATTCTAGAAATAAAGATAAACACACAAAAGTCATAAGAAACCTTCACCTAAGATGATCACCGAAAGTTTTAGCCGGACATTGTTTGGTGGATCATCATAACATCAAGATTGAAGTTCATACGAATCAAAATACAAACCGAAATGTTAGAAATTGTTCACAAACACTATCCAAAGCTGAAAATTTCCCCTTGCACTCTGAAAAACGTCTCCAATGATGAGATAGGTGAAAAGGCACTTGAAAACGGATTAATAATGGGCAGTTACAAGTTTTGCGTCAGGGTCTATCGTAAATTATGGTAGGTACCGTAATTTACGGTAGCTTACAAGTTGTTACGGTGAGAAACTACTGGATTACGGTGGAACATAAGACATTCAGGGGCTACCATAAATTACGGTAGCCACCGTAATTTACGGTGGAGCCCTGAATGTTCTTCCTTGTTTCTTCTTTCCATCCTTGTGAATCTCGTTCCACTCCATTCCATCCAAAGCAGCGTTTTTCCTCGTTTTAAGCTCCAAACGCACCTGAAACACAAGCAAATGTAGTTATCTAATTCACGACAATTACATGATTAAATGGGGGATTAAATTGTCATTTAACACAATTAAGGGTTGTCCTATGGACCACCCGTCACATCCCCACACTTAACCGTTGCTTGCTCCCAAGCAACCCATCAAAAACCATTTTCAAGTGCACAAGCGATCAACAAAAACCAAGCGAAAACATGTCATCCTTTTACTAACCTTTTCCTAACACCCAAGCAACACACCCCTCGCTATATCTCTCCTCTCGGCGACAAGTAAGCACTAGCAAAGATAAGCTAGACACACAAAAGGCAAACGGGTGATTGCACAACTATATGCTTGTACCTAAATCGGTCCTCCGCCTAACAAGTGCCAAAACATGAATGCAAATCAAAGGGACTTAAAGGTTGTAACGTGGCTAGGCATACGGGTAGGAAATGGAAATATATATGTAGAGTAGCGAATGACTTAACCCGGTCTTTTATTACACATAAAACAAACAAAACAAAACAACTATATACAACTAACTTATGCATCATCATTTTTTTTTTCATTTTTCATTGCTTTTTCACTTTTTTTTTCTTTTTTTTAGCATAGAGAAACATCCAACATAACATAACTAAACACAACTATAACAACTACTAACACTACAAGACCGAGTTAAAAAGGGGGGAAATTTTTGGGGAACTAGGTATGGGTTAACAAATGATTGGCTTTAGGCACAAAATGGGCAACTAAATGTCCAAACCCCCGCCCGTCTCACTACCAAGCTCATATATATATATATATATATATACATATATATATATATATACATATATATATATATATATATATATAATTTATGAGGTCCAACCCCCCAAATCCCACACTCGCACACACTATGACGAGGCTACCTAAATGCCCTTATCCTATCCACATTCATGTTTAACTAAGGCCTCAAACCGTATTCAAGCACAAGTTCTAATGCACCCCCCACCCATTGCCACTCTCATAAAAGACAAGCATTATTTATTTACAATTGTGGCTTCAACTCTCACCAAGAAAAAGGGTAAATAAGGGTTGCCAGTGTGTCACTCGAAGTTAGTACAAAGTGTTCAAATTCCAACAATGGTTCGCTTGATTTAAAATTTTTTAAAACCATAAAAATTTTCCCCCCATCCCCACACTTGGGATACATTGACCCCAATGTATGGTTTTGGACGGAATTGATCGCTAAAACCCTTTTAACATCAACAAAAGCTTAAACACTCAAACCCCAAATTTCTTTTTGGTCTTTTTCATTTTATATTTTTTTATAATTTTTTTTTTATAAAAACACAATAACACCGCCAACTAGCACAACCCAAACACATAACATCAAAAACCAATACACCACCCATTCTCCCAACCATGAACATAAACAAACAAATGTTCACAAAAATTTACAAGAAAGAGCACCACCTGACTAATAGTAATGCGGCTGAGGAGGCCCAAAGATGGAAGTCATCATCTCTGACCATTCTCCAAAAGCAAACGAGCTGCTTCCACTCCCACTTCTTCCTTGTTGTGAAGCTCCATGCTGTTGATCTTGACGGGGTCCACCCATTGCGAATGATGTAGCGGCGGTGTCGGATACGAAACGCTAGCATCATAAGGTGGCAATAACGCATAATCCACCGGAGGTGGATCCACAACTACCGGCCGCCCCGCATGCCAATCCGCGTGCATACGCCGGTTTTGATCATCGATGTACCTATTGTTCATTTCTTGCTCAAAGGCATAAGCATGTGTGTGGTTCCATGACTCCTGTTGATCAAAGCTATGCTTCAATGCCCGCTCCATACTCGCCCCCATCCATGTTTGATGATCAAAGAATGTGCGCTCGGACCCCGACCAAGTATCAAATACCGATGATGGTGGACATTGATTTTCAATAATTTCTTGCATAGTTCCCTGATACGCCCAATTTGGCTCATAAGAGCGCTCCGTGTAATCAAAGAAACCTCCACCATGTGCATGACCCCGACCTGGACCCCCTTGGTCCACGTTCATGTGCTCACCATGCAGTTCATCGGCGTAGTCTTCATCCCCACTCGGGGGCTCATCCTTACTTTCGGGCTCATCCTCTTCGCCCGGTAATAGAGCTCTCGCATCAACTTTTAAATCACGCCACCTTTGACCTTCCGACTTTAACTTATGATATCGCTCCGACTCATCATAAGTCCACCCAACTCCCATTCTTCGAATGTCAAAAGGCTTATGCTTCTTCATGGCCCCCTTATCCTCCGGTGTAATCGCTTTGAACAATTTAAGCAACCCCGTGATTATCCGACAATACGGAATAATATTTCTTCCCACTTTATTCCGGCATATCCACACGTTGTTCATCACCAAATACCGAAACGGGAAATAGGGTGACCCATGAAGCAAAGAGTAAAGAATGGGCACCTCGGGAAACCACACTTCTTGCTTATCACCTCTCCTTGGAATCACGTTGTAGATATAAATCATAAGCAACAATTTCGCCTCAATTTTCAAGTTCCTTCTATATAACGTGCCATGAAAAGTACCCGGTAAGAACAACGCTTCCAACATGTCGTTCCATCTTGGGTGTGCTTCCGGTTTGAGAAGCAAGTCGTCAAGACTCGGTATCGTATAATCACGTGTGGGCAAGCTATCATACCTCGCCAACTTCCTTAACGTATCAAATGACATCTCCACATCTATCCCATTCACAGTGCCGATTAACTTCATTTGAGACGGCTTGTCATACTTGTTGCATGTTAGAGTGGCCATCCACTCCTGAATTTCATCCTTGAACAAGTTTTTATTATCCTTATCATAAAAACTTAACGCTGCCTCCCAACCCAAAGCATGAAATCTCACAAACACGTTGAATGGACCAAACTCTACCTCCCTAATCTCTCTTTCACAAATGAATGCAGCCGCCTTGTCTTTTAAGCGATTGTAGGATCGTTTTCAGACCTGAACGAGTCGATCAGAAGAGTTTTTCTCAATACGAAAGGCGGAAACAGACGTATCGAGGTTAATTCAACAAGATACACACTTTAAACTGTCGTATGATTGATTTGATAACAAATTACAGCGAGACGACACTTCGGCAGCACTTCGTGGCTCAGTATGGAATCGTTACAAATGAAATCAAGACACAATGTATTTATAGGCAGTTAATTCCGTTTGAACATGTCTCAAACGGAATCACTTCTCAAGCGAGATTAGCTTCAAACGGAATTAGCATGATAATTTCGTTTGAAACTGTCATGACACTTTCAAGCGGAATTACATAACTAATTTCGTTTGAACTTGCCTATCATCCTATTTTTAACATATTTCTCGTATAACGTGCCCTGATCTATCTAAATTCAAACAAGACTCGATACAAGACGAAGTCGACAGACGCATGCACCAACAATCTCCCCCTCGAATGTTGAGGAGTCTTCAGTGTCGAGTCTTCGCATCTTCAGTCTTTATCAGTCCTCTTGAACTCTCTGAAGTATCTGACACTGTAAAGTATCCTCAATCTCTTTCTTCTCTTTTCATCCGCACCAACAGACTCTCAGGATCAGAACCTAGCTCTTTGTCATTCAGACTGCCCCTCTCAGTAAGCTGGGATCGCAGTCTGGAATTGTCACACCCCGACCACGTAGAACATACAAAACGTGGCGGAAACGTCGGGGAATGTTGTAACAGAATTATTGTTTCACAACCATGGCATACAAAGTTATATTTTATTTATTAAACAAGAGTGTTATATTGTCTTAAATAGGAAACAAAGAGTTCATAACATAATTAAACTAGTCTATCTTCATTTTTAGTCTCTAAGGCACAGGTCCGCCCTAGTGTCATGATCATCATTCTACGCAATAGCTCCTGAAAACACATGTGAAAATAGGTACGTCAGCATAAAAATGCCTGTGAGATACATAGGATTTGTGAAAAGAGGATTCATGGCTTATAAGTTTAGAAAAAGTTGTTTAACAAAGTCAGTCATGAACCTTGTAAATTGTTTTGTTTTGTAAATCATTCAAAAAGCGATGATATGTATAAATAAGAGAATAATGTAAGATTAAATGAATAACCAAGTAAAATGAGTTTGTATAAGATAAGTTGTTTTGTAAATCAATGTCTTGTGAAAATAAGTTGTTTATGTAAAACGTAATATGTCAAATATTGAAATGATTTAAGTAACGCTACGACATGTAATGTCATACAAACACTTATATATAGGAAGTACCAGCGGCGTATCCACCATGCTTGTATCATATTACACATGCCTCGTTACTCAAATCCCTTACTCAAACCAACCACCAATGTAAATTGTTTATGTATAAATGAATTGTCATGTGTTAATGTGTAAACCATATCGAAATGTCTATGTCCAATGTAAACCACTAAATGTGTATATCAATGTCAAAATGTTTATGTTTAATGTAGATCATGTAATGTGTACCCAAGAATATCATGTATGGTAAGTGAAATATATCAACCAAACCATATGTAAAATGCACAAAAACAAGGTATTGAAGTAAAACATGGTTTAAATCAAAGTTATGTTTTGTGGAACAAATGCATGCTATACTGATACAAACATTTATGCGGTAGTGTAAAAATTCATACATCCAAGCCTTGAGACTGTGGCGATAAACCCTTAAACAAATTAAAGGTTTATCTAAGTTATGTGTATCGAATTCGGTCATTCCTTTCATCCAAACCTACCCAGGATGTCCGGAACGGGAGTTGTCAATTCCTATGGTACCACTACCTACTAACGAACGACGTAGCTAATGTTAATGAATGTATTGTTCCATTTTAAACAACCAAATGTCATACCAAAATGTAAACATGTGATGAAAACAACTGTACTAAGTATGCACACAATGGGCATACATAGCATGAAATGTAATGTAAAACAATGTACTAAGTATGCACACAATGGACAACATAGCATGAAATGTAATGTAAAATAATGTACTAAGTATGCACACAATGGACATACATAGAATGAACACAATGAAATCATGTACTATAAATGCACTAATGAACATAGCAAGTATATGATGTGAAAGCAGGAAAGCACGAAAGTAACAAGTAGGCACATGTGTTTCACCCCAAAACAGTTTGGAAAACAGTAAAAGAGGGGTCTATGTACTCACTTGAGATTGCTCAGAAGTCCTAAGATAACCACCAAGCAATGCTAGAGATCTCGGAATCAAACGGCACCTAATATAGGTAACTATGTTAATAAACCGGACCTAAATCGGAGGATCGGATAGAATGAGGGTTCGTAAACCAAACGAGTATGGGAACTCGTGTAATATGGTTTAACAAAGCCTACATACTAAATGAAACCTAACATAAGTGCCTACGACCCATTACGACCCGTTTAGGTAGCTTATGCTACTTTAACGCGTCGTTCGCGTGAAACGCGTTCGGACCGCCTAACTAGTCCTATGACAAGTAGAATATGCCTTAACATGCCTAATATTGTCGTCAAATTTCTTTATATGTCAAAAGTTATGTCACATATGTTTATAATGAATTTTGGCATCAAAGGGGTATTTTGGTAATTTACCTAAGGCATATAAACTACCTATCATACAACTACTTAAATGAAGCGACCATAAGGTATAACCTCGGAAGGTTATTCCCTACCTACTATGGTCACCTAATGTATTTGGTCGGATCCTAATGATCGACCAAATGGGTCGGGTTCGAAGGTATAAGCGATTTATTAGATCGCTTACCCTTACGACCCTAGACAACGTGGTAATCAGTAGGCATAGTCACAAGGGACTATAACCATCGTGATTACAATCACGTTGTGAAGTTCAAACGAACTTCGCATTGACCATAAACTGGTCAACGCAGAAAGTCAAACAAAGTTTGACTTTCGGACTCGAAAAGCAATAAAAGTACGAAGGAATACTTTCGAAGGGTCCCCGAATGCTAATCTTGATTCAAGTAGCTCAGGTATGAAACAAAGGTTTCAACTTAGAGCTTCTCAAATCAGATTCTAGTGGGTTTTGAAGTTGGGGGATGTGGGTATTTATAGGATTTCCCGAACCGTTAGGATCGTTTCTTGGAAACCGTGATCGAATCTAAGGCGTACACTTGTTGGAATGTTGTGGTGACTAAAAATGACCTCTCATAAACTGAAAGGGCAAGTGTGGGTGTGTGGTTGGGAGTTTAACAGCTGTAATCTGCTGATTAATTGATCTTATCTGATCTGGGAGCCTGACGCGGGCCGCGTAAAGGATAGCCCTGGTCTTACGCGGGCCGCCTGGCCTGACTGGTCAGAAACCAACTTTCATAAATGACAGTTTCAGTCCCTGTTACGTGTTTAAGCCATTTCCGACACGTTTAAGGCCCGTTAAGCCAACTTTAAGGCCCTAAAATGATGCTTAAACATTGTGGACATGAAACATGCTAAAAAATATGTTGGATGTCAGTTCGTTTGGTCGTACGATCGCGATGTTCGCTTAATTACGACGGAATGCGCATAAGCGCGAAAAACGATCCAAATGACGCGACGGATGGATTTCTCTTATGCTAATCACTAAAATAAAATGTTTTAGTGCTTACATAAATTTTTGGATGTCCGGATGTATTCAGAACGTAAGTTATGCACGAAAGTGCAAACTTGTGCACTTTTTGGCACTTTTAGTCCCTGAATGACCCAAAAGTTTATTTTAGCACACCGAACCCCTCAAAGCCTATTTCTAAGCTATGTAAAGGATATTTATGGTATGTTTAACTTATGGTCATGTTCCGGAATGTTCCTTACAGTTCAAATTGGTATACTTTCGCAGTTTGTCAAGTTTAGTCCCTGTAAGCGAATTAACTTGTTTTTGCCATACCAAAGCCTTCAAAACTTATTTCTAAGTTATGTAAAGGTTATTTAAGGTATGTTAAGTATATGTTGATGTTCCAGAGTATTTTGTCGCATTAAACTGATTACGTTTACGCATCAGTTTGCGTATAACTCTCCAGAAAGTGATATAGAGTTTGAAATTGAATAAAAGTCAAAACATGAAAAATGTAAAACACAACCAAACAAACATTGGGATCAAATAACGTTGTTTTATTGATAACTGAACTGTTCACAATGATTACAAGCACAGATGTTACAGTCTCCCCTACTTGTGGAAATTTCGTCCAGAAATTTATTTAGAGGAAACTCGTGGGAAAAGATGCGGATATTTCGCCTTCATTTGATCTTCGCGTTCCCAAGTAAACTCGGGTCCACGTTTAGCTTCCCAGCGAACTTTGACCAAAGGAATGCGCTTGCGTTTGAGCCACTTGACTTCACGTTCCATGATTTCCACTGGCTTCTCAACAAATTTCAGTGTTTTATCAACCCGAATTTCGTCAAGCGGTACGTGGAGGTTCTCATCAGCTAAACATCTCTTGAGATTGGACACGTGAAAAGTTGGATGAACATTTCCAAGTTCAGGAGGTAACTCAAGTCTGTAGGCTACCTTACCGATTCTTTCGACGATTTTGAATGGTCCAACGTATCTTGGTGCAAGTTTTCCTTTCTTTCCAAATCTGATCACACCTTTCCAAGGTGAGACCTTAAGTAATACTCGATCACCGACTTGAAATTCCAAGGGCTTGCATTTTGGGTCCGCGTAACTCTTTTGACGGCTTCTGGCTGTCTGAAGGTTATCACGAACTTTCTTAACCTTATCTGTTGTCTCTAAAATGAGGGCAGGTCCCGTAAGTTGAGCCTCGCCGATCTCATTCCAGCAGACTGGTGAACGACATTTTCGACCATAGAGAGCTTCGAAAGGAGCCATTTTGATGCTGGTGTGATAACTGTTGTTGTAGGAGAATTCAATCAACGGAAGATATGAATCCCAACTACCACCAAAATCGATCACACAAGCTCTAAGCATATCCTCCAGAGTCTGGATTGTCCGGGGACTAGGCCATTGCTTCCGCAAAATCAACCATAGAGAGCTTCGAAAGGAGCCATTTTATTTCAAGCAAGCGTAAAGTATTCTCCGGGGACTAGGGCATTGCTTCCGCAAAATCAGAAGTCCCGGGATAATACCCCAGATATCACTGAGCATAAAGACCTAGTATCTCAGAAAGAGGGACCTTTCAAACAAGATTTCGGGGGTTACCCATATATCCGAGAGATGTTCCCCACGATATAAGCAAGTTTGAAATTTAGGTTTATATCTCATCACAATCTACTAAATGTTCAAAAACCTACTGACACATCATCAGTGAGACCGTTTATCACATTATAACTCTCCAATTCTTTAGCATGCTGTGATAGTCCACTGATGTACTATCATTTCCTCTTCTTTAACACAAAACTCTTTTTTTTTATTTTATCATGTTTTTTACTTTTTCAAATTTTCTCATGTTTTTGGATTTTCTGAAAATTTCTTACTCCCCCTAAAATGCAAACAAATTTAAAGGAAATTTGAAAACAAACATTTTTTATTGTTCATAATATGTTCCATCCCAGTCACAAACCTGAGATGAAACACCCTAACCTGGTTTCTTTAATTTTTTCTCATAAAACTCTTTAACCCCTTTGACCTTCCTGTCAACCATTTTTCCAAAAATGTTATGAATTGTGGAATTAAAAACTTTTTCAACATCAAATTCTTTCTTTTCAGAATAGAATTGATTTGAAATTTCAACCTTACCAATCTTTTGTTTAAAATTTTCAGCCTTCAATGGTGGAAAGTTGACATCATCCATTAGAGGAACTGAATTCTCACTCTTAACCCCAATTTGTGGCTCATCTGACTTTGTGGAATCAGATTCATCGCCAGACAATAGCTCCTCTGATTTTGACGAATCAGAATCATTGCTAGAACTATCATCAGACTTCTTAACAACCCATTTGTGAGTGTCAAGATTCACCCTTTTCTTGTAAAACCTGTTTGAACATTCACCAATTTCAAATTTTGAATTTTTGAAAAGTTTCGTTCTCTCAATTGGTGGTTCAAACACAACCTCTTTATCTTTCAGCTTACGAGAAACTCCCTGTTTTGATTGTATTGCCTTGGAACAATTCTTGGCAATATGTCCAACAGCGTTGCATTGGAAACAGGTTCTCGTTTCTTTCATCTGATCAGTAGTCCTCATCTCTTCTTGCTTCTTCGCAAGAAATTCTCTGTTCGACTGCTTTCTGAATAGATTTTCTTTCTCTTCTTCAGTAGATGTACCTGAAACAAATATCATTTTTGATTTAAAATCTCTAACATATTTTTCATTTTTATGATTTTCTGTTGGAATAAATCCTAGTCCTTTCTTTTTGAAATTACCGTTATGGTTTGGTTTCTTTCGATAACCAGAACCAGAACTGTAACCCTTTTTCTTGTTTTCTCTTTGTTGAACTCTTGAGGTGTACTTTTTAGGTTTATCATTAAGATTTACATCTTTTATTTCAGAAATATTAATTTCTGTTAGTTTGAAAACCTTTTTGATCAATTCAGTTTTGACACCTCTTATTGGAAATTCCTTATCAGAATATAATTTGTCGGAATCATTCAAGGTATATGCAACTCTGAATGTTTCGTCATTCAAATTAGATTTTGATAGAAGAAATTATTTATTGTAAACTCTTTTGCCCTGTTTGATGGTTTGACTCAGAGTGCTTGACTCAGACTTTGACTCTGACTTAGACTCCTCAGTTTCATCATTATCTAACACATGATCCACCACTTTATTCATCAATTGAGATTGTTGATCAGTGTCAGACGATGTAAACGTCACATCAATATTTTCTGGCAGATTAACTGAAGACTCCGACTCCCACTGTAAACTTGTTGCCTTTTCGACTCTTTCTGAATTTGGATTTCTCGGAGAATATCCATTTTCAAGCAGGGGTGGACACTTGTTGTAACTGAAACCTTGTTTCTTACCAGAATCATTCACTTTAGTATCCTTCTTCTTTTCTTTCTTCTTTTCAGAAATCTTTTCTTTAGAGTCAATCTTTTTCTCTTCAGGAATGTCTTCTTCAAAAGCCTTCATGCCTTCCACAGTTGGATAGATCCTGTCAATGACATAAGAAGTACATGAGTAACTTTTTAACAAACGATTAACTCTTTCTGTCTCAATCCTTTGTGTCTTTAATTTTTGTTCAAGCACAACACACTTCTCAATGTAATTGTTCACAACTTTCTGCTTTGTCATGAAAGCTCCCTGAAGTGTTTTCATGGCCGTTATTTGTACTTCACTTGATTGATTATACTGATTCATGACCTTGTTTTGAACATCGTAAGATTCCTTCAACCTGTTCATGTTGTTAATTAATTCGCTGTTTTTCTTTTTCATGATCTCACAGGTTTCACAATTCACAGGAATCTTTCTTGTATCAACATCTTCATCAACTTTGAACTTTGGAACTTCCTTTACTTTTCTTTTTATCACTGGCACCTCCTGATCATCACTGCTGACTGGTGTTTTGATTTTTTTTTTCTTTTTAGCTTTTTCATCTTCACTATCACTTTCTGCTATCATTTTCAAATGAGCTGCCATTCTTTTTGCATAATACTCACTATCATCATCACTATCTTCTTCAATACGAGCAACAAACGCTTTGTGATTTGAAGTTTTATTTGGATCATAATCATCCCAATTGAAATTTGCCCAGCTAAAACCTTCAGGCAACTTTTTATCATCTTGATTGATTAGGCATGCTTTATTGTCGGCTGAAATATATTTGTCCCAGCTGAAATTATCTTGATTCACCAAACATGCTCTCTTTGACGATTCTTCAATCTCCTTCCTGCCATGAGCAGTTTGTCGTTGTTGTTGTGGCTGTTGAGCAACTTGATGATAAATTGATTTCCGATAGTAATCATTGTTGTTGTTGAACGGATTTTGAGTTCCACTTGCTTCGCGATTAGTGCACTCCCTCCTGAAATGTCCTTTTTCCCTACAACGAAAACAAGTAACTTTAGATTTATCAAAACCTAAATTAGAAACATATGCATTACGGAAGTCATCTCTTCCTGTGATCTGTTTGAATTTCTCAGCTCGTCTCAGCACACTAGCCAAACACCATTTTATATCCATCAATTCCATCTCTTCAGCATCTATTTGATCGTAATCCTCTTTTGTCAACATTGGATTCCCGATCCGACCTGCTACTAAACTTCCATAAGACTCCAACACAGTTCCTGATGTGTGTAAAATGCAACATATAAATTACATCAAATGAGGCATAAAACTAACCCCTTTTTAGTACTAATGTTGGAAAAAGTGTGCTTTTGTCTTCCTTTTGTATTTTCAGGACCAAATGAGCTTAATTGAACAAAAGGAACAAATATACAGCCAAAACCAACATAAATACAAAGAAAAGGAAGAAACGTGGCATGCCCGACACCTCGACAGCATCTCCCAAAGCAAAAACAAGAAGAAAGCTGAGCATGGGGCTGTGCCCAGCTCGACACGGGGCGTGCCCAGCTCGACACGGGGCGTGTCCAGCTCAACACGGGGCCGTGCTCAGCGAGCACGGGGCAGTGTCCAGGAAGATCAGCCCTGGCACAAAAGACAAACCTGTAGAAGCTTCTATTGCCCACCACGGGGCCTTGCCCAGCGGACACGGGGGCGTGGCGAAAGTACAGCAGGCGCATTAATTGTAATTGCGAATTACAATTAATGAAGAGAGAGAGTGTCAGACGGACACGGGGGCGTGCCCAGCGGACACGGGGGCGTGTGGAGCTAATAAAGACAAACTGTATTAATGAAGAAAGAGAACAGGGTGGACACGGGGCCGTGTCCAGGCTTCTGTACAGGCTATAAATAGGAGTGCTTGGCTCAAGCTCAAACCATCCCTTGGCACACCACCTCTCTCACACTTCATCCACCACCCACCACCATCACAACACCAACATCCACCACCATCATCCATTGTCCATCGTAGAGTGTGTGAGTCGTCTCGGGATCCAAGATTGATCGTAAGAGTTCTTGACAATCAAGGCTATGTTTGCCTAAGTCTCTTACATCACTTGGTGAAGACAAAGTGTCTAGTATAATACTTTTTATTTCTAATCTTTTGCACTTTTTATTTGGTTTTGTATTAATGACTTTAATAACTAGTTACTTATGTTGAAGGTGATCTTTCCTTATCGTTTGTCCGTGGTGTCTTGGCATTATTTTACTGTCTATATAAAATAAAGGATTTTCACCATTCATATCTCCACGGTCTATATGGAGATATGTTGGCTACCTGGTAGGGGGTTAAGGGAACGGTTTGGTAAAGGTCTTGCCATTGTTCAGCGTTTAGAGGTCCTGCAATGGACCTGGGTCAAATTTAGTAGGACCTCCTTCAATACTTCACGGTATTGGATGGCGGGGGTCCAAACTCTTTGATCCCCTCATAAGTTAACTACTATTAATACTATAACCCGGCTATTTAGGACTGTATCCCTGCTGACTCAGACTACCTAGCCGAGGGTAACGTCACCGCCAAAAGCGGGGCCTACCACAATACTGCATTAATAACTTAATTCATTATCTTCCAATAATCCACCCTTTTAGGATTGTATCCCTGCTGACTCAAACTACTGGGGTGAGGGTAACGTCACCTTCAAAAGAGGGGCCTACTACAATAACTAAGATAATCTCTTAATTATGTGCAAAAGTGCGGAAATAATCAAAGGTTATACTAGATACGAGTCGGAACCAAGTGATTCATCTTGTCTATCTGTTTTTCTTTTATTTTTATTTTTAGCATTTTAGTTAGTTTTTATTTTTCTTAGTTTAAAACATTTTTTCTAAACTTTTATTTTGGTTAGACGTTGAGGATAAACCGGTACTAAAAGCTCTTGTGTCCTTGGACGACCTCGGTATCTTACCAACGCTATACTACACTCAACGATGGGTGCACTTGCCCATATGTGTGTTTAGTGTTAGTGAAATATCGTGTTTTATAAATTTAAAACTTGGCTAAAATAAGTGTTAAAAAAGGCTTAAAATATACACCTAATATATATAACACTTCACACGCATCAAGTTTTTGGCGCCGTTGCCGGGGACACAAGGATTTTAGGAAAGCTTAAAATTGACGGCCTAATCAGTTTTTCAAAACCTTTTCAAAACGGGCCCACATTTTTCTGCATTTTAGTTTAGTTTTGCATTTACAGTAGGTGAACACGGGCCGTGCTCGCTGAACACGGGGCCGTGCTGCATATTTTTCATAAAACACCCAGTAACAGAAGCTTGAACACGGGCCGTGCTCATTGAACACGCCCCGTGCTCAACGAAATCAGTAAATTTAATTAAAACGCCCAGATACAGATCCTGAACACGGGGCCGTGTCCACTGAACACGGGGCCGTGTCCAGCCTCTGTTTCCGTTTTTATTTTTGTTTTCTGATCTCGAGACTCAGTTGTGGTCTGCTGAGTGATTCTTATGTATCAATACTCAGGAGGTTACAACTACACCTATGAGGAGGATGATTATAGGGGTAATTATTGCACTAATTGTCGTAACGCACGATCGGTTCAAAATAATCGCTCATATCAACCATCCAATTCATACACCTACTATGAGGAGCCCAGGTACGAGCCATCAACTTCATACACATCCTATGAAGACCAAAGGTATGAACCTCCTCCCTCATACTCATATTTTGAGGAACCAAGGTATGAGCCCTCATACTTATACTTTGAGGAGCCAAGATATGAGCCACCACCTTCGTATGCTTATTATGAGGAACATTGGCGTGAACAACCCACCTCATATGAGTATTATGAAGAACAAAATTACGAACCTTATCCATCATATGCTTACAATGAAGACCAATGGTGCGAACCATCGACTTCATATGGGTATAATGAGGAACAAAGGGTCGAACAACCGGATTCAAGCTTAGGAAATGATGATTCTTTTTCTATAACCGAAGTGACCGATAGGATATTAGAACACATTAGAGTTATCGATCGATGTATAAAAGAAGCTCGCGCAAGGGAAGAGGAGTCCCGCGCAAGAGAAGAACTAAAAAAGGAAGAGATAACTGAAAGTGTAAAAATGGAAGAACAAATAAGTGAAAAACCGACACATGAGTTAAACAACGATAAAGGTGAGTTCGACAATGTTAAAATTCAAGAAGAGTCTAATTTTGAAGAAATTAATCTCTTGTCACCTTCTTTTGAAAATCATTGTTTAGTACCCACTCATGCTAAGTTTTTAAAAGAGTTAAACACTAACACTAAAATTGACGAAACCGTAAGTGTTAAGTTAACTAATGATCAAACGTCACTAATAAAAGAAGACCCATTTGAAATTAACATTACACCGGTTCCATGTTTCTTTCAAAATTCGTTTATTAGTAATGTCACAATCGATAAAGATCTTTGTGTTAACATAATGCCTAATTACATTTTCGAAAAATTAAGTATTAGTGATTTCTCTCCACTTCAAATACCCATTTTTCTATCCAATCGGAAAGTAATAAAATCAATCGGTATAGTTGAGGATGTCTTGGTTCAAACAAATCAAATGGTAGTTCCCACTGACTTTGTCATCCTCGATGACGCTCCTCTAGTGTTGGGACGACCATTTGTAAAAACCCACGAAGCTTTGAGAAACCGGAAGTTCAACAATCTACCTCTTCAATTAGGGGCATTTAAAAGAAGTGTCGATCTTGAGCGATCAATGAAATATCCATTCGGCAATGACGACCCCCTAATTGAAGATGAGCCAGAACCACCTGATAAGGTGGGTCTAGCCAAGGACCCTTATAAACCTGGCGCACCACGGAGGCATTCCGCGGAACTATCCGTAGTTTAGTTTAGATTAACCTTTATGTTTTCTAGTTTAGTTTTTATTTTTCAGGAATAAAACACACTCGGGATGGTGAAGGATGATAAGGGAAGCTTGAACCAACACCCCATACACAAAAACAGAGCCTCCCTACGATTTTTCTTCATTACAGCAAGTTCAGCACGGGGCCGTGCTCACCCCAACACGCCCCGTGCCCAAGGTTCTGTAGAAAATGCCCAGTTCAGGTACCTGGACACGGGGCCGTGCTCACTGAACACGCCCCCGTGCCCAGCTTTCTGTTTACTTTTGGTACTGGCAGTCTGGACACTGGGCCGTGCTCAGCCAACACCACCCCGTGTTCAGCTACCCAGTACCATAAAATCTTGTTTTTAACCCATTTTTACACATTTAATCAGCCTAAAAACTTATTTTTGGGACACATTGAGGACAATGTGTAATTTAAGTGTGGGGGGGGGGGGGGGGGGATGCTAAAACCTTGAATCTTGCAAGTCCTAATTACAAGCCTTACACAAAACTCTATTGGAACCGCTAATCACCCCAAATTTTTTCAAAAATTTTTCATTTTTTTTACTTGTCTAGGTTTAACTCGGGAAATTCAAATTCTAAAAATGTTATATTTTTACAAATTTACAACCGATAGCGTCGTGATAAAAAGAACCAACATAAGAAAATTATGAAAAGGCATGACAAGCTTAGTTAAAATTTAATTATATATACTTGATCACATAAAAACCCATTCCCACAAAAGTGAGTTTTGAGCCTTTATTGAGCATACAATTACATATCTTTAAACTAAACGCTCATTTTTCGTTTCTTGTGTGAATAGCCGCTTGGTCCTTACAACTCTAGAACTTGCCATGACGATACATTCCCAATCCTTACCAACTTAAACCCGAGTAAGTAAATGACGGAGGCATTAGGACTAACCCTTTTTATTTCTACACCATTATTTTTCTTTTTTTTACCACCTACCCAAAATCCCCCTAGTTAGCCCCTTTGAGCCTAAACCTTTTCATTTCATCACCCAAACCAAACACCCTTTTACCCACCAAAACCTTTTTATTTTTAACCCTTTGTTTTAGTAACAAGCTCGGTTTTTCGTATGACTTTTCAAAAAAAAAAAAATGTTGATGATGAAGCAAAATAAATAAACAAGCAAGTTCATCAAAAATAACTTTGTTTGAATACTGGCTTCATCAAGATAAAAAAAAAAAAATTTTGCAAAAATAAAAAGTCTTTCGAAAACCGACGCTTGTTACGCTTTTTCGCCCTTTCTACTAACCACTAACCCAACCACCTACCTTTAACCCAAGCCTAACCCTTCACCCAAAAAGTACTCTTGATGTTTACAAAGGTATATAGTTAAAAAAGGAGGAGGATTGATTGCTTGGCAAGCCTATGGTAGGAGTAAGTTCCATGCCGCTCTCGAGTGATTCACTAAAATACATCTTCGGCCGAGTGTTGAGTGATCCCCGTGAGGTATGTGAACTCGTATATAAATAGAATTTTAAAGAGGCATGTTATGCCCTAATAAGTAATTTATCTTATGAAAAGTTTTAAATCATGACGAATAGGATTGTAAATAAATAAAAATAAAACTTAATAAAGAATCTTGGAAATCCCGACACTCTATGACAAGCCCAAAAACTTTCTTTTCTACCCATTCCATTTGGGAGTGTAAAGCCACATTATAAAGGGTTTTGCTTGAGGACAAGCAAAGATTCAAGTGTGGGGGTATTTGATGTGTGTAAAATGCAACATATAAATTACATCAAATGAGGCATAAAACTAACCCCTTTTTAGTACTAATGTTGGAAAAAGTGTGCTTTTGTCTTCCTTTGGTATTTTCAGGACCAAATGAGCTTAATTGAATAAAAGGAACAAATATACAGCCAAAACCAACATAAATACAAAGAAAAGGAAGAAACGTGGCATGCCCGACACCTCGACAGCATCTCCCAAAGCAAAAACAAGAAGAAAGCTGAGCATGGGGCTGTGCCCAGCTCGACACGGGGCGTGCCCAGCTCGACACGGGGCGTGCCCAGCTCGACACGGGGCGTGTCCAGCTCAACACGGGGCCGTGCTCAGCGAGCACGGGGCAGTGTCCAGGAAGATCAGCCCTGGCACAAAAGACAAACCTGTAGAAGCTTCTATTGCCCACCACGGGGCCGTGCCCAGCGGACACGGGGGCGTGGCGAAAGTACAGCAGGCGCATTAATTGTAATTGCGAATTACAATTAATGAAGAGAGAGAGTGTCAGACGGACACGGGGGCGTGCCCAGCGGACACGGGGGCGTGTGGAGCTAATAAAGACAAACTGTATTAATGAAGAAAGAGAAAAGGGTGGACACGGGGCCGTGTCCAGCGGACACGGGGCCGTGTCCAGGCTTCTGTACAGGCTATAAATAGGAGTGCTTGGCTCAAGCTCAAACCATCCCTTGGCACACCACCTCTCTCACACTTCATCCACCACCCACCACCATCACAACACCATCATCCACCACCACCATCCATTGTCCATCGTAGAGTGTGTGAGTCGTCTCGGGATCCAAGATTGATCGTAAGAGTTCTTGACAATCAAGGCCATGTTTGCCTAAGTCTCTTACATCACTTGGTGAAGACAAAGTGTCTAGTATAATACTTTTTATTTCTAATCTTTTGCACTTTTTATTTGGTTTTGTATTAATGACTTTAATAACTAGTTACTTATGTTGAAGGTGATCTTTCCTTATCGTTTGTCCGTGGTGTCTTGGCATTATTTTACTGTCTATATAAAATAAAGGATTTTCACCATTCATATCTCCACGGTCTATATGGAGATATGTTGGCTACCTAGTAGGGGGTTAAGGGAACGGTTTGGTAAAGGTCTTGCCATTGTTCAGCGTTTAGAGGTCCTGCAATGGACCTGGGTCAAATTTAGTAGGACCTCCTTCAATACTTCACGGTATTGGATGGCGGGGGTCCAAACTCTTTGACCCCCTCATAAGTTAACTACTATTAATACTATAACCCGGCTATTTAGGACTGTATCCCTGCTGACTCAGACTACCTAGCCGAGGGTAACGTCACCGCCAAAAGCGGGGCCTACCACAATACTGCATTAATAACTTAATTCATTATCTTCCAATAATCCACCCTTTTAGGATTGTATCCCTGCTGACTCAAACTACTGGGGTGAGGGTAACGTCACCTTCAAAAGAGGGGCCTACTACAATAACTAAGATAATCTCTTAATTATGTGCAAAAGTGCGGAAATAATCAAAGGTTATACTAGATACGAGTCGGAACCAAGTGATTCATCTTGTCTATCTGTTTTTCTTTTATTTTTATTTTCAGCATTTTAGTTAGTTTTTATTTTTCTTAGTTTAAAACATTTTTTCTAAACTTTTATTTTGGTTAGACGTTGAGGATAAACCGGTACTAAAAGCTCTTGTGTCCTTGGACGACCTCGGTATCTTACCAACGCTATACTACACTCAACGATGGGTGCACTTGCCCATATGTGTGTTTAGTGTTAGTGAAATATCGTGTTTTATAAATTTAAAACTTGGCTAAAATAAGTGTTAAAAAAGGCTTAAAATATACACCTAATATATATAACACTTCACACGCATCAGTTCCCAACAAAGACATATGGCTTTTCGCAACTTCTTCAGAATAATTCTGATCATTTTCAAGATTCAATACAATGTTGCATTGTAGCTTCTTGCCATTCTTCGTTGCTGAAAAGTTTGGATCAAATGACGGATATGATGAAAAACTTGTGTTGCTGTTTGATCCTTTAGAAGAACTTCCAGATGAACTCTTTGCATTGAATGCAGTCTCAACCTTTGGTGACATGTTGGTATTTTTGTCATTCAACCCTGCTTTGTAATAAAGTCCAATGTCTTGTTCACCATCGAAATCTTTCATTCTTGAAATCTTTCTCTGTTCCATCTCCTGAGCCTCAATCTTTTCAATGAATTTGCTCAATGTCAGACTGCTAAAACCTTTCTTGTTCCTCAACATCATGAGATATGTACCCCAAGTCTCATATGGTAATGCATCAGCCAATTTTTCGATCAACTCTTCATTATCTTTGTTGATGCTCAATCTCTTCATGTTGGCTAACAAATTACAGTATCTTTCAATAATTTGCTTTGTACTTTCATTTTTCAAACCACGAAACAGATCAAACTCTTTCTTCAAAAGTAATTTTTTGTTTTTAACCATTTCTTGACTTCCAACAAACTTCGATCTTAAAGCTTTCCAAATCGAATAAGCACTTCCATTATGTTGCAATAACACCAAAATATCTTCTTTCACAACTTGTTGTAGTAGACTTAACATCATTTTTTTATTTTTGTATTTCTTTTTATCATCAGCACTCATATCTTTAATTGCAACCTCCTCTTCGTCATCATTCGTCGGTCTAACATATTTCGTTTCAACACATTCCCAAGCATCCAAATAATTTGCTTGTACCCAGTTTTCAAAACGTCCTTCCCATCCTTCATACTCCTCAATGTTCATGAGCTTAGGCGGTTTTTGCATAGTCCCTGTTTCATTTTCTAACATTGTATTCTGTGCAAGAGTAATCGGGGTAACTGGAGTAGCAAATGCGTTGAAAAATTCCTCTTCCATGTTTCGGTTTTTCAAAGTTCACAAAACAGTCCTGTTCAAACGAAATTACTTCTCTCAAACGAAATCCCTTTCAATCGAAATCACCCTGTTTAAACGGAATCAGCACGTTCAAACGAAATCTCCTTTGAACCGGAATACCTTTTCAAGCGGAATACCTAATTTCGTTTGAATCAACACTTCTTTCAAACGGAATTACTAATCTCGTTTGAAATGCTCAAACGGAATACCAAATTGAAGCGGAATCACTTGATTCAAACGGAATCACTGAAACGGAATTATGACTTTGAAGCAGAATAGCATGTTTCAAGAGGAATCAGGATGATATTTCAAGCGGAATACCAGTTTCAAGCGGAATTAAAAACTAATTCCGTTTGAAATGCTGCTGACGTCATCATTCTCGCGCTATTTTTGAAACGGAATTACCAAATTTTATCAGTTTTAGATTGAATTAAGGACTAATTTTCTCAAAGATTTGTTAAAACATAATTCCGAGTATGATGTGTGAAAATCAAGACATTTTGACCGTAAAAAGTTGTTAATTTTTGAAAAAGAAGGTGTAGAAATCAGAAATTGCAGCTGAATTGGTATGAACTCTTCTTCCTGAGCTCTAATACCACTTGTAGGATCATTTTCAGACCCGAACAAGTCGACCAGAAGAGTTTTTCTCAATACGAAAGGCGGAAACAGACGTATCGAGGTCAATTCAACAAGATACACACTTTAAACTGTCGTATGATTGATTTGATAACAAATTACAGCGAGACGACACTTCGGCAGCACTTCGTGGCTTAGTCCGGAATCGTTACAAATGAAATCAAGACACAAGGTATTTATAGGCAGTTAATTCCGTTTGAACATGTCTCAAACGGAATCACTTCTCAAACGAGATTAGCTTCAAACGGAATTAGCATGATGATTTCGTTTGAAACTGTCATGACACTTTCAAGCGGAATTACATAGCTAATTTCGTTTTAACTTGCCTATCATCCTATTTTTAACATATTTCTCGTATAACGTGCCCTGATCTATCTAAATACAAACAAGACTCGATACAAGACGAAGTCGACATACGCATGCACCAATAGCGATACATACGGTCATTGAACAATGTAGGCTGCCATTCTTCCGTTTGGTCATCTAGTGGACCCGCTTCCCACTTCGGCTTGTCAGCCGGATCCAACTCTATCTCTTCCTCTTCATCGCTATCATCATCTCTTCCTAAATATCTCCGCTTCTTCGGTTGTGTTTCAGCTTGTTTGCTTGAAGATCCAGCAATTTCCTTACCTTTTCGACCCATGTTCCTACACATCACAATCACAACACAACAAAACACACAAAATCAGTCCCCTTTATCCCAAAAATCCCCACACTTGCTTGTTACTATGGTTGAAGATGCTAGTAAACACAAAGTTTCATATGGTATTTTCACAAAATTTGGGCATGGTGCCTCTACAATGTAAAGGTTCCCAAAAGTTCAAAATATTAAGCATCAACCTACATCTACAACCATATCAATCTTTCAATTAACAATTTTCATGACATAAACTAAGAACAAGCAAGTGTGTGTGAAACAAATAACAACATTAACCTTCAACTTCACAATGCATCATCAAAAAGAAAGTAAAAACATCACATACCTTGAGTTGTAGATGCAAGAACACAAAGAAAACAAAAGCTTCAAAAACTCCAAAAAATTCGGCACCTAGGGTTTCAAAATCGGCCAAGAAAACAAGGTTTTCTTCCAAATCTCTCCCCAAAATCAGAAAGTTCGTGAAATTTTAGCCAGGATAGACCCAAAAGTCACTCAATTTGACCAAGATTTGAGAAAGTTATGGAGGATTGAAGGTTTGAAGGTTGTGGGGGTTTTAAGATCTTCTGGGGTTGATGAAAGTGAAAGATGATATGTGTGGATGGGGATTGTGGGCAGAAAACAAGTGGATGGGGCTTAAGTCAGGTGATGTTAATATATATATATATATATATATATATATTTATAAAACCGCTGATCGAGGCGCCCCTTCAATTGCCAGAGGCTACCGTAAATTACGGTAGCCCCCGTAATTTACGGTGAGCTCTGGCACAAAATCCCTACCATAAGTCAGTAGATTTCCAGCGTAAAGAACCAAACATCCTGTTGGTGCACTAAATGTCTGCTGATTACGTCATTATCAAGTCTTGTGTCTAGGATTGATTGAATGATCACACATTAGAGTTTAAGTTAGGGTTTTTTATGTGTTAAACACATGATTTCGCTTGAGAGGGTATTTGTATGCTTGAAGCGAAATCAAACTAAGAGATTTCGCTTCAGACAGCCTCAAGCGAAATCAAGTCTTCTATATATAGGTGTGTTGGTCATTTGAAGAGGAGAGATGTCATTGTATGTGTGACGAAGTGCTGACGGATTTTTATCAGAAAACATTGTACAAGCACTCATATTAATCAGAAAAGAAAAATTAAAAGGATTAGAGCTGTTATGACTTAGTTTACTTTGATTCCGCCTCTGTAAACTGAGATGAATTGCCTTGACTGACAGTTAAGGGTTATACAACGGTCCAACAAGTGGTATCAGAGCTCAGGACGAGGAGTTCATACCATAGCAGCGGATTTTCTTCTTTCTACTCATTTCTTTTTACATTTTTCAGATCTGAACGAGTTCCAACGGTCGAAATGGTCTAATTTTCGAATATAACGTGTAAAACTGAGTTTTAACAAAGCCTACAAAGTTTCGGACTAAAATTCAGCTTAAAACATGTTAAAATTGACCTAGAACTAGGTTTCGCTTGAAAGGTGTTCGAAATTATAGGTTGATTTCGCTTCAGATCTGATTGTTTGGACTGGTTCGCTTGAAACTGCTGAAGCGAAATAGATTGTGCTGAATTTCGCTTGAAACGTGAAGCGAAATTGTTTGTTGTTGATTTCGCTTGGAGGTCTGATCTGTTGAAGCGAAATAATAGATTTCGCTTGAAACTTTTTGTTAACAGGTTTTGCTTGAAACAGATTTGGTTTTCGATTGTATTGTTGAAGCGAAATAGCAGATTTCGCTTGAATCAGTTTTGTTAACTGATTTCGCTTGAAGCTGATAACTTCAAGTATTTCGCTTGAACTTGTTGATTTCTTAAAACCTAAAATTTTTCTAAGTGTTTGACTGATTTTTTTCAGGTACGTTCACAATGGATGATATTTTCTTGAACCCGTTTGGCGATATGTACGCATTCGCAGGAAACTCGGGAGATGATACTTCTACAAACAAAAACAATACGAATGAGAACGAGAATACACCGAAAGAAAGAAAGAAGGAAGCTTGGGAGTCCGAAAGCGCATTCGGAACGTTTAACAAACCTCCTAAGCTGATGGCTATAGAAGATTATAGCAGGTGGGCAACAAAGTTCGAAGATTGGTTGATGGCATTTGCTTTCCCTTGCTGGAAGAGTATGAAGAATGGTTATGCTCAAGGAAAGAAGAATGGTGAAGCATTAAGATCAGCTGAAGAGATTGATTCATTCGTGGCCGAGCAAAAATGTGTGGCATTATTGTTTCAGTCAGTGCGTGAAGACATCATTTCACTGATAGATTACTCAAATTCTAAAGACTTATGGGCAAAGTTGGAAAAGAAGTGTGTCGGTAGTCAAGAGATTAAGAAAAACAAAAAGAAACTTCTTAGAAAAGAATTTGATCTGTTTGGTTGTATAAAGAACGAGTCAGTGTGTAAAATGATAGAACGGTTCGGTCATCTAAAGCTGGAATTAGTAAGACATGAGATTGACATTCCTGAAGAAGATCTTATCGACAAATTGTTCGATTCATTGCCTGATGAGATGGATTGGAGATATTATGCGATGATGCTGAAGAATACCATAAAAGAACCAGAAAAGCTGACATTAGATTTGCTGATTGAAAAACTCGAGAGTCATGAACTAGAGTTGAAGAAGACGTACAAAATTAATAATTCATCCTATCAGCAGAATCTGGATTTATACTATCCAAAGAGTATGATGCAGAAAGCTACTTCTCCAAAGACTGCATTTTCTGCTGAAAATGTATCGACAACCGGCAAAGAAAGTCAAAGTGGTCAAAGCAGTGGAAGCCATAGTGGTTATCACAGTGGATCTACATCTTCTGCAAATCATTCTGATGCGAAGTTTTCTTGCAATATCGCAATAGATCTGAAGAACGCACAGAATTTTGATGCGGAGTCGGCCAAGCAACAAATGGTCTTTTTGGCGTCTGTTTTGGAATCCTACGAAGGATTGGTAGCTGGAAAAATCGGGAATACAAATCTGACGAAAGAAGACTACGATCAGATAGACCCTGAAGAAATGGAGCTGATTGACATTCGATGGGCAATGGCAAGTGCAGTTCGACGTGCACAACGCTTCATGGAGATTACAGGGAGAAAAACAATTGGAGGTGCTTCTACTAAGCTGGGGTTTGATAAATCCAAAGTGACATGTTTCAAGTGTAAGCAGAAGGGTCACTTCAAACGAGAATGCCGAAACGCTTATGCTGATGAGTCGGAGAATCCTTTCAGAGATGATTATTACAAGAAGGCAATCTACCATAAGAATAAATCTGAGCCGCCTAGATTGAAGCAAGTTGAAGACAACAGAGACAAATCAAGGGCTCTTGCTGTGATTTATGATGATGAGGGGTATGATTGGAGTAAGGAAGTTCTACCGGAAGAAGATGCGGTTGGTTACGCATTCATGGCAAGCAATGATGAACCTAAGCCATGGAAAGATGATCGTACTGAGGAAGAGAAGTATCATTATCGGAAGATGGTTGCTGAAACAAAAATTATCAGACTTTCTCGTATCTATCTGAATGCAAGGAGAGCCAATAGATGGGATCCAGATAGAGAGTGCTATCTTGATGAGTATGGAAATATTGCAATTGATGATAGTACACTTGATATCGAAGCCATCATCAAGGAGTATAAAGAAGAAGATGAATATTGGCAACACAAGTGGTGGGGAACTCCAACTTCAAAAATGATTGAAGAAGAGAAAGAGAAAGAGAGAAAGGAGAAAGAGGAAAAAGAGAAGAAAGAAAAGCAAGTTGATACAGGCATAATTGATACTACGCAAGAGTTGACAGCTGAGAACCTGGGAGTGATGGCTGACAAAGTGCTAGCTGCAAAAGCACTTGAGGTAGATCCTAATTCTGTTACTGAGTCAAAGGAGTCGGTCAGTCAAAGTGTGTCAACAAATGCGTCAGGTAACAAAAATGAGTCAGGTAACAAGATTGAAGGAAATGCTGACTGCAAAAATTGCACCAAACAATGCAATTTTTGTAGCACTGTCACGTATCTTAACAATGAGAAAATCAAGAATCTGACAACAAAGGTTAGAAATGTTGAAAATCAGATTCTCAATCGTGACAAAAGTGTAAGAGCTTCAACTGAACGGATTAAAGAATTAACGGCTCAAATTGAAAATGATAAAACTGAACGTTAGAAAATTAAATCTGAAAATGAAAAGTTAATTCTTGAAAACCGTCAAATTTCTGAAAAATTTGAGAAATTGAAAAGCATTGTCAAAGATAGTGATGATCGTAATGGCAAAACATTTAAAGAAAATGAACATCTAAGAGCTGTTTTGAGATTAAAAGAAGAATCGATTAATGAACAACTGGATCAAATTGCTAAACTGAAACTTAAAGTTCAAGAAGCTGAAATTGAGAATGAACGAATCCAGTTGAAGCTTAACAGTTATAAATCGGCAAGCTTTGTTTTGCAGTATATTGTTCCTAAACCTATAGGGAAAAACAAAGATGGCGAGGATGTGTTTTCGGATGGAACGGGTGTAGGTTTTCACAAAGTTCCACCGCCAATTTTAGACAATTACACGAAAAAACAGTCTAGTTTGGTGGAAATTGAGGAAGAGAGTGAAGTTAAACTTCCTGAAAACATTGATGTCACATTCACATCTTCCAATGACGAGGGTGTCCAAAATGATGTGGTGAAAAGTGTGATAGACAAAGTGCTTAAACCGGATTGTGACACTTCTGAGGAGGATGAGGGTTTCTTGGACAAATACATTCAGAAATCAAAGTCCAAAAACAACTTAAGTGATGAACCGGGTCTTGTGATGTACAAGATGGCTGGATCTGATAAGTTGTATTCGGATTCTGAATTTCCCATTGAGAATGTTAACATGAAAAAGTTGACAAATGTTTTCAAGTTAGTTGAAGTTGAGTTGTCAGAGGTGAACAGTCTGAGTCAAACAAAAAGACAAATGAATTTTGAGAAAGATAAATCTTATTACAAAAAGCCTATTGTTCCACCACGTTTTTATAATAACAATCGAAACAATTGGTCGGGTGGTTATCGAGGTGGTAAGAGTTATCAGAAAAGGAGTTTTCAAAACAGAAGGTTTGCTGAAAAGAAGGTGTTTGTGAATGGTTCAAGTTCACTTTCTGATGAGGAAAATGAATTTTTTTCAAAATCGAATGAAGAGTTCTTTGAGAAAAGAGCTTCACAGTATCAGTCTGAAGGCACTAGTCAAGTAGCTAATACTCGTACTTGTTTTAGATGTGAACAAGTTGGTCATATTGCACGAAAGTGTACATATGTGAAGCCTAGGACTGAAGCTGTGAAGGTTCAACAAAAGAAAGTTGATGTGAAGGGTAAATCACCAATGTATGTTGAGAAGAAAGTGGTTGAGAAGCAAAAAGTTACAAATGATAACATCAAATTGAAAAATGAACCCGTAAAGAAAGTGGTAACTAAAAATGACAAATTTTACAAGAGGGTTGCATTATCTCAACAAGTTTGGAAACCAAAAACTGAAATGAAAATTTCAACTTCTGAAGTGAAAAAAACTGAAGAATCAATTTCGGTTGATTATGATGCAAAGTTTCCACCTTTGAAGGCTGAAAATTTCAAAATTCAAATTGCTAGAGTCAAGGTTACACCTAAGGCTGATAAAGCCTGGGTGGACACCATGTTCGAATAAGCAGTTTGAATTGCCGGAGCTTCCTGGATCGCGAAGCATGAATCGGCATCTTTCTTGAAGTTTTTAAGTCGTAGATTGTTTTGTGCAGGATCTTCCAAGAGCCATTTCAAGATGGATCATGGATAGTGGGGCATCTCGACATATGACAGGAAAAACTGCATTACTATATGATGTGAAGAATATCAATGGTGGTTATGTGGGATTTGCAGGTCATGAAGGTGGTAGAATTGTTGGTGAAGGAACGTTATCTAACGGAATTGTGACGTTTGAGAGAGTTAACTACATCACTGAACTGGAGAACAATCTGCTTAGTATCTCGCAGATTTGTGACAATCAGTATACTACTCATTTCACTAATAAGGAATGTTTGATTCTGAAACCTGGTTTTGTTGTTCCTGAAGAATGGATTATTATGAGGGCACCGAGAGTAAATGATTTATATGTGTTAGATATGTCGGTAGCAACTACAACTACTGGTCAAGCACATTGTTTCGTGTCTAGAGCAACTGAGAAAGAGTCAAGATTGTGGCACCGAAAGATGGGACATATACATCTTAGAAAAATGAATCATTTGGTGTATAATGATTTGGTATTGGGAGTTAATATCAAAGGTTTTCATCTGGAAGGGGAGTGCATTAGCTGTGTTAAAGGCAAGCAGAAGAAAAAGTCACACCCTAAAAAACAAGTCAATTCAGTTTCGAGACCTCTGGAAAGACTTCACATGGATTTATTTGGTCCAGTGAATGTTAAGAGCATTACAGGAGATTACTACTGTTTGGTCGTTACTGATGATTATTCCAGATTTTCGTGGGTATCTTTCTTGAAGACAAAAGATGAAACATTTGACAGTTTAATGGCGTTGTTCAGGAAGATTGAGAATTTGTACCAAAGGTGTATCAAGAAAATTCGAAGTGATAATGGTACTGAATTCAAGAACAGTAAGATGGAAGAATTTTGTGATGAAAGGGGTATTTTGCATGAGTTTAGTGCTCCGTACACTCCGCAGCAGAATGGAGTCGCAGAACGCAAAAATCG
Organism: Helianthus tuberosus; assembly: GCA_030545235.1. Classification (NCBI taxonomy): domain Eukaryota; kingdom Viridiplantae; phylum Streptophyta; class Magnoliopsida; order Asterales; family Asteraceae; genus Helianthus; species Helianthus tuberosus. The sequence continues at coordinate 107,699,174 of CM060383.1, forward strand.
GACACTAATCAAGACGGCTAGAACTATGCTCGCAGATTCAAAGTTACCAATTAATTTTTGGGCTGAAGCTGTTTCCACCGCATGCTATACGCTCAACAGGGTTCTTACTGTCAAGAAGTTCAACAAAACATGCTTTGAGCTTATCAATAATCGCAAACCGAATTTGAAGTATCTAGAACCGTTCGGGTCACCCTGTACGGTTATAGAGCCTTTTGGGAAGTTTGGTCCGAAGTGCATTGAGGGTATATTTGTTGGTTATTCAAATCCATTGCGACGTGTCTTCGTTCCAAGTGAGAAGCGGATTATTGAAGCTGCAAATGTTGAATGTCAAGGATATACTATGCCGCCGCAGAATCCTGGTGATTCATGGCGTTATCATTATGATAAACTTTGGGATTCGTTTGACATGAGAGAAGAATCGGAGGAAGATGAAGATTTCTTTGATGAGTTGGATATTTTGCGTGAATATGAGTAATAGTTAAGATTCCCAGCTGAGTATTCGTGGAGACCACGGGAAACTTCAAATGATGATGAAGCAGGTCCAAGTAATGCTGGTGAACATGAAGATGTCCAACAGAATGAAGTTGCTCAAGATAATCAGTCGGCTCAGAATGATAATCTAGAAGCTGAAAACATGCCAGTATTTGATCATGGTGATTCAGATTCAGATTCTGAGGGGGAGCAAATTCAGATTTCAGGTCAAACAAATCAAGTTGGTGAACAAGATGCAGACCAGAATGTTACTAATCTGGAGGGAAATGTGGATGTTCAAAGTGAAGTGATGCCGAGAACTTTTTCATATCATCCAGAGGAGTTGATCATAGGAGAATTACAAGCTGGAGTTCGCACTCGAAATCAGATTGATAAAGGGCTTACATGTTTTTATACAAAAGTTGCTCCTTTGCAAACTGAATTCTCATTAAGTTGTTTTATCTCGCAGATTGAACCAAGAACTTACAAAGAGGCGCTTACTGAAGACTCTTGGGTCAATGCTATGCAGGAGGAACTTAGTCAATTCGAGAAATTGGGAGTGTGGAAGTTAGTTGATTTGCCGGATGGTCATAGGAAAATTAACACTAAGAGGGTATTTAAGTGTAAGAGAGACGATAGAGGAGTTGTCATAAGGAACAAAGCTCGACTCGTTGTTCAGGGATTTAGTCAATAGGAGGGAATTGATTTTACTGAAGTCTATGCTCCTGTAGCACGACTAGAGGCTATCAGAATTTTCCTAGCATTTGCGTCTTGGAAAAACTTCAAAGTTTATCAGTTGGATGTTAAATCGGCGTTTCTTTATGGGAAGGTTAAAGAGGAGGTTTATGTCGGTCAGCCGCCGGGCTTTACCGATCCAATTCATAAAAACAAGGTCTACTTATTGGACAAAGCGCTGTATGGTTTACACCAAGCCCCGAGAGCCTGGTACGAGACTTTGTCTCAACACCTACTCGCTAACAAGTTCATTCGTGGAAAAGTGGATGCCACTCTCTTCACTAAAGTCGTTGATGGTCATCTTCTGATAGTTCAAATTTATGTGGACGATATAATTTTTGGGTCGACAAATGAAAATCTATGCAAAGATTTTGAATCAGTGATGAAGCAGAAGTTTGAAATGTCATCAATGGGGGAGATGAAATTCTTTCTGGGATTACAAGTTGAACAACTTCCTGAAGGAATTTTCATTCATCAGTCAAAGTACGTTCATGATATTCTAGAGAAATTTGGGATGTCAAGTTCTACTCCAGCTGCTACCCCACTTGCAACAAATCATGGGATTCACCCAGATCTCACCGGAGACAGGGCTGATGAGACGTTTTACCGATCCATGATAGGTTCTTTAATGTACCTAACTGCTTCACGTCCTGATATCATGTACCCAACGTGCCTCGCAGCAAGATTTCAGTCTAACCCAAGAGCATCGCACATGATTATTGTGAAGAGGATATTGCGCTACCTGAAAGGAACTCCTTCATTGGGGTTGTGGTATCCTAGAAAAGGCGATTTTACGCTCGAAGGGTATTCCGATTCGGATTTCGGATGCTGCAAAGTTAATTCTAAATCAACAACTGCAGGATGCCAGTTCTTTGGTCTTAGATTGGTTACCTGGCAGTGTAAGAAACAAACGTCTGTGGCGTTATCTACTTGTGAAGCGGAGTATGTTTCTGCTAGCAGTTGCTGCTCTCAGATCTTGTGGATACAGCAACAGATGCGCGACTACGGTTTGCAGTTTCTTAACACACCTCTTTTTGTTGATAATGAGGCCGCAATAAATATAACTAAAAATCCAGTTCATCACGCTAAAACTAAACACATAGAAATTCGTCATCACTTTATTCGTGATTGTTTTGAGAAAAAGTTGATACGAATTGAGAAAATCCACACTGACGAACAGAAAGCTGATTTACATACCAAAGCTTTTGATAAAAATCGGTTTAAATATTTGTTAAAACTGAATGGTATAAAGCTTCTGTCGGTGTCGGATGGCATTATTGGCGTTGATGAGAGTACTGTTGCGGATGAAGACGAGAAACAATCTGCAATGGTTTGTCGAATTTTTACTTGTTTTGGTATTTAGGGGGAGTAGATATTTGTACATAGTTATTTTCAGAAAATACAAAAACAGTAAAAAATGCAAAAATACAAAAACATGATAAAATGAAAAAGAGCTTGTGTATATAGGGAAAATGATAGTACATCAGCTAGATGATCACAGTATGCTAAAGATTTGGAAAGTATAAAAGAGTTAAACAATCTTACTGATGATGTGTCGATAGGTTTTCGTACATTTAGTAGATTTATTCGGGATATAAACTTAAAATTCAAACTTGTGAATTCGTGGGGAACACTACTTGGATATATAGGTAACCCTTGAAATCTCGTTTGAAAGGTCTCTTAATCTGATATACTAGGTCTTTATACTCTATGATGTCTGGGGTATTATTCCGGGACTTCTGCTGAACGGTAGTTCTGACCTAGTCCCTGGCTAATACTTGCTTAAATGCTTGAAACACAACATTTCACCCTCAGCATGCTGAAACAATAAAATTGATATATGCTGCTGTTGTAAGCAAAAAGATCCTCTAAAGGGGACACACCGAAAAGTCGAAGCTGATATCTCTCTGCGTATACGGAAGTATCGATCTGAGATCCCTCGGCCCTCGCATACCTAAATTATATACAGATATCATTGTAGTATTCTCACCTGTAAGACTGATTATTGAGATTCTGGATATGGGAGTATATTCAAGAGGTGGGACACATGAATGATCTAAGTTCTTAATTCATCTAAATCGTATCCTGAATAAGTTGAACTTTGTATGGGAATTTAAGATGGATCAGTATATCGACAATCGAGGTAAATTGTTTAAGTCTGAGTATGTAATGTAGCTTAACGGTACTTGTGATTTGTTTGAAAAGCTGATATGATTCCCTGACACGCTCACAAAAATATGTTTGTAAATAGTTTACTTTGTTTACTTTCTGCAATTTAAGTTTTCTGTATTTCATTTCTTAGTTTAGAATACTTTGATAAAATCCAAAAAGATTTTATTTCTGCTTTATTTTCCGACAAATCAAAGTGGAAAGTTGATTGTTGGATTCTCAGATGTTTGAAGCAAATGCAAGAGATTCTGGACTGAAGAATGAGGAGAGCTTACTTTGAAGAAGTTTGAATTGTTTTGAAATGACAAAAACAAGTTCATTAACTTGATACTTGTTATTTTTTTTAAAAAAAAAATGTTTGAAATTGTTGTTTAAAATCAGTATTGATTCGTCAAAAGATCAACCAAGGTCATTAATTTGGACTTGGTAGATTAATTGAGTAATCAGGGTCATTAACTTGGACCTGAATACTTAAGTGGATTATTAAAGCTGATTGAGTTAGTGTTTTATTGTTGAAAAGATAGAATGGTTATGTTTGTTGGTTGAGTAACAGTATTGGACTTCATTATTCCCACGGAAGTTAATTGACAAAGCTTGAACCAGATATCTCAGATTCTAGCATATCGAGAGGGGGAGTCTGTGAAAGGGGGAGTCTGGATCAACAGTCAAAGGGAAGATTGAAGTTTAAAGTTTAAAGATTGAAGATAAAGATTGATGAGAGTTTTTACAATGTTTGAAGATTGTGAAAGACAAAGACTTGAAGCCAAAGACTTCATCAACATCCAAGGGGGAGTCTGTTGGTGCACTAAATGTCTGCTGATTACGTCATTATCAAGTCTTGTGTCTAGGATTGATTGAATGATCACACATTAGAGTTTAAGTTAGGGTTTTTTATGTGTTAAACACATGATTTCGCTTGAGAGGGTATTTGTATGCTTGAAGCGAAATCAAACTAAGAGATTTCGCTTCAGACAGCCTCAAGCGAAATCAAGTCTTCTATATATAGGTGTGTTGGTCATTTGAAGAGGAGAGATGTCATTGTATGTGTGACGAAGTGCTGACGGATTTTTATCAGAAAACATTGTACAAGCACTCATATTAATCAGAAAAGAAAAATTAAAAGGATTAGAGCTGTTATGACTTAGTTTACTTTGATTCCGCCTCTGTAAACTGAGATGAATTGCCTTGACTGACAGTTTAGGGTTATACAACGGTCCAACACATCCCCAGGCTACCGTAAATTACGGTAGCCACCGTAATTTACGGGGGCACCTGGGGATTTGTGGTTCGCCAAAAATTCAGTTTTAAGATGTTGTTTTTTTTGTTTTTTTTATAATTTTTATGTTTTTTTATATTTTTAAAAAACATGGAACTTTACCCTACCCCCTCGAAAATCCCGTGTTGTCCTTAACACTATGTTAGAACCATTCATACGAACGTCCCCACACTTGTTTCGAACACAAGTTTCAAGCGGATACGACATTTGTGCAAAACAAACAAAACAAAACAAACAAAATAAACTAACTATGTACACTACCAAACCTGGGCCTCTTATGGTTGTTCCTCATCCACCGGGCGTAAAATGTAGCCCACCTTGTCAAGCTCCAAATTATTGATGACGTTTCCTTCCAAGTATGGCTTTAACCGATGTCCGTTCACCGTTTGTTGCTTGTTAGTGTTAACATATTGGATATCAACGTCACCAAATCTACCAACTCGCCTAATGACATATGGCCCCATCCATTTGCTTTTTAACTTGCCCGCAAATAATTTCAACCTCGAATTATACAACCACACTTTCTGGCCCACTTCAAAGGTTAGCTTCTTGATTTTCGCGTCATGAACCTTTTTAAGCTTATCCTTGTATGCCGATGCACACTCGTAAGCTTCGTCTCGAATTTCCTCTATCTCACTTAGTTGCAACTTCCGCAACTTACCCGCTTCATCGTAATCCGTGTTCACCGTTTTGATTGCCCAATGCGCCCGATGAGCTAACTCCATTGGTAAATGACACCCCTTCCCATACACCATCAGGTAAGGAGTTGTACCAATTGGAGTTTTGTAGGTGATGTGTGTAAAATGAGACATATAAATTACATCAACTAAGACATAAAATTAACCCTTTTTAAGTACTAATGTTGGAAAAAGTGTGCTTTTGTCTTCCTTTTGTATTTTTAGGATTAAATGAACCTAAATGGACAAAAGAAGCAAAAATACAGTCAAATCTAACATAAATACAAGAAAAGGAATAAACGTGGCATGCCCGACCCCTCGACAACATCTTCCCAAGCAAAAAAAAAGTGAACAGAAGGCTGAACACGGCCCCGTGCCCAGCAGACACAGGGGCGTGGTCAGTGTCTGCAGAAAGGACAAAAGCGTAGAAGCTTCTATTTCCCGACACAGGGGCGTGCCCAGCTCAACACGGCTGTGGTCAACGCTAAAATTCGCATAATCCAAACAAATCTTGATAGTACAGATACGCTTCTGCACACGGGGCGGTGCCCAGCGGACACGGGGGCGTGTGGAGCTAATGCAGACAAATTGCAATTAATGAAGAAAGAGAAAGTGGATGGACACGGGGCCATGCTCAATGGACACGGGGCCGTGTCCGGGCTTCTGTGCAGACTATAAAAAGGGGTGCTTGGTTCACTTCAAAGGCATCCCTTGGCAAACCACCTCTCTCCCACTTCACCCACACTCCACCACCATCACAACCCACATCCACCACCATCATCCATCATCCATCTTAGAGTGTGTGTAGTAGTCTCAGGATCCAAGATTGATAGTAAGAGTTCTTGACAATCAAAGGCCATGTTTGCCTAAGTCTCTTACATCACTTGGTGAAGACAAGCATTTAGTGTCATACTTTTGTTTTTTAATCTTTTTGCACTTTTTATTTGGTTCTGTATTAATGACTTTAATAACTAGTTTCTTATGTTGATGGTGAAACTTCCTTATCATTTGTCCGTGGTGTCTTGGCGTTATTTTACTCTCTATATAAAATAAAAGATTTACACCATTCATATCTCTACGGTCTATATAGAGATATGTTGGCTACCTGGTCGGGGGTTAAGGGGATGGTTTGGTAAGGTTCTTGCCTTGTTCAGTGTATAGATCCTGCAAGGACCTGGGTCAAGCTTACTAGGACCTCCTTCAATACCCAGTGGTATTGGATGGGGGGTGCGAATAGCTTGATCCCCTCATACGTAAACTACTATTAATACATTAACCCGGCTACTTGGGATTGTATCCCTGCTAACTCAAACCACTTAGCCGAGGGTAACGTCACATTCAAAAGAGGGGCCTACCACATTACGCATTAATAACTTAACTAATTATCTTTCAATGATCCAACCCTTTAGGATTGTATCCCTGCTGACTCAAACTACTGGGTTGAGGGTAATGTCACCTTCAAAAGAGGGGCCTACTACTATAACTAAGTTAATCTCTTAAAAATTGCAAAAGTGCGGAAATCATCAAAGGTTACACTAAAGGCGAGTCGGATCCAAGTAATTCATCTTGTCTATCTGTTTTTATTTTATTTTTTTTCAGCATTTTTAGTTTTTTTTTCATGTTTAAAACTTTTTCTAAACTTTTGATTTGATTAGACGTTGAGGATAAACCGGTACTAAAAGCTCTTGTGCCCTTGGACGACCTCGGTATCTTACCAACGCTATACTACGCTCACTATGGGTGCACTTGTCCATATGTGTGTTTAGTGTTAATAGAATATCATGTTTTATAAATTTAAAACTTGAATAAAGTGTTAAAAAGGGCTTAAAATATACATAAAAATATATAACACACCGCACACATCAAGTTTTTGGCGCCGTTGCCGGGGACACAAGGATTTTAAGAAAGTTAGGAATCAACGACCTAATCGTTTTTCTTATTTTTTGTTTTTTAGGATTTTTCTTAAATTTTCAGTTTCTGCATAGCTCAGCACGGGGCCGTGCCTAGTCGGACATGGGCCGTGCCCAACATCGTTACTGGCAGTTTTTATTTTCCGAGTAACAGAGAGTAGAACACGGGGCCGTGCCGGTGCAGCACGGGGCCGTGTTGAACTCCCCAGTAACAGGGATCCGGAAAACAATCACTGTAACTCCGACCACGGGCCGTGGTGAAACTTCTGACATACATTCTTTTTGTTTTTATTGAAGGACTTGGAACCCAGGCGCCGCACCTGAACTTTCTACGCAGTGTATGAGCTCCAGTTCCAGTAGAGACATAAAAGAACCTCTAGACGAACCCAAACGCTTTCTAAGAAAAAGACTTAAAGCTAAAAACCAAGAGAAAGTTTCAGGGGACCCACTTCCAATGGCAGATCAACGTACCCTCATGGATTACCTACGACCCACTGTAGGTAACCTTGGCGCCGCTATCAATGAGCCGAATGTCGAGGCTAACAACTTCGAACTTCGGACGCATTTGATCCAAATGCTCCAAAACTCCGCAACCTTCCACGGGCTTGCGGACGAGGATCCTCATTTACATATTACCAACTTTTTGGAAATATGTGATACTTTTCAGATCAACAGAGCATCAAATGACTCCATCCGCCTCCGAAGGTTTACACCCTCCTAGTTGGTTCGGTAAACACTTGGGATGAACTAGCCCAAAAGTTTTTGTATAAGTATTTCCCTCCTACTAAAACGGCTAAATTAATGACTGAAATTAATACATACTCACAAGAGGACGGGGAATCCTTATATGAAACTTGGGAAAGGTTCAAGGAGCTACTAAGAAAGTGTCCTCATCATGGTCTAGCGGTATGGCAACAAGTATCCAATTTCTATAATGGGTTGTTGCCACACACAAGACAAACACTTGACTCTAGCTCCAGGGGACTTTTAGGTAATCGTCACCCAAATGAAATTTATAATCAAATTAAGGAAATTGCTCAAACCAACTTTCAGTGGCACACTCCCCGAGGCACAAAATCTATTGCCCCGGGCGCCCATAAGGTTGACGAAAGCACCTCTTTGCAAGCCCAATTCGAGGCACTCTCTTCAAAAATTAAAAAGTTAGAAATGGTAAAAACGGCTTCGGTTATGGCTTGTGAAGGGTGTGGTGGGCCACATGAAAGTTGGAGTTGAATGAAAGAAATATATAATCAAACAGAAATGGTAAACTACATTGATAATAGACCTAGGCCGTCAGGTCCACCAACAGGTACCTACAACCAAGGATGGCATAACCACCCTAACCTTGGTTGGAGAGAACCTGGCAATAGTAGTAACCAACAAAATCAAAACCAATGAACAAAATTTCAACAACCAAGAATCGAGTCACAAAATTTCTCTCAACAACAACAAGGGGGACGAGAAAGGCTAGAAGAGACTATCTCTCGCCTCATCTCCGACGCCGAAAAGAAAAACTCGGATCGATTTCAACAAGTGGAATCGAACTTTAGAAATCAACAAGCTAGTATTCAAAACATTGAAAAACAACTAAATCAACTAGCTCAAAATTTCTCCGAGAGAACACAAGGCGCGTTACGTAGCAATACCGAAACCAACCCAAAGGCGCAAGTACATCTCATCACATTGAGAAACCGTACCGTAGGCCCCGAGGAGGCTCCACTAGTTCCAACTGAAAAGAGCCGATCTAACCAAACGACAACTTCGCTGACACCCCAACAAGAGACGACTGTCACACCCCCAAAATCCACACGCGGAGTATCACCGCTTGGAGGCGTGACATGACAGGATCAAGCCACCAATCATATTGAACATTATAAGTAATAAATAAAAGTCATTCATCAATACGAAAGGTGTTCAAAACCATAACATAGTTAAGCGTTTAGCGGAAGCATAAATATGTAAACACAAGTTTAAATGTTTCAAATGTTTAGCATGGCACACAGTTGTCCATGTCCCACAACGACTCCTCTCCACTCCTATGCAAGCTCCATAGATACCTAACGACCTGCAAGGCATGTAACAGAGAGTCAACAACAAAGTTGAGCGAGTTCACAGTTGGTTGTTCAGTAATAAGTTCGTTTAATAAATTGTAAGTTCGTTTATAACCATGCCGTGTATTACTAGGCCATTTGTATGTTCATCTAGTGGGGGCTTCCCGTGTTGTAAGTTCAATTAGTGGGGGCTTCCCATACTGTAAGTTACTAGACTAGTTGTATCCGTAAGTATCCTTCCCAACCCGAGGATAGTAGTAAGTATAAGTTTACGTAGGTTTTACGTAAGTGCCCTTCCCAACTGAGGACAGTACGTAGCGAGTACGTAGGTTTAGCGCTGGTGTCCTTCCCCATCTGAGGACAATGGTACGTAGGATTTACGTAGGTTTTAACACTGGTGTCCTTCCCAAACCGAGGACAGTACGTAGGCTTTACGTAGAGTTTGGCACAGGCATCCTTCCCAATCCGAGGACCGTGGTAAGTAGTCTAGTAGTGATGTAAGTACAAGTAATCATTCAATCCCATTCCAACCCACCGGGGAATCCCATGCCTTGGTAAGAGTGTGAACTCACCTTGGTTTGCTCGGTATGCTAATTATGTGCACACAAGAAATCAGTCAAGTCCTATAGTTATACACGTATACTCAATCAGTTAAGCTCGTATAGATTCACATGCAATATATGTCACTAAATGTGTTTGAGCCATCATCGTCATGTAACACATAACAGTTATTCCACGTTCATATAATCATGCGTCATATGACTGAGTTCTTGGTCATTTCTAACATAGTTATTCAATAACACACTTTACAGGGTTATCAGGCTTAACAAGATCAACACATTTAACTAAGTTACATAATTAACAAAGTTACATGCTTAACTTAACAGAGACCACATGAAGAAATCACATATATAACGAAATCCACTTGAGCCAAAATCCCTTTGGGCCGAAAACACTTGGGGCCGAAATCACTGATTGGCGAAAACACTTGGGTGACGAAATCCTCAAGTGTTTTCGTTGGGGTAGTGTTTTCGTTGGACTCCTCATCAACAACAACAGTTACACCATATAATAACCAGCATTACGAAATCATTCAATCATCAGACTAATATAATCACTTACATACTCAATCATTTCTACAATCAAAATTATCATTCTTAGTCCCATGTGCACTAACATTATAATATGCATGTTATCTAAAAAGTTGAGCCTCCATCCTTATCAAAACTCGATCACACACACAAGCATCATATCAATATTTAGTATTCATGCAACACTTTCTGACAATTTATTATAATCACCACATGGCATGATCAGATCTCACATGCTTTGTCTATTTCTATGTTTATGACTTTGACACTTATGAATTTCACAAGGCCATATTATTTCGATTACATTGGACCGATCACACAACTGATTTATTCATCGATTCCCTAGAAATATGATTACTATACATACTTTATTAATTAACAAAATCATTGGAAGTTACTTTCATAACATAAGACCACAATAATCACCAAAAGTAATCCCACATTACCAACAGTACACGAAGATCCAGTTATTTATCTATCATCATTCAGTTTTACAATTACCCTCACATCATTAGTTTAATCATGAATAGACACACAACACAATCAGTCATATCATCAGATTGCAACGATCTCTAACATACAAACAATTCAATTCACATGATCACATAACAGTTTACAATCACTATGAAACAATCATCTAATATGCGTAACAACAATCCAATTATCGAGATGATATACTAACCAAGAGACTAGCAACGTAGCAACGGTTCCCAAAGAGCTAGAACTTGCCGTCGGGTTCAAAGGTAGTGAGAGAGAGGAGGTGTGATTAGGGTTTTGCCAATTAACAATTCACGTAAAGCTTGGGAGTTAAAACACTAAACAAACCGTCACTGGGCCAAGGCCCATTTCTGGTTTTCGTTGACTTCATGGTGGACGAAAACTCATAGTGTTTTCGTGGGGTGGGGTGATTTCATGAGGGGGGGGGGGGTGTTTGGCATGATTTAATTAAACACAAAATATTAATACAAAATATATAAATCACTTACACACAAATATAATGCACATCAAATATTCTTATAAGAGCCACACTTTTCAAATAAGTACAAGATTAAATCAAATAGAGACCTTGAAAACTCAAGTTGTCACATTATCCCCAACTTGAAAGAAATTTCGTCCCGAAATTTAGCGCGAGGTTACTGAGGAAGCTAGTTGTGTTGTTTCTTGGTTTTCCTGGGGTGTCACATCATCCCCCCGTTGATTTGGAATTTCATCCCGAAATTCTGTAGTAGCTTCAGCCTCAGTAGTGGTTGCATTGTTTCCGAACAACTGGGGATAGTTGAGTTTCATTTGATCTTCTCGTTCCCAGGTAAACTCTGGGCCACGACGGGAGTTCCAACGAACTCAAACAAGAGGTATTCTGGTGTGCTTGAGGACCTTAACGTCCCGGTTCGTGATTTCAACTGGTTCCTCGACGAATCGCAACTGATCGTCGATAGTGAGCTCCTTCAAAGGAACTATGAGGGTCTCATCTGACAGACACTTCTTTAGATTTGACACGTGAAAAACGTTGTGAACTACACTGAGTTCTGCGGGCAGGTTTAGTTTGTAGGCTACTTTGCCTATCTTCTCAATGATTTCGAACGGTGGGTGAAACTTTGAGTAGCACTCGATCCCCAACTTGGAACTCGAGTGGTTTCCGGCGCTTGTTTGCGTAGGCTTTCTGACAGTCGCGAGCTGCCGCCATGCGTTGCCGTATCTGAGCAATTCTTTCCGTTGTGTCCACTACAAATTCTGGACCCGTGATCTGACTATCACCCACCTCTGCCCAACAAAGAGGTGATCGGCATTTACGCCCGTACAATGCCTCGAATGGAGCGGCTTGAATGCTGGTGTGGTAACTGTTGTTATACGAAAACTCCACTAATGGGAGATGTTTTTCCCAGCCGTTGCCGGAATCGATTACACATGCACGTAGCATGTCTTCTAGAGTTTGAATAGTGCGCTCAAACTGTCCATCCGTCTGAGGGTGATAAGCTGTGCTCATGTCTAAACGAGAGCCAAAAGATTTGTGCATTGCTTGCCACAGTTCTGAAGTGAAACGGGCATCACGATCTGAGATAATAGAGGTTGGCACCCCGTGCCTCGAGACAACTTCCTTAAGGTAGACGTCTGCTAGAGTGGAGAACTTATCCGTTTCCTTAATAGCCAAAAAGTGTGCAGACTTAGTGAGTCGATCCACAATCACCCAAATAGTATTATTTCCACGTTGAGATCTAGGCAGGCCAGTAACAAAATCCATGGAAATTTGCTCCCATTTCCATTGTGGTATCTCTGGTTGTTGGAGTAGGCCCGATGGTTTCTGATATTCCGTTTTGACTTTCGCACCAGTCAAACACTTGCTAACGTAAGTTGCTATATGAGCTTTCATGCTAGGCCACCAATATGTAGTTTTCAAGTCGTGGTACATCTTATCCGAACCAGGATGTACTGAGTAGCGAGACTTATGAGCTTCATCCATTACATGCCCGCGTAAGTTGCCATAGAGTGGGACCCAGATGCGTCCCGTTACATAGTAGGCGCCGTCTGCCTTTTGTTCCAACCGTTGCCTTGAACCACGTAGAGCTTCAGCCCTGACGTTTTCTGGTTTTAATGCTTCTACCTGAGCATCTCGTATCTGAGAAGGAAGACTAGACTGAATAGTGAGTTGCAACGCTCGTACACGCCTAGGTGTAGTATCCTTTTGACTGAGGGAGTCAGCCACAACATTTGCTTTGCCCGGATGGTACTTTATAGCACATTCGTAATCGTTTAAAAGCTCGACCCATCGACGCTGACGCATGTTCAACTCTTTCTGCTTGAAGATATGCTCGAGACTCCTCTGATCGGTGTAGATGGTGCACTTGGTACCGTACAGGTAATGTCTCCATATCTTGAGCGCAAAAACAACAGCTCCCAGCTCTAAATCGTGTGTAGTGTAATTCCGTTCGTGAATCATAAGTTGGCGCGAAGCGTAAGCAATGACTTTATCCCGTTGCATCAACACACATCCAAGACCCTGAATGGATGCATCGCAATAGACCACAAAATCGTCTGTGCCCTCTGGCAATGAAAGAATAGGTGCGCTACAAAGTCTATCCTTTAAGTGCTGGAATGCTGATTCCTGTGTATTACCCCAACGGTAGATAACGCCTTTCTGAGTTAGTGAGGTGAGGGGTTGTGCAATCTTGGAGAAGTCTTTGATGAACCTTCTATAATAGCCCGCCAAACCTAAGAACTGGCGGATTTCTGTTGGTGTACGAGGTGCAGGCCAATTCCTGATAGAATCAACCTTGGATGGATCAACATGAATCCCATCCTTGTTTACCACGTTGCCTAGAAAGTGGACTTCACAAAGCCAGAAGTCGCATTTTGAAAACTTGGCGTACAGCTGTTCTGCTCGAAGGAGTTCCAAAATGAGTCGTAAATGCTGCTCGTGTTCCTCCTGACTCTTCGAATAGATCAGGATGTCGTCGATGAAAAAAATAACGAACTTGTCAAGATAAGGTTTGCACACTCTGTTCATAAGATCCATGAAGACTGCCGGTGCGTTTGTTAATCCGAATGGCATGACCAGAAACTCGTAATGGCCGTAGCGTGTTCTGAATGCTGTTTTGGAGATGTCCTCATCCCAGACTCTCAATTGATGGTAGCCTGACCTCAGATCAATCTTTGAATAGTAGCTCGACCCTTGCAGCTGGTCGAACAAGTCGTCGATGCGTGGGAGAGGATAGCGATTCTTCACGGTCACCTTGTTCAGTTCGCGGTAATCTATGCACATGCGGAAGGTACCGTCTTTCTTCTTCACAAATAATACTGGAGCTCCCCAGGGCGAAGAGCTAGGATGAATGAAACCCTTTTCCAAGAGTTCTTGCAATTGCTTAGACAGTTCTTCCAGTTCGTTTGGAGCTAAGCGATAAGGTGCTCGAGCTATGGGTGCTGCTCCAGGAGCTAGCTCGAGCTGAAATTCGACCTGGCGATGAGGCAGTAGCCCAGGTAAATCTTTAGGAAACACTTGAGGAAAGTCGCGTACTACTGGAATATCCTCTAACTTCTTCTCTTTCGTTGATGCGTCAGTAACGAGTGCTAAGATAGCAGTGTGGCCCTTTCGGAAACACTTCTGGGCCTTGAAAAAGGAGATGATGCCCACCACAACACCACTCTTGTCGCCTTGAATTTCGAGAGATTCCTTATCAGAACGAGGAATACGAACAATCTTCTCCTTGCATAGGATCTCTGCGTGCTGTTGGGATAACCAATCCATCCCAATGACGATGTCGAAACTACCCAGAACTATAGGAATGAGATCGATAGAGAAGGTCTGACCAGCGAGGACGAGATTACAACCCTTAACTATGTGTGTGGCTTCTAAGCTTTTACCATTTGCTATCTCTACAACATGTTTGGTGTTCAAAGGTGCTGGTGTGAGTTTAAGCATTTGACTAACTTTTAGAGACACGTAACTGGTATCGGCACCCGAATCAAATAAGACAGTAACATAAAAGTCGTCGAGAAGGAACTTACCCATCACTACGTTAGGATCATTCCTTGCGTCGCCCTGACCGATCACGAACGCTCGACCCCTGGCACCATTGTTTCCATCATTGTTTCCCCCGTTGTTGTTCCCATTGCCCCGATTATTGTTGTTATTGTTCTGATTCTAATTTAACTGAGGGCAGTGTCTCTTGTAGTGACCTTCAGCTCCGCACTGAAAGCATCCCTTGTTACCCTGTTGCTGTTGCTGGTTCTGTGGTGCTTGCTGTTGCTGCTGATGATTCTGAGGTGCAGGTTGTGAGCTCCTGCAATCTTTGGCTTCATGACCCATCTTGAGACACCTCTGACAATGAACCTTGTTGCACTGACCACTGTGGTTTCTGTTGCATCTGTTGCACTTTGGGTGATTTCCTCGATATCCACCCTGCCCTTGACTACCAGAAGACTGCTGACTGGGGCTCTGGTAATTATCTGTCTTTCGCTGCTGCGCCTGGGACTGAACCGAAGTTGAACCCTTGCTGGAGGTTCCATCCCATTTTTGCTTGTTGTCATTGGGAGTAGCAGTAGTGATAGCAGTAGTAGTAGCACTGATACGTTTAGGCAGCCTGTTCTGTTCCACTGCCTGGTCTGTGAGACGATGAGCTAGACGAGTAACATCTTGAATGGTAGCAAGATTAGCAAAAGTCACATGGCTTTGAATTTCTGGTACAAGACCCTTGAGATACAGCTCGATGCGCTTGATTGGAGGATCTACCATAGTTGGGCATAACATTGCCAGTTCATTGGATCGCTTTGTATACGCTTCTATCTCTGACCCCGTCATTGTTAGGTTAAAGAACTCCACTTCCAGCTTGTGGATATCATCACGACTACAGTATTCCTGCTTGATCAGTTCCTTAAAGTCGTTCCACGGGGTGGCATTGGCAGCTGCCAACCCTAACATTTGTACTTGTGCGTTCCACCAAGTCAACGCAATGCCTTCGAGAGTACCAGTGGCATACTTCACCCTACGAGCCTCAGGGCATTCACACATTTCGAAGACTGACTCGAGCTTCTCGAACCAGTGGAGGAGTCCAACTGTCCCTTCAGTGCCACTGAAAGTACTAGGACGACAGTCCATGAAAGTTTTGAATGTGCATGCAGGCTGCTGAGCAAACTGGCCTGTTGTGTAAACAAGAGGGAATAAGAATTAAACACGAGAGTTGGTTTGAGAGAGTAGGATCTAAAGATCCTAGAGTAGTTATGACTACAGGGTATACCTCCTGCTTGAGCGGCTGCAAGTGCCGCAGCAACTTGTTGGTTGATCAAAGCCGTCAGCTGGGCTTGTGTCATGTTAACGCGTCCACTCATGATCTTCACAAGTAAGAGAACATAAGTGAGAAGTGCGTCATATCAATACGCAAGTGTGGAATGACAGAAGAGTGTGAGCATACAAGCTTTCAAGTAGTAGTTGTTACGTTCATCTAAGCATACTATGAGCAATGTAATTATGTATTTAGCAAGTAGGTAATATAAACATAAACCATATCACCTATTGTGTCGAGTCTTGCACGTGGAGCGAAGCGTCGTTGTGGATCGTTGAGCACTGTTCAGGTTATAGTATGGTTTTAACAAAACTTTTTCCCTTATTAAAACCAAGTTCACTATAACCAATGGCTCTGATACCAATCTGTCACACCCACAAAATCCACACGCAGAGTATCACCGCTTGGAGGCGTGACATGACCAGGATCAAGACACCAATCATATTGAACATTGTAAGTAATAAATAAAAGTCATTCATCAATACGAAAGGTGTTCAAAACCATAACATAGTTAAGCGTTTAGCGGAAGCATAAATATGTAAACCCAACATAAGTTTAAATGTTTCAAATGTTTAGCATGTCACACAGCTGTCCATGTCCCACAACGACTCCTCTCCACTCCCATGCACGCTCCATAGATACCTAACGACCTGCAAGACATGTAACAGAGAGTCAACAACAAAGTTGAGCGAGTTCACAGTTGGTTGTTCAATAATAAGTTCGTTAAATAAATCGCAAGTTCGTTTATAACAATGTCGTGTATTACTAGGCCATTTGTATGTTCATCTAGTGGGGGCTTCCCATGTTGTAAGTTCAATTAGTGGGGGCTTCCCATACTGTAAGTTACTAGACTAGTTGTATCCGTAAGTATCCTTCCCAACCCGACGATAGTAGTAAGTATAAGTTTACGTAGGTTTTACGTAAGTGCCCTTCCCAACCGAGGACAGTACGTAGCGAGTACGTAGGTTTAGCGCTGGTGTCCTTCCCCTTCCGAGGACAACGGTACGTAGGATTTACGTAGGTTTTAACACTAGTGTCCTTCCCAAACCGAGGACAGTACGTAGGCTTTACGTAGAGTTTGGCACATGCATCCTTCCCAATCCGAGGACCGTGGTAAGTAGTCTAGTAGTGATGTAAGTACAAATAATCATTCAATCCCATTCCCAACCCACCAGGGAATCCCATGCCTTGGTAAGAGTGTGAACTCACTTTGGTTTGCTCGGCATGCTAATTATGTGCACACAAGAAATCAGTCAAGTCCTATAGTTATACACGTATACTCAATCAGTTAAGCTCATATAGATTCACATGCAATATATGTCACTAAATGTGTTTAAGCAATCATCGTCATGTAACACATAACAGGTATTCCACGTTCATATAATCATGCGTCATATGACTGAGTTCTTGGTCATTTCTAACATAGTTATTCAATAACACACTTTACAGGGTTATCAGGCTTAACAAGATCAACACATTTAACTGAGTTACATAATTAACAAAGTTACATGCTTAACTTAACAGAGACCACATGAAGAAATCACATATATAACGAAATCCACTTGAGCCGAAATCCCTTTGGGCCGAAAACACTTGGGGCCGAAATCACTGATTGGCGAAAACACTTGGGTGACGAAATCCTCAAGTGTTTTAGTTGGGGTAGTGTTTTCGTCGGACACCTCATCAACAACAAAAGTTACACCATATAATAACCAGCATTACGAAATCATTCAATCATTAGACTAATATAATCGCTTACATACTCAATCATTTCTACAATCAAAATTATCATTCTTAGTCCCATGTGCACTAACATTATAATATGCATGTTATCTAAAAAGTTGAGCCTCCATCCTTATCAAAACTCGATTACACACACAAGCATCATATCAATATTTAGTTTTCATGCAACACTTTCTGACAATTTATTATAATCACCACATGGCATGATCAGATCTCACATGCTTTGTCTATTTCTATGTTTATGACTTTGACACTTATGAATTTCACAAGGCCATATTATTTCGATTACATTGGACCGATCACACAACTGATTTATTCATCGATTCCCTAGAAATATGATTACTACACATACTTTATTAATTAACAAAATCATTGGAAGTTACTTTCATAACATAAGACCACAATAATCACCAAAAGTAATCCCACATTACCAACAGTACACGAAGATCCAGTTATATATCTATCATCATTCAGTTTTACAATTACCCTCACATCATTAGTTTAATCATGAATAGACACACAACACAATCAGTCATATCATCAGATTGCAACGATCTCTAACATACAAACAATTCACTTCACATGATCACATAACAATTTACAATCACTATGAAACAATCATCTAATATGCGTAACAACAATCCAATTACCGAGATGATATACTAACCAAGAGACTAGCAACATAGCAACGGTTCCCAAAGAGCTAGAACTTGCCGTCGGGTTCAAAGGTAGTGAGAGAGAGGAGGTGTGATTAGGGTTTTGCCAATTAACAATTCACGTAAAGCTTGGGAGTTAAAACACTAAACAAACCATCACTGGGCCAAGGCCCATTTCTGGTTTTCGTTGACTTCAGGGTGGATGAAAACTCATAGTGTTTTCGTGGGGTGGGGTGATTTCATGAGGGGGGGTGTTTGGCACGATTTAATTAAACACAAAATATTAATACAAAATATATAAATCACTTACACACAAATATAATGCACATCAAATATTCTTATAAGAGCCACACTTTGCAAATAAGTACAAGATTAAATCAAATAGAGACCTTGAAAACTCAAGTTGTCACATTATCCCCAACTTGAAAGAAATTTCATCCCGAAATTTAGCGCGAGGTTACTGAGGAAGCTAGTTGTGTTGTGTTGTGTTGTGTTGTGTTGTGTTGTGTTGTTTCTTGGTTTTCCTGGGGTGTCACAACGACTCCTCCATCAAATCAAGAGCCTACCAAAAATCCTCCAGTACCGTACCCCGGTCGGTTACTTCGCCAAAAGACCGATGTGCAATTCAACAAATTCATAAATTTACTAAAACAATTGCATGTTAATATTCCATTTGTCGAAATCCTAACTCAAATGCCTAAATATTCAAAATTTATGAGGGACTTCCTCACTCACAAAAGGAAAATCGAATCATTGCAATTAGTTAATTTAAGCGAAGAATGCTCCGCCTTGCTACTCAACAAACTCCCATAAAAGAAGATCGATCCAGGAAGCTTCACCATCCCTTGTTCGATTGGGGAATCACCCATACGCAATGCACTAGCCGATCTTGGGGATAGTATCAACCTCATGCCCGCATCAATGTTCGACCGACTCGGACTACGGAAAACAAGCCCTACAAAAATGAGCATACAAGTTGCCGATAGGTCCGTTAAATATCCACAAGGTGTCACTGAAAATCTATTGGTTAAAGTCGGAGACTTTGTCTTCCCAGCCGACTTTGTCATACTAGATATGGAGGAAGATACCGAAGTACCACTCATCTTAGGGAGGCCATTCCTAGCCACGGCCCACACAGTGGTAGACATGAATGGTGGGACACTAACATTGAGGGTTGGGGATAAGGAAATGAAGTTTGGAGTTGGGAAAAGAGTAGAAGACGACGTCCCGGTTAATTACATGAAAGTCATAGACTCAAGTTTGGATGATGCTCTCCGACGGTGCACATGGGATGCAAAACATCAAACTTGGGTAACATATGACTAACTTTGGGTCTAGCCAAGGACCCTTATAAACGTGGCGCACCACGGAGGCATTCCGTGGAACTATCCTTAGTTTTAGTTTAGATTAACTTTTATGCTTTCTAGTTTAGTTTTAACTTTTAGGAATAAAAAACACTCGGGATGATGGAGGATACTAAGGGAAACTTGAACCTACACCCCATGCACAAAAATAGAGCCTCCCGACATTTTTTCTTCATTACAACAAGTTCAGCACGGGACCGTGATCAGCCAACACGGCCCGTGCTCAAGGATCTGCAGAAAAATGGCCAGTTCAGGTAACTGGACACGGGGCCGTGTTCATTGAACACGCCCCTGTGCCCAGCCTTCTTTAAACCATGATACTGGCAATCTGAACACGGGGCCATGCCCGGACACCACGGGCCCGTGTCTAGATGCCCAGTAACATAAAATTTTGCTTTTTAACACCTTTTTACACCTTTTTACACATTCAATCAACCTAAAAACTTATTTTTGGGACACATTGAGGACAATGTGTAATTTAAGTGGGGGGGGGGGGGGGGATGCTAAAACCTTGAATTTTGCAAGTCCTAATAATAAGCCTTACACAAAACTCTGTTAGAACCGCTAATCACCCCAAATTTTTTCAAAAACTTTTTCATTTTTTTTACTTGTCTTGGTTTAATTTGGGAATAACAAGTTTTAAAAAGGTTATATTTTTACAAATTTACAACCGATAGCGTCGTGATAAAAAGAAGCAGCATAAGAAAATTATGAAACGACATGACAAATCTAGTTAAAATTTGATTATATATACTTGATCACATTAAAAACCCATTCCCACAAAAAGTGAGTTTTAAGCCTTTATTGAGCATACAAATACACATCTTTAGACTAAATGCTCATCTTTCGTTTCTTGTGTGAATAGCCGCTTGGTTTCTTACGACTCTAGAACTTGCCATGACGATTCATTCCCGGTCCTTACCAACTTAAACCCAAGTAAGTAAATGATGGAGGCATTAGGACTAACCATTATTTTTTCAACACCATTATTTTTCATTTTTTTTTACCACCTACCCAAAATCCCCCTAGTTAACCCCTTTGAGCCTAAACTCTTTCATTTCTAAACCCACAAAACAAACACCCTTCACCCACCAAAACCTTTTTATTTTTAAACCCTTTATTTTAGTAAAAAGCCCGGTCTTCATGTGACATTCCTTATAAAAAAAAAATTGTTTAATGAAGTATAGCAATAAACAAACAAGTTCCTCCATAGAAAATTTGTTTGAAAATACTTCGTTTGAATAAAAAGTCACTAAAATAAAAAGTTTTACGACGACCGACGCTTTTTACTCCTTTCGCCCTTTCTACTAACCACTAACTCAAAACCACCTACCTTTAACCCAAGCCTAACCCTTCCCCCAAGTCCTCTTGATATTTACAAAGGTGTATAGTTAAAAAGGAGGAGGATTGATTGCTTGGCAAGCACATGGTAGAAGTAAGTTACATGTCGGTCTCTAGTGTTTCACAAAAATACATCTTCGGCCGAGTGTTGAGTGATCTCCCGTGAGGTATATGAACTTGTATATAAATGGAATTTTAAAAAGGCATGTTATGCCCAAATAAGTAATTTATCTTATGAAACGTTCTAAATAAATCATAACGAATAGGATTGTAAATAACATAAAAATAAAGCCTAATAAAGATCTTGGATTCCCGACACTCAAGACAAGCCCAAAACTTCTCTTCTACCCATTCCTTTTAGGAGTGTAAGCCACATTATAAAGAGTTTTGCTTGAGGATAAGCAAAGATTCAAGTGTGGGGGTATTTGATGTGTGTAAAATTCAACATATAAATTACATCAAATGAGGCATAAAACTAACCCTTTTTAAGTACTAATGTTGCAAAAAAGTGTGCTTTTGTCTTCCTTTTGTATTTTCAGGATTAAATGAGCATAAATGGACAAAAGAAGCAAAAATACAGCCAAATCTAACATAAATACAAGAAAAGGAATAAACGTGGCATGCCCGACCCCTCGACAGCATCTTCCCGACACGGGGGCGTGCCCAGCTCAACACGGCCGTGGTTAACGCTAAGATTCGTATAATCCAAGCAAATCTTGATAGTACAGATATGCTTCTGCACACGGGGCGGTGCCCAGCGGACACGGGGGCGTGTGGAGCTAATGCAGACAAATTGCAATTAATGAAGAAAGAGAAAGTGGATGGACACAGGGCCGTGCTCAATGGACACGGGGCCGTGTCCTGGCTTCTATGCAGACTATAAATAGGGGTGCTTGGTTCACTTCAAAGGCATCCCTTGGCAAACCACCTCTCTCCCACTTCACCCACACTCCACCACCATCACAACCCACATCCACCACCATCATCCATCATCCATCTTAGAGTGTGTGTAGTAGTCTCGGGATCCAAGATTGATAGTAAGAGTTCTTGACAATCAAAGGCCATGTTTTCCTAAGTCTCTTACATCACTTGGTGAAGACAAGCATTTAGTGTAATACTTTTGTTTTTTTAATCTTTTTGCACTTTTTATTTGGTTCTGTATTAATGACTTTAATTGTCACACCCTCAAATTACCACCTAGGGAGTGTCCCTATTAGGCGTGTGACGACTAGCAATGAGCCACCAATTACATTGAATCCCAAGTTTAAAATGAAGTTCCATTGTTTAATAATACTGACATCCCAATCACAAGTTATTCAAAACCATAAGTTCAGCGGAAGCGTTAATGTAACATAATGTAAATACTTTTCGTTCAATCATAAGAAATAAATGTTTGATGAATAATCCCATCCGAGTAACCATGACCACTCTCGCTCTCCAGCCAGCAAGCTCCTGTATCAATCACCTAACGACCTGCGAGCATGTAACAAGTGTATCAGACAAAGCTGGCGAGTTCACAGTTTTAGAAAACGTTTGTTACTAGTTGTATGTAAAACAGTTCAATAACCAATGCAAGTAATATTGTTAATATCTCAATTCCGAACAAGACGGCTCTTGAAATACATGACAGCCCTTCCCACGTACTCCTATCTAGTACTGGGCCCCGACTGGGTCATTAGTTCACATCCGTCCTATCTAGGAGCGGTGTGAGGGTGCCAAACCTAAGTAGCGCTACCAACTAATACCCGTTACCCTCCAGGTAACATAATAAGGGACTTACAAAAATGATAGGTGAGAATATTAACCAATATACCCGTTATTATCCAGACCACTGACTGTCCCCAACCACTGGGACGCATGCTCGAATGTAGTGAACTCACCTTAGATTGCTCGGTATGTAATGTTACTTGTTCAAGTTGATCAATCAAGCCCTAGCATGGTTATCAAGGTCAATCAGTTTCACATAGACTCAAGTCACATAGTTTCTTACTCATATTACACAAGTGGCACACATGTATTTCACGTATTATCATGCGAGTCACAATAGTCAATCATGCCACAAAAACAGCCCCTTAACATCGTATAATCACGTAATCTAGTATTCACGTCTCACATCCGTCCATCGCCCTATCGTAGCAACATACGGCCCAACCCACACACAGTGTGCGAACGGATTCTAAGTGTGTGGCCCGGCATGCTAACATAACCCATAGGTATCCAAGCCCAATGGACTGTGTGTTTTTATGTGATATGTGCGACTCATGTAAGGTCCGGCCCAACGTGTATTTCAGTCCAAAAAGTACAATATCAGTGCTGGGCGGCCCAACACCAATGTCCTGTCCCCCACAACATGGTTCAAGATGAAAGAATGCGGTTCAGTGTAGTGATGCGGCCCAATTAGGTTTACCCAAAACTGAATGTGAAGTCGTTTGGATCAAGACAATGGCCAACATGCTAATTATAATCACACATGAGCTGACACTTGATGTCATGAATTGACATGATGAAAGAATAATTCACTTGACAATAAATACAATCTGATGATTCTCAAACTCATGGCCGACAACCACTTCCAAAATATTATCTCATCATTTAATTTTCATATTCTTTCTGACAACATTAGTAGTGTGCATGTGATTGATTTTGATCAAGACTACAACACACACACATACATCGACAACAGCCACATCATGCAATTCATTTTCAATCATTAACACATTATTCTTAGTACATGATCATCATCATCATCGATCTATCACAGTTCCTTGAACTTTACTAAAGAAACCGAACCATATCTTTATCTCGTATCTAATCATTATAATACATGTTTGAGTCACCGAATTTCAACTTACAGGTTCATGTCATAATTAACCAATGTTATCGATATTACGGAAATCTAACAGTAACAATCCACATTCATTCGACTCTCACAACATACTCCACAAGAATTCATGAAAAGGCTGGATGCTTATAACACGTTTGCAAAACATAATCACATAGAGAACAATCAAATAAGAATAATCATAAATATGGATTTACTAACCAAGATTCTGGATTACTGGAGTGAAGTCTCGAGAGAAGGGGGGGTTTGGAATATGATTGTGTTTTGTTGTGATGAAATTTGTGAGGCATGTGTATAATAATACGTATGTTTAGTTATAGACTAAACAACACTAGTGGGACGATGACCTATTTGCTATTTAACACATAAGTGGGCCATGCTAAGTAATACACACAACACAAATGGGTCGATCGGCAAGTTACCTTGGCTACCTAGCTTGGGTCGAAACAATCGATACACACCAAGAAGCTTGTTGGGCTCAGTTGATACGTTTGAGCTGATACAGTAGGATGTGTTATACGCGGCCCAACATATACGCGGTCCAACAATTTTCAATAAATGTTTAAGTCTAACGATGATATAATTGAGTAGCGAGGAGTTAAGATCGTAAGGTGAAATGTTACTAACCTCGAAAGTTCAGGTTGTCACATCATCCCCAACTTGAAGGAAATTGTGACAACTGCCACTTTCGGGTAATTTACTTACATTTAAAACATTGATTTACATTATACAAGCATGTGTTTTGAATATTCTGACTACATGATTACATGGTATACATTTTAGAAAACTCATGGAATATTCATTGGTTATTACACATGATTCATTTTTATTGGGTACATTTGAAATAGTGCAAACAATTCATCGAAACAACTAGAGTAGTGCCTAGTGAACTAGAGTGCTGACGAAAACTCCGGATTCGCAGAAAACATCTAAAAAGACATCTTTAGGACTCGGGTGAGAGTCCAATATCATTTATATATTAAACCCTATATGGGAATACAAGAGTTCGATCAATAATTTACCAATGCCCGGTAGCACTAAAAACTGTCCGAAACGCGCTAAAAATGACCATTTCATTAATTTTCCGCAAAATTCAGCAATTGTATTTTTAATACAAGATACAAAAATTGATGTTTAGGCACCAATTCCATATAAACATACTTATGGAATATCAATTTCACGCATAACGGAAATTTGCCCTACAACTTCCATAAGAGAACGTTTCGACTATTTATTAGTGAAACGAGCACTAAACAATTATCCGAACAACATTTTGGCACAAATAGCGAACTAGTGCTCATTATTTTTGGTTTGGTAAAACTAGTTTATGGTCA
Source organism: Helianthus tuberosus (assembly GCA_030545235.1). Classification (NCBI taxonomy): domain Eukaryota; kingdom Viridiplantae; phylum Streptophyta; class Magnoliopsida; order Asterales; family Asteraceae; genus Helianthus; species Helianthus tuberosus. Next base: position 107,724,608 of record CM060383.1, read on the forward strand.
TTTCAAGTCGCGAAACATCTCGGAATTATTGCAAAACCTAAACACCAAAATACTTACATCTTATACTTCATTTGAAACCTTAAAAATAACTAACTTATTTTTACCACATAAGGTACCCCCCCCCCCCACATATGGGCCGAAATTAAGGGGTCCCACATACCCTTAATTACTTGTTAAATATCTAGATATTTATCTTATTTTGCAAGTGGGTTTTGTTGGTGAATTATTAGAATAACTTACACATTAAGTTACTAACCATTTCAAGACCACTTTTCACCATTTTTATTTTTTTTTACACACACATAAGAAAAGCTCTCATCATCTTCATCTTTCACCAAGAACAACCTCAAAAACCCAATTATATTTATCATCTTCTTCATAAACAAGATGGATTTCTATGGAACATGAAGTGATCTAAAGCTCTTGGAAGTGAAAGGAAGAAGTTTCATCCATACAAAAGTGTTCTAGCACCAAGATCATCATCTTCTTTATTCTTAATAATCTCTAAGATCATCCCTAGCCTAGTGCTAGAAGTAAGCTTCTATATTTTTTTTTATACATATTATGTTTATGATGGTTATTATAACTAATAATAACTATATAATCATACATAAGAACAAGAAAAATACAAAGAAGCAAAGATAAAAATTATGATATAATTATGTTGTTTATCTTGTGATCTTATACTTGTTATATGCATATTTGATGTTATTATGATGATTAAGATACAAATAAATTGTAAGAAGATGTTGTAAATTATGATCTAAAAATTATACATGTTTATGTTAAAGGATTTTTAACATAAAGGATCAAATGGATGATCATAACTATTGATCTTGTGAAAGTATATAAGATTTTTGGTTAAAAACAATACTCTCACAAGATTATAAAAAGTAACATACAACTATGGATTTTTATAAAAGTTGTTAAAACTAGAATTAAACTTGGTTTTTGAACTAGTTAATACATGTTATGATCATGTTTAAAACTCTACATAATTTGGATATCATCTTGATAGTTTCATGATATAAAAAGTCTCATATGTTAAGTTAAAAGGTTGGTTAAATTGTTGGTGATTTGATAAAGAAAATGATATGTTTAATGAAACATGGTAAAGATAAAAATACAAATGTTATATGGCCAATTTTTATAAAAACTTTATTTTATAAAATAACAACATATTTGGCTAAACCTTTACAAGACTTAAAAAGATGTAAAGAATTCTTTTTATAAAAACAAAGTTAGTTATAAATATATATTTTTAGAAAATATATATTTAGGTGATTTAACAACTTATGTGTTATGTGATTAATTGATGGTATTAGTTATATTTATCAAATGAGGAACTTGAACATAATCACACGAATAAACACATGATAAATTACAAACAAAGTCTTACAAGACTTCACATAATTGCGCCTTAAAACGAGTTACGGACGATTAGAATAATCGGACACCAATTATGGTCAAAACGGACAACGGACGACTACATAAGTTAATTACCAATCCGGGGAGTTACTACGACGTTAGACGATCTTTCGACACGAAAATAAATATGTCATCGATAACAAATTCGGATGTTTTGAAACTTATAAAAACTAGTGTGTTTTTATTTATTAACATCTATACTTAGTAAATTTTTATAAAAAGGGTTTTTATAAAAATGAAAGGCTTACTTATACTAGTGGGCTATTTTAATAAACAAATGGGCTTAATATACTTAATGGACTATTTTTACAAATGGGCTACTTACACTTAATGGGCTTAGTTTTCTTAATGGGCTTAACTTCACTAGGGGCTTAACATACATTCATGGGCTAAGCCCAAACACCAAACATATGGGCCAAAGCCCAACACTATTTAAGCCCAACACTATTCAAGCCCAACACTATTCAAGCCCAACACTATTCAAGCCCAACACTATTTGAGGCCCAACACTATTGAGGCCCAACACTATTTGAGGCCTAACACTATTGAGGCCCAACACTATTTGAGGCCCAACACTATTGAGGCCCAACACTATTGAGGCCCAACACTATTTGAGGCCCAACACTATTGAGGCCCAACACTATTGAGGCCCAACACTATTTAAGGCCCAGCACTATTTAAGCCCAATAACTTGAAAACATGGGCTTGGCCCAATGATACTATTATTGGAAACACAACTATACAAGTGATACATACAAGACACGAGATTCAGCGGACGAGATCCGACTATACAACTCATACATCGAATACACAGTTATCGAACATTTGAACAACTCATACATCAAATACACAGTTATCGAACATTTGAACAACTCATACATCGAATACACAGTTAACGAACATTTGAACAACTCATACATCGAATACACAGTTATCGAACATTTGAACAACTCATACATCGAATAACCAGTTAACGAACAGTAAAGACATACAAGTCTTACATATACTCAAGACCCAAGACTTGTACTCAAGTTCTTTTCAAAGACCGAAGTGTCTAACAAAAATAAGAACGTTTGTAGGTCGCCACGCTATTCAGGACGACCGCACGTGAGATCTTATTTACATCTATTTTCAGGACGCAATACAGTGAGTTCATGTTCCCCTATTCATTTAAATGTTTTACAAACTTTACAACTATCGGGGAGGATACATGTTAAATCGTATGTTAAAGTTAGGTAATGAAACACCATAGATCATGTGAGAATTAGGGCCTTACTATAAGCACCATTAATCCAGATTGGACCAAGGAACAAAGGCTTAGATCTAATGGGTTTTGGCGAGCCCCACTCTTGGTCATGGACCCCTACGGAAGAGTGCGTTTGTGTCCCAGTCGATAGGAATCGGCATAAAATCGTCTAGGGTTGGTTTGCTTCCTAATTCGTCACACATATTAATGTCCTCGCGAAACATTAATGATCAACGATTTCATTGACACTTTACATACTACATCATACATACAAATACATTTTATACAATTCACATGTTGTGGATACAGTTTATACATCATTCATACAGATACAGTTTATACAACTCACATTTTTCAGATACATCTCATACAACTAAACTGCATGAACTCGCTCAACTTTTGTTGATGTTTTCAAACTTAACATGTATTTCAGGAAATTAGTGGACCTGGCAGACATTTCAGTCAAGGAAAACAAGTATCAATACTCCATGCCAACTATTGAAGGGTTTGCCTGTTATATACCGCCTCTTTGCGGTGATATAGTGGTCAAAGTCTTGACATTTTAAGACTTACATTTTGATGTATAAAACGATGACAACTTATTTTCATTTGATGGTTTGTAACCAATACATTCAACTTATGTTGCATTCTTTTGGGAAACACATATGTAATGGCAATGGCAATGGAGTATGTTTTATTCATATAGTTTGTTCATGTACATCGATATTTATGCAATGAAAACCATACAGATCACACCTTGCGTTTCCGCTACGAGCGGGTGTGACAGATTGGTATCAGAGCATCGATTGTAGTGAACCAGGATTCTTTCTCGAGTCTAAGTCTACAATCACTAGGGATCTCTCACGAAAACCTCTTGTTCATGTTGAACAGATTACAAATAAAATTGGACAAGTCAAAAGGTTTTCATTGCATAAACATTTTTCAAGGTCCACTACAGCAAAAATTCATTTCACATAAATCAAGCGAGGACATTTCCATGGGTGAAGTCTATGAGAAACAGACACAATACATTAATAGACTATGTGCCTACAATACATTACCTTATCAGTTTATGCATTATAAACAGTTCACAAATTCAGCTTATACAAGATAGAAATCCTTGATTGATAGGATTTTACATGATTATATATATAGGTGGTTCATATATATGTTGCATGAAATATTTTGCCAAGAACAAAATACCTTCGACTTCAAACTCTATTATTATTCTTTACTCACACGGTGAAAATATCGACCTCATGTCTATTGCGGAGCTTATGGCGAACATGATTCCTAAGTGAAATCTTAAACTTAATTCCGTAAAATATGGTTGCTTTCTCGCGAATGCTGAGATGCCTGACCATGATAATGACGATGAGGCGAAGGTGGTAACCTTGGACAACAACTCCATTAGTGGGACGAGATCCATGTGACTCATACTAATCAAGGAGGATATACTCTTGTCCTTACAAGGAAGATGAAGTACTCATCTTGAAGGTGACTCTTCAATTGTTATTGTTACAGATTCTTTCCATTTCTATTTCATCTAACGTCGTACCGTCCTGCGAGTAACAACAACGGACGTTGACACGTGAGTTATCACGAAGGTCCCTCCTATGTTGAAGGTATATAGACAATAGTGTCCCCCCTCTGACTGATCGGTTGTTTTGTACGAGAGAACGCTAGGGTGACCATGCAAGGCAATTTATTATTACGGAGGCCTACGTAATAACAACTTGTAGTGCATGGGAATTCTGGTGGACTCTGCGGGCCAAGCTAATGATCACTATTCGTTCAAATTCTTAAATTATTATTCGAGATTCAATGTTTCTTATCTATTAGAACACGAACTGTGGTGGTTAGTATAACACCCTACAATACAATACAATACAATACAATACAATACAATACAATACAATACAATACAATACAATACAATACAATACCATACAATACAATACAATACAATACAATACAATACAATACAGGAAGACGACAAGTATTTGTTCACACCTAACATTCGATCTATATCACGTTTCAGTTGAGACTAGTCATTTAAACGAATAAAACGTGTTAGCTACTCATGGAGGATTTTCCTCAACATTCTCGGAATTCTTGAACATGGGTTGGTTCCAGGGTGTCTATGACACTTTATCCTACTTTACCTTACCTTACTTTATCATATTCCACCTTATCATATTCATTGGAAGTGATACACTAAATTCCGTTGTTTGACATTGTCTTTTTCCAAGGAAAGGTATGGCATGAGCCATGCTGCAATTCCCTCATTGCATTCTATTCGACATTTTTTTTTTATTCTAATCATCTTGCTAGAGCTCGTAAAACTCAAGCACTATTACCATAATGGTCATATGGACAAATAAGACAAAGGATTTTCTTTACTTTGGACGATTGAGGTCATAGAGTAGGGAACCCATATTATAGGGACGGAGGCCACGGGTTGGTTTCCCCTCCTGAACGAATTATTATTTTTTTTTTCATTAAAACAGATGACCAATACACGCAAGAGGCATTACACCTTTTTGGTTTTGGTTATCCACATTAGCATTTATTCAAACATATATGCACAATATGGTCTTGAGGTTTCCATGACCGATTGATTGCATTCTTCATTCTTGGGCACATGATAGACTTTATTTATTCAAATAAATGTCTAGATTCTTTTAATTGTGTGTATTAAAAAGATCATGGCGCCAAAAGAAGCAATTGTTTAAGATAAAAGATATGTGTTGAAAACCACTGCTTTTACACAAGACATGGTTTATACATGACATTGTTACGCAAGACATTGTTATACATATCATTTGATGTTGGTTTACACAAGACATTTTCGTAAATAACGAGACGTGTGTAATATGATAAAAGCATGGTGGATACGCCGCTGGTACTTCCTATATATAAGTGCTTATATTATATTGCATATCGTGGTGTTATTCAAATCTCTTCGACAAAGACAAGACATGACATTTTTGCACAAGACACGACATCCTCTACACAAGACATAATATTCTATTTCAAGACATGATATATTTATACACTACATTTTCATTGGTTATTTATTTAACCATACATCATTCTTTTATATCATCTTATTTTCATATCTATTTTCATATGATTTTATAAAAGAACTCGATCATAACTAGAGCCAATGTTGATGGTTACACTTGATGCTTACACGGTCTCTCAGGGGTAGTTCCATACTGGGAAACACCCGAATTCAAACACACTGAGTGACATATTTTAGGTTTAGCCTCGGAGATCCGAAGCATAACCGCATCATCCCTCCCTACCTCGATCACCCAAACAATAACTCTCGCCATGAGAGAAATGAAGTCATGAGTACGTACACTCTACGATTATCATGTATCAATTCTTTTAATACCAACACTGAGCTTAGCTATTGCTTTTAAATGTTAAGCATATACTAGAATTAGAGTCATGTTGGACACACATTACTATATCAAGTTAGCTAATGGGGAATTAGCTGAGACATGTCAAATCATTAAGGGTCACCGGTACGTATCCTATCAAACAACATTTCACATCCATATTATTTGATACCATTGCCGATTTTTAGCTTTATCTCAACATTTCACATGCATAGTTTCATGGCTAGTGACGGGATTATCCTAGCTACAATTAGGGGATTTGGTTATCCTACATCTAAACATAGGGATTGGGTTATCCTACATCTAAACATTGGAACTGGATTGTTCTACATCAAAAATTATACAGTGAATTCATCACTACATAGAATTCAAAATGTACTTGGCCTAGAGTCAAGCAAGCTAGACGTCTCCTCATTCAATAGAATTGGCAAAAAGTAAACTAGTTGAGTCTAGAGCTGAAATTCAATATCGATCTCTTCCCTGTTCAGTTGAGTATTTTCGACGTAGTGGTTGGCATGGATTGGCTATCCAATAATCGAGCCGAAGTCTTCTGTCATGAGAAGATCATTCGCTTACCACTACCGAACGAAGAGACACTTGTTATCCATGGAGAGAAGCGCAACATATCATTGCGGACCATAAATTGTATGAAGGCTCAAAGTTGCTTACGGAAAGGTTGTATTGCCTTTCTAGCGCTTGTTGTCGACAAGAAGGCCGATGGGCCTCAGATGACAGATATTCCTGTGATAAAAGAATTCCCTGAAGTCTTTCCTGAAGACTTGCCAGGACTACCACCATATCGACAAGTCGAGTTTCATATCGACTTGGTAACGGGAGCCACACCAATAGCCAGATCTTCATATCGATTAGCACTTTCTAAACCTTGTAGTTGACCGAATAAGGATGTTATGAGTTCATAACCCTCACTCTTTACCATTATACATCTTTATAAAGATTTTGGGGTGAAAAGACATGAAAGTTTTGCAAAAATGCACAACACTTCGATGAACAAAAATTCATATTTCTAAACCATGTTACAAATGAATTTCCAATTAACTCAAATGGTTTATGAAAGATTCTAGCTTCTACTCTAAGATAGACTTACGATCGGAGTATCATCAGTTACGAATTCAAGAGGAAAGCATACCGAAAACGGCTTTTAAAACTCGTTACGGTCATTACGAGTTTCTCGTTATGCTTTTTGGGTTAACAAATGCACTAGCGGTCTTCATGGATTAATGAATCGGGTGTGCAAGCCGTATCTCGACAAATTCGTCATAGTGTTTATTGACGACATTTTGATATACTCTCGATCGACTGATGAACATGAGCAACATTTGAGAACCATTTTAGAGTTGTTAAAGACAATAAATTCGCCCCAAATCGAAAAAACAGGATATAGCCTTACAACTTATTCTTGAGATTGGTGCATAGCATTTTACAATCTTATCATATCAGACGATACCGATGACTCTGTTGTAGACTATGATGCTTCGCATCATGGATTGGGTTGCGTACTCGTGCAACGTGAAAAAGTTATTGTGTACACGTCGTGCCAATTAAAAAGTTCACGAGAAAAACTATACCACTCACGAACTAGAGTTAGGCGTGGTGGTATTCGCTTTAAAATTATGGCGACATTATTTATATGGTACTCAATGCATTATTTTCACGGATCATAAAAGTCTTCAACACATATTCAACCAAAAAGAATTAAATATACGTCAACGATGTTTTTTTTTTTTTGAATTGTTGAACGACTATGATTGTGAAATAAAGTACCATCCGGGCAAGGCAAATGTTGTAGCAGACGCCTTGAGCCGCATGAAGCGAGTTAGAATACTGAGAGTTTAAGCATTAGAGAAGATGATTCACAAGCGCTCAAGGAAGAGCATATTCAAGCAGAAACTCTTCGAGGCATGAAGGAACAATTAGTGCCGAAAGAAGATGGAACTTTATACCTTATGGGTCGAAATAGGGTTCCATTCTTTGGCGGCCTTCGAGATGATATTTTGAGGAAGCACATAGGCCTAAGTAGTGAAAGAATACTACTGGTAGCCTAACCTCAAAAGTGATATCGCGACTTATATCGGAGAATGCTTGACTTGCGCGAGAGTAAAAGTCGAGTAGCAAAAATCCCTCGGACTTGTTACAACAACCCGAGATTCCCGTTTGGTAATGGGAACAAATATCGATGTACTTCATTACGAAGTTACTCAGGACCTCAAGAGGTCACTACATGATATGTGTAATCATCGATAGACTAACAAAGTCCACGCACTTCTTACCGATTTGGTAGAAGGATAATACTGAGAAACTAGCAGAACTCTATCTCAAAGAAATAGTGGCTCGTTATGGAATGCCTATTTAAATCATTTCAGACCGAGACGGTCGTTTTATTTCTAGAATTTGGAAATCATTTCAACAGGCCTTTGGATCTCATTTGAATCTAAGTACGGCATTTCATCCATAAACTGACGGCCAGAGCGAACGGACAATCTAAACACTCGAAGATATGTTTCGCGCATGTGTTATGGATTGAGGCGGCAATTGGGATACTCATCTACCTTTAGTTGAGTTTTCCTACAATAACAGCTACAATACTACTATACAAGCTGCACCGTTTGAAGCTCTATGTGGTCGAAAGTGTCGCTCTCCGCTATGTTGGGCGGTAGTGAGCGATAAACAACTAATCGGTCAGGAATTAGTCCAAGAGACTACAAATAAAATCTTTCAGACCCGAGACCGTATCAAGACGGCTCGCGATCGATAAAAATGCTACGCAGATAAAAGACGAAAACCATTATCTTTCGAGGTTGGAGACAAGGTCTTGTTGAAAGTCTCACATTGGTAGTGCGTAGCGAGATTCGGTAAGCGTGAAAAGCTTAACCCTCGATATGTAGGACCATTTGAAATCTTAGAGAAGATTGGCACTGTTTCCTACAAGCTAAAGTTACCAGAAGAACTTAGTAGTGCACACGACACGTTTCATGTGTCGAATCTTTAAAAGAGTCCAACACAAGAAACGGTTATCATCCCTGCGGATGAGATTCATGTTGACGACAAACTTCAATTCACCAAAGAACCTGTTGAGGTCATGGACTGGAAGGTCCAGAAAACACGGAGAAGTCGTATCAAATTAGTAAAAATTTGTTGGAACTCTCGACACGGACCCGAATATACTTGGGAACGTGCAGATCAAATCAAAACCAAAATACCCTCACCTGTTTGAGTAGTATCCTGCAAAGGATGACTCATCTTGAATTTCGGGACGAAATTCTCAATAACAGGGGGAGAATGTGACAACTGCCACTTTCGGGTAATTTACTTACATTTAAAACAGTGATTTACATTATACAAGCATGTGTTTTGAATATTCTGACTACATGATTACATGGTATACATTTTAGAAAACTCATGGAATATTCATTGGTTATTACACATGATTCATTTTTATTGGGTACATTTGAAATAGTGCAAACAATTCATCGAAACAACTAGAGTAGTGCCTAGTGAACTAGAGTGCTGACGAAAACTCCGGATTCGCAGAAAACATCTAAAAAGACATCTTTAGGACTCGGGTGAGAGTCCAATATCATTTATATATTAAACCCTATATGGGAATACAAGAGTTCGATCAATAATTTACCAATGCCCGGTAGCACTAAAAACTGTCCGAAACGCGCTAAAAATGACCATTTCATTAATTTTCCGCAAAATTCAGCAATTGTATTTTTAATACAAGATACAAAAATTGATGTTTAGGCACCAATTCCATATAAACATACTTATGGAATATCAATTTCACGCATAACGGAAATTTGCCCTACAACTTCCATAAGAGAACGTTTCGACTATTTATTAGTGAAACGAGCACTAAACAATTATCCGAACAACATTTTGGCACAAATAGCGAACTAGTGCTCATTATTTTTGGTTTGGTAAAACTAGTTTATGGTCATTTCAAGTCGCGAAACATCTCGGAATTATTGCAAAACCTAAACACCAAAATACTTACATCTTATACTTCATTTGAAACCTTAAAAATAACTAAGTTATTTTTACCACATAAGGTACCCCCCCCCCCACATATGGGCCGAAATTAAGGGGTCCCACATACCCTTAATTACTTGTTAAATATCTAGATATTTATCTTATTTTGCAAGTGGGTTTTGTTGGTGAATTATTAGAATAACTTACACATTAAGTTACTAACCATTTCAAGACCACTTTTCACCATTTTTTTTTTTTTTTACACACACATAAGAAAAGCTCTCATCATCTTCATCTTTCACCAAGAACAACCTCAAAAACCCAATTATATTTATCATCTTCTTCATAAACAAGATGGATTTCTATGGAACATGAAGTGATCTAAAGCTCTTGGAAGTGAAAGGAAGAAGTTTCATCCATACAAAAGTGTTCTAGCACCAAGATCATCATCTTCTTTATTCTTAATAATCTCTAAGATCATCCCTAGCCTAGTGCTAGAAGTAAGCTTCTATATTTTTTTTTATACATATTATGTTTATGATGGTTATTATAACTAATAATAACTATATAATCATACATAAGAACAAGAAAAATACAAAGAAGCAAAGATAAAAATTATGATATAATTATGTTGTTTATCTTGTGATCTTATACTTGTTATATGCATATTTGATGTTATTATGATGATTAAGATACAAATAAATTGTAAGAAGATGTTGTAAATTATGATCTAAAAATTATACATGTTTATGTTAAAGGATTTTTAACATAAAGGATCAAATGGATGATCATAACTATTGATCTTGTGAAAGTATATAAGATTTTTGGTTAAAAACAATACTCTCACAAGATTATAAAAAGTAACATACAACTATGGATTTTTATAAAAGTTGTTAAAACTAGAATTAAACTTGGTTTTTGAACTAGTTAATACATGTTATGATCATGTTTAAAACTCTACATAATTTGGATATCATCTTGATAGTTTCATGATATAAAAAGTCTCATATGTTAAGTTAAAAGGTTGGTTAAATTGTTGGTGATTTGATAAAGAAAATGATATGTTTAATGAAACATGGTAAAGATAAAAATACAAATGTTATATGGCCAATTTTTATAAAAACTTTATTTTATAAAATAACAACATATTTGGCTAAACCTTTACAAGACTTAAAAAGATGTAAAGAATTCTTTTTATAAAAACAAAGTTAGTTATAAATATATATTTTTAGAAAATATATATTTAGGTGATTTAACAACTTATGTGTTATGTGATTAATTGATGGTATTAGTTATATTTATCAAATGAGGAACTTGAACATAATCACACGAATAAACACATGATAAATTACAAACAAAGTCTTACAAGACTTCACATAATTGCGCCTTAAAACGAGTTACGGACGATTAGAATAATCGGACACCAATTATGGTCAAAACGGACAACGGACGACTACATAAGTTAATTACCAATCCGGGGAGTTACTACGACGTTAGACGATCTTTCGACACGAAAATAAATATGTCATCGATAACAAATTCGGATGTTTTGAAACTTATAAAAACTAGTGTGTTTTTATTTATTAACATCTATACTTAGTAAATTTTTATAAAAAGGGTTTTTATAAAAATGAAAGGCTTACTTATACTAGTGGGCTATTTTAATAAACAAATGGGCTTAATATACTTAATGGACTATTTTTACAAATGGGCTACTTACACTTAATGGGCTTAGTTTTCTTAATGGGCTTAACTTCACTAGGGGCTTAACATACATTCATGGGCTAAGCCCAAACACCAAACATATGGGCCAAAGCCCAACACTATTTAAGCCCAACACTATTCAAGCCCAACACTATTCAAGCCCAACACTATTCAAGCCCAACACTATTTGAGGCCCAACACTATTGAGGCCCAACACTATTTGAGGCCTAACACTATTGAGGCCCAACACTATTTGAGGCCCAACACTATTGAGGCCCAACACTATTGAGGCCCAACACTATTTGAGGCCCAACACTATTGAGGCCCAACACTATTGAGGCCCAACACTATTTAAGGCCCAGCACTATTTAAGCCCAATAACTTGAAAACATGGGCTTGGCCCAATGATACTATTATTGGAAACACAACTATACAAGTGATACATACAAGACACGAGATTCAGCGGACGAGATCCGACTATACAACTCATACATCGAATACACAGTTATCGAACATTTGAACAACTCATACATCAAATACACAGTTATCGAACATTTGAACAACTCATACATCGAATACACAGTTAACGAACATTTGAACAACTCATACATCGAATACACAGTTATCGAACATTTGAACAACTCATACATCGAATAACCAGTTAACGAACAGTAAAGACATACAAGTCTTACATATACTCAAGACCCAAGACTTGTACTCAAGTTCTTTTCAAAGACCGAAGTGTCTAACAAAAATAAGAACGTTTGTAGGTCGCCACGCTATTCAGGACGACCGCACGTGAGATCTTATTTACATCTATTTTCAGGACGCAATACAGTGAGTTCATGTTCCCCTATTCATTTAAATGTTTTACAAACTTTACAACTATCGGGGAGGATACATGTTAAATCGTATGTTAAAGTTAGGTAATGAAACACCATAGATCATGTGAGAATTAGGGCCTTACTATAAGCACCATTAATCCAGATTGGACCAAGGAACAAAGGCTTAGATCTAATGGGTTTTGGCGAGCCCCACTCTTGGTCATGGACCCCTACGGAAGAGTGCGTTTGTGTCCCAGTCGATAGGAATCGGCATAAAATCGTCTAGGGTTGGTTTGCTTCCTAATTCGTCACACATATTAATGTCCTCGCGAAACATTAATGATCAACGATTTCATTGACACTTTACATACTACATCATACATACAAATACATTTTATACAATTCACATGTTGTGGATACAGTTTATACATCATTCATACAGATACAGTTTATACAACTCACATTTTTCAGATACATCTCATACAACTAAACTGCATGAACTCGCTCAACTTTTGTTGATGTTTTCAAACTTAACATGTATTTCAGGAAATTAGTGGACCTGGCAGACATTTCAGTCAAGGAAAACAAGTATCAATACTCCATGCCAACTATTGAAGGGTTTGCCTGTTATATACCGCCTCTTTGCGGTGATATAGTGGTCAAAGTCTTGACATTTTAAGACTTACATTTTGATGTATAAAACGATGACAACTTATTTTCATTTGATGGTTTGTAACCAATACATTCAACTTATGTTGCATTCTTTTGGGAAACACATATGTAATGGCAATGGCAATGGAGTATGTTTTATTCATATAGTTTGTTCATGTACATCGATATTTATGCAATGAAAACCATACAGATCACACCTTGCGTTTCCGCTACGAGCGGGTGTGACAGAAATTTCGTCCCGAAATTTGACAGGTAAGCACAGGGAGTGAAGTGATAAATCAAGATTGTTGCAGATTTTCCTCGGGTGCTACATCATCCCTAACTTGAAGAGGAATCTCGTCCCGAGATTCACCAGCTTTACTAGATTCTGGTTTGTCTTTAGGAAAAAGCTGAGGATACTTGAGCTTCATTTGATCTTCTCGTTCCCATGTGAACTCCGGTCCCCGCCGCGAGTTCCAACGGACTCGAACAATCGGAATACGACTGTGCTTGCGTACTTTAACCTCTCGATCCATAATCTCAACGGGCTCTTCAACAAACTGCAGTTTGTCGTCGATCTTCAACTCTTGGAATGGTACAACTAATGGGTCTTCAGCAAAACACTTCTTCAGTTGGGAAACGTGGAAGACATCGTGAACATTACCCAATTCAGCAGGTCATTCGAGTTTGTAGGCCACTTTAACGATGCGCTCAAGAACTCTAAACGGTCCAACGTAGTGTGGATTAAGCTTGCCACGTTTTCCAAAACGCACAACACCCTTCCACGGTGAAACTTTCAACATTACTCGATCATTCACTTCGAACTCTACCTCCTTGCTACGCTTGTCAGCATAGGCTTTTTGACGATCACGAGCTGCTGCCATACGCTCCCTGATTTTCACAATCATCTCTGATGTCTCTAATACCAACTCGGGACCTGAAATCTGACTGTCACCCACTTCAGCCCAACAGAGAGGTGAACGACACTTCCTCCCGTATAATGCCTCAAACGAAGCTGCCTTGATGCTAGTGTGGTAACTATTGTTGTAGGAGAATTCTACTAATGGCAAATGTCTCTCCCAACCCTTCCCAAAATCAATAACACACGCCCTCAACATGTCTTCAAGTGTCTGGATAGTGCGCTCACTCTGACCATCGGTCTGAGGGTGGTACGCAGTACTCATATCGAGACGCGAGCCAAACGACCTCTGCATAGCCTGCCACAACTCCGAAGTGAAACGCGGATCCCGATCCGAAATGATAGAAGTTGGAACCCCGTGCCTAGAAACCACCTCCTTAAGGTATATCGCTGCGAGCTGGTAGTGCTTGTCTGTTTTTTAATTGGTAGAAAGTGTGCTGACTTCGTAAGTCGATCGACAATTACCCATATCGTGTCGTTCCCCACCTGTGTTCTCGGTAATCCTGTAACAAAATCCATGGAGATCAGCTCCCACTTCCACATCGGTATCTCGGGCTACTGGAGTAGACCCGAAGGCTTCTGGTATTCTGCCTTGACCCTAGCACAAGTCAAGCACTTGCTCACATATGTGGCTATAATAGCTTTCATATTCGGCCACCAATACAAGACTTTGAGATCCTGATACATCTTATCAGACCCCGGGTGAACAGACTACCTTGACTTGTGTGCTTCATCCATTACCAGTTCTCGAAGGTCGCCAAGCAGAGGAACCCATAATCTCTCCATAAAATAGTAAATTCCATCCGACTTTTGCTCGAACTTCTTGTTCATACCACGCAAACCCTCTGCTTTAATGTTTTCATCCTTTAAGGCCTCGACCTGCGCTGAACGAATCCGTGTGGGTAGATCAGAGTGAATAGTAAGCTGTAGAGCACGAACACGCTTCGGCTTCGGTTCCTTGCGACTAAGAGCATCTGCTACAACGTTTGCTTTACCCGGGTGATACTTGATGGCACACTCGTAATCATTGAACAACTCTACCCAACGACGCTGACGCATATTCAATTACTTCTGGTCGAAGATGTGCTGAAGGCTCTTGTGATCAGTATAGATGGTGCATTTCGTACCGTACAGATAATGCCTCCAAATCTTCAGTGCAAAGACCACTGCCCCTAACTCCAAGTCGTGAGTCGTGTAGTTCTTCTCGTGTACCTTCAGTTGTCGAGAAGCATAGGCTATCACCTTGTTGCGTTGCATCAACACGCAACCAAGACCCTGAATCGATGCATCACAATGAACCTCGAAGTCCTCCGTACCCTCTGGTAGAGACAGAATCGGCGCGCTACACAATTTCTGTTTCAACAGTTGGAAGGCATCCTCCTGTTTTTCTCCCCACGAATAAACTACTTTCTTCTGTGTCAAGGATGTGAGAGGTTTAGCAATCTTCGAGAAATCCCAAATAAAATGACGATAATACCCTGCTAGACCGAGAAATTGTCGCACCTCCGAAGGATTCTTTGGTGCCGCCCAATTTCTAATGGCATCGATCTTGGCAGGATCCACGTGTATACCCATCTCATTAACGATATGACCCAAAAAATGTACCTCCCGTATCCAGAAGTCACACTTAGAAAACTTCGCATATAGCTGCTCCCTCGTCAGAAGTTCTAAGATAAGACGTAGATGCCGCTCATGATCCTCCTTGTTCTTGGAATAAATCAGGATGTCGTCGATGAAGACGATAACAAAGTCGTCAAGATACGGCTTGCACACGCGGTTCATGAGGTCCATGAAGACCGCTGGTGCATTGGTCAACCCAAATGGCATGACCAAGAACTCATAGTGACCGTATCGCGTCCGAAACGCTGTTCTGGGAACATCCTCCTCTCTAACTCGTACCTGATGATATCCCGACCTTAAGTCGATCTTAGAGTAAAAACTTGACCCTTGCAGCTGGTCAAACAGGTCGTCAATACGTGGCAAAGGGTAACGGTTCTTGATCGTTACCTTGTTGAGCTCGCGATAATCTATGCACATCCGAAAGGACCCATCCTTCTTCTTCACAAATAGTACAGGGGCTCCCCAAGGTGAAGAGCTAGGTCGGATAAAACCCCTATCCAACAGCTCCTGAAGTTGGTTTGACAATTCTTGCAACTCCCCTGGTGCCAGACGGTAAGGAGCACGAGCAATCGGGGCTGCTCCTGGGGCGAGATCAATCTGAAATTCCACCTGTCGATGTGGAGGTAAACCAGGGAGTTCCTCAGGAAATACATCAGGAAACTCATGAACAACTGGAAGATCCTCGATCTTCCTCTCGTCAGACTATGAATCAGTAACAAGGGCCAAAATGGCAGGATATCCCTTACGCAAATACTTCTGAGCCTTCATTGCTGAAACAATGCTAACCGGGATCCCACTGAGATGAACCTGAACCGATAAAAATTCTCCGCTAGGGAGAGGAACACGTACGATCTTCTCCTTACAGATAATCTCCGCCTGATACTTGGACAACCAGTCCATACCGATAACTACGTCGAAACTTCCAAGAGTAATGGGAAGTAGGTCGATGTCGAATACCTGACCCAGAAGATCGAGTTTACACCCAACCAGAACATGTGAAGCTTCAATTGTTTTACCATTTGCTATCTCCACTATGTGTTTCGTTACAAGAGGTGTAGGACTTAACCCTAACTGACGACTGAACCCCAAAGATACGTAACTCCAATCGGCACCAGAGTCAAATAAAATAGAAGCAAATACACCGTTTACTGAAAAACGTACCAGTAACCACGTTGCCGTCGTCCCGTGCTTCCCCAGCTCCCAAAACAAACCCGCGCCCACGCGCCACATTGCCCCCATTGTTCCCAGCATTGTTGTTCCCGTTGTTATTGCCCCCTGTATTCTGCTTCAGTTGTGGGCAGTCTCGCTTGAAATGCCCGTCAGCCCCACATTGATAACACCCCTTTGAAGTACCCTGGTTCTGCTGAGCCTGTTGTCTACCCGACTGCTGTGATGGCTGCTGCTGAGCTGGAAGTGTAGCCCTACAATCCCTAGCCACGTGCCCTGATCGGTTACACCGATGACAAACCCGAGTACACTGCCCCCTGTGATGATAGTTACACTTGTTGCACAAAGGTAGTTTCCCCGCATAAGAACCCTGCCATGAATTGTTACTCTGGTTTTGATTCACTGACGATGTCTGGCTGAAACTGCGATTGCTG
This sequence comes from Helianthus tuberosus, assembly GCA_030545235.1. Lineage (NCBI taxonomy): Eukaryota > Viridiplantae > Streptophyta > Magnoliopsida > Asterales > Asteraceae > Helianthus > Helianthus tuberosus. Next base: position 107,742,004 of record CM060383.1, read on the forward strand.
CCAGTATCTGCTTTCTTCTGAGGCTGTACAGAGTTGGACCCCTTGTCCATATCGCTCCACTTATGCTTGCTATCAGTAGCAGGAGTAGTGGAAGTAGTAGCGGCTGTACTAGTACTAGAAATACGTGGTGGTAGTGAATTACTCTCCACCTCTTGATCAACAATCTTGTGAGTCAAACGGACAATCTCAGTTATGTTATTGAGGTTTGCTGCAGTAACCAAACCCTTCACTCGTGAAGGTAATCCCTTGATGAACAATTCAATTCTTCGAGACATAGGTCGGGACAAGTTCGGACACAAATCAGCCAACTCATACGACCGTTTTACATATGCTTCTACCTCAGATCCCACCAATTTCAGATTATAATACTCGTTCTCTAGCTTCTGTATCTCATCACGAGGACAATATTCTTCCCTCATCAATTCCTTAAAGGCTTCCCACATAGTGGCGTTGGCCGCCTCGATGCCTAACAGCTGAACCTGGGCATTCCACCATGTCAGGGCACCATCCTCGAGCGTGCCCGTAGCATACTTCACTCTGTCCCTAACAGGGTAGTTACACATCGCGAATACGGACTCCGCCTTTCCAAACCAGCGCAGGATTCCTACAGCCCCTTCAGTCCCGCTGAAGGTCTGTGGCTTACAATCCATAAAAGTTTTAAACGTGCAGACAGGTGGGTGAGGCGGATTCTGTGGCGCCGGCTGACCAGCCTGATAGGCCGCCAAGGCTGCAGCCACCTGGGCATTGATTAAGTTCGTTAACTCAGCTTATGTCATATTGATTTGGCCGCGTCCACCACCGCGACCTCCACCACGTCCACCACGACGGCCTCCACCACGTCCGTTCATGATTCTATAAGTATGGGAAAAAGGAACGAATTAACAGACAAGTTCAAGTAGTTATCAAATATTGCTATGGTATTCACAGTTTTCGAGGTTCTAATACAAGATCGACTAACAACGCGGAATTCCTTTTTCACACTCGTCGAGATTTACTGGGACTCACATGCACCCCACGTTGTTATTATGTGTGCACCCATAATAATAACCCAATTTGCATGTTTATCTCAGTTCCTCCCAACTCGTGTTAAAAGGTTTCCCCAAATTTAAGCAGCATGGATAAGAACGTCATAACACGAAACATGTAAGTTCAAGAAGAGTCCCACTCCTAAATCAAGTAACATAGACTGATTGCATAGAAATTCATGCTGAAATGTCAAGTATGCATTTAAGTGTGTTACTAATCTTGAGTAGGTACTAAATATGTTATGCAATAGTAAATAAGAGACGAACCTTGCTGTCTGGAGCTGAGTGTCATGGTCAATGTCGGATCGGTTCAGTTATAGTCTGGTATTATAAAACATTTTAAAACCAAGTTCACTATAACCAGTGGCTCTGATACCAAACTGTCACACCCTCAAATTACCACCTAGGGAGTGTCCCTGTTAGGTGTGTGACGACTAGCAATGAGCCACCAATTACATTGAATCCCAAGTTTAAAATGAAGTTCCATTGTTTAATAATACTGAAATCCCAATCACAAGTTATTCAAAACCATAAGTTCAGCGGAAGCGTTAATGTAACATAATGTAAATACTTTTCGTTCAATCATAAGACATAAATGTTTGATGAATAATCCCATCCGAGTAACCATGACCACTCTCGCTCTCCAGCCAGCAAGCTCCTGTATCAATCACGTAACGACCTGCGAGCATGTAACAAGTGTATCAGACAAAGCTGGCGAGTTCACAGTTTTAGAAAACGTTTGTTACTAGTTGTATGTAAAACAATTCAATAACCAATGCAAGTAATATTGTTAATATCTCAATTCCGAACAAGACGGCTCCTGAAATACATGACTGCCCTTCCCACGTACTCCTATCTAGTACTGGGCCCCGACTGGGTCATTAGTTCACATCCGTCCTATCTAGGAGCGGTGTGAGGGTGCCAAACCTAAGTAGCGCTACCAACTAATACCCGTTACCCTCCAGGTAACATAATAAGGGACTTACAAAAATGATAGGTGAGATTATTAGCCAATATACCCGTTATTACCCAGACCACTGACTATCCCCAACCACTGGGACGCATGCTCGAATGTAGTGAACTCACCTTAGATTGCTCGGTATGTAATGTTACTTGTTCAAGTTGATCAATCAAGCCCTAGCATGGTTATCAAGGTCAATCAGTTTCACATAGACTCAAGTCACATAGTTTCTTACTCATATTACACAAGTGGCACACATGTATTTCACGTATTATCATGCGAGTCACAATAGTCAATCATGCCACAAAAATAGCCCCTTAACATCGTATAATCACGTAATCTAGTATTCACGTTTCACATCCGTCCATCGCCCTATCGTAGCAACATACGGCCCAACCCACACACAGTGTGCGAACGGATTCTAAGTGTGTGGCCCGGCATGCTAACATAACCCATATGTATCCAAGCCCAATGGACTGTGTGTTTTTATGTGATATGTGCGACTCATGTAAGGTCCGACCCAACGTGTATTTCAGTCCAAAAAGTACAATATCAGTGCTGGGCGGCCCAACACCAATGTCTTGTCCCCCACAACATGGTTCAAGATGAAAGAGTGCGGTCCAGTGTAGTGATGCGGCCCAATTAGGTTTACCCAAAACTGAATGTGAAATCATTTGGATCAAGACAATGGCCAACATGCTAATTATAATCACACATGAGTTGACACTTGATGTCATGAATTGACATGATGAAAGAAAAATTCACTTGACAATAAATACAATCTGATGATTCTCAAACTCATGGCCGACAACCACTTCCAAAATATTATCTCATCATTTAATTTTCATATTCTTTCTGACAACATTAGTAGTATGCATGTGATTGATTTTGATCAAGACTACAACACACACACATACATCGACAACAGCCACATCATGCAATTCATTTTCAATCATTAACACATTATTCTTAGTACATGATCATCATCATCATCGATATATCACAGTTCCTTGAACTTTACTAAAGAAACCGAACCATATCTTTATCTCGTATCTAATCATTATAATACATGTTTGAGTCACCGAATTTCAACTTACAGGTTCATGTCACAATTAACCAATGTTATCGATTTTACGGAAATCTAACAGTAACAATCCACATTCATTCGACTCTCACAACATACTCCACAAGAATTCATGAAAAGGCTGGATGCTTATAACACGTTTGCAAAACATAATCACATAGAGAAAAATCAAATAAGAATAATCATAAATATGGATTTACTAACCAAGATTCTGGATTACTGGAGTGATGTCTCGAGAGAAGGGGGGGGGGGGTCCTTGACCACTGCCGTCGCACTAGAGGGGTTTTTAGGGTTTGGAATATGATTGTGTTTTGTTGTGATGCAATTTGTGAGGCATGTGTATAATAATACGTATGTTTAGTTATAGACCAAACGACACTAGTGGGCCGATGACCTATTTGCTATTTAACACATAAGTGGGCCATGCTAAGTAATACACACAACACAAATGGGTCGATCAGCAAGTTACCTTGGCTACCTAGCTTGGGTCGAAACAATCAATACACACCAAGAAGCTTGTTGGGCTCAGTTGATACGTTTGGGCTGATACAGTAGGATGTGTTATACGCGGCCCAACATATACGCGGCCCAACAATTTTCAATAAACATTTAAGTCTAACGATGATATAATTGAGTAGCGAGGAGTTAAGATCGTAAGGTGAAACGTTACTAACCTCGAAAGTTCAGGTTGTCACATCATCCCCAACTTGAAGGAAATTTCGTCCCGAAATTTGACAGGTAAGCACAGGGAGTGAAGTGATAAATCAAGATTGTTGCAGATTTTCCTCGGGTGCTACATTAATAACTAGTTTCTTATGTTGAAGGTGAAACTTTCTTATCATTTGTCCGTGGTGTCTTGGCGTTATTTTACTATCTATATAAAATAAAATATTTACACCATTCATATCTCTACGGTCTATATAGAGATATGTTGGCTACCTGGTCGGGGGTTAAGGGAATGGTTTGGTAAGGTTCTTGCCTTGTTCAGTGTATAGATCCTGCAAGGACCTGGGTCAAGCTTACTAGGACCTCCTTCAATACCCACTGGTATTGGATGGCGGGGGTGCGAATAGCTTGATCCCCTCATATGTAAACTACTATTAATACATTAACCCGGCTACTTGGGATTGTATCCCTGCTGACTCAAACCACTTAGCCTAGGGTAACGTCACCTTCAAAAGAGGGACCTACCACATTACGCATTAATAACTTATTTAATTATCTTTCAATAATCCAACCCTTTAGGATTGTATCCTTGCTGACTCAAACTACTAGGTTAAGGGTAACGTCACCTTCAAAAGAGGGGCCTACTACTATAACTAATATAATCTCTTAAAAAGTGCAAAAGTGCGGAAATCATCAAAGGTTACACTAAAGGCGAGTCGGATCCAAGTGATTCATCTTGTCTATCTGTTTTTATTTTATTTTATTTTTCAGCATTTTTAGTTTTTATTTTCATGTTTAAAAATTTTTCTAAACTTTTGATTTGATTAGACGTTGAGGATTAACCGGTTCTAAAAGTTCTTGTGTCCTTGGACGACCTCGGTATCTTACCAACGCTATACTACGCTCACGATGGGTGCACTTGCCCATATGTGTGTTTAGTGTTAGTAGAATATCGTGTTTTATAAATTTTAAACTTGAATAAAGTGTTAAAAATGGCTTAAAATATACATAAAAATATATAACACACCGCACACATTAGTAGGCCGTCCGATATGCTCACAATGCATCGTCTAGTTTGCTTGACCAATCCTTTCTATCCGTTCGAACCGTCTTCATGAGAATTTATTTAATTTGACGGTTAGACACTTCGACTTGTCCACTTGTTTGCGGATGGTACGGTGTAGCGATCCGGTGATTCACATTATACCGCTTCAATAGTTTTCCGAAATTATAGTTCTTAAAATGCGACCCAACATCACTAATAATCGCCCTTGGAATACCAAAACGAGCAAAGATGTTGGATTGAATGAATTTGCACACAACCGAATGATCATTTGTTCTTGTAGGAATAGCTTCAATCCATTTCGAGACATAGTCCACCGCCACTAGAATGTACAAGAACCCATTTGAACTCAGAAAAGGACCCATAAAGTCTATGCCCCACACATCGAATATTTCAACAACCAAAATCGTTTGCAAAGGCATCTCGTCCCTCTTTGAAATACTTCCCATTCTTTGACAATTAACACAATTCCTTGCAAACTCACACGCATCCTTAAAAATTGTGGGCCAATAAAACCCACATGTAAGAACCCGGTAACCCGTTTTATGGCCACTAAAATGACCCCCGCAAGCGGATGAATGGGCATGTGTTAAAATCTCTAACACTTCTGTTTCGGGCACACACCTCCTGAATGACATGATCGGGCCCAATCTTGAAAAGGTCCGGCTCATCCCAAATATATTGTTTAACTTGAACCATGAATTGTTGCCTTCTTTTCTTTGTCAAATGACTTGGAATTGCACCCGTGGCTAGGTAATTAACATAATGGGCATACCACGGTGCAACGAAAGTAGACACGACTAATAATTGCTCATCGGGAAACGGTTCATTTATTTCGCTCAAATCATCAACCCCTTCCATCGGAATTCGAGATAAGTAATCCGCCACTACGTTTTCACTTCCTTTTTTATCCCGAATTTCTACATCAAATTCTTGCAACAACAACACCCAACAGATCAAACAGGGCTTTGCATCTTTTTTCTCCATCAAGTACCGGACCGCACTATGGTCCGAGTACACAATCACTTTGCTTCCCCATATGTAAGAACAGAACTTTTCCAAAGCAAACACCACCGCTAATAACTCCTTTTCGGTTGTGGTGTAATTCAGTTACACTTCGGACAACGTCTTGCTTGCGTAGTAAATCACCACCGGCTTTTTATCAATTCGTTGACCCAAAACTGCACCAATTGTAGTGTCGCTTGCATCACACATGATTTCAAATGGCTTTGACCAATCCGGTGGTTACAAGATAGGAGCTTTTACCAAGTGTTCCTTCAAAATATTAAAAGCTTGCAAACACTCATTAGTAAAGTCAAAGGGAACATCTTTTAATAACAAATTGCACAAAGGTTTAGTAATGACACTAAAACCTTTAATGAAACGTCTATAAAAACCTGCGTGTCCCAAAAATGACCTTACCCCTTTCACATTTTTCGGTGGAGGCAAAGATGATATTACCCGTATTTTTGCCTTATCCACCTCCATACCCCTCTCCGAAATCACGTGGCCTAACACAATACCCTCTTGCACCATGAAATGACTTTTCACCCAACTAAATACCAAATTTTTCTCGACACATCTTTTTAAAACTTTTTGCAACTCGTCGAGACAAGATTCAAAACTAGTGCCAAAAATGGAAAAGTCATCCATAAAAACTTCAAGCGACTCTCCAACCATGTCCGAGAAAATACTCATCATACATCGTTGGAAAGTTTCCGGTGCATTACACAAGCCAAATGGCATTCGCCTAAAGACAAAAATGCCATATGGACAAGTGAAGGTGGTCTTGTGTTGGTCATCCGACTGTATTGTAATTTGATTGTAACACGAGTACCCGTCCAAAAAGCAGTAATATTTTTGACCCGATAATTTTTCAATGATTTGGTCAATAAAAGGTAGTGGGAAATGGTCCTTAGAAGTGGCGGTATTCAATTTGCGGTAATCAATACAAACACGCCACCCGGTGTCCGGTCGGGTGGCTATTTGTTCACCATTTTCATCTTTGATTACTTGAATGCTGGCCTTCTTAGGCACTACTTGGGTAGGACTTACCCAAGCACTATCCGAAATAGGATAGATAATTCCCGCATCTAACCACTTAATTGCCTCCTTTTTTACCACTTACCGTAGATTCGGGTTCAATCTTCTTTGTGCCTCCCTTGTTGGTTTTGCATCTTCGGTGGTGATGATTTTGTGCATGACGATTGATGGACTAATTCCTTTCAAATCAGCAATTGTCCACCCAATGGCCCCTTTATTTGCCTTTAACACCTCCAACAAAGCTTGCTCTTGTGCCATTTCCAAATTAGAGGCAATAATGACCGGTAGAGTGTCATTATCCCCTAAAAATGCATACTTCAAATGGCTTGGCAAGTCTTTTAACTCCAATTTCGGTGGTTCCTCCAAAGACGGTTTGGTACCCGAATTGATTTCCACCGGTAAGCTTTCAAAATGATGGGTCCATGGTGGTCGACCCTCCTTCAATGCCATAGCATCTTGCTTCTCCTCTTCAATCCGTAATGCACAAGCATGTACCTGTTCAGAAAAATCACAAATACACATATCCATACTATCCTCCTCATACTCATGCGGGTTGCATCCATCGACTAAATCTGCCATAAAACACTCATCAACACCAATAGAGTTAGAATTGTTAGTAAAAACATTCAATCTCATTTTTCGATTTCCGAAAGTCATGTCGACCGTGCCAAATCGACAATCAATCACGGCATGCGTGGTGCTAAAAAACGGCCGACCCAAAATAACATTTTGTTGTTGTTTTGGGTCCGTGGATGAGTAGTCTAAGACTAAAAAGTCAACCGGGTAATAAAACTCATCGATTTTCACTATAACATCTTGAACCATCCCCAGAGGTAGCTTATGAGACAAATCGGCTAAAACAGCCGTTGTCTCCACCCTTGCTAATGGACCAAAATCATATTGGTCATATAAGCCCCCCGGTAAAATGCTCACTCCGGCACCAAGATCTAGCAACGCATTTGACATTTGAAAATTAACAACTTGAATATTTATTAATGGCGTGCCCAGATCTTGGAGCTTAGGAGGAAACTCCCCATTAAGTACAACACTAACTTGCCCGGTTAAATCGACCCGCTTAGGCATCTTTTTCTTTTGTTGCCTCTTTTGTGTGCATAATTCTTTTAGAAATTTAGCGTAAGCGAGCACTTGTTTTATTGCATCAAGTAACGGGAGGTTGACTTTTACTTGTTTAAAAATGTCCCACAACTCTTCTTTTTGGGGACCCCTTGTTGAAATAAATTTTTTCTTACCCGGGTCAAGTAGAGCCGATGGAAATGGGACTTGACTCGGCTCCCCTTCATCTTTTTTATCTTTTAGAATTTCACCCAACCCCGGTTTTTCAACATTTGCCTCTTTAGACACAATAGATGGTGAAACTTCATCCTCTTCACTTTCATTACCCGTAATATCTTCAACCACCCCATCAACCAAACCCGATGACAAATTTGCTTTAAATTCTTTGCCACTTCATAAAACACTAACATGGTTGATATTAACATTACGTGATGAGTTATGGGAAGGATTTACCTTAGTGTCGCTAGGAAGTTGACCTTTGCTTTTCTTCAACTCCGCCACGTCGGTTGCTAATTGACCCATTTGAGTTGTTAGTGTTTGAATGCTTTTGTCACGAACCTCATCCTTTTGCATCCGAACTTCATCAAGTTGATACCTTTTTTGCATGTCTTGTTGCATTGCCCGAAGCATATCCATGACCTCATTCCCACTTGATGAAGTTTGACCCGAAGAACAACCTTGACCCGATTGTTGAAATTGCCCTTGGTAGCCAAAATTGTTTCCACCCCGATAATTACCTTGATTGTATTGTTGACGAGGTGCGAAATTACCTTGAGCTCCTTTGAAATTTGGGTTAGCTTGATTCGTCGGGTTCCCATAACGGAAGTTAGGATGATTTCTTAACCCGGGATGGTATGTGTTCGAATTCATGTTAAAGTTTCGACCACCCCCTTAAATAGCATTCACCTCTTCCACTTGCTCCTCAACCACTCCTACCAAACATACTTCCGCCGTGTGACCTATCTCATTACAATTAGTGCACACGTTTTACACTTGATTTGTGGTTTGAACACCTCCATTCTCTACCCCATGTACTTGTGGCCTTGTAATAACATGCCTTGCCCGTCTCGAAGATTGAGCCTTCCTTTTTGAAGTAACCGCCATTTGTTCTAAAAATTGCCAATCATCATGCTTAAAATTTGTACCAAACGTACCGTTAGTGATTGACATTAAATCACGAGCATCCTCCGAACTCAAACCCTCGTGAAACGCATTCAACAACTCCCAAAGTTGTATACCGTGATGAGGGCAATTTTTCAACATCATGTTGAACCTCTCGAAAGCTTCATGAAAAATCTCCCCCGGTTGTTGTTGGAAGCTTCTCAAACTTCTCTTTGCATCATTTATCTTTTGAGAAGTGTAGAACTCTTCCAAGAAAATTTGTTGCATGTCGGCCCATGTATAAATCGACGCAGAGGGAAAGTATGAAACCATCGTTTTGCTTTATCTTCCAAAGAAAATTGGAAAAGAACCAACTTGACATCGTCCGAAGAAAACCCTTGACCTCCAATAGTATTGCATATGGAGTCATATGTCTCCAAATGAAAGTAAGGTTCTTCCGTTGCTAACCCCTTAAACTTTGTCAAACTTTGGAGTGCGGTTGTTCTAACTCCGAAAGTCCTTCCATCCGGTTGATGAGGAATCACTACCGGAGAAGGATTGTTGGTGATAACGGGTCGGAAATGAGCTTCGATTTCTCGTACTACCTCCCGGTGATGTCTTCACGGAGCACTCAATGGTGCTCTTGGTTGACCCATTTGCCCTTGCATAGGCCCTTGAGGTGCAAATGGTGGCTGAAATTGGTATTGTTGCATTGGTGGTTGTTGAATCGGCCTTTTAAATTGAGGTTGTGTATTTTGTGGATGAACTTGATGTGAAGGCCTAGGCCGTTGCAATTGTGGCCCTTGTGGTCGAATATATTGTACCCCTGTCGGTAGTCTACCCACATCTTGAATTTGTTGTAACGGTTGACTTTGTTGACCCGCTCCTCCTTGAGGTCCCAAATTACCTCCATCACCTCCATAGTAAAATCCCTCTTCTTCGTATCCTCTAAAATCTTCTTCATATCCATCATCATATCCATCTCCTCCTATACCCGAAGATTGCACAAAAGGAAAAGATGAACAGTGGAAGCCCGATTGGTTCGGTGGTCGGTATGTAGAAGTAGTATGAATAACGGTTGAACTCGGTGGTATTGAATAGGTAGAGGATGATTGACCCGAAGCTGGGAAGAAATGTGAAAGTGGTGGAATCGTAGTGGAGGGGTTGTAGGTAAGGGTAGGTTCAACTTGGGTTGTAATGGGTGATGTAGTGTTGGTTGGTGTAACGTCATATGGTAGAGTAGGATTGGTAGTGGAATTAGGAATGGTGGTATTTGGTGAAGGTTGTGTTGATGTAGGAATGAAAGTTGATGTTGTTTGACCCGTAGTGGGTGGTACTTGTGTTTCTTCCATGATATTTCTTGGTGAAATGGGTGAAGTGGGTGAACCAACGATTTTGTTTTCTCGTAATAAAACTCTATTTTGACGCAAAGTTCTTTCAATTTCCGGATCAAACGATAGTGGTGATGACTTGTGAGATCCCCTAGTATGCATACACCTGAAGTACCTGTAAACTAAACACAACCAGCGTAAACTCGAAAATAACAAAACAAAACTACTAAATTAACATATGTTGCGCACTACTCCCCGACAACGGAGCCAAAATTTGACGTGTTGTCGTAGTCACACGCAAATTTAATCCAAATTACAACTAATAGATAGCAGCAAATGGGTATCGAACACAAGGAGTTTGTGGAAAATGTGTTGATTATATACTTTGAGAATTAACTAAAATTAAACTAAAATGCAGAAATTAAAATTAAAGAGTTGATTGTTTTGGTTTTAAGAACTAATTTACTAACTAATTGCAAATCAAGATTGAAGATTAAAACAGATTAAAAGAGAATGACCATCTTAGGTTCTGGTTTCCATTAACAATTGTGCCTAATCCAACTAGAAAGAGTTACATAGACATAACTCATGCATAAATGTTTGTTGTGATAAAAGGGAACTAAGTACTCGGATTAGATAAATGCCAGGTTGTTATCCGATGACCAATTAATCAATATCCAACCCTAACCCTTCTCGTGATATCTCGATTGTCAACGATACCAAGAACGTACGGTTTAGACTAAGATCGAAACATAAATTAACAGTTTACAATCAAACATTCATGCACCATAACAAACATAGCAAAACACACCAAGTTCATTATTCTAGAAATAAAGATAAACACAGAAAAGTCATAAGAAACCTTCACCTAAGATGATCACCGAAAGTTTTAGCCGGACATTGTTTGGTGGATCATCATAACATCAAGATTGAAGTTCATACGAATCAAAATACAAACCGAAAGGTTAGAAATTGTTCACAAACACTATCCAAAGCTGAAAATCGCCCCTTGCACTCTGAGAAACGTCTCCAATGATGAGATAGGTGAAAAGGCACTTGAAAACGGATTAATAATGGGCAGTTACAAGTTTTGCGTCAGGGTCTACCATAAATTACGGTAGGTACCGTAATTTACGGTAGCTTGCAAGTTGTTACGGTGAGAAACTACTGGATTACGGTGGAACATAAGACATTCAGGGGCTACCGTAATTTACGGTGGAGCCCTGAATGTTCTTCCTTGTTTCTTCTTTCCATCCTTGTGAATCTCGTTCCACTCCATTCCATCCAAAGCAGCGTTTTTCCTCATTTTAAGCTCCAAACGCACCTGAAACACAAGCAACTATAGTTATTGATGACGGGGGTAGCTCAAGACTAAATAAAATGATTAAATATGTAAGCGCTCAAAAGGTTAAACGGTTCAACGATTGAAAAGCTGGGAGTTGGGAAAAGCAATGCAGAAACAGTAGCCGGTCACATCTGAAGATCGCTTCACCAACCCACAGCCGCAAAAGCAAAGCAGGTCTGCCAATGCACACTATTATCCGGGGGTCAAAAGCCTTCAACCCCCGAAAGGGGAAACCCTCCACTGCAAGCGAGGTTACTAGTCTAATCCATTCCACTTCAGGAGATGCCTTCTCTTATAAAATGACACTTCATTTACTTCAGCAAGGACATCTGGACCAGCTCAGATTCTCCAATCTCTGGTCATCCACATTGAATGCTTGTCTCGCACAAGTCATTCCCTTTCACATCCAACACACACATTCCCTTTGCTACCACTTCCAAATCTGGATACAATTCAGAGGAGGATCTATAGCAAAGAACAACAATAAACTAGTAAACCTCCTTCCACGTCTCGCAAACGTGGGGGGACCCCACGACCTGCGTTAGGCAAGGTTGAACCCTTCAACCATTCTGCCTAGCCAGTCCAGCTACCACCGTTGGTCTTGTATTTGTTGTATCAACAAGTTGGCGCCCACCGTGGGGCTACGCCGCTATTTCTTCTCCAAAAGACCTAGTAGTGTAGCTCTATTCACTTAAAATCACCATGTCTGAAAGTGGATCCCCGGAAGAAGTAAATCAGATCCCAAACGCTTCTACTCCGGGTAGTAGCCAAGCTCACGTGGCTATACCAACTTGTTTTTCAACTCCGGGGAGCACACCCGAGTTCCTCAACTTCAACACACCAACTCCGTCCAGATCCGGAGTTCCATCTCCCAATATCGGTGTCTCTGATGCCCCATCGTGTGTTGAACTCACCCCTGAAGGGGTTGCTAACAATTTCCTTGTGCTAAGGACTCTTCTCAACCAGCATGTGAATAAAGAAAGAGAAAAGGGGGTGAGGATTCGTTTAGACTATGACGAACCTGAGCCAACATTGTCTCCTGGACCACCTCCTCCTCTTTTTGCAACAAGAAGTGAGGCTGGTCCCAGTAACCTTTCAAACCCTCACCCTTGTTAGGATCGGAGGCTCTCATGATAGTGTTTGTTTGTTTGAAATGAATGATCAATGAATATGAAAACATGTTAGGTGCAGCGGAAATGAAAAACAAACTTTGTAAACACAATCAAAGGAGAAAATAGTTTGATAAACAATTGCTTCACATAGAGTCAAAAGATTACAAATCAAAGCAAAAGATTACAGTCATGCTTACAAACTTTACTCCCCCTCAGCCTGATGCCCCAAGGTTGGTTGCACACAAGATGAAAGGATTAGACATGAGGAGAAGAACCCACTCAGTCAATCAAATGTAACAGTACAGGGTACTGTTACATTTATAGGCTAACCAAACCACTGAGGTATCTTAGCTGACGTCACCATGAAAGCGACGTCTAACAGCCTAACAACCTGTATCTACTGTCCTTACACAAACACTGCTAACCTAACCACTGACTATACATAAAACAAACAATTTACTAAACAGCTGCTCTCCCTTTATGTCAGTGCTTTCCTCAAGGTTGATCAGTCCTTGACTGGGCAGTGCTTTGTCATCAGTAGATAGGACCAGCAGTGTTGGATACTTCAGGGTTTTCATCAGCAGTTGAAAGGACAGCAGCAGTTGAATATGAGCAGAAGATAGAGACCATCAGTTGTTATAAATCACTTTCAAGGGGAGAGCAAAGTGTAAACCGCTTCTTATTGTGAATCCACTGTTGTGACCTGGTTTTGGCTTTACATTATCTGTTCCTCTGGTAGGGTTCAATCCCAACAATCTCCCCCTGGAACAGATAATGCCAAAACTCTTCATTATTTGTGGAATGCTTTATTGCCTCAATAACAGTTCCCTTATCTGACCTTTAAATTGTAATTCAAAGTCTAGGGCATCTGTATCTTCATCATCCCTGCTAAGTGGAAGATTAAGGAGATCCTGCAAATCTTCAAGACTCAGGCCAAGAGCTTGTTCCCTTGATATTTTCTCCACTACTCCACCAGACCTGAGCAAAGTCAATACGCAGGTCTGTTTGTCAGTTTCCCACTTTTGTATTTTTGAGCCTGGTGGGTTTCTTGGGAGATGTTTATTTGCAGAAGTATTTGGAGAGGCTGGCCTATTCATTACTGGCTGAGCAGTACTTGCAGTTTGATCCAAACCAAGAGTTTCCATTATCATTTTCTTTATACCCTCTTTTCCAAGGTCTTCACCTTCCATTAACTCTTTGATGGTTTCAGCAATCAGCTGTTTTTGTGGCCTTCTTTTGTAGATGGCAACACCAACTGGAGCTGTGGATCTCCTGATTTGCAGCTTTGATGGTCTTTTTGAAACCGCTGCTTCAGGATAGTCAGGCTTTTGAGGAACTGTGGGATCTTTCTTTCTTAATTGTTCCAACTTTTTGTAAGTAGCCCTGACCACATCTTCTTTCCATCTAGCAACTTGTCTTTTGTTTCCATAATCAGCTGCTACCAGTTCCTCTTTCATTCTCCTCAGCTCTTCCTGTTTGTCAGGTACATTCTTTCTAAACTTTGCCCAGTTAGGAGGAGTGTGAGTGACATTCCTATTTATCATGTCTTGAATTCTTGCTGCTTCATTTTCAAGTTCAGGAATAGTCCACTCTTTGTACATGTATCTCTCTCCTTTGTACTTCTTGTGAGCCATAATGCTTTCAATGTAGTCTTTCTTCAGAGTTTCAGCAGCTCTTTCAGAAATTTGTTGACTAACATTTTTTTGCAAATTGCTCTAGGGATCTGACTTGTGTGAGCAAATATTGACTTCTCTGTGCAATTTCTTTATCAGATTTCCCTTGTGTGTTTTTCTTTGAGATATCCTCTGCTTGCTTGGCCTTGATTTCCAAATATTCATCAACATTTTTAGGCCAGGGATATCCTTTTATTGATGGCAAACTCCTTTTGGCAGGGTCATCCTCAAAGTAAAAAGATTTTATTTCTTCTCTAACAGCTGATAATTCAAGAGGAAATTGAATACCTGCAGGAGGTAAGGGCTTGTACATTTTAACTGAAGAGAGAGGAACAGGTTTTGGAATTGTGACAAGTGCTAAAGATTTTGAAGATGTTTGTGGTGGTGAATTGTCATCATCTTTGAGAATTAGTCTTCTCCTTTTTGTAGGAGGGACTGATGATGTTTTGGATGGAACAGTGGTGGTAGATGTAGTGGCAGTGGATTGTGATTGACTAACAGCTGTTGAAACACCTGGTGTTTCAACCACTGTTGTCATTACAACAGATGTTATAACATCTGCTGTCTTCTGCTGTATGTCAGCAGGTGTTGTTTTTGGTGGAAATGATGGTAAAGCAGTGGATGTTGTGTGTGTTGAAGTGGTGTGTGTTGATGGAACAACTGTTTGGCAAGCAGTAGTTTTTGTAACTCCTGTTGCATCAGCTGTTTTGTATGGTGGTTTTTGAGCAGACTTTGAACGTCTGGTTGGAATGGATTTGGGTTGCCTCACTTTTCTAGTAGGCTTCTTCTTTTCCTCAACAGGATTTTCATGATCCTTTGACCCAGAAGTACCCTGATCTGGATGATCCATTCTGTTGCTTTCCTTTTGGCCTCTCTATCTCTTTTTACACTTGCAACTGCTTCTGCTAGTGCATTTGTTGTCACATCAATCTTCTTGCTGCCATCTGGCAAAGGGATCTTTTTGGTCATGTTTGAATTCTCTGGTTCAAGATAAAGACCATCTTCGATACCCTTCTTTTTCCACTCCTTAATTTTCTCCCCCTTTTTGGCATTATCTTCTGGGAGTTCATAAATGAAGCGTACTTTTGGAGGAGCAGTGCCAGTGGTGTGCAAGATCTGAGTTTTGAGAGCCTTTAAGTCAGCCTGAGTGTTCTTGAACCTTGACTCCATTGTATTTCTCAGCTGCTGTACATGTTTTTCATGTTGCTGATCTGCTAATTGAGCTTGTTGTTGGAGAAAAGATTGAAATAGATTCCAGAGCTCATTTGTAGCAGGTGCCCTTTGTGGAGCAGGTGCTTGAGGTGGAACAACAGTTGATTGTACCTTCTGAACTTGTAACACCTGTTGTAGCATATTTTTGAGTTCTACAACAGAGTTATCAAGCTTTGCAATGCGATCTGTCAATTTCTGGTACTTTAAACCATCACCCAAGTTAATGGGATCATCTGATTTCCCACTAGCAGTGGTTTTATCAGTGGTAGATGTAGGGAGTATACTCCAAACATTGACCACTGATGCCCCTTTTTCTTGGTACTGGGGTCTTCTTCCTTCAACACTTGACAACCTTTTGATGTTGCCAGTAGGATAAATAAATCCACTGGTGGTTGGCAGAGGTGCTATAAAAGGAATTGCCTCCAAGGAAGTCTTATTAATGTAACCACTGTCCAACTGTAAACCTGTAGGTTCAACAGTTGTAGTGGCTGCTTCACTTGGATTACCACCAAGAGTTACTTGTAACTCATGGGGTGTAACCTCCTCAGGTTCTGTTGGTGGGTTAGCAAAGATTGATACATCAGACCCAGTCAGTGGTTGAGGTATATTCTCATTATCAGGTGATTGAGAAGGACTGGTTAATGCCTGGTTCAAATCCATTGCATCCAACAGTGGTTTTATTGGTGAGGGAATTTGGGATGTGATGATTGGTGTAGAAAGAGGATGTGTCCCGGGCATTGGACTGTGGATGATAGAAACGAGTGTTTCCAGAGCATCATGATGTGGATACCCTATGTGTACAACCTGTTCTTTTTGTGAAGAAACATGAGGAGTTTCGGTTATGGGTTGAGATATTTGTACCAACTGCTGTGAGGAAGTAGCAGCAGTGGTTTCTTGTGACTTTTGTGTTGTCACTGGCAGAAGCTCTGGTATCTCATCCTCCAGAGATGCCTTTTTGATGGGTTTGGGGGGGGGGGGTTGTGGTCTTCTTTTTGTTGGCTTTTTGGTGATTTTAGGTGTGGGTTTCAAAACAGTTGTGCTGCTGCTTTGATCACCTTGAGCAGTGGGCTCAGCAGCAGATACCTGAGGAGCAGTTGTAACTGCTAAAGTCTGCTCAGGCACCTCTGCTTGTGTTTTGCAAGGTGCTAACATTCTTGAAAAAGTTTCAGTTGTTAAACTATTTATTTGAGTAGAATCACCTTGGTTTATTATAGCTAAATCATCCTTACTGAATTTCTTTGAAAAATAGTAACTTAAAAACCTTGGAAACAGTAAGAATGATTTTGTTTCAACATTATTAACCAAATCTTTGAAAATTTCCCGAGAATAGTTAAAATTTTCTTTTTGAAGAATTGCATATCCCAGATTTTGAATCTTTAAAGGGATTTCATTGAAAGAAGTGGTTTTATTTGAAACACATAGTAGGAGGGTATGAAATAGAAATCTGGTTGCAGAAGGAAAATAACCCTTTTCTAAGGTAATTTTCTTCATCATTGTAGCTTCATACCCTCTCTCAATGAAGTCAGTTTGTAACTCAGTTTTAGTGAAAGAAAGTTTACCTTCCTGATCACCGAGTTGAAAGACCTCTGAAATGGATTGTGGCGTGATTTGGATAACTTTACCCTTTATAGTAGAGTTTATGGTGGTTGCAGTGTCTCCTTGTTTTTCAAGGGTTGCATTTTTCCAGAACTCCCTTTGGGTCGCCAAATAGATTGGTGCATCGGCAGTGAACAAAGTTTTGTACTTTGATTTTGCCATGAGATCAATGGTGGAATCGAAAACGGTGGTGGTTCCTGGTTTTGTGAGAAGACCAAGGAGATTGTGAGATGGTTTATGTGGAATTTCAGTGGAGATTGCCTTTTGAGAGGCTGTTTTCGATGATGATTTGGATGAGGGTTTTGAAGATTTCTTTGATTTTGTCATTTTGAGGATGATTGATCGAAGAAATTTGTGAAGAAATGGAGATGAAAAACTGTTTTGAGAAGAGAATTTTTAAGAATTCAATTCGACAGTAAAAACCCTGTTTTGGTGGTGAGTGGGGGATTTTATAGGGGAAGAAAGTGAATGCTGAGGTGGCAGCCATTACAAAAGGTCTGACCAATATGTACTGCCCACGTGACAACCCCTGATGAAAGTGAAGGACAGTACTTTGTGTGATATGGACATATGAAGGCAGTGGTATGAAAGCAGTGGATGATTTTCACTATCAGTGGATAGCATATCAGTGGATAAGACACTGCTTTTGAACAACATAGTTTATCAAAATAATGAGAGAGCAGGGGTTGACTTTCAGCAGTGGACAGACTTTTGAAGGAGACAGACTTTGGAACAAAACAGTGGTTAGGGTAGATGGTACAAATCTGAAGAACAGGTGTTTCAGCAACAGTTTTGAGGATTTTCATTCAAGGTTTTGCCACATGTCAATTTTGAAAGACAGTGGTTTAGTACCCCAGATGATGAAAACTTTTTACTAAGGCAACTCATTTTTCGTTTAATATTCAATTAAAACATGAGTACCCTAGTAATTCAAGCACAGTTTGCAATCAATTTTTGATGAAAATCTAGGAGCAAGCCTGAGTATGACATGATCATGACATATGTACCATTTCCTTTTGACCCATTTATGAGGACACAGATACCACCAAAATAAGGTATTACATCCTGACAGGAGCTGAAACTAATTGCCAACAAAAACAAGCAAGAGTTTCAAGTATATTATTCCAAAAAAAATGAATAATATATCCTGGTTATTTGAGAAAATCCTTGGAAAAAAAATGGTTAAAGAATTTTCTGAGAATAGTATCAAAAAGGATCTGGTGTATTTTCAAAAGAGGACATAATCATATCATTCTCAAGTTTTATGAAAATGGTCAGTGGTTTGACAGCAGTGGTAGAATATTTTGACCACTGTTTGGTACCATTTTCTGTGTCAGTTGATTGCAAACATGAGGACACATGGACACATGAGTTTTTAAGATCCTGTTGTAGATCTAATTTCTATGTGATGACTTTGAAGATTTGTCTAGTCCTTTTGTAAGTTCAATCACTGGGAACACAATTGTCACCTGAACTTCCTTGAACCAATGAGCACCAGTAGTTGCTTAATTGACCATTATTACCCTAAACTTTGACTCATAAGTGTTTTATGTTTATACTTTTTTCTTTTGACTTCAAAAAGTTTTGAGATAAACACACTTCTGAGTTTTTGTGAATATTAGTCCAAAATCATTTTGCAGTAATGTTTTGAGAGACTTGGTCATGTTTTCACAAGTTTTTCACCCAATCTCACATTACATATGATGCGGACTATGTTGACCCCTGTTTTCTTAATGTATTTGAACATAGTTGATTTTGTCCTTTTTAGGAACTCAACCTGTTTTCAACACATAAGATCTAAATAACTAAAGTTTTATTTCCCTCTTTTTGTATTAACAAAACGACAATGCTTTTATGAACATAGGTTTTGTTAATCTGAGGTTTGTACTTTAGTATTTAATGAAAACATCACATATTACACATCAACAGTTTAAATCAATTTAGAGAATAAAATTGATCTCAAGGTTTAACAGATATTGCTTTCAGATCTAGAAACCATGAGTGTCTTGTGCATGAATTAACTTGTTGTGTGAAATTTGTGTGTCATATGACATCTTGGTTAATTTACAGAGTTTTCGAATAACCATTTTGAACATGATTTACACAGTGCTCTGTTTTTTTTTTCAACTAAATACAACCAACCTTAGTATCAATGAATTTTGAGCCGAACGATTATGTCAAATTGATTGTTAGATCGAATTTGACTGTCCATGCTCTGATACCAATTGTTAGGATCGGAGGCTCTCATGATAGTGTTTGTTTGTTTGAAATGAATGATCAATGAATATGAAAACATGTTAGGTGCAGCGGAAATGAAAAACAAACTTTGTAAACACAATCAAAGGAGAAAATAGTTTGATAAACAATTGCTTCACATAGAGTCAAAAGATTACAAATCAAAGCAAAAGATTACAGTCATGCTTACAAACTATACTCCCCCTCAGCCTGATGCCCCAAGGTTGGTTGCACACAAGATGAAAGGATTAGACATGAGGAGAAGAACCCACCCAGTCAATCAAATGTAACAGTACAGGGTACTGTTACATTTATAGGCAAACCAAAGTACTGAGGTATCTTAGCTGACGTCACCATGAAAGCGACGTCTAACAGCCTAACAACCTGTATCTACTGTCCTTACACAAACACTGCTAACCTAACCACTGACTATACATAAAACAAACAATTTACTAAACAGCTGCTCTCCCTTTATGTCAGTGCTTTCCTCAAGGTTGATCAGTCCTTGACTGGGCAGTGCTTTGTCATCAGTAGATAGGACCAGCAGTGTTGGATACTTCAGGGTTTTCATCAGCAGTTGAAAGGACAGCAGCAGTTGAATATGAGCAGCAGATAGAGACCATCAGTTGTTATAAATCACTTTCAAGGGGAGAGCAAAGTGTAAACCGCTGCTTATTGTGAATCCACTGTTGTGACCTGGTTTTGGCTTTACATTATCTGTTCCTCTGGTAGGGTTCAATCCCAACAACCCTTATCTGTCCACTATGACAAATCCTACGGTGCATCCTATCTTCTCTTCCCAACCAATTACTAGTGGTGCTCCTTTGGGACATGAGCTGACTCTTGACCAGCTCCTTCAATCCCCAGTGATAAGCTATCCAGTATCCACTACAACTACATGGGAGCAAACTCTGTCCGTGCTCCCCTTAGCACGAAGTGCTGTTATGAGTGCTCCCCTTGGGATAAACTGCTCCGCTGGTCCAGGAAGCCTTCAAGGCTTCAACCCCATGACCAACATGATGACCCAGATGATGACCAACTTCCCATGGCAACACTTCATCAATCAAGTGCTTGCCACTCAGGGAAACAACGGCAATAAGAGTAATGTGGATGCAAGGACTGAAGAAGACTTGGCTAAACCATACAAGCCAAGTAACCTTTCATGCTTCTCAAGACAGATAGCCGATTATGATTTCCAGTCAAAGATCAAAATGCCGGCCCACATCAGGACATATGATGGGACTGAAGATCCTGAGGACCATCTTCAGATCTTCACCGGTGCAGCTCGGATAGAGAAATGGTCCAACGCTGAGTGTTGCCTAATGTTCATGCAAACTCTTGTTGGATCCGCCAGGATCTGGTTCAACGATTTACCTGCTCAAAGCGTTCGAAGCTTTGACGATCTCAGTAAAGGTTTCCTGGCCAATTTCTCTCAACAAAGACGATATGTCAAAGACGCAACAGTGATCTTTCAGATAAAGCAACGTGATGATGAAAGTCTCCGTGCTTTCATTGAACGATACAAGAAGGAAGGTCTAACTTATGTAGGGGCCGATGAGAAAATGAGGGTGGCTGGCTTCATGAATGCCATCACCTCTAAGTACCTTACCAGGGATTTCAACAAATCTCTACCCAAGACCTTAGAAGAAGCTCTTGAAAGGGCTGAAGCCCACATCCGGGGAGAGGAGGCTGTAGACATTAAGGAACAAAGAAAAAGAGGGTCCGGCTGGAGAAGCAACAGTCCAGCCAGAAAAAGGGGGAACTTTAACTCCTATGACAGGCGGTCAAAGGGTTCAGACCCTCGAAGGTCTGAAGGTCGGAACCTTTCAAGCAGGGAAAAAGGCATAAGTTTCACACCCCTCACAAAGACCCCTCAAGAAATCCTTGCAACAGAAGAAGTTAAACAAAACTTTCGACCTCCTAGACCTCTCCCCAAAAGCAGGACAAACGAGAACTCCACCCAATACTGCGAGTTTCATGAAGAAAAAGGTCACCATACCAATGATTGCTTCCAACTCAAGAAAAGAATAGAAGAAGCTGTTAAGTCCGGAGAACTCGCTCATTTGGTAAAGGGAGTCCGGGACAAAATGGCTGTAGGAAAGGGTAAGGAAGTCAACATGGTAGATTTCGATGGAAAGGTTCCTTACAAGAGGCAGAGGTTGGAAGCTTGGGAGCTTCAGTGTGTCTGTTTCCCCCTACGGAGAATGACCCTCTCCCTAGCCCTCTCGTGGTAGAAGCTACCGTGGGAACGTTGCAAACATACAAGGCATACATAGACACGGGGGCAGCCACCGAAATTATGTTCGAAAAATTCTTCAACCAATTGAGCAATGAAGAACATTCAAGGCTTCAACCCTCTGGGACCTCCATAAAAGGTATCGCTGACATACCCCTCAAGCCTTTAGGGCAACTGACACTTAATGTTCGTTTCAGTGAAGGTTTAAAAGAAAGAACCCAACCACTCACCTTTGTAGTTATCAACATCCCCTCAAGCTATGATGTGATCATCGGAAGATCAGGACAGTGTGCATTTTACATGGCCGTGTCTATTGGCCATGGCACAGTCAAATTTCCCACCGAAAGGGGCGTAGCAACCCTTCAACCCTCTCAGGAAGCCTACATGATTGAAGGTGAAAGTTCAAACAGTGAAGAAGACAGGCAAAGATTGGTCATAAACCCTAAATACCCTGAACAAAGAATAAGGGTCAACCCAGACCTTTCTCAAGAAACCCTTTCATACCTTGAAAAATTGCTAACACATTACAGCGATGTATTCGCTTGGTGTCCTGAAGATATAACTGGGATCCCCCGGGATATTGCCGAGCATGAGCTGAGAATACCACCAGAGGTCAAGCCTGTGGTCCAGAAGAAAAGAAGCTTGGCACCTGAAAGAAGTCTGGCAGCCTGCCAAGAGGTTGAAAAGCTTGTGTCAGCCGACATCCTCCGAGAAGTCAAGTACCAGTCATGGGTTGCAAACCCAGTTATGGTCAAGAAACCAGACAACTCTTGGAGGATGTGCATAGACTTCAAGGATCTTAACAAAGCTTGTCCTAAGGATTGCTATCCACTACCAGAAATTGATCTCAAAGTTGACTCCCTCACAGGCTACTCGTTCAAATGCTTTCTTGATGCATACAAAGGCTATCACCAAATCCTCATGAAAAAAGAGGATGAGGAAAATACAGCCTTTCACACGGACAAAGAGATCTTTTGCTATCAAAAGATGCCTTTCGGCCTCAAAAATGCAGGAGCAACCTATCAACGGCTCGTTGACAAAGCCTTCGAAAGCCAAATTGGCAAGAACATGGAGGCATATGTTGATGACTTGGTTATTAAAAGCAAGACGGAATATCAAATGCTCGATGATATTCAAGAAACTTTCAAGAACCTCAGAAAGGTTAACATGAAACTTAATCCGGAAAAGTGTTCATTTGGATTCGAGGAAGGAAAATTCTTGGGCCATATCGTTGGAAAACAAAGCATCAAAGCCAACCATAACAAAGTAAAAGCCGTCCTTGAAACCAAGCCACCAAAGACCAAGAAGGAGGTTGAAAGCTTGAATGGGAAGCTTGCAGCCTTGAAGCGTTTTACCTCCAAGTTAGCCGAAAGATCCCTGCCCTTCTACAAAACGCTCAAGAACTGCTCAGATAAAAAGGATTTCAAATGGACTGAAGAAGCTGAAGAAGCTTTCAACCAGATGAAACAACATCTAGCTTCCCTACCAGACATTGCGGCACCAAAAACCGGGGAATTAATATCGGTGTACCTCTCAATCACGGACGAGGCCATCAGTGCAGTCCTCACCATTGAGCGAGACAAGGCCCAGGTACCCGTTTATTTTTTCAGCAAAACTTTAAAATTAGCTGAAACAAAATACCCTCCCCTTGAAAAACTTGCCCTAGCCTTAGTTCAAACGGCTAGAAGGCTTCGAAGGTATTTCCAAGCAAACCCCATACAAGTGGTCACCGACCAACCTATTAAGAGTGTGCTTGAAAAACCTGAAAACTCGGGCCGATTAGCCAAATGGGCCATAGAACTATGTGAACATAACATCACCTATGTCCCAAGGAAAGCTATCAAGGCTCAAGTCTTGGCCGATTTCATTGTGGAAGTCCCAAACCAAACAGTCACTGAAGTAAACACTGCCACCACTGAACCTTCCAACCCTGAAGCCTGGAAGCTTTTTACCGACGGGGCTTCAAGCGTTGAAGGGTCAGGGGCTGGATTAATTTTGATCAACCCAAAAGGTTTGGAATTCACATATGCTCTTCGTTTTGATTTTCAGACCACCAATAACGAGGCTGAATACGAAGCACTAATAGCCGGCCTAAGGCTGGCCAAAGAAATGAAAGTTGAAAAGCTTGAAGTGTTCACGGATTCGTTGCTAGTCTCAAGTCAAGTCAATGACAGCTACATAGCTAAAGAGCCCAACATGAAAAAATACAGAGAAAAATCCAAGGAACTGATGAGTACCTTCCAAGCATGCAACATCAAACAGATCCCAAGATCTCAAAACAAGAAGGCCGATGCCCTAAGTAAGCTTGCATCCCTCACTTTTGCCCATCTCACCAAGAAGGTACTGGTAGAAGTGTTGAAGGCCCCATCCATTGATGAATTGGAGGTTCAAAACGTGGTTACCGAAGAAGAACCAAACTGGATGACTCCCATAAGAAAGTTCCTCAAAAATGGTGAATTACCCAATGATCAAGTGGAAGCCAAAAGGGTTGAAATCAAGGCAAGACAATACATACTACAAGGAGAAACCCTTTACAAAAAGGGTTACCTTGCTCCCTTGCTAAGATGTGTCGGTCCTGAGCAAAGTAAGTACTTGATCAAGGAAATTCATGAGGGTGTGTGTGGAGCTCACTTTGGAGCTAGGTCGGTAGTTGCAAAGCTCATGAACCTCGGATATTTCTGGCCCTCAATGCATCGTGACACAACCGAAGAATTGAAGAAATGTGATGCCTGCCAGATCCACGCACCAGTCCCAAAAAATTCCAAGCATGATTTAGTCCCAATAACCTCCGCTTGGCCATTCCATAAGTGGGGAATGGACATTGTTGGTCCATTTCCCCCAAGCAAAGGGGGAGTGAAATTCCTATTAGTGGCAGTAGACTATTTCACCAAGTGGCCCGAGGTCAAGCCACTCGCCAAGATCACAGGAAAGCAAGTCATTGACTTTGTCTGGGAAAACATCATTTGCCGTTATGGATTGCCAGGAGTACTTGTCACTGATAACGGAAGGCAATTTGCTGAGAAGCCTTTCAGCGTCTGGTGCAAAGAATACAAAATCGATCAGGTTTTCAGCTCAGTGGCTTATCCGCAATCAAACGGGCAGGTTGAGAGAACAAATAGAAGCATAGTGGAAGGCATAAAGACAAGATTGGGAAGATACGAAAGCAACTGGCTTGAAGAATTGCCTAGTGTCCTATGGGCAATTAGAACAACAGAAAAAACAAGCCATAAGAAAACACCTTACAACTTGGTATTTGGATCTGAAGCTGTGATCCCTGCCGAAATAGGAGTTGTAACCCAAAGAATTGTCAACATGGATCCCGAAACAAACCAAAAAGAGACCATGTTGAATTTACAACTCCTAGAGGAAGCAAGAGATCAAGCCGCAATTCAAGAAGCCAAATACAAGCAACAAATGGAAGCTTACTACAACAAAAAAGTAAAAAACGAACGTTTCAAGCCAGGGGATCTGGTCCTCAGAAACAACGAAGCCAGCAAGAAAGAAAATCAAGGAAAGCTTGGCCCAAAATGGGAGGGCCCGTACACCATCCTTGAAGCACACAAAGGTGGATCCTACAAGCTGGCTGATTCAGAAGGCAAAAGGCTTCCAAGGCATTGGAACGGCAAAACACTGAAAAGGTTCCATGTTTAAACGGAAAGTTTGGTTTGTATCAAAATGTATTTCAAGCAGGATTATGAATACCTTCTGTAAAAAGAAAGTATTGCTTTAATGAATGAAGTTGTTTTAATCAAACTTGTCTTTCTATCCCAAAATCAGGTTGAGAACCTAGCAAAAAACTCCATGGCAAGGGCCATGTAAGGGGATGAGCTCCCAGGCCACATCGCACAATAGGTTCAAGGGTTGAATGAGCCTATATAAGGGGTGAGTTCCTAAATCAATACAACTCCATGAGACTTGTTAAGAAAAATAAAATTGTCTCATAGACGGGTATAAGCAGCCCACACCAAATGCTCCCTAAGTCTTAGAAACATAGTCTACGAAAAGGCTAAAAAACCAAAAGAAATGATTAAAAGGATAGGTGCCATCTCTTCTTGTTAAAAATGCCAAGGCTAAGTGTCTGCAGCACTGAACCCTTTTAGGTATAAAAAACATAAGGGCAGCACAAACCCGACAAAGACAAAGTTACAAAAAGAACAAAGCAAATCCAAAAAGAACAAAGTCAATTGGACAAAAATCACAAAGGTACAAACCAAACCAGGACGCAAAACCAAGAAGTCTTCAAGGCTTCAAGCCACCCGGACAATACCCCGAAACTTTAAAGGCTTCAACCTATTGACAGACAGCCAAAAGGCTTGGACGGTTAAAAACCAAATGGACAGCCTTGACCAAAGAGACACAAGCATAAAACCATAATAAAAGAAAAATAGTTAAAACATAACATCATATAAAAGAATGCCCAAAAAAGACTTTCAAACATAAGTTAGAAGCAAGTCCTAGTAACTTGCAAGCTTAAACTACTGTTCCAGCGGCCACAAAGGCCTTAAAACACAACCAACAGGAACCTTAAGGGTTCCTAATAACCTAATATTGTTCAAGTCAACATTACAAAACATAAATTGTTTCAGTGCTAAGAAAGCTACGAATCAAGCATCAACAGATTTGGAAACTCCAGAACCTTTGCCCTTGGCCTTCTTTGTTTTCTTCAACTTTTTAGTCTTCACACCTCCATCACCACCAACCGCCGAAGCCTCCAAGCTTGCATCCTTAGGAACATCCGGCTGACCTGAAAGGGTATCGTCACTATCACCTGAATAAGACCTCTTCCTTGAAAGAGATCCTAGGACTTCAGCACAGACCTTCTCATTCAAGCCCTCCGGCTTCAAACCTTGCAACACAGCAAGAGGCTTACCAAAGCAACCAGAAACTTGGTGGATGTAAGGATAAGTCAGCTTCTCCATTTGCTCAACGGAGCCTTTAAAAACATCAGATGCCTCGGGCCGAAACAGAGGTGACTTCTCCAAAGGATGACCGGACTCATGGAGCTTATAACCTGCAATAAGACCTTGGTGTTTTCCTAAATTGAGCAGCTTAGTATAAACATCGCCAAGGGCAGAATTAAACTCTTTGGAGTGCAGCAGATAGGTAACCACTTGATGGAAACCCTGCTCAATGAGCCATTGGTTATCGCCAGTAGCCTGAGCAACCGAAGCCTTCAACCTCTCTTTCTCCTTACCAAAAGCCTGCTGCTGAACAAACAAAGCTTCCCGGTCAGCCCTAAGTTTCAACCTATCAGCCTCGAAGCTCTTTTTCAAATCACCCATCTCAATCTCATGCATCTTTTTCAGATCACTAACCTTCTTCTCCCATGCTGCTTCCTTCTCGGCAAAACCAGCTATTTCCTTCTTCATCCCAGCCATAGAGGATTTCATTTTATCCTTCTTCTTGGAGAATTCTTCATATTCGTGCATTCTTTGACGAAAACGGGCAATGCCTTGAGGAAGCATGGCAGCAAGGTTGCAAGTACTCAAAATCATACGGGACAGCATCAGGTCATCATCCATTCCAGCAATAGTCTCATGCACCGAGGGAGGAGCAATGTGACTCAGAACATCCTCACAAACAGCAGCATCTTTGAAACTGTCATCATTCTTCACCGACCACGTAGGCATATAAATCCCTTCCGGATCCAACCCTTCAACATCCCTGCTCGAAGACTCCTGAACAGGAGTTGCAACAACCTTCCTGCCTGAAACCTTTTTACCATGGACAACCAATTCCTTATCCTTCTCAGCACCTGCTTCAGCACCTTGATCTTCTGAAACTTCAATATCATCGCTCAAGTCCACTGGTTCAGTAGAAGTGGATTGAGGGCCAGCTTTCAACAACCGACGAGAAGATCGGCGGGTTGAAGACTTAGGAGCATTAGACTTAGAAAAACCCTTGGCAGTAGCAGCACTAACATAGCCTGAGCCCTCAAACCTTTGATCAGCAGTCCTAACCACAACATTCTCACCAGGGACAGACGGAGCATCCTCAAAAACAACATCAGAAGTGTCGTCGCTCTTAATAAAATCCAAAGCAGACATGACTGCAAAAAACAACAACACATAAGTCATAGATTAAGAAAAACATAAAAAGGACAAAAAAGGAAAATGCATACCCATGCCACTCCTCATAAGAACCGGATCCCGATCAACATTCCCCCAAATTTTACTAACCCCTAATAGAACAAGTAAGTGTTTAGGAAAGGGACGAACCCTCGAAGGGCACCCCCGGATGGCATTGAGAAAAACAGCATTCAATTCAGACTCGGAAGGTTCCGGATCATTGAGAACAGCATCCGGATTCCTCCACACCATTTTAAATGGGATAATAGTATCAGAAACCCAGAAAAAGCGGTCTTTCCAAGCCCCAAGCGTAGTAACCATCGATGAAATAAGGCAGGTATCAACCTTGGCTGTTTCAAAAGTAAACCAATCGCCATTCTTAGCCAAACGAAAAAACCGGCGAAAGAGTAAAAGGGAAGGATCATAGCCAAGAGCACGACATAAAACCTCAAAATGCAAAACCCTAGCCATCCCCTTTGGATGGACTTGCCCAAAAGAAACCCGATAATACTCCAACAAGTTCAAAACAAAAAACGAAAAGGGATATCGAAGATTTGAGAACTCAAAATGACTACAATAAAGGGCAATCGAACCAGAAGGTGGTTTATCAACGGGAACATCACAAGCAGGGGCAGTGGGATCAAACTTCCTATCAATACCATATTCCATACAAAATAAATCTATCTCCTCTTGTGTTAAACGCGAAAAAGATTTTGCTAAGTCCTTACGAGCACCCATTTTTTGAAAACGGAAAATGGAAAATGCAAGATGAAAAGATAACCGGAACTAACCTTAGAAGAAGGAGAGAAAATGGCAGGAACTTGGAATAAATTGTGAAACAAATGGATAGGTTTGGAAAAATAAAATAAATATAAGTCTACAATAGGGGTAATAATGGCAAAACAGTAACTCCTGCGAAAACCGCCACCCTATCAACTGCCATACATCAATCAAATCAATTGTCAGTTATTTGAAATTCAAATTCAAAAACATTAACTGCCTTCAAAGTTTCAAGCCTTCAAGCAACGAACCCTCGAAACCTTCAAGCAATAAAATACGTACATAAAAGTCAGAAGTCTTTAAGCCTATCACCCAAAAGCCTCTGACTTGGGGGGCTGATGACGGGGGTAGCTCAAGACTAAATAAAATGATTAAATATGTAAGCGCTCAAAAGGTTAAATGGTTCAACGATTGAAAAGCTGGGAGTTGGGGAAAGCAATGCAGAAACAGTAGCCGGTCACATCTGAAGATCGCTTCACCAACCCACAGCCGCAAAAGCAAAGCAGGTCTGCCAATGCACACTATTATCCGGGGGTCAAAAGCCTTCAACCCCCGAAAGGGGAAACCCTCCACTGCAAGCGAGGTTACTAGTCTAATCCATTCCACTTCAGGAGATGCCTTCTCTTATAAAATGACACTTCATTTACTTCAGCAAGGACATCTGGACCAGCTCAGATTCTCCAATCTCTGGTCATCCACATTGAATGCTTGTCTCGCACAAGTCATTCCCTTTCACATCCAACACACACATTCCCTTTGCTACCACTTCCAAATCTGGATACAATTCAGAGGAGGATCTATAGCAAAGAACAACAATAAACTAGTAAACCTCCTTCCATGTCTCGCAAACGTGGGGGGACCCCACGACCTGCGTTAGGCAAGGTTGAACCCTTCAACCATTCTGCCTAGCCAGTCCAGCTACCACCGTTGGTCTTGTATTTGTTGTATCAACAGTTATCTAATTCACGACAATTACATGATTAAATGAGGGATTAACTTGTCATTTAACATAATTAAGGGTTGTCCTATGGACCACCCGTCACATGGTCACCGTTATATGTGATAGCGAGGAGCTGGAAGACTACATGCTTGAATACATCATGACCAAGCAGGGTCTTGGGTTCATGGAGGAGTTACATAACGCAACATGTTTGAACACATACATAAACGTAAAATTTGCATTGTTGCAGGACATGTTCAAATGGAGGCTTCAAAATCTTCAAGAACAAGAGGCCAATGAAAGTGAAAGTGATGACTTGGATGAGAAACTGGAAGAAGAATCCGAAGAAGAAGACGAGGGGAGTGATGGATACTTCTCAGACAAAATCCCTTTTGATGAGGAGTTTTAATTTTTTTTTCTTTTCTTTTTTTTCTTTTGTGTAATTTTTTCTGTGTTTGTTATGTACTTTTCAAATAATAAAATACTATATTTCTCCAATTAGTTATAAAACGCCAAAATGCCACAAACGCCAGACACCAAAAGTTAAATAGTGTATTTTATCATCTTTATCTACAAAACGCCAAACATAGAAGATGGGACGTGTTACAACCTTAACAGATAAAGCTGAACAAACAGTAACTGAAACGACGGATAGTTTATTACTAACATTTATTATAATAAAATGCCGCCTAAACTATGTGCCAAAAACATCTTATATAAACAAACATCTCAGGACCTTCCATTGATCACACCAAAAAACAAACGCCGTGTTTTCCTAAATCCATTCACTTTAAAATGCCAAAAAAGTTAAAACAACCACAAATGGCAAACGTCGTTCCTTGGAGATTCAGTATTGTTCTCCATGAAGTTTCACTAAATGGAATCTTAGGTGAGGGGGGTAACTCAATAAGATTTTGCTAAATGAGATGGACAAATCTTCAAAAAAAGAGACTGATGACAGTGATATGTCATTTTGTGGTTTTGTTCTTGAAGAAGGTTTGGATGAGAAGAAGAGACCGATGCCAGTGTAAATGCTATTTTGAACTCCATTATTAAATGATGAAGAGTGGGATGGATATAAAGATGATGACCAAAGATCAACCAAGCGAAAAACTCACTCACAATCACACCCAGAAAATAGCATCAACACATACGACATCGATTTATGTCTCCAACATCCACAAAACCACTTCAACAATCAACAACAATAGATCACATCAAAACCAAAACGCCATATTTTACTGAATGATCATCTTCGTCTAGAGCCGGGCGTTTCAGCTGTCTAGGAAATCGGAATCTATGGAATTCAAAGGTTCAAGGGACAAAAACTTCAAGAAGAAGAGACCGATGACAATGAAGATTTGGATGAGATATTGGATTAGGCTTTTTAATCTTTTTTTTTCTTTTCTATTCTTTTTTTGGTGCCATTTTCTATGGTTTGTTATCTAATTTTCCACTACTAAAATACATTATTTCTCTAAATTACTTATAAAACGCCAAAATGCCACAAACGCCAAGCACCAAAAATATAATAAAATTCCTTTAATCACGTATTATTAAAAAACTCCAAAAAATTACTGAAATGTATAAAACAAGGTGCAAGAGAATAGAACAAAAGGGTGTCTTACAAAAGTTTTGTTTTGCCATTTTTATCTAAAACGCCATTAATATAAAATGCCAAATATAATAATGGGACACGTTACAGCCGTAACAGATAAAGCTGAACAAACAGTAACTACAAACAATAACTGAAACGATGGAAACTTTATTACTAACATTTATTATATTAAAAACCACCCCGTGGCAGTTGTGTGACAACCCTCACAATTACAGGTACTGTACAAATTAATTAATTTCGATTATGTGCTTATTGACTGTGCTTGATTACAACTGACACCTTAAACTGCTTACTGATTTATGTTACATACATACATGTGCATCACTTTACATACAGTCGCTCCATTTATTTCATACAGACTCTTAGTGACAAACCTGATACACAAAGCACAGTTAGCACAGTGAGCGGATAACTCAGACACGTGCTGACAATGCCAGCACATAGACAGACACTATATTGAGGCCAGTATGAGCCAGGGACAAAGTACTACACTAGTATGGGTGTAGGGAAGTGAGGACCATAAGACTGTGTCACTAGGTGATAGTTTGAGTGCCGGAAAGTGCCTAAAACTCATTTTAAGTACGGAATTCTGCAATTTCAGCAACGATTCAGCTTTTAACATACTCGTATTATTCAGAAAATTGACTAAATGGTCCTGAACGCTTTCCTAAGTGTTGGAATTAATTTCGTTAAAAAGATGCATAAAAGACACTATACGGTACAATTTAACACTTTAACGGAACGGTACTTAACTGAACAACCGGACATTACTCGGGGCACCAAATTTTTGTCAGAAACATTATATTATTATTTTTAACTAATAATGGTTCCAAAAATCCCAACGCACTATAGAAATATGTCATACACTTGCTACTTTAGAAAATACCCTTAACCTCCTAATTATTTACCCATTAATTATCAAATTTTACAAATTACCCCCCCCCCCCCTAGCAAATCTCGGTCATCATCATCACAATATATTCTTTGGATTTTTTTTTTATTTTCTTAATTTAGGTTGGCCAAAAATCTAAGTAATCATTTCTCTAGGATTACATAGGGTGGCTTAGTGAGTTCCAATGCACCTTATATCATCATCTCCTTCACAAGAACAATTCACCACACTCAAACTCACTCTCTCTCTCTCTCCCTCTCGGCTGCCTACATCCGCCACCACCCTCACCACTTCAACTTTCACTCCTTTGATCCATTTTCAAGTCCAAATCAAGTGATAGAAGAAACCTTGTGAGGCTTGGAGCTTGGAGTCTTGAAGAAACATCACCCCTTGCATTCTCACGCCATTTTCATCATCATTTCTTGTTCACAAGTTCATCCCTAGCCCTTGTGCTAGTTGTAAGTCTTCGATTTAACTCTTGAATCACTTCTACGTTGATTGTTCGAAACATTGTTGTTTGAAGCTTAAAATAAGGACACAAAGAGAAAATGAATAAGGAACCTAAACATGAACTTATATAATGATAAAATATGGTTGGATTATGTTAGTATAAGCATGCATGTTGTTTGATCATTGATTTCTCGATAAACCCGTTGTTAGAACAATTGTTGACGCGTTTTAGTAACATTTACACTCTAAAAAGCATGCGGATTAGTATTTTCAGCCAACTTCAATAGGATGTAACTGGATCATTATAAGTCGAAAAACTGACTTTCTGAAGACTAAAATATGCATTTTCGAAAAACGGATCAAATGGCTCTGGAATCGTAATTTTTCGAGGTCGTTTACTATTTTTAAAGGACTATTTTTGGACAGCAGCTCAAGCTGTCTATTTACTGCAGAAAAAGTGTGTTGTAATCAGAGTCATAACTTAAAAACTGAGTAGAAACAGCTCATGGAATTTTTACTGTAGATGGTCACTGTTGTCACGGTGATCCTCCAACTGGAATTTCGTCAATCGGACTTACGATTAATTTTTAGTGAATTATTCCGTAGACTGCAATCAGAAAGTGACAAATCTGATTGCAGTCCGGTAAATGAATTTCTATAAAATATTGGTAATGAACTGGACCCCGATATTTTTACACAATAAAATTTAGATCGTATATGACCTCCTGTAAAAATTTGGGAATTTTTGGAATGAGTTAGCTATTTTATTAAATTGCTCGAAAATAGTCCAGTTCTGATTAATAAAGCTGAAATGACATAAGTAGTATATCGCATGTCTAATTGTCGGGTTGGTTATGTGAGAACGATCTACGGGATATATGTAAAAGAAAATGATATGCTATTAAGCATGGACGCCTCCATTTACAAGGGAGACTATGGCGAAATTTTCCAAAAATCCTAACACTTAGTAAATATTTTCTGGACAAATGTTTACTAGTATATTCTTGACTATGTTTTTTTCAAGCATAAAACTAGCCATAATTTTTATAACGAAATACGGAGTATCGGAGGTTGGTTTTATACAGGAATATGGTTAAATATGTATTCTCTAAAATGGGACTTAAAAATATAATTCCAATACGAACAGATATATGTAAAATATCCCATCCTTGGGAAGGAAATACGAATACACAAGTATGAGAAGTATTATTACTAAAATATTGAAGACACTTTAAAATGTAACTCAAAGGCACTAATCAATACTAAGACAAGGCACGACCCGTTCGTCTAATAGACGTTAGACCATTGTAGGTAGTCGTGTTTGCTGCGGGGATTTGGGTTACGAGTACCGAAGACGCAATACAGTGAGTTCATGTCCCCCTTTTCTCTTAACTGTTTTCAGTTTTATACTTTGGGGGTGAAATACATGTTACAATTATTACAGACATTTACTTATATGGTATGGTTAGCTTAAGGAGGGTTTTTATTACGCGATCATGTGAGTGGTGGGTATGACACTTAAGGCCATTAATCATCGTTGTTGGACCGAGGGACATTAGTGATAGATCTATTTGGGTGTAGCGAGCCCCACTCCTGAGTCCGCTGAGTGGACCATGAGGTGACTAAGTGCCCGACGCACAAATCTGCTAGGTTTGAGTCTTCCTGCATCGTTTCACATATATCATTGGCTTTGCAACCCAATGGTGATCTCTTTTTCCTTAATTGCTACATACCAGGGATTTTCATACATACAGACACATTACAAAGGTTTATACATACTCACTTACACATGAACTCGCTCAACTTTTGTTGATTTTTCAAACTAGATGTATTTCAGGGAACTAAACGGATCTAGCAGGTGTATGCATGTGTCTACAAGCTGCGTGTTATATAAAGGATGTCATTCGTGGTCATAGAGTTTAAAAGATGTATCCTATTCCTGGACGGGATACATGTTTCTAAGCTCAGGATTATTTAAAGTATTTTGTTGAGTCCATGGGAACTCATTTGAACGTATTATGGTTTGTAACTAATTGGCGTCTATATTTTCAAGACAATGGTGTTGTGATATTTTCTAAACTTTATTAATGAATGAAAATCTTTTGGTTTTATCATATAGCATTGTTATGATTGATTGCTATGGTATTAAGAAGTCACACCAAATAACCCACGCTTCCGCAAAAGTCAGGGTGTGACAAGTTGTATTTTTTATATTATCAAAACGACATAATTACTTGTCACATAATATTATAGGTCTGCATCTTACATCACAAGACAAAAGATACAAAAAATACACATCAAAATATAATTACTATTATTTTTTATGGGTGAGGTTCCTCTACAAAGTGTGTTTTTCCTACAAAGTGTAGGAAGTGATCTTGACCATTGGATGAGTGTGTTTGATGGTTGAGATCATCTTGATAGCATTTTGGTAATATGTGTGTCTTAAAAATAGGATGCTTTAATTAATTAGGGGTAGATGTGTCATTTAACTTGTTTTAAACATGGAAATAATAGTCATCCCATAAATCACTCCACATTTCTAGCGATTCTCTCTCTCTCTCTCTCTCTCTCTCTCTCTCTCTCTCTCTCTCTTTCTTTCCTTCTCTCCTTCATGAAGAAACACAACGCTAAGAAAACACATCGTGAATCATACAATATCACACATCCTGAAGAAACCCAAGAAAACATATTGTGAATCATACAATATAACACAACGTCATTTAACTTGTATGGTGTGTTTTACAATATAACACATCGTGAAGAACCCAAAAATTATATAACACAAGATCAAGAAACCACAAAAGACATGTCATTTGTGAATCATAACTGGTATAACATGTTGTGAATTAACCTGTAACTAGTAAAACACATCGTCAAGAAATTATAAATACATCTCCTTCCTAAAAACACGTTAATAATTACAAAATGCATTCCCTTCCTAAAACATAAACTGCTATAACACACTGTGAATTAACTTGTAATTGTTAAAACACATCGTCAAGAAATTATTCATGAAGGATTGCGGCTGGTAAAACAAATCGTCAAGAAATTGTTCATAAAGGATTGCAACTGGTAAAACACATGTTACATTGTGAATGCTTAAAACACAACGACAACAAATCCTGTAATTAATCTAATTATAAACTCCTAAAGCACAACGGTATTAGTCTGCTTACTGTTAAAACACACTGTCAAGAAATCCTCCAACATTAATTCAATATCGTAATCATTGTTAGATAAATCATACAATTTCTACAACACATCAAACAAAAATTCAAGCTATGCAATATCATAAAACTTTACCATCACCACAATCAACTATAACATTTGACGCCATGATTTTGATCAGTAAAGATGTTATGAAGAACCAGATGCAATATGAATGCTCTGGGAATATGTTGTATCAATTGTATAATTTAAATGAAACTGTCGATTTGATTTCAATGAGATATCTACTTTCCTTAATTATATGCTTAGTTAGTTAATCTAATAATATAATCCATAATTACAATAATAATTAAATTACCTTAATACCCTTTTGATTAAAAACTCCAATTGCCACATGTCACATGTAGGAGACTTCCTACACTTTGTAGGAAAAAATGGCTTTGTAGCCAACTCTTACCCTATTTTTTATCTCCAAAAACATATAGACTTAATTTACCCCGCGCCAAAAAAGGTCATTATATAAGTAGAACAGGTAAACAAACTTAACATGCCACAAATTGTCTAAACACACCACAAATGGTCTAAAACGCCATACAACTTAAAAAAATGGCTCAGGTTATTGCATGGAGGTTTGATAGGTCGGAGAGACGTTTCGTCCTAAAGTTCTCTGACAGGAGAAGGGTGAAGGTCAAGATCATCAAAGTCATACTTAGTATAGATGAGGCCGTTCAGAGGGATATTATGGCCCTTGGGGTTCCAACGACCAACAATTGTGAAAGGACTCAAATGGTAATAAGAAGATTGAAGAGAAAACTTCCAGCAGATGATGATAACGTTACTGATCTACCAGCAGTTACCAGTTGGAGTTTGGATGAACAATCAAGAAGGTGAAAGTGACTTATCAACACGGGATGGGTTATTCATTGACGATGGACGAAGTGCTGAACACAGATAGACTACACCTTCTTGAACAACTCTGTGATTTACCACCTTCGAACGATGCAACATCTAGGGTTGTGATGATATTTAAATATATGTGCGAGAAAGGCTAAACCAGATTATGGCGTTATACGCCAATGACCTAGATGAAGATGATGAGTCTGAAGAAAGTGATGACCAAAGCGATATGTACATCTCTGATATAATACCATCCACATAAAACTATTAGTTTAGTTCGATTTCGTCTTAGTTGTAATGTTTTGAATTATTAATGGATTATTAATGAATTATAATGAATTTATGAACGCCATGAATGCCAAAATATTTACCTTTATAAGATATAAGGGATTAATTCAACTGGACAGATATACAAAAACGCCAAAAAATTGTAATGTTTGAATTATTAAAGGTATATAATTAATTTGGGAACGCCATGGACGCCAAGATGTTTGAATTATTAATCGATTATAATGAATTTGAGAACGCCGTAAACGCCAAGATATTTACTTTGTAACACAAAAATAATTAATTCATCGAGGCAAATCTAGAAAAACAATAAAACGCCAGGGAGTTATTGTTTCTAACTACACGCCAAAAAAATCCTACACGCCACAAATGACAACGGTGTGTGACAGATGCATTGGAAAAGAGGATAAAATGACAAAAAAACTCCTCTGCCTTGATTATATCGCAGGCCACGTGTTCGGCCAGAATCCGTTCTCACCGTTTTCACACTTCCAACCGTTTTCTCCTGATCCCGTTTCTCTCTCTCTCTCTCTATATATATATATATATATATATAATCATCCAATTTTAGTTTAAGAAAATTTAGTAAGTTTAACTTAAACTTTTTAACCCAAAACTTTGTATAATCATGATTACGGTTGTTAATCACTTTTTAACCAAAATAATCCTTTGTTAATTATACCTTAATCATGATTAATTTTTAGAAAATTTTGCCATAGTTTCCCATAAACTATGGACTTTTCCCATATTTTGTAAACATGATTTAAACCATTTTCAACTCAACAATTTACCAAGTTTCACAAAATTAACATTTTACTATAATCTTCAACAATATGTATTATGAACTTGCTTGTAACTTAGATCTGTCAAAAACAACACTTAAAACATGTTCTTCTTTGTTTATCAAACAAGTTTATACAGACTTTTTACATGCTTTTTCAAGACAAAACTTGTAACATGAGTTTTTAAGTGAAATCCATACTTTTTAAACTTTATATAACCATTTTTAAGTATGAAATCAAGTTCATAATACTCTTTGTTGGTGGATCTTGCTAGATCTAAAAACACGCATGTGTTTAGATCATACTTGTAAGCATGAACTTGCAAGATCTTAGTGTAGGAATTAGGTTCACCATTTATAAAATATAATTACAAAATATATAATAACGAGACTCTCGTTATTCGTAGGAAATATCATAGTACAATACCGGTTGCAATAACTAAATAAAAAGAATATAAAATATAATTATATATACCAATCTTGATTCAAGCCGCATCTCTGATGGGTCCTTCACGCGCACTTGATAGCATCCTAGACTCGAGTATTCATCATCTTGAGTCTTGAAAAATACTCCTTGACTGCAACAAAGAACACACTAAAATGTTGACGATTTTGGTTGAGGCACGTGTTCAACACGCTTCCCTTAAAACAGATTTCGCGCCTCTACTAAAGACGACGCGTCTGTCTCCCAGGGTACAACAGCCGAAGCAGTCTGTACTGCCGGAAATGGCCACGCACCCGAGGTTACATCGAATAGAATTATAGTGTTTGAACTTGTGGAAAAATAATGATACGAAGGTGATGGAATCGAGTAGAGAAAATTCATCTCTCTATAATTCCCAACATACGGATGTTCAAGTCTTCACCACTTCTCCAAGAATTCTTCATACATATTATTTTTCTCTTGTAGTTTTCTCATCATTCCAATGAGTCACATAACTGATGTATGTCGTTAGTGACATGCAAAAAAACCTAATTAACCTAGGTAGCTAGGGTAAGCAGGGTATCGAATCCAGAGGAGTCTGTGGTTAATGCTAATTATTATTTGTTTGTAAATTTTACTAAACTAACTGATGATTATAAAATTGATATGGAATTTAAAACACATGAAACAAGTTGCAATTAAGAAAAAGATTGAGTCGTAATAAACAATGATGAGAAAAGGTGAGCACTCCGGGATTCAGATTCTGTAATTACTAATAACCTAGTTCTGATTTTATTGGATGCTATTGATTAAATAGTAAATATGCCACATCTACCAATTACCTATGCAGTTCAAAATCTTAATATTAATTGATCAGATAAATATTAAAACAAACATACATAGAAATCATTCTATCAACAAAAGCATAGTTGGATTCAAAACATAATTATAACTCTGACTGTGTTTCAGGATTTGTCTGTCACACAAATAATATAATCATGTAAATAGTCGGTTGTCACCCGACTACAAATCCAAATCTCAATATAAAACAGAAACTAGAATTAAAAGTGTCTCACAAGAATCATTCACCCGAAGTGTCCACGAGAGATTTAGCCGCTCATGATACTTGTCCGATCAAAAGCTTGGTATAGTGACGAAGACATGATGATGTTGATGAAGAGATTAAAAAAAAAAACCCTGCCGTCGAAGATGATCGATGATATATGTTGATTTCTTTTCAACCTTTGCACATGTGCGGCCCAATATGTATTTAGAGTTTTAAACTCTATTGATTGCCGGCCCAAGAAAAATATGATGATGATTTAGTGAGAATCTCTTTGAAATCAAAGCCCCCCTCACGTGATGTTGGTTACTTCCTTCCTGCCGTCCAAATCCTTGAAGTGTGTGTATGTTGTTTGGGCTTCCCAATGAACCCGATTTCGGCCCACTATGTATGCATGTGATGTTGATGGATGATGTCCTCCAATTAATTCTAGCATGTGCCGTCAAAACAAATCCAACAACTATTAATGTTGATATTTGTGATGTTGACTTTCGATCACCTTGTCTGCGTGTATATATATTGAGAATGATGACTTGATGTGTTGCCTCTTCTTGTACGTGTATGTGTATATATGAATCATCAACTTGATGATGAATTCTTAAATCACCCCAAGTCCAAGATTCACATACGCGGCCCAAAGAAGTTCACGTATGGGCTGCCTTTATGTTCCTCTAATCCACAAGCCCACATGTGTGTTGTAACAACTCTCATCAAAAGTCATATTTATTAAATTAATTTGTCCAATAGGAAACCCTAATTGAGACACCCAAGTGATTCTACATAAACCCTAAAATTTTCAGAATTTTCAGAATCAGGATCAGGGCCCCTAAAACTCAGGGGGGGGGGGGGGTAAAACCCTAGTTACAATTATCCACATAAAACGTTGTCAATATTGAATTTTACGAAAATGTCAACTCAGCAAGCCTACACACACACGGGGCTACTCTATAAATAGGGTGTAACCCTTACGGACCGTAAGGGATGAGGCTTACGGTCCGTAAGCAGGGTCAAATTTCGTGTATAAATAGCAGGGTTTGGCAATCGAATTTTGGCACTTGAACGACGTAAAAATACGTTTCATACACTGAGATATAGCATAAACAGTCCAAAACACCCACACGATTCACGAAGTGCTGCCGCAATACAGGGTAATAACTCGATCGCTGATACGATTCATTGTCCGATCGATTAAACTATCCAATGGATGTTTAAGTGCCCACATTAGGGTTTATGCTTTGTCATTCATCGTTAAATCGATGGATGTTTAAGTATCGCACTTTGTCATTCGATGTGAGGGTTTAATCTCGTGAGTTATCGTAAATGCTGTATTAAGTTACTAACCGAATTGTGTGCATGTTATTAAATTTAGGTTAAAAGGATAATCAGTAGGCTAGGCTCTGCTCAAATTAAATCTGCAATGTGAGTCATTCTCTTTTTATAAAATTTGTTTACAAAAGCAAGTTTATTTTCAAAGTTATAATTACAGGGATTAAGTCTTTGTAATCACCAAACGTACAGCCGGTATATGGGGTTTTGTATACATTACTTGATAATCTTCACCATTGGGGCAGCCAAGGGGTGATATGACCATAGTCACAGACACCATTGGACATAGGGCCAATGGGTCGAGTGACAAAATACCGTGGGTAGTTGGTTTGATATCAGAAACATTGTAATCGCTCTTAATACTGTAAATTATAACAAACAGGTCGTTTTAGTAAAATGAATGATTCACTAGTATTTCCCGCTGACAAAACCTTTTTCAAACATGTTTCAGGTGATCTGTTGTGATCCAGGAAAAGTGCCGCGTAGCACTACAAGCTTAAGGAAGTGGCTCAATATAAATAAAGAAACATGTTTTGTAAAATAAAGGATTTCCTCGTGAAATCATATGATTGTAAAATACCGGGGTTTATCCCGAGTTGTGAAATAAAATAATCGGGAAATTGCAGTTTTAAAAAGATCCTGAAGAAAACTTCCGCTGTCAACTTAATTAAATAAATACCACGGGATTTTCTGTCCCGCGGCTCCTGAAACAGGTCAAACCGGGTCGAGGGCCGTGACAGAAAAAGGTGGTATCAGAGCCACTGATTTAAGCCTATTAAGTATTTAGAAATACTTAATTTTTACTGATTGCCAATTATGTGATTATGTGTTTTATTAATTAAATATTTGTATACAGTATGGGTAAGCAAACGTTGTCAAACATCTATCTTAAATTAGATAAGTCATCCAACGAGAAGGGAAGTTCATCCCAAATCAAATCCTCAAATCACTCTGTAATTCCTGAAGAAGGAATATTTGTGCGAAAAGCCCAATATGAGGAACCACTTTCTCCTAGTAAAAGAAGTCTGATTATTAGGAAAAGTAAAGAGAAAATAAAGAAATTCCGAGAAAAGAAGATTAAACAGGAAACCGAGGAATTAATCAGTAAATCACTATGGGAAGACAATTTAGATGAGAAATGGGCGGATCTTTATATGCTAGCCACTATAGCAGTAAATGCTAATCTTTAAAATACCATGACTCCGTATTAGCAACTTATAAGCCAGAAATATCATCTAGTAAATAAATAAAATTACAATAAAACCTAGTATGTTTAATTTTCAATTTTCCTTTGTATTAAATTAGTCACAGGGTATACAATAATATTTGAGGGTTATTTGTAAAATTTGTTATAAAGTTTTAATTTATTATTTTTCATATATGTTAAACAGCATGAATGAGTTATTTGGAGCCCTAGAGAATCTCAACCTTTACCCTGTAAACATAGAAGTTTCTAAAGAATGTACTGGGTACTTTCCTGATGTGGAAAACCTATAGAATTCAACGCTCCACCTCTGGAAAAACCCAAGCCTAAAAAGAGAAGAAGATTGGTAGGATGGAGGCGTGTGCGTAGAAAGAAACCCGCCACTAGAAAGAATTCTAAAATAAACAATCCATTAGAAAAAGGAAAAGAAATTGAAATGGGGGAAAGTTCTAGACAGCAGGAATTAGAGATGGAAGCCGGGGAAGATTCTAGGCAAATGGAAATACAGTTTGAGGAATATTCTAAGCAAATAGAAATGGAGACTGGAGGAGGATCTAACCAAACCCAAATAGAAATGGGAGAAAGCTCTAAGCAAAATCAGGAAATGACATTGCAGGAAGAGCTGGATTTTATATTGGCAAGTTGTGATACTATTCAGCCTGTCAATAGAAATGTTTTTACTCAACCTCTTGAATCTCAATTACCAATAAACTTAGAACCCGCAATCCCAGAACCTATAATCCACACCCAACATTTAGAAATGGATGAGTGGTGGACAAATGATTATCAATTTGACCCTGGACCTATACCTAATCCACCTATGAGCAATGAAAATTTAGCTGAACTCCGCCACTTTGGTGAAGAGTTAATGGATGCAGGAAATAGGATCAGGGAAGTAGGAGAACAGATCTCCTGGAAGTATGATGAGAGGGAACGCCGTTACTGAAATAGCAACTGACGAGGGATAATAGGGTTATGAAACTGTGGTTGTGTAATAATGATAGAAAAACCAGTTTGTAAAATAACTACAAATAAAACTTGTAAGATAAAAAGGTGTGTATTGAAGCATACTATATGATATATAAAATGGGAATCGAGAAATCGATAGTTTTGGCTATATGTGTATTGTGAAATTTGTATGATGATTTGATGTATAATTGTTATTTAATCGATACTAATAAATTATATAAATTAATTATCAGATGGCAAACGTGGGTAATGAACCAGTTAATGAGGTTAATCAATCTGAACAACATCAGGAGGATCAATTTCTAAATAGACAAGACATAGAAAATATCGTTGCTCAGGGAATAGCCAATACTATTCCAGCAATAGTTGCTGCTGTTAGAAATCCAATCGAACCTCAACAAATCGTTCCTAGCAAACGTATTTCTGAAGATAACTTCAGTAATAGCGTAAATGGAGGTGGTAATCATACTAATCACGATAATGAACCACGGCAAGCTCCGCTCCCTAAGAAAATGAAAGCCGCAACACCTGGTTGCACTTTCAAAGAATTTCTTGCTTGTAAACCCACTGAGTTTGCAGGCAATGAAGGAGCAACTGCAGTACTGCGTTGGTTAGAGAAAACCGAGGCAGTAATTGCAATAAGCAAATGTGACAAAGACGATCAGGTCATGTACGCATCAAATCTTTTCAAAGAAGGGGCGCTAGAATGGTGGAACACGGTGTTACAAGCAAAAGAAAGGATGATGGCTTATGCCATGAACTGGGAAGAATTTAAAAGTCTTGTAGAAAGAAAATTCTGTCCCGAATATGAAAGAGATCAAATGGCAAATAAGTTCTTAAACCATCGAATGATGGGTGTAGATTGTCGCGATTATACTTCGACATTCTTTGAATATGCTAGAGTAGTACCAACACTGGCTTCGCCAGAACCGGTACTCATTTCTCGTTATATTTGGGGATTGATTGGTGAAATCCGCAATATCGTTAAGGCTGCGAGACCTCGCACTATTGACGATGCCGTGGAATTAGCCAACACCCTAACTGATGAACTGGTACGCACAAGAGATGAAAATATGAAGAAGGAATTGGCTCAGAAAATTACCCAAGGATTTCAGGTAGGTAATAATAGC
Organism: Helianthus tuberosus; assembly: GCA_030545235.1. Classification (NCBI taxonomy): domain Eukaryota; kingdom Viridiplantae; phylum Streptophyta; class Magnoliopsida; order Asterales; family Asteraceae; genus Helianthus; species Helianthus tuberosus. Next base: position 107,785,762 of record CM060383.1, read on the forward strand.
AACTTCAAGAAAAGAGGAACATGGCAATCTTCAAATCCGCCTTTCTGCAGGAATTGCAAAAGAAAACATTATGGAAGATGTAATGTAACCTGCAACTTTTGCAAAACTGTAGGACATCGTGAAGAAAACTGCAGAAAGAAAACCATAATTTGCTTTAACTGTGGAGAAGCGGGGCATTTTAAAACAGAATGTCCTAAATTGGCCAAACCAGCAGACAACAAAACCAAGGCGACCGACGGAGCTACTAAGAAAAATGTCAGAGCATTCCAGCTGACCACTCAAGAAGCAGAACTTATTCCAGATGTGATAGCTGGTACGTTCCTAGTTCACAACGTGTACGCAAAAGTATTATTTGACTCTGGTGCAAACCAAAGTTTTATAAATACTTCATTCTGCCAAGCTCTTAGCTTACCCTTAACCAAAATTAGGCAGATTTTTACAGTTGAAACGGTAGATGGGAATTCAGTTAAAATAGATCAGGTTTTGCAAAAAGAAAATATAGAACTTTCAAGTCATAAATTTTCTGCAACCCTATTGCCTATGAAATTAGCTGAATTCGATGTCGTGTTAGGAATGGATTGGTTAGTAGCCAACCATGCTCGAATTCTTTGTGATAAAAATTCTATAGAGATCCAGGCACCAACTGTCACACCCTGGCTTTGCGGAAGCGTGGTTAATTTGGTGTGACTTCTTAATACCATAGCTTAACCATAACAAAGCTATATGAAATAAAACCATGCAAGATCATCCATTTAATTAAGTTTTAAAAACCAAATACAACAACATTGTCTTAACAAACACAAACATCAACATGACATAAACACAGTTTAAGGACTGTGACTTGTCCAGGAAAGAGTCACATTCCCCAAACCCGGATGACCTCGTAACTAGTGCAGCGGTCATACCGCGCCAGATCCTTTAATTCCCTGAAATACATGTAAGTTGAAAAATCAACAATAATGTTGAGCGAGTTCATGTGTTTAGTGTGTGCGCGCGAATAAACCTTTATAATCATTGTAAGTATGAATGTTTTGTAAACTCTGGTATGAAAGCAAATAAGGAAACATATCAGTTAATGTGTAACCACATGGTCCAACCTGCGGGCGCATGGGAGGGGATAGGACAAGGTCACCACATGGTCCAACCTTAGGGCGCATGGGTGGTGTTAAGACAAGGTCACCACATGGTCCAACCTTAGGGCGCATGGGTGGTGTTAAGACAAGGTCACCACATGGTCCAACCTTAAGGCGCATGGGTGGTGTTAAGACCAGGTCACCACATGGTCCAACCTTAGGGCGCATGGGTGGGGTTTGTTATGCTCAAATAGGCCTATCACTTGTATCCCTCGATCGTACTACGAGGACTAATGTTCTTAAGGTTTCACCTACCCAATCACATAACCTAACAGTTCCTTCCTTAGCTGACCATACCATTCGTAATTGTCCGTAGCAGTATGTAACATGTATTTCACCCCCGTAGTTTAGAAAACTGAAAACAGTTAAGAGAAAAGGGGGACATGAACTCACAGTGGTGCGTCTCTAAAAGTATCTCCCAGAAATCTGCTGTGCGACGACCTACACGTACTAACTTCTATTAGACGGACGACCGTGCCTTAGTTTAAGGTTTAATGTCTTTGGGGAAATAGTTAGGCAACTATTTCGTGTTTACACTTCGTAATTATTTGGTAAATATATTCCTTCCCAAGGATGGGGGATTTAATACATGTGCGTTCGTATAACTTCAAAATATATTATTAAGTCTCACTTAAAACATATTTAAATTCTATCTCCAAAATATAAATATTTTTCCAAAAAATATTATATTTTATTCCATATAATTTTACCCAAAATAATACTTCTAACGAAATACACACTTATGCGTATTTTCTGAAAATACGTAAGTTACGGATATAGATCGGGTGGTAATAATAATACCGTTGTAACTTAAATATTTATTGTGAAGGCGTTCGTATTATTTTGGAGTCGTTAATATTTAGTAATATTATTTTTACCCTAAAAATAATATTTACGTAGTTCACAAAATAATCACAAAAATTTACACAAGTGTTGTTATGAAAATATATATTCTAAATATATATTTTAGCAAGTTTTATTTTGTGAAAATCCCACCTCCGACACTTGCTTAATTTGTAATAAAAATCGTGATGAAATTTATTTGGAAAAATAGGTTAAAATATATCCATAACACTTGTGATAAAAATATTTACAAGTGTTAGAATTTTGGAAAAATTTTGCCAGAGTTTCCTCTGTAACTGGAGGTGGCCACGCTTTCAAGCGTATCATTTTCTTTTATAATTCAAATCAACAATGTTCCCAACATTAACAAACGATCTATCAACATCAACTAGTCCAAAATAGATATAAATCGCATAACACATGAACTTGTGGTTTGTGTAAGATATGTAGTAACCTTCCCCATATTTTAGCAGATCTTTTATAAATAGACTCGGTTTCTTTGAGAACCTTGTTTTTAAAGAAGATACCTTTCTACAACTTCTTGTCCAAAATTTATAAAAATAATTCTTTGTTAAAACTTTTTGTTACACAAGTGTCTACACACTTGTGTGTTCACAAAAATCACTTTTGTTTAGGAAGGATCCGGCTTTAAAATGATGATTTCATTTTACACTTGGTCCTTCGAAAATACCACTTGTAGATCCGTAGATCTACTAGTTTAGAACTTCATTTTGTAAGAAAAATTGTTTTTACATAAGTTCATGGTTATAAGTAGTAGTGGTCTTCATCTAACCACTTTTCACACTATAACATACACTAGGTCATGTTCCATGAACATGACTTAGTCGGGTTAGATGACGATCCGAACTAACACTAGCATAAAACAACACTAAATAATCATAACAAGACAAGTTTTATAATTTTTACACCAATATTCATCTATTACCCACTTGATTATATTATTTTAGTAGACTTTAAATTTTGTTCTAACATGTTCATAATTTCAACTGTCAAAATTCTTATTAACCACTTTAGAATAGATCAAGAAGGCGTTTAGAGTTACTTACTACTAGCTCGAGGCTAGGGAAGAAACTAGTCGAAAAACGAGTGGTTAAAAGCGTTGAGGTGAGGTCCTTGACGATCCGCAAGCACCGGGCTTCCTCGTGTGTGACCCTTTACACTTGCATAAGCTTGGACTTGCAAGATTGGAAATTGAAAATGTTGGTGGGTGGGTTATGGAGTTCGGCCGATAGCATTAAAGAAGAAAAAGGAAGTTGAAATTTTGTGTTGTTGCAAAGAATGGTAAGGTTTAGTCTTTTAAGCAACTTTATAACCCATACACTCCCATTATCCACTAAAGAAAATGTAGCCTAGATATTAGGCCATCAAATAAAATAATTAAAATGTAAGAAAGTGTGTCCCCTAATGGGGAGAACGATCGTTGGGGGGAGGGGGCTTATTTGGTTAGTTTTCAATTAATTAGTTAAGTTATAATTAGTTAGTTTAGTAATTAATTTAATGTAATATTGTGTTGTAATATCTAACGGGTGTTAGGGTATTCGGGGACCCTAACTGGCTCAGAAAAGAAAAACAATGTCAATAACAATATTTTTGTGTCCTGGGCTAAGTCCGGTTGTACGGTTGGATATTACTCCGTTAAAGCGCTAAATAAGTATATAAAGTGTCGTTAATATTTCTTTTAGTGACACAATTTATTCCCGATACTTTGGAAAGTGTCTAGTAATATTTTTCCAACTTTTTGCACTTTACTAGTTTAGATAAATGCTGAATTTTTATTTAAAGTGCAGAATTTTTGTACTTAAAGTACGTTTTAGGCACATCCGGTCACTATAAATATCACCTAGTGACGCAGTTCTACAATCCTTACTTCCCTACACTCTCTACTAGTGTAGTAAACTATTCCCGGCTCATGCTGGCCTTAGAGGCAGTGTCTGCCTGATGCTGGTTATATCAGCATGTTTAATAGGTATCCCGTATAGTGTGCTCACTGTGCTTTTTGTGCATCAGGGTTGTCACTGATGTTTGTGTAAAAATAATAGAGTGACAGTATAAAATGTGATGCATGAGTATGTATATATCAGAAATCAGTAAGCAGTTTAATCAAAGTTGTAAGCAAGCACAGTAATTAAGCAGTAATTAAATATTAATTAATTCGTACAGATACCTGGTTTGGTGAGGGTTGTCACACCAACCGGAGAAGTAATCGTGATTACAGGAGATAAACCACGTAAACCCATGAAGTTCATATCAGTAATGAAAGTTGCTAGTTATGAACGAAAACAAGGAATAGTATATATGATTTCAGTAATCATTAATACTAAGGGTAGAACTTAAGGAAATTTCTATAGTCTCGGAATACCCAGATGTATTTCCAGAAGAATTACCAGGGTTACCTCCAGATAGGGAAGTAGAATTTAGAATTCATCTAATTCCAGGAACTACACCGATAGCCAAGGTACCTTATCGATTAGCACCCACAGAAATGTTAGAACTGAAAAAGCAATTAGATGAATTACTAAGTAAAGGATTCATACAACCTAGCTCATCCCCTTGGGGAGCGCCAGTGTTGTTTGTAAAGAAGAAGGATGGTTCGATGAGAATGTGTATTGATTATAGAGAATTGAATAAGGTTACAATTAAGAATCGATACCCATTACCTAGGATTGATGATCTTTTCGATCAACTTCAGGGGGCTAGATATTTTTCTAAGATAGATTTACGCTCCGGATATCATCAATTGAAGGTACAAGAAGAAGACATACCTAAAACTGCTTTCAGAACTAGGTATGGTCATTACGAGTTTACAGTCATGCCCTTTGGGTTAACGAATGCTCCTGCCGCATTCATGGACATGATGAATAGAATCTGTAAACCGTATTTAGATAAATTTGTAATTGTCTTCATAGATGATATACTTATTTATTCAAAAAGTCAGGACGAACATTGTCAGCACTTGCATGCACTCTTAACTTTGTTAAGAAAAGAAAAGCTTTACGCCAAATTCTCGAAGTGTGAATTTTGGTTGCAAGAAGTGCAATTCTTAGGACACATGGTAAATCATGAAGGTATTCATGTAGATCCTGCTAAGATAGAGGCAATTACCAAATGGAAGGTTCCACAATCCGCAATGGAAATTAGAAGTTTTATAAGATTAGCTGGATATTATAGACGGTTTATTAAGGATTTTTCCAAAATAGCTGTACCATTAACTAAGCTAACCTGTAAAGCAGTTAAGTTTGAATGGGGACCTAAACAAGAAGAAGCCTTTAGGATCTTGAAACAAAAATTAACCAATGCTCCAATCTTAGCTTTGCCAGAAGGGACTGAAGATTTTGAAGTATATTGTGATGCTTCAAAACTAGGATTAGGATGTGTGCTAATGCAACGTAATAAGGTGATTGCGTATGCTTCAAGACAATTGAAAAGGCACGAAGAAAACTATACGACTCATGACTTAGAATTAGGAGCTGTAATTTTTGCCCTTAAGATTTGGAGACATTAACCGTACGGAAGTAAATTTACTGTCTATACAGATCATAAGAGTTTAAGATATATATTTGGGCAAAAAGAGTTAAACATGAGGCAAAGGAGATGGATGGAAATCTTAAGTGATTACGACTGTGATATTCAGTATCACGAAGGAAAGGCAAATGTAGTTGCAGATGCCTTAAGTCGTAAATATCATCAAAAGCAAAAACGAGTTCGTGCTCTCAGATTAAATCTACAGTTAGATTTAATGGAACAAATAAAGAATATTCAGGAAATAGCAATCAAGGATGATGCTGAAGGAATGAAAGGACGAATAAAAGAGTTAGAGAAAGGAACTGATGGAATCTGGAGATTCCACAAAAGAAGGATTTGGGTACCTAAGCAGGGAGAATTAAGAAATAAGATTTTGGAAGAAGCTCATAAGTCTAGGTATACTATGCACCCGGGAAACAATAAAATGTACCAAGATTTAAGAAATAACTTTTGGTGGATAGGAATGAAAAAGGACATAGCTCGATATGTTTCTAAGTGTCTTACTTGTTCACAAGTAAAGGCTGAACATTAGAAACCTTCAGGTCTACTACAACAATTAGAGATGCCAGTATGGAAATGGGAGCTTATAACAATGGATTTTGTTACTAAGTTACCCAAAACCAGAAAAGGTAATGATGCAATTTGGGTAATTGTGGATCGATTAACCAAATCAGCTCACTTTCTACCTATGAAAGAAACCTTTAGCATGGAAAGATTGGCGAAGTTGTATGTAGATGAAGTTGTATCCTTACATGGAGTTCCACTCTCCATTGTTTCGGATAGGGATAGTCGTTTTACTTCTCATTTTTTGACAAGTTTCCAAGAAGCAATGGGAACTCGACTAACCCTAAGTACTGCATATCATCCTCAAACAGACGGGCAAAGTGAAAGGACGATCCAAACTCTAGAAGACATGCTCAGAGCATGTGTGATAGATTTTGGTGGAAACTGGGATGATCACTTACCTTTAATTAAATTCTCCTATAACAATAGTTATCATTCAAGTATTGAAACTGCCCCATTCGAGGCACTATATGGAAGAAAATGCAAAACTCCAGTTTGTTGGGCAGAAATAGGAGAAAGTCAATTGTCAGGTCCTGAAATAGTGCAAGAGACGACCGACAAGATTACACAAATCAAGGAAAGACTAAAGACAGCTCGAGATCGTCAAAAGAGTTATGCAGACAATAGACGGAAGCCATTGGAATTCCAAGTTGGAGAAAGAGTACTGTTGAAAGTTTCTCCTTGGAAAGGAGTAGTTCGATTTGATAAGAAAGGAAAGTTAAGTCCAAGATACGTAGGACCATTTCTAGTGATTCAACGTATAGGACCAGTTGCTTATCGTTTACAACTACCAGAAGAGTTAGCTGGAGTACATGACGTATTTCATGTATCCAATCTCAAGAAATGTCTATCTGACGAATCTTTGGTAGTACCTCTTCGAGATATAGAGGTAAACAAAAAGTTAAAATTTGTGGAGAAACCTCTTCAGATAGAAGACAGGAAAGTGAAGTTTAAAGTAAAGTGGGATTCAAAGAGAGGAGCTGAATACACTTGGGAGCTGGAATCTGAGATGAAGAAAAAGTATCCCTACTTATTTCAGTAAATCTCGAGGACGAGATTTTTATTAAGGTGGGGAGGATGTAACAACTCTCATCAAAAGTCATATTTATTAAATTCATTTGTCCAATAGGAAACCCTAATTGAGACACCCAAGTGATTCTGCATAAACCCTAAAATTTTCAGAATTTTCAGAATCAGGATCAGGGCCCCTAAAACTCAGGGGGGGTAAAACCCTAGTTACGATTATCCACATAAAACGTTGTCAATATTGAATTTTACGAAAATGTTGACTCAGCAAGCCTACACACACACGGGGCTACTCTATAAATAGGGTGTAACCCTTACGGACCGTAAGGGATGAGGCTTACGGTCCGTAAGCAGGGTCAAATTTCGTGTATAAATAGCAGGGTTTGGCAATCGAATTTTGGCACTTGAACGACGTAAAAATACATTTCATACACTGAGATATAGCATAAACAGTCCAAAACACGCACACGATTCACGAAGTGCTGCCGCAATACAGGGTAATAACTCGATCGCTGATACGATTCAATGTCCGATCGATTAAACTATCCAATGGATGTTTAAGTGTTGCCCACATTAGGGTTTTTGCTTTTTCATTCGTCGTTAAATCGATGGATGTTTAAGTATCGCACTTTGTCATTCGATGTGAGGGTTTAATCTCGTGAGTTATCATAAATGCTGTATTAAGTTACTAACCGAATTGTGTGCATGTTATTAAATTTAGGTTAAAAGGCTAATCAGTAGGCTAGGCTCTGCTCAAATTAAATCTGCAATGTGAGTCATTCTCTTTTTATCAAATTTGTTTACAAAAGCAAGTTTATTTTCAAAGTTATAATTATAGGGATTAAGTCTTTGTAATCACCAAACGTACAGCCGGTATGTGGGGTTTTGTATACATTACTGGATAATCTTCACCATTGGGGCAGCCAAGGGGTGATATGAGCATAGTCACAGACACCATTGGACATAGGGCCAATGGGTCGAGTGACAAAATACCGTGGGTAGTTGGTTTGATATCAGAAACATTGTAATCGCTCTTAATACTGTAAATTATAACAAACAGGTCATTTTAGTAAAATGAATGATTCACTAGTATTTCCCGCTGACAAAACCTTTTTCAAACATGTTTCAGGTGATCTGTTGTGATCCAGGAAAAGTGCCGCGTAGCACTACAAGCTTAAGGAAGTGGCTCAATATAAATAAAGAAACATGTTTTGTAAAATAAAGGATTTCTCCGTGAAATCATATGATTGTAAAATACCGGGGTTTTATCCCGAGTTGTGAAATAAAATAATCGGGAAATTGCAGTTTTAAAAAGATCCTGAAGAAAACTTCCGCTGTCAACTTAATTAAATAAATACCACGGGATTTTCTGTCCCGCGGCTCCTGAAACGGGTCAAACCGGGTCGGGGGCCGTGACATGTGTCTCCAAACTTTCAACCATAAGCTACGATCTTTAACCATAAGCTACGATATGAGCTTTCTGTTTCTTTTGCTGGGACTATTATGATGAGTTGCTCAACATAACCGTAGGTTACAGTATCTCATGTGTAGCCTACGGTGAGATCTCCAATCTCTTTGATTCACTTATTTCAACTTTCAACAAATGCCCAATGGCCCTTAGACTTTAAGGTTTCGTGTTTCTTGTGTCTCCAACTATATCTCGATTCGAACAAGCTCTGAATAATATGATATCTCTTTAATAATCATCCGTGCTTGCCCCATTTCATCACTCACTTCTCTAACTTCGCCATCTTACGCGTTTTACCTGTGAAACCAAAAATACCCGTAGTTATCACATTCGAAACACTTAACCGCTTAAAACACAATAAAATACGTAATTTAACACACTTAACGCTCATGTTTTGCACTCTCCATCACATCCCCACACTTGACATTGATTGTCCTCAAGCAACTATTACAAACATTACTCACCTTATTAACAAATCACCACTGAATCCCTTACCGAATTAGCAATTTAAGGTCCCAAGTCATACCCGTCCCATAGACTGACACAATCGAGATTGACAATCTGACAAGTAAATGATACGCATTTAAAACAACTTAAGACTTGCCTAACTAAAACTAACATGCTTATATTACTACACACATGCCACACGCCCCTCACAATAATCACTCTTCTCGGTTTAATCAAGACTAGTGTGTAATGTGCTAGTATATATTTCGCTCAAAACCAAATATGTTACCTTGCAACCATAAGCTTGTATAGCAATCACACCTCCACTGTATCAAGTAACATAACACATATCAAAAGGACTTTTGGGTTTTAGGTTAAGGGTAAAGGTAAGGAAATATTTTTGGCTTTTTTATATTTAGAGGGCGAAAACAAACGAATATACCAAACCATGACAACTTATTCACAATAATACTAACACATGGGTGATTTTCAACCCATTTATTTAACACGAACATAACAACAATTTTTTTGTTTTTTTTTTGTTTTTCTTTCTTTTCTTTTTTTTTTTCAAAATTTTCTCTTCTTTATTTTTTTTCTTTTTCAACAAATATCTAAAACATAATTGTCGTTTATGGTTGGTAGTCAAACGGGTCAAACAAGGTGTAAGAAACGAAGGGTAAAAGGCTCAACATGGTTAACTAAGGTTGGGTGGATAAACAATCAACATATAACACAATGAAAGGGATCCTAATGCCTTTATCATCTATGTGTAAACGCTTAAGCACAGTCTCGGCACGCATCAAACTACACAAGTTCTAACACAAAGCAACATATGGCCTACACTCAACAATTGAACATTTATTGCAATTCAACTAACAATCTAGTAGGCTCAAATATCTCACCGAATAGAAGGAATATGGGTTACCGACACATAGTATGTGTAATTCCTAAAGCATGTTACCCCTAGTTAGGCATATCTTCTCAAATATTTTCTAAAACTACTGTCAGATATACTCTCATGAAACTTAAAGAGACAACCATGACTAGGGATCTCAGTTAGTTTAATATCAGTAGGAATCCTTTAGCGATTGAAAATGTCGGTTTTCATGTAGTTCAAGCATACTTGAGACAAAAAAATTTCAATTTTTACCAATTTTAACCAATTCAAGCCAATTCAAGCATTTAAGATCATCAATCCTACCAACCCTCTCTCGAGTTACCGTATCCCCACACTTGGGATACATTGTCCCCAATGTATGGTGCAATTTATAATCTAGACTCGAGAGATACCACCCACAAACCATGAACGGCTAACAACTAGACGACTCAACACAAAGAAACCACTCCCAACACAAAAATTTCACACCACCAAGTACACAAAAACAAATAAAACACAAGATAGATAAACACATGCACCTGATCAGAAAACAAGTGAGTGTTTGTATTGGTGTAGCTGCTGCGATCTAACCGGAACATACGCCCCTCATAGATTCTTTAAGATCTTATCGGGGATGTTGCCAAACATCCCCACACTTGATTCATTGCATCCGTGAAGATAGAATTGTATAAACCTGTCAAAACACAACACACCAAACGAAACCAAAACAAAGTACAAACTCTACATCCTCGAGCTGCCTCCCGAGAGCGCTAAGTTTAAAGGTCTTCAGCCAGACCGTAACTGATATGCTCAAGGTGGTTTAAATGGCATCTCTCTTGCAAAGAACACTTGTGCTGGTGAATGGTTAGTATCCCACTGCCATCCTTCACTCCATATGGCATCCAAATGATCCGGGTTATCGAAATCTATCGACTGTGAGAATTCACCATTAATTTTCCTCGCGGGCTTCTTCTTTTCCTTCAACTGTGAGAACTTACCCATATTCACCTCAAGTGGTCTCTTCTTGGATTTGGTTGCATCCTTTGGTGACTCCATTTCTAACTTGACTGATCTCTTTTTGTTTCTCATCTTGAGCCACCACGGTGATTTGACCACTTTATCCTTCACAACCTTTTCATCTTTAGACCTGTCAATCATAGCAACACTCTCTTTTGGGACATCCTCATTAATCGGAGGATGACACTTATTAGCAATATTAGAATAAGCACAAGTGTGAGACATAAAGTTTAAGGAAAACTTACGTGACCCGAAGACCATATTTACCGTATTAGCATTGCAATCAATGATAGCCTTCGCGGTTTTCAAGAATGGCCTACCTAAGATAACTGGTGGTTGTCCTTCAACATTGGATGGCGTGTGGTCCACAACTAGGAAATCTTCGGGGTAATAACAATCTCCTACTCTTACAGCAATTCCTCTCAACATCCCCCTAGATTGTTTCCTTGACCCGTCTGCAAGCACAATCGTAGTGTCCACCTCTTCAAGCTCACCAAAATCGTATTCATCAAACACTCGACCCGCCAATATGCTTATGCTTGCCCCATGATCCAACAATGCCCTCTCAGTCTTGAACTCACCCAACTGGACTGGGATCATAGGCACATTCTCCTCTTCATCTTCAACACTTGCAACCAAACGGTTTGCACCAATGGTCATATTTAAATGGACGGGTGAATCATTATCATCAACTATTACCCGTGCAGGAGTTACTGCCTCTACATTTGGTTCTTCAATACAAACCTCATCTTGGGAGTCCACGATTGACTCATATATTTGAGACTGTGAGTCCACTTGATTGTTGCTTCCTAACCTCTCGGACTCTATTTTAACCCGCTCATTGCATAGTGCATTTATGAATTCACCTAGCTTGACTACATCTTCATAAATCTTCATAAATCTGATATATATCAGGGATGTCTTGGGCGTAACTTGATGAGTCATATTCATTAAAATGACCATTGCCTCCATAACCATAGTCCTCAAAATATTCTGATTTTCTATTACAACCCCAATCTGGCTTGTACCGGTGACCATCATCCATCTCATAACCACTGTACTCCCAATTTGGATCATGATGGTAATCCATTTCATCGATCTCTTCTTGATATCTATCTTGATAAGAATAAGCCTGGTAACCCGCATCTTCTTGTCTTTGCATGCGTTGGGACCATACCCACTCATCAAATTCAGCCTTACTCTCGAACATTGGGCATATGAATCCCCAATGTCCTTGGCACCCACACCTTGTGCATGAAACATATTCTTTATATTCCCAGCTCATATTTCCTGCACAAGTAGCAAACGAAAAGCAGTACCGAACAAAAAGAAAACAAAGACAAAAGTGAAAGAAAAAAACAAACTAACTAGAAAAGACAAATACTTTTTGGATTTTTTTTTTATGTAAAACTAAAGCAAACAAACTAAACTAAACTAAACTAGCACTAAGCACACGACTCCCCGGCAACGGCGCCATTTTGATGTCTGTCGTTAGTGACATGCAAAAAAACCTAATTAACCTAGGTAGCTAGGGTAAGCAGGGTATCGAATCCAGAGGAGACTGTGAAACCAAAAATACCCGTAGTTATCACATTCGAAACACTTAACCGCTTAAAACACAATAAGATACGTAATTTAACACACTTAACGCTCATGTTTTGCACTCTCCATCAATACCCTACCATTTACTACAAGAGTTGTATATAGTGAAGAGTTTCTTGGTGATTTTATTAGAGACATAAAACTCTAATAAAAGTTTCACTTAATTAGTGATTTAATTAGAGACATAAAACTCTAATAAAAGCTAATCAAGTGACATAAAACTCTACTCAAGAGTTTCACATATGGAGTTTAATTAGTAATTATAATTTCATTCAATTATAAATTAACTAAATATCCATTCACTAATTTTTCCAACAATCCCCCACATGAATGGAGATTGTTCAAAACATTTTAAATTTCCAATGTAACCTCGACAGTCGAGTTTTGCATACAATAGGTAGGTGTTACCCTTTGAACCTTCGCTCATGAAATGCACTTAGCCCACTATCTCTGAGTAGATCTTGATGTCTTTGAACTCGTCTGTCGTTTGTGTAGAAGACAATACACTTCACACAAGACGCTCCCTAACCGGGTCATCCCTCATAGTCGTGTCCAATAATGGTCGTGGAACACTTTCTTGGTTCTGTGAGAGCTCTAGGAATTGTGCCCCCAATTCCATTCAAAGCGACCCCGTTTCTCTCTAACATAAGTGATTCTCCTTAGATCATTAAAAGCATTGTGGTTATCGTGATTTATCCAAATCATTTACCACATATTATGCTTAACCTCACTCTTTGTCACTGAATATCATAGGAATAGACTAAGACATATTTAAACACCCTTTTATACTTTGGGGGTATGTATAACCATATATACTAGCTTATGCATATCATTTATGCCCCCATAGTGACCACCTTTAGGCATATGAGTTAGTTGTCCTATTGAACTTAGATCTTGGGATCTCCAGTCAACTAAGTTAGGTGTCCTTCACATACCCTTTTTCCATGGGCTTCAGTCTCATTCCACAACTTGATCTCTAATAAACCCTCAGGTTGTTGGATCCATAACATTAACAAATAACTTTGCTTATTTGAGATCAGTTGTCATGATGTGTTCTTAACTCATAAGTTAATTTTGCCTATTGTCAACTTCTAAGACTATAACCTCAGTGGCCATCTGAATCTGGTTATAATATATGTCTTTGTAAGATACGCTTATCATTTAAGGCAAACACATCTCCATTATGCACTGCGACCTTTGTGCCCTCCACATAGTCGTCTGTTTGCAATGTTAGATTGGATTACAAAATCCTTATTGCCAAACTTTTATGATACAAATGCAAGACACCCCCACATTTAAGTGTTATAGGATATCATCCAGATGGGGTAATGAAAACCCTTTCTACATACCCTTATAGGGTTGTTTCTAAATGGATCCTTCCCCACATTTCTTGCCATTTGATCAACATTTCCGTAACTTCACTTATGATGACATTTATACACATATGATTGAACAACATCAACCTCATTGTGTGAATTCAACTCATTTTGCATTCCGAGTTGACCAAAGCAACACATGCCATTGTCATAAGTTTGTCACCAACTTAGAATAATTCTAATTTAACATCTAGAATAAGCTTAGACAATGAGTTCTCCTCATTAGCTTTTCGAACAAACTCTTAAAAAGTTACATGTCTTTTCCTTATAATGAATGAAAATTTTCCCTCAACTTTGTCTATACACAAATTCTTTTTGTGTTCATACACATTTGAATGTTTAGAGTTAATTAGTCTCCGTCAAGACCCATAATTAACCAAGTACTAGTCTAGTATGCTTTAGACTACAATACTTTATCATGTGAGCAGAAGATGCATCATTCTGATTCTTCACAGCCCTAACGATATCAAAATATCACTTTGCAACATTCATCCCTTGTTAAGACAAAATAATGAGACTTATTTATAATCCTAAAACATCAATATTTAGGAAGGTCTCACAAGTTATTGTATATAGCACATAGCTAAATTTCATCATTCATTTAAGGAACATAACTTGATTACCTTTGATCTTCAACAATCTACCATTGACTCATAAGTACTTAAACATAAGTCTTAATCCAAGTCACTTGGTGAACACATTCATCACCAACAAGATGAATGTTTCTTGTCTACAATCACTATTATGTGTGAGATAGAGTCAACTAGATCGACACTCAACAACATGGCATTCATAATTTTGCCATAAGTGATTTGCACACATCTATTGTTATTCATTAGGAGATATGTATATTTAGGATGCTCTCCAAATGAAGGTAAAATCTCCATATAGATCTAACAATAATCATTTAACAATAATCAAGTGGTAGACGCATCTACTTAGAAATCTCACAAGATTTAATAAATGTATAAAATAACATATAGTACTTTTACTTTCATATGTTAGAATTCACACTTGTGAATTTTTCAATGACTATTAATGAAGTATGCGACATGAATGTCGTTAGTGTATTTCATCTTAATACACTCACTACGTTCTTTCATTACTCATTCATGATGTGGTTATACATTTGATGTTTTGTCTTTGACTTTTAGTCAATGTAACAACTCTCAAGTTGTTTATGTCCAAGTATTTTCATGTACTATCCGTTTAAAACAATATTCTTTTAAACAATGTATAACCGACGTTATAATTATTTTCCACAAAATTAATTTATACCTCACAACCATTCGTGATTTATTTCTTTGTAAAAAATTGCATGTGTTATCCGAAGATATTGAACACAAAACAATAAAATACATTGGAAACTAAATCATAAGTGTCAATCACTTTTGAAATTTAAACGGAAACATAGACAATATGTAGACATCAAATAGCAAAGTGCTTTTATCTTCAACACTTTATAATCTGACCGAAATCTTCTCAACAATATCGTCCCATGGCATGTCTTGAGGTACTCCCTCAATAAGACTCCATGCACTTGTACAAGTTCCCAATTTCATCTTGAAACTTTAAACTTGGACAATTATGCTCAAAACAACACCAAGTTGTTACAAATACAACATTTAAGTAGTGAACTTGAACAATTAAATTTGTTCACAACAACACCAAGTTGTTTTTCACCGAATAACATCCGCCGGACTGTTACTTTGTTCACTATATGCTACTTCTAGTAAGAGTAGCGAACCATTTGAATTATCAATTTTATGCAAAACTTTGTTTTAAAAATAATTTTAAAACAGTTTCTTAGTTTTGCAATATACAATATTAATAATATCAATTAGGGTTATGAAAACATAGATCAAAACCAAAATATCAAATGGTTTTATATTGTTTAGTCTTACTACACATGTACTAAACATTTTCTAACACGCATGTTAGAAAAAAATGTTATAACAAGCACATTATAGAATCGAACGTTTACATAAAACGTTTTCCAAAGATATAGTTTATAAAATAAACCATTTCTCATCATTTTTAATGCACTTATAGGCAATTAAATGTTTACATAAAACATTTCTGTTCATTATGAACAATCTCTAACCTCGTATTCGTGATACACATTTTCTCACACACGTGTCAGAAAATTTAAGTCATTTTATATAAAACATGACAAATCACAAATTAAAGTTGGTGATAAAATCACACACAACTACACCATCACTTTATGGTAATTTAATTCTTGTATTCTTACTCTTATATTTTTTTCAATCTCATCAAGTTAGGCGCATAACCTACTTTTAATACAAGAGACATGGGGTGGAGATAAGTCTCACTTAATTAAAGATTTTATTAGAGACATAAACTCTAATAAAAACTAATAAATTGACATGAAACTCTCCTTAAGAGTTTATCTTCCATATGAAGAGTCTAGTAAATGATTTTAATTTCATTAAATTCATATAAATACCACACCATCACTTTATGGTGATTTAATTTCTTGAAGCCAATCAAACATCAACTTCAATGTATGACATTTTATTTCTAAATCATACAAAGCATTAAAAAAAAATGCTACAACAAATTGCTTATATAAAATTTCAACATAAAACATTTCAAAGCATTTGTATTTTAACCATTTTTAACAATCATGTTAAAATGAAAGAAATTCTAACGCGCACGTTAGAAATATTAACATTTCCACAAAATGTTAATTCGACTTGCTAAAAACACATATATGGTTCAAATAAATAAGTCATTTCAAATACGCACGTTAGAAACTGAACAATTAAAAAATTGCTTCCAAACTAACGCGTTTCATGAACGTTTCTAACACACATGTTAGAAGACAAATGATTACAAAAATCATTATAAGACTTATTTGTTCATATCAATCCATGGGTGGATGAAGAGTCTACTTTAAATAGGGACGTAATTTGAGACATAGAACTCTAATCAAGTAACATAAAACTCTTATTTAAAGACATAAAAGACTCTACTTAAGACAATTTAACGTTTACAAAAAAACGTATGGTTTACACCAATAATTCCGTTCTAACACACATGTTAGAAAATTTAACGTTTACAAAAAACGTATGGTTTACACTAATAAACCCGATCTAACACAAAAGTTAGAAAATTAACGATTCCCAAAATCGTTTCAAAAACCAAACAGTTGAACCAAAACTATTCGTTTTGTACCACGGTATAGGATTTAAGATTATATCTCAATCTCAAGAAATTCAAACACAACAAGTTGTACCACATACATATTTCCCAAAAGAAAATATTTATAAGATCATAGTCTTTAAAAATATTTTTTTATTATAAATCCTTTTGTGAACCCAAAATCCTTATAAATAAGGTTTTAAGATTGTAGCAACAATCTCACGAAATCTGTTTTAAGGTTGTAGGAATTAGGTTCGCCATTTATAAAATATAATTACAAAATATATAATAACGAGACTCTCGTTATTCGTAGGAAATATCATAGTACAATACCGGTTGCAATAACTAAATAAAAAGAATATAAAATATAATTATATATACCAATCTTGATTCAAGCCGCATCTCTGGTGGGTCCTTCACGCGCACTTGATAGCATTCTAGACTCGAGTATTCATCATCTTGAGTCTTGAAAAATACTCCTTGACTGCAACAAAGAACACACTAAAACGTTGACGATTTTGGTTGAGGCACGTGTTCAACACGCTTCCCTTAAAATAGATTTCGCGCCTCTACTAAAGACGACGCGTCTGTCTCCCAGGGTACAACAGCCGAAGCAGTCTGTACTGCCGGAAATGGCCACGTGCCCGAGGTTACATCGAATAGAATTATAGTGTTTGAAATTGTGGAAAAATAATGATACGAAGGTGATGGAATCGAGTAGAGAAAATTCATCTCTCTATAATTCCCAACATATTGATGTTCAAGTCTTCACCACTTCTCCAAGAATTCTTCATACATATTATTTTTCTCTTGTAGTTTTCTCATCATTCCAATGAGTCACATACCCTACCATTTACTACAAGAGTTGTATATAGTGAAGAGTTTCTTGGTGATTTTATTAGAGACATAAAACTCTAATAAAAGTTTCACTTAATTAGTGATTTAATTAGAGACATAAAACTCTAATAAAAGCTAATCAAGTGACATAAAACTCTACTCAAGAGTTTCACATATGGAGTTTAATTAGTAATTATAATTTCATTCAATTATAAATTAACTAAATATCCATTCACTAATTTTCCCAACACTTAGTTTACTACATAACTACAACTTCAATAGATCAACAAAATCATCAAAACAACACATAATCATATTAGTTTGTTTAGTTTTAGTTAAGGTTTTATGTAGTTTTTAGATGAGCTTCAAGATGATTACTTGTACTTCTATGTTTAACATGAAATTAGAATTTAGAACAAGATTAGAAGCTTACTACAAGCCCTTGAACAAGATGATGAAAAAGATGAAGAAAGAAGGAGATCCAAGAGTTCTAATACTTGAGAAAAGGCTCCAAGAATGCTTCCAATGCTTGTATATGCCTTAGATCATCTTCTAATCATCATGCATGTAAGAATAATAGAAGTTTGGATTTTGAAAATGGAAGATGATTGTGGTGGTGTTGGGCCGATTTCAAGAGAGAAGAAATATAAGGGCGTGCTGAGTTTTGGTATTTATGAGAAATCAGAAGGATAAAAGACTTTATGCATGTATTATGGATCTAAAATTTTCATCCAAACTTGTAATCTATAAAAACTTAGACATCCATAATACCATTTACATAAATCATAAACATGGGGCCATGGTGGGGGCCCATCAAAACTGTAAAGGGGGGGGGGGGTGTTAGTTTGGTTTTTCAAATTTTGTTAAGTGTTTGGTTATGTTTTGGATGTCCAATTGTTTATGATATATGTGATTATGTTAATTGTAGTTAATTAGCAAGCTAATTATTGTTTATGATGCTAAAACATGTTAACTAGTGACTAGACTAGTCAAATTGTTGTTTAGATAAAAAAAATCGGCACTAGTTTCGTTATCGGATTGCTACCGGATAAGTTGTGTAACTTGTACGGTAATTTATATATAAGTATCCTTGAGATATTTTTGATACTTTCGATGTTGTTTATGATAATTACTTTCATTAATGGTTCTTGTAATTACCAATAGATGCTGAATTTGTTGTTCCTTAGTTCGGATTGGACAATTTAATTGTTTATGTATTTTTCCGGAAAGTATTTACAAGTTATTCCCAACTAAGGTTTTTATGTATAATTTGTTGTGTATATGCTTTCATATCCTGTTTTGTCATTTCGGGTTGTACCGCGACTATCCTGGCATAAATAGTATGTTCGCGTTTTCACTGACTGTTTAGGACATAGTTTATGTTGTTTCGCAACGCAGCAAACTCGATATCCTAATATGATATGAAATTGTATATTCCTAGACTTATGAGCCTTAATTAAATAAGAATTAAGTCTAATGTGAAATTAATTAGTGATTTAAGTTGTATAGAATTACCGGGTATTTTGCCATTTGTCATAGTTTGGTTCAATCTATTGCTTATTTTTTTATCCGTGGATCATGTTATGGCTTTTGAATATCATTTGTTCTTTTGTAAGTCCAACAAATGAACAATGAATGAATGATAAATTAACGGAAAAAGTGTATGCGTGATATGATACAAGAACTGAATTGACAAACCCTATTTAAACTGATGAAGCGTTACGTCTTGGAAGCGTGTTCTTTCTGTCGCACCATTCCAAGATAATCGTGTGAGCGATTAATTCTCTTAATCGACACGCCGCTTCATAACAACCCTATATGGACTTCTAATGTTCGACCCAATAAGACTAGTGGCCTACGACCCAAACCGAAATAAAACAAGTGTTCAAAACATTCGACCCACTAACATAATAAGCATAATAAAACGATAAGATAAAAGCCCAATAGAATTATTAATTATTTCAATTATTAATCTAAGTACCAATAGACTTGATAATAAAATGCGATTGTTTCAACTATAAACTAAATGTAGCGTACGACTACATGGCATCTTATCTGAACACTTGAGATAAATAAAAGCTTAACAAAGCACCCGAGTGTACCACTTGAGGGGGCTAACATCCCAAAAATATTGAATACTTTAGTGTAATCGAGATGACTTGACGACCAAAGTTAATTATAAAACACACCAAGAAAGTTAGGAGGTGCGGGAGGGCACACTTGTTTGAGTTGTTATAATTCAAAGTGTCTGGGCAAAGCCCATAATCAATAGGGTTTCCAAAGGGACAACACCCAGCAGGGTCTAAGGGACGGCAACCTTGACGAGGTCCAAGTGACAGAGCCTCATTCAGTGAAAATGCATTAGAAAATTAATTTTATGGAAAATACCTTCTATTCTTTCAAGATAAAAATTGGCTCCCTTTGAAGTAATTTAAATTCTAAAAGGATAATTGCCATCAAAAAATTACGATCCACCAATCCCTAATTTCGTAATCAGAATTTTGGTCACTTCTTATGGTTCATATGAATTTCACATCACACACATACTCAGTTCTTATTCTCAAATTTTGAGTTGTATCCGATTTTACTCGATCTGAAAGTGATTACACGCATCTCAGATCATCCGTTGTATTCCTTATTTCCCTAATAGAAAATAGTGAACTCCGTCGTGTTAAATTCAATCGCATCGGTGACTTTCACCTCATAATTCCTTAAATCATTAGTGTTTGAATGAGCAGGAACGGTTCACCAAAGAACACAAGCTTTGCGGTGAATTCGGTTTAATGTTCGAAATCCGTTAAACTGAACCGTAATCGTGTAAACGACATGTAAATATAAAAGATTCGAATTTATTACTATTAATCGACAACAGGACATAGTTTTGACTCTAAATGATACAAGAATAAGCTCCTAGATTTGATTCGTATGAAGTGTTCTTGATTCGTATGAATATGTGTTTACTTCTTGAACGGATGTATTTGAAGTATATATATACATGTATACCTCCGTACGAATGAGATCTCTACCTCTCTACGCATGTAAACTTGTTTTCTTTCATGCGAATGTTGTTGCTTTCATCCGTACGGTTGAATATAATATCCATGCATAAGTTTAACTTTTGCATGAATTGTATACTGCATTTGATAATTTCCAATAGAAGATGATGTCATGTTTTTGTAGATTTGTGATGTCATCACATAAATGTGATGACATCATTCCTGATCATTCCCACTCTCTTCGTATCGTACCGTACTGAATCCTGGCCCGATCTAACCAATCCTAACGATACCTAGCGAAACATCTGCCCGGTATAATACAGACTTAAGACACTTGACATTCCATGTATAATTAGATTTCTAACTATGGCTACACGAATAGTGCACTAACTATCTCCCTCTTAGACATAACTAGAAATCTGTGTTGTTAAGTCTTGATATACATTAGATAACATCTTCAAGTGAAACCGCAATCTCCCCCTTGAATGATGCTTCGTATCTCTAAGATTTGACTTTTAAGAAATAACACACGTATCCACACACAAACAGTATCTTAAAAATCTTGTTGGTCCGACTCATATTCAACATTATTAGATGCACCGTTGATCTTTATGAAACACCCAGTTTAAACAATTCACATGGATTGTTGATATTGTTGTCCACTTAGACTCAATCTAAAAACTTTCGTAATGATTACTAATACGTTAAGTTACATTAATATGCACTAAGTTCTTATAGACCCCACGATCTCAGCATATCCCCTCATTATGTAATACACTGACTCAAGTAATGCCTTTAAACCTTTATCAACTGTGATTTGTGTGAAAACAACGTAGAATGTTTAAACATTAACAATCAGGTCGATCTTTCGATACATAGAGAAGTCCAATGTTTAAACAAAATAAGAAATAAAAACAAGTTGAAATTGTTTAACTCATAATCACCAGTTCGATATTCCCATATACGCAGAGGTGATCCAAGATTTAAATGAAACACCAAGTAAAATAAAGCCGAAACGTTCAGGCACTAACATCTAGTTCGATACTTTCGTATATGCAGAGGATGTAAAATTTTGATTTGACCCAAAACGACGCAGCGGAAAATGAACCGTAAAATTTCTTTCTTTTAACTACTCTAACGTACTTGAATACCATTTAGGTCAACCCTTTTAACATAAATACATCATTCATCATTTATTTAATGTAACTATGTTAACAAATAATTACAAACAACGTGACCACTTTCCCGTACAATCCATGATCTTCAACTCGACCCTCGTTCACTTGTCCATCATGAATATCTGACTAACCTGCAATCACCATATATAACCAACACGTTAGTACATGGTGACATCATATATAATTTAATACGTTTACTTAAAAGGCTATATCACATTCTAACTACGTAAGGTATTCCATTGAAACATCCTCTCCATTTTATTTACTCGAGTCCGACATCAATTCCTCGAGAGTCCGGCATTCCCATACATGCACTCCATTTCATTCTCAATAGTAACATGGTTAGGGATACGTAATCTCAAACATATTGAAAACCCACATCTTCACATATACGTATACTAGTGATCTACAATCATTAGATTACAACACGTTTATACACATTCATATATCTAAGTACATTCATATGTATCCCAATCATATGTGCGTACATAAAAGTTCACACTACTTACACACGCTACAGTTCCATATCTACATACATACATACATACAAGTCACATCACTTATTTGTAAATGGAGTCTTACCTAACAAACATATTAACACAAATCAATGCAATAGCAATTAAACATAACCGACTAACTTCCAACAAACATGATGAACATTATATTAACATGATGAACATTTCAGTAACATGACTAGCATTCCATTAACATGATGAACATTCCAGTAACATGATGAACATTACATTAACATGATGAACGTTTCAGTAACATGATGAACATTTCATTAACATGATGAACATTTCATTAACATAATGAACATTCCATTAACATGATGAACATTTCAGTACAATGATGAACATTTTAGTAACATGATGAACATTCCAGTAACATGATGAACATTACATTAACATGATGAACATTCCATTAACTTGATGAACATTTCAGTAAAATGATGAACATTCCATTAACATGATGAACACTTTAGTAACATGACGAACATTCCATTAACATGATGAACATTTCAGTAAAATGATGAACATTTTAGTAACATGATGAACATTCCATTAACATGATGAACACTTCAGTAACATGATGAACATTCCATCAACATGATGAACAATTCAGTAACATGACGAGCATTCCATTAACATGATGAACATTTCAGTAACATGATGAACATTACATTAACATAATGAACGTTTCAGTAACATGATGAACATTCCATTAACATGATGAACATTTCAGTAACATAATGAACATTCCATTAACATGATGAACATTTCAGCAAAATGATGAACATTTTAGTAACATGATGAACATTCCATCAACATGATGAACATTCCAGTAACATGATGAACATTACATTAACATGATGAACATTTCAGTAAAATGATGAACATTTAATTAACATGATGAACATTCCATTAACATGATGAACATTTCAGTAAAATGATGAACATTCCATTAACATGATGAACACTTCAGTAACATGATGAACATTCCATTAACATGATGAACATTTCAGTAAAATGATGAACATTTTAGTAACATGATGAACATTCCATTAACATGATGAACACTTCAGTAACATGATGAACATTCCATCAACATGATGAACATTCCGGTAACATGATGAGACTATTAACCTAATTTACATTAAGGATAGACAAAGTTCACATGAACTTACCTTGGTACTTACCCTTACCCGTAACTTCTTACATGGTTCTCTATATACAACATACCAAATTTCATTTATAAATAAGAAGTGATTCCGGAGATCACTTACTTTAAGTGTCCGTATTCGCATCCGTTTCCTCGCCTCCTTTTGACCTGTTAGCCTTCCATGCTTCCATCCATCTTGACATGATCCCTATACTTTCATGTCATCGCATTCACATTCTTGTTAGCATATATGATTGTACATATTAACAATCATATCAAATTCATGTTTCAGATTTTACTTTCATTAGTCAATTCTAACAAGCATAAGGCATATTTCCACAAGTCAATCTTTTCAAACTCATATAATTCATCACGTCATCACATATAACACATATGGATATAACACGCATCATATGACTTTCTATAACATTACAATTGTGACAAAAAGTCTAACATTGCTACTTATGCACAGTTGACTTTCAGAAAGTCAACGATTTATCATATGAACTTTCGACTTAACCTCATACATCCATGTCATTATAGTAGACTATACTAATGACACTATATACATTTCATACTCACGATGCAATAAGCATACAACCACATGATCATCTAGTCTTATGCACACACCCAACATATTCAATTCCGTTCATTCTAGTAACATAATTCTACAACTAACACCATGACCTATGCTTAACAACCCAACATCATTCTAACTTCATCCTATTCTAATGATCTCATAAGCTTCACATTTAGAGTACTTTTACTTATCAATTTTGATTAAGCAATTATTCAAACATGTAATAAACATCATACCACTCCAACATAGAGTACAATATTCTAATGCATACTTTTACTAAATAACATGGCCAGCCAAATCCTACATGAATTTCATCTAAAAATATATTTCTCATGTTTATTTATCATCATATACATCATATCCCCATATTATACGATTTCATCCATTACTTGCATACTATTTCATCTATTAATCTCACCTAGGCATTTCATCAAACACTTGGTGTGCATATCACAATTTATGCATAATGTACAAGTGTTTCATGCTTTACTTCCTACTTCATGCTTTCATTCATCAATTAACACAAAAACATCAACAAATTCATATCACATTCAATCTACCTAACAAGAACGCATTACATACAACATAGCACAACAAAATTTGAACAAGGATTGGACATGGGTGACATACCCATGTCGCCATCTTCGCCACTAGAAGTGGGTTTCACCTCCAAACATCAAATTACTCCAAATCGTTCATAACCCAAGACCTATATGGTGATTTTAACACATCCTCATACTCAATTTCATACAATTTCGCGATTTCCAACATAACCCACTTCGTGCATAATCACCAATCTAGATTTTAAGACATACCTTATGATCCCCTTGTGAAGGTGATCATTAATCCATGCTCGGTTATGAATTTAAGCTTCATCTTGCCTTTCAATTTGATGAAATTGATAAAAGTTAGGGTTGTGAGCTCTCATGAAGCTCCTGCTCGTTTCTAGAACACACGAAATTGTGTGTTTATGTGTTTTAATCTTTCATAAATAAAGCCCATGTTTCCATCTTAACGGTTTTGGTCCCTCATGTTTCATTTTGATTACATACGGGACTAAAACTCCTCATCTCCTTACTTATATACATGATACCATTAGGCAAATTCATTCCTAGTCATTTTGTTTATGAGTTCACTTTTACTACTAACGGTACTTTACCCATTCCTTTATCTTAACCGGGTTCTAAATTACCAAACCCGTTTTTGGGGTGTTTCATAAAGAAATAAAACAAGTTTAAATCTTTTGAAAATGAAATACACAGCCACAATGATTTTTTTTTTGTAAGTTGTGAAAGTTCACAAACTGACTAGTTTTTATACTTTTAAGCATTCAACAATTATCGAGTAGGTACACAGTCACAAAGGACAAAACTAAGTACTATACTTTCAATCACGTTTCCCACTAGAACTAGAATTTTTCTATTTAAGTTTGTATCTTTTTCGCAAAACTACAAGTCTAGCTGAGCCAACCGACACATCTTTAGTGAGATTGTTTAACTATTTTAAACATTACAATTCTTTAGCATGCACTGATAGTCCACTGATGTACTATCATTTCCTCTTTTTGCACAAGTAATCTCATTTTTTATTTTTCAATGTTTTTGAAATTATGAGATTTTCTATTGTTTTTGGCTTTTTGAAAATTTTTATCTATCTGAAATGATTTTAAAATGATGTTTTTCAATTTTACAGAAATTTTGGATTTTGTCAATTTTTAAAATTTTTCTCCCCCTAAAATTGAAAATATCTTTTCGATATCGAAAATAAGAATCTTCAGGTTTAACCAACAACAAATTTTTATGAATGTGAACGCGAGACTACCATTTTGTTTGTGTGGAACACCAATCCTTTCAATTAATTTCCATCATCTTTTTTTCCCTCTGCACGAACAACCACTTCTGAAATGACGTTTGCTTGAAGCTTGGTCATCCTACACACGTAAATGAACTTAATTAGTTTCGAATTGGAATTCAATCCACATTGGATTTAGGTTGACCAGATTCATCAACATTAGAAACAAAAGTCCATTCACAATCCCGTTTATCATCGAACAGTTTCAAAATTTCAACTGGGGTAGAAACTAGTTCATTTGAAACTTTAGTTCTCCAAATTTGCTTTGGTTTCACAACTATTTGATGAATTTAAGCTATAAATGTTCACTGATATATGAACATTATGATTTAATGAACAAACTTCTCAATTATGATCCAGTTTCATCCGATATAAACAATCCAAAAATGAAGATAAATGTCCGAAATTATCAAAAACTCGTCGAATTGATACGTTTATATATGACTGTGTTTTCAACAAGTTTTAACCTTTAAAAATAGTATGTAATCGATCTAAAACAAACCGAAATTTGTTCGGAAATGTATAAACTTTCCAAAAGTCACTGAAAACAATTCGAAATATGCAAACGACACACCGAAAATGTCTGAAACTCGTCTGATTCGAACAACGATTACACGCGGAGCTTCCCGAGCTATGATACCACTTGAATGAGCAGGAACGGTTCACCAAAGAACACAAGCTTTGTGGAAAATTCGGTTTAACGTGCAGAATCCGTTAAACCGAACTCTAATCGTGTAAACGATATGTAAATATAAACGATTCGAACTTTATTACGATTAATCAGCAACCGAACAGAGTTTTGACTCTAAACGATACAAGAATAAGTTCCTAGATCTAATTCGTATAAAGTGTTCTTGATCCGTATGAATGTGTGTTTACTTCTTGAACGGATGTATTTGAAGTATATCTATACTATATTATAAAATATTTCCCAAGGATACCTGCAAAAATTAAGTAATTACAATCTACAATGCTTATGGTACAACACTTAATTACCTTGGTTGGGGGCATAATTGTCCTTTTCATTAAGGAGGCATAAATCCAATTAATAAATCAGAAATGATTACTATATTATAATGCTTATAGTACAACAATTCAATGGGGTAAGTAATGTAAAAGAATTCAAAGAGTTGTGTGATGCATGGTTTCCTAGCCAATTGAACCAATTGAATTTCAAAACTGTTAAACTAATGACCATAATTGGCAAATAAATACAATAAATATAGTGTTCAATGTAGAGACATAGTGATAATAAAAAAGATTTCAAAGGTTTCGTAACTGACCGAATTAATTAAATTTCGAAACACTCAAACTTTTGGCCATCATTGACATATAAATATAGTGTCCAATGCCCATCATTCACAGATACATCCCTCTCGCACTCTCTGTTCTCGCAGACCATATCCGGGATTCAACAACACCGTTGTGGACGTACGCCAGCAACCCGCGTTTTCTTACTGTCAATTTTTCATGTTGTGCTTCACTCCGGTATAATTCTCTTAACCATTTTTTGCCCATTAGTTTTCTATACATTTGAACTCATATACTTTGTATTTTAAAATCGATGACATGTTGCACAATCGATGCAAGGTTACTTGTTGCACAATGCTCGCAATTGCATCAGTATAAATGCTCATCTTAGTGTGAACTATCCCAGCAATGCTTATATATAAATAAACACATTAACAGAATCCTATAGTCAAGTGCTTTGATACCGAATTTTGGTATTAGAAGGACTTTTGAATTTTTAGTTTCCTATCAAGTTTATTAAAAATAATATATATGCTAAATTTCAGCTTACGACTTCGTTGGTGATTATTGGGAAACCGTTTGAAGCCTAAATATTTTACTTTTACCCGTACTTAAGGTGAGTCTTCAAATACATAAATCATGATTCAAAAGTGGTATTTCAACGGTTACGCGGAATATGGATATCGAGTACTAATTAATTAACATTATGTTTATGTTGAAGGAGTTGGAAATGGCAGATGATCATTGAGAAACGCCTAGATTTGGTACAGTTTAGTCCAACTAGGAATCTTTACACAACACCACATGTGCCAGCAACAGTAAAAGAGACCAGGGAGACCATACATTTTGTATATGTGTGTTTTGTATGTTTATGAGAGTAAATTGAAGGCTCGGGGAGCAAACTGAAACTTAGATGAATATGAAAATATGTATCCAGGGCAAATGTGGTTTGAGTACTTTGCAATGCTTTTATTACTAAGTTAAACAACAAGGAAGTACTATTTTCTCTTTTAGAGATGAATTGTTTAGTGTATTTGTTGTAACTTATTTTTCAGTTCAGCTGTAAGAAAAGAATTAAAATTACCGAATGCAAGATTTCCTAAACTTGTATATATATATATATATATATATATATATATATATATGGCTAAAAGGAATGAGTATCGCGTTACAAATTGTCGCCCCCGCAGCAACGCGCGGGTAAACCCACTAGTATATATATATATATGTGTATGTATATTCATGTAGGGGATGGATCATGAGAAAACTAGTTTAAATGAGAAAACCAAAAAACTATCTAAAAAAGCCTAAAAAACATACCAATTTTTTTTTAAAATTTTTATAAAAAAATCGCAGCTTTTTATGCATCAAAAAAATTTTCAAAAAAAAAAAAATTCTTTTGTTGTATTGCACATGTGCACTATTACAGATATAGTGCACATGTGTAGTACACATATAATGCACATGTGCATTACAACAAATTTTTTTTTTGAAATTTTTTTTATATATAAAAACTAGCGATTTTTTATAAAAATTGTAAAAAAAAAAATTGGTATGTTTTTTAGCTTTTTTTAGGTTTTTTTAGTTAGTTTTCTAGTTTTCTCATTTATATGTAGTTTTCTGATGATCCTCTCCCTATTCATGTATACCTCCATACGAATGAGATCTATACCTCCGTACGTATGTAAACTTGTTTTCTTTCATGTGAATGTTGTTGCTTTCATCCGTACGGTTGAATATAATATCCATGCATACGTTTGACTTTTGCATGAATTGTATAATACATTTGATAATTTCCAATAGAAGATGATGTCATGCTTTTGTAGATTTGTGATGTCATCACATAAGTGATGACATCATTCCGGATCATGTTCGCTCTCTTCGTATCGTACTGTACCGAATCCTGACCCAATCTAACCAATCCTCATGATACCTAGCAAAACCTCTGTCTGGTATAATACAGACTCAAGACACTTGACATTACATGTGTAAATAGATTTCTAACTATGGCTACACGAATAGTGCACTAACAGTGTTCATTATATGAAATGGATACCATAAGCATCAAGATACAGTAAAATTGCACCCAAATTAGTAATGAAATGGATTCAGTGTGCAATGAAATTCAAAATGGTATAATGAAATGGAATTCAAACCGTGTGAAATGGCGTTATTAGCCAATTCAGCTTATCTTATTACGTTTACTAGTAGAGTGTCCGCGCAATACGGCTGGGGTAACAATTTGCACCGTGGTATTCATTTCTGGTAGTTTTCTTGTTCGTATAGTATTTATTGTAGCATCATTGTGGTGGATATACATCATAAGCGAAGTCAATGATTAGTCCATTTCCTTATGGTGGGCATGGTTCCGTCAGTTTGGCTATTATCCTCAAGAGAAGCGAAAAGTGAAGTCGTCGGTTAGTCTATTTTATAAACCAGTCAGTTTTCAGTTAATCTTTGGTTTATTTAGTAAATTGACGCTTTTTGTTCGGTTCTTTTAATTTTGGTTGATAACCAAAACAACATTTAGGCTAAAACGTTTGCTTCAAATACATAAAGTAGAATAATAAATACCTGAAATGGAGATATAAAATATAAAATATATGAGTTGGATGTATAAAAGCTATAAATTTATGAAAATATGAAAGGTTCAGTTTCGTCTGTTTTCAGTTAACCATTCAGTTGCTGCTCACTCCTAGATATTGTTAATCATGTAACATATTGTTTTTTAACTAAGAAAAATACTATAACTATACTACACTCAAATTAAAGAGAATAAAATGTTTGTTTTGATGGTGTAATTTTTTTAAATATTAACGTACGGAAAAGTTATTGTCGTTTAAAATCGTGAGGTTGTTAGTTTTTTATAAGGGGATAAAGCGTAACTAATAACTAATTATCTATGATTTTGTTAAAGATGAGGGACTTAAAGTGTAAATAAGATAAGAGAATTAAATTGTAATTATTACTTGAAAGACTAATTTACTCTCATTTTAATGTTGTATATTTATATAATATTAAAGAGAAAGGTCGGTGACAAAGCCACCTACCCTTTCTCTTTTAAATCTCTTGCCACCAACCCTTTTCTTCCACTCCTTTTAACCCTAAGGACCGAAGCCCCCTCTCAATCAATTGCGGCCTTTTGAATCCAAACTCATCGTCATCATTCATCACTCAATCAGGTTAAACATATCTCAAACCAGATCTACTATTTCTTCACATACATACATATACGGAGGCTGAGGTGAATCGTCGGCAAGGTTTGGGATTGTAGGGGGTGGACCGTTGGATCGGAAACGAATCAACGATGCGTTGGATAAGCAGTTAGAGAAGACGTCATCTTCATCCACTTCTAGGTTTTTGAACAAGGAGAAAGACAGAATATACATGCCGTCAACTTCCGCCGCCGGTGGTGGTAAGTCGCATCAATCGGATCACCGCCGTGACATCCTTTCCACATCTACTATCTCCGCCAACAAAAACAATAGCTCAAATGGTTAGGTTTTACTTTTTTTTTTGTTTAATTTTGTTTATTTTGAAATTATGTATGTGAAGTTGTTTCATGTTGTTGTATTCAGTAGGTTAAAATGAAGTTCAATGGATATAGTTGCAGTTTATTGAGTATTTAGTGTCTGTTAATGTGATATAGTTGCAGGTTAATGAGTATTCAGTGTCTGTTAATGTTGTTTTACTTTTTATGATGCCAACTTAATTAAATATATATGTTCAACAAAGAATTGTGAGTCTAATGCAGCATAAATTTCCAGGTGTTCAACAAAGAATTGTGAGTCTAATGTAGCATAAATTTCCAGGTGAAGGCAACTTTTTTCTCAAGCGAGTCTAGTAAAAAATAATACGTTTTATACTTATTTTGTCTACGTTCGTAAACTATATTTGAAAACAAGTAGGGTCAAATATACATTATAAATACGAGTTACTTTAACTTTCGACGCCGCCGCAACGCGCGGCGGGTCAAAATACTAGTTATGTATTAAACTAAAAAAAGTTCTTAACTTTTAGATATCTTAAAATACTTTTTCATCATGCATTATAATATAGTATAAATATTTAATACTATTCCCCATAAGCATCGAGATGGAATTCAAAACTAGCAACTCCATTTCACACAGTTTGAAATACATTTATCATAGTATTCAACTATTCATTGTATGAAATGGATACATAACCATCAAGATACCATAAAACTGCATCTAAAATACTACTAATTTCAGGGTATGGCATTATCAGGCTTGTTCTTTAACACAAATTCATTATATACTCATTTTTTAATTTCATTATGAAAGTTTTTTTTTTTGGCAATTAAGGCAATGCCACATTTTAACCAACGTTATTAATCATGAAAACATAAGGATTAGAGTTTATATGGATAATTCTCTGAGCCTTAGGCGGATGCTATCCGACAAATCTCCTGGTCAATTACATCTTCACTGAATCTTCTGTGACCACTGATTGGAAATTTATTTTTGAACAAAACTGTTGGATCCATATTTCGCTATTACCTGATCCTGTCAAATATCATGAGTTAGTGAGAGCCCTTCAGTATGTTACTATGTCCAGACCAAACATTACCATCGCAGTCAACAAAGTCTGCCAATATATGCATGCTCCCACCAAGAACCATTGGTCCACAAAACGCATTCTTCGCTATCTCAATGATACACTTAATCATGGATTGCTCATACCACATGACTCTGATTCTCATTTATAAGCTTTCAATGATGCTCACTGGTAGGACTCCACACTACGGGCCTTCTCGGATGTTGACTAGGCCGACTGTCCAGATGACCGTCGATCCACGGTGGGATTCACCTTATACACGGGCTCTAATCTCATTTCCTGGATCGCACGAAAATAGAAAACGGTTTCTCGATTATTCACAGAGTCTGAATACAAAGCTCTAGTTGACACAGTAGTTGAAGTGACATGGCAAGAAGCGATATTAAAAGAACTTGGAACTAGGGGTGTTCAAAAGAAACCAAATCCGAATTCGAATCTGAAATATCTGAAAACCGTATCCGAAATTAATATCCGAAAATTCGGATATCCGAAAATCGGATAATCCGAAATTTCGGATTCGGATGTGAATTCTCAAAATTTTCGGATAATCGGATTATCCGAATCCGAAAACTCAAAAAAAGATAATATATATTTATTATTATATTATACCCATAACCCAATAACCCCATTACAATAGCCCAAGTCCTAGCCCATTTAGCATTTACCCTAAATCCCTGTATCCAGTAATGCGCCATTTTCATGTTTCATCAGTATCACACACAATTCAAAGTACAAAATCTAGGGTTTCTATTTCTTCTGTAGAACCACGCCGTCGTCCATCTTCCAGAATCTCACCCTCAATCGCCGGCGACATGACTCCCTTCCCCGTCTCCGATCAACGAACCACCTATCTCCTACGTGAATAAATTTATGTGGTCTTTAATTTGGATCCATTTTTCTAATCTAATCCCTCGCAGAGTGATCTACAGTGAAGGTGAAGAAACAGAAACTGTCGTGATGATCTAAGTGTTAATTTGCTCCTTTTAGGGGGTGTTTGTCCTAGCTTTTATTTTTTGGCTTATGCTTATATTTTAAAGTAGCATATAGCTTATTTTCTATCATTTGATAAGCTATTTTTAAGTGTTTGAATTAGCTTATAGCTTATTTTCTATCATTTGCTCTTACATAAATAAGCTTCTTCAAATAAGCTAAAAAACCATCTTCATATAAGCTTCTTCAAATTAGCTTATATAAGCTAATAAGCATAAGCTTAAAAAGCTAAACCAAACACCAAATTAAGTTCATTTTGTAAAAAAAGCTAAAAGAGCTATAAGCTTTGTTAAAAAAGCTAGGCCAAACACCCCCTTAATTGTATGTAGATACTTGTCTACTCCGTCATGGTCTATTCCGTTTGAAACTTTGAATTGTTTTGAATGTTTGTGGTTGTTTGAAAAGTTTAATGTTTAAGTTTGTATGCTATTTGAAACAAGTTTAGATTTATTGTTATGTTATGAAAGAATTTTTTTTTTTTTTGTTATATTCGGATATCCGTTTTGATATCCGAATCCGAAATTTCGGATATCCGAAACCCAAGTCACCACCCCGGGTGGGCTTGGGTTTCGGCGTGGCCCCTTTGGCGGGGGTTTCAGGCCGGGCGTGGGGCGGGTCTACGAGCCTGACATGGCGGGTTCTGATTGGCCAACAAAACTAGCCGTTTGGGCTAGCCGTTGGGTATTAATTTGAAAAAAAAAACCTTTTTTTCCTATATAAATACCTTACCGTATTTAACATTTTTGTTGGGATTGAACCCTATCAAAGGAACAGTTGATTAAAGCCAAAACCGGATCAGAGCAGTGGATCCAGAATAAGCAGATGTTTGTATACAAGCTTTCCCCTTGATAATGGCTCTAACAACTAATGGACACAACTACTGCCTTTCCTAACTGCTGTTGATTCCAGAGGACTGATAAAGACTAAAATGCTGATGACTCAAACAACTGCCTTATCTCAAGTACTGCTGAAGACTAGAAGCACTGCTGAAGACTGAGCAGTGGAATGAAGAATCAGTAGTTTAGTTTATTTCTATGTAATACATTGTAATCAGTTGTTTGCTATCAGTAGTTGTAATGAGGGCAGTAGTTAGAGTTTGTTAGGAGGTTAGATGTCAATATCATGGTGACGTCAGCAAAGATGCCACAGTGGTTTGTTCGTGCCTATAAATAGAACAGTACCATGTACTGTTCTAGTAGCTCTTCATCACTTTTCTTCCTATACGAACAAACATTGTGAGCTCAGGCTGAGGGGGAGTTTGTTACATGCATGCATATTGTAATTGAATCTTGGAATAAATTCAAGCTTTCGGTTCAATGATAAACTTGTGTGTTAAAAACATTTCTCCTGTTTGATTGTGTGCAAAGTTTAATTCCATTTTTAATTCCGCTGCATTACTTGTTCATCTTCATTATTACTTAAACATAAACATAATAAAAAAGAAACTCAGATCCTAAAAATTGGTATCAGAGCTCGGACAGTCAAATTGATCTAACAATCATTTTGACATAAATAGTTCAGCTCGCAATCGTTGATACTGATAGTTGTTCGTTTTGTTGAAAAACAGAGTAAGGTTTAATCACCATCAAAGTTGATTAATCAGTACCTGTAAAACAACCAGGATGACGTCACAATCACAAGATAATAAAAATAACATCGGTTCACTTTTCAAACCACCCATGTTGAAACGAAATGAATACAACATCTGGGAGAGAAGGATGGGTCACATCCTTGCTCAACAGAATACTGGATGTTGGAGATCTGTTGTTTTTGGACCACATGTTCCCATGGTGCCAAGTACTGAGGACACAAAGAAGTTCGAACCTAAGAAACCTGAAAACTATACTGAAACTGATTTTCAAAAATTCAAACTCGATGCCAAAGCATTTAACATCATTGCATCTGCACTACCCAATGAAATTTATGCTGGGCTGTTACACTGTAATAGTGCCAAGGAATTATATGATGCACTTAAGGAACAATTTGGGGGAACTGAAGAAGTAATTGAAAATAACAGGGAAATTCTAAATCAGCAATATGAAACCTTTTGTCACATTAAGGGTGAATCATTGACTCAACAGTTTGAGCGATTCAGTTGTCTCATTAGTGAGCTAAGACTTGTTAAAGTTGTATTTCCTAATTCTACACAAAATAGCAGGTTTCTTAGATCACTACCTGAAAAATGGGATACAATTGCCTTTGTAACTAGAAACTCTGTTGAGTTCAAAGATCTGACACTGACCCAACTTCATGGTAGACTCCTGACCTATGAAAGGGAATTAAACCAGAAAAAGAAGTTGCAAGAGTCTGGCAAAGTTGCAAATGATTATTCATTTGGCAGCACAGCTCTTCTGGGTCAAGAAGAGTCTGGCAGTAGTACGGATCAGAGTTATGATCATTTTATTGACATAACTGCTGGTGGTAATTTCAACTCTGATCCTCACTCATCCAACTTTGCTTTCACAGCAAATGGAGAAAGCCAGAACTCTGATAGTCTATGCTTTGAACTCAATGACTTACAGCACTTTGATCCAACTGATCTTGAAGAAATGGACATTTTGCATCAATTGGCTTTGCTTAGTGTAAGAACAAGCAAATTCTATAAAAGGACAGCGAGAAAATTCCCAGGGTTACATGGGAATTTAAAAGTGGGGTTGGATAAGTCAAAAATCAAATGCTATAAGTGCAATAGGCTAGGTCATTTTGCTAGGGAATGTAGGAGTCAAACCACTGGTCCAATTATTACTCATCCCAGCTCAAACCCTAGACCACAAAACCAAAGCACTGTGTACTATTCCCATTATACCCCTGCTACCCATATAAACACTGCTCATTATGCAGACCCTGTTCCTGTGCATTATGTTCAAACCATTGTCCCCCAAATTTAGTATGTCCAAGCTCCTGTACCTCAGGTTCAAGTGCAACCAGTTGCACCATAACAAGTTGCACCACCAGCAGTGGTTCAACCAGATCAGCAAAGCTTTTTCACCCAAGGCTTTGTTGACTGGAGCAGCTTACCTGATGAGCTAGGTGATGAAAATTTTGCACTCTATGCTGCTAATGATGGATTTTGTCTTATGGCATTAGAGTCAATACCAGAAGAGCTGGATGCTGAAAAAGGACAGACAAGTGCTGAAACAGTGGATGAAGTTGCTGAAGCAGTGGTTACTGCTGTTGCTGGTGAAATACTGCTGGAAGAAAATTCAGAACCCCTGATAGAACCAGTGTCTGACCCCTGGTCTGAAGAAGAAGAGAAGAAACATGGTGAGAAGGAAGAGAAGGTGACTGATGAGAAAGAGCATACTTGTGATTGTGCCATGATGGATGCAGCTAAGGTATCATCTCAGGTTCTTGAAAATCTGTGTTCAGACAAATGCATCATAGCATTAGCTAACATTAAAGAGGTGAATGAAAACCTTAGGGATAGAGTGTTGAATGATGAAGTCATATTTGAAAAGTTTTTAAAAGAACATAAAAACAAATTGGCCAAAAAAGATAAAGAAATGTGAAGTCTCAAAGAAGAGCAGAGCATAACCAAGAACCAACTCCAAACAGTGGTAGAAAAATATCAAGTTTGCAAAAAGGAGTTGGAATCCACCCAAATCACTTGTGAAAGATGGGTGGAATCTTGTAAAGGTTATGAGGTCATGCTTGAAAAACAGCTTGAAAGCAATGTAAAATTTGGCATAGGATTTAGAAAATATGAAGAAATTGAAAACACTGCTGCAAAACAAGCTGGTTCAGTTGAAATAACACCAACCAACAAGAATGGCCAATAAGTTAAGATAACTGACAAACTTGGTAACAAAATCACTCTGGAAATATCTGTGGGATCCTCAACCTTTGAGGAAATTGAGAAATACCAATTTAAACCCACATGGTCTGATAAGTGTGACATTCTTGAAAATTCTAAACCAATGGACTTCTTAACCACTGATGGTGTAAAAGCTCCTAAAGCAAAGGTCATTCCTCTCAAAGACATCCCAACAGTGGTTCAAAACTCTGTTGCTAAGGAGTCTGAGAAGAAGAAAAGAAGAGAAAAAGTTAAAAACCTGTTTTGTGATTTTTTGTGAAAAGAAGAACCATCTAACAAAAGTCTGTTTTCATCTAAAAGCATATGATATCAACAAAACAAGTGTTATTGTACCTACTGAGAGTTGCACCATCTGTGGTAAATCAAACCACAAAACTCAGGAATGTATGTATCTCAAATCCTTTGATGTAAAAAAGAATGAGTACACTGCAAAAACATCCTTGAGTTCATCAACATCATCTTTCAAATTCACCAAGAATCAACCACTGTTTGTGCCAGTTTAAACAGCTGTTACAAAACAACTGAACCAAACCTCTGTCAAAAGAGATGTTCAGGTGACTGATGCACCCCCTGCCAACCAATACCGAAGAGGTAAAGGTCAACCACCATACCAAAGGATCCCACATGTTTATGAGGTTTACAAAAAAACCTTTTAAACCAAGAGTGAACAGGCATCCTTTTAGGTACCAGCAGATCATTGGGCAAGACCCCCAACAGTGGTTAGAGAAAAACAGTACCAAAACTGTCCAAACCCCTAATCTAACCACTGTCCATCCACCTGAACAAAACACAGACACTGTTGAGACCCCATCCAAAGCCTTATTCGCTTTAGAGACCCTAATGAACTAATCCTTTTACTTCATGTGCAGGGAGCTTCTGCATGCTTAGATAGCCTTTGGTATGTAGATAGTGGAGGCTCTAGGCACATGACAGGATGTAAAGCCTTACTCAAAGATTTCAAAATCCATGGATGGGGTGATATATCCTTTGGTAATAATAGTAAAGGGAAGGTTCTGGGGTCTGGTACAGTACAGTCTGGTAATGTCAAATTTGAAAATGTCAATCTAATAGACAATCTAAAATTCAACCTCCTGAGTGTCTCTCAAATGAGTGATAAGGGCTATGGCTCATTCTTCACAAAGGATTGTTGTAGGATTGTTGGACCAGAAATGGTTAAAAAGATTGAAGCAATAATAAAAACTAGAAAAACCCAACTTGTTGCTCAAAGAAGTGGAAATGTTTATGTGGTGGATATGTCAAAAGAAAGCCCCAGGACTGATGCCTGTTTGTTCTCAGCTACCTCAAACAAAGAGACAGAAATATGGCACAAGAGATTGGGGCACACAAATCTCAAGACAATCACTGCTATATCCAAACAGGGGTTAGTAAGAGGTTTACCTCAAAAAATGTTCACCTGTCCTGAGCATTGTGTTTCCTGCCTAAAAGGAAAACAGCATAAAAGCTCATTCAAATCAATTGAAGAGTCCAAAATAACCAAGTGCTTGCAAATGCTTCACATGGATCTGTTTGGCCCAGTTAAAGTCATGAGTCTTAGAAAGAAAAGATATTGTTTGGTTATTGTTGATGACTTTTCTAGGTTTACATGGACTTACTTTTTACACTCAAAAGATGAGACTGCATGCATTCTGCAAGACTTTGTGAAACAGGTTGAAAAGCAGTTTGGCCTGCCAGTAAAAATCTTTAGAAGTGATAATGGCACATAGTTCAGAAACAAGGAGTTAGATGATTTATGTGTGTCAAAATGAATTATGAGGCAGTACAGCATTCCAAGAACACCAGAACAAAATGGGGTTGTTGAAAGAAAGAACAGGACTTTGATAGAGGCTACCAGAACCATGCTTGCTGATTCAGGTTTGCCATTAACTTTTTGGGCAGAGGCAGTAAACACTGCTTGCTATGTCCAAAACAGAGTTTTAATCAACCCCAGGCATCAAAAGACTGCCTATGAACTGCTGTATAAAATAAAGCCATTGATTTCATATTTCAAAGTTTTTGGCTGCCCATGCTTCATTTTAAACCTAAAAGATTCTATCTCAAAGTTTGCAGCCAAAATTGATTGTGGTTATTATCTGTGATACTCAACCACTGCTAAGGCCTACAAAGTGTTTAACACAAGAACTAAGACAGTGGAAGAGACTTTGAATGTAAATTTCAATGAACTTTCATCAATGAAAATCCCAGCAAACCTTGCAGAATTGTTTGATCTTGAAAATTTTACTTTTGAAAATACTGCTGTCAAGACTAACAGTGTAGGTCCATCAGAAAGTTCATCATCAGACTATGGATATGAAGTCATCATTCCACAACAAAAGTCTGCATCAAATGGTAGAGCAGCAGATGTTCAAAACAGCTGTCAAAGTTCAACCACTGCTACCTCAACAGTTGTTGAACAGAGTAGCCCATCAACCCCTGCTTCCACATTATCAAACACTGTTGACAAAAGTCTCCAAAAAGTGGATAAAAGTCAGCATGTGTCCACACCATTACCTCCTATTCCATCACCCTTTGAACCCACTGGTGGATCATCAAAGTCACCAGCAGTGGTTAGCTCAGATGATTCACATCTGCAACCTTTACCATTAAATGCCATTGTTCCATATCAAGGAGATCTAATCTTCTTGAAATCTCATTCACCTGACCAAATCATTCGCAACATCAATGAATGGGTGCTCACAAGAAGTCAATCCCAAAACATTTGTCTTTTTACTGGT
Source organism: Helianthus tuberosus (assembly GCA_030545235.1). Classification (NCBI taxonomy): domain Eukaryota; kingdom Viridiplantae; phylum Streptophyta; class Magnoliopsida; order Asterales; family Asteraceae; genus Helianthus; species Helianthus tuberosus. The sequence goes on from CM060383.1 coordinate 107,825,295, forward strand.
TTCCTATCTCTCCATCAGCCAGTCAAGTACCAAGAGGCACTAAAAGACAACAGCTGGGTAGAATCCATGCAAGAGGAGCTCCAACAGTTCAAAATACAACAAGTTTGGGAGCTTGTACCACTGCCAGAGGGTGTGAGTCCTATTGGCACATAGTGGGTCTTCAAAAATAAAACTGATGAAAGGGGCATTGTTGTCAAGAATAAAGCTAGGCTTGTGGTTCAAGGGTTCAGACAGGAAGAGGGCATTGACTATGATGAAACATTTGCCCCTGTAGCAAGACTTGAAGCTATCAGATTATTCTTGGCCTTTGTTGTCAACCACAACATCAAGGTGTATCAAATGGATATCAAATGTGCATTCCTCTATGGTAAGATTCAAGAAGAGGTTTATGTTTGTCAACCTCCAGGCTTTGAGGATCCATTTAATCCAAATCTTGTCTACAAGCTAAATAAAGCTTTGTATGGCCTGAAACAAGCACCAAGAGCCTGGTATGAAAATCTTTCCACCTTTCTACCTTCCATTGGTTTCACAAGAGGTAAAATAGACAAAACACTATTTCTGAAATGGAGAGGAAAGGATTTGATGATTGTCCGGATTTATGTGGATGACATCATCTTTGGAAGCACATGTAACAAAATGTGTGAAGAGTTTAGGCAACTCATGACAGCTGAGTTTGAAATGAGTGCAATGGGTAAACTCCAATGCTTTCTTGGTCTCCAAGTAAGGCAACCGCAAAATGGCACCTTTATCCATCAAGGCAAATAGGCCAAAGAACTTTTAAAGAAATTTGAGATGGATGATTGTAAGCCATGCAGTACACCCATTGCAACCAATAAAATAGTCATGTATGATGAAAAGGATAATTTGGTTGATCAAACTCTATATAGAAGCATGATTCGGTCTTTATTGTACCTAACTGCATCTAGGCCAGACATCATGTTTGCAACATGTGTTTGTGCAAGATCCCAATCAGCCCCTAGAAAGTCAAACCTTATTGCTGTAAAAAGGATATTTAGATACCTAAAAGGTGCTCCCACACTTGGTATCTGGTATCCAGCTGATGGAAATATCAAGCTTTCAGGTTTCTCAGATAGTGACTTTGTTGGATGTGACAAGACAAGGAAGTCCACTTCAGGAGGGTGCAAATTCCTAGGCAGTTGCTTAGTGTCTTGGCAAAGCAAAAATCAAGCAGCTGTTTCCACATCCATTGCTGAGGCAGAGTACATAGCTGCTGCAAGCTGTATAGCCCAACTACTTTGGCTTCAAAATCAATTGCTGGATTTTGGTATCACTACCCTAAAGACACCTCTCATGTTGGACAGTCAGGCAGCAGAAAATATCATCAAAAATACAGTATATCATTCAACCACCAAGCACATTGACATCAGACATCACTTTGTGAGGGATTGCTATGAAAAAGGTTTGATTTCTCTGCACCATGTTCCAACTAAAGATCAGCTGGCAGATGTGCTAACCAAAGCATTAGACACATCCACCTTTGAAAGCTTGATCTCTAGGATTGGCATGTTGAACATGGAATAACAGGCAAAATACTGTTTTTCTATGAATAAAAGCATTAAAATGTTTTCAGAAAATCAAAAATCCATCCTTAAAAATAGCTAAAAATGAATTTTTCATTAAATCCTTAAAAGTCTGCCATAACCACTGTTTTGTTCAAACATCTGTTCTACTAAATGTTGTCCACTGCTGAAAGTCAACCCCGGTTCTCTCATTTCCTTGGTAATCACTGTTGTTCAAAATCAGTGTTTTATCCACTGATAGGCTATCCACTGATAGTTAAAGTCTCCCACTGCTTTCATTATAACCGTTACAACCACTGATATTGCTCCATCAGTGCTTTCATAAAACAATTGTCCTCCATTATTCATCAGGGGTTGGCACGTGGACAGTACATAGGGGTCAGATCTTTTGTAACCGCTGCCACATCAGCATTCACTTTTTCCCTTATAAAACCCTGATCAAAACCCCCAAACAGGGTTTTACACTGTCGAATTGAATTCTAAAATTCCTTTATCAAAGCAGTTTCCATCTTTCTCTCTCAAATCCCTCATCGTCTTCTTCATCTTGCAACCTACTCATGTCTTCTTCCGCTCCAAAATCATCATCTTCATCTTCTAAAAAGGCCACTCAAATGGCTACTAAACCCATCGAAATTCCATACAAAGCTCCTCACAATTATTTGGGTCTACTCCCAAAACCCACTCAAACTAAAACCTTCAATTCCATCATTGACACTCTTTCGTCTTCAAAGTACAAAACTTTGTTGACCGCTGATGCTCTGATTTACTTAAAAACCCAGAGAGAATTTTGGAAGAATGCCACACTTGAATCTCAAGGAGAGACAATCATAGCCATCAATTCCTCAATAAAGGGTAAAAAGGTTCAAATCACTCCACAATCTATTTCAGAAGTATTTGAACTCGATGATCAGCAAGGTAAAACTTCTTTTCCCAAAATCGAGTATCAAACTGATTTTCTTGAGAGGGGGTATGCTGAGGAAATGAGAAAGGATACCTTACAAAAAGGTAACTTTCCTCCTGCAACAAGATTTTTATTCCATACCCTCTTGATGTGTGTTTCAAATAAAACAACTGCTTTTAATGAGATACCATTAAAGATCCAATACCTGGGTTATGCTATTTTACATAACGAAATTTTAACTACTCATAGGAGATCTTTGATGACTTGGTCAAAAATGTCACTAACAAATCATTTTTATTATTTCTAAGGTTCCTAAGCTTTTATTTTCAAAAGAAATTTGGAAAGAATGATGCTCATGTGCTCATCCAAGGTGAACCTTTTCAAATAAATGGCTTACAAACTGAAACATTTACAAGATTATCAAAGCCTTCTAAAAAAAACAGAGGCTACTGAGCAGAATTTAGCAGCTACCGCTGCTCCTCAGGCACCTGCTGCTGAGCCCACTGCTCTAGGTGATCACAGCCGCAAAACAACTGCTGTGAAACCCCCACCTAAAACCACCAGAAAACCAAGACAAAAGAAAACTCAAAAGCCCCCCAAACCCAAAACAAAGGCAACTCTGGAAGATGAGATCCCAGAGTAACTGCCAGTGATAACACCAAAGTCACTAGAAACCACTGCTGCTACTTCCTCACAGCAGATGGTAGAAAGATCTCAACCCATGCCTCAAACTCCTCCTTCTTCTTCTCAAAAAGAACATGTTGTACACATAGGGACACCACAATATGACGCTCTAGAATCAATTGCTTCCATCATCCACAGCCCACTGCGCGGGGCAAATTCACTTTCTACACCCATACTCACAGCCACAATTCCCCCACAAACAAAACTCTTGTTGGATGCTCTTAATTTGAACCAGACACAAACCAGTCCTTCTCACTCACCTGTTAATGAGAATATACCTCAACAAGTGACTGGGTCTGGTGTTTCAATCATTGTTAACCCACCAACAACACCTGAGGAGGTTACACCCTTTGAGTTACACGTAACTCTTGGTGGTAGTTCAAGTGAAGCAGCCACTACAAGTGCTGAACCCACTGGTTTTCATTTGGACAGTGGTTTCATTAATAAGACTTCCTTGAAGGCAATTTCTTCTCTGGGAACTCTTGTGTATCTAGTGTTCACTGGTTCACTAAAAAGTGTTTCTCATTTTGAAGGAAGAGGTCCCTAGTACCAAGACAAAGGGGCATCAGTGGATGACTTTTGGGATACATTTCCTGAGTCAACCACTATTATAACCACTGCTAGTGGGAAATCAGATGATCCTATTAAGTTGGGTGTTGGTTTAATGTACTGAGAATTGACGGGTAGAATTGATAAACTTGATACATCTGTTGCAGAAATTAAAGATATGCTGCAACAGTTGTTGAAAGTTCCAAAGGTACCAACCACTGCTGCTCCAGCTCAAGCACCTGCACCACAACCTGCACCTGCTGCAAATGAGCTCTGGAATTTGTTTCAACCACTGCTCCATCGTCAAAGAGAATTAGCTGATCATCAACATGAGATTCAAGTTCAAAAGATCAGAAATCTCATGGAGTCAAGGTTTAAAGACACCCAGGCTGACATCAAGGCTATAAAGGCCAATTTGCTGCACACCACTGGCACTGCTCCTCTCACTATTATATTTGTGGATAACCCTCCAACAGATAATGCCAAAAAGGGGGAGAAATTAAAGCAGTTAAAAAAGAAAGGGTATGAAGATGGCCTGTATATTAAACCAGACAAGTCAAGCATGCTTGCAGACATTTCCTTGCCAGATGGTAGTAAAAAGATTGATGTAACCATAAATGCACTTGTTGAAGTAAAAGCAAGTGTAAAAAGGGATAGGAAAGCTAAGGATAAAGCCAGATGGGAACATGAGAAAAGAGCTTTTATGGAGCTGAATGAGCAGGGTATTTCTGTGCTAAAGGATGATAAAAATCCTGAGCCAAAAAGAAAGAATCCCACTAGAAAAGTGAGGGAACCCAAACACACACCATCCAGATCCACAAAGCAAACTCCCAAACCTACTAAAACCTCCACACATCAATCTTCCACCTAAACAGCTGTTGCAACACCTGCTGTATCAACAACTGTTGGTACTTCAGTGGTTTCAGCAGTTGTTAAACCAACAACCACCACTTCAACCACTGCCCCACCAAAAATACCATCACCACCAAAAACAACTACAAAACCACCATCACCTTCTGCCAAAAAGCAGAAGACAGCTGATGACACATCATCAATTGTAATGACAACAGTGGTTGAAACACCAGTTGTTTCAACAACTGTTAGTCAGCCACTTTCCACTTCAATCACCACTACTCAAATCACCACTTCACAACCATCCAAAACACCACCAGCCTCTCCTAAACCCAAAAGGAGAAGGATGCTACCCAATGATGACCCTTCACCACCACAAACAACTTCACAACCTTTGTCACTTGTTACTATACCAAACCATGTTCCTCTCCCTTCAGCCCAAGTTCAAAAACCAATCACTGCTATTTTTTCAGCATCTGTTTAGTATCCTTTAGAGCTCACAGCAGTCAGAGAAGAGATCAAATCTTTTTATTCTGAAGATGATCCTGCTAAAAGAAACGTACCATCTGTCCAAGGATATCCAAGGCCAAATAATATTGAAGAATATTTGAAGATAAAGGCTCAACAGGCTGAGGATATCTCTAAGAGAAACTCACAAGGAAAAACTGATAAAGAAATTCAAAGGCACTATCAATTTCTACTCACGCAAGTCAGAACTTTGGAGCAGTTTTCAAAAGATTTGTGTCAAAAGCTTTCAGAAAGAGATGATGAAAAGATTTCATTGAGCACATCAGGGCCTTCAAAAGGTACAAAGGTGACAAAGCTCAATATAAAGAATGGACAGTGGGTTAACTCAAAGAGGAGTTGGAAAGAATTAAAAAATGGATAAAGACAAAGTGAACACACTCCTCCTGTCTGGTCAAAGTACATGAAGAATGTACCAGACGAAGTGTTAGAGCTGAAAAGGATGAAAGAGGAACTAATCACTGCTGATTTTGGGTCAAGAAATCAGGTGACAAGGTGGAAAGAAGACAAAGTCAGGGCCAACTACAAAACGTTGGAAAACTAAGAAAGACAAATCCAAATATTCCACAAAAACCTGACTATCCTGAAGCAATGGTTTCAACAAGACCACCAAAACTGCAAGTCAGGAAAGCCACTGCTCCACCTGGTGCCATCCTTTATCAAAGAAGAAGGCAAAAACAGATGGATGCAGAAACAGTAGAGGATATAGCAGCAGGTAATGAAGTTATAAAAATGGTCCCCAAGCAAATGACAGCTGATATTCCTGAGCTTGCTCAAGCTCAAAGCACTGCTCAGCCAGTTATCACCAGGCCACCATCTCCAAACTCATCTTCTAATAAAAATCTCCCAAGAAACCCACTAGATTCAAAAATACTAAAGTGGAAAACTGACAAATAGTCCCACGTATTGACTCTGATCAAATCTAGTGGAGAAGTGAAGAAAATATCAAGGGAACAAGCACTAGGCCTGAGTGTTGAAGATCTGCAGGATCTCCTTGATCTTACACTTTGCAGGGATGAAGATGATACAGATGCCCTAGACTTTGAGTTACAACTTAAAGGTCAGATAAGGGAACTGCTGATGAGACAATAAAGATCTACAATAATGAAGGGTTTTGGTTTCATCGGTTCCAGGGGAGATTGTTGGGATTGAACCCTACCAAAGGAACAGTTGATTAAAGCCAAAACCGGATCAGAGCAGTGGATCCAGAATAAGCAGATGTTTGTATACAAGCTTTCCCCTTGATAATGACTCTAACAACTGATGGACACAACTACTGCCTTTCCTAACTGCTGTTGATTCCAAAGGACTGATAAAGACCAAAATGCTAATGACTCAAACAACTGCCTTATCTCAAGTACTGCTGAAGACTAGAAGCACTGCTGAAGACTGAGTAGTGGAATGAAGAATCAGTAGTTTAGTTTATTTCTATGTAATACATTGTAATCAGTTGTTTGCTATCAGTAGTTGTAATGAGGGCAGTAGTTAGAGTTTGTTAGGAGGTTAGATGTCACTACCATGGTGACGTCAGCAAAGATGCCACAGTGGTTTGTTCGTGCCTATAAATAGAACAGTACCCTGTACTGTTCTATTAGCTCTTCATCACTTTTCTTCCTGTACGAACAAACATTGTGAGCTCAGGCTGAGGGGGAGTTTGTTACATGTATGCATATTGTAATTGAATCTTGGAATAAATTCAAGCTTTCGGTTCAATGATAAACTTGTGTGTTAAAAGCTTTTGTCTTGTTTGATTGTGTGCAAAGTTTAATTCCATTTTTAATTCCGCTGCATTTCTTGTTCATCTTCATTATTACTTAAACAAAAACACAATAAAAAAGAAACTCAGATCCTAACAATTTTTCTCACACAATATCAAACACATAAAACACAATCTTGCCATGAGTTCTTCAAGATCAAGTGAATCATCATCATCATCTGACGATGGTGCAGAAATATTTCTACAAACGATCGCGACGGTGGTGAAAGCTATCGTGGAAGACGATGAGGAAGAGACTTTGAAACCTAAACGGAGGAGGTACATCGCTCGTGAATGGCACACTGCTAACAATTTTTTGGTAAGCGATTATTTCTCAGCGGAACCTAAGTATGATGAAAAAATGTTTAGGCGTCATTTTCGTATGAGTAGAAACTTATTTTTAAGGATATCTAGAGATCTTAAGGAGAAGTATGTTTATTTCCAACAAAAACCGGATGTAACCGGGCAATTAGGATTTAGTACGTGGCAAAAGATCACGGCCGCACTTAGACAATTAGCGTACGACAATAGTTCGGACATTATGGATGACTATTTAAAAATGTCTGCACGTGTAGCTAGAGAAAGTCTTCACAACTTTTGTTTGTGTATTTTAGAACTTTATAAGAAAAGATATTTGAGAAAGCCCTCGTTCAATGACATGCAACAAATATTGGAACATCACGCCGATTATCATGGGCTACCCGGGATGCTAGGTAGTTAGATTGTATGAAATGGCATTGGGAACTTTGTCCAACCGCATGGCAAGGCTCTCACACGAGTGGATTTCACGGGATGCCAGCCATCATGCTTGAAGCGGTTGTGTCCCAAGATCTTTGGATATGGCATGCGTTCTTCGGTATGCCCGGTTCACATAACGATATTACCATCATAAACCACTCGCCCCTTTTTAATGATCGGGTAAATGGTATAGGACCCAAAGGAAGTTTCTTTGTAAACGGGGTTGAGTACGTGTATGGATACTACCTAGTTGATGGTATTTACCTAGAGTGGGGGGTTTTCGTAAAATCGTTCACAAGACACGGTACCATAGATCCAAAGAAATTAAAGTTTAACAGGGTCCAAATGGCTGCACGTAAAGACGTCTAGCGAGCGTTCGGTGTTTTGAAGAAAAGGTGGTGAATATTGGCAATGCCTTGTCGACTATGGGACAAGGATCAGATTGGAAACATGATGTACGCATGTATCATTCTTCACAACATGATTTTGGAGGATGAAGGTAGAGCGGTCGTTACCTACTATGATGAGGATGACCCCCAACCAGATAACGTAACAGTTACAGACGAAGATAAATCCTCAAATGAATTTTTGATCAAGTCAAGGGGTATACATCACAACCTTCGATCTGATTTGGTGGATCATGTTTCAACGATTCCTGGGTTCGAAACTGTAACACCCCTAAAATAGAAATTCTTTTTATTATAAATCAAATGTTGATATTAAATGAAATAAACTAACTAGGAATAAAACTAGCCTAGTTAGATAAGAGTCTAGTGATACTAAGTTAGATTGTTAAAAACACTTAAACTAAAAACCTCATGAAAGTAGGAGGGTTAAATGTGCCAAATGTTAAACAAGTTTTATTAAAACAAAAAAATTAAAATACAACACACACTAGTGTGTGTGTGGATCGAATAGAACACAGGAGGGGCGCGACCAGGTTTCTCCAAAACCCTAACTCACACAAAATTCACAAATTGAAGGAACAATTCAGTTCCAAAATGAAATTTGAGTTTAGATTGGCAATCTCCACTGTAAGGGGGTCATAAGGTATGTGAATTTTATAGGAAATCCCTATTTGAAATTCTGGATGAACTTAGAGAATTCGAAATTTGTTGTTGCATGAATGTTATATGAATGGATTAGGAATGATATTGTGTCTAGGAGCAAACCCTAGACAATCATTTGTTGAAATCATGCTTAATCCTTGTGAATTCCATAAACACCAATGAAGGTGATTAGTGGGTTTTGTGGGAACTTGACAAACACTAGGATTTTAGTTGTTCCAGTGTAATCTAATTTCTATGAAGAAATTTCTAGTTGATAGATGTTAAATTGGTATGAAATTGTTCGATTGATGTTAATCTTGGCTATATAACAAGTTAGGAACTTGATAATGAATTGTGAGGAATTTGTGCCTTAAGGTGTTTGTAAAAATGCCTCAAAGAAGGCTTAAAACTGAAATTTGAGCTAAAACGCATATTTGTAAAGTTTCGGCAAACTATGCGATATATGTTAAGAAAATAGTTCTAAACATGTTGTGGTTGAACTCTATAGGAAAAGAAACCGGAGCGTCTAGTGGACAAGCCGGTGGTGACGCGCGTTTGAAGGGTGTGCTTTGAAGGTATGTAACTTGTTTCGTTACATTGAGTAAATTAATATTGAAATCGTTCATAATTGTGTTTTAAAGTAAGGAACTGTATTAGTCGAAGTGATAATGATCATCACCAAATTGAACGAACTAAATAAGTATAGAGAAACGTTTGGTAGACATTAGAAATGGAGGATTCCATAAATGAGCCAAACGGGTCGAATAATTGTTTAATTTGTAGTAAAAGTATGCTTTGAATTGCATTTGGCAAGGACGAATCACAAGAGCACGAAACCATAGATTTGAAAATGAAACGCCGGTGATTGTAAGCCCCGGATGTTGGGGTAAATACGCCTTGCGGCCATAAAAATTGTTAGTGAGTAAATTAGTGCAGAATTTATACGGGTCAAAAAATACATTATGCATTTATAGACTTCCATCCCGTACATCTTATTTTTGACACAATGATTATGATAGACGTGTTGGTAATTTTATTACGGACGCATAGGAAAACGAATCACCTAAAACGGACTTTCGGATCAAAAGTTATGAACGTTTGAAGTTAGAATTGTGCCAAAACTTAGAGCTGGAAAATTGCAGCTCAAAATAAGCAACATTCTAGGAAAAACAGGCTGTCGCGTTACGCGATGCCATTTCTCGTTCACCATCGCGTCACGCGATGATCGTCGCGGGCCGTGAAAGCCTAGACTTGATCTGTCGCGGGGCGCGGCAGACCCATCTCGCTGCAATTCTTGTTTGTTTTCGTTTTTTGGCATTAGAACTTATACATACTTGATATTATGATGTCAAAACTAACAGTTGATGTGGTTTTGACCTTAGGTCATGCTCGTTTTGTTTCGGATGTCGATCAAGCAAGGAAATCAAGAACCGAACACAAGTTTTGAAGCTTCCGCTCTAATCTAATTATGTTTAGACAAATGTTGTTTTGTAATCACTACTAAATGTTGAATGTTTTAATCTAGCTAGCCCGACTATGTTTAAACGCTATAATGAAGTATAACTTAGTTATTAACTAAGATTTTGTTAATTACATTTCGTTTTGACAAGTTCGTATTTTATAATAAAATAATGAATCTGTAAGACGGGTGTTACAAGTTGGTAATCAGAGCTTAAGGTTGTCAACAAAGTTTGTTCGGTTCAAGATTGATCAATCATCCGGTAAGAATTAATTATTGTAGTAGATCTTATCTTATATGAGAAAAAGGGGTGTGAATTAATGTGCACGGGAAGAGCGTGTTAACACACTCAAACCCGGAAAGTGAACTAAATGAGAACGGTCAAAGCAAGTTATGAACTTGGCTAAACCGAAGCAAATGAGGCTATGTTATAAATGAAATGTTTAATAATTGATGTAAACATTTCAGTTTCAAGATGACGGAAAGGAGTAACGATGATCCGGTGCCGATAGTCACCGAACAAATGAAAGAGGCGATTGCCGAAGAAGTACGGAAGGCTATCGAGGGTAGTCTATCCGGTTTCATAGACAAAATTCAAAATACAGTGTTTTCATTAGTTGAGGAACGGGTTAAAAGGTTGGAAGATAATGTCAACCTTGTGAAAGAAAAATCCGTAGAACGTAAGGGTTGTTCATACAAAGAGTTTATGGCGTGCAAACCGCCAATTTACAACGGGGAAGTCGACCCGATAGTATGCCAAAGATGGCTAAGCGATGTTGAAGGGGTGTTTGAAAGGACCCACTGTGACGTAAGCGATTTCATGGCTTACGGAACGGGTCAATTGAGGGGTCAAGCCAAAGATTGGTGGGATAACAAAAAGAAGGAGATTGGAGCCGAAGCGGCAAGGGCCATGACATGGGACGAGTTTAAGGTACCATTCCTTAAACATCACAGTCCCAAGGCGGTCATCAACAGAATCAGGGAGGAGTTCATCCAGTTGAGGAAAAGGGGTGAAACAATTGATAAAATCACGGGCATTTTCATGGATAAGTTGAGATTCTGTGACGAGTTAGTGACTACTGAGGAGCAGAAGATATATTATTATTACAATATGCTGAGCACTGAATATAGGGAGTTTATGACTCCCTCGAAGTGCGAAACCCTCACGGAAATCATTAACACCGCCAGAGAGCGGGAGATTGAATTGAAGAAACAGATAGAGAGGGGTGAACGAAGGGCACAGAATGTGAATCCAAGCCCTACAAAGAAGGCAAAAACATCAGAATCGACGCGAAAGACGGATGTGAAAGGCGGGTCACCAAGTTTTAAAGTTTGTGGGAGCGGGCACAAGGGCGAGTGCCGCTTCAAAGACAAACCATGTCCCATATGTGTGAAGACGGGGCACAAGGCATCACTATGTCCAGGTAAAGTTTCTGTTTGCTACAAGTGCTATCAGCCGGGTCACAAAAATTCTGAATGCCCGGAGTTGGTCGGGAAAAAGAACGAGAAGGATGTTCAAGTGGAGACCCAAAAAGCGAAGGCTAGGTCCTTCCAATTGACTGCGGCTGAAGCAAAGACAGAACCCGATGTGGTTTCAGGTATATTCGCAATAAACTCGATCCCTGCATGTGTATTATTTGATACGGGTGCGAATAAGTCCTTTATTTCACATGGATTTATTCGACATCCTTCATTTGTATTGACAAAATTATCTATACCCCTAGAAGTTGAAATAGGAGATAACAAGAGTTTCATAGTGTGTGACGTTTTTCAAGGCTGTAAATTGAGTATCGATGACAAGGAATACTCAATAGACTTAATCCTGATGTCGATGGGAGAATTTCAAGTGGTTGTTGGGATGGACTGGTTATCCCAACACCACGAAAAAGTCGTATGTTTCCGTAAAGAGATAAAACTAACATTTCCGAGCGTAAAACACGTTACAATCTATGGCGAGAAAGGAGGCAATCCTGTGATATGCTCGATGTTAAAGGCTCATAAGCTCATGAGGCATGGATGCAGAGTGTTTATGATATACGCGAATGAACCGGGGAAAGAACTACCAACGATTGGAGACGTACCGGTGGTATGTGATTTCGAAGATGTGTTTCCGGAAGACTTACCGGGAATACCGCCCGAACGGGAAGTAGAGTTCGGAATCAAATTAGTTCCGGGCGCGAAACCCGTAGCCAAGGCGCTGTATCGACTCGCGCCATCAGAATTACAAGAACTAATGTCGCAAATTCAAGACTTGCTTGATAAAGGATTTATAAGGCCGAGTGTGTCTCCTTGGGGCGCACCGGTACTATTCGTGAAAAAGAAAGACGGAAGCATGCGAATGTGTATCAATTACCGGGAGTTAAACAAACTCACGGTAAAGAATTGATATCCGCTTCCAAGAAGAGATGATTTATTCGACTAATTACAAGGTGTGAATTGGTTTTCGAAAATCGACCTTAGATCGGGGTATCACCAGTTAAAGGTCAAGGAAGAGGATGTACCGAAAGCGGCTTTCCGCACGCGATATGGACATTACGAGTTCCTCGTGATGTCATTCGGGTTGACAAATGCATCCGCGGCTTTCATGGATCTCATGAACCGGGTTTGCAAGCCTATGTTGGATAAGTCGGTAATCGTGTTTATCAACGACATTCTAGTGTATTCGAAAAGTGAGGCAGATCACGCGCATCATTTGCAGGAAGTGTTAGAGACACTCAGATGAGAAAGGTTGTATGCGAAATTTTTAAAGTGTGCATTTTGGTTACGAGAGGTACAATTCCTTGGCCACATCATAAGTGCCGATGGAATATTGGTAGATCCGTCAAAGATAGAGGCTGTGTCAAAATGGAGCCCTCCAAAAAATCCTTCGGAAATTAGAAGTTTCTTAGGGCTTGCGGGATACTATAGGAGATTCATTCAAGATTTCTCCAAGATTGCTTCCCCGTTAACTAAATTAACTCGAAAAGAGGAAAGATTCATATGGGGCGATTGTCACACCCTGACTTTTACGGAAGCGTGGGTTTATTTGGTGTGACTTCTTAATACCATAGCACAATCATAACAATGCTATATGAAAATAAAACACATGATAGTCATCCATTCATTACGTTTTAAAAGTTACCACAACATTATTGTTTTAAAAATCGACACATACAACAAGTTACAACCATTAAATATTAAAACGTGTTCACATGACACCACCAAAGACTTGAAATAGAAACCATGGTTTAGAGACGTGTAACCCGTCCAGGCAAGGGTCACACCTCCTAAACCCGGATGACATCATTATTCACTACGCAGCTTGACATGATTGCACACACCGCCAGATCCACTAATTTCCTGAAATTCATGTAGTTTGAAAAATCAACAAAAGTTGAGCGAGTTCATGTAAAAGTGAGTATGTCTATAAATCGTTAAAGTACGTCCCAGTGTAAAAATGTTCCTGGTATGTAGCAATTAAGGAAAAAGATCACCACTGGGTTGCAAAGCCACTGGTATGTGTGAAGTGATGCAGGAAAACTCAAACCTAACAAATTTGTACCGGGCCTCGGCTGGAAGACACAGTCACCTCTATGGGTCACCCTGACCTCACGGGTGTGGGCTCGCTACACCCAAATAGATCTATCACTCTTGTGTCCCTCGGTCCTAACAACGAGGATTAATGGCTTTAAGCGTTGTACCCACCACTCACATGATCTGAACGTCCCAACCCTCCTTAAGCTAACCATACCATGTATAAAAATGTCCTAAATAATTGTAACATGTATTTCACCCCCGAAGTTATAAAACTGAAAACAGCTAAGAGAAAAGGGGGGACATGAACTCACAAAAGTGCGTATCCTGTAACGTCAACCTCAAACTCGATCTGCTGCGCGACGACCCACACGTACTAATGTCTATTAGACGAACGGGCCGTGCCTTGGCTTAGGGTTTAGTGTTTTGAGTTGTGTTACTTTGATATTATACTTGTCAAAATAATAATCATTATTTTAACTTAACTTTAGTCTTTTAGGAAAATAGTTAGGCAACTATTTCGTATCTACACTTCTCAAGTATTTTTATGTGTATTTCTTTCCCAAGAATGGGGGTATTTATACATGTACACTTGTAATTCCGAAAAATATATCTTAAGTCCCACTTAAAAAAATACATTCAACATATTTATCGAAATCCATATAACCCAAAATATATATATTTTTCTCAAAAATAATATATTTTCCTATTGTGTAACCAAATAATATTTACCCCAAAATATAACGTAAACGTATTTCTCGGATTCATAAGTGTGATGGCATTTTAACTAAGTAACATTATTTTGTCCTAAATAATGGAACTAGTTCCCCAAAATAATCAAATAATCGTACAATCGTTTTAATATCAAATATATATTTTAAATATATATTTATTCACTTTTATTTTAGAAAACCCACCTCCGATACTGTGGAGATTTGTAATAGATTTTATGGCGAAGTTTACTTCCGAAAAACAAGTCAATGTATTTTGTAAATACTTGTTAGAAAATAATTTTTCTAAGTCTAGGGATTTTTGGAAAATTTCGGCAGAGTTTCCCCAAAAACGGGAGTGTCCATGCTTACTAGCATATCGTTTTCTTTTCAAAATCAATCAACAAACAATCTCTTAAACAACTTTACATCACCAAGAGCAAAATATACGCGATACATAATAATCATGAACTTGATATTTCCCGAAAACGCGTAGTAACTTGGTGAAGCTTTTAATATGCTTACTTACCTTCCAAAGTGTATTTATTTTGTTAAAAATCACTTTCTTAAACGAGTCACGTGTTTACAACTTACAATAAATATTTACAAAAATTAACTTCTTGAACTCTTCTTGTAAATAAATGTTCTTACACTTATTTTGCTTCTAAAAATAATGTAAGTATATGTAAAGTTATGATTTTTCCAAAACTTGATTCTTTAACTTGGTTTCTTTACAAAAATCTTTTGTAAACTCTTAGATTTTTCAAACTCATCAACTTACTAGTTCATTTATATTTTGTGAAAAATCATTTTCATCAAGTTCATGTCTTACTAGAAAGTGGTTATATATGTAGTACATAACCATTCTCTAATCTTGTTAAATCATATTATCAGATATTATTTAACAAGATTCATAAGGTGATTAACATCACACAACCAAAATCAACCATAAAATTAACAACATACTCATAACAATATATTACTAGTCACATTATGTCATCTTCATGTTTCAATCATAAGTAAACTTTATGTAAACTTTATGTTTATGTTTTTAGTGTTCTTGTTCTTGTGATTTAAACATAATCATCATACTACATAACTTAACTAAGAACAAGATGAAACAAGGTGAAATAAAACTTACTACTAGCACAAGGCTAGGGTAGAATTTCTAGTGCAAAGATGATGAGAAAAGATGATGAAAAAGACTAGAACAAAGCTCCTTTGAATGCCCTTCAACTTGCAACCTCCATGGATCACCTTCAAGGTTTGAATGGAACTTGATATTGATGAAGATTATGATGTTAAGTGGTGGTGAGGGTGGCGGTTTGGGGTGACCGAAAATGAGAGAGAGAGTGAGTGTGAGGAGTGTAAATCTTGAAGTGATGATGGTTATCTAAGTGGCCATGCTTCTTATAAGATGTTTCACATATTTTGCTAAGATTAGCAAGCAACAATCTATTATAATATTCAACAAATCAAGAAGGCATGGTGTGGAGATGTGGTGGGTCCACATGGGACCGAAAATTTGGTTGGGGGGTTGTTTGCAATTTTTTTAACTAAAGTGTAAAAGATAGTTGAAATCCAAGTAATGTGATGATATATGCTAGTTATTGTGTTTTTAGTGGGTGTTATGGCAAACGGGGACCACGACTAGTCAAGAAATAAATAAACAATGCGTGTGGCAAAAATTTAGTGTCCCGGGTAATGTCCGGTTATCCGGTTAGATACTGTCCCGTTAAAGTGTTTAATTAGTCCTTAAAGGGTCTTTTATAAATATTTTTGTAACACAAATTATTCCCGGCACTTAGGAAAGTATACAGGACCTTTCTGCCATATTTTGCACTTTACTAGCATACTACAATGCTGAATTTTTAATAATAAATGCAGAATTCTGCATTTATAGTGTGTTTTAGGCACTTCCCAGCACTATAACTATCACCTAGTGACGCAGTTTTATGGTCCTCGCTTCCCTACATCCCATACTAGTGTAGTACCCTGTCCCTGGCTCATGCTGGCCTGAATATCCTTGTCTGTCTATGTGCTGGCATTGTCAGCATGTTTCTGAATCAACCGCTCAGTGTGCTAACTGTGTTGTGTGCATCAAGTATGTCACTAAAGTTTGTGTGTAATAAATGGAGTGACTGTATAAGATATGATGCATGTGTATGTACGATATAAAAATCATAAAGCAGTTTAAATTGTCAGTTGTAATCAAGCACAGTCATTAAGCACATAATTAAAATTAATTAATTGTACAGTACCTGTAATTGTGAGGGTTGTCACATTCTCCACCCGTTAAGAAAATTTCGTCCCGAAATTTTAGGTTCTGCTTCTAGTTGCAGGGGTCTTGAGGAATAAATGTGGGTACTTGGCCTTCATACGATCCTCACGTTCCCACTTGAATTCTGGGCCGTGTCGTGCATTCCATCGAACTTTGACTTGTTTGACACTACTCCGGCGTGTCTTGTTAATCGTCCAATCAGTGACCTCAACAGGTTCTTCAACAAAGTGAAGTGTGTCGTCGATATGAACTTCGTCAGCAGGAATGACAACTGTCTCTTGAGTTGGACTCTTTTTCAGGTTCGATACATGGAATGTATCATGAACGCCATTAAGTTCAGCAGGTAAGTCCAATTTGTATGCTACAAGCCCAATCCTTTGCAGGATTCTGAAAGGGCCAATGTAACGCGGATTCAACTTCCCACGCTTCCCAAAGCGTGCCACACCCTTCCAGGGTGAAACCTTTAACAAAACCATATCCCCAACTTGAAACTCCAAAGGTTTCCTCCTTTGGTTTGCATAGTCTTTTTGTCTGTCACGAGCCGCCTTGATGCGCTCTCGGATCTGTGCAATCTTGTCTGTTGTCTCTTGGACCAATTTCGGCCCAACCAGCTGTCTATCACCCGCATCAGCCCAGCATAGCGGTGATCGGCACTTGCGTCCATAAAGACCTTCAAATGGCGCGACTCCAATACTTGTGTGGTAGCTGTTGTTGTACGAAAATTCGACCAATGGTAAGTGATTGTCCCAGCTACCACCTAGGTCCATTACACATGCTCTCAGCATATCTTCCAATGTCTGAATAGTTCTCTCGCTCTGGCCATCAGTTTGTGGATGAAATGCAGTGCTTAGATTCAACTGCGAGCCAAAAGCTTCTTGGAAGGATTACCAAATCCTTGATACAAATCTCCCATCTCTATCAGAGATAATCGAGAGAGGCACTCCATGACGTGCGACAATCTCCCTCATGTATATTTCAGCAAGTTTGCTCGTGTTGTCTTTTTCTTTGATCGGCAAGAAGTGTGCAGACTTTGTTAGACGGTCTACTATTACCCAAATCGTATTGTGGCCCTTGGGCATCTTTGGCAATTTCGTTATGAAGTCCATGGAAATCTGTTCCCATTTCCATTTGGGTATTTCAGGTTGCTGCAGAAGACCTGAAGGCTTTTGGTACTCGACCTTTACCTTGGCGCACGTTAAGCATTTGCTAACATATACCGCAACATCGCCTTTCATCCTAGGCCACCAATAGAAATCCTTAAGATCTTGGTACATTTTATCCGCTCCTGGATGAATCGAGTACCGAGATTTGTGAGCTTCATAAAAAATAACCTTCCTCAAACCACCAAACAAAGGAACCCAAATTCGTTTCATGAAGCATAAAGTTCCTTCCTCGTTTGGTACCAACTGCTTCTCCATCCCATGGAGATACTCGCCCTCAATGTTCCTTTCTTTCAAAGCTTCTCTCTGCGCGGCACGAATGCGCAAAGAGAGGTCTGTCCGGAAAATCATTTCCAAAGCCCTAACCCATATGGGCTTAATCCTTTCTTTTCGACTCAGGGCATCGGCGACCACATTCGCCTTCCCTGGGTGATACTTGATCTCGCAATCATTATCATTCAACAGTTCTACCCAGCGCCTTTGCCTCATGTTAAGATCCTTTTGGTCAAATATGTGCTGCAGGCTCTTGTGATCAGTGAAGATTGTACATCGCGTACCATAAAAATAATGTCGCCAGATCTTTAATGCAAACACCACCGCACCCAATTCCAAATCAAGGGTGGTGTAATTTTTCTCGTGAACCTTCAACTATCGTGATGCATATGCTATAACCTTCTGGCGCTGCATCAGCACGCAACCCAATCCTTGACGCGAGGCGACACAATATACCACGAAGTTGTCCGTTCCCTCGGGTAGCGATAAGATCGGTGCGTCACAAAGCTTGTTTTTCAACAACTGAAACGCTTCTTCTTGTTTGTCACCCCAATCGAACTTCTTGTCTTTCTGTGTGAGTGCGGTCAGGGGTTGAGCTATTTTTGAGAAATCCTCAATGAACCTTCGATAATAACCAGCCAAACCTAAGAACTGCCGGATCTCGGTTGGCGTCTTTGGGGTCTCCCAATCCTTGATTGCCTCGATCTTTGTGGGATCAACATGAATTCCATTTCCATTTACCACATGACCAAGAAACTGGACTTCGCGTAGCCAAAACTCACACTTCGAGAACTTAGCGTACAACTTCTCCTTTTTAAGTAGTTCTAAAATAGCTCTTAAGTGATGTTCGTGCTCGTCCTTCGTCTTTGAGTAGATTAAAATGTCATCGATGAACACAATCACGAACTTGTCGAGGTACGGCTTACAAACTCTATTCATTAAATCCATAAAAACGGCTGGCGCGTTTGTCAATCCAAACGGCATAACCAGGAACTCGTAATGTCCATAACGAGTCCTAAAGGTCGTCTTCGGGATACTTTCCTCTTGTATCCTTAGTTGATGATATCCGGAGCGAAGATCAATCTTTGAATAGAAACTTGAACCTTGCAGCTGATTAAATAGGTCATCAATCCTTGGCAAAGGATATCTGTTCTTGATAGTCAACTTATTTAGCTCGCGGTAGTCTATACACATACGAAAACTACCATCCTTCTTCTTAACGAACAGAAATGGAGCTCCCCAAGGTGAGAAGCTTGGTCTGATGAATCCTTTGTCCAACAGCCCCTGGAGTTGCGTTGACAACTCCTGCATCTCCGACGGTGCAAGTCTATAGGGTGCCTTAGCTACAGGCGCGGCGCCTGGAACCAAGTCAATGTGGAACTCGACTTGTCGCTATGGCGGCAATCCTGGCAAGTCTTCTGGAAAGACTTCAGGATATTCTCTCACGACCGGAATGTCTTCTACCTTTAGCTCCGCGGCTTCTTTATCCACGATGTGTGCCAAGAATGCAACACATCCCTTCTGTAAACACTTTCTAGCTTTCAGGCAGCTAATGATTCTCAGCGGCGTATCACGCTTCTCTCCGTGCACTACGATCATTTCTTCATCTGTCATTGGGATGCGGATGGTCTTCTCATGGAAAACAATCTCGGCCTTGTTGCTCGATAACCAATCCATTCCCACTACCACGTCGAAGCTTCCCAACTCGACTGGCAGTAGGTCTAGCGTAAATTCGTGCCCTCCCAGTTCTATCGCGCATCCTCTGATGACTTCTCCCGTTTCAATTAGTTTCCCATTCGCCAATTCGATTGAGTACGGAACATTTAACTTACTAGTGGCCAACCCAAGTATATTCTTAAATTCTAACGATACGAAACTATAATCGGCACCAGTATCAAAAAGAACAGATGCAAAGCGTTGGTTTATAGGGAACGTACCGGTGACAACGTTTGGATCCTGGTGCGCTTCCCTCGCACCAATGTTAAAGACTCAGCCTTGCGCCTGATTTAGTTTTGGGCATTCCTTTTTGAAGTGCCCAACGTCTCCACAGTTGAAGCATCCTGGCCCTCGGCCATTCCCATTACTATTCCCGCCTCGATTTTTGTTTGTTCCCCGGTTACCAGCTTGATTTGCGACATTCCCATGATTACCATTTCCTCCATTATTCCCTTGCGGCCGGTTTCCATTACCACCGCGATTGTTGTTATTGAAACCCCTTTGGCCACCCTGCCCTGAACCAATCCAGCAAGTATCCTTCAAGTGGCCAACTTTCCCACAAGTTTCACATTTTCTATTCCTGCACGGGCCAGCATGATGATACTGGCATAACCCACACTTGGGCAGAGTGCCCATGTAACCCTTTCCTCTGTTTTCATCACCGGTTTTGGCCCTGGCCGGTGTGCTCGACTCACCCTTTTTGCTCACATTGCTTGTACCCTGCTTGAAGTTGGAAAATTTTCGTTTGTTTTCACCAGACGGTTCAACATGTGTTTCCTTTTTCTTCTGATCAGAAACTGAGAACTTGTTCAACCTAATGGCCTCCTCAGTAAGCGCCACACTAAGGTCGATTGCTTCTGTAATCGTTGCAGGCTTGGACGTGGTAACCATACTCATGATTTGGGGTGCCAATCCCCAGATGAATCTCTCAACACGTTTAAACTCGGGCGTGACCATATACGGCACTACATGAGACAAATCGTGAAACCTTTGAACATATTCTGCAATCTTGGGACCTTCCATTCTTAGGTGCCAGAACTCAGTCTCTATCTTCTGTATTTCAGCTCGCGAGCAATACTTCTTTCTCATTAGCTCTTTCAGTTCATTCCAGGTTAACGCATAAGCTGCAGCTTCTCCTAAAGTTTGCACTTGCAGATTCCACCACGACAGGGCACCATCCAGAAACAGCCCTGAGATGTAGGTCACTTGTTGCTCGGGAGCGCATTTGCTCATTCTCAGGACAGAGTCTGTCTTTTCAGCCCACCTAACAAACGCAACAGCACCTCCAGTGCCGTTGAAATTCACGGGCTTACAGTCGAGGAATTGCTTGTAGGTGCACCCATTGGGTGGATTGTTATTGCCATTGTTGTTCGAGAAACTCCCGCTTGTTCCTCCTTGGGAGGCTGCATACTGTGCTATAGCTGCGGCAATTATCCCTTGGAGTTCCGCCTGGGTAGTAGGCATGCGTACTTCGCGTCTTGGAGGCATCTTCTAAAAGATGATCACGTTGGTCAGGTCATAGTAAGTATAATAAATACACATATACAGTAGCATCCATCAAGCACATAACATCTCATGTTATAAATTAAAACATATAACTCAACAAAGCATGTAGTGAGAACGTTGCCATTGAGCTTTTCATTAATCACGACCACAATATTGTTTTACAAGTTTTTTAGTACATCATACATCCAAATGATATCAACGGGTCACATCACCCTCAAAAATACAAGTCAAACTACAACTATCATATACAAAAAAAGTGTGGTCTCTCAAAAGTCTTCGTAAGCTGGCTCAATCGCGACTTTCTCACCAAAATGAACTACCTGCATCAAACCAAAATGCCTATGCTGATGGCGGAGGAGGAGGAAAATGAGAGAAAAGCAAGCGACGCATGAGTAACCAGTCCTCCTCGAAGGCATGACAGACGCGCAGCAAATATACAATCTGATGCTCGGATGTCAAGAAACGGACATCTGAATCGGGGGAAAGCGGATGAGGAGTGTGTGGTGCAGCATAAGGTATCTGAGGACGTAGAGCTCGCTCTAACTCCTGGATACGACGACTGTGCGCGTCCTGCTGCAGCTGAAGGGAGATGAGTATGTCCTCTGTGGAATACCCGACATGAAACGGGTGATAAGGATCTGATAATGGCATAACATAGGGTGATGACCATAGAAATGGCTCGCCCATCGGAGCTGAAGCTGGATAAGTAGTGTGTGGGGCAGACGGAAACGGTAAAGTAGTATGGGGAAACTGAGACATGACAGGTACAGCAGAAGGCATGGGTGGAACAAAACCAGGATAAGGAATCTGTGGTATATACTGGCCATCTCCTGTCATAAATGGTATGTGGCCAAAGGGCTGCCTCGACGATCCCTCCCCAGGTCATGGCGGAGGAATGTCCTGGAGGAAGGTAATCGGAAGATCGGTACGCTGGTCGTCTGTGGTGTGTGGGGGAAACAATGGAATATCGAGTGGTGCAGAAATAGGTGCGGTAGGGGGAGTGACTGGTAACACAAACTGAGGGTAGTCATCATCCTCCTCGATCCACCCATTATGGGTGTCAGCATAACGAGGGTCTATGTGAGTAGCAAAAGGTGCATGGTCAGCATGCACAGGGGCCGAATCGGGAAATAATGGTGCAATGATTGGTAACTCAGCAAAGACGGGGTCAGGCAGAGGTGCCACGACTGGAATCTCAACGACTGGTGGTGGTATGGCAGGAGCATCAATAACTGGTGGTACAAAAATGGGAGCATCTGCATGAACAGGGTCAAGAGCAAGAACGGGCTCTGGAACTATATCGGGCTCTGGATCGACAGGAGCAGGCTGATGATCAGCAGGCATGTCAAGAATCTGATCATCAGGGGGAACAGGAGCCTCAGCAGGCTGCTCCTCGAGGACCAACTCGTCCTCCTGGTCTAGATCGTGATCAAATGGGAAAATGGGGTCAAACTCGTCCTCCAACTCTATATCCTCATCATCGTCAATACCAGGGATGAAACCGAATCCCAACTGTGGGACGGGTGCCTCAGACATGTCTGTATCGGTGTCGGTGTCAGTGGGGTAGCGCTGTAACCCCAGCGCGTGAAGAGTAGAGGAAGCTACCGACTCAAAAGAATCTAGGACTGACGAATCAGAATGAACCTCCATATCAGGAATCTCAACCAACGGAAGAGCGACATCATCCGCAATCGGGGCCCCGCCCTCATGGTAGTCCTCAGGGGGACCCTCGAATAGATCGACGTCGTCATCTGACACTACATCGTGTGGCAAATCCTCTACAGGAAATGCAGCGAGTGGAATAGGAGCAGGGATCTCCGCAAGAGGTAGATCCCCAGCAGGAATGCCATCAGCTAGCTGTATGTCGTCACTGAAATCTGGCAGCGCGAAGGGCTGAAAATCACCATCGTCCATACTATCTGTATCAGAAGTGTAGACCTCCGGGTTTGAGTGCATCGGATCGTCAGAATCTACCGGCACTGGGTCAGAGACCCCACTCGATGAAGACATAGCGTCTGTAACAACACAACCACAAAGTGTGCACATACATCAATAATAGTCAAGAAAGCATATAAGTCATAAACAATGTATGCAAGTGATCATCCTAGTCTTCCCCAGACTATCCCACCCCAGTCTCTCACACTGAACTCCCTAGTCTCTCAGACTAACTCCCTGGTCTCTCAGACTAACTCCCTGGTCTCTATGACCACTCCTAGTCTCTAAGACTAATTCCCTGGTCTCTATGACCACTCCCAGTCTCTAAGACTAATTCCCTGGTCTCTAAGACCAAACCTCCCAGTCTCTAAGACTAAACCTCCCCAATCTCTAAGATTGAACCCCTTAGTCTCTAAGACTGAAACCTCCCTCAGTCTCTAAGACTGAAATATAAATTTTGAAAAGTGTATTTGGGTCTTTTTGTTTGTAAAAAAAATGTTTGTGCCCTGGATCTGGACGTTTAGTGTATGCAATGTAAAAATGTTTTCGTGAGAGCCCTAGTGATCATAGTCTAGACTCGAGAATGAATCCTAGTTCGCTATGATCGAGGCTCTGATACCAAGCTGTCACACCCTGACTTTTGCGGAAGCGTGGGTTTATTTGGTGTGACTTCTTAATACCATAGCACAATCATAACAATGCTATATGAAAATAAAACACATGATAGTCATCCATTCATTACGTTTTAAAACCACAACATTATTGTTTAAAAGTCGACACATACAACAAGTTACAACCATTATATATTAAAACGTGTTCACATGACACCACAAAAGACTTGAAATAGAAACCATGGTTTAGAGACGTGTAACCCGTCCAGGCAAGGGTCACACCTCCTAAACCCGGATGACATCATTATTCACTACGCAGCTTGACATGATTGCACACACCGCCAGATCCACTAATTTCCTGAAATACATGTAGTTTGAAAAATCAACAAAAGTTGAGCGAGTTCATGTAAAAGTGAGTATGTCTATAAATCGTTAAAGTACGTCCCAGTGTAAAAATGTTCCTGGTATGTAGCAATTAAGGAAAAAGATCACCACTGGGTTGCAAAGCCACTGGTATGTGTGAAGTGATGCAGGAAAACTCAAACCTAGCAAATTTGTACCAGACCTCGGCTAGAAGACACAGTCACCTCTATGGGTCACCCTGACCTCACGGGTGTGGGCTCGCTACACCCAAATAGATCTATCACTCTTGTGTCCCTCGGTCCTAACAACGAGGATTAATGGCTTTAAGCGTTGTACCCACCACTCACATGATCTGAACGTCCCAACCCTCCTTAAGCTAACCATACCATGTATAAAAATGTCCTAAATAATTGTAACATGTATTTCACCCCCGAAGTTATAAAACTGAACACAGTTAAGAGAAAAGGGGGGACATGAACTCACAAAAGTGCGTATCCTGTAACATCAACCTCAAACTCGATCTGCTGCGCGACGACCTACACGTACTAATGTCTATTAGACGAACGGGCCGTGCCTTGGCTTAGGGTTTAGCGTTTTGAGTTGCGTTACTTTGATATTATACTTGTCAAAATAATAATCATTATTTTAACTTAACTTTAGTCTTTTAGGAAAAATAGTTAGGCAACTATTTCGTATCTACACTTCTCAAGTATTTTTATGTGTATTTCTTTCCCAAGAATGGGGGTATTTATACATGTACACTTGTAATTCTGGAAAATATATCTTAAGTCCCACTTAAAAAAAATACATATTTCTCGGATTCATAAGTGTGATATATATTTTTCTCAAAATATAACCCAAAATATATATATTTTTCTCAAAAATAATATATTTTCCTATTGTGTAACCAAATAATATTTACCCCAAAATATGTTCGTAAACGTATTTCTCGGATTCATAAGTGTGATGGCGTTTTAACTAAGTTACATTATTTTGTCCTAAATAATATAACTAGTTCCCCAAAATAATCAAATAATCACACAATCGTTTTAATATCAAATATATATTTTAAATATATATTTATTCACTTTTATTTTAGAAAACCCACCTCCGATACTGTGGAGATTTGTAATAGATTTTATGGCGAAGTTTACTTCCGAAAAACAAGTCAATGTATTTTGTAAATACTTGTTAGAAAATAATTTTTCTAAGTCTAGGGATTTTTGGAAAATTTCGGCAGAGTTTCCCCAAAAACGGGAGTGTCCATGCTTACTAGCATATCGTTTTCTTTTCAAAATCAATCAACAAACAATCTCTTAAACAACTTTACATCACCAAGAGCAAAATATAAGCGATACATAATAATCATGAACTTGATATTTCCCGAAAACGCTTAGTAACTTAGTGAAGCCTTTAGTAGGCTTAGTTACCTTCCAAAGTGTATTTATTTCATTAAAAATCACTTTCTTAAACGGGTCACGTGTTTACAACTTACAATAAATATTTACAAAAATTAATTTCTTGAACTCTTCTTGTAAATAAATTGTGACAACCCTCACAATTACAGGTACTGTACACTTAATTAATTCTAATTATGTGCTTAATGACTGTGCTTGATAACAACTGACACTTTAAACTGCTTACTGATTTATGTTACAAACATACATATGTATCACTTTACATACAGTCACTCCATTTACTTCGTACAGACTCTTAGTGACGAACCTGATGCACAAAGCACAGTTAGTACAGTGAGCGGATAACTCAGACACATGCTGACAATGCCAGCACATAGACAGACACTATATTATGGCCAGTATGAGCCAGGGACAGGATACTACACTAGTATGGAGTGTAGGGATGTGAGGACCATAAGACTATGTCACTAGGTGATAGTTATAGTGTCGGGAAGTGCCTAAAACACACTTTAAATGCCAAATTCTGGATTCTTTTATAAAAATTCAGCATTTTATTATACCAATAGAATACACAAATATGGCAGAATGGTCCTGAACGCCTTCCTAAGTGATGGAATTAATTTCGTTACAAAAAGATGCATAAAAGACACTATACGGTACAATTTAGCACTTTAACGAAACAGTACGTAACCGAACAACCGGACATTACCCGGGACACCAAAATTTTGTCAGAAACATTATGTTATTATTCCTAAATAATCATGGTCACAAAAATCCCCACACACTATAGAAACATGACATACACCCACTATTCTAGAAAATACCCTTAACCTCCTACTTAATTACCTACTAATAATCAAATTTTACAATCTACCCCCCCCCCAACCGAATTTTCAGCCATTGGGACCCACCCCATCATTACATTATATTTTGTTGAGATTTTGTGTTATTCTCTCAAGCTTTGGTTGGCCAAAATCTAGAATATCATGACACTAGGGTTAGGGTGGCTCATGAATTCCAAGAAATCCTCATCATCACCTTAAGATCCACACTCCACCTCACTCTCTCTCTCCCTATTTCGGCTCCCCCATAACCGAACCCACTCCCATCTCTTTCATACATTCATCCTCTCCAACTACAAGTCCCATTCCAAGCTTGAAGATCATTCATAGAAGTTGCAAGATTGAAGGGCTCTCAAGAAAGCTTTGTTCAAGTCATTATCACCATCTTTTCTCTTCATCCTTGCACTAGATTTCTTCCCTAGCTTGAAGCTAGTAGTAAGTCTCTACACCTTGTTCCATCTCATTCTTGGTTGTGATATGTAGTAGGATGATATTGTTCAAGTCACACAAAAGCTAAAACACTAAAAAGGATGAACATGGAACCTTACACAAATCATACATAAAAAGGGTTGCATGAAGATGTTATCGGGTTGGTTTGGGTTTAGTTAATACATGCATAATGTTTGATCATTAAGTTATTGATAAATCATTGTTAGGACACTTGGTAATGTGTTTTTAGAAACATTAAACTATAAATAAACATGCTGATTGAAATTTCCAGCCAACTTCAACAGGCTGTAACCGGGTCATTTTAAATCGAAAAACTGAATTTCTAAAGTTTAAATTATGTATTTTTGAACAACCGAACAAATGGCACTGGAATCGTAATTTTTCGAGGTCGTTTACTATTTTTAAAGAATTGTTTTAAGACAGCAGCTCAAGCTGCGATTTTTCTGCTGAGAAACTGTGTTGTATTCGGAGTCATAACTTGAAACCTGAGTAGAATCAGCTCATGGGATTTTTACTGTAGATGGTCACTGTTGTTTCCGTGATCCTCCAACTGGAATTTCGTCGATCAGACTTACGATTAATTTTTAGTGAATTATTCCGTAGACTTCAGTCAGAAAGTGACAAATCTGATTGCAGTCCGGTAAATGAATTTCTATAAAATATTGGTAATGAACTGGACCTCGATATTTTTACACAATAAAAGTTGGAACGTTTATGAGATCCTGTAAAAATTTGGGAATTTTTGGATAAGGTTAACTATTTTATTAAAATGCTCGAAAACAGTCCAGTTTTGATTAATAAAGCTGAAATGACATAAGTAGTATATTGCATGTATGATTGTCGGGTTGGCTATGTGAGGACAATCTACGGGTTATGTGTAAAAGAAAATGATATGCTTTTAAGCATGGACACCTCTATTTACAAAGGAGACTATGGCGAAATTTTCCAAAAATCCTAACACTTAATAAATATTTTCTAGACAAGTGGTTACTAGCATATTTTAGACTATGCTTTTCAAACATAAAACTCGCCATAATTTTTATAACGAAATACGGAGTATCGGAGGTTGGTTGTATACAGGAATATGGTTAAATATGTATTCTCTAAAATGGGACTAAAAATATAATCCCAATACGAACAGACACATGTAAAATATCCCATCCTTGGGAAGGAAATACGAATACACAAGTATAAGAAGTATTATTACTAAAATATTGAAGACACTTTAAAAACGTAACTCAAAGGCACTAATCAATACTAAGACAAGGCACGACCCGTTCGTCTAATAGACGTTAGACCATTGTAGGTAGTCGTGTTTGCTGAGGAGATTTGGGTTACGAGTACCGAAGAAGCAATACTGTGAGTTCATGTCCCCCTTTTCTCTTAACTATTTTCAGTTTTATACTTCGGGGGTGAAATACATGTTACAATTATTACAGACATTTACAGACATTTATTTACATGGTATGGTTAGCTTAAGGAGGGTTTTTATTACGCGATCATGTGAGTGGTGGGCATGACACTTAAGGCCATTAATCCTCATTGTAGGACCAAGGGACATGAGTGATAGATCTATTTGGGTGTAGCGAGCCCACACCCATGAGGCCGGGGCGGCCCATAGTGGTGACTATGTCTTCATACCGGAGACAAATTTGCTAGGTTTGAGTCTTCCTGCATCATTTCACACATACCATTGGCTTTGCAACCCATTGGTGATCAGTTTTTCCTTAATTGCTACATACCAGGGACTTTTACTTATACAGACATTTTAAAGGTTTATACATACTCACTTACACATGAACTCGCTCAACTTTTGTTGATTTTTCAAACTACATGTATTTCAGGAAACTAATGGATCTGGCACGGTATGCACGTATTTTCAAGCTGCGTTTGAATAAAGAAGTCATACAGGGTCGTAGGGTTTAGAAGGTGTAACCTCTACCTGGACGGGTTACATATCTCTAAACCTAGCTTTGTTTAAGGTCTCTGCTAAGTTTTTATGAACTCATTTAAACAAGTCGTGGTTTGTAACTTATTTTGGAAATGATGTTTTAAGACAAGTATAATTTGGTATTTTTCTAAACTCTATTTATGGATGAACATCTCATGTTTTTATCATATAGCATTGTTAGGATTGATTGCTATGGTATTAAGAAGTCACACCAATAACCCACGCTTCCGCAAAAGTCAGGGTGTGACAGCTTGGTATCAGAGCCTCGATCATAGCGAACTAGGATTCTTTCTCGAGTCTAGACTATGATCATCAGGGCTCTCACGAAAATGTTTCCAAACAATTTTTACATTGCATACACTAAACGTCCAGCTCCAGGGCACAAACATTTTTATAAACAAAAGGCACAAATACACATTTCCAAATTTATATTTATAATTCAGTCTTAAAGGCTGAGGGAGGATCAGTCTTAGAGGCTGAGGGAGGATCAGTCTTAGAGGCTGAGGGAGGAACGGTCTTAGAGACCAGGAATTTAGCCATAGAGACTAGGGAAATTTGGTCTTAGAGACCAGGGATTAGGGAAATTTGGTCCTAGAGGCCAGGGAATTAGTCTTAGAGACTGGGAGGATTGGTCTTAGAGGCCAGAGATTTAGTCTTAGAGACTAGGAGGATTTCTTACTTGCGTTGATTGTGACTACATACTTTTATTATTGCTACCTACATGCTTAATTGCTAATTATTGATAAACGGGCATATGTGGTAGTTATTACATACACTAATTGTTAATAATTACTATGGATATACATGCTACTCACCGGCACACATGTCACTCTATTTAGAGAACGAGTTATCAGACGTTGATAACCTTACGACCACCGCCACAGATAGTGAGACTACATCTGCGCCAGAGACATTTACGTCAGACACGGAGAGTGATCCTGATATGCTGACTAAGGATGAGGACGACTTCCAACAGTCTGCGCTACCAGATTTTGGTAATACTTTATCTTTGATGATGGTTTCTCTGACAAGAATCTTTCTATCACTCTTGCCTCAATCCATGACCACTCTATCACTGGTCACCCCGAGGGTGAACACACCATGGCTCCGATCCTCGATGATGCGCCTCATGTGGACATTTCTACTGAAGGTTGGATACTCGACAAACAATTTATGACGACGTTGACATGTTTTATCGATGGTCCTCCTGCCGACGCCCATGATGATAGAAAATTAGACGAGAACACTGCTGCTAATTTCACTTCTTAAGACCCCTGTTAACAAGCTATCCTCTGATTCTTGCATGCATTCGATTTCAGACTCCTTTGAGTCTGTGACATTTACAGCCTCATAGATGGCCGGAATACAACTTTTTACTACTGACACAGACGACGACGTCGTCATGACTGTGGCACTATCACTTGCTCGAGGCACCACACCGTTACACGACCCAGAGTCTACCCCTGAGCTAGCTTCTGCACCTTTGTAGGACAGTTTGATGTTGCACCTGCTGAACCCACACTTTTACTTGACCATGACCATGTTTCTTTTGGTTTACCAGGCATTGCATCCCTTATACCCGACCCAGTACATGCGCCCAATGCTCTTCCTATCAGTTGAGACATTTGTTCCTGCACCTTCACCCGCTGATGTTGCTCTTGTGAAAACCGGCGTCCGTTGCACCAACATGCCTATTGCTTGCTTTTAAGACATACCCGCACCCCGGGAAGGTACCCAGGTCAGCACCCGTGTAACAATCCCATTCGCTACTGCAATATTTTCTCCAACCTCACAGGCCGCACCGTTTGCTACATTCGCCTCTACATCGCTGGACGAGCCAATTTGATGATTCCTATAATACGCTATGCAAAATTTTGACCCTTACCATCCCTCACATTATGGAGGCCACACACAAGAGGAGTTTCCCCTGTAACATCAGTTACAGTTTGAAGTTATGCGTCGCGGAATGTTGGAGCTCGAGCTGACACCACATTTGGCAACTCCAAATGCATAACATTGCACAACTGAATACATGATTTAAGTGTTTACATCACAAAACAGCATATTGTCTGAAGAGTTTATGTTTCTGATGCTCATTTCTTTACTATCAAACGACAGAGCAGATAATTACTTCGACGTGTACACAAGCCCAAGGAGGAAGTCCACGCGTGTTAACGGTTTACTTTCTTTTCCTCCTCTTCCTCAGTCACCAGTATAGTTGGTTTCTGGATTCATGCGGATTGCATTACACTTTGGTAAAAACACTAATGATAAGCCGAGATTGTGGAGACTTTTGAAGACCACATCTGACTACGAAATTTTGATACACTAACATATTTAATGGACAAGGGTAGGGTGACCCTGTATTCCTGTTAATGTGATACATTTTGGAAGACAACACAATGGTAGCCAGAGAATAATGAGAAGCCAAACATCTTTAAAACATGCGACCATACTTATGACTAATAACCAATGAAAAACTCAGTCGCTATGTTCTCACTAAGCACGTTGATGATCTGCATATTTGTGCTATAACTATAATGCTACATGCTTACTTTCTATGTTCTATTTACAAGTTGTGTTATAATTGTGGTGATATGTGATTAATTGTTATAACGACTGCATATATACATATATGTAATACACCTTTGAGGTCTTATTTGTTAAATAGAGACTTGTGTGCTTGTGTCCTTAACAAGACCTGACCTAAATACCCTCCTTCTAGGAAGATGTCGACTCAAGGGAACACCAACATCAACAACCCTCTACCGACAACAGAGGCGGAAATGCAAGAGCGCCTCTTACAGGCCATCGCACGGTACGAGTCCCTTCGCTCCGATTGCAGCGGAGGTACCTCAGGAAATAACTCCCCCAATGGCTGCACCTACGAGCAGTTCTTGAGCTGCCAGCCCCTACATTTCGACGGCACAGGGGGTGTCGTAGCCTTCGTACGCTGGGTTGAGAAGACGGACTCTGTTTTGCGCGCAAGCAAATGTGCCACAGAGCATCAGGTCACGTACATTTCCAGACTATTCCAAGATGGGGCTCTGTCATGGTGGAAACTCCAGGTTCAGATGATGGGCGAGGCCGCCGCTTATGCTTTATCATGGGACAAGCTGAAAGAGCTAATGCATAAAAAGTATTGTTCAAGAACAGGAAGCCAGGAGGTGGAAACTGAGTTCTGGAACTTGAAGATGGAAGGTTCAAAAATAGCTGAGTACGTGGAGAAGTTCCAAGTTCTGTCGCATATTGTTCCCTACATGGTAGATTCAGAGTTTAAGAAGATTGAGTGTTTCATTTGGGGATTGGCACCCCAAATCATGAGCATGGTGGCGACATCAGAGCCTGCAACGATCGCTGAGGCCATCAATCTAAGTGTGGCCTTAGCTGAAGAAGCAGCCAGGACGAACAAATTCTCCACTTCGGAAGAGAAAAAGGAGACTTCTGTAGAGCCATCTGGAGATAACAAGAGAAAGCTTGCAAATTTCAAGAAGGTCACTCGGGCGAATAACAAAAAGAAGGCCAAAAAGGGGAAGGTTTACAAGGGTATCCTACCTAAGTGTGACAATTGTTTACGTTATCATGTAGGGCGATGTAAATATGGAAAATGTGATAACTGTGGCAAGAGGGGGCATCCCAAGGAAACTTGTAGGCAAGGTACTGAAGGTAGAAATGGAGGCCAAGATAGTAGTGAGAATCACGGAGGAAGCAACAACAACGACGAATATCAGGGCAGAACGGGTGACAAACAGAAACGTGCACAAAGTTGTTTTAACTGTGGAAGCAAAAAGCATTTCAGAAGATATTGCCCTAAAAACGATCAGACATAAGAATGAAAGCTCAACACCGGAGCTAGGGAGCCACGCCAGGAATTTAAGTATTGGTACGTCCCATAATAGTCAACATGATGCATCTGTGCTACTTGTTATTATTACAAATTTTAGCTTCAGAGTTTGAAAGAGTACATGGTTTAGTAGCAAGTAAGTAGATAATCCGCACTCGAAAGAACTAGCTAATGGGAAGCTAGTGGAAGCCAACGTGGTAACTAGAGACGACAAGATAGAACCCGGAGGGCATAAGTTTACGGTTACTCTACTACCAATTGGTTTGGGAGGCTTCAACGAGGTAATTGGGATGGATTAATTTCCAAGTGATCGAGCGGAGATTGATGTCCGCACCCCGATGGCGAATAGAGGAACGATCGTGACTCATGAAACAGGATACGCCCCTACAAATTACAAATTGTGGGAGGGCACGAAAGCTGTTGCATAAAGGATGAGTTGTTTTCTTGGCTCATGTCATGTCAGGGACAAGGGAGCCGAAGAACCAAAACTCGAAGATATTCCTGTGATAAGGAATATCCTGAAAGTTCTTCCCGAAGACTTACCAGAATTATCTCCTCAACAATTAGTCGAATCTCGTATCGATTTCACTCCAGGCACCGCGCCTGTAGTCGCTGCACCTTAGCAACTTACACCTTCGGAGATGCAAGGATTGGCAGTGTAACCTCAGAGGTTGATGGAGAAGGAAGATAACAGACCAAAATTCCCTTTTTGGGTAACCCCATTTCTACCCGTCAATAAGAAGGACGATAGCTTTCATACGAACATCAAACAACCAGGATCCGAACGAGCTAACCCACGAGAGTCGATAACTCTTGTTAAGGATCAACGAATTTCTTACTAAACTAACTATGAGGGTTGAACTACTATTTCACAATTGATCGGCGGTCGAGTGTCATTAACTATAAATTCAGGAAGAAAGCATACCGGGGGAAATTGTGGGATAATAACTTGTTTTTAAACGAACACAAAGATGGTGTTTCCTACACAATGCACAAAAGAGAGTTACACAGAATACGAAACCTTGAGGACCTAGAAAACATATGCTTAGGACCTTGGGGAACCCAGGTCCAAACTCGTAAAAGTTGTTACCTAGGGACCACACTTGTTAACCCAAGCAGACACCATTAACCTGACATACATACTATTCCAGTTAACCCAAACAGAAAGTACCTAAACTTCTCTTGTCGGAACCTTCACTTTTGCTTTTAGCAAGTAGATGTTTGCATCTCTACTCCCCTAATGGTAGTTGCATCACGTTGATTTTCTTCGCTGAGAGCGAACACTCAATTACTTCGAATACTTGGTCGTTTCTCCATTTTAGTAAACACTCATTATTGCAAAACTCACATGTTACGCATGCACCATCTGCTACGCATGCGATTTCATTTCAAACGCTTCATTGAAATTCGAATATTATATTGCTAAATCTAACTACTGGTTTGTGATTCGAATGGCCTACATTATTGTAACGGTTGACTCTTTTGCTATCAAGTCAACACACTTTCTCGAAAACTTCTTTTGTTCCAAGATACATTCATGGTTTATTTTTGTAACCATGCTGAGATTTCCTTTATGGGCGCATACGTTTATTGTCGGGTTATGCCGAAAATAAGTTCAATTGCTTGAACTTATCCATTTCGCATATTCGGTTTAAGGCGTCATATGATGTATTGGGAGCGTCATATTCAAACATTTTTGCAAAGATTCTTTCATTACGAGTCGTAGTAGATTCGGTTGATCTACAACTCCACTAAATCGTTTGATTGACTTCGACACCTTGAGGTGATATTTTTCACAGAATTGAAGCTTGTGCTAATTGGGTTACTCACTTCATATACGGATTTAAATTATTTATTTGCTCTAAATCCGTCTCGTTTATCACAATTAAAGCAGTCTCAACACGATTGTGTGTTAAGGCAATGGTACATAGATTCATTTCATAAGCCCAATGTACCTCCTAACGATACTTTCATTGTCAATCGAATACCTTGCGGTACTTAATACTTTTCACCTTCGATCAAAAATAATGGTTCTTTGATATTTCATATTCAACTGGAAACTTTACGACATTGCGTAAATCAAATCTTCAGATTGTCTCGGTCCACGTTCATTTGATTTCAGGCACGGTAAACTTGTTTAGTCACCACTGTTATTGAATCTCGTCATTACGACACCCTGTGGTGTCATTATCTTGTGCTAATCATGGTCAACTGTTTCACCCAAAACTACATATACTTTTGTTGACTTGTCATTTAAACATTTCTGATGCAACTACGAATCAAGACCATGATACACCAAATTCGCTTGTATTCCATTCGGTGTACCTTCGAAACTTAAGAGTGCCAACACACTAAACCTTACCGTTCATTTAGTCGGGAGATTTACAGATCACTTTACTACTACTTTTGAGGTATTGATTTTGAGTTCATATAGCGGATGCTACGGTTGTGAAAACTCGTTGGCATATTGTGACCGACTATCTAAGTATCCTAATAGACAAGACTCCTCTATTGTGGAACCCCTGTAACTAGATTACACCAGACTATACGTCAATACGTCTTGTACCCTCGACACCAAATGCTAAAAACAAATACCTTTTAACCATTGGATTTGTGATGTTATATATATATTCTTGGACTCACGTAATGTGAATAAGGTTTGATTCGATTTGGTGATTATCTACCTCGGTACTATTCATATACATACATGCATAACGAAACCCTAAGGAATTAAGGTAGTACAAATTTCGAGGACGAAATTTTTTTACGGGGGGAGAATGTGACAACCCTCACAATTACAGGTACTGTACACTTAATTAATTCTAATTATGTGCTTAATGACTATGCTTGATAATAACTGACACTTTAAACTGCTTACTGATTTATGTTACAAACATACATATGCATCACTTTACATACAGTCACTCCATTTACTTCGTACAGACTCTTAGTGACGAACCTGATGCACAAAGCACAGTTAGTACAGTGAGCGGATAACTCAGACACATGCTGACAATGCCAGCACATAGACAGACACTATATTATGGCCAGTATGAGCCAGGGACAGGATACTACACTAGTATGGAGTGTAGGGAAGTGAGGACCATAAGACTATGTCACTAGGTGATAGTTATAGTGTCGGGAAGTGCCTAAAACACACTTTAAATGCCAAATTCTGGATTCTTTTATAAAAATTCAGCATTTTATTATACCAATAGAATACACAAATATGGCAGAATGGTCCTGAACGCCTTCCTAAGTGATGGAATTAATTTCGTTACAAAAAGATGCATAAAAGACACTATACGGTACAATTTAGCACTTTAACGGAACAGTACGTAACCGAACAACCATACATTACTCGGGACACCAAAATTTTTTCAGAAACATTATGTTATTATTCCTAAATAATCATGGTCACAAAAATCCCCACACACTATAGAAACATGACATACACCCACTATTCTAGAAAATACCCTTAACCTCCTACTTAATTACCTACTAATAATCAAATTTTACAATCTACCCCCCCCCCCCTAACCGAATTTTCAGCCATTGGGACCCACCCCATCATTACATTATATTTTGTTGAGATTTTGTGTTATTCTCTCAAGCTTTGGTTGGCAAAAATCTAGAATATCATGACACTAGGGTTAGGGTGGCTCATGAATTCCAAGAAATCCTCATCATCACCTTAAGATCCACACTCCACCTCACTCTCTCTCCCTATTTCGGCTCCCCCATAACCGAACCCACTCCCATCTCTTTCATACATTCATCCTCTCCAACTACAAGTCCCATTCCAAGCTTGAAGATCATTCATAGAAGTTGCAAGATTGAAGGGCTCTCAAGAAAGCTTTGTTCAAGTCATTATCACCATCTTTTCTCTTCATCCTTGCACTAGATTTCTTCCCTAGCTTGAAGCTAGTAGTAAGTCTCTACACCTTGTTCCATCTCATTCTTGGTTGTGATATGTAGTAGGATGATATTGTTCAAGTCACACAAAAGCTAAAACACTAAAAAGGATGAACATGGAACCTTACACAAATCATACATAAAAAGGGTTGCATGAAGATGTTATCGGGTTGGTTTGGGTTTAGTTAATACATGCATAATGTTTGATCATTAAGTTATTGATAAATCATTGTTAGGACACTTGGTAATGTGTTTTTAGAAACATTAAACTATAAATAAACATGCTGATTGAAATTTCCAGCCAACTTCAACAGGCTGTAACCGGGTCATTTATAATCAAAAAACTGAATTTCTGAAGTCTAAATTATGTATTTTTGAACAACCGAACAAATGACACTGAAATCGTAATTTTTCGAGGTCGTTTACTATTTTTAAAGAATTGTTTTAAGACAGCAGCTCAAGCTGCGATTTTTCTGCTGAGAAAGTGTGTTGTATTCGGAGCCATAACTTGAAACCTGAGTAGAATCAGCTCATGGGATTTTTACTGTAGATGGTCACTATTGTTTCCGTAATGCTCCAACTGGAATTTCTTCGATCAGACTTACGATTAATTTTTAGTGAATTATTCCGTAGACTGCAGTCAGAAAGTGACAAATCTGATTGCAGTCCGGTAAATGAATTTCTATAAAATATTGGTAATGAACTGGACCCCGATATTTTTACACAATAAAATTTGGAACGTTTATGACATCTTATAAAAATTTTGGAATTTTTGGAGAAGGTTAACTATTTTATTAAAATGCTCGAAAACAGTCTAGTTTTGATTAATAAAGCTGAAATGACATAAGTAGTATATTGCATGTATGATTGTCGGGTTGGCTATGTGAGGACAATCTACGGGTTATGTGTAAAAGAAAATGATATGCTTTTAAGCATGGACACCTCTATTTACAAAGGAGACTATGGCGAAATTTTCCAAAAATCCTAACATTTAATAAATATTTTCTACACAAGTGGTTACTAGCATATTTTAGACTATGCTTTTCAAACATAAAACTCGCCATAATTTTTATAACGAAATACGGAGTATCGGAGGTTGGTTTTATACAGGAATATGGTTAAATATGTATTCTCTAAAATGGGACTTAAAAATATAATCCCAATACGAACAGACACATGTAAAATATCCCATCCTTGGGAAGGAAATACGAATACACAAGTATAAGAAGTATTATTACTAAAATATTGAAGACACTTTAAAAACGTAACTCAAAGGCACTAATCAATACTAAGACAAGGCACGACCCGTTCGTCTAATAGACGTTAGACCATTGTAGGTAGTCGTGTTTGCTGAGGATATTTGGGTTACGAGTACCGAAGACGCAATACTGTGAGTTCATATCCCCCTTTTCTCTTAACTATTTTCAGTTTTATACTTCGGGGGTGAAATACATGTTACAATTATTACAGACATTTATTTACATGGTATGGTTAGCTTAAGGAGGGTTTTTATTACGCGATCATGTGAGTGGTGGGCATGACACTTAAGGCCATTAATCCTCATTGTAGGACCAAGGGACATGAGTGATAGATCTATTTGGGTGTAGCGAGCCCACACCTATGAGGCCGGGGCGGCCCATAGTGGTGACTATGTCTTCATACCGGAGACAAATTTGCTAGGTTTGAGTCTTCCTGCATCATTTCACACATACCATTGGCTTTGCAACCCATTGGTGATCAGTTTTTCCTTAATTGCTACATACCAGGGACTTTTACTTATACAGACATTTTAAAGGTTTATACATACTCACTTACACATGAACTCACTCAACTTTTGTTGATTTTTCAAACTACATGTATTTCAGGAAACTAATGGATCTGGCACGGTATGCACGTATTTTCAAGCTGCGTTTGAATAAAGAAGTCATACAGGGTCGTAGGGTTTAGAAGGTGTAACCTCTACCTGGACGGGTTACATATCTCTAAACCTAGCTTTGTTTAAGGTCTCTGCTAAGTTTTTATGAACTCATTTAAACAAGTCATGGTTTGTAACTTATTTTGGAATTGATGTTTTAAGACAAGTATAATATGGTATTTTTCTAAACTCTATTTATGGATGAAAATCTCATGTTTTTATCATATAGCATTGTTATGATTGATTGCTATGGTATTAAGAGGTCACACCAATAACCCACGCTTCCGCAAAAGTCAGGGTGTGACATAAATGTTCTTACACTTATTTTGCTTCTAAAAATAATGTAAGTATATGTAAAGTTATGATTTTTCCAAAACCCGATTCTTTAACTTGGTTTCTTTACAAAAATCTTTTGTAAACTCTTAGATTTTCCAAACTCATCAACTTACTAGTTCATTTATATTTTGTGAAAAATCATTTTCATCAAGTTCATGTCTTACTAGAAAGTGGTTATTTATGTAGTACATAACCATTCTCTAATCTTGTTAAATCATATTATCAGATATTATTTAACAAGATTCATAAGGTGATCAACATCACACAACCAAAATCAACCACAAAATTAACAACATACTCATAACAATATATTACTAGTCACATTATGTCATCTTCATGTTTCAATCATAAGTAAACTTTATGTAAACTTTATGTTTATGTTTTTAGTGTTCTTGTTCTTGTGATTTAAACATAATCATCATACTACATAACTTAACTAAGAACAAGATGAAACATGGTGAAATAAAACTTACTGCTAGCACAAGGCTAGGGTAGAATTTCTTGTGCAAAGATGATGAGAAAAGATGATGAAAAAGACAAGAACAAAGTTCCTTTGAATGCCCTTCAACTTGCAACCTCCATGGATCACCTTCAAGGTTTGAATGGAACTTGATATTGATGAAGATGATGATGTTAAGTGGTGGTGAGGGTGGCGGTTTGGGGTGACCGAAAATGAGAGAGAGAGTGAGTGTGAGGAGTGTAAATCTTGAAGTGATGATGGTTATCTAAGTGGCCATGCTTCTTATAAGATGTTTCACATATTTTGCTAAGATTAGCAAGCAACAATCTATTATAATATTCAACAAATCAAGAAGGCATGGTGTAGAGATGTGGTGGGTCCACATGGGACCGAAAATTCGGTTGGGGGGGGGGGGTTGTTTGCAAATTTTTGAACTAAAGTGTAAAAGATAGTTGAAATCCAAGTAATGTGATGATATATGCTAGTTATTGGGTTTTTAGTGGGTGTTATGGCAAACGGGGACCACGACTAGTCAAGAAATAAATAAACAATGTGTGTGGGAAAAATTTAGTGTCCCGGGTAATGTCTGGTTATCCGGTTAGATACTGTCCCGTTAAAGTGTTTAATTAGTCCTTAAAGGGTCTTTTATAAATATTTTTGTAACACAAATTATTCCCGGCACTTAGGAAAGTATACAGGACCTTTCTGCCATATTTTGCACTTTACTAGCATACTACAATGCTGAATTTTTAATAATAAATGCAGAATTCTGCATTTATAGTGTGTTTTAGGCACTTCCCGGCACTATAACTATCACCTAGTGACGCAGTTTTATGGTCCTCACTTCCCTACATCCCATACTAGTGTAGTACCCTGTCCCTGGCTCATATTGGCCTCAATATCCTTGTCTGTCTATGTGCTGGCATTGTCAGCATGTTTCTGAATCAACCGCTCAGTGTGCTAACTGTGCTGTGTGCATCAAGTATGTCACTAAAGTTTGTGTGTAATAAATGGAGTGACTGTATAAAATATGATGCATGTGTATGTATGATATAAAAATCATAAAGCAGTTTAAATTGTCAGTTGTAATCAAGCACAGTCATTAAGCACATAATTAAAATTAATTAATTGTACAGTACCTGTAATTGTGAGGGTTGTCACAGCGATGAACAAGAAAGGGCGTTCCGAACGCTAAAAGAGAAGCTAACTCATGCTCCGGTATTAACGTTGCCGGATGGAGTCGAAGAATTGGTAGTCTACTCGGATGCGTCACATTCGGGGCTCGAATGTGTTTTGATGCAGCGAGGCAAAGTGATAGCTTATGCCTCGAGACAATTAAAGGTACACGAAAAGAAATATCCCACGCACGATCTCGAATTGGCGGCGGTGGTGTTTGCGTTAAAAATATGGAGGCACTATTTATACGGGGTAAAGTGCACCATATTTACCGACCATAAGAGTTTAAAATACTTCTTCGATCAGAAGGAGTTAAACATGCAGCAAAGGAGATGGTTGGAAACGGTAAAAGACTATGATTGCGAGATACATTACCACCCCGGGAAGGCCAATGTTGTGGCGGATGCCTTAAGTAGGAAAACAGACTATATCCCCATACGAGTGCGGTCGATGCAGCTTGTTGTAACCTCGGGTTTACTTGAACGAATCCGAGAAGCACAAGCCGAGGATGTAAAAGAGGAAAACTTGAAAAAGGAAAGGATAGTTGGTCAATTGAAAGATTTGGCAGATAATAACAACGGGTTAAAGACTCGGTTCGAAAGAATATGGGTCCCAAATTCATGTGGAGTCAAGACGCTTCTACTTAACGAAGCTCATAAATCTCGTTATTCTATCCATCCGGGGGCAACCAAGATGTATAATGATCTAAAGCAAAACTTTTGGTGGACCGGAATGAAGAGGGATGTTGTAAAGTATGTAGAGAAGTGCTTGACTTGTTTACAAGTCAAGGCGGAACTCCAAAAACCATATGGAAAACTGCAACCACTGGAAATTCCAGTTTGGAAATGGGAACATATCACCATGGACCTGTTGACCAAACTGCCTAGGACGAACCGAGGATTCGATGTTATATGGGTGGTTGTGGATAGATTGACGAAGAGTGCTCACTTTATTCCTATACGTGAGACATATACTTCGGAAAAGATGTCTGAGGTATATACAAACGAGATAGTGGCACGTCATGGGGTACTGGTTTCTATTGTGCCGGACAGGGATACCCGGTTTACTTCACACTTCTGGAGAGATTTCCAGGAACAGATGGGAACGAAACTTTTTTTATCAGGACCGCATACCATCCTCAGACGGATGGACAGAGTGAGAGAACGATACAAACACTAGAAGACATGCTGAGGGCGTGTATTATTGATTTTGGGGGCAGTTGGGATGTGTATTTGCCGTTAGCAGAATTCTCTTATAACAACAGTTATCATGCCAACATCGGCATGGCCCCGTATGAGATGTTGTATGGTAGAAAATGTAGAACCCCGGTGTGTTGGGGTGAAGTGGGTCCGCGTGAATTGGCCCATAAAGACGTAGTTCAAGCCACTAATGAGAAAATCGACATGGTTTGGGCTCATTTGAAAGCGGCCCATGACAGACAAAAGTATTATACCGACAAAAGACGGAAACCGAATGAATTTCAGGTGGGCGACATGGTTATGTTAAAGGTTTCCCAATGGAAGGGCGTTATCCGATTCAGAAAGAGAGGGAAACTAAGCCCGAGGTTTATCGGGCCATTTAAAATCATTGAACGGGTTGGCAAGGTAGCTTATCGCCTTGAATTACCGGACGAACTGAGCGGAATCCATGGCACGTTTCACATGTCACAACTCCGAAGGTGCTTAGCGGAGGAAACGACTTATATCCACTACGATGATATCGAAGTGGACAATAGCCTTAACTATGCGGTAAGGCCAATTGAGATTCTAGATCGGAAGGTTAAGCATTTGCGAAATAAGAAAATTGATCAAGTTAAGATCAAGTGGGAGCATAGAAAGGGTTCGGATACAACATGGGAGTCCGAAGAGGAGATGCGGCGTCTCTACCCGACATTATTTGGTACGTATTCCGGTTTTGAGGACGAAACCCTTTTTAAGGGGGGTGGACTTGTAACACCCCTAAAATAGAAATTCTTTTTTATTATAAATCAGATGTTGATATTAAATGAAATAAACTAACTAGGAATAAAACCAACCTAGTTAGATAAGAGTCTAGTGATACTAAGTTAGATTGTTAACAACACTTAAACTAAAAACCTCATGAAAGTAGAAGGGTTAAATGTGCCAAATGTGAAACAAGTTTTATTAAAACAAAAAAAAAAAAATCCAACACACACTAGTGTGTGTGTGGATCGAATAGAACACAGGAGGGGGCGACTAGGTTTCTTCAAAACAATAACTCACACAAAATTCACAAATTGAAGGCACAAATCAGTTCCAAAACGAAATCCGAGCTTAGATTGGCGATCTCCGCTGTAAGGGCGTCATAAGGTATGTGAATTTTATAGGAAATCCCTATTTGAAATTCTGGATGAACTTAGAGAATTCGAAATTTGTTGTTGCATGAATGTTATATGAATGGATTAGGAATGATAATGTGTCTAGGAGCAAACCCTAGACAATCATTTGTTGAAATCATGCTTAATCCTTGTGAATTCCATAAACACCAATGAAGGAGATTAGTGGGTTTTGTGGGAACTTGACAAACACTAGGATTTTAGTTGTTGTTCTAGTGTAATCTGATTTCTATGAAGAAATTTCTAGTTGATAGATGTTAAAATTGATATGAAATTGCCCGATTGATGTTAATCTTGGCTATATAACAAGTTAGGAACTTGATAATGAATTGTGAGGAATTTGTGCCTTAAGGTGTTTGTAAAAATGCCTCAAAGAAGGCTTAAAACTGAAATTTGAGCTAAAACGCATATTTGTAAAGTTTCGGCAAACTATGCGATATATGTTAAGAAAAGAGTTCTAAACATGTTGTGGTTGAACTCTATAGGAAAAGAAACCGGAGCGTCTAGTGGAGAAGCCGTTGGTGACGCGCGTTTGAAGGGTGTGCTTTGAAGGTATGTAACTTGTTTCGTCACATTGAGTAAATTAATATTGAAATCGTTTATAATTGTGTTTTAGAGTAAGGAATTGTATTAGTCGAAGTGATAGTGATCATCACCAAATTGAACGAACTAAATAAGTATAGAGAAACGTTTGGTAGACATTAGAAATGGAGGATTCCATAAATGAGCCAAACGGGCCGAATAATTGTTTAATTTGTAGTAAAAGTACGCTTTGAATTGCATTTGGCGAGGACGAATCACAAGAGCGCGAAACCATAGATTTGGTAATGAAACGCCGGTGACTGTAAGCCCCGGATGTTGGGGTAAATACGCCTTGCGGCCATAAAAATTGTTAGTGAGTAAATTAGTGCAGAATTTATACGGGTCAAATAA
Organism: Helianthus tuberosus; assembly: GCA_030545235.1. NCBI lineage: Eukaryota > Viridiplantae > Streptophyta > Magnoliopsida > Asterales > Asteraceae > Helianthus > Helianthus tuberosus. The sequence continues at coordinate 107,869,013 of CM060383.1, forward strand.
ATACATTATGCATTTATAGACTTCCAGCCTGTACATCTTATTTTTGACACAATGATTATGATAGACGCGTTGGTAATTTTATTACGGACGCATAGGAAAAAGAATCACCTAAAACGGACTTTCGGATCAAAAGTTATGAACGTTTGAAGTTAGAATTGTGCCAAAACTTAGAGCTGGGAAATTGCAGCTCAAAATAAGCAACATTCTGGGAAAAACAGGCTGTCGCATTACGCGACGCCATTTCACGTTCACCGTCGCGTCACGGATGATCGTCGCGGGCCGCGAAAGCCTAGACATTATCTGTCGCGGGGCACGACAGACCCATCTCGCTGCAATTCTTGTTTGTTTTCGTTGTTTGGCATTAGAACTTATACATACTTGATATTATGATGTCAAAACTAACAGTTGATGTGGTTTTGACCTTAGGTAATGCTCGTTTTGTTTCGGATGTCGATCAAGCAAGGAAATCAAGAACCGAACACAAGTTTTGAAGCTTCCGCTCTAATCTAATTATGTTTAGACAAATGTTGTTTTGTAATCACTACTAAATGTTGAATGTTTTAATCTAGCTAGCCGACTATGTTTAAACGGTATAACGAAGTACAACTTAGTTATTAACTAAGATTTTGTTAATTACATTTCGTTTTGACAAGTCCGTATTTTATAATAAAATAATGAATTTGTAAGACGGGTGTTACAGAAACCGACGAAGACGACAAAGAATGATTTTTTTTTTTATTTTGATAATATGTTTTTTGTAATTATTATATATGTTTATGTAGTTTTTAATGGTTTATATATATATTAACAAAAATGATGTGGCTTGGCCACACCAGCCCAGCCACGCCCACCATACCCCTATGATCTTGGGTTTGTGTATTGAGTGTCCCATAATCCACGTGTCAACCCTCGCCCCAAACCCCTGCCCCACTATACCCCACGGTCTAATCCGAAATTTCGGATTCGGGTTCGGATATCAATATTCACTATCCGAAAAGCGGATAATCCGATCTTGAACACCCATACTTGGAACTGACATAACTTCTACTCCAACCCTCTGGTGTGATAATATTAGCGCTACATATTTGTCCAAGAATCCAATTTTCTATGCCAAAGCATGTTGAAGTTGATTTTTATTTCGTTCGAGTAAATGTTTCTTAAGAAAAATTGAAGGTACATCTCATATCTATAGAAAATCAAATTGTGGGCATCTTTACATGGCCTCTACCTACTCATATATTCACAATCTTACAATCCAAGGTACAAGTCATTCCCCACATTAGATTGCGAGGGAATATTAAGCAACAAAGTTGTCATGCATAGTTATAGGTTAATTATAATCTAAATAAACCAACTTTAGTGTCTTACACTAATTATTGATTCAAATATATTATAATCTTCATCGTAAAATGATTTGCATGAAGAACAGTCTTTGATAGCAACACCTATGGTTTTTTTTTTTTTTTTTTTTTTTTTGAAAAACGGTGATGTGACCGTAATTTAATCAAAATGACAATTAGTGAATTGTTGACTAAATTAGCACAATGAAATAAGCTAAGATGCGTAAGACAAAGTGAAAAGTTAGCACAGATCATAGTTTCAACCAAACCAGTTTTAGTTATGGTGCCAGTAACAAGTTTTAGGTTATGCGGTATGGTGATGGTCCTCCCTTGGAAGATGATCCGCCAAGTAGGCACCACGTCATAGTACTTTAGAGGATGATCCGCCATGGTAGAAACACTGGAAATGGAGGATGATCATACCCCACCAAGTTTATTTATTTATTTTTTTAATTCATTTACTTTTTTTTTAACATTTATTAAATAAGATAAAAATTAAATTCATTAATATTAAAAAACAAAACATTACATAAGTTAAAAAAACATAAACTTAAAAAAATAAAATTCCTAAGAACTTTCGTCCTTTTAGTTCGTTGTTCACCCGAACCTTTTCTTCCGCCACACGTTCCTTCGCCTTTGTCTAGCAAACCAATGGATATGTGTGGGCTTTTTAGTTATGGTATTGGTAACAAAGACTGTGGAATTTATCAAAGAAGACTTTACATGTGGATGAAAAACAAAGTTTAGGGTGGCTCATGTATGTTTGAATGTTGCGTGTTTTTGTTTGTTATCCTCGGCTGGGCACTTTATATATAAAGTTGCTGTTGTTAAAAAAAACTAAACTAGTTTTAGGTCAGCTAATCTTATATGTAATACATTTAAGTTATTTTATATTACTAGATTATGAAACAATATACTTTTATTAGGTTCGATAATTTCTAACACGTGTATAAAAATAACTAGGTTTTAGGTATGCTAAACTATCCGTTTAATCATTCCCAATGGAATCCCAATTTTAATCTAAATAATTTAATTAAAATAGATATATATATTAAACTAGTTTAAGTTCCCGTGTGTTACACGGGTTATATAAAGAAAATACTTCTTATAATTAGAATTACATTTGATGATCTTGAAGCACGACAGTCATGGGCCATGCAATATCATATGTCCACATAAGATATGCGCCCAAGGCGTGGCGTCATTGTTACAAACCCTTTTTGTCAAGAGCGTGCGCCGTTACGCGCGCGTGGTAACCATCAGGTTGTCACGTCTTGCAAGCTGACAGCTTATGATTGGTTACTTCACGCACGTTTCCTGCATGTCTCCCTTCGCATTAAGGGTATAAATATGAGATGAGTTTTTAGGGTTTTATTCAAACTTTGAAATTGAAACCGTTCAACTTCATCTTCTTCTTTCTCTCTCAACCCTTTGAACTTCCGGTGACTGTTCTTCTTGTTTTCCGGCGATTTCCTGAAATTGTCGTTGAATCTTCAAACAAGTGTTAAAGTATGTCTTCTGGTACACAATCCGGGGGTGAAAACCCTGAGGATGTCGATGTCGGCGGTGTGTTGCCGGTGTTGAACTGGTCTGAAACGGCTTTTCAGACCTTGCTGTCAGACTACCGTATACCGGTAGAGTATGGTGCTCGATATCCGGCAAAGGGCGAGACTGCCGCCGACGCCCCCTCCGGTTACGTGACCTTGTTTGCCGATTTTTTCCACGACGGGAACTTCCGGTTGTCGTTGATGGTCTTCATGGCCGCCCTTCTTGAGTATTACAAAATCCACATCTCACAGTTAAGCCCATTGGGGATGGTTCGTGCTCGTCATTTCGAGTACTGCTTCTGGTCGCAGAAAATAGAGCCGACGATCGAGCACTTCCGTCATTTTTACCAGCTTCAGGCTCAGCTGGGTTTTTACTCCTTCCTTGCGCGTAGGGGCGCGAAGAGGATACTGGTGGTGTAACAACCCGCATTTTCGCGCTCGTTACTCTTGTTACGCCTAGCACCAGAGATTCGGATCATAATATGAGCTACCTCGCTTATTTCAACACGCTATATCGCACTTCACAACGCTTACGCTTATAACGCTTTCGCTTACACTATTACATCGCGTGAGTATCTAAACTACTCGCTCGCTCTCGCAACAACAAAACGCAAACTCAAGACGCGGTTACTTATATATATATTATTATCTATGTATTAAAACTTTCTTAAACGCTCAAACGCTTATTCGCGCAACTCGATTTAACGCAACACAACACTTAATTGCGTCGCTAAAACACTTAACATACTCGAACTAACTAACGCAACCAAACGCACCAAACGAACACCCAACACGCGAAACAGGAGCCATCGCACAAAAAAGGCCACCTTCGTACGAAGTTAGTGGCTTCGTACGAAGACTGGCTTCGTATGAAGGTAGTGGCTTCGTACGAAGGAAACCTGCACCAAACCTCCTCTCTATAAATACCAAGCCCACTCTTTCATTCTCTAATTGCTACCATTTCACTCAAGAACACTCCCAACCTGTTCTCTCTGCATTCCAAGTAAGATCCGTTATTTTTACAAGTATCACAACGATTTCCACAACGATTTTTCACGAGTTTATCTCCGATTTCATCTAAGGCTTCTCTATTTTATGAAAACCTTCATCTTTTTCATCAAAACTTTTGATTTTGCTATGGATTTTTACTTAAACGAGTGTATTGGGCTTAGCTTTGGCTTCCCAAGATAGAGATCTGAATATCTCGCACTCACCAAGTGTTTAATCCAAGGGAAAACCATTTTAAACTCAATTTTTACACTAAAACGGACCAAAACCGACATATGTTTCATTCACTGGATAGTGGGACGAAGCGATGTCGAAACCGTCATGAAAAGAACTCGAAAACACATCCAATTCAGGCAAAAACACAGATCCGAACGCTGGAAGACGCAAAAACGGCCACATGTGCGAGCCAGACTGGCTTGTACGAAGCCCCGGCTTCGTACGAAGGCACTCCTTCTTACAATCCAGCCCATGTTCCCCCATGTGACTAGTCGCTCAAAAGACCTCTCAGGCACTAAGTTTAATCAGTAGCTTAAGGCTGGAGGGATGAACACTCGATTTCCCGAAGAAAGACGCGAAGAACACTCGATTTTGGACATGGAAACAAGCCACTGGTATGAAAGCATTGGCTTCGTATGAAAGCACTGGCTTCGTAAGAAGGCACTGCAAACTTGTGTACTCACCTTTACATTATTGTATTGACTTTTATTTTAACGTATGTGACAGGTTGATGGATTACTGCTGGAAATGGTCTAGGGTTTCTAGAAACACGCCTAAACTTAAATGCAAGTTTTGTTTTGTATTGTTTTGTTGCTTGAGAAACTACTGAATTTCGTTTCGTTTTTGTGAAAATATTTGTTTAATTGTATGGGAAATTGAACCTTATTAAATATTGTCACAATTAGTTGTTATGGATTCTCTCGAGCAACCTATTCGCATCATGCCACATCCCGATGATTCCGCCATCGTTTGGGTGTGACAAGTTGGTATCAGAGCCATAACTATAGGGAATTAGCTCGAATCATGCAGAACAGACCTAGTCTATAGTCTAAGTACCAAAACAGGCCTTCTTGTACGAACCTGCTCGCTTCGTACGAACCCACATGCTTCGTACGAAAGGAGCCTTTCCTAAGGCATGTAAAGTATTTGCCTTTCCTAAGGCTAACACAATATACACATTTGAAGACGCTCGTATAACACAAATGGGTTTTTGCTTCGAGACTAAGTGTGAAAACCAAGAACTCTCGATAAAATCACTCACTCTGCGCAATACTCTTAGCACGAGAAACTTTCGTTGAGTTAGGAGTGATATCCATATCTCGACGGAAATCTCCATCTCGATCTGGTGGAACTCCCGAATTTATTCGGTGAGAACGACCACAGTTAGGAGCGAAGTTGTTAAGTTAGGGGTGAAACCCCCATCTTGATAACCCGTTCCACTCCCTAAACTGATTTTAAAGATCTCACCAAAGTCTCGACTGTTCCAATGACTTGTGGCACGTAGTAACTGGAAGGATAAGTGTCGTTAACCGAATTACAGTGAGAGCATGAGTGTATTAGGCCAAAGAGTGTGCCCGAACTTGTGGAAATAGTTGAATCACTTTGGGTAGTCGATGTCTCAACACCCAGGACACTCCATCTGTTTTAAGCCTACAATTGTCGTTTTACGCGTCATCGAATTTATTGTGTTTATGTATTTTTGATTTGGAGATTTTACGCTTTATCGATTTATCGTTTTACCGCTGTTCGCTTTCCGAATATATGAACAACTCGCACAGCCATCGCAATCTAAAACAAGAGCTAAATATCCGCAACAAAATTAAACCATAACAACTCTCTTCAACGCGCTATTTATACAAGTATACATGTATGTATGTATGTATGTATGTATGTATGTATGTATGTATGTATGTATGTATGTATGTATGTATGTATGTATGTATGTATGTATGTATGTATGTATGTATGTATGTATGTATGTATGTATGTATGTATGTATGTATGTATATAGTATATGATTACATGTGCTTATGTGAATACGTGAGAACCTAGGAATTTCGTGTCTCCTATGTGAATACGTATTACTATATAAACTATAACAAGTTTTAACGCGCTAAATCGCATCGCAATTTCAAAATCATTATGATCAAATCTTATTCCAAATCTCTTTGTCTAGATTTCATCGAACGCTTCCAACTCGCGACGTCAGGCTAAAAGAAATGCCGATAAGAGGATCGCCTCGCTCATGGCCAAGGTTATTCCTCAAATCGTCATGCATATTCAATCCCTCAGCAATTCTCAAACATCGAAAGACTCTAAGACCAATGCGCCAAAGTCTACTTTCTCCTACAAGCAGTTCAAAGCTTGTGGCCCGATGGTCTTCACATGCGAAGAAGGTGTATCTCAGATGCTTCAGTGGTTCGACGCTGTAACAACTCTCATTAAAAATACTATTTCTTATGATATTATGTCTAATAGGAAACCCTAATTGAGACCCCCAAGTGATACTACATAACCCCTAAAAATTTCAGAACAATCGAAATCAGGATCAGGGCCCCTAAAACTCAGGGGGGTATTCCCCACTGACGATTATCATCACAGTTTGTTATAAAAATCGAAATTCGTCGAACCGCCGACTCACCAAGGCTACAAACAGACGTGGCTACCCTACCCTAGAAGGGTACGCGTCGCGCCACGCAACAGGCCCTCGCGCCACGCGAGGGGGCCGTTTTTCCAGTGTAAATGCAGGAGTTTGGCACTTGAAGTTTGGCGTTGGTTCGACGTTAAAATTCATTCCGTACACTGAGATATTGTCTAAACAGTTCAAAACACACACACAGCACGAAACGCTGCCGCGATAACAGGGTAATAGCTCGATCAATGATACGATTTAATGTCCGATCGATGGAGACCAGTCCGATGGATGTTTAAGTGCTGCCCGTACTTGGGCTATACTTTGTCATTCGTAGTAAATTCGATGGATGTTTAAGTATTGCACTTTGTCATTCGTCGTGAAGGTTTTAATCTCGTGAGTTGTCGTAAAAGTTGGATTAAAGTTACTAACCTAGTTTTCGTGTGCATTGTTATTTGAATTAGGTTAACAGGCTTATCAGTAGGCTAAACTCTGCCCGATTAAACTTGCAATGTGAGTCATTCTCTTTTTATCAACTAAGTTTTACAATACTCCAATCATTTTCAAGAGTTATAATTACAGGGATTAAGTCGTGGTTATCTTGAATCACTGGCTAGTGGGATTGTGCACATTACTAATTTCTCACGGTTAGGCTAATAATCCTAACAGTGATAATCATCACTACTTGGGTGAAAGGACCCAATAGTGGTATGACCATTGTCACAAGGCTGTGACACGGCGCCAGATAAAAATAAGATAGAAGCCATTGTAATCGCTCTTATGCTGTAATTTATAACTATGTGTCGTTTTAGCAAATTTGAGTGACCCACCAGTATTTCCCCGCTGACAAAATATTTTCAAAAACATGTTTTCAGGCGACCTGCTGTGAATCAAGGAAAACGTGCTACGGAACACTAACAAGCTTGAAGTGGTGGCTCAATTAAATAAATAAACATGTTTTCTAAACCATGGGATTTCATAGTAAAATTCCTCTATTGTAAATTGCGGGGTTTATCCCAAATTATGAAATAAAATAATCGAGAAATTTCAAGTCTTAAAAGATTCTGTTTAAACTTCCGCTGTCAACTCAAATAAATAAATAAATACCACGGGATTTTCTGTTCCGCGGCTTCTGGACCGGGTCAAACCGGGCCGGGGGCCGTGATAGAAAAAGGTGGTATCAGAGCCACTGATTTAAGCCAATTAAGTATTTAGAAATACTTAATTTTCCTGATTACCATTCTGTGATTATGTGTTATTTTTTTGTGTTTTTTGACTATTTGTTAGTTTACAGTATGGGTAAGCAAAGAATTTCGGACATCTGTCGTCAATTAGATAGTTCACCAAAAGATAAGGGAACCTCATTTCAATCAAATTCCTCAAGATACTCAGCAGATACTGAGGAAGGAATATTTATTCGTAAGGCACAGTTTGAGAACCCACTTACCCCTAAGAAAAGAAGTTGGATTATTAGAAAAAGTCAAGAGAAAATAAAGAAGTCACAACCAAAAGGAGTGATGATTAATAAGGAAACTCAGGAAATAGGCACTAACCCACCATGGGAAGATAAATTAGATGAACAATGGGCAAATCTCTATATGTTAGCCACTACAGCAGTAAATGTTAACTTTTAATTAAGTTAAACTGCCAAACCCGGACCAACCAATGAAAACTTTTGTAAGATAACCAGTGTGCACGGACGCATACTAATATATATATATATATATATATATAAAATATCAACGTCGCAAGGTCGACAATTTTGGATATTCGTGTTGATATGATTATGTGCGATTATTTTTTTGTGCATGGTTATTAATTAATTTGGTACTAATAACTTATATATAATACCAGATGGAACACGCTGATAATAACCCAGTTAATGAGGTTAATCAATCTGAGCAAAACAATGAAGATCATTTTCTTAATAGACAATACATAGAAAACATCGTCGCTCAAGGAATAGCCAATGTTGTTCCGGCAATCGTCGATGCGGTTAAAAGTCCTGTTGAGCCTTCACAAGCTCACCCTAGTAAACGTACGCGCAACGATGATTTTAGTAATAGTGTTAACGAAGGCGGCGATAACGACAACTTGATTCAAGCCCCGATACTTAAGAGAATGAAAGCTACAACGCTTGGTTGCACTTACAAGGAATTTCTTGCATGTAAACCTGTTGAATTTGCAGGCAACGAAGGGGCGACTGCTGCACTGCATTGGTTGGAGAAAACCGAGGCGGTGATTAAAATAAGTAAATGTGCTGAGGAAGACAAGGTCATGTACGTGTCGCATATTTTTAAAGAAAGGGCGCTAGAATGGTGGAATACGGTACTACAAGCCAAGGGAAGCGATGTGGCCTATGCCATGAGTTGGGAAGAATTTAAGCGGCTGGTAGAAAGAAAATTTTGTCCCGAATATGAGAAGGAACAAATGGCGAATAAATTCTTGAACCACCGGATGGTGGATGTAGACTGTCGCGGGTATACTTCGACATTCTTCGAATATGCTAGAGTTGTACCAACCCTGGCTTCGCCAGAACTGGTACATATACCCCACTATATTTGGGGTTTGATTGGTGAAATCCGTGATATTGTCAAAGCTACGAGACCCCGCACAATCGATGATGCGGTGGAATTAGCCAATACTTTGACTGACGGACTGGTACGTACGCGAGAAGAAAATAGAAAGAAGGAAGTGGCCCATAAGATTACCCAAGGATTCCGTGTGGGTAATAATAGTAATTTCAAGAAGAGGGGCACGGGGCAATCTTCCACTGTTCCATTTTGCAATACCTGTAAAAGAAAGCATTTTGGAAGACGCAAAGGGTATTGCAATTTCTGCAAAATTCTGGGGCACCAAGAAGAAGATTGCAGAAGGAAGAAATCCACAATCTGCTTCAATTGTGGAGAAGCTGGACATTTTAGACCAGACTGCCCTATACTGGTCAAACCAGCTGACAACAAAGCCAAACCTGCAGAAGGAACTACCAAGAAAAACGCAAGAGCCTTCCAACTGACTACTTAGGAAGCAGAGCTAATCCCTGATGTGATAGCTGGTACGTTCCTAGTTCACGATGTATATGCAAAAGTATTATTTGACTCTGGTTCAAACCAAAGTTTTATAAATACTTCATTCTGCCAAGCTCTTAACTTACCCTTAACCAACCTTAGGCAGATTTTTACAGTCGAAACAGCAGATGGGAATTATGTTAACATGGATAAGGTTTTGCGAGAAGGAAAAATAGAACTCTTAAGCCATAAATTTTCTGCAAACCTGTTACCTATGAATTTAGCCGGATTCGATATTGTGTTAGGAATGGATTGGTTAGTAGCCAACCATGCTCGAATCCTCTGTGATAAGAATTCCATAGAAATTCACGCACCCACAGTAGAAGTAATTATGATTACAGGGGATAAGCCGCGTAAACCCATGAAGTTCATTTCAGTGATGAAAGTTGCTAGTTATGAACGAAAGCAAGGAATAGTGTATATGATTTCAGTAATCATTAGCACTAAGGGTAAGGAACTTAAGGAAATTCCAGTAGTATCAGAATACTCGGATGTATTCCCAGAATAATTACCAGGATTACCACCAGATAGGGAGGTAGAATTTAGAATTCATTTGATTCCTGGAACTACACCTGTAGCAAGGGCACCTTATCGATTAGCACCCACCGAAATGCTAGAATTGAAAAAGCAGTTAGATTAATTTTTAAGCAAAGGATTTAAACAACCTAGTTCATCCCCGTGGGGAACTCCAGTGTTGTTCGTAAAGAAAAAGGATGGTTCAATGCGAATGTGTATCGATTATAGGGAATTGAATAAGGTTACAATTAAGAATCGATACCCATTACCTAGGATTGATGATCTTTTCGACCAACTTCAAGGAGCTAGATATTTTTCTAAGATAGATTTACGCTCCGGATGTCATCAATTAAAGGTACAAGAAGAAGACATACCTAAAACCGCTTTCAGAACTAGGTATGGTCACTACGAGTTTACAGTCATGCCCTTTGGGTTAACAAATGCTCCTGCAACATTTATGGACATGATGAATAGAATATGTAAACCATATTTGGATAAATTCGTAATTGTCTTCATCGACGATATACTTATTTATTCCAAGAGTCAAGAAGAGCATTGTAAGCACTTACATGCACTCTTAACTTTGTTAAGAAAGGAAAAGCTTTATGCCAAATTCTCGAAGTGTGAATTTTGGCTACATGAGGTACAATTTTTAGGACACATGGTGAATCACGAAGGTATTCACGTAGATCCTGCTAAGATAGAAGCAATCACCAAATGGAAGGTCCCGCAATCAGCTACAGAAGTTAGAAGTTTTCTAGGATTAGCTGGGTACTATAGGCGCTTTATTAAAGATTTTTCTAAGATAGTTGTGCCATTAACTAAGCTAACCTGTAAAACAGTTAAGTTTGAATGGGGACCTAAGCAAGAAGATGCTTTTAGGATTTTGAAACAAAGGTTAACAAACACCCCAATCATTGCCTTACCAGAAGGAACAGAAGATTTTGAGGTTTACTGTGATGCTTCTAAGCTAGGATTAGGATGTGTGCTAATGCAACGCAAAAAGGTAATTGTGTATGCCTCAAGGCAATTGAAGAAGCACGAGGAAAACTATACGACTCATGACTTAGAATTAGGGTCAATAATTTTTGCCCTTAAGATTTGGAGACACTATCTGTATGGAAGTAAGTTTACTGTTTATACAGATCATAAAAGCTTAAAGTACATATTTGGGCAAAAAGAATTAAACATGAGACAAAGAAGATGGATGGAAATTCTAAGTGACTACGACTGTGATATTCAATATCATGAAGGAAAAGCAAATGTAGTAGCAGATGCCTTAAGTCGTAAGTATCATGAGAAACAAAAGTGAGTTCATGCTCTTAGATTAAGTTTACAATTAGACTTAATGGAACAATTGAAGAATGTTCAAGAAGCAGCAATCAAGGATGATGTTGAAGGAATGAAAGGACGAATAAAGGAATTAGAGCAAGGAGCTGATGGAATTTGGAGATTCCATAAGAAAAGAATTTGGGTACCTAAGCAGGGAGACTTAAGAAATAAGATTCTAGAGGAAGCCCATAAATCCAGGTATACCATACACCCGGGAAACAATAAAATGTACCAAGATTTAAGGAATAACTTCTGGTGGATAGGAATGAAAAAGGACATAGCTAGATATGTTTCTAAGTGTCTTACTTGTTCACAAGTTAAGGCAGAACACCAGAAACCCTCAGGTCTACTACAACAACTAGAAATGCCGGAATGGAAATGGGAACTTATAACCATGGACTTTGTCACTAAGTTGCCCAAAACCAGAAAAGGTAATGTCGCAATTTGGGTAATTGTGGATCGATTAACCAAATCAGCTCATTTTCTACCCATGAAAGAAACCTTTAGCATGGAAAGGTTGGCAAAGTTGTATGTAGATGAAGTAGTATCTTTACATGGAGTTCCAGAGTTCACCGACAATCAGGTCCTAAAATCGTACAAGAAACTACCGACAAGATCACTCAAATCAAGGAAAGACTGAAAACGGCTCGATATCGCCAGAAGAGTTATGCAGACAATCGACGCAAGCCACTGGAATTTCAAGTTGGAGATAAGGTACTCTTGAAAGTTTCTCCTTGGAAAGGAGTAGTTCGGTTCGGAAAGAAGGGAAAGTTAAGTCCAAGGTACGTAGGACCATTCCCAATAATCCAACGAATAGGACCAGTTGCCTATTGTTTACAACTACCAGAAGAACTAACTGGAGTACATGACGTGTTTCATGTATCCAATCTCAAGAAATGTCTATCTGACGAATCCCTGGTAGTACCTCTTCAAGATGTAGAGGTAAATGAAAAATTAAAATTTGTTGAAAAGCCACTACAAAGAGAAGACAGAAAGGTCAAATTTCTCAAGCACAAACGACTAGTGTTGGTCAAAGTCAAATGGGATTCAAAGAGAGGACCTGAGTACACTTAGGAACTGGAATCAGAGATGAAGATAAAATATCCCTACTTGTTCCAGTAAATCTCGAGGACGAGATTTTTTTTATAAGGTGGGGAGGATGTAACAACTCTCATTAAAATTACTATTTCTTATGATATTATGTCTAATAGGAAACCCTAATTGAGACCCCCAAGTGATACTACATAACCCCTAAAAATTTCAGAACAATCGAAATCAGGATCAGGGCCCCTAAAACTCAAGGGGGGTATTCCCCATTGACGATTATCATCACAGTTTGTTATAAAAATCTAAATTCGTCGAACCGTCAACTCACCAATGCTACAAACAGACATGGCTACCCTACCCTAGAAGGGTACCCGTCGCGCCATGCGAGGGGGCCGTTTTTCCAGTATAAATGCAGGAGTTTGGCACTTGAAGTTTGGCGTTGGTTCGACGTTAAAATTCATTTCGTACACTGAGATATTGTCTAAACAGTTCAAAACACACACACAGCACGAAACGCTGCCGCGATAACAGGGTAATAGCTCGATCACTGATACGATTTAATGTCCGATCGATGGAGACCAGTCCGATGGATGTTCAAGTGCTGCCCGTACTTGGGCTATACTTTGTCATTTGTCGTAAATTCGATGGATGTTTAAGTATTGCACTTTGTCATTCGTCGTGAAGGTTTTAATCTCGTGAGTTGTCGTAAAAGTTGGATTAAAGTTACTAACCTAGTTTTCGTGTGCATTGTTATTTGAATTAGGTTAACAGGCTTATCAGTAGGCTAAACTCTGCCCGATTAAACTTGCAATGTGAGTCATTCTCTTTTTATCAACTACGTTTTACAATACTCCAATCATTTTCAAGAGTTATAATTACAGGGATTAAGTCGTGGTTATCTTGAATCACTGGCTAGTGGGGTATTGTGCACATTACTAATTTCTCACGGTTAGGCTAATAATCCTAACAGTGATAATCATCACTACTTAGGTGAAAGGACCCAATAGTGGTATGACCATCATCACAAGGCTGTGACACGACGCCAGATAAAAATAAGATAGAAGCCATTGTTGTGACAACTCGTATTTCAAAACTTACCGTTGTACTAAATGTGACAAATGTGAACCTTGGGTGATAATCCGATATGTTGATTTATTGAATGATTACGAGACTTATGTTGTATTATGCGAATCTTTGTGTGTATATTTATATATATAATTTGTATTAGTAATACGAATTGTGTCATTAGTAAAACTTGGGTCGGACCCCCTTGCCAAACACACCCCCACCCGAAATATTTTCCCCAAACGAAAACACCCTCACCAATTTCGTTGAGGTATGGGCTTTGGCCCAAAGGTGTTCGACTGGCCCAACTATGTGTTATGTTATAACTACCAAATCGGATACAATAGAACATTTGGAAAACCCTAGGGTACTTCTCCTATTGGCGACGGCAGTAGACCCCCATCGAATCAACAACATCTTAATTAACAGTTGGTATGCATATTACTTCTTTATAGTTTTGGATTTATATTACTTTTTGATTGTTTGTTGTTGCTATGCATGAAATCGTTAAATAATAGTATGTATATATGCGATTTGGTGTTAGTATATTAATTACCAACTTCTGAAGTTTGCATGTAAAACATTTATATTGTCGGCCATAACATGTAAACCCTTTTTGACTATATAATGACTATGCATGTGCAGCCATATAAAGCTAAACAAATAAGAATGATGGGCTCGGCTATTAATGTATTGTGGTTGAGGTTGGGATATATGAACATGCATCATGTGGATAAACTTGCAGCCACTACCTTAAATCGGTCCAATAAAAACATTGAAACAATAACAGATGTTGGCCATGGTTGTGCATTTTGATAATATATAATGTTTGCTTGGTCATAAAACTGTTTTGGGTGGGTGACCATAAGGGTAACATCTAGAGCATAGGGATTTCGGCCCATGTGGTAATCAAAAACGTAACTGGCAGTCCATGTGGTCCATGTAATGTTGATTGAGTTGATTTATGAGATGATAAGGCATGTGCGATGATGATGTAAAAGTTAATGAGATTGTTTTATTCCTTCGTAATTTGTGATGATGATAATATAACCGACGATGTAACTGTGATGATGTAACCCTGTTAAGAGTAACTCGGTTAGTTTATTAAAATGGTTAGTATGAAACTCTGTTAGTTCCGTTGAACTAGTTAACTGTTGAACATTAACGCGGTTAGTTATAACTCTGTTAAACAGGTAACTGTGATTAACCTATTAACTGAGTTAAATTTATTAACTCTGTTAGATATTATTCATGTTATTCGGGTTGATTCTGAAAGCTTGTTATATCTGCTTAACATGTTAATCTAGTTAAGTCTGTTAACTCCTTCAAGCATGCTGTTTGATAAACCACGTTAGATATTACTAATAACTCAGTTATATGGAGTATGATTGTGTGAACATGAACCCATTGTTATGTGCTACTTGATGAGAACTATTTATACACACTTTCTGACATAGATTACCTGTAAAGCATTTTGAGTTGAAACTGATTTCACATACGTGCATACTTAGGACGTGATTGATTACTTGCGAGCATACACTTAGCATACCGAGCAAACCAAGGTGAGTTCACACAGCCAAGGCATGGGATTCCCGGGGTGGGAATGGGATTTGATGAATTATTGTGTATACTCATAAAGTAGAACCTAACGATAAGATACGACTAGACTAGTAACACTTATTGAACTGATCTTCGCACACCTGCCAAGGATATTGGCCGCGATACTATAAACTGATCTTCGCACACCTGCCAAGGATATTGGCCGCGATACTATAAACTGATCTTCGCACACCTGCCAAGGATATTGGCCGCGATACTATGAACTGATCTTCGCACACCTGCCAAGGATATTGGCCGCGATACTATGAATTGATCTTCGCACACCTGCCTGTTGAGGCCGCGATACAAATAAACCTAGTCTAGAATACTTGGGGAAAACTTTCCCCAACATCTTCGCACACCTGCCGGGAAGGCCGCGATGGAAACTAATACGATACTTTGTAACGAACGAACATACTACCACTCACGCTATACTATTGCTGAACTATTAACTGTGAACTCGCTCAACTAGTTGTTGACTCTCTCTTGCATGCCTTGCAGGACCTTAGGTACATATGGAGCTTGCACAGGGAGGAGCAGGTCGTTGTGGGACATGGATCGATGATGCCATGTTATCTATCTAAACATTTGAATTTACTATTTACAATGGGTTTACATACTTATGCTTCCGCTACACACTTGTTAATGTTTGGTTTTGAAAACACCTTTCGTATTGATGAATGATTTTACTACTTACTTATATGTTCAATATGATTGGTGGCTTGATCCTGGTCAGTCACGCCTCCAAGCGGTGATACTCCGCGTGTGGATTTTGGGGGTGTGACAGATTGGTATCAGAGCCATTGGTTATAGAGAACTCGGTTTTAATAAGGGGAAAACGATTTTGTTAAAACCAGACTATAACCAGAACAGTGCTCAACGATCCACAACGACGCTTCGCTCCACGTGCAAGGCTCAACATCATAGGTACTACTATTCATGTTACTTTACCTACTTGCTAGAATTACATAGAACTTTGCTCATGGTATGCTTAGATTACATTGCCTACTATTCGTTACTGCTTGAAAACGCTTACGTGCTCACTCTCTTCTGTCATCGCACTATACGCGAACCTCTCTCACTCATGTTCTCCTTGATGTCAAGATCATGAGTGGACGCGTTAACCTAACTCAAGCCCAGTTGGCGGCTTCGATCACTGAACAAGTTACTGCAGCACTCGTAGCTGCCCAGGCAGGAGGTGTAACCTGCCATCACCACTTACTCTAGGATCTTTAGATCCTACTTTCGTAACTCAACACTTGTGCTTAATATTGATTACTCTTACGCACACGACAAGTCAACACGCTCAGCCACCTGTATGCACATACAAGACTTTTATGGACTGTCGTCCTACTACTTTCAGCGACACTGAAGGAGCTGTTGGACTCCTCCATTAGTTCGAGGAACTCGAATCGGTCATCGAGTGTGAAAATGACCCGAGGCTCGTAAGGTGAAATATGCCACTGATATTCTCGAAGGCACTGCGTTAACTTGGTAGAACGTGCAAGTTCAGATACTGGGGCTGGCGGCTGCTAATGCCACCCCATGGGATGATTTTGGGGAACTAATCAAACGTGAATACTACAGTCGTGATGACATCCACAAGCTGGAAGTGGAGTCCTTTAACATGAAGATGACGGGGTCAGAGATAGAAGCGTACACGAAACGATCCAACAAACTGGCAATTTTGTGCCCAACTATGGTGGATCCTCCCATAAGGAGCTTTGAGCTGTACCCTTAAAGGCTTAGTACCAGGAATTCAAAACTATGTGATGACGGCTAATCTTGCTACTATTCAAGATGTTACTCATCTTGCTCATCGTCTCACAGACCAGGCAGTGGAACAGAACAAGCTGCCTCAACGTATCAGCGCTACTACTACCACTACTACTTCAACTACTTCTGCTACCCTCAGTGACAACGAATGAAAGTGGGATGGAACCTCTAGCAAGGGTTCGACTACGATTCCGTCCCAGGCACAGCAGCGAAAGATCAATGACAACCAAAGTCCTGGACAGCAACCTTTTAGTAGTCAAGGGCAGGGTGAATACAGGGGAAACCACCCTAAGTGCAAACGATGTAACTTGCACCACAGCGGGCAGTGCAACCAAAATCATTGTCAATGATGCGACAAGCTTGGTCATGGAGCCAAAGATGGTAGAAACTCACGTCCTACAAACCAGAACCGACAACAGCAGCCACAAGCTCCACAGAATCAGCAGCAACAGCAGGGTAACAAGGGATGTTATCCGTGTGGTGCTGAAGGTCACCTCAGAAGACACTGCCCACAGGGTAACAAGAGCCCTCGACTGGTGGACCGTCGAGCGTAACAAACGTGGGAACGATGAAGCCAACGTGCTCTCCTGGGATGAGCTGAAGGAGCTCATGAAAGAAGAGTACTGCTCTCCCCACGAAGTCTAGAAGCTAGAAAACGAGTTTTGGAATATCAAGCAAGTTGAAGGTGACAACACCAGCCTCACAGCAAGGTTTAAACAGCTTAGCACTATTTGCCATCAAGAAGTACCTACGTGCCTTGCCTGAGTGTGGGGGCGATTTTGTCGAAGCTGCAAGACCGGCTACCATCGAAGAAGCCTATCACTTGGCCGCATAAATAAACGACAAGCGAATCTTGTCTGGATTCTTCTCCAAGGATTCCACTAAGAAGGCTAACCAAGCTACCGTCGAATCATCCGGTGACGCCGCACTACCGCAAGACACCGCCAAGCCTAGCCGTAAGAGAAAAAGCTCGAGTCTAAATTGCTCAGCAACTGCACCGCTTAATCCTGAACCTCTCCAAGCAGTTGTACCTTACCCAAGGCATGCCTACACTGGAACTCTCCCCCTGTGTCAGAGATGTACTTATCACCACCAGGTTGGAGCCAACTATCGCTATTGCACAAATTGCAACTGTTTCGGTCCCTTCACCAGCCACTGCCGCACAGGGCCACTGTTGGTCCCATTTAGCGATCCTGTTCGAATGATTCTAACTTTCTTCTATCATAGAAACGGATGTTTGTGAAGTATATAAACATTCAAAGAATAAAAATAGAGACAATGAGAGTGATATTTCTTCAATGATTAACTCTTATAAAATAAATGAATCATTCTATGAACATAAGAATTAATCTTTGTTTGGCAGAATCAAACAAAGAAGAAGGGTCGATCCGAGAATAAACTCGAATTTTGAATGTCACCCCCTATGCCAAACCAGGGGTAAACTCACACACAGGCTCTATATGAAAATTTACTTCTAAAAGATACACATAATTCATACGAAGGAATTATGTATTTATAGAGATTTCCATGTGCCTATCTCAAATGTGATTGGTTGATGGGAAATTGGTATGCGTGCCCATCCATTTTCATGTGGCTTATCTTCTTTTTATTACCAACTTGTCATTTTTCTTTTCTTGTGAAACCTTCACATATGAGATATTATATATCTTTTCTTATGAAAGCTTTTTCTCATAAGAAAAGATTCCTTTTCTTTTCTGTTGAAAGCATTTCTTTTTCTTATGAAGCCTTTCTTTTCATAAGAAAAGATATTATGTTCATAAGATATATTATCTTTATGAACATGAATATTTTAATATATATCTTGTATACTCCATAATGTCCCGCTAACATTTTGAAGTCTTGTAATCTTGTAGTGATCTTTAATCAAAAAATTTAGAAGCTTGATTTTTTCTTTCTCGGTCTTCATAATTAGTGCTTTTGGGACGGTTCGTTGGTCGGTTCACGTTGACGGAATTGATTCTAAGTAACTTAAACAATTTTCAACAACAAATACAATAAGTTTCCTAACAATCACCCCTTATTTGTTGTTGAAAATACAAACAATGCTTTATACTTTAGAAATAACAAATAAACTTGTTGAAAAAGTATCTTTCTTTTCTTCTTGTCAAGATATCATGTAGGCACCTTTTTAGTGATACTCCTTGACTGTATCTTCAGCAAATTCGCATGAAATTTTATTTGGCAAACGTCCGACTTTTTATGGATGATCATCTGATTATATTTCATTCCTTGTTATAATTCTTCACCTCGATTTGTAATTCCACCTAAATATATGCATTATATCATATACCCCCTCCATACATAGGATATAAGTATCTTCTATCCAATATAGGATAAGTGTTTAGGATATCGATTGATGGGGCTTCAAAAAATAACGAACCATACAAGACTATAAAAATGATCTTAAACCGTCGAGGGTTTTTTTTGGGGGGGGGGGGGATCAGATTCTCTGATGGAATATAATGAAATCCAATGGAAATCTGATGAACGCATCGGAAATCTGATTTTTTTTATAAGAAAATCTGATGACATCATCATAAATTCTGATGACCTCATCAGAAATCCTTTTTTTAATCAGAAATTCTGATAAATTCATCAGAATTCACCAGAAAATCCTTTTTTTTTAGATGAGAGGGAATAAGTAGAAACCAGAGATATTACTTACACATATTTTTCTGGTGGAAATCTAAGTACTTGTTCTTTTCTTCAAGGAATATTTTGTGAAAACTTTTTAAAGAATAATAGTCATCTGTATGTTTTCTAAAGTTTCACACAGTTTTTATCTCCTTTTTTTATCATTATCATTCCTTTTTGAAGATTAACTAACCAGAATTTAGAGTTATTTCATCAGATAAGATACGAATAAACTTTGTCTTATCAGAAACTTTCTTTTTAGATGTCAAAATTTTTCTTTCTGATAAACTAAAGTTCATTTATCTTTGTTTAACTCCTTTTTTTTGTGTTTTCATATCCTTTTTCTACACCTCTTTTTATACAAGAAAGAAAAAAAAGATACTAATAGAGATAATAATAACAATAATAATAATAATAATAATAATAATAATAATAATAATAATAATAATAATAATAATAGTAATAAAAGCAATAATAAAAGTAGTGAAAATAACAAGAAAAAAATAATAACTCTTCTACATACTTTATTTATGTGACAGGTTGATGGATTACTGCTTGAAATGGTCTAGGGTTTCTAGAAACACGCCTAAACTTAATTGCAAGTTTTGTTTTGTGTTGTTTTGTTGCTTGAGAAACTACCGAATTTCGTTTCGTTTTTGTGAAAATATTTGTTTAATTGTATAGAAAATTGAACCTTATTAAATATTGTCACAATTAGTCGTTATGGATTCTCTCGAGCAACCTATTCTCATCATGCCACATCCCGATGATTCCGCCATCAGTTGGGGTGTGACAGGTGGTGCCTCCCAAGAGCTTACATGAGTGGAAGTTTAAATTTTTTTACATTAAGGCGGCTGCGATTGTGTACAAGCTCGAAGTCCGGAGCGTGTATCGGAAGATTCCAAGAGAGGCATTAGCCGTTCCTGAATCTCAGGAGTGGTATGGTACGCTTCATGTGCTCCCCTTGGCTATTGTAAGCAACAAGGGGTTAACTGCTATGTGCATGTTGTTGCGCTGGAAGCCGGGCAGCAAGCAGAACCCCGTATGTAGGGAGAATGACAAAGGTAAGTTCATTCAACTGCGCCTCTCTAGTTTATGTCTTTATCCTTGTTATTAATTGTGTTGTTTGTGCTTTGTAGTCGCTCCTTTATGGTGCATGTTTGTGGGAGATAGCAAGGTGAAGATTGTCATAGAAGCATGTGATGATGACAAAGAAGGATGGTACGAGACCATCGTTGGGAACTTTTGTGTTCCCAATGCACAGGCGCTGGAAGCCTTAATTGCGCCAGGGTCTGGTATATTCGTTCTGAACCCTAGGCCGTGCAGGAGCATGACTCCTGCTGGTGAAGAGTTGATGTTGCTTTCCAGTGACGACTCACTGGGATCTGATTCTTCTACAGGTGTTCTTGTTGCATTGGGGGCTCACCTCGCAGCTACTAAAGGTCAAAAGGTGCAGAAAAATAAGCGCCAAAAGAAGCATTCCGCTCTCGTGTCTAAGCAGACTGGCACATGTATCTTCTGCCCTAGAATAACTCCGTCTGAAGATTATGTGTTAGTGTCTGACACTCTTGAGAGGTTGGATATTCTAGGGGCTACAACTGGCACTGGTGGTGCCGGCGCAAGTATCGGGGTTCTCACAAAGGTGACCCCTGTGCCTGGTGATGAAGGAAGCTGGTCCTCTAGTCCCGAGAGGCCTAGGGTTGTGAAGAAGAGAAAGGCGATGGCTGCTCCTGCCGGTGCGCCTTTGAAGAAGCCTACTCTTCGTCTCCATAAGACGACGGACCTAGATACGCATGAGGCTCATGTGTCTGCCAGTAAGTGTTTATCTTCTTATATTTTGCTTTTGTATTTTGAACTTTCCTTAGATGTTCTTTTTCCTTGTTGTAGTTGCTACATGATGTATTGCAAAATACATCCATTTATCGTGTAAAGTTTTTATATTTTTCGTGTCGTTTATTTCAGTTTTATTTAGAGTAGTCGTATATTTGATTCATTTGTGTTTACATGCCTTGGTTGGTTAAAGTAACTGAAAAGAGTGGACAACGAGCTAAAACATGCTAAAACCAAGTGCTGGAACGTTAACTCGACAGTTGAAAAGAATTGAAAAACAAATAATTGAAGCATGTCGCTTGTCGGGACAGGATTGGCTGAGCCTTTCGCGTGTCGCGAGGATGTTACGTTTACTCGGGTTGACTTAGTGCGTCGCATGACGTGAAGATATGGGGACATCCCCTTCGCATGCCGCGAAGGGGTTAAGAGTCGGGGAAACATTATTGTTGGACTTGGATTCTTAGTTTTATATCATATAAATACATATTAAA
This sequence comes from Helianthus tuberosus, assembly GCA_030545235.1. NCBI lineage: Eukaryota > Viridiplantae > Streptophyta > Magnoliopsida > Asterales > Asteraceae > Helianthus > Helianthus tuberosus. The sequence goes on from CM060383.1 coordinate 107,890,916, forward strand.
CCCCATTAAACCCTAATCACGAAATCACATTAATTGGGGATGAATTCAGCAGCAAGTTGGCTACTTTTAGAGCGGTTTTGAGGACTTGAAGCTACGGGTTGAAGATTGGAAGTTGAGGAGGTCGTCCGGATCATCTTTGCATCATTTGGGTTCCTTTATCTTTGTTTCTTATTCTCTAATCATGTCTCTTGCAATTGAAATTACTCTTTTGTTCATGTTTTCGATGACTATTGTTGGCTAATTTCCTGTTACCGCATAGACTTGGATGATGGATTTATAAGTTTTAATTTTTATCATGTTTAATTAGTTATTTATAGATTGTTCATAAAAGTAGTCGGTTTGTTATTTTGGTTTAATGTATATGCATGCCTTAAATTGTTTTATTGTCTTTTGTTGCTTCGTATGAATTTTGGTGAGTGTCTATATCACGGAATAAATTCATACTAGGTTATAAATTTTGGTGAGAGTCTATATCATGGAACAAATTTATAATCTTTAGGGTTAATTACGCAATACGCCTTAGAAGTAATAATTGGTAATTTAATGAATTAAAGTGTTCTACTAATTTTAATAGCTGTGAGGTGCAAAATTATTGTTAGCTCTTCGTCATTAAATTGCTAGGTAGGATATCTATGAGGAGTCTGAACTAGTTTCCTTAGTGATAGTTGTCTAGCAAGTTGTTGGGATTGAACCCTACCAGAGGAACAGATAATTAAAGCCAAAACTGGATCAGAGCAGTGGATCCAGAATAAGCAGATGTTACATACAAGTCTCTCCCCTTGAAAGTGATTTCAACATCTGCTGACCTCCTATCTACTGATCGTGCAAACTGCTGACCCACAACTGCTGCTCAAGTAAAGACCTGATGATAGAACTAAAGCTCTGCTGTTCAATCTACTGCCTTGGTTCAAGCACTGATGATCCGGACAAGTACTGCTGGGTTCACAGCAGTGGAGGGATGCAGCAGTTGTTTATTCTGTCTTTATGTAATGTAATGTAATAAGCAGTAGTTAGTATAGCAGTGTTTGTATAGATCAGGGGTTATAGTTTGTTAGGAGGTTAGATGTCACTTTCATGGTGACGTCAGCTTAGATGCTCAGTGGTTTGCTAGTGCCTATAAATAGAACAGTGCTCTGTACTGTTCTATTAGCTCTTTGCAAACTTGTTTTCCTGCACGAACAAACGCTGAGCTCTGGCTGAGGGGGAGTTTGTATTAAGCATTACATTGTGATCGGTGTTGAAACTAAATTCAATCTTTCGGTTCTTTGTAGAAAATGTCTTGATCAAAGCAATACTCTCGTTTGATTGTATGCAAAGTTTGTTTCCATCTTATTCCGCTGCACAACTCATCCATTTTCATTCTAATTCAAACGAAAAATACAATCAAAACCAAACTCAGATCCAACAATTGGTATCAGAGCCTGGACAGTCAAATTTGATTTAACAGTCATTTTGACATAAATAGTTCAGCTCAAAATCGTTGATATCGATAGTTTGTTCGTTTGTGTTGAAAAACAGAGCAAGGTTTAATCACCATTAAAGTTGATTAATTAGTGTCTGTAAAACAACCAGGATGACGTCACAATCTCAAGATGATAAGAATAACATTGGCTCACTTTTTAAACCACCTATGCTTAAAAGAAATGAATACAACATCTGGGAGCGAAGGATGGGTCACGTCCTTGCTCAACAGAACACTGGATGTTGGAGGTCTGTTGTTTTTGGTCCCCATGTTCCTACGGTGCCAAGTGCTGAGGATCCAAAGAAGTTCGTACCAAAACCTTATGAAAACTATACTGAAACTGATTTCCAAAAGTTCGAACTCGATGCCAAAGCATTTAGCATCATAGCATCTGCATTACCAAATGAGATCTATGCTGGACTGTTACATTGTAACAGTGCCAAAGAGCTATGGGATGCATTGAAGGAACAGTTTGGGGGAACCGAAGAAGTTATTGAAAACAATAGGGAAATTCTGAATCAGCAGTATGAAACCTTTTGTCACATTAAGGGTGAATCATTGACCCAACAATTTGAACGTTTCAGTTGTCTTATCAGTGAGCTAAGACTTGTTAAGGTTGAATTTCCAAAATCAACACAAAATAGCAGGTTTCTTAGATCGCTACCTGATAAATGGGACACAATTGCATTTGTGACTAGAAACTCTGTTGAGTTCAAAGATCTGACCCTAACCCAACTTCATGGTAGACTCCTTACTTATGAAAGGGAGTTGAACCAGAAAAAGAAGTTGCAAGAGTCTGGAAAAGCCACTGATGATTACTCATTCGGTAGCATAGCTCTTCTTGGTCAGGAAGAATTTGGTAGCAGTAGTAAGGAACAGGGTTATGATCATTTCATTGATATAACAGCTGGTGGTAACTTTACCAACCCTGATCCTCACTCTGCAAATTATGCTTTTACTGCAAACACTGAAAACCAGATGTCAGATAATTTGTGTTTTGAACTCAATGATTTACAACATTTTGATCCCGCTGACTTAGAAGAGATAGACATCCTGCACCAATTGGCTTTGCTCAGTGTTAGAACTAGCAAATTCTACAAAAGAACAGGCCGAAAATTCCCAGGTTTACATGGGAATCTAAGGGTTGGGTTGGATAAATCAAAAATCAAGTGTTACAAGTGCAATAGGCTAGGTCATTTCGCTAGGGAATGCAGGAGTCAAACTACTGGTCCTATAATCACTCATCCTAGCTCAAACCCTAGACCTCAAAATCAAAGCACAGTGCACTATACCCAATATACCCCTGCAGCTCATGTTAACACTGCTCATTATGCTACTGCCCCTGTGCCTGTGCATTATGTCCAAACCACTGTTCCACAGATTCAATATGTTCAAACCCCTGTCCCCCAGGCACAAGTGCAACCTGTTGCACCTCAAACAGCTGCTCCAGCAGTGGTACAACCAGATCAGCAAAGCTTTTTCACTCAAGGCTTTGTTGACTGGAGCAGCATGCCTGATGAGCTTGGTAATGAAAATTTTGCACTCTATGCTTCTATTGAACCTTCTAATGATGAATTTTGTTTGATGGCATTAGAGACAATACCAGAGGGGATTGAAATTGAAGGTGAACAGCTAAGTGATGAAACAGTGGATAAGGTGACTGAAGCAGTGGTTAATGCTGTGGCTGGTGAACTACTGCTGGAAGAAAATTCAGAAACCCTGATTGAACCATTGACAGACCCCTGGTCCAAAGAGGACAAAGAAGATGAGGAAGAGAAGAGAGAAGGTGAGGAAGAAGTAAGAGCTGATGATGAAGAAAATCATCAATGTGATTGTGCTATGATGGCTGCTGCCAAGGTATCACCTCAAGTTCTTGAAAAACTGTGTTCTGAAAATTGCATTATTGCTTTTGCTAACATCAAAGAGGTAAATGAAAACCTTCGGGATAAAATCTTAACTGATGAAGTCAAATTTGAAAGGTCTTTAAAAGAACTTAAAAACAAATTGACTGAAAAGGAAAAATAGATCAGCAGTCTGAAAGAAGAACAGAGCATAACCAAAACCCAACTCCAAACTATGGTAGAAAAATACCAAGTTTGCAAAAAGGAGTTGGAGTCCACCCAGATCACCTGTGAAAGATGGGTTGAATCATGCAAAGGGTATGAGGTTATGCTTGAAAAACAGATAAAAAGCAATGTGAAATTTGGTGTTGGTTATAGAAAACATGATGATGAAAACACTGCTTTTGAAAAATCTGTTCAAACCACTGATGTAACCACTGAGTTCATCCCCACAAACAAGAATGGCCAAGAAGTGAAAATCACTGATAAACTTGGTAACAAAATCACACTTGACAGACCAATGGGATCCTCTACTTTTGAGGAGCTTGAAAATTATCAGTTTAAACCAAAATGGTCTGATGAGTGTGATATTCTTGAAAATTTCAAGCCCATGGACTTTACATCAACTGATGGTGTTAAAGCTCCAAAATCTAAAGTCATTCCTCTCAAGGATATCCCAACAGAGGTTAAAACCTCTGCTTCAAAGGAGTCCGAAAAGACAAAGAAGAAAGAAAAGATCAATAACCTGTTTTGTGAATTCTGTGAGAAAAGGAATCATCTAACAAAAGACTGTTTCCATTTAAAAGCTTATGATTTGAACAAAACAAGTGTCATTGTTCCAGCTGAAAGCTGCATTGTTTGTGGTAAAACAAACCACAAAACTCAAGCATGTGTGTATCTCAAAAACTTTGATGTGAAAAAGAATGAGTACATTGCTAAAACATCCTTGAGTCCATCAACATCATCTGTCAAATTCACCAAGAACCAACCACTGTTTGTGCCAGTTCAAACAGCTGTCACAAAACAGCTGAACCAAACATCTGTCAAAAGAGATGTTTAGGTTACTGATGCACCCCCTGCCAATTAGTTTAGAAAAGGCAAAGAAAAACAGTCTTACCAAAGGATTCCACACGTTTATGAGGCCTATAAAAGGCCCACTAAACCTAAAGTGAACAGGCATCCTTTTGGGTACCAACAGATGATTGGTCAAGACCCCCAACAGTGGTTAGCAAGAAACAGTTCTAAAACTGTCCAAACCCCTGACCTAACCACTGTCCATCAATGTGCATCCATCCCAGACACTGTTGAGACCCCATCCAAAGCCTTATTGGCTTTGGAAACCCTAATGAACTAATCCTTTTACTTCATGTGCAGGGAGCTTCTGCCTGTTTAGATAGCCTTTGGTATGTTGATAGTGGAGGCTCCAGGCACATGACTGGATGTAAAGCCCTACTCAAAGATTTCAAAATTCATGGAGGGGGTGATATATCCTTAGGGAATAACAGTAAAGGGAAAGTTCTGGGGTCTGGTACAGTACAGTCTGGAAATGTAAAATTTGAAAATGTCAATCTGATAGACAGTCTGAAATTCAACCTCCTGAGTGTTTCACAAATGAGTGACAAGGGGTATGGGTCATTCTTCACAAAGGAGTGTTGTAGGATTGTTGGACCAGAAATGGTCAAAAAGATTGAAGCAATAATAAAAACTGGTCAAACAAAACTTGTTGCTCAAAGAAGTGGCAATGTTTATGTTGTTGATATGTCAAAAGAGTGTCCCAGAGCTGATGCCTGTCTGTTCTCAGCTGCCTCTAACAAAGAGACAGAACTTTGGCACAGAAGGTTGGGGCACACAAATCTTAAGACAATCACTGAAATTTCAAAAAATGGTTTGGTGAGAGGCCTACCACAAAAATTGTTTTCATGTCCTGAACATTGCATTTCCTGTTTAAAAGGAAAACAGCATAAAAGTTCTTATAAGTCCATTGAAGAGTCCAAAACAACCCAGTGTTTGCAAATGCTACACATGGATTTGTTTGGCCCAGTTCAAGTCATGAGTCTCAAAAAGAAGAGATATTGTCTGGTTATTGTTGATGACTTTTCTAGGTTTACATGGACTTTCTTTTTACACTCAAAAGATGAGACTGCAGGCATTTTGCAAGACTTTGTGACACAGGTTGAAAAGCAATTTGACCTTCCAGTGAAAAGCTTCAGGAGTGACAATGGAACAGAATTTAAAAATAAGGAGTTGGATGCCTTCTGTGTGAAGAAAGGGATTGTAAGGCAGTACAACATCCCTAGAACACCAGAGCAAAATGGGGTAGTTGAAAGAAAGAACAGAACTTTGATTGAGGCTGCCAGAACCATGCTTGCTAATTCAGGTTTGCCATTAACTTTCTGGGCAGAGGCAGTAAACATTGCTTGCTATGTCCAGAACAGAGTCTTAATAAACCCCAGGCACAAAAAGACTGCTTATGAAATTCTGTATAAAATCAAACCACTGATCTCATACTTCAAGGTGTTTGGCTGCCCATGCTTTATTTTGAACTTAAAAGATTCCATTTCAAAATTTGCAGCCAAAATTGATTGTGGTTATCATCTGGGGTACTCAACCACTGCCAAGGCCTATAAAGTGTTTAATACACGGACCAAGGCAGTGGAGGAGACTTTGAATGTAAAGTTCAATGAACTTTCATCAATGAAAATTCCAGCAAATCCTGCAGATCTAATTGATCTTGATAAATTCACTTTTGAAAATACTGTTGTCAAGACTAACAGTGCAGGTCCATCAGAGGATTCAACACCAGACTATGGGTATGAAATCATCATTCCTCAAAAGTCTGTCAAAATGGGAAGAGCATCAGATGTTCAAAACAGCTGTCAAAGCTCAACCACTGCTACCTCAACAGTTGTTGACCAAAGTAGCCCATCAACCACTGCTTCCACATCCTCAAACACTGCTGACAAAAGTCCCCAAACAGTGGATAAAAGTCAGCATGTGTCCACTTCATTACCTCCAATTCCACCACCTTTTGAAGCCACTGCTGGATCATCAAAGTCCCCAGCAGTGGTTAGCTCAGATGATACACATTTGCAGCCTTCACCAACAAATGCCATCATTCCATACCAAGGAGATTTAATCTACTTGAGATCTCATCCACCTGACCAAATCATTGGCAACATCAATGAAGGGGTGCTCACAAGAAGCCAAACCCAAAACATTTGTCTTTTTGCTGGTTTTCTATCACTCCATCAGCCAGTCAAGTACCAAGAGGCACTAAAAGACAACAGTTGGGTAGAAGCCATGCAAGAGGAGCTCCAACAGTTTAAAAGACAACAAGTATGGGAGCTTGTACCACTGCCAGAAGAGGTTAGTCCCATTGGCACAAAGTGGGTCTTCAAGAACAAAACTGATGAAAGGGGTATTGTTGTCAAGAATAAAGCCAGGCTTGTGGTTCAAGGTTACAGACAGGAAGAGGGGATTGATTATGATGAAACATTTGCCCCTGTAGCAAGATTGGAAGCTATAAGACTGTTCCTGGCCTTTGCTATCAACCACAACATGAAGGTGTTTCAAATGGATATCAAAAGTGCTTTCCTCTATGGTACAATTCAAGAAGAGGTGTATGTGTGTCAACCTCCAGGTTTTGAGGATCCATTTTATCCAGATCATGTCTACAGGCTGAACAAAGCCCTGTATGGCCTGAAACAAGCACCAAGGGCCTGGTATGAAACTCTTTCCACCTTTCTACTCTCAAATGGTTTCAAAAGAGGTACCATTGATAAAACACTGTTTCTAAAATGGAGAGGAAAGGATTTAATGATTGTCCAAATTTATGTGGATGACATTATTTTTGGAAGCACGTGCAACAAAATGTGTGAAGAGTTTAGGGAACTCATGACAGCTGAGTTTGAAATGAGTGCAATGGGTGAGCTGCAATGCTTTCTTGGTCTCTAAGTTCAGCAAACGCAAAATGCTACTTTCATTCATCAAAGCAAATATGCAAAAGAACTCTTAAATAAATTTGATATGAATGATTGTAAACCATGCAGCACACCCATGGCAACAAATGAGCTGATTGACCAAACTCTATATAGAAGCATGATTGGGTCTTTATTGTACCTAACTGCATCTAGGCCAGACATCATGTTTGCAACATGTGTTTGTGCAAGAAGTCAATCAGCCCCTAGAAAATCCAATCTTATTGCTGTAAAAAGGATATTCAGATACATAAAGAGTGCTCCCACACTTGGTATCTGGTATCCAGCTAATGGGAATATCAAGCTTTCAGGATTTTCAGACAGTAACTTTGTTGGATGTAACACCACAAGGAAGTCCACATCAGGAGGGTGCCAGTTTCTAGGTGATTGCTTAGTTTCATGGCAAAGCAAAAAGCAAGCAGCTGTTTCAACATCCACTGCTGAAGCTGAATACATTGCTGCTGCAAGCTGTACAGCCCAAGTCCTGTGGCTTCAAAATCAGTTGCTGGATTTTGGTATCACTGCCTTAAAGACACCACTCATGTTGGATAGCCAGGCAGTAGAAAATATCATCAAAAATCCAGTTTCCCATTCAACCACCAAACACATCGACATCAGACATCACTTTGTGAGGGATTGCTATGAAAAAGGTTTGATTTCTCTGCATCATGTTCCAACTAAAGACCAGCTGGCAGATGTGCTCACAAAAGCACTAGATACAGCCACTTTTGAAAGCTTGGTCTCTAGGATTGGCATGCTGAACATGGAATAACTAGCAAAATCTTGTTTTTTTTCTATGATTAAAAGAATTAAAATGTTTTCAGAAAATCAAAAATCCATCCTTAAAAATAGCTAAAAATGAAGTTTTCATTAAAATCCTTAAAAGTCTGCCATAACCACTGTTTGTTCAAAAGTCTGCTCTATTTCAAAGTCTGTCCACTGCTGAAAGCCATCCTCTGTTCTCTCATTTCCTTGATAAACTCTGTTGTTCAAAAGCAGTGTCTTATCCACTGATATGCTATCCACTGCTTCCATTTTACCATTGTAACCACTGCCTTCATCAGTAACTTTCATAAAAGTACTGTCCTTCATTTTCTCAGAGGTTGGCATGTAGACAGTACATAGTGATCAGTACTTTTGTAACCGCTGTCACGTCAGCCTTCACTTTTTCCTCTATAAAACCCCCACTTCACACCAAAACATGGTTTTACTGTTGAATTGAATTCTCAAAAGTTCTCTTCTCAAAACAGTTTTTCTTCAAATTTCTTCGATCATCATCTCCAAAATGACAAAATCGAAGTCATCTAGGAAATCCACTTCCAAATCATCCACGAAAGATGCCTCTCAAAAGGCACAACCCACTGAAATTCCACACAAACCATCTCACAATCTTCTGGGTCTCCTCACAAAACCCAGCAACACTGATATGTTTGATTCTATCCTTGCTACCATCTCCGCATCAAAGTACAAAACTTTGTTAACAGCGGATGCACCAATTTACTTGACAACCCAAAGGGAGTTTTGGAAGAATGCAACCCTTGAAACACAAGGAGACGCTGTAATAGCCATTAACTCTACTCTAAAGGGAAAACCTGGCAAGATTACACCACAATCAATTTTAGAGGTCTTTCAACTCGATGATCAGGAAGGTACAATTTCTTTCCCCAAAAACGAGTTAAAAATGATTTTCTGGAAAGAGGGTATAATGCAGAAGTCAAAAAGGATACCTTACAAAAAGGTTACTTCCCTTCTGCAACAAGGTTTTTATTTCATACCCTTCTCATGTGTGTTTCAAACAAAACCACTGCTTTTAACGAAATACCATTAAAAATTCAAAATCTGGGATATGCTATTCTTCAAGGAGAAAATTTTAATTATTCTCGGGAAATTTTTAATGATCTTCTTAAAAATGTTGAAACAAAGGCATTCTTACTATTTCCAAGATTTTTGAGTTATTATTTTGAAAAGAAACTTGGTAAGAATGATCCTGCTGCAATAAATCAAGGTGCATCTATTCAAATAAAATGTTTAACTGCTGAAACTTTTACAAGGATGTCCACACCTTGCAAAACACAAGCAGAGGTGCCTGAGCAGATTTTAGCAGCTACCACTGCTCCTCAGGTATCTGTTGCTGAGCCCACTGCTCAAGGTGATCAAAGTGGCACAACAACTGCTTTGAAACCCACACCTAAAATCACCAAAAAGCCAACAAAAAGAAAAACTCAAAAACCCCCCAAACCCATCAAAAAGGCAACTCTGGAGGATGAGATACCAGAGCTACTGCCTGTGACAGCACAAATGTCACAAGAAACCACTGCTGCTACTTCCTCACAGCAGTTGGTACAAATATCTCAACCCATAACCGAAACTCCTCCTGCTTCTTCACAAAAAGAACAGGTTGTACACATAGGGCCACCACATCATGATGCTCTGGAATCACTTGGTTCCATCATCCACAGCTCAATGCCCGGGACAAATCCTGTTTCTACACCAAACCTCACATCCACAATTCCCTCACCAACTAAACTGCTGTTGGATGCAATTGATTTGAACCAGGCACTAACCAGTCCTTCTCAATCACCTATCAATGAGAACATACCTCAACAAATGACTGGGTCTGATGTATCAATCTTTGCTAACCCACCAACACAACCTGAGGAGGTTACACCCCTTGAGTTACAAGTAACTCTTGGTGGTAATCCAAGTGAAGCAGCCACTACAACTGTTGAACTCACTGGTTTACAGTTGGACAGTGGTTAAATTAATAAGACTTCCTTGGAGGCAATTCCTTACATAGCACCTCTGCCAACCACCAGTGGATTTATTTTTCCCACTGGCAATATCAAAAGGTTGTCAAGTGTTAAAGGAAGAAGACCCCAGTACCAAGAAAAAGGGGCATCAGTGGTTAGTGTTTGGAGTACACTCCCTACCTCAACCACTGATAAAACCACTGATAGCGGGAAATCAGATGATCCCATTAAATTGGGTGATGATTTAAAATATCAGGATTTGACGGAACGAGTTGACAAATTGGATACATCTGTTGCAGATATTAAAAACATGCTACAACAGGTGTTGAAAATACAAAAGATGCAATCCACTGTTGGTCCACCTTAAGCACCTGCTCCACCACAAGCATCTGCTACAAATGAGCTCTGGAACCTCTTCCAACCTTTTCTCCAACAACAAAAAGAAATGGCTGATCAGCAACATGAACTACATGTCCAAAAGCTGAGAAACATAATGGAGTCTAGGTACAAGAACACTCAAGAAGATATTAAGGCAATCAAGGCCCATTTATTGGAAACCACTGGCATTGCTCCTCCAACAGTACTTTTCATTGATCAACTTCCAGAAGATAATGCCAAAAAGGGGGAGAAAATTCAGGAATGGAAGAAGAAGGGAATAGATGATGGTCTTTACATTGAACCAGAAAGGGATGTTATGACCAGAAATATTCCTGTGCCAGATGGTAGTAAAAAGGTTGATGCAACCCAAGAAGCACTTGATGAAGGAGTAGCAAGTGTAAAGAGGGATAGAGTGGCAAAGGATATTTCAAGATGGAATGAGGAGAAAAGAGCTTTCATGGAGCTGTATGCGCAGGGTTGTTCTGGGTCAAAGGATACTAAAAATCCTAAGACAAAGAGGAAACCTAAGTCCATCCCATCCAGAATTCCAAAGCATATTCCAAAACCACCATCCAAAAGCCATCAGCATCAAACCTCCACCCAAACAGCTGTTGTAACTCCTGTTGTATCAACTACTGCTGGTTCTTCAGAGGTTTCAACATCTGTTATCACTTCAACACACACCACAACCACTGTTTTACCACCACCACCATCACCACCAAAAACAATCTCACTACCACTTTCTCCTGCCAAAAAGCAGAAGACAACAGATGTTACAACATCTGCTGTAATGACAACAGTGGTTGAAACACTAGTTGTTTCAACAGCTGTTAGTCAATCACAAACCACTGCCACTCAATCTACCACCACTATTCCACCTAAAACATCATCAGTCCCTCCTCAAACAAAAAGGAGAAGGCTAATTCTAAAAGACGATGACACATCTCCACCACCAACATCTTCAAAATCTCTGTCACTTGTCACAATTCCAAAACCCATGCCTTTCTCATCAGCTCAAATTCCAAAGCCATTACCTCCTACTGGTGTCTCATTTCCTCTGGAACTCATTGCGGTTATGGAAGAAATCAAATCCTTTTACTATGAGGATGACCCAGCTAAAAGGAGTTTGCCATCAGTTGAAGGATATCCCAGGCCTAACAATATTGAAGAATACTTGAAACTCAAGGCAAGCAAGCAGAGGATATCGCAATCAAAAATAAACAAGGGAAATCTGATAGGGAATTTCAGCAAAACTATCAGTTTCTACTAACACAGGTCAGAGCTATGGAGCAATTTGCCAAAAATGTATGTCAGCAAATCTCAGAAAGGGCAGATGAGTCCTTGAGAAAAGACTACATTGAGAACATCATGACCTACAAGAAATACAAGGGGGAGAAACACATGTACAAAAACTGGACCATTCCTGAGCTTGAAAAAAAGGCGGCCAGGATTCGAGAAATGATCAAAAATAAGGTCAAGCAGACTCCTCCTGGAAAATTCAAATAATTCGAAGCTGATAAGATCTTATAGTTGAAGAGAATGAAAGAGGAGCTGATAGCAGCTGATTATGGGTCAAATAATTCAGTGACAAAGTGGGGAGAAGATAGGGTCAGGGCTACCTACAAAAGGTTAGAGGAACTTAGAAAGAAAGATCCAACAGTTCCACAAAAGCCTGACTACTCCAAAGCAGAGGTCTCAAAAAGACCACCAAAGCTGCAAGTCAAAAGAACCACTGCTCCAGCTGGTGCTTCCATCTACAAAAGAAGGAGTCAAAACCAGTCAGGTGCTGAAACAATTCAAGATCTAAAAGCTGGAAATGCTGTTGTAAAAGAGGGCATTAAATTAATGATAAAAGAAGATCTTGAATTGGAACAATCTGCAAGTACTGCTCAGCCAGTTATGAATAGGCCAGCCTCACCAAACACCTCGTCAAATAAAAATCTCCCAAGAAACCCACCAGGCTCAAAAATACAAAAGTGGGAAACTGACAAACAGACCTACGTATTGACTTTGCTCAGGTCTGGTGGAGAAGTGAAGAAAATATCAAGGGAACAAGCTCTTGGCCTGAGTCTTGAAGATTTGCAGGATCTCCTTGATCTTCCACTTAGCAAGGATGATGATGACACAGATGCCCTAGATTTTGAACTACAATTTAAAGGTCAGATAAGGGAACTGCTGATGAGGCAATAAAGAATTCCACAATAATGAAGAGTTTTGGCATTATCTGTTCCAGGGGGAGATTGTTGGGATTGAACCCTACCAGAGGAACAGATAATTAAAGCCAAAACTGGATCAGAGCAGTGGATCCAGAATAAGCAGATGTTACATACAAGTCTCTCCCCTTGAAAGTGATTTCAACATCTGCTGACCTCCTATCTACTGGCCGTGCAAACTGCTGACCCACAACTGCTGCTCAAGTAAAGACCTGATGATAGAACTAAAGCTCTGCTGTTCAATCTACTGCCTTGGTTCAAGCACTAATGATCCGGACAAGTACTGCTGGGTTCACAGCAGTGGAGGGATGCAGCAGTTGTTTATTCTGTCTTTATGTAATGTAATGTAATAAGCAGTAGTTAGTATAGCAGTGTTTGTATAGATCAGGGGTTATAGTTTGTTAGGAGGTTAGATGTCACTTTCATGGTGACGTCAGCTTAGATGCTCAGTGGTTTGCTAGTGCCTATAAATAGAACAATGCTCTGAACTGTTCTATTAGCTCTTTGCAAACTTGTTTTCCTGCACGAACAAACGATGAGCTCTGGCTGAGGGGGGGGGGGGTTTGTATTAAGCATTACATTGTGATCGGTGTTGAAACTAAATTCAATCTTTCGGTTCTTTGTAGAAAATGTCTTGATCAAAGCAATACTCTCGTTTGATTGTATGCAAAGTTTGTTTCCATCTTATTCCGCTGCACAACTCATCCATTTTCATTCTAATTCAAACGAAAAATACAATCAAAACCAAACTCAGATCCAACACAAGTTAAACTGAAATTCCAAACTTATCATAGGTTTATAACCCATGAGGGAGTGAATCAAGTTAGGGTACTTTTGTAAACCTAGATAATATGTGAAGAAGTCTAGTTAACCGGTAATCAGAACAACCTATTAGAGTTCCATAAGTGTCTCCTTGAGAAGGGTCGAGGGTCTTGTTCGGTGTCTCGGTAGGTTTAGAATATAAAAATCCCGGTTCCATAATAATTAGTAAACATAATAAAGTCATTACTAAAATAATCCAGTCTAGGCAGTCGTTTCCATCAACTGAGTTAAAACCCGAGTTAATTCGTGATTTAGTTAATCTTAGTTAATTAGTTTATTTTAATTTACAATTTTAGGATATTTAGAAACACCCCCCCCCCCCTCCGAAATATAAAAATGGTTAGTTTCGTATCCGTGTCAGTCTAGGTCTAGATAGAGTTTAGTTAACGTAATTAGAGAGTCTCGTGGGTTCGATACTCGGACTTACTTTAACTATACTGCATTGATCGGTATACTTGCCGGTTGTGTGGTTTAGGTTTAGATTAAGTCTAAGTTTATAAATTTAAAGCTTAGAATGTCTAGATTAGGTTAATATTAGTTTGTTTCTAAGTGATCACTTTTAACACATCAAGTTTTTGGTGCCGTTGCCGGGGACTCTTTGGCAATTATGTTGATTACTTTGTTTGGACTTAACTGACATCATATGTGCTAGTTGCTTTTGTTTGAGTCGTAGGAGTCTAAATAATTCTAGAGTCCTTTATATTTTCTTGAGTCGTTTGTTTGAGTCATTTTACTTGCTTCTTTGTCGGCTTTTCAGTGGATTCCCCATACACGTTCACAAGGACCGTCGCCGAAGCCATAAGTGGACAATTCTTCCTTCTTTGCATTCACACCAAAGGTTAGTAAAACTTCTACTTCATCTTCCGCCCATTCTGACTCTACTCTTCAATCTAAACCACCAGCCTTTGACTTCACACCGAAGTCATCACCGCACAATTCTCTGTAAAACCCGTTTGGATCTTTCAATGATATCAGTCTACAACTTGTGAGAGTGCGGAATCCAATCACAAGTTGATTCAAGAATAAATAAACAATAACCGAAACAATATAGATCAAAACAAACCAGAAACTTGCATTCAACGATTCACCGTGACTGATACAAAGTTTCCCAATGCTGGTTTTGGCTGGCCTCCTAGTCGCATGAACTGATCAACCTCAAACTAATGTTTGAGGTTTACTTAAATACAAAACAAAATGGGTCGAAACCCCCTTAGGCCCACTTGAAACCTACTAGACCCAAACAAAACATATCCACCCAAAAGACTATTAAACAAATCATTACAAATCAACCCCTAAACATTGTAATTCTCTATGAATAAACCTTCAGGTTCCACAATCTCCCCCTAGGTTTATGCATAGAGGTTCTGAAGACTTCAACTTCCACCGCTACCTCCCAACTGTTCTTTGAAACCACCAAAACCTTTCGTACTAATATGCAAGACTGAGGCAGCAGCAACAGTCCAACCTTTAGCCACCTCCTCATACTTCTCTGTAATTTTGATATGATGTTGAGCAAGCACCTCTAGATCTTCTTTATCCAACTTTAGTAAATCCACTTGATCAATCAAGCGAAAGCTCACATTATCATCACAAACAATCACTGCTTGCCCTAATCACTCATCATAAGCCCAAAATTGCATGGTCTTCAGAGTGCCTTTAGGAATTTTCTTGACTAAAGGAATAGTCTTCTCCTTGTCAGTTGACGGCCATGATATAATCTTCATCCTTTTATTGGTGTGTGGATCCCTAACTCCCTTAGCAGTCGGAGTAACAATAGATTCAGCAGTATGCATGGAAGGAAAATCACGAGAAACTTCTCTCTGCAACCTTTCGAAGAATAGATATCCATGCCCACCTGGCTTATCATCAACGTAAGGTGACTTTGACAAAGTGATCAAGTCTACCTTAGTGAATGTTTGAAACTGAGCAGGATTCTTATACCATTCGACAGGTCCAACCTTCCTTTTGATCCACCATCTTCGACGATCATGATCAAATCCCCAGCTAACCACACCAGAGCGATTCCCAACTTTATCATAAAGAGTTTCACCAACGTCCATCAAATGATGAGTGGCTTGAGCATAATCATCTCTGGATTAAGATTATTGTTTTTCAGGATCACAAACTCTCTTTTCTTCTTTATCCTCTCAGCTTTTGCCTTGTCAGCATCTTTATCAGTAACCCTTTTGAAGTAATGCTCCAAAGCAGCATTCCTTTCAGCGTCATCCTTAGCAAAAGCCCTTGCTCTATCTTCATCAGCCTTTCTTCTACTTTCCATATCAGTTGGATCAGAAAACTCTTGGCCAAACTTCTTTTCCAACTTTCCACGTAGATCATACACCATGTTGAACAACAAACTGACATCACCTTGAAGCTGATCAATTTGTTGGTTCTTTTTCACAATTGTATCTTCAAGCTGAATGATCTTGGCGTCTTTATGGATAGAATCTTGGTCAAGCACAACTATTCTGTTCTTCATCTCCCTCATGCTGATAAACTCCTCATTGTCACTTAAATCATAGTCAAATAACATTCTCAATGGCTCTTCAGGCCGCTTACCACTTGAACTACAAGGCTCTTCATGAACCGTTCCAGATGAACCTGTAATAGTAGTAGTAACAGGTGGTGTTGAATCGATGATAGGAGCAGAAACAGTGGTGGTAACTGGAATCTCTGCAGAAGTGGCATCCACATCCATTCTTTGAGTGTCAACTTCAAACTTAAAGATATATTCAGTAGCAGTGGTGGTATCAGTAGTATTCTTCTTAAGTCGAAGTCATACAAACCATCTTCATCTTCAGTATCATTCGTGGGTTGATCTTGGCTTTGCTCAACATACATTCCAGGTCGAGGATCCCTCCTTTTTCGCTTCAAAGGTAGAGTATCAGGATCCTTTGGGTCACTAGACGTTTGCTCTTCAACATGAACTGAAGGATTGGAAGGAGGATTTCCCATCTTTTCAGTTATAGATTTCAACAGCTGAGCCAAACTTTCAGACGTAATCAAAGTTTGTTGAACAGCATAAATAACATAACTAACTTCAGCTTCAGGAGGAAGCTCGGCTTCATCTTCATCATCACAACTAATTTCAATGCCTTCATCGTCAGAGTTGATTGTAAGAATCTCTGTCTCAGGCTCATTTTCAACAGCACCTTAAACAGCGTGCTCTTCAGCAATTATAGCATTCACAGGAGCATTGATTTGTGCAGCGTTTACAGGAGCAGGTTAAACTAACACAGGTTCAGCTGCTGTATCTTCCGTTTTAGCAAACTGACCAAATTTTTCTAGCAGTATTAGTCCTTCAAACCTTTTTCAGTACCCTTTTTAGGCGTGAGAGCACCAAAACAAGCAGGACCCATAGGTTTCAACTCCAAGGTATTTCCAGATCTCACCAACTCTGGATAGCGAGCATTAAAAACCATTTGGAAGAACCTTGGATACATAAGAAACTTGTCCTTCCGAACCCCTGTCACATTCCTCTTCTTGCCTTCAAATATGTATTTCGAATAGTTGAATGGTTGATTTGTAATCAGAGAAACAAATGCAGCAGACTGTGCGATATTCAACTGATCTGTGCCTCCTCGGTTTTCTGTCATGCATAGAATGAACATATGCACTAACAAACGCCAATACGGATGCACAAATTTCTTTACCAACGATGGATACTTTCCTTCATAACTTAAACGTGGCAGAATTGCTTCCACAGTTCCAGCTGGAAGCTCGATTGGGTCAGTTTCTTGATCATTATGTCACACCCTGACTTTTGCGGAAGCGTGATTATTGGTGTGACTTTCTTAATACCATAGCATTCAATCATAACAACGCTATATGATAAAAACCATAAGATGCTCATCCATAAAATTTAGTTTGAAAATACCACAACATACTTGTCTGAAACATATACACCAAATTTAAGTTACAACCACAACATGTTTAAATGAGTTCATGAAGACTCGACAAAAGACCTTAAATAGAACCGAGTTTAGAAACATGTATCTCGTCCAGGAATAAGATACATCTCCTAAACCCTATGACCTCGGATGACATCTTTTATTCATAACGCAGCTTGAACATGCAAACACCCATCAGATCCACTTAATTCCCTGAAATACATGTAGTTTAAAAAAGCATCAACAAAAGTTGAGCGAGTTCATGTGTTTATGTATATGAGTAACCTTTAAAGTCTGTCTGTATGTATGTAAATCCTAGTATGAAAGCAATAAGGAAAACAAATCACCAATGGTTTGCAAGGCCATTGATATGTGCGAAGCGATGCAGGAAAACTCAAACCTAGCAAATTTGTACCGGGCCTCCGGCTGGAAGACATAGTCACCCTATGGGCCACCCTGGTCCTCATGGGTGTGGGCTCGCTACACCCAAATAGATCTATCACTCATGTCCCTCGGTCCTACGACGACGATTAATGGCCTTAAGTGTTGTACCCACCACTCACATGATCAAGTAGTAACCTTAGCTAACCATACCATGTATAAACGTATGTAAACAATTGTAACATGTATTTCACCCCTGAAGTTATAAAACTGAAAACAGTTAAAAGAAAAGGGGGACATGAACTCACAGTCTTGCGTCTTCAGTACTCGTAACTCACGTCTCTTCAGCAAACACGACTACCTACGATGTTCTAATGTCGATTAGGCGGACGGGTCGTGCCTTTGCTTAGTATTAGTGTTTTGGAGTTACGTTTCTGATGTTATTCCAAGTTATATAATTATTGTCAAAATAATTAACATTTCAACTTAAATTATATTTATAAATTGGGGAATAGTTGTTAAATAATATTTTCGTAATAATACTTCTCAAGTATTTATACTTATATTTCCTTCCCAAGGATGGGGTATCTCATACATGTATATTCGTATTCTTGTATTTGTAGTTCCCAAAATAATATATTTTCAAGTTTCACTTTAGAAAATATATTTAAACTTACTTTTATCCAAAAATAATGTATTTCAAGTTTATCCAAGAAAATATATATTTTTCCCAAAAATCATATATCTTCTAAAAATTCCAAGAAAATATATTTTTACTTCACAAAAAAAATATATATTTTCTCCTTGTCAAAAATATGATATAACTTAGTAGTATTTACAAAAATCATATTTTCATTTCTTGTGTCCAAAATATTATTTACCAAAAATATATTTATAAGCATGTTTTCCGGAATATTTTGGTAAGTTACATTTCTAGGTTCGGTTTCACAATGTTAGGTGTGTAACTTGTATATTTATTCCATATGATTTTTGGTAATCTCTTGGATTGTAATTTCTTTTTTTTTTTGTATTTTGTTAAGTTATATTATTTTAACCCTAAAATAACATAACTATTTCACAAAGTATACAAATATTCACACATCATGTCTTTAATGTAAATATGTATTCTAAATATATATTTATCCATTTTGTTTATAAAAACCATCCTCCAATATTTGTATTTTTGTTACAAAAATTATGGCAAGGTTTATATTGAAAACTTGTGATCAAAATACACTTGTAAATATTTATTTGAAAATATTTTTCTAAGTGTTTATATTTTTAGAAAATTTTGCCATAGTTTCCCCTAAAAATGGAGGTGTCCATGCTATCAAAGCATATCATTTTCTTTTTAAAATCATCACAAACAATCAACAATCAACCCTAAGAAACTTACAGTTGCCAAGTGCCAAAACAATGCTATTTACATAACAATCATGAACTTGAACTTTCACAAAAGCTTGTAGTAACTTACTAGTGCTTTTAGTAGGTTTAGTCATCCTTTAAAAAGTGCTTATTGGTTTGTAAATCTCGTTCTTGTAAAGTTTAGTCTTTTACAACTTACTAGATGATTTTTCCAAAAATCATTCTCTTGAATTTTTCTTGTAAACAATGTATTCTATTACGTGTTTCACCACTAGAAACATGGTGAGTTTCTTTAAAACAATGTTTATGTAAATCTTGTGATTTAACTTAGTTTCTTGAGGAAACTAGTTTTGAAATCATCCAAGTTTATGACTAGTAATCATGTTATATGCTTCATTATTCATAAAATCATTTTCATACTTCAAGTTCATGAAAACATAAAGCATGATGATCTTGGTCTTTCACAAGATCACCACCTTACTTACTAGATCATGTGTTAAATCACAATCTAGTAGGTTTCATATGATGTCTAACATCACTAACATAAATCATCAATCATCAAGAAGCAAGAAGCAAATCAACTCTAATCATCATGTATTCATATGGTTTTAAGCTTATGTTAAAGTTTCATGATTATGTTCTTTAGTGTTCACCAAGATTAACAACATATAACATCTTTTATCCAACTAAATATGAAGTAACAAGGGATTATAAGGGCCTTACTACTAGCTCTATGGCTAGGGATGAACACAAGAAGTAGAAGATGACAAAAGTGATGGATAAAAGCAAATGGGAGAGGTCCTTCAAGATCCACAAGCTCCACACTTCTTAACTTGGCTTCTAACACCTTGTGATGAATATGGATTGCATAAACAGAGTTGAATAAAGGTGGTGGTGTGGTGGGTTATGTTCGGCTGAGAGAGGGAGGAAGAAGAGAGGAAGGAGGTGATGGTGAGAATGAGCTATAATGATTATCTTATAACCAAGTTTAGAAGTTTATCCAATGTGTAAAATGTCCCCTAAGTACCATTCAAGATCTATCAAGATATCAAAACAAATCAAGTAAGATTTAGTGAGATCAAGGGAAATCTTGGGTGGTGGGGCCACCTAGTGATCGTCCACATAAGGGGGGGGGGGTATAAGTTGTGGTTTAATGGTAAGTTAAGCATATTAGTTGAAATCCAAGTGTAGTGTTTAAGTTGTTATGGTGTTATATAGTGTGTTAGGGTGTTCGGCGATCATAACTAGCTCAGAAATAATAAAAGAATGTTTCTAGTATAATTTTAGTGTTTCGGGTAGTGTCCGGTTGTTCGGTTAGATACCGGTTCGTTAAAGTGTCAAACTATACCGTTTAGTGTTCATTATGTTACCTTTTGTGACACTTTTAATTCCCGACACATAGGAAAGCATTCATGACCATTTAGTCATATTTTTGTATGATACAAGCTTATTAAAAAGCTTATTTTTGCTGAAATATGCTGAATTCAGCACTTTATGTGGGTTTTAGGCACTTCCCGACACTTAAACTATCACTTAGGAATGCAGTTTTGCGGTCCTTACTTCCCTACACACCATACTAGTGTAGTACTTAGTCTCTGGCTCATACTGGGTCTCAAAACACTGTCTGTCTATGTACTGAACCTCGTCAGCATTTTTCTGAGTTATTCGCTAACTGTGCTAACTGTGCTTTGTGCATCATTTATGTTAATATGGTTTGCATGTAATAATGGAGTGACATCATGCAGTATGTGATGCACATGTAAGTATGATACAGTAATCAGAAAGCAGTTAAGTATAATTCAGCACAGTCATTAAGCACTAACCAAGATTAATTAATTGTACAGATACTTGGATTTTTGACGGTTGTCACACATTAAACTTCAGCACCTCCCGTATCATCTATTCGGTCATTGTAACAACCTTTTTCTGAATCTCTGCAACGATCGCTCCTTTACCGTTAGCTTCAAGTACATCGAATCTAGCAGTCTTCCAGAAATCTTGAACTAAGCTTTCAAATACAACAGGATTTTCTCGTAACGTGTGAACTATCCTGCAGCTATTCAAACCCTTGATTAAAGACGTAAACATTCTCTTGTGCTTCTCTGGAGGTGGTGCTAGATATCCTGCCTGATTATGCGTCGAAATAAATTTCAGATCAATATCCTACACAAACCAAAAATGTTAAGTATAGAATTATGGTTGAGAAATTTAATGTTATCTTGGTTTAAAATTCATAAAGATGCAATTTTTCAAGTCAAAACATCAGCACAGGTCAAAAATCCATAACTCAGATTTCGAGACAAACAGTGTAACCTTAACTCGAGACCATGAGATTTCGAGTCGAGACCATGTGATTTCGAGTCGAAACCATGTGATTTCGAGTTGAGATCCCAGTCGAGACCATGAGATTGTGAGTCGAGACCTCAGTCGAGATCAACGAGGTTGCGACTCGCAACCACAAGTCTCGAGTCCTCATGTATGAGTAGTCGCAACCCGAGTCGAGACCCTATAAACAACTATCATCAGCTTAATTTTGGATCAAAGTCCATAAACACTCTTTGATTTTCATGAAGACCAAAATCAACTCAGAATTAGGGTTCTTAATGATGTTCAAATCTTCATCTAATCTTCAAAACACCTGCAAAACTTCAACTAAAACATTCATTAGATTCATAATACCTTCAAACGTTTGATGATACTGAGTCGAAACCGGAAAAGTTCGTCAGAGTTCAAAGATCTTGCCAGAAAATTGAGAGAGAATTTTGGGAAAACAGTAGAAGGTCTCGAGTGAAATGTGAGGTTTCGACTCGAGACCATCCTTTATACCCTTAACATACATGGGCCGGGCTTTTGAAATTGGGCCGAGACCAAGTAATATGAGCTGAGACCACTAAATGTTCAGTCGAGACCACATATTATAACAGTTTAAAGATTTAATTTAGTTTCTTTTACAATTTCAAAAATTTCTGGACCGAGACCAAGTAATATGAGCCGAGACCAAGTAATATGAGCCAAGACCACTAAATGTTCAGTCGAGACCACATATTATAACAGTTTAAAGATTTAATTTAGTTTCTTTTACAATTTCAAAAATTTATTTAAATAAAGATAAAGTTTTAATAACCCATTTAACTTCCCAAGCACGTTTTACGAGAACTAAACCTAAAACACAAAAATAATTAATATAAACAATTATTTACAAAAATAAAAATAGGAAATAACGTAATTGCTCAGGGATCAAATCACGAGGTTTCGGGCTTGACTTCACTTATCAACACTGATCTACTACCGAATTGTAACACCCCGAAAATATAAATTAGTGATTTTAAATTTAAAGAGGCAATAAACGAAATAAACTAACTAGGGATAGATATAACCTAGTTAGTTAACTATTTTGTAGTAACATGGAAGTTTGAATGAAAACATCTAAATTAGTGAAGCAATAATAAGTTAAGGGGCCAAAGTTGTTAAAAATCAAACTAGTTTTGATAAAAACAAAAAAAAATTAAAATCCAAACACACAATTGTGTGTGTCTGGATGGATCAAGAACGCAGGGGGGCGACCAACTCACCCTCAAACCCTAGTTTCAACTATTTGATCAAATTGAAGGCCCTAATCAGTTCCAAATCGATTTTCAAGCACAAATTCGTGATCACCTCGTTGAAGGGATCATAAGGTATGCTGAATTATGTTGTTTAGATTCATCTCAAATTCTTAGTAAATGATGAAATCGAAATTGGAGCTTGATTATGTGATGTTTAGATGAAACTTGTAATGAAAACAAGTTTAGGAGTGAATCCTAGTTGATAACTCGCAGGAATCATGTTCGGAATTATGAAATTTATGATAACCCATTCATAGGTTAAATGGGTTTTACAAAATGGGATGAACATAAGAATTATAATTATCAAAAATAGAATTACTTGATTTCTTTATGATGAATTTGATGATAGTATGCATGCTTGACACGATGGAATCGAAATGTGTGATTATATTTGGCAAAAATAACAAGTTATGAACTTGATTCTAGATATGTAAAAATTAAACCCGTTATGTGTTCGTTAAAATGTCTAAGTGAGGAATAAAGTGTTAAAAATCAGATGAAAACGCATGTTTGATTCTTATGGAAAATTATGCGTTAAAGTTTATAATAAGGGTTCTAAATAGGTTGTGAATTGA
Organism: Helianthus tuberosus; assembly: GCA_030545235.1. Taxonomy (NCBI): domain Eukaryota; kingdom Viridiplantae; phylum Streptophyta; class Magnoliopsida; order Asterales; family Asteraceae; genus Helianthus; species Helianthus tuberosus. Next base: position 107,914,175 of record CM060383.1, read on the forward strand.
ACTCTTTAGGCAAATAATCTGGACCGTCGAGTGGACAAGCCAGAGGGGATACGCGCTTGAAAAGGGTGCTTTAAAGGTACGTAACTATCAGTTTCGTTACTTAGTTACAAATATTTTCTAGTATATCTTATAAATAATGTTGTAGTGTGATAAGAATGTTTGATGTATCATAGAAGTGATGGAGTTCACTCGATAGATCAAACGGGTCAATTGGAATAAACCTTGGTGGTTATCAAAGTGAAGGTTTTCACTTAACAACCAAACGGGTCAAAACTATGCCTTTAAAACGAAGATGTATGTAGAGACTTGAAAGTCTCGTAATATGCTACTGTTAGAAAACAATACGCCAATGGATTGGATAAACTAAGTTAAATTCATGAACCCGTGATATTTGGTCAAATGGTTAGTAATCACTTGCAAAAGTGCATAAAGCGGCATGCTCGAAATGTGAGAAAACGAGCATGGAATTCTATTTGTGAGCGTAAAACCATGTAATGGTACTGATACGCTAAATTTTACAAGCCCGGAGAATGGGTAACCAAGTCTAGTATGCCATAGAATTGAATGTGAAAAATATGCACACATAACTAATGCGTCGGATAATCGAAACAACGATTCGTGAACTTTTCATTCATAAACCAGGTTTTGTTGTGTGAAATCCAAATGGTTAGATCCGTAATTATATTACGGACGCGTAGGAAAAAGAATTGATTAAAACGGACAAGTAGGTAAAAAGTTATAAGCTTTTAAAGTTTTTAACTTGGTTTCTTGGATAATCATACTTGAAATATTCAGATTTACAAGACTTTAAACTTACTTTGTTCATCATTTTACAAGAAACATTATATTCATTCAAGTTCATGACTTTAGTGAGGATGATCCATAACCTTTGACATGTTCATCCTCCCATCTTGCTAGATTATGTTTTTAATCATGATCTAGCAAGATTAGATGGTGATCAACATCATTTCTACAAACAAATAATAATTAACAAGTATATCAACACTAAAACAACATGATTTCTTCATATTTAAAGCTTATGTTTAAGTTTCATCTTCAAGTTTCTTAGTGTTCTTTAAGATTATCCATGAAGTATAGAATTATGTAAGTAACAAGAAAAATCCATGAAGAAACATTTTTAGAAAAATATGGTCATAAGTTATAAAGATCTAAATTCTTTAAGAATGATGTTCTTAAAAGATCAACCACACTTTAAAGGGTAACAAGGCTTACTAAAAACACTAGTAAGTTACTACAAATTTTTACAAGAACTTCAAGTTCATGATGTTGTGTGATTTACATGATCTAGGCTTATGGTAAGACTTGATTGTGTTGTTGATGTTGTTGATGATTTAAAAGAAAATAAACACATGTTTTGAAAACATGGGAAACCTCCATTTTTAGGGGAAACTATGTCAAAAATTTTATAAATTTTGACACTTAGAAAATATATAAGTTTTTGAGGAACTTATTCCCTAAAAATGTATCTAAAAACATTTACCAAGGTTTCCCTAATTTTTGTGTTAAGAAATGATGATTTCTTCAAGATTAAAAATTTATATTAAGTATGTATATTTTTGAGAAAATATATAAATTTATTGATCACCAAATTTTGTGCTAAGTGTATGTAGTATGTATTATACGTGATAGTGTATTAGGACTTGAAAATACACTAAATACTCCTAAGGAGTGAAGATACAAAAATATACATACAACATACTTAGACAAATACAAGAAAATATATTTATGAAAATATATTACTTGAAAGAACAAATAACTTGGACAAGTCATGAACATGAAGTGAAGATTTAGACAAAATACATAATTGGGGTGAAAAATACAAGATACTTATATTTGAGAAAATAATATAAGTAAGACACATAGTTAAAAATATAAATTATTTTTAACACAAGAACAAAAACATAAAAGATAGTGACTTGTACTTGTGCGATACAAGTCCAGTGACTAACGTTAATAAAACACGTTTAGGTCACGAAGCTAGATAAGCAAATCCGGTGAAGTTTACGACACAGGAACTCAAAGTAGTGAGTTCATGCTCCCCCTTTTCTTTTAACTGTTTTCAGTTTTATAACTTCGGGGGTGAAATACATGTTACAAATATTACAATGTTTATAAATGGTATGATTCAAAAACAAGAAGCACTCTTGGTGATAAGTAGTACCAAGTATGATGCGTTTTGAGAAATGATACGAGAAATCGTGTCATGAATAGGGTACCATAAGCACCATTAATCGTGTACATACTTAGACCACAGAACAAAAGGTTAGATCTAATGGGTACAAGGGCAGCCCCAGTCTTGGTGATAACTAGTACCGAGTAGTGTTTTTGTGTCTCCGTCGTGAATCGACAACTAGAAAAGTGCCTATGGTTTGGTTGCTTCCTATGTCGTGTCACATGTTAATGGCCTTGCAACCCATTAACAACTTGATAAATACATGAATACTTGATTTATACATGAATACTTGATTTACACAAGATACATACCATGTTTTTCATACAAAGTATACAAACGTTCAATACAAGAACTGCATGAATTCACACCAACATTATGTTGACGTTTTTCCAAAACTCACATGTATTTCAGGTAACTAAAAGTGGATGTGGTCTTACTCATGCTCCTGGATGTCGTTTATGTTTATCCTTAAATAAAGTTATAAACTTTCAGACAATTTGCAGTCTCGTGATGTAAACACTTAATCTACGTTTTCAGTAATGTAATGTTTGGCATTTGAAGTTATTTTTACGAGCATGTAGTATGTTTACCAATCGTATGCAATGAAAACCTTTCATGATCACACCTCGTGCTTCCGACTTAGAAAGGGGTGTGACAGATTGGTATCAGAGCTGCGATTGTAGTGAACCAGGATTCCTTCTCGAGTCTAGACTACAATCTCTAGGATCCTTGCATGAAAACAATTTTTTTCAAAACGTTTTCATTGCATAAAACTTCCCGCCACATCCACTACCTGAAACTGTTTACAAAGAGTCAAGAAAAGACACTACGAGACTTAGGATGCACTAGGGTAGCACTTGTCTGTGATTAAGAATTACTTGCAATTATGTGTGATAATTGACATATACATATACTAGAAGTAGAATGTCACAGGTATACGTAACTTTACCTAAAAACAATGGCCTATCTGAAGGAAGAAATACGAGGATGAAACGAACTGTGCGGACTGTGCAAGGAGTTACGTAATTATGGATGCATACATAATTATGGAATTCAGTGCACAGAAATCACAACAAGTTTTGTCACGTATAGATTCCCTCAGTACAAGAAAAGGTCAAACGTGAACACCCCTCCCCCAGACTATTAAATACTCTTTGGAGTAAGGACTTAGGGTATAAAGACAAGAACCGCCAATGTGAATATCTTATGACACAATAGTACTTATGCATGTTTGTTGCTGTATGAATTGATACATTTGGCGGATTGTTTGATGTCACTTAAGTGGTATATGCCTGTATGTACGTACTGCCACTAACTCGTACGGTGATATCAAACAAATGTCTAACCCTATTGTGTGGTGTTCTCTCAGAACATGGCACCTAGGAGAATTGTGAACATATCAAACAAATGTCTAACCCTATTGTGTGGTGTTCTCTCAGAACATGGCACCTAGGAGAATTGTGAACAATCGAGATTCGGATCAACCTCCTCCTCCCCCACTGCCAAGGACTGCTGAAGAGCTCAACGCCCTACTGGAAGAAAGGATCTCCGCTGCTATCGCCCAATACGAGGCAAACCGAACCCAAGACAGTGGCGGACCAAGCAACCGATGAACTACGACGGGAATGGAGATTCATCTGGAGGCAACACAGCTCAAGGCTGCACCTTCAAGCAGTTTCTCGACTGCAAACCGATGAACTACGACGGCACAGGAGGTGCAGTAGCGTTTGTACGCTGGACAGAGAAGACTGAAGCTACCATCCGTATGAGCAAGTGTACTGCGGATCAGCAAGTCACTTTTGCTACTGGGTTGTTTGTTGATGAAGCTCTGACTTGGTGGAACTTGAAAGTCCAAACTCTGGGTGATGATGCCGTGTATGGCATGACTTGGGACGAATTGAAGGAACGTATGAGAGAAAAGTATTGATCACGTGCTGAACTCCAAAGGTTGGAGACTGAGTTCTGGCACTTGACCACGGAAGGAGCTGACATTACTGGGTACACTCGAAGGTTCCACGATCTGTCAAGGGTGATCCCCTACATGGTAACACCTGAATTTAAGCGCGTTGAACGCTACATTTGGGGACTGGCCTCAGAATTTCACGGCATGGTAACTTCGGCTAAACCTCAAACTATCACTGAGGCTGTAACTCTGGCTGTCAGCCTTACTGAAGATTGTGTTCGTATGAAGAAGTTATCGCTGAACCCCACTGAAAAGACCGAGACGCATGCTGAGTCGTCTGGTAGAAAAAAGAGAAAGCATACAAGTTTGAACCAAGCAACCCGCAACAACAAAGGTTTCAACAACAAGAGACGAGACCTCAATCCGCCTCAGGAGACAAGAACTCTTGCAGCCATGAATGACGCTCCTGCTAAGGGATACCTGGGCACTCTGCCCAAGTGCAATCAATGCAAGCGTCATCATGAAGGAGTTTGTCGCATTCCAAAATGTGACAAGTGTGGGAAACTGGGTCACCATACTGAAGACTGTTGGGGTAAAGGAAACAGGAACGGGAATGGAAATCGCAACGGTGTTGGTAATAGAAACAATGGTGGAAATGGCAATGGTGTTGGTGACAGGAATGGTAATGGAGCTAGGCAGAACCAAGGATGCTTCAGTTGTGGAAGCAAAGATCATTTCATGAAAGACTGCCCAAAGGGGAACAACGCTCAAGCTCGAGCATTCGTAATTGGAGCAAGGAACGCACGCGAGGACCCTAATGTGGTCACCGGTACGTTTCTCGTTAATAACCACTTTGCATCCATATTATTTGACACTGGTGCCGACTATAGCTTCATGTCTGTGGAATTTAAACGTATGCTTGGAATAGAATCGAGTAGATTAGATATTCCTTATTCCATAGAACTAGCCAATGGTAAACTTGTTGAATCGGGCGAAATTGTTAGAGGTTGCTCATTAGAACTGGGTGAACGAAGATTTAGCATCGACCTCTTACCTATTCAATTGGGTAGCTTCGATGTAGTGGTCGGAATGGACTGGTTGTCCAAGAACAAAGCTGAAGTTATTTGTCACAAGAAAATCATTCGCATCCCTCTGGCGAATGATGAAACCCTCATAGTACATGGAGAAAAACGAGACGCGCCTTTACGAATCATCAGTTGTATGAAAGCACAGAAGTGCTTAAGGAAAGGATGTGTTGCTTTCCTAGCGCACGTTGTAGACAAGAAGGCTGAGGAGCCGAAACTCGAAGAAATTCCTGTGGTGAAGGAATTCCCTGATGTTTTTCCCGAAGATCTACCCAGACTACCTCCGCAACGACAAGTCGAATTCCGTATAGATTTGGTTCCAGGAGCCGCTCCTGTAGCCAAGGCTCCCTATCGGCTTGCACCATCCGAAATGCAAGAATTATCTACACAACTCCAGGAGTTGTTGGATAAAGGATTCATAAGGCCAAGCTTCTCGCCTTGGGGAGCTCCAGTATTGTTCGTGAAGAAGAAGGATGGGACACTGCGGATGTGTATTGATTACAGAGAATTAAACAAGCTCATTATCAAGAATCGGTACCCGTTACTGAGGATTGATGACTTATTTGATCAGCTGCAAGGATCGAGCTACTATTCCAAGATCGATCTTCGATCTGGATACCATCAGTTAAGGATACAAGAAGAAAGCGTACCAAATACTGCATTCAGAACACGCTATGGGCACTACGAGTTTCTTGTGATGCCATTCGGACTGACAAACGCACCAGCAGTCTTTATGGATCTGATGAACCGTGTATGCAAACCATATCTCGATAAATTCGTGATTGTATTAATCGATGATATCCTGATTTACTCGCGAACGAAAGAAGAACACGAGCAACACCTCAGAACTATTCTGGAACTACTGAAGAAAGAGAAGCTTTATGCAAAGTTCTCGAAATGAGAATTCTGGATTCGCGAAGTACAATTTCTTGGTCACGTTGTGAATGAGAAGGGCATTCATGTAGACCCATCCAAGATTGAAGCAATAAAGAATTGGGAAGCCCCCAAAACCCCAACTGAAGTTCGACAATTTTTGGGCTTAGTGAGCTATTACCGACATTTCATCGAGAATTTCTCAAAGATAGCTCAACCGCTAACGACCCTTACACAGAAAGACAAGAAATGCGACTGGGGTTGCAAACAGGAAGAAGCCTTCCAGCTACTTAAAAATAAGCTATGCGATGCACCAATACTATCATTACCTGAAGGCACTGAAGACTTCGTGGTATACTGCGACGCTTCACGACAAGGTTTGGGTTGCATGCTCATGCAACGCCAGAAAGTCATCGCTTATGCTTCAAGACAATTGAAGGTACATGAAAGAAATTATACCACGCACGACTTGGAACTAGGCACGGTGGTATTCGCCTTGAAGATCTGGCGACATTATTTATATGGTACTCGATGTACAATCTTCACAGATCACAAAAGCTTACAACATATATTTGATCAAAAGGAATTGAACATGCGCCAGCGGCGATGGGTCGAGCTGCTAAATGATTACGCCTGTGAGATTAAGTACCATCCTTGAAAGGCAAACGTTGTAGCAGACGCATTAAGTTGAAAAGAAAGGGTTAAGACCCTAAGGGTTTGAGCTTTGAAAATGACTATTCAAACGAACCTCACTGCACGTATTCGTGATGCACAACAAGAAGCTCTTAAGATGGAAAACTGTAAAGCCGAATACCTCTGGGGCATGTTGAAATATATGGCGCCAAATGAAGAGGGAGCCTTATACTTTAAGAAGCATATTTGGGTTCCACTCTATGGCGGTATTCGAGAAATCATCCTTGATGAACCACATAAATCGAGGTACTCGATCCATCCAGGATCGGACAAGATGTACCAAGACTTAATACTATTGGTGGCCGAGACTCAAGGGCGATGTTGCTGTTTATGTTGGAAAGTACCTAACCTGTGCTAAGGTTAAGGCTGATTATCAGAAACCGTCTGGCCTATTGCAACAACCAGAGATACCCATGTGGAAGTGGGAGCAAATCTCGATGGATTTCATAATGATATTACCCAGGACCCCGAGAGGGCACGATATGATATGGGTGATAGTTGATCGATTGACAAAATCTGCACATTTCCTACCAATCCGAGAAAAGGATAGCACTAGAAAGCTTGCTGAGATATACTTAAAAGAAATTGTGGCACGTCATGGAGTGTCTATCTCAATTATTTCAGACAAAGATGGACGCTTTGTCTCGAGAATCTGGCAATCCTTTCAGGAAGCCTTTGGATCTCAGCTAGACCTAAGCACGGCTTTCCATCCGCAAACAAACGGTCAGAGCGAACGGACTATACAAACGTTAGAAGATATGCTTCGCGCATGTGTCATGGATCTAGGCGGCAGCTGGGATACTCATCTACCTTTAGTTGAGTTTTCTTACAATAACAGTTATCATACAAGCATAAAAGACGCACCGTTCGAAGCTCTATATGGCCGCAAGTGTCGGTCGCCCTTATGTTGGGCATACGCTGGAGACAAATGAATGGTTGGTCCTGAACTTGTACAAGAGACAACCGACAAGATTATGCAGATCCAAGAGCGCATTAAGGCGGCTCGAGATCGACAAAAGAGCTACGCTGATCGAAGACGAAAACCATTAGAATTCGAGGTGGGAGACAAAGTTTTGTTGAAGGTCTCACCTTGGAAGGGCGTGGTAAGATTTGGAAAACGTGGGAAGTTGAATCCCCAATACATCGGACCATTCAAGATTTTGGAAAGAATTGGTACCGTGGCATACAAGTTGGAATTACCGGAAGAGCTTAATGGAGTACATGATACGTTCCATGTATCCAACCTCAAAAAGAGTCCAACATAAGAAAACGTGATCATCCCTGCGGATGAAGTGCATATTGATGATGCCCTCTGATTTACAGAACAACCCGTTGAGGTTACCGACTGGAAAGTCAACAAGACCAGGAGAAGCAGTGTGAAACTTGTCAAAGTTCAAAGAAAAGTATCCTCACCTGTTCAAGAAAACTCCTTCGAGAAATAGATCAGCCTGAATTTCAGGACGAAATTCTTTTAACGGGGGGAGACTGTGACAACAAGAATACATTAAAACCCAAGAGTACATACAAGGGTTAACATATAGACATTCCGAAAGCTAAAATACGCACTAAAAAGCACCCGAAACGCACTTTAAGTGCAGAATTTTATTAAATTCAGCTATAATCAGCATTATGACACTGAAATATTATGCAGAAATTATGATTTATCATCCAGAATATTTCCCTAGGTGTCGTGAATTGAAAGTGTCACAAAAGAATACTTAAAAGATACTAAACTGTGCAATTTAGCACTTTAACGAACCGGTATCTAACCGAACGACCGGACATTACCCGGAGCACAAAAATATTATTGGAAGCATTGTTTTTATGTTTCTAAACTAGTTATGGTTCCCAAACATCATAGCACACTATATTGTGACATAACACATAAAGCACCTAACTAGTTCACTTAACTTCTAACTAACTAATCTAACTACCATTACATCTCAACTAAACCAACCCCCCCCCCCCAAACCGGTTATGGAAGTGGGGACCCCCCTTGATTTTCTTTAAGTTGTTTAATGGATCTTGTGTAGTACTTAGAAGACATATGGACCAAAGGTTCAAGACATGTTGGAAATTTTCTTTATAAACCACTAGATCTTCACACCATACTTATCACCTTCATCATTCAACAAAACACCCTCTTCTTCTTCTTCTTCTTGAATTCGGCCAAACCAAACACCCCCATCATCACCTTCATTCATCCACTTCTCATACATTCCAAGCTTGATTTAAGGAGCAAGGAGGTGATTAAGGAAGCTCGGTGCAAGTGGATCTTGAAGTACCTTCTTCTTGTGCTTTTAACCAACCCATTTGTCATCTTCAACACATTGTGATCATCCCTAGCCTTGAGCTAGAGGTAAGAACATGAATCCCATCATATTTCATCTTATCTTAGTGGTTAAAGTAGGATACATGATGATAATCTTAAAGAACACTAAGAAACTTGAAGATGAAACTTAAACATAAGCTTTAAATATGAAGAAATCATGTTGTTTTAGTGTTGATATACTTGTTGATTATTATTTGTTTGTAGAAATGATGTTGATCACCATGTAATCTTGCTAGATCATGATTAAAAACATAATCTAGCAAGATGGGAGGATGAACATGTCAAAGGTTATGGATCATCCTCACTAAAGTCATGAACTTGAATGAATATAATGTTTCTTGTAAAATGATGAACAAAGTAAGTTTAAAGTCTTGTAAATCTGAATATTTCAAGTATGATTATCCAAGAAACCAAGTTAAAAATACAAGTTTTACTAAATCTTAGTTCTTAAACAAATAAACCTTATTTTTGGTGGTTAATAAAGTATAGAAGTATGTAAGTAACAAGAAAAATCCATGAAGAAACATTTTTAGAAAATATGGTCATAAGTTGTAAAGATCTAAATTCTTTAAGAATGATGTTCTTAAAAGATCAACCACACTTTAAAGGGTAACAAGGCTTACTAAAAACACTAGTAAGTTAGTACAAATTTTTACAAGAACTTCAAGTTCATGATGTTGTGTGATTTACATGATCTAGGCTTATGGTAAGACTTGATTGTGTTGTTGATGTTGTTGATGATTTAAAAGAAAATAAACACATGTTTTGAAAACATGGGAAACCTCCATTTTTAGGGAAAACTATGTCAAAATTTTTATAAATTTTGACACTTAGAAAATATATAAGTTTTTGAGGAACTTATTCCCTAAAAATGTATCTAAAAACATTTACCAAGGTTTCCCTAATTTTTGTGTTAAGAAATGATGATTTCTTCAAGATTAAAAATTTATATTAAGTATGTATATTTTTGAGAAAATATATAAATTTATTGATCACCAAATTTTGTGCTAAGTGTATGTAGTATGTATTATACGTGATAGTGTATTAGGACTTGAAAATACACTAAATACTCCTAAGGAGTGAAGATACAAAAATATACATACAACATACTTAGACAAATACAAGAAAATATATTTATGAAAATATATTACTTGAAAGAACAAATAACTTGGACAAGTCATGAACATGAAGTGAAGATTTAGACAAAATACATAATTGGGGTGAAAAATACAAGATACTTATATTTGAGAAAATAATATAAGTAAGACACATAGTTAAAAATATAAATTATTTTTAACACAAGAACAAAAACATAAAAGATAGTGACTTGTACTTGTGCGATACAAGTCCAGTGACTAACGTTAATAAAACACGCTTAGGTCACGAAGCTAGATAAGCAAATCCGGTGAAGTTTATGACGCAGGAACGCAAAGTAGTGAGTTCATGCTCCCCCTTTTCTTTTAACTGTTTTCAGTTTTATAACTTCGGGGGTGAAATACATGTTACAAATATTACAATGTTTATAAATGGTATGATACAAAAACAAGAAGCACTCTTGGTGATAACTAGTACCAAGTATGATGCGTTTTGAGAAATGATACAAGAAAGGATACGAGAAATCGTGTCACGAATAGGGTACCATAAGCACCATTAATCGTGTACATACTTAGACCGCAGAACAAAAGGTTAGATCTAATGGGTACAAGGGCAGCCCCACTCTTGGTGATAACTAGTTCCGAGTAGTGTTTTTGTGTCTCCGTCGTGAATCGACAACTAGAAAAGTGCCTATGGTTTAGTTGCTTCCTATGTCGTGTCACATGTTAATGGCCTTGCAACCCATTAACAACTTGATAAATACATGAATACTTGATTTATACATGAATACTTGATTTACACAAGATACATACCATGTTTTTCATACAAAGTATACAAACGTTCAATACAAGAACTGCATGAATTCACACCAACATTATGTTGACGTTTTTCCAAAACTCACATGTATTTCAGGTAACTAAAATTGGATGTGCGCGCGGTCTTACTCATGCTCCTGGATGTCGTTTATATTTATCCTTAAATAAAGTTGTAAACTTTCAGACAATTTGTAGTCTCGTGATGTAAACACTTAATCTACGTTTTCAGTAATGTAATGTTTGGCATTTGAAGTTATTTTTACGAGCATGTAGTATGTTTATCAATCATATGCAATGAAAACCTTTCATGATCACACCTCGTGGTTCCGCCTTAGAAAGGGGTGTGACAGTTTATTAGGCCGAGTGTGTCTCCGTGTGGTGCACCGGTGCTATTTGTGAAAAAGAAGGATGGGAGCATGCGAATGTGTATCGATTATCGCGAGTTAAATAAACTCACGGTGAAAAATCGATACCCGCTCCCAAGAATTGATGACCTATTTGACCAGCTACAAGGTGCGAGTTGGTTCTCCAAGTTCGACCTTAGATCGGGGTATCACCAGTTGAAGGTCAAGGAGGAGGATGTACCGAAGATGGCCATTCGTACACGGTACGGACATTATGAATTCCTCGTGATGTACTTTGGACTGACCAATGTGCCCGCGGATTTCATGGACCTAATGAACCGGGTTTGCAAACCAATGTTGGATAAGTTGGTGATAGTGTTCATCGACGACATCTTAGTCTATTCAAAGAATGAAGCAGAACACGTAAGCCATCTACGTGAAGTATTGGAGACGGTCAGAAGAGAGAAACTATATGCAAAATTCTCGAAATGTGCTTTCTAGTTACGAGAAGTGCAATTTCTCGGGCACATTATTAGTGTGAACGGGGTGTTGGTAGACCCGTCAAAAATAGAAGCAGTGGCGAGATGGAATCCTCCGAAGAATCCTTCGGAAATCGGAACCTTTTTGGGGCTTGCGGGATATTATAGGAGATTCATACAAGATTTCTCCAAGATTGCTGCGCCATTGACCATATTAACTCGTAAAGACGAAAAGTTTATATGGGGCGATGATCAAGAAAAAGAGTTCCAAATGCTTAAAGAAAAATTAACCCACGCTCCGATGTTGACATTGCCGGACGGAGTTGATGATATGGTAGTTTACTCGGATGGGCCACATTCGGGGCTCGGGTGTGTTTTGATGCAACGAGGCAAGGTTATAGCCTATGCCTCAAGACAACTGAAGACTCATGAAAAGAAATACCCTACACACGATCTCGAGTTGGCGGCGGTGGTGTTTGCCTTAAAGATATGGAGGCATTATTTATATGGGGTAAAAGATTTCGATTGTGATATACAGAAGGAATTAAAACATGAGACATAGGCGGTGGTTAGAAACAGTCAAAGATTTCGATTGTGATATACATTACCATCCCGGGAAAGCTAATGTGGTGGCGGATGCGTTGAGCCGAAAGGTAGACTATACACCAATTCGAGTACGATCGATGCAACTAATTGTGACATCGGGTCTACTTGAACAAATCCGAAAATCTCAAGTTGAAGCAATGAAAGAGGAAAATTTGAAGAAAGAAAGAATACTTGGCCAATTGAAAGAATTGGCGGATGGTAACAACGGGTTAAAGACTCGTTTCGGAAGAATATGGGTCCCAAATTTGTGTGGAGTCAAGATGCTTCTACTTGACGAAGCAAATAAATCCCGTTATTCTATCCATCCGGGGGCAACCAAGATGTATAACGATTTAAAGCAAAACTATTGGTGGCCCAGAATGAAAAGAGATGTCGTGAAGTATGTAGAGAAGTGCTTAACCTGTCTACAAGTCAAAGCAGAGCACCAAAAGCCATATGGTAAACTGCAACCGTTGGACATCCTAGTTTGGAATGGGATCAAATCACAATGGATCTATTGACTAAACTGCCCAGAACCAACCGCGGATACGATGCTATATGGGTAGTTGTGGATAGATTGACAAAAAGTGCTCATTTCATTCCGTTTCATGAGACTTATACGTCTGAAAAGATGTCAGAGGTGTATACCAATGAGATAGTGGCACGCCAAGGGGTACCGATATCCATCGTGTCTGATAGAGATACTCGGTTCACTTCGAACTTTTGGTGCGAATTCCAAGAGCAAATGGGAACTAAATTGTTCATTAGCACAGCATACCATCCACAAACGGATGGACAGAGTGAAAGAACAATACTGACATTGGAAGATATGTTACGGGCATGTATTATCGACTTCTAGGGAAGTTGGGATGTTTATCTACCCTTGGTCGAATTTTCATATAAAAATAGTTACCATGCAGGCATTGATATGGCTCCGTACGAGATGCTTTACGGTAGAAAATGCCAAACCCCGGTGTGTTGGGATGAGGTTGGTCCACGTGAGCTTGCACATAAGGATGTAGTCCGAATCACGAATGAGAAAATTGACTTGGTCCGAGCCCATTTGAAAGCGGCTTAGGATCGACAAAAATCGTACGCGGACAAAAGAAGGAGACCGATTGAGTTTCAAGTTGGTGATAAAGTTATGCTAAAGGTATCTCTGTGGAAGGGGGTTATTCGGTTCAGAAAAAAGGGGAAATTAAGCCCGAGGTTTATTGGGCCATTTAGAATCATTGAACGGGTTGGTAAGGTCGCAAACCGTCTCGAACTACCCGAGAACCTGAGTGGAATCCATAGCACATTCCACATATCACATCTCCGGAAATGTCTAGCCGACGAAACAGCTTATATCCACTACGATGACATAGAGGTGGATAGTAGTCTTAACTACGCAGTGAAGCCGATTGCGATTTTAGATCGTAAGGTGAAAAGTTTGAGGAACAAACAAATTAACCACGTGAAGGTCAAATGGGAACACATATAAGGTTCGGATACCACATGGGAGTCCGAAGAGGAGATGCACCGACTCTACCCTAAATTATGCGTTAAAGTTTATAAAAAGGGTTCTAAATTGGTTGTGAATTGAACTCTTTAGGCAAATAATCCGGACCATCGAGTGGACAAGCCGGAGGGGATACGCGCTTGAAAGGGGTGCTTTAAAGGTACGTAACTATCAGTTTTGTTACTTAGTTACAAAGATTTTCTAGTATGTCTTATAAATAATGTTGTAGTGTGATAAGAATGTTTGATGTATCATAGAAGTGACGGAGTTCACTCGATAGATCAAACGGGTCAATTGGAATAAACCTTGGTGGTTATCAAAGTGAAGGTTTTCACTTGACAACTAAACGGGTCAAAGCTATGCCTTTAAAACAAAGATGTATGTAGAGACTTGCAAGTCTCGTAATATGCTGGTGTTAGAAAACAATACGCCAATGGATTAGATAAACTAAGTTAAATTCATGAACCCGTGATATTGGGTCAAATGGTTAGTAATCACTTGCAAAAGTGCATAAAGCGGCATGCTCGAAATGTGAGAAAACGAGCAAGAAATTCTATTTGTGAGCGTAAAACCATGTAATGGTACTGATACGCTAAAGTTTACAAGCCCAGAGAATGGGTAACCAAGTCTAGTATGCCATATAATTGAATGTGAAAAATATGCACACATAACTAATGGGTCGGATAATCGAAACAAGAATTTGTGAACTTTTCATTCATAAACCGGGTTTCGTTGTGTGAAATCTAAATGGTTAGATCCGTAATTTTATTACGGACGCGTAGGAAAAAGAACCGATTAAAACGGACAAGTAGGTAAAAAGTTATGAGCTTTTAAAGTTTGAAATATTAGAATTTTTGTAGCTGGGTAGATATGCAGGTCCTGGAACCGGACCTGCTAGAAATCATGCTCCCCCGCGGCACGCGCCAAGGTGATAAGGTGTGGGCATGACACGCGGGACCGCTCACGGCCCGTGAAGGATTAACCAGGGTCTGTCGGGTGGCGCGACAGACCAAAATTTGAGATTTTTGTTTTTCTGTTATACGTATGATACCCGAACTTGTTTTATGCATATTATATTGTTGTCAAAACTAATAATTGAAGTGGTTTTGACCTTAGGTGATGTTCGTCTCATTCCGGATGCCGATCAAGCAAGAATGCAAGAACTGAACACAAAGTTTTGTAGCTTCCGCACTAATCTAATCTTGTTTTTAAACAATGTTTGTTATGTAATCACTACTAAATGTTGGATGTTTCGAACTAGTTAGTTGGGTATGTTAGAACACTATAACTATGTACATCTTAGTTTATTAACTAAGTTTTGAAAATTTCGCATTTTGGTTTTAAAAATCCGTGTATTTGTTTAAAATCTTAAATAAATGAGCGGGTCTTACACGAATGATCTAGACGATTGCCAGTATATTTGTCCACTTAAACTCATCTCCCTAGACCTTTTCCATATAATTGCTTGTAACTGATTTTATCATGTTTCGATATCTTAACAATGAACACCCAAACAAATACTAATCAAATCCTGGAATTTGTGGGTAGCACACTCTATCATGCAAGCAGTTTCCCTACCACATATTTTCACAAGTCCGTTCCAGACTTCTGAAACCTTAACTGGGACTAGGTTAAGAAGAGAACATAATAGATCATAAGCAGAGATGATATAATATACAGATCAAATGAGTTTTCTCAGTTTGATACAGGTTTCTTGGGTTTCTTTTGGGCACTTGAGGGCCTCTTCGGGTGTTAATTGATCTATAAGACGACAGACGCTCAGCTAGGTCTTTACTCACGAAAAACAGAAGCTAAACACTACCTAGCACCTCCAGGTCTTTGGTCACGCAAAACAGAGGAGATACACGACTTTTTCAGAGAAGATTTCAGGACCAGACCAAAATTGTGTGTATCGGCACATCACACAAGCATTCAAATAGAAGTAAGCTAATTCCAAGTGACTTTCTTTCCTGGGGTCATTAACAATTTTAGGTTCTGAACAGAAACGGTCAATGTTTCCAGCCTTAAGGATAGAGCCTACCAACACATCTTACTAGAGTCAAACTATTTCGATACTGGTCTTACATGAGTCAGCCCTTTACCACAATGTGAAAATTCATTTCATTTCTCATGTCATGCAATGCCTCTTTTTGTATTTTTCAAAAAATTTCAATGTTTTTGTATTTTTCAAAATTTCCCCCGTAAATTTGTGCATAAATAAAAACTACCTAAGAATAGAAAACTTTATGGACAAATTTACCTACGAAAAACAAAAACATGCTCAGTCAGTATAACGGATCATTTTTAGAAAATCCACAAGCACTTAAAACTTCGAGCTGCTGACAGGTTTTGTGAACAAATTGGCAGCATTTGCATCTGTGTCGATTTGCTCCAGTTTGATAAGACCTCTGTCAAAACAGTCTCGAATAAAATGAACTTTAATATGAATGTGCTTGGTTTTTGAGTGGAAGACAGGATTTTTCACTATTTATATTGCAGCATCATTATCACAGTAAATGGTAGTGTTAAGATAAGTCAAACCGTAGTCCTGCAATTGATGCTGCATCCACACCACTTGGGAGCAAGACGCCGAAGCCGCAACGTACTCTGCTTCAGCTATTGAAATCGCCAATGTTTGTTGTTTCTTGCATTGCCAAGAAATGAGCCTGTTACCCAAAAATTGACATCTAGCTGATGTAGATTTCCTGTCCTTGTCAGTGCCTCCAAAATTACTATCAGAAAATGCAAACAGGTCGAATTTGGAATCCCTTGGATACCATAGACCAAACCGAGGTGGACCTTTAAGATACCGAAAGATTCGTTTAACAGCAGTAAGATGAGAAGTTTTAGGATTAGCCTGATATCGCGCGCAGTTGCAAACAGCAAACATGATGTCTAGACGGCTCGCTGTCAGATACATCAATGACCCGATCATAGACCTATAAAGGCGTTGATTAATAGGGGATCCTTCTGCATCTTCAGTCAATAGTGGTCTTTCTGCCATTGGAGTTTCAGCCGGTTTAGCGTTAGTGAACTTGAATTTTGCTAGCACATCGTCCACATACTTCCCTTGATGAATGAGAATGCTTCGAGAATCTTGTTTGACTTGTAAACCCAAGAACAACGTCATTTCTCCGAGCGCACTCATCTCGAACTTCTTTTTCATAACTCTCTCAAATTCCTTGCAAAGCTCATCACTTGTCGATCCGAAAATAATATCATCGACATAAATTTGAACCAAGATCAGATCCTTGCCCACTTTCTTGTTAAACAGAGTCTGGTCTATTGTGCCACATGTGTACCCATGAGCCAGAAGATGTTCAGTCAGAGTTGCATACCAAGCTCTTGGTGCAATCCATATAATGCCTTATCAAGCTTGTAGGCATATTCTGGATGATCTGGATGGACAAAACCCGGTGGTTGCTCATCAAAGATTTCTTCCTTCACGTCTCCATACAAAAATGCAGTCTTGACGTCCATCTGGTAAACAGTGAACCCCATGTAGGATGCGTATGCTAAGAAAATCCGGATAGCCTCAAGTCGGGCAACGGGGTCATAAACTTCATCATAATCCAATCCCTCTATTTGTCTGAATCCCTGGACTACCAATCTTGCTTTGTTTCGAACAATGACTCCTACAGAATCTTGCTTGTTTCTGAAAACCCAACGAGTTCCAAGTTTGCGTTTCCCTTTTGGCAACTCCATGAGCTTCCATACTCCTAGCTTCTCGAACTGGTTCAGCTCTTCATGCATAGCATCAACCCAGCCTGGTTCCTGCAAAGCTACATCAATGGTTTTAGGTTCAATTTGATAAATGTAGCCAGAGTATAAGCAAAGATTAATGGTTCCTGATTGGCTCCTGGTTTGGACTCCTGCATTAACAGGGCCAATCATGTTCTCAATAGGGTGATTTCTTTAAACGCTTGTTGGAATGGCAAATTCAGGTATGGTCTCATCTTGAGGTGTGTTGATGTTGCTTGACTCCCCCTCATTAGATGATACCGTACCGTGAACCACATGAGTAGTAACAGTACAATCTTCAGGGATAGGATCAGCAAACAGATCTGATCCAGATGCATTTGAGGCAACGCCTCCTGATGGTGCACCTTCAGGGGTTTGATGGGACGTTGGATACTCAGTAAATCTCATTCCTGGTGGATCAATAGTGTGATTTCTTGAGCTCCCTTCATCATGTTCCACTTCTTCTGTATCACCAAATGAATCTGGTTGTTTCGGATACGACACACCTGCATCAGGGGAAACACTAGACAAAATGTTAAATGATTTGAACAAATCGGCATAGTCATACAGCCAATCTGGACCAACTCTAGCGTCCGTAGAATTTTCTTCGAGCCATTCAATGTTGCACGACTCGACGACTTTCTTGGTTACTTTATTGTACACTCTATAGGAAGATCCTTTAGCGTATCCAATAAAGAAACATTCATCCCCTTTGACTTCAAACTTCCCATTAGTGTCCATGAGTAACAAGATACACGGACAACCAAAGATACGAAAGTGTGAGACCGAAGGTTTACGTCCTTCCAGAATCTCGTAAGGCGTTTTCAGGTGACGTTTGTTTACTAAAGCATGATTCTGGATGTAACAAGCCGTGCTAACTGCTTCGGCCCAGAAGAAACTAGGAAGCTTCGAGTCGGCCAGCATGGTCCGTGCCGCTTCTATAAGAGTACGATTGCGTCTCTCAGCCACTCCATTCTGTTGTGGAGTCCGTGGCACACTGTACTGTCGTTCAATTCCCTTTTCTGAGCAGAATGTATCCAAGGTGATATTCTTGAATTCCGTCCCATTGTCTGATCGAATTGCTTTCACCCTTGTACTAGCCTGATTTTCAACTAGAGTGATGAACTGCTTGATCAAACTCGCAGCCTCGTTCTTGTGACTAAGAAAGTAAACCCATGTGTAACAAGAGTAGTCATCTACGATCACAAGACAATACGCCTTCTTACCAATACTCAGCACGTTCACAGGACCAAAGAGATCCATGTGTAGTAATTCAAGCACGACTTTTGTTGAAAGGGTAGACTTAGACTTATGAGGCTTTCGATGAGCTTTTCCTTTTGCGCAAGCAACACACTTTTCTACCAGCATGAAATCTTTGATTGGTAGATCAGAGACCATTTGACCTTTAGCAAGATTATTCAGATTCTTCATATTCACATGCCCAAGGTGACGATGCCACAACAGACCATCATGTTCTAAAATCTTTGAGAAGAGGCAAGTAATTTCTTCACATGGTTTCTTGTTCATATCGATAATATACGCATTTCCTCGTCTTTCGGCAGTCATCAAAAACCAATCCTCTGGTATCATGATTCCTGGTTTAAGCACATAACATCCCTTCTTGGTGAAATGAACCGAATTTCCTCTGTCACAAATTTGCGAGATACTCAGCAAGTTGTGTTTCAGTTCTGGGATGTAATTCACATTCTTGAAGCTCAGAACGCCATTTCTCACTGTTCTTTTCAATGTGATTTTGCCTGATTCTCCTCCCGCAAAAGAGACATATCCACCATCAAATTCTTTGACATTGACGAGTTGGGACAAGTCTCCTGGAACAGTCACTATCCATGTACCAAAGTCCCACGGTAGTCCTCCACAGCTGTTCCTGCACGATTAGCGGGATCAGTTAGATTTAGGAACCCAACCCATAGTGGATCTAGGTTTTCCTTGTGCGTCAATGTATGTCACTTTCTGCCAAACTAGATTGTCTTTGTTTAAAAACTTTGATGGGTTTTTATTGGCAGATTTCTGTTGAAATGTGTTCGATTGAGCAGTTTTAGCTTTGGGTTTCCAATATTGATGTGACCATTTATAATTGTAATTTCCGAAAGCTTTATATTTATTTCGATGAAAATCATTTTGGTAATTTTGATTTCTTTGTTTAGCTGCATTCAAATCTTGATCTGAAGGCTTAGCTTTACGATAGTTATTCTTCATTGTCTCAAACTTTGCAGCTGTCACTGACTCCGAACAACGAGATTGGTTTGGCTTGGCCTTCTGATTTTGTGCATTCTTATGCTTAGATTGCACGCTTGGGAGTTGAACACAGTTTCTGGCGATGTGTCCAGCAATACCACAATTAAAACATGTTTGTCATTTCAAAGTGTGGAAATTTTGGTGATTCATAGCAGATGTGGATCTGTTGGGTTTTGAAGTATGAGCATGTTTGGTTTTTCTTGCTTGTTTAGCGTGTGCCTTTCTGAGCATTTTGGTCCCTGCTGATCAGAACTGGCACAGACATGAGATGTAGACGGATGATGAGATTCATCCCTCTTACTATTATCATGATCATTTTGAAAAACCGGTGTTTTAGTTTTAGCTTTATTTTTAGAAACATTTGTCGATGACTGTTCATTTATTTCAACTTTTTTTTCTTCTTTAATAGATACTGATTCAGTTTTAATTTCAGAACACGTTGAAATTTCATCAACACATGTTTCTTCAACACATGTATCATGTGAATCTACTTGAGATTTGCTTTCAGCTACGGTTTCCAATGGGGTCCCACTAGATTCAACATTAGGGACATCCACTGAGACCGATTCAGAAGAAGAATCAGGACATTCTTGATTTTCTTAAGAAGGAGTTCCAGTGGTTTCACTGAATGCATCCTGAGGGACCTCACCTGTCACACTAACATCAGCTATAGAGTTAGAAATATCACAATCACAAACATTAACTGAAAAACATTCATCATCAGAAGTATTGTTCAAAGATTTAACACAAGCATCAACAGTTTTGCCCAAAACATCAGGCCCACTAGACGACACATAAGCACGAAACGAATCAAGAAAAGCTTGTCCAAACACACAACTAGAATCAGTTTTATCAAAAGAAGTTTTAGAAAAATCAGAATTAAAAGCATGTTCTCCCCCAAGACTATCTTCACACTTTAAGTCTACTACTTCATCTGCACATGCAAATGAACTATTAGGATCAAAGGTGCCTTTTGAGACAAAATTCATTTTAGAAGTTCCACATTCATAGACAGATATGCTATTGATCGATGACTTATAAGTTTTTGGACCATAAGTCATCGCATCCTCATTAATCAGCTCCTCCATAGAGTAAGGCATATAGGTATAGTTATGATTATATGGAGGAGGGACCTTATTATAACCCAAACCAGCCCCTTTCTTTTTCTTGTATTCTAATTGAATATCACATATGTCCTTGACCAATTTGCTAGAAGTATCATACTTTTTAATATTGATTTCATTTAGTTGATACTTCAACTTGATTTCTTCTAGCTCTTTGATCAAATCATTCATGATCACCTTATCGTACTCATAGTTACAACTTTTAACGATGAGATCCTCCTTTAGTTTAGCAATATCTTTTCTTTGGGCTTCAATTTTTTCTTTGTAAAGTTTTTCATTTTTTTACTAAAGTAAAATTTTTATTTTTTATGTCTTTGTAATCTTGGATCAACTCAGCGTTGTGTAACTGATATGCCTCTACTCTTTCTCTACATTCAGGAGTACAGAAAACAGTACGTACCTCTTCAGCAGTGAGTCCATGGACGGGAGCTGACAGAATATGAGTCATAACTGCCAAATTTTTAGCTGGAACCTCATCCTCGGGTGCTGAATTCTTGTCTTCAGAAGCTGAAGTCATGAAAGCAATGTTCTCTAAGGCAGTCTGATTTTCTGGAGGAGAGATGTTCAAACGTTGAATCTCAGCATTCCAATCAAAATTAGCATTTGGTTGAACTACCAAGGCTGAACTTTAAGTGCTTCCACCTGCAGCTGTTGAAATATCAGTAGTAGTGACAAGAGCTCTTTCAGGGTTCGGTGGAGCAGGTTGTGCTGGAGTCTATTCTCTGTTGACCCATGACTTTGTGCAGTTTCGGGCCACATGTCCTGGTTCATGACAGTTGTAGCAGCGTAACTCAAATGGCATCTTGGTGGGTCCTGTAAAAGTGAGACCATCCCACTTGTTTCTTCCAGTTCTTTTTACAAAGTTCTTCGCTATGAAGGCAGCCATAGCCATCTGCCATGTAATGTCCATCTCTTCCACATCATCAGGATGGATTTGATGTAGATCATCCATAGAAAATCTGGGAGGATCCAGTTTACCTGCAGCAAAAGCATTTAAGCAGTTTATAACAAATGCAGCGATTTCCAGATTTTCTTTAGACTGTTGTATGAAGAAGGCAATCGCTTCATTTTTCACAGTAGGGTTAGCAGCAGTAGATGCAGTTGTTGATGGTGCAGCAGAAGGAGTGGGCGATCCAGAGTAATAAATATTTGCAGAAGTAGGAGCTGCCTTTTGGAATCCACTTTGAGAGACAAGAGCAGCATAGTTGTTGTTTGTTGCAGTGGGAGTAGCAAAAAAACCTGCAGCCAGCATGCTATTCTTGTGGTTAGTTTCCCTCTGCTTGTCATCTAGCTCACATGTCTTGATGTAAGAAATCATCTCAGGCAAAGTGCATCTTGCAAGATCCTTGGTTCTCTTGATCATTGCAACATGATGATCCCAGCTTTTTGGAAGAGCATTAAGAAGCTGTCGATTAGTAGCAGCTTTCGAAACTGGAATTTCTTCCATATCCATCTGAGTAACAATCTTCACAAACCGCTGAATTTGATTATCAATAGTCTCTCCATAGATATAATTTAAATTGTTGAAGTTTTGCCTCAACAAGTTCCTTCAACTCTCTTTCATGTCTTCATTACCTTCATAGACATCGATCAACTATTCCCACATTTCCTTAGCTGATTTGCAAGCACGGAATCCGATAGCAATGTCTGGACCCAGAGCCATGGTCAGATAGGAAAGAGCCTTGTCATCTTCCTCGACTATCTTTCAATGATATCAGTCTAGAACTTGTGAGAGTGTGGAATCCAATCACAAGTTGATTCAAGAATAAATAAACAATAACCGAAACAATATAGATCAAAACAAACCAGAAACTTGCATTCAACGTTTCACGAAGACTTATACAAAGTTTCCCAATGTTGGTTTCGGCTGGCCTCCTAGTCGCATGAACTGATCAATTAATTAACTGATTGATTAATTTTTAAGACCAAAAGTCCAAAGTCCAAGATTCACAGTCCACAGTTCAAAAACTACGTTGTAGATTGTCGTTTTGACTCGAGACAGTGAGTCGAGACTAAGATTGCGAGTGATGAAGTGATGAAGAGTTGAGTCGAGACTAAGATTGTGAGTCGAGACGGAGATGTTGACAACTCGAGACTAGTGTTGATTGGGAGTCAAGACTAAAATGTTGACAACTCGAGACTACTGTTGATTGTGAGTCGAGACAGAAAGGTTGACAACTCGAGATAACTAGTTGCGAATCGAGACAAGTTGGTTCCGAGTCGAGATCCTGCAAAACAAACTGTGAGATAATAATAACCAATATCCCTGATTTCCAGCAGCTTCCAAAATTCAAAGATCTCAAGATCTTTGAATTTTTATCCCAACAACCTCCGACAAATCAGCAAACACCTTTTCAGAGAATCACATAACCAAAATCAGTAATCTGCTGTAATATATGCGAAGAACAATATGAAGGATTGTAAATTTTTTAAATCAATAAAACACACTCCAACTGGAATCGCTGTCAACAAACTAAACAAAACAAGATCAGTAATAAATAGACCTTTCTTGAATCAGAATGATATCGAACCGAACCAAGAATTGGTTTCTTGGCTCTGATACCAATTGTAAAACCCATTTGGATCTTTCAATGATATCAGTCTAGAACTTGTGAGAGTGCAGAATCCAATCACAAGTTGATTCAAGAATAAATAAACAATAACCGAAACAATATAGATCAAAATAAACCAGAAACTTGCATTCAACGATTCACGAAGACTGATACAAAGTTTCCCAATGCTGGTTTCGGCTGGCCTCCTAGTCGCATGAACTGATCAACCTCAAACTAATGTTTGAGGTTTATTTAAATACAAAACAAGTTGGGTCGAAACCCCTTTAGGCCCACTCGAAACCTACTAGACCCAAACTAAAAATATCGACCCAAAAGACTATTAAACAAACCATTACAAATCAACCCCTAAACATTGTAATTCTCTATGAATAAACCTTCAGGTTCTAAGATTCTCCACCACCCTCCCATCCTACTAGTCCACAACCCGTTGCGCCTAATATGGCAGGTCGTCAAACCGTCCACCAACAATCCACCACCGGTTTCACTGATGTAAACACACCATCACCCTTCCCGTAATTAATAATGATAAATCTTAGCAAATCCCGTCCTACATCATGACCGCTATCACCAACTCTTGCCAATTTCATGGTCGTGATGACGAGGATGCCCTAGCCCACATAAACCGACTCACCCGCATTTGCAGCACTTTCTCCATTGAAGGTGCTGGAAGTGATGCTCGATTCCTACAGTTTTTCCCGTACTCACTTGCGGGTCGCGCAACCACCTGGCTTGATTCGCAGCCGACATGTACCTTCACCACATGGTCGGGCCTTTGAGATGCTTTTCTAGCCAAATACTTTCCACTCGCCAAAGCATCACGACTTCGCGATCAGATCCATTCATTCCGGATAGAGCCTAATGAGCCCTACTACCTAGTCTGAGAGAGATTCCAAAGCCAGCTTTCTTGCTGCTCTCAGCATGGTCTGTCAGACTGGGCACTTGTAGAGAAATTCTACAACGGTCTTATTACTGAGACCCGAGCCCGGTTTGATACATCAGCAGGAGGCCACTTGACGAGTAAGAAAACAGTGGCCGAATGCCATGACCTGTTTGAGAGTTTTGCCCAATCTGACCATGAACAACGATTTACCGCCAGAAATTCCACTCATGTGTCTAGTACTTCCTCATCCATTCGAGGAGTACAACAAGTTAGCTTGGAAATGACGATAGTCGCTGCTTTTGATAGCTTTAAGAGAGAGGTAAGTAATCAAATTCAAGAGATTAGGAGAAGGTAGATAGATGTGAGGATTGTAGGGGAGGTCATGATACAGCCGAGTGCCCAACTCTTACTCAAGAGCAGGTAGAGTATATTACTGGTCAAAACCCTGGTTCCACTAATACCTTTAATAACTCAAATTATAATTCTAACTGGCGTAATAATAAAAATAATAATAACAATAATAATAATAATAATAATAATAATAATAATAATAATAATTGGTGTTCTTCCGGTAATCCCCCGGGTTTCCAATCAAATCAAAATCAAAACCGGGGGCAGGGTCAGTTTGTTAGTGGGGGTTCAACTAGTCAAGCTTCAAATAACCAAGATTTGAGTAGTGGGTTAGAGGAGATTAAGACCATATTAATAGAGACCGAATTACCCAGAAAACCTTAGAGGAGCATGCTACCATGTTAAGGAATAATCATTCCAACTTTTTAGATCTCCAAAGGCAATTAGGTGAAATCTCTCGCTAGTTGCAAGAACGACCACCGGGTCAGTTCTCGGGCAACACTCAAATCAACCCAGCCAACCATCATGTTAAAGCTATATCCACTAGGTCAGGTCGAGAGTTAGGGGAGGTTGAGAGGCCACCGGTTCGAGTAGATGAAGAGGAACCGGTGGATGAGGAGATAGAGTTAGAGTCCCCTATGATAGAGAAGACTGTTAGGAAACCGGTTAAGCCAGCCAGACTGAATCCTGAGATTGATCATGCTCGTATTCCTTATCCTGAACGTCTAAAGAATCAAAATACACTAAGGAGTACGGGTATTTCCTAGACATGTTCAAACAACTCAAGATCAATCTCCCGTTATTCAAAGCCTTCAAGCATATGCCGAAATATGCTAAGTTCTTAAAAGATCTCCTGATAGGGAAGGATAAGCCAGAGGAGCTTTCGAATGTTTCTTTGAATGCTGAATGCTCAGCTGTAGTGACGAACAAGCTACAGGAAAAACTCACTGATCTGGGTATCTTCACGATCCCGTGTTTGTTCGATGGTGACGTTCAAAACCATGCGTTAGCCAACCTAGGTGTTAGTATTAATCTGATGCTTTACTCATTTTACGAAAAACTAGGCCTTGGTGACCTTAAACCCACTCGCATGACCTTAGGCTTAGCTGACAAAACCGTTAAGTATCCTCGAGGAATAGTAGAAAATTTGCTCATAAAAGTTGATAAATTTGTTTTCCCGGTGAATTTTGTAGTGCTAGATATGGAAGCGGATGAGAATGTGCCTCTAATTTTAGGATGTCCATTAAGTGTACGGCTAAGGACCTCATAGATGTTTTCTTAGGCACTATTAAACTCAGAGTTGGTGAGGAAATAGTAGTCTTCAAGGTTAAAAAGGTGAGGGGTTCGAGTGCTAATGTAGAGTCAGTAGCATCAGTTAAGGAGAGTGAGGGGGATGAGAGAGATGAGTGATCCTAGTTTAGAGGAAGTGATAGAACTCAAGTGTGGGGATCCACCAGATAGGAGAGTAGCGGATTTAGAGAAGAGGATAGAGTGGTTAGAATCTAAGATGGAAACACTGAGCAAAGCTGAGTGTGGGGATGGATTTCTATATAACACATCTCGGTTCAAACCGCCTGATGATGAGTTGAGAGGTTGTGAGAGGTATGGGGGATATGGTGAGATTCATTTATTCGTAGGTATGATAGTGCTACAACTCAAGAGTTAGGGTACGGAGGTGAGCTGGATCTACATGATCCTCCGTGAGTGTTAGAGAAGTGAGAATTAGGGTGATAATTCCGTTTGTAGAGTTTGAGTTATTATAGTAGTTTTAGGTATTTTCGTGTCTTGTGTTTTCGTGTTTTGAGTTGTTTTGCAGGTGATCATGTCTGTGGAGGAGTTTAGAACGCGAAGAAACGCAGTTTCGAAGGGTTTTCTAGTAAAAATTTGGCTTAGAAAGTGTTTTGGACGAGTTGGAAGAATTTTGGAAAATTTTCTAAGGCATGGAGGCAATAAACACAAGAAACTTTTTGTGAAAATAGGCCCTTCGCGTCACGCGAAGGGCACCTGGTAAACTACTCGCGTAGCGTCAAGATAAAGAATTAAACAAGCTGAAATTACACACGCCGCGGCACGCGGAAGGTTAGGGGTTATCCCGTCGCGTAGCACGACTGGTGTGTTTCCCTGCTGAATTGTTTCCTTTGTCAGGTTTGATCAGCTTTTCGCATCCAGTTCGTCACGGTATGTGTTTGCTTGTATATTAAGTTGTATATTTTGTACTATGAGTCTAATTTAGTAGTTTTGAGTCGGTCTTTTGTGTCGAGTCGGTACTGCTCAGGTTTTGCTGTGTTTTTATTTGTGCAGGTTTGAATCGTAGCACCCATACTCAATCTCCATTCAGGTGATTTCAGAGCTGCTTATTATTTGTTAAGGCAATCTTGAGCATGTCAGTTTGTCAAAGCCGATCGCAACCAAAATGCTATACGATCAGAGCTGGATTGGACGAGAGTTTTGGAGGATGTACATTACTAAACCGGCTAAGTCTTTTCTGATTTGCCCTTCGTCTTTTTTATTGTTAGTCTTTTGAGTTGGTTTCCATCTTACATTGAGGGCAATGCAGATTGTAGAGTTTAAGTGTGGAGATGGGAAACTATCAAATTTGTCTTAGTCGTTGAGTCATAAATTTTTGAAAAATACAAAAAATTAAGAAAAATTCAAAAATCCAAAAAAAAAAATGAAAAATTAGAAAATGTTCCCATTTGAGAAGTTGTGCAAATAAAAACGGAAAATGATAGTAGAGTCGGGCATATTTGGGTTTCAAATAGTAATAATATGAGAATAAAGTTAAACTCGTGTCCAGCTTGGGACGTGTAAGTAGGCTCGACCTGGTTTCCAGGTTCCTTTGACATAAAAATACCTTAACTGTTAGTCTGCTAGCGGGTTCTCATCTAGAAAAAGTAGGAAGCCGAAACCACCGATAATAGTATAAAGAATGCCGTCATAAGCTAAAATTGTTAGAATTTTTTATAAAAAGAAAAAAATATATATAAATGAGCTAGATTGAGAAAAAAAACATGGCCTTTGTAATCTTCGTTGGGGATGGTGACTCTGACTTAGATTGCCTCTAGGTTAAGAAAAAAATGCAAAAAATTACCGACGTTCACGTTGTCACTCTCGGGGATGGTGACTCTGATTGAGACAACCACTGGGTTAGGTAATGCAAAGTCTAGTGCTCAAAAAGAAAAAAATAATAATAAAAAGTTTGATGTTAAATTCTTTTAATTTTGGTATAAAATGGTTAGGAAAGAATCCATTGATTCTTTCCTTTTGTTTCATGAGCTTGAGGCGAGGTGAATTGCGGCTTCTAGTGTGAAACCCTAGGTAGATTGACTGAACTTAATCATAAATTGCATGATAAGGGCTTGGAGCTGGGTTTGGGTTTAAGTGGACACGTATATTTGCAATCGCGCGTTAATACAAGTTTTAATTGTTATAATTAATCTAAATTTTGAATCCGAATTTTTGCTTGACTATGATTCCGTTTGCATAAATCTTTTTCGGGGACGAAAAAAGAGTAAGTGTGGGGATATTTGATGTATTGCAAAATACATCCATTTATCATGTAAAGTTCGTATAGTTTTCGTGTCGTTTATTTTGGTTTTATTTAGAATAGTCGTATATTTGATTCATTTGTGTTTATAGGCCTTGGTTGGTTAAAGTAGCTGAAAAGAGTGGAAAACGAGCTAAAACATGCTAAAACCAAGTGTCGGAACGTGAATGGGAGCTCGACAATTGAAAAGAATTGAAAAATAATAATTGAAGCCTGTTGCATGTCGCGATAGGATTGGCTGAGCCTTTCGCATGTCACGAGGATGTTACTTTGACCCGGGTTGACTTAGTGCGTCGCGTGACGCGAAGATATAGGGACATCCCCTTCGCGTGTCGTGAAAGAGTCGCAGAAGCATTATTATTGGACTTGGATTCTTATTTTCATATCATATAAATACATATTAAACCCCATTAAACCCTAATCACGAAATCACATCAATTGGGGACGAATTCAACAGCAAGTTGGCTACTTTTAGAGCGGTTTTGAGGGCTTGAACCTACGAGTTCAAGATTGGAAGCTGAGGAGGTCGTCCGGATCATCTTTGCATCATTTGGGTTCCTTTATCTTTGTTTCTTATTCTTTAATCATGTCTCTTGCAATTGAAATTACTCTTTTGTTCATGTTTTCAATGACTATTGTTGGCTAATTTCCTGTTACTGCCTAGACTTGGATGATGGATTTATAAGTTTTAATTTTTATTATGTTTAATTAGTTATTTATGGATTGTTCATAAAAGTATTCGGTTTGTTATTTTGGTTTAATGTATATGCATGCCTTAAATTGTTTTATTGTCTTTTGTTGCTTCGTATGAATTTTAGTGAGTGTCTATATCACAGAATAAATTCATACTAGGTTATAAATTTTGGTGAGAGTCTATATCACGGAACAAATTTATAATCTTTAGGGTTAGTTTCGCAATACGCTTTAGAAGTAATAATTGGTAATTTAATGAATTAAAGTGTTCTACTAATTTTAATAGCTGTGAGGTGCAAAATTATTGTTAGGTCTTCGTCATTAAATTGCTAGGTAGGATATCTGTGAGGAGTCTGAACTAGTTTCCTTAGTGATAGTTGTCTAGCAAGTTAAACTGAAATCCCAAACTTATCCTAGGTTTATAACCCGTGAGGGAGTGAATCAAGTTAGGGTACTTTTGTAAACCTAGATAATATGTGAAGAAGTCTAGTTAACCGGTAATCAGAACAACCTATTAGAGTCCCATAAGTGTCTCCTTGAGAAGGGTCGAGGGTCTTGTTCGGTGTCTCGGTAGGTTTAGAATATAAAGATCCCGGTTCCATAATAATTAGTAAACATAATAAAGTCATTACTAAAATAATCTAGTAATCCAGTCTAGGCACTCGTTTCCATCAACTAAGTTAAAACCCGAGTTGATTCATGATTTAGTTAATCTTAGTTAATTAATTTAATTTAATTTACAATTTTAGGATATTTAGAAACCCCCTAAATATAAAAATGGTGAGTGTCATGTCCGTGTCAGTCTAGGTTTAGATAGAGTTTAGTTAACGTAATTAGAGAGTCCCATGGGTTCGATACTCAGACTTACTTTAGCTACACTGCATTGATCGATACACTTGTCGGTTGTGTGGTTTAGGTTTAGATCGAGTCTAAGTTTATAAATTTAAAGCTTATAGTGTCTAGATTAGGTTAATATTAGTTTGTTTTTAAGTGAGCACTTTTAGCACATCACTACAATTGTGGTGACGAGTATGCCTCCTCCTCCTCCTCCGCCTTCTCCTACACTGAACATGCATGTTCACGATGAGGAGGAGAGGATCGAAGAGCTTGGGCGTGTTCAGGTTGAAAATGTTAACGATGATGCATCGTCGCATGTTATTGAGGCGCACGTTGACGACAAACCAGTGGACGACACCACGGTTGCTGATGATAATATGGACCAACATGATAATATCATTGACCCCACATTTTGAATATGCATCCAGCTCTGGCGCAGGTGGAGGTGGTGATCCTGATCCGAACCAAATCCAGCCTGATGCAACCCATTTAGAGTACTACTTCCGCATGTACAATGACATGCACAGTCAGTCCATCCATTCCCCCTGGAATATAAGACAAAGGGGATGTGATTACTGATCCTTCCCTTTGTAGGGAATTCTTGAAGGATGCTTTCCTACCTATGGAAGTTGAGCGCCTAAGGGCTTTGGGGCACGATAATTTGCATAATCAGCACGCCCTCTGCCTTGCTGGTGTTACCTCCACAAGTAATGTTATCCTTCGCGATTGGTATGCCTTGTCACAAAAAGAGGAGGAGTACAATCGTTTCAAGTCTGAAGTTGTTGCTAATATGGACAATATTAAAGCAGCTCAGGAGCGCCTAGCTAAGGAAAAAGCCGATTATGAGGCGTACAAGAGGACGGAGGAATGGAGTGTTGTTGCCGCCAACAAATAGGTTTGGTCCTTAACCAAAATCTTGTCATAGGAGCGCAAGCTTTGGAACGAAGAATGTGCTCGTGATAATGATAAATTTTACCGTCTTCTCCAGGAAATTATAAACCTGAAGGCGACAAACGCCGGTCTTGCGAAGAAAGAAACCGCTGCTGTTGCGGCAATGGAGGAGGCCGTCCTTGCGCGCAACAGAATGGAGGTATGTAATGTACCTTGTGTTTTTAATTGCTCTAACTTGTAAACTTCCTTCTCATGCTAAAACTTATCTTTAAACAGGAGGACGTGTGCAAAGATCTGCAAGGATGTGGCGCTGGCAAAGCTTAATCGTCGTTTGCTGGAGGCCAAAATGAAAGCTAGAGCCGAAAGGGCTCGGGCAGATGTTCAGAGCGCCCGTGTAGAAACGGAGAAAACAAAGGCGACTGATGCTAAGAGCGCCCGCGCCAAAGCTGAAAAGACGAGGGCTGATGCTCAGAGTGCCCACTTGATTAAAGCGGAAAAAAGATTATTAGCGGGTGATTGCTCAGCACACCGCGTCTTCTGGTCAGCTTGATGCTGCAAATGCTATGATGGACGACCTCCACGCCGATCGCCAGTGGATGCGTGATTATGGTGTCGTTTATGTTAGTGTTTTCTCAGCCTGTCTTATTATTCCCTTCCTCATACTGAATACATCTTTGTAATACTTGCGCAGATTGAGTATGCAATATTGAGCGCACCAGAGGTGGACGCTGTGGTCGCAACTCTCAAAGCGAAGGCGCGGGACGCTAGGATAGAGGATCCCCCTCTGGTATAATTGATGCTAACTGGGGAATATTCGGCAGATTCGTCGACACGTTCCCTGCTTGAGCGGATGTTCCAACATGACCCGTCGTTTGGTTACGGGGAGCATTCTCCGTCTGGTCGATCGGGACTGGAACATAGGGCTCCATGTCTGGGTTGACAATAGTGTTATGATCAATCATGATTCTGGAAAAGAAAAGATGATAGTGCTGGTAAAAATAGCGGTGGGCGCCAATGAAGAAACAATTGTTAACCAAGTGGTTAGTCCACGGGTTGATATCGTCGAGATAGCTTAATCCCTTCTTTCCTCGATCGATGACTGGTTGATCTTGTATTTGTCGTCTGCTTAATGAAAACACTGTGACTCACAACAAGGAGATTGCTGTGGGGGGTGCTTCTTGTTACCACCCTCCGGCGTGAGAATCAGAATTTGCTTAGGAAGAAAGATAAGTGATTAGGTAGTAAGTGTGAGAGAGCAGATTAACATTACCTCAAACCTGGTTCGAAGTCTGGTATTTATAGCCGAATAGTGAAGGAGAGAGGCTAATGGGCCGTCTGATGGGCCTGACGTGATAAGTATCTGCTTATTTTCTGGCCTGTCAGGTGTACAGACTGCAGAAGTGTCAGGCGCACGGTGGAGGTGTCGCCACTTGTCCTGTTGTGTCAGGCGCACGAATGAGCACCCGCCACGTGGCCTGTTAGCTTCGGTTGTCAGCCTGTTCATCAACTTTATGCAAGTGGAAGCTTTCTGTTAATGGATCGGGTAGTCGCGTATTACACAGTCAGCTGACCGTTGTTGTTAGTGCCAGGGTGTGCCACTTGCTGGTTGGTCACAGAAGTCAAAGTGACGGTTCCACTTGCATCGCCTTCCGCGCACGTGCGCCTTAAAGGCTTGCGCCAGAATGTGGCATGTATTAGGATTCCATTTGTGTTATGGTGTTGTCTGTGCGCGCGCCCCGCCGGGTTACGCCAGACTGTATCTTTCATTGTTTATGTTAACCAAGTGGACTGGGTGATGGCCCTTTGCGCCAAGCCGTGACATGGCATGTGGGACCATACCCCTTCAGATTTGATTTTTAACTGAAACCGAGTTATGAATTTGGTTTTGGCTCCACATTTTTTAATTTGATTTATTCGGTTTATTTGAATAACCAAATAAACCGCTAATTTAATTAGTTATTAAATATGAGTAATAATACTTAATAAAACATATAAAATTGTTTTGAACTTTAAAATATACTAGAGTTTCACAAATTTTCTATTGTTGAAGCTTTAATATTGTGGTGGTGACAGGATGTGTTTGTTTTATTTTGCTTTGAATATTTCTTTTATTTATATATAATTCAGTTTAGATTAGTTGTTGACTTGATGTTCGGAAGTTGGAACAAAAACATAAATATAAATTAGGAAAAAAGTACTTAGGTTCAATTTGGTTGAAATTGGTTTGCTTGGTTTTTAACCGAAACCAAACCGAATTGAATTTGGTTCGGTTTGCATATTTCTAATTTGGTTTGGTTTGGTTTGGTTTGGTTTAGGGTACAAAATTTTGAAAACCGAATAAACTGAACTGAATAAACTAAACAAATCGTAAACCGAACTAATGAATACCCCTACCGTGAGCGCGGGTATTATCATAAATAAATTTAAAATAAATAGAAGAATATGTGGTGAAAGTGTTATGAATAGGATATCAAGATGAATAGGATTGAAAATGAATAAATTTTTTTTTTCCATAGGAGTAGTATGGGAGCATAAACAATAGACTAAAGAGGGAAAAATCCAAAGATTCAAAAATCAAATAGCTGCTGTCTAATTGTACAAAATTTCAAACCTACAACAAGAAAAAAAACTTTAGAAAAACACTAAAAAGTAGAAAACAACATAATTTGAGTTTTCCAGTCTCCTAGGAATCTGACAAAAAGCTTCCCCCTCTCTCTTCCATTACTCTCACACCCCCTGTCCTCCCACGTGACTAACGTACGCCTTCTCTGGCCCCAACCCCAACCCCAACCCCTCTCATTTTTCATTTTCACCCAACATTCTCACTTCAATTTCACACCCACAAATCTGCTTCTGCTCTTCTTGGTGAAAGGTAATTTTCTCATAATACTTTGTTTTTATTATTTTAGTCTGGGTTTGGTTCCGTGTTATGCGTTGAATTTGTACAGAATCAGTTAACTGTTCATGGGTTATTTGAAATTTGTGCTTCTCAATAAGCGTTGATCTTGTACGAAATCACTCAAATGTGTATGGGTTTTTGAAATTTGTGCTTCTGGGTTGCTTCAATTAGTCTTGATTTTGCAATAAAATCAGTTAAATGTGTATGGGTTTTGTGAAATTTTTGCTTCTTAATATTGTAGTACAAAATCAGTGAATATTTGTGCTTATAGGCTGTTTCCGTTAGTGTTGATTTTATACAAAGCTACTACTCAAATGTGTATTATTGATTTTTGTGTAATTTGTGCTTCTGGGTTGGTTGCCTTTACTTGAATTCGAGCTACATTATTCGTCTAGTTTTAGTTAGATTTTCCCAAATTTGTTTTTTAATCTCTTTTACTTTTCTCTGTTTACGACAAGAATAAACTTTTTAAAAATGGAGATGCTAATTTCTACTATGTTTTTTAATTCTTCTACCTCTAGGGTTTATTTCTACACAATTTCATCATGTATGTTTAATTTTAAAGGGTGTGTAGATAATAAGGTTTATGGATCTGTAGATTGTGCAGGAAGATGGGTGTAATTTCACGGAAGTTATTTCCGGCATGTGTGAACATGTGTGTCTGTTGTCCGGCTCTGCTGTAACACCTCGAAAATTTACGTCCTATAAGGTCTTGACACGTGTCATAATGTTTGAATGTGTGAAAGATTACTCTTGGAGGACCAAAGTTGACAAACAGTGAAACTGTGTAAATAGAAGGGTTCAAAGTGTCAACAATGAATAATTACACTTTGCAATAACCCTACATGATGTTTATAACCTTAAATGAATAGATCATGGATCATACGAGGCGAATTGTGAAAGAAGGTGAGAGATTACAAACTACAGGGGTTAAATGTGCCAACATGTTTAAGTTATACCTCTGAGTGACCTTTTGACAAACCCGAAGCTTTGTAACGGTTAATTATGCTCACTAGAACGTACCACAAAAATTTCATGAAGTTTCGATATCGTATGAGCAAGTTGTGACAAAATTCGTGTACGAGGGTTATAAGTGTCAACATTGAAATTTAGGGCTTTTCGGGTGATCACGAAGTTACACGAGGACTTAACAAAGTGGGTATAAGTCTTAAAGCCCCATATATTAAATAACAAAGCTTCATATGCAAGATTGGGATGTGAAAGCGATGTTACGGGGGACCAGGGACTAAATTGCAAATTAAAGATGGCTGATTGTAGGCTTGCGCATCGTAGGCTGGATGTTGCTGCGCATCGTATGATGCTCTGCGCATCGTAGGGCTTAAACACCTACGATGCGTATGGGGGTGCCCAGTTGCGAAAAACCAACAGACAGCTGCCTGTTGTTGTGTAACCGACTTATATGTTAGTTTCTTGAAACCTTGGGCTGCCTAGGATGGTTTCTAGCCTATAGAGCACTTGTGGATGATAATGCAACACCCCTAGACTTATGTGTTGATCATCTAAGGGTGTTTGAAGTTGTTTAAAAAGTCCACATTATGCAACAATGATCGTTCATTCACTTCTGAGCATTTCCAAGTCTTTCAAGCAGCCCACAAGCAATCCATATCATCCATAAGAATTGTGTAAGTACCCTTGATCTTTCCTAAATCATTCATACTTAGTTTATGGCCTAGAAATCAAACCGTCGTAACTACGGTTTGACTTTTCGATAATAAATAAATGGTCCAGAGATTTGTCGAATCAAAGGTTGTTATAAGTTGGTATTTATATAGTTGATAAACCCCTAAAAGGGCACTAACAAATTCGGATCCTAACTAGGTCGTTTATCGAGTCAAACCTCTTCCGAAAAAGTCAACAGAATTGTTATGTTTGGTTTAATGCATGATTAGCGATGTAAATGGCGTATAGCCTATTTTATCATTCTTACCAACTGAAAATAAGTATAAAAACTTGTATACGCTTGTTTGATTCGACAACTTTATGTCTAGAACCGATTCGGAGCCGAGATACGCAAAAGTTTGACTTTTGCTTTGACCTCAGTTCTGACCCGATTCTTATAGGTTTAGACATGCCTTAAGGTTCCATTAGGACCTAGTTACATGTGTGTATAAGCCTCTGCGTTTATACCACTCGAATCCCTAATCATCCGATGTTTCCGTTAATCGCCTAAATATTGACCGTAATGCCCTTATGACCATAAAACGAAATTTTGGGAAAAGTGGAAATGCCATAATCTTAGTTATTGATTATTATGCATGTCCCGAAAATTTCACATCAATCGGAAGTCTAGATTAGGAGTTATGCTTAATGGCGTATTTATAAACATGTTTATTAATTAAACGGCGCCATTAGCGTAAAGCCTATCTAAACTCAGTTTTGACACCAAATCTTTTACTCACTGATGTTAAATAATATTTTAGGATTTTTAAAGATTCTTAATTATTTTTAGATTGATCATAAGCTTGGATTAGCGCCTTAATTCGGTTAATACCGAATTTACCCTTTTAGGCCATAAAACGAGTTTTACAAATCCAAATGGCGCCAATCCAATTGCTACTGATTTTAAATAATAATTATAGTATTTTGAGCCTATTAAACTGACCTGGAAACTCAGAATTTTATTTTAAACCGTACGTCGCTTAAAATGGCTTTATACGCGTATTATACGCATAGTTTGAGTTTAAAACTATTTTAACATATAAGACTTATAACCAAATGTTATAACCTGTTAATATAAGCTATTTTACTGATGTAATCAGACCCGGTTCTTAGAAACCTAATTTAATCCTTTTATAATCTTTAAAATGACCAAAATACCCCTACGGGGCTTATTAAGAGATTAAACTCGTTTTGGGCATCATGGGTGATATCCTACTGATATCACAACTTATTTAAGGTGTATTAACTTAGGGAACCTGTTTAGGACTATTACGGATACCCGTTACGCTTTATGCGCGTTCGGTTCGGTTTATGTAACTAGTTTACATAAATTAGCCGAAACGGGTCAAACCTTATCGGTTTATTCTCAAAATCCAGAATGTGTATCATATACCCATATTAAACAAGTCTTCAAACTTGTCGGGTCTAAATCACATTCTATTCGGTCTTCGCTTAATCGTGCGTACGAACCGTATCTTTAAAACTAACCGGTCTAAGCGTAAGCTTAACTAAAGACCCGTTAGGATTCTAATAGGTTGTTATAAACCTTCGTTCCAGAATAGGAGAACCAGTAAAAGATATTTGCACTCGCTGATTTCTGAACTATACTTACTCAGGTAAATACTTTTAACTTATTTTCCCTATACGGGCTTGGGGTACGGTATATAAAATACCGCTTGGTCGGGACGTTGAATCTTTGATTGAATAAATGATAATGAAAGTATTGAGACGTCTCGTTTAATATTGTTTTGTTTTACTTAAAGCCTTTGGGGGGTTAATGACCGTGTCCCGGATATCCCTGGCATCATTTTACGAAATGGCCACGACCTCAGCACTCAGGTGTAGGCGTACACCTGTTAGTGTCTCATATATATAGTGGTGTGTTAATTGATCTTTAACCCGGCTCGACCCGGGCTACTGAACGCATAAGGAACATGTAAATCCATACAAGTATTATATATTTAAATAATTATCCCAAGTTATAAAATATTATTTGTGCCTTGTGCCTTAAATGCATTTTCTTAAACTCTTTTCAAAATGAGTCGGTTGATTGTATTTACCAGTGTAAACTGACGTATTTTCTTAAAAAGGTTAAGTGCAGGTACTACGCGAAATAGGCTGGCTTGTCTCCTAGCATCCCCATTAAGTCTCGCCAGCTTGGATGTCATAACTGTTGAACATTTGTTTCCTTTTTAAAACTTGATCTACCTGTGGATTTATGTTTGACTATTTGTAATACTTAATATTACAATATCGTTGGTTGAATTAAATCTATACTTTGCTTCCGCTGTGCATTTAAATATTGTGTTGTTTGACTATTATGTTGCCAACCACGTCACGATACTCCCCTACCGGGCCCACCGGTGACACGTGGAAATCCGGGGTGTGACAGGTTGGTATCAGAGCCAACTCTGAGTGAATTAAACACTAGCCTTTTGTGTTTAATCTCAGTTACACAATTGCACATTCCTAAATCTTCGAGTCTAGACAAAGAACTTAGGAATAATCCAAATTGTTCAAATTTTTATTTTATTTAATTAAATTGCCCTATATTTTTCCTTGTTATTACCTTGTGTGTTTAAACAGGTACAATAATGCCGCCAAGATTTAGACGAGGTGGTCGAGGCAAGGAGCCAGCTAGTGCCCCTAACGACCATGAGGCAGGGCCTTCGTTTCGACGAACTACTTCCACAAGGAATGACGAAACGCGGGAACTATGGAGGACCTACGAAGACGATGCCAGGCGATCTTTTTCGCACTCCTCAACACCTCCATATCATGACTCTTATGGGCCACAGTCAGAGAATGAACCCCACAACCCGCAACGTTACTTTGGCGACCCTACTCCAGTTTTTCAGGGTCAGTTTAACCCGGCAGAGTACCTGCCAGAGCAAGTGGGCTTTAACCCACTTGGACCGGAAGATCACTTTTCGGGTGATCAGGATATGGACGAGGACACAGATCCCGTCGAGGCTTCAACCGGATCATTTAACCATCCTTTCGTGATCTCTGACGGATCGTCATATCACGGGACACCATACCAGGGTCCGGATAGCCACATGGCACGGTTTGAACGGTGTGAGTGGTACAATACACCATCTCACCATACACCATCTCACGCCACCGCCTCCACCGCCACCAGTTCATTTAGAGCCTCCAGCACCACCTAGACGTAGGAGGACTGGTGCACGGATCTCAGCACGAGAAGTTGACTTTCGTCTCAACACCCCTCAGCACTCTAGCGGTAGCCATTACCCGCCTACTCATGGAGTCCCACAGATGGAAGGACCTTCTGTCCCAGTTTCGGAGGTGAATTCCGCACCTATTGTACCGCCATCACCGGGTTTTGGCCACCCAATACCTGCTTATACTGCTCCGGCAACTTACAACCCATATGGACCACCAGCATACCATGGCTATAACTATGCTGATGACCCTTACAACGTAGCAGCAAGCTACCAAGCCCATAATAATCCTGAAGGACACTACGGACCTCCTTGGGGAATGGGATACCCAACACAGGGGTATCAAGCACCTGTTCAGCCGCCACCACATTACCAGCCACCAGGGGCTCCTCTCCATGAGCAGGAGGAACTCCGCAGAAGACTGGCCAAAGTGGAGCAAGACTTCCAGAAGGAACGTAAGAAGAATGAGGGATTTATGAGTGGGTTGGCAAGCTTGCTTAAGGGGAAGAAGAAGAAACGGGATCGTTAAATCCCCACATATATGTATTATTGTACTTCCTTATTTAAATCAAGTCCCTACGTGGACATTTATTATTTGTATGTGTATGTAGTCCCTGCGTGGACATCTACCTTTTGTACTTAGTCCCATACGAGGACTTGTTTCTATTTCAGCCCCTGCGTGGGCACATCTTTCTGTAAGACCCCTGCGTGGGCATGTACTGGTTTAAACCCCTGCGTGGGTAAGTTTGTTATTAGTAAAAGACCCGTTTAGGGCTGTGTGTAATAGTATAATAGATTAATGGAATGTTTGTTTTATAAATTTCATAATTTCAATATGCGCATATATAGTGTATAAATGAAATAAACTAAAATCATTCCTTTTAAATTAATCTGCCTTTGAAATTAATTAATTAAGGATCTTAAAAGTGTGAACCCTAGCCTCGTGTCAAATATAAGACCGGGCCAAAATGGTAAGACCTGTTTAAATGATTCAATTTCCTGTTAACATCTTAAAACATGTTAACACTCCTGGCAGAAGTGATTCGTTAAAATCACATACGTCATATTATAAAGGAATTCTTTAAAAGATTCCTAACCTAGTTTAATGATCTCTGAATCCTAGGTTTACATCATCAATTAAGATGATCATATCTTAACCATACGTGGTAATATGATGCCTACGGGCCCTTCTCATTTTCATATGAGACAAAAGACAGTATTAGTCTATGACCCTGTCTGATAAAGGTAATGAACTTTGTTCAAACCTTCATGCTTTGATTCTTTGAAATCCTAGCTTATAATCTATATTGTCCCTGTGACTAGGCCTTATGTGCTAATAAAACTATTGTTGTTTTATAATTAGGATAAATTATATTAGAAATCCTAAATTTATGTGAGTAATAAATTAACCATATTTGGTCTAAGTTTACCACGGTTAATAAATTGCCATAAAAGACAATTTTATAATAAACTCACCAATAAATTGTTATCGATATGTGACAGTTCTAGATACATGGCAGACTCAAACGAGGTCAACAGTCACCCAGGGATAGTGAATGAAAATGCCCAAGTTAACGTAGCAGGCCCAGAGTTGCAAGCTATGATAAATAATGCGGTTAATATAGCTATGGGTAGACAACACCATGGATCAAGTGGTACTCGTACGAGGACCCATTCTGCATCACAC
The DNA here is from genome assembly GCA_030545235.1 of Helianthus tuberosus. NCBI lineage: Eukaryota > Viridiplantae > Streptophyta > Magnoliopsida > Asterales > Asteraceae > Helianthus > Helianthus tuberosus. The sequence goes on from CM060383.1 coordinate 107,954,418, forward strand.
GCTAGAACACCCTCCAGGACCCACACTGCCCACAACAGTAATACTCACCACTCCTCGAATCAAAGGAGTAATCCATCCCAAAGAGTCGTGCAGAACCAAGAACCTCGTAATAGGGGTTGCACATATAAGTACTTTGTCTCGTGCAAACCCAGAGACTTCAATGGGGAAAAAGGAGCTGTAGATTGCATGACGTGGATGGATGAAATGGATACTGTGGTGGATATTAGTGGTTGTCATAATAGAGACATTGTGAAGTTTGTCTCACAGTCTTTCAAAGGAGAAGCCTTAGCCTGGTGGAGATCTTTGATCCAAGCCACAGGGAAAGTCCCGTTATACAACATGACATGGGAAGAGTTCATGGCACTAATCAAGGAAAATTTCTGCCCTCAACACGAGGTTGAGAGAATTGAATCTGATTTTCTGGCACTGGTCATGAAAAACCTGGACTGTCAGGCCTACCTTACTACTTTCAATACTTTGTCAAGGTTGGTCCCTTACTTGGTAACTCCAGAGCCTAAGCGAATAGCCCGCTTTATCGGGGGTTTGGAACCGGAGATTAAAGCAAGTGTAAAAGCGTCCAGACCAACCACTTTTCGGTCAGTAACGGACATATCGTTATCCCTGACCTCAGATGCTGTCAGGCTGAGGTCACAAAGGAAAAATGATACCGAAAAGAGGAAGCGTGAGGATGACAACTCACGGCGTTCAGATAAGAAGCAGAAGGGTAGCAATGACCAGAAGAAGGGGTCAGGTTTTAAGAAGGATGGTCAGCAGACGGGTGAAAAACCCAAATGCAAAACCTGCAAGAGGCAGCACTTTGGGAAGTGCAGGTTTGAATCCAACTCACAAACACAATCGAAGCCTTTTGCATGTGGGTTATGCAAATCCAGGGAACACAAAACCGTGGATTGCAAGAAGATAAAGGATGCGACCTGCTATGGTTGCAATGAAAAGGGGCATATCAAGTCCAACTGCCCAAAATCTGCAAGGAAGAATGAAGAGGGGAAGAAGACCAATGCGAGGGTCTTCAGAATGGATGCTAAGGAAGCCGTCAAGGACGACAACGTGATAACAGGTACCTTTCTCGTAAATGATGTTTATGCGAGAGTGTTATTTGATTCGGGCGACCGATAAGTCGTTTGTAGATAATAAGTTTTGTGAATTGTTGAAACTGCCTGTTAGAACTTTAAGTGTGAAGTATGAAGTGGAACTAGCAGATGGCTCTTTAGAAACCGCTTCAACTTTATTAGATGGATGTTTTATATCCATTAGGAATCACTCTTTTCCTTTGTCCCTACTTCCTTTAAAACTAGCCGGTTTCGACATAGTGTTGGGTATGGACTGGTTATCTCATAACCAGGCCCAGATTATTTGCAATAAGAAGCAAGTGAGGATCAAGACTTCGTCTGGTGAATCACTTACTATCCAGGGAGATACCCAGTATGGGCTGCCCGAGAAGATGTCTATACTCAAAGATTCAAAGTGTTTGAAGAAGGGCTGTGTCATCTACATGGCACAGGTGATTATTGATGAACCGAAACCCAAGATTGGAGAGATCCCAGTCATTTCTGAATACCCCGAAGTATTTCCTGAAGAACTACCTGGTTTGCCACCAGATAGACAAGTGGAATTCAGAATCGACATTATTCCTGGATCAGCACCAGTTGCAAGGGCGCCTTATAGGTTGGCACCAACGGAGATGAAGGAATTGAGGACGCAGCTAGATGATTTGCTAGCCAAAGGTTTCATCAAACCTAGTTCGTCTCCTTGGGGAGCACCGGTTTTATTTGTTAAGAAGAAGGATGGATCGATGCGTCTGTGCATCGACTACCGTGAGCTTAATAAGGTTACCATCAAGAATAGGTATCCTTTGCCCAGAATTGACGATCTGTTCGATCAACTGCAAGGGGCAAGTTTCTTCTCGAAGATTGACTTGAGGTCAGGCTACCATCAATTGAAGGTTAGAGATGAAGATGTGCACAAAACAGCATTTAGGACTCGTTATGGTCATTACGAGTTCCTAGTGATGCCTTTTGGGGTCACTAATGCACCGGCCGCATTCATGGATCTCATGAATCGCGTTTGCAAGCCGCACTTAGATAAATTCGTCATCGTCTTCATCGACGACATTCTCATCTACTCAAAGAGCCAAGCTGACCATGAGAAGCATCTTCACTGCATACTGGAACTACTTCATAAAGAGAAGCTCTATGCCAAGTTCTCAAAGTGTGAATTCTGGCTTCGAGCAGTCCAATTTCTTGGACATGTTGTTAGTGAGCGTGGTATCCAAGTAGATCCCGCTAAAGTTGAATCTGTCATGAATTGGCATGAGCCAAAGACGCCTACAGAAATTCGTAGCTTCCTAGGTTTGGCAGGATACTATAGACGATTCATAGAAAACTTTTCAAGGATTGCTGCACCCCTGACTTCGCTGACACGTAAGAAGATTAAGTTTGACTGGGGTCCTAAGCAGCAGGAATCCTTTGATATTCTGAAACAAAAGTTGAGCAATGCTCCAGTATTGACATTGCCTGATGGAATAGAGGAGTTTGTAGTTTATTGTGATGCATCACACACCGGGATGGGATGTGTGCTTATGCAAAAAGGCAAAGTCATTGCCTATGCTTCACGTCAGTTAAAGGTGCACGAAAAGAATTACACCACCCACGACTTGGAGTTGGGTGCCGTTGTATTCGCACTAAAACTATGGAGGCACTACTTATATGGAATCAAATGTGTGATCTATTCTGATCACAAGAGCCTTCAACATCTGTTCAACCAGAAGGACTTGAACATGAGGCAACGTCGTTGGATGGAAACTCTTAATGACTACGATTGTGAAATAAGATACCATCCCGGCAAGGCGAATGTAGTCGCCGATGCCTTGAGTCGGAAAGAAAGGGTGAAACCCATCCGAATCAATGCCAAGAGCATGGAATTAAAGAACAGCTTGATAGAAAGGTTGTTAGCTGCACAGAAAGAAGCTGTGTTGGAAGCTAATTATCCTAACGAAAAGCTAGGAGTAACTGAGGAGCAGTTATCTCTTAGTAAGGATGGAATTCTTAGATTGAATGGACGTATATGGGTCCCAGTTTATGGAAGACTTCGTGATGTTATCCTCCAGGAAGCCCATAGTTCCAAATACTCCGTTCATCCTGGAGCTGACAAAATGTACCATGATCTTAGAGCAAATTATTGGTGGATAGGCTTGAAGAAGTCTGTAGCTACCTATGTAGCTAAATGCTTGACGTGTGCGCAAGTCAAGGCAGAACATCAAAAACCGTCAGGTTTGCTACAACAACCTGAACTTCCTACTTGGAAGTGGGAAATGGTAACTATGGATTTTATCACCAAGTTACCCAAGACAAGGAAAGGAAATGACACCATCTGGGTGATAGTTGACCGACTGACTAAGTCAGCACATTTCCTACCCATTAAGGAGACCTACAGCTCCGATATGTTAGCCCAACTGTACGTTGATAAGATTGTAGCCTTACATGGCATACCTGTAGCTATTATCTCTGACCGAGATACTAGGTACACGTCGCACTTTTGGAAAAGCTTCCAACAATCTTTGGGCACACGTTTGAACTTTAGTACGGCTTACCATCCACAGACAGACGGTCAGAGTGAGCGTACTATTCAAACGTTAGAAGACATGCTACGTGCATGTGCAATCGACTTGGGAGGTAGCTGGGATAAGAACCTGCCATTGATCGAATTCTCCTACAACAATAGCTACCATACCAGCATAAAGGCTGCGCCTTTTGAGGCATTATACGGTAGAAAGTGTAGATCACCAGTTTGTTGGGCGGAAGTTGGAGAAGTCCAATTATCAGGACCAGAGATCGTGTTCGAAACGACGGACAAGATTGTCCAGATTCGAAACAACCTCCAAGCTGCCCGGAATAGGCAAAAGATTTACGCTGATCCAAATCGTAAGGATTTTCACTTCGAAGTAGGTGAAAAAGTCCTACTTAAAGTGTCACCCTGGAAAGGAGTGATGCGATTTGGTAAGAAAGGCAAACTAAGCCCGAGATACATAGGACCTTTTGAGGTTATCGAACGTATCGGGTCAGTTGCCTACAAGTTAAACTTACCTGAAGAGCTCAGTAGTATACACAATGTGTTCCACATCTGCAATCTGAAGAAATGTTTTGCTGACTCCGCTAACGAATCAGTGATTATACCCTATACAGATGTGCATATCGATGAGAGCTTGAAATTTGTGGAAAAACCTGTGTCGATCGAAGATCGACAGGTGAGGAAGCTTCGAAGGAAGCATATACCTTTTGTAAAGGTCAAATGGGATGCCCGAAGAGGTCCCGAATTCACGTGGGAAGTTGAATCCACGATGAAAGAAAAGTACCCTTACTTGTTTCAGTAAATCTCGGGTCGAGATTTATTTTAAGGGGGTGAGGATGTAACACCTCGAAAATTTACGTCCTATAAGGTCTTGACACGTGTCATAATGTTTGAATGTGTGAAAGATTACTCTTGGAGGACCAAAGTTGACAAACAGTGAAACTGTGTAAATAGAAGGGTTCAAAGTGTCAACAATGAATAATTACACTTTGCAATAACCCTACATGATGTTTATAACCTTAAATGAATAGATCATGGATCATACGAGGCGAATTGTGAAAGAAGGTGAGAGATTACAAACTACAGGGGTTAAATGTGCCAACATGTTTAAGTTATACCTCTGAGTGACCTTTTGACAAACCCGAAGCTTTGTAACGGTTAATTATGCTCACTAGAACGTACCACAAAAATTTCATGAAGTTTCGATATCGTATGAGCAAGTTGTGACAAAATTCGTGTACGAGGGTTATAAGTGTCAACATTGAAATTTAGGGCTTTTCGGGTGATCACGAAGTTACACGAGGACTTAACAAAGTGGGTATAAGTCTTAAAGCCCCATATATTAAATAACAAAGCTTCATATGCAAGATTGGGATGTGAAAGCGATGTTACGGGGGACCAGGGACTAAATTGCAAATTAAAGATGGCTGATTGTAGGCTTGCGCATCGTAGGCTGGATGTTGCTGCGCATCGTATGATGCTCTGCGCATCGTAGGGCTTAAACACCTACGATGCGTATGGGGGTGCCCAGTTGCGAAAAACCAACAGACAGCTGCCCGTTGTTGTGTAACCGACTTATATGTTAGTTTCTTGAAACCTTGGGCTGCCTAGGATGGTTTCTAGCCTATAGAGCACTTGTGGATGATAATGCAACACCCCTAGACTTATGTGTTGATCATCTAAGGGTGTTTGAAGTTGTTTAAAAAGTCCACATTATGCAACAATGATCGTTCATTCACTTCTGAGCATTTCCAAGTCTTTCAAGCAGCCCACAAGCAATCCATATCATCCATAAGAATTGTGTAAGTACCCTTGATCTTTCCTAAATCATTCATACTTAGTTTATGGCCTAGAAATCAAACCGTCGTAACTACGGTTTGACTTTTCGATAATAAATAAATGGTCCAGAGATTTGTCGAATCAAAGGTTGTTATAAGTTGGTATTTATATAGTTGATAAACCCCTAAAAGGGCACTAACAAATTCGGATCCTAACTAGGTCGTTTATCGAGTCAAACCTCTTCCGAAAAAGTCAACAGAATTGTTATGTTTGGTTTAATGCATGATTAGCGATGTAAATGGCGTATAGCCTATTTTATCATTCTTACCAACTGAAAATAAGTATAAAAACTTGTATACGCTTGTTTGATTCGACAACTTTATGTCTAGAACCGATTCGGAGCCGAGATACGCAAAAGTTTGACTTTTGCTTTGACCTCAGTTCTGACCCGATTCTTATAGGTTTAGACATGCCTTAAGGTTCCATTAGGACCTAGTTACATGTGTGTATAAGCCTCTGCGTTTATACCACTCGAATCCCTAATCATCCGATGTTTCCGTTAATCGCCTAAATATTGACCGTAATGCCCTTATGACCATAAAACGAAATTTTGGGAAAAGTGGAAATGCCATAATCTTAGTTATTGATTATTATGCATGTCCCGAAAATTTCACATCAATCGGAAGTCTAGATTAGGAGTTATGCTTAATGGCGTATTTATAAACATGTTTATTAATTAAACGGCGCCATTAGCGTAAAGCCTATCTAAACTCAGTTTTGACACCAAATCTTTTACTCACTGATGTTAAATAATATTTTAGGATTTTTAAAGATTCTTAATTATTTTTAGATTGATCATAAGCTTGGATTAGCGCCTTAATTCGGTTAATACCGAATTTACCCTTTTAGGCCATAAAACGAGTTTTACAAATCCAAATGGCGCCAATCCAATTGCTACTGATTTTAAATAATAATTATAGTATTTTGAGCCTATTAAACTGACCTGGAAACTCAGAATTTTATTTTAAACCGTACGTCGCTTAAAATGGCTTTATACGCGTATTATACGCATAGTTTGAGTTTAAAACTATTTTAACATATAAGACTTATAACCAAATGTTATAACCTGTTAATATAAGCTATTTTACTGATGTAATCAGACCCGGTTCTTAGAAACCTAATTTAATCCTTTTATAATCTTTAAAATGACCAAAATACCCCTACGGGGCTTATTAAGAGATTAAACTCGTTTTGGGCATCATGGGTGATATCCTACTGATATCACAACTTATTTAAGGTGTATTAACTTAGGGAACCTGTTTAGGACTATTACGGATACCCGTTACGCTTTATGCGCGTTCGGTTCGGTTTATGTAACTAGTTTACATAAATTAGCCGAAACGGGTCAAACCTTATCGGTTTATTCTCAAAATCCAGAATGTGTATCATATACCCATATTAAACAAGTCTTCAAACTTGTCGGGTCTAAATCACATTCTATTCGGTCTTCGCTTAATCGTGCGTACGAACCGTATCTTTAAAACTAACCGGTCTAAGCGTAAGCTTAACTAAAGACCCGTTAGGATTCTAATAGGTTGTTATAAACCTTCGTTCCAGAATAGGAGAACCAGTAAAAGATATTTGCACTCGCTGATTTCTGAACTATACTTACTCAGGTAAATACTTTTAACTTATTTTCCCTATACGGGCTTGGGGTACGGTATATAAAATACCGCTTGGTCGGGACGTTGAATCTTTGATTGAATAAATGATAATGAAAGTATTGAGACGTCTCGTTTAATATTGTTTTGTTTTACTTAAAGCCTTTGGGGGGTTAATGACCGTGTCCCGGATATCCCTGGCATCATTTTACGAAATGGCCACGACCTCAGCACTCAGGTGTAGGCGTACACCTGTTAGTGTCTCATATATATAGTGGTGTGTTAATTGATCTTTAACCCGGCTCGACCCGGGCTACTGAACGCATAAGGAACATGTAAATCCATACAAGTATTATATATTTAAATAATTATCCCAAGTTATAAAATATTATTTGTGCCTTGTGCCTTAAATGCATTTTCTTAAACTCTTTTCAAAATGAGTCGGTTGATTGTATTTACCAGTGTAAACTGACGTATTTTCTTAAAAAGGTTAAGTGCAGGTACTACGCGAAATAGGCTGGCTTGTCTCCTAGCATCCACATTAAGTCTCGCCAGCTTGGATGTCATAACTGTTGAACATTTGTTTCCTTTTTAAAACTTGATCTACCTGTGGATTTATGTTTGACTATTTGTAATACTTAATATTACAATATCGTTGGTTGAATTAAATCTATACTTTGCTTCCGCTGTGCATTTAAATATTGTGTTGTTTGACTATTATGTTGCCAACCACGTCACGATACTCCCCTACCGGGCCCACCGGTGACACGTGGAAATCCGGGGTGTGACATCTGCGATCGCGGTCTCGGCAGCCGGTGAAGAGATACAAGAAACTACTTGCAGAAATCTTTCCCAAATCACCTGTTAGTATTCGCATACTTGTTTGCTTGCTTGCATATGAAAGTATGAAGCCATTTTGTTTAAATTTTCATGAGACTGGAGTTTTATCTTATCTTGGGTGCAGGGTGATTCTCCGAATGAACGAAAAATTGCGAAGCTCTGTGAATATGCTGCAAAAAACCCTCTACGTATCCCGAAAGTTAGTGACTGACTATATTTGTTTTGTCTCATCTTGATTAACCTGTTAACTGGGTATTAAAAAGGCGTGTCTAGTGCAAACTGCACTCAGGCGCAACTGCACAAGTCCTTGAACTTCTGACGAGGCGATCGGTGTACAAAAGGCGCACCTCCTGAGGCGTAGGAAAAATGAGCCTGAGGCGCGTCTCTTGCACATGGAAGATTTTGTGCATCAATATGCTGTACATATAGCTTTTTAGGTTGTACAATACTACATATAGGGTACCTAAGATTTAAGTATGTGAGATCGAAACGTATAAGAAATATTAAAAGACTTATATAAATATCTTGTGCCTCGCGTACGAGAAGCGGTGTGCTTTTGCACTGAATTGTATGCCTCTGTATCCTATTGCCTCGGTGCACCTTGCGCTTTTGTAAAACCAAGCCTATTAATGACATGAAATAACTAGTGTTACTACATCCTTGAAAACATATTGTTACATGTATAGATTGCAAAGTATCTTGAAGAAAGATGCTACAAAGAGTTGCGGTTAGATCATATCCACCTGGTTACTGTTATTACAGAGGTGTATAGTAAGCTGATTTGCATGTGCAAAGAGCAAATGTAAGTTTTTTTATTCTAGTTTTCATCCAATTAACTTATTATAATATGCAATGTAATAAATGATGGTAATTTGTTTTATTGATTTTTCAGGGCGTATTTTGCTGTCAACCTGATGAATGTTTCGATTGAACTTTTGGATGATGCTAAACGTGATACAGTCCAGATAATTGGATGTCAGACTCTTGTTAGATTCATCTATAGTCAGGTGAATTTGCATTTCACTTTCTGTTTTTAGATGTTGAATGACAACTTATCGAAGTTTTCATATGTTCTCTTACTTTTGACTTGGTGCTCTATAGGTGGATGGAACTTACACATATAATCTTGAAAATCTAGTTCAAAAGCTTTGCATGCTAGCCCGTAAGCCTGAAGAAGAAGATGAAAAAACACGATTAAGGGCCGCAAGCTTGCAATGTCTTTCAGCTATGGTACGTTGTTATCAAATGCGATTTAAATGTGATTCTCACAACCTAAATTTCTTAAATCACGACGATGACATTCTTTTCTTTGGATTTTAATAACACTCTGTTTAACATTTCTTGCAGATTTGGTTTATGACGGAATTCTCACATATATTTGCTGATTTTGATGAGGTTCATCTCTTTTCAATCACTTCTTATTTTTTACATATATTTATTTTGCTGTATGTATATAAATGTGTTTATTCGTATGTATATTATAACTATAGTTATTTTTATTGTTTTTTCCTTTAAAGGTAAACAAAATTAGAAAACAGAAAAATAAATTGGTAAATTGCCAAAATCATTCCTGAGTTAACGATACATTTTAACTGGGGTTGTGATTTGGATCAGTGGCGGAACTAGCCCAAAAAGTTAGGGGTATCCTAACTTTTTTTTAAGCTCAGGGGTATCCTTTATATAACGGAAACGGAATTGAGAGATAATTTTACACTACGGAAATGGAGTTGAGGAGTATTTTTACACTACGAAGACGGGGTTGAGGGGTAGCCTGTGCTACCCCTACTTTCACTCTAAGTCCGTCTCTGATTTGGATGGAAATGGCAACAAAATCAATACGTGTGTCCAGATACAAAAAAATTATATTGGATGTAACAGGCAAATCAACCCAAACCTCAGGGACGATTTTGTCATTTTACTCTAAGATTTATTTTAAACTTTGAAAATGCAGATTGTACATGTAATTTTGAGTAACTATGAGCCGAATACAAATGCTGGCCAAGACGATGATCGAGGGGAAGCACATCATAATTGGGTGGATGAAGTCGTTAGATGTGAAGGAAAGGGGGCTATGAATGAAACTGATTCTAGGTACATGACTGTAAAACCGCGAACAGAAAAGAAAGATCCTTCCCTTTTGACCAGGTTAAAATAAAAATCTTTTACTTCAATAACATGTTTGGATCAACTGTATTTTATACAATTGTTATTCATTTGCATATCTACAGAGAAGAGGCCGAGACACCAAAAATTTGGGCTCAAATTTGCATTCAAAGAATGGTAGAACTTGCTAAGGAAAGTACGACAATGCGTAGAATACTGGACCCTATGTTTGCGTATTTTGATACTAACAAACAATGGGTTCCCCCTCATGGGTTAGGCTTGCTAGTTTTATCTGATATGGCTTACTTTGTTGAGAACCCCGGTACGTTGGTTTGTTTGCATTTACCTCTAAGAGTAAAGTATACGAATGGTCCCTATGGTTTACCGAAATTTTGGATTTGGTGCATAGCTTTCCAAAAGTACACAGATGGTCCTTGTGGTTCGCGGCCGTCAATGTACTTTTGGAAATCTAGGGGCCAAATCCAAAATTTTGATAAACCACATGGCACAGGGACCATCCGTGTACTTTACTCTACCTCAAATTTGTTTACTTCTATGTTTCTTGAATTGAATATGATTGTTCATGTCACAGAGAACAAGCAGTTGATATTGGCTTCGGTTGTTCACCATTTGGACCACAAAAACGTCGTGCATGATCCCGAACTGAAGTCATTTGTCATACAGACCACTACAGCTTTGGCTCGGCAAGTTAGGTCCGAAATTGCACTCAAAGATATCGGATACGTCAGCGATCTCTGTAGGCATTTGAGGAAAAGCCTTCAAGCAACTGTTGAATCAGTTCGTGAACACGAGTTATTGAATACGTTGCTCCAATCTTCGATAGAAGATTGCTTACTCGAAGTAGCCAAAGGGGTATGTTTATTTTCGAATAAGTTCACTCAGGTTGTATTACTTTCTTTACGAGTTTACGTATGAAGTTCTGATTTTGGTTTTTATGATATCTTTCCTAGATCGCTGATTCGCGTCCACTGTTTGATGTAATGTCAACGACACTTGAGAATCTGCCTCCTGGTAGCATCGTTGCCCGTGCAACTACTGGATCGATGATTATTCTTGCCCACATGATTGTCGTTGCTTCGGTTTCCACAAATGCACAACAGGTAATATATCCAATAATTTAATTGTCTATATGATATATCCAATAATTTAATTTTCAATAGACAAATTTATATTTTTTTTTTGTATATCTTTCATGTGCCAGGTGTTTCCAGAGGTTCTTCTTCTTCAACTTATAAAATTAATGTTGCATCCTGACATTGAAATACGTTTGAGTGGACATCAAATATTTTCTGTTCTTCTGATCCCAAATTCTAACCATTTGAGACACGATGCTTCTAACCATACAAGGAGATGGAGTTCCGATAGTGCATCGGTGTTTGCAATGGTTACGTCTTTACTCAATAAGCTTCAGAGAGAAAAAGATGGATCAGGAGTCGAAAAAAGTGAAGTTTCGATTCAAGTGGAAAAGGAAAACGCCGATGCAGAAAGGAAAAATGTGTGGGGCCACAAGAAATCCCCGAATTTTCAGAAAATAAGTTCCATTACTGCTGGAGAAATAGCATTGTCTAATGCGGTAAGCACCTTGAATCTTCTACATATTTGCTGAGGTGGCAAAGCGGGTGGGTTGGGTAATGGGTCAATACGGGTTCGGGACAAAATTTGATATCTTTTTATTCATCGTTACAGGAATCTTCTGTTATGAAGTTTAGTGAGGATCAAATAACTCAATTACTGTCTGCCTGCTGGATACAAGCCAATCTTCCTGATAACACTCTTCAAAACATTGAAGCTCTAGCTTATTCCTTCTGCTTAACACTCATTTCTTTGCGGCTCAGAGTAAGATAACATACATTATTTGCTTCATACAGGGTTGTGAATTTCCGACATGAGGTTAACACGAAATTCGCAGGTTTGGGTTTAGTCTAAACGGGTTCTACTCAGTTTCAAGTTGAACTCGTGCACCCATTAAGCTAAACGGGTTACCTGTTTAACCCATTTATATTATATGTGTGTATATATATAGGGCAAGGATCCGTTAGGAACCACCCTTCATTTCTAGAACCACAAGAACCAATGTGAACACAACCAAAACTACTTAAAAAGCTTAAAAAACACAATTTTTTTTTTAAATTTTTCGTTAAAAAGCGCAGCTTTTTATTTATAATAATTTTTTTTAAAGTCGCGATTTAACTAAAAAACAAAAAAACCTTTTTAGCATTTAGTTGTGGGGTTTAGCTTTAGGGTTTAGTTATTTAGCTTGGGTGGGGGTGGGGGTGGGGGTGGGGGTGGGGGTTTTAGTTTTTTTTTTTTTTTTGGGGGGGGGGGGGGGTAGGTTTTTTAAGTTTTTTGTGGGTGGGGGTGGGTTTTTGGGTGGTGGTGGGGTGGGTTTATTTGTTGTGTTCACATTGGTTCTCGCGGTTCTCGCAATAAGGGTGGTTCTCGCATGAACCCTACCCTATATATATATATATATTACAATATGTTATATGTCATTATTAAATTGGGTGTGTACTCATTTATGCCATAATTTTAACTTAAAAAGAGAAATTACCACAAGATTTTATAATTTAAATGTAATAATTGTAATGTAATATATACATTTGTTTTTTATTGTAGTAAATTTTAATTTTAATATACTATATTGTGGAAAAAACTTAAAAATAAACAAAATTCAGGTTGAATAGGTCCTGTTCGGGTCAACCCGCAAAGCCTTCATGTGGTATCATATCTCATATTCTGTTGACATGTAAATTTGATTTCACACGCTAAATCTTCATTCTTTTGACATATTGTTGCAGAATCCCAGTGACAATCTTGTTGTTCGCATCTTTCAACTTCCTCTATCACTTTTGAAGACATCATTGGATCATATTAATGGTATGTGAAACTGCATATAAATTTGGGAATTTTTTTTTATTGAAATTTGGAAAAAGTTCATGTAATTAACTTTTTTTTTCTTATAATCAAACTTGTATTGTCTCGTGTTATCTTATTGAGTACATTAGGAGGTCCTTATATAGGACAATACAAGACATAATAAAAGGAAACATAAATCAATTACAATAAATATGAAATCCCTAAAATCTCGGATCTAATATTGACTAACATTCCCCCGCAAGTTGAGGGCGGGGAACGACTTGCAACTTGGACCGTAGAAATTCAAATCTTTGTGAAGACAAGGGCTTTGTAAATACATCAGCAATTTGGTCATCGGTGGAGATAAACTTGACATTCAGCTTTCCTTTAGTGACCTGTTCACGAACAAAGTGATAATCAACTTCGACGTGCTTTGTGCGTGCATGAAAGACCGGATTTGCAGAGAGATAAGTTGTTCCGAGATTATCACACCAAAGTGTCGGTGAGTGATTAACCAACCCAAGTTCTCGAAGAAGAGACCTTAACCAGATAAGCTCTGCTACAGTGTCAGCAATTGCCTTGTATTCTGATTCTGTTGAAGACCGAGAGACAGTTCGTTGTTTTCGGGCAGCCCACGAAATAAGATTTGAGCCCAAGTAGATAGCGTACCCCCCCGTGGATCGACGGTCGACAGGACAACCAGCCCAGTCAGAATCAGAGTAAGCCTGAATAACATCTCGGTGCCAGTGAGAGTCAGAAAAAGCCTGGAGTTGGGACCCCGAACCATGACGAAACAATAAGCCAAGATGAGCCGTGCCTTTAAGATAACGAAGTATTCGTTTCACCGCAACCCAATGGTTTTCGGTTGGGGCATTCATGAATTGACACACCTTGTTCACAGCAAAAGCAATGTCCGGACGAGATAACGTGACATACTGAAGAGCACCAACCGTTTGCCGGTATCGAGAAGGGTCATCAAGAAGCGGACTGTCATCTGGAAGTAACACATGAGAAGTACTCATAGGAGATGTGACCGGCTTGCAGTCTGTCAGTCCAGCTCGATGAAGAATGTCCATAATGTATTTACGCTGGGAGAGAATTAGATCAGAATTATGATGAACCACTTCGATACCCAAGAAATAATGTAGACGACCAAGATCCTTAACCGCAAAAAGAGAGCTCAGACGAGTTATAACATCAGTGACTGCCCCTGGATGATTTCCAGTAATGATGATGTCATCTACGTAAACAAGAACATAGACAATAGTACCATTGGAATTTAGAATAAATAATGAGGGGTCTGTTCGGGATCCATAAAAACCAATTTGTTGCAACGCAGTAGAAAGCCGAGTGAACCATGCACGGGGGGCTTGCTTAAGCCCATAGAGAGACTTGTGCAACAAGCACACATGATTCGGTTTGGTGGGATCAACAAACCCGGGAGGTTGTTTCATGTAAACTGTTTCCTGAAGATCCCCATGTAAGAAGGCGTTCTGAACATCTAGTTGTCGAAGTGGCCACTTTTGTGTAACTGCTAGTGATAAGATGGTGCGAATAGTTGCAGGTTTAACAACCGGGCTGAAGGTTTCATGATAGTCAACTCCTGGTTGTTGGTGAAATCCTTTAGCAACAAGTCGTGCTTTGTAGCGGGTAATCTTTCCATTTGGATCTGTTTTCAACCTGTAAACCCACTTGCAATCAACAACGTTAGTATTTTTTACAGGTGGAACAAGTGACCATGTCCCATTCTTATAAAGTGCCTCCAACTCTTCAGCCATGGCATGACGCCACTCCGAGGATTTGTTGGCAATGGTAAATGAGGTGGGTTCAGTGGGTAAGACAGGGGAAGTAGTAGCAGTGTAAGCTGCAGGATTGTAGGGAGTGGTTTGTTTGGGATTGGGTCGTAGGTTGGGTGGTCTAGGTCGAGGAGGTGGGTTGGCTTGCGGATTGGTTGAGACAGGTGTGGGTGTTTGGTGTAGAGTGGCAGCGGGCGAGTTGGTAGGAATGGGTGAAGGGTCGGTTTGGTCTGGTGGGTTTTGAGGTGTAGGTTCGGTTGGGATAGGTGGGCCGTGAGGTGTTGAGGAAGGTGTGGGTGACGTAGGGGGTTCAACGGGGAGGTCGGGTGGTAGGTCAGGAAAGATGGAGATATAGGGAGGTTCAGTTGGTACGGTAGGTGGCACGGGTGTCAGATTGTGAAAAGGAAATATATGTTCGTTGAAGCGAACGTGGCGGGCAATATATATTCGTTCTGAGGTTGGGTCAAAGCACCGGTAACCATGGTGAACAGGGCTGTAACCAAGAAAGACACACGGAGTGGACCGAAATTCCATCTTGTGACGATTATATGGACGAAGATAAGGAAAACATTGACACCCAAAGACACGTAAAAAGGAGTAATCAGGTTTACGTTTAAAAATGTGTTCAAAAGGGGACTTGTTGGACGAGACACGAGAAGGGAGTCGATTAATTAAGTAGACAGCCGTCTCGAAGGCAAATTGCTAGAAGCGTTGAGGAAGATGAGATTGAGCTAAAAGGGTAAGCCCAGTTTCCACAACGTGACGGTGGCGACGTTCGACAATCCCATTTTGTTCACTAGTGTGAGGGCACGAACGTCGGTGGATGATTCCAAGATTATTAAAAAAATGTGTGAGATTTCGAAACTCGCCACCCCAGTCAGATTGAATGCTTTTTAGTTTAGTATTAAATTGTCTTTCTGACATTTTTATGAAATTAGTTAAGGCAGAAAAAACATCAGATTTATGCACCAATGGATAAAACCACATATACCTAGTGTGATGATCAACACATAAGAGAAAGAATCGACAACCATCAATAGATAAAGTGGGCGCAGGGCCCCAAACGTCACAATAAACCAAATCCAAGACATTTGTGCTACGAAAATTTGAATTTGCTAAAGACAGTTTTGAAGACTTGCCCTGCTGACAAGAGGTACATAATGAATTTGAAAGTTTATTTGAAACAGGTAAAGAACAATGGGAAACAATAGACTGAAAAACTTGAGCATGAGGATGTCCAAGACGTTGATGCCAAGTTGTGGAGGAAGCCTTGACAGCAGTGAAAGCGACTTTTGGAAGAGACTGAAAACGAGGAAGGCGGATGTGGTACAAGCCCTGTTCACTTGGACCCGTTAGGAGGGTGGTGCGTGTAGACTCGTCCTTCACAACAAAATAAGAAGAGTGAAATTCAAAAAAGACATCATTATCATGGCAAAACTTTTGGACAGATAATAAATTCTTTTTAAGTGCAGGGACATGAAGAATGCTATTTAGGTTAAAGGTTTTATGAGGGGAGTAAAGTTTGGTGGAGCCAATGTGCAAAATAGGTAGGGGATTACCATTACCAACTAGGAGAGAGTCATTACCATAATAGGGCTCAACGTTGTCGAGACTAGATAAGTCTGGAGAAGAATGATCATTTGTTCCAGTGTCAGACAGCCAAGTAAAGCCGGCTTGGGAGGCACCGTCCGAGTGAGCAGCAAAGTTGGCCTGTGGAGTCACGCGAGTTTGATTGGACTGGTTTGGACACTGAGATGGTAGGTGGCCAATGCCACAACGATTGCAGTGACCATAAACCATGTTCTGAGTGGAGGCCCAAGCAAACTGTCTTGTACCGTTGTCACGAGAACGATTGTTGGAGTTGTTGCGCGTCTGTCCTCGTGAGGATCCCCGAGAGCCACGGCTGCCTCGGTTAGAATTGACAGATCTGGGTGCAAAAAACGCTTGCGGTTGTGAGTTGGAAGCTCCCATAGGATTCAGTTGATACCCAAACTGTGCAGCCATAAGTTGGAGGTTGCTGAGTTGCTGTTGGACTGTATTAAGGTTGGATGGTGGGACTGCCGTGGGTGCAGCAGTAGCCAGAAAAGCTTGCGGGTTTGAGGCTGCAGAAGACACACCATGGATTTTGGCAATCATGTAGTCATGATCACTGAGGAGGCCATGAAGTTCATTGAAGGTAACAGGAGGAGACCGCGCCAGCAAGTTTGCCTTAAGACCATTGTATTCTTCACGGAGTCCTGAAAGTGTAAGCATGACTATATCCTTATCTTTCATGGGTTCGCCAATGTTAGCTAGGGCTGTAGCGTATTCTTGGGCTCGGCTTAGGTATTCAGCAGGTTTCTCATCACCTTTCATGGTGATTCTAAGGAGTTGACTTTTTAGAGTAAACTCGTGAGAAGAGGTAACTGGTGCGTAGGCACGTTCTAATGAAAGCCAAATCTCACGAGATGTTTTACCTTGGACATGCTGGAAAGATTCTTCAGACACGGTTGATGTAATCAGCAACCGAACATGGGCATCATTCGCGACCCATGGGAGATAACTTGGGTTATCAGTTGTAGTAGTTCCTGTTGTAACCTGCTGTTGTGGGCATGGGATGGTACCATCCACATAGCCGAACAAGTTGTGAGAGACCAAGAAAGGTTCTATCATTGATCTCCAATGGCCATAGTTGGTAGGTTTTAGGTTAAAGGCGAATTTGTGAGAGTTGTGAATAGTTTTCTCCTGGTTTGTTAGGGTTGTAATGGCTGCCATAGTGATTGGAAGAGAGGGAGGAGAGCCGGAGGGTTTATTTTCGGTAAAGGTGGTGGCGGCTGCAGTAGGCAGCGCTGCTGCTGTTAGGGTTTCCGGCTGGGTAGAAGGTTTGGCAGCCGTGAATTATGGAGGAGCTGATTTGGCTCTGATACCAAATCAAACTTGTATTGTATCGTGTTATCTTATTGAGTACATTAGGAGGTCCTTATATAGGACAATACAAGACATAATAAAAGGAAACATAAATCAATTACAATAAATATGAAATCCCTAAAATCTCGGATCTAATATTGACTAACACTTATTGGCCAGGAACATTATGTCCAGCACACCAAAGATCACTTCTTACGTTATCAACCTCAATGCTGATGTTTGCAGCCAAGATGTATCAAATTTCTGATATCGCTGACGTACTCAAGCCACTGCTTAAATCAGATGTAAGTTTGCACTTTAACCAATGTGCGTTTATAGAAAAATCGGCACTTTTGAACATTTGATTGCAAGTTTCCTTGATAATTGTTTCATTTCAGGTGGATAATTACTTGGGTATCAGTGATGACTTTCAAGTTTATGTAAAGCCTGAGGCAGATGTAAAAGAATATTCTTCTGATTGTGATAATAAAACGGCTGCTGCTTTGCTTGTTGAGTTGCAACGCAAGATGTCCAGGTCTTACGCGACCATTGTTGATATTTTAGTCCAAAAATTATCGAATATGACACAGGTATTGTTTCCAGGGGATCATGATTTATACATTTGTTTTGTCATTTATGATTAGGTTGATTTCGGCTCGATACGATTAGCTAAAAGGGGAACGAATCAAAATCGGCCTAATGTTTGAAATTTGTTTCAACTCTAGTTGTAACTCATACAACTTTTTAAAATCATTTTTATTGAAGATTTAGATTTGAGTAAAGTACACGGATGGTCCCTGTGGTTTCCCAAAATTCTAGATTTGGTCCCTAGCTTTCCAAAAGTACACAAATGGTCCCTATGGTTTGCACTTTGTAACGCATTTAGTCCCCAACCAACAAATCTAATGGTTTAGCATGTCCAAGTTGGGACTAAATGCGTTACAAAGTGCAAACCACAAGGACCATCCATGTACCTTTGGAAAAAAACTGGGGACTAAATGCCTTACAAAGTGCAAACCACAGGGACCATCTGTGTACTTTTGAAAAGCTAGGGACCGCATCCAAAATCTTGATAAACCATAGGGACGATCCGTGTACTTTACTCTTTAGATTTCTATATAATTTAACAATTTCTTCGTAAAAATGGACAAGAAAGTGTTTGTTGTGGGTCAACCAAACCCGAAACTTCCCGTTTGACTAAAACTAAAAAAAGACTTGTTTTAGCCGGAACCCCTTTCACCGTTTATCCAACTTTAATTATTTCGATGGATTTTACGGTTTTTCTTATTTGGTCCCAAAATTCTAGATTTGGTCCCTAGCTTTCCAAAAGTACACAGATGGTCCCTATGGTTTGCACTTTGTAACACATTTAGTCCCCAGACAACAAATCTAATTGTTTAGCATGTCCAAGTTGGGACTAAATGGGTTACAAAGTGCAAACCACAGGGACCATCCATGTACCTTTGGAAAAAAAACTGGGGACTAAATGCTTTACAAAGTGCAAACCACAAGGACCATATGTGTACTTTTGAAAAGCTAGGGACAGAATCCAAAATCTTGATTCTATATAATTTAACAATTTCTTCGTAAAAATGGACAAGAAAGTGTTTGTTGTGGGTCAACCAAACCCGAAGCTTCCCGTTTGGTTAAAACTAAAAAAAGACTTGTTTTAGCCTGAACCCTTTTCACCTTTTATCCAACTTTAATTATTTCGATGGATTTTACGGTTTTTCTTATTTGGTAATTTTACGTTTGTCTCTTTACGTTTATAAGATGGAGACAGCAGAACTGCGAATTCAGTTGTTGGAAACTTTCATGCCTGATGATGCAATGTTTGGTCCTGAATCAATGCTTCATTTGGAGCAGTCTCATAGAGTTGCTCATTCAAAAGAATCCCTCTCTTTCGACACGGTAGCCCGTTAACAATCCTCGTGCAATTTGTTGTCATGTGTTTAAATTGTCTTGTTTGGTTTCCGGGCTTTTTATATTAGTTGATGATTTTAAGGTTCTGATGTTGTCTGCAGGATTTTCCGACAAGTTCATTAGTTGAGGATGATGCAGTCAGTGAATCATCCGTTTCGGATCTCTCTCGCTTCATATCGAAATCTCCTACACAAAGCTCTATGTCTCATGTTATTAGCATCCGACAACTTCTTGAATCAGTAATTATCTTTCTTTGTTATCTCTAAAGTCTAAAACATATGTTATTACTCCATCCATCCCATAAAAGTTGCAGAAGTTTCGGTTTTTAGAAATCTTTGAAAGTTGAAATTACCGTATTGCCATGTGACATTGATTATTGGGCACATATACATTATTGACATGTAACGGTTACTTGATTAGCGTCAAAGCAAGTTTTATAACGTATATTATCCATAATCTTGCAAAAAAATGCATTTTGAGAGTCCTACTAGCATTGCATTATTATTATTTTTTTGCCCATTATTATGATGTTGATTTGGTACACGATGTCTATTTATTTGTCATTACTAAATGATGTGTTTTTAGCTTTTTTTTTGTTGACAATATTTCACATTTTGTTTGAACTGGTGTCATAAAAATTGCAATATTCATCATACAGAAAGGTTTCACAATAGTTATACCTACTACCTACTTGGTGAAAATTAGGGGTGTTCATGGTCCGGTTTTGGCTGGTTGGGTGGGTCGGCCGGGCTGGCTGGCTCATTTTAGCGGTTTGGCTGTTTAATGGTTTTGAACCGCGTGAACCGAAGCGGTTGGGTCTCAGACCAGCCGGCTTGCTTTGGTTTGGCCTTATTGTGGGATGTCCATATTTCTAAATTCTAACGGCGGTGCAACTTTGACTCTTAGGCACTAGAAGCGGCTGGTCAAGTGGCTGGAGCATCTGTCTCCACATCTCCCCTTCCGTTCAGTGCCATGGCTGGCCAGTGCGAAGCCCTCGGCACCGATTCAAGAAAAAAGCTCTCTACTTGGCTTTTGCATGCAAATGGTGATACAAAGCCAGCCGATACACGCTGTAGCCCGAATTCAAATGTCATGAAGGCGAGTCTTTATAAAACTGTTTCTTGATCTTAAATTTATTTTGTGCGTTTGAACTGCTACTCATCATTTGACTTGTTCTTATATAGATTCTCGGTGAAGATGAGTTGGTTCGTGCAGGAATGAACAGTATGAGGCTACCTCCTGCCAGCCCGTTTGATAACTTTCTAAAAGCGGCCAGATATGCTTAGAAAAGATGGGTTTTAAACGGCTGCATGTCATGATCGATGTCAGAAGTTTAGATTATCTGTAAGATTTAACTTGATTGACCTGTTAGGACTTGTATGTTCAGTTGATGTTATTTAGGCTGTAAGGAATGATTAACTTGGGCTCATGTGAGGTTTGACTCGGAATATGTGATCCCTTTTGTCTTGTTTAATTTTGGACCGTATTTCTTGAATGTTAGTTGGAAGAACGGTTGTGTTGGTTAAATGAGGGTGGGATGAATGTCACACTCGACCGATTCGGTGAAGTTACTATAGGCATCTTTGGAGGGTTTGAGATTTTCAAGCTAGTGTTAAATTGCACTCTTTTTTTTTTTCACCAAAGTGACCTTTCATTGGACATGAGGTGATTCCATGTAGGGGTGTAAATGGGTAAAGCCCGAGCTCGTCTAACCTTGAGTTATGTTTGTTTTCAACTTACGGGAGCTCAGGATCAAGCTCGGCTCGTTTCAAGCTCTATTAATAAAGCTCGAGGTTGGCTCGTGATCGTTTGTTTTTCAAAGCTCGAGTGTGGCTCGTTTATTATTTATTGATTTATTTCTATACTTTTATTGTATATTTATGGATAGAGTAATTATAGTTTTATATGTAACGTAATTTTATATATAGTGGTAATTATTTTATAAATATAATTAACTAATATAAGGTTGAATAAATTATTATCATAGTTTTATATATAATGGTAATTATTTTATAATATAATTAACTAATATAGTGTTGAAAAAATAGGGATGAGCACGGTATTCATATGGTACCGAACCGGTACCGGTATTGAAAGTATCGGTACCCAAAAACGGGGAAAAGTGGTACCGGTATCGAATACACCGGTTTGGTACCGGTACTTAGCGGTGTTTTACCCGTAAATACCGGTACCATACCGGTACCAAAAAACGAAGAAAATGGGAACCAGTACCGGTACCAAATATACCTGGTACGGTTCGGTACCGGTACCCGATACCAAATGCTTATCCCTAGAATAAATGTTATATTAAAAACATTTTGGTTTACATTCGAAAGTCTAATTGAGATCAATAAATGTTATTAATTACATTTGGGCTTTGGTTTATTTAAATTTAGCTTGATTTGAGCTTTTAGCATTCAATCTTGAGTACCTTACAAACGGCTTGACTTGTTTACACCCCTAATTTAATGTTTAACCCTTTTGATTTTTTTCCTTACGTTATAAAGTAGAAGTATTGAGGTCAAATAAAAATAAATTTAATGTGTTAAGCATATGAATAACTAGAATAATTACGCTAGAGTTATTATTATTAATTTATAGATTTTGAACTAGTCTCTTATTGATTTGAAGAATTTGAATTATCATATGATGCATGTATATCTCCTATTTAATGGCCTAGTGGTAGGAGGTTTGGGTTTTCTAAGGCTGGTGGGTATGGGGTCCGTCCCCCACACGTCGAGGACCGGCGACGAACCACACACCGCGCCGCCCCCTCCGTCGGCGTCGAGTCCGTCGGCTCTCAGACGTTTGGGACGATCCAGAAGAAGACAAAACATTCCCTTTTCACTGTGTTTTTCCTTTTCAAAAAAAAAAAAAATAATAATAATAATAATAATAATTTAATTGCCATAATTAGTGGGGTAGGATCATCTAGGACCATCCTCCCCAGTGGCGAAGTATTGTGGGTGCCCGGGGGTGCACCCGCCCACCCCAATGTTTCAGTTAGAAGTGTATAAGTTCCGATTTTTCGTACAAAAAATTTAAAATTATATAGGATCGCCCCCCGGATTTATTTTCCTAAATTGTATATCCTAAATATTTATAAACTTTGTATATAAATGATGGGTAGTTTGGTAAATATACACTTTGTTTTATTTGGAACTATTATTGTTTGACCGGACATGAATCGAATAGCCAACCCGACCTGACCCAAAACATAACGATAGGAAAAAAAAAATTGGGTCCCATCACTTTACGCCCCCTCGAAACTTTTGGTCAAGCTCCGCCACTGATCCTCCCATACCCTCTAGTTTTGTGGGATGGACCATCCTTGGGAGAACTATGATGTGGCGCCTACGTGGCGGATCATCCTCCAAGGGAGGATGGGCACCATACCCTCTAGCCTAATGGAGACTGATATAGGCAATGGAGAATTTGAATTAGGCCTTGTGTGAGGTTGTCAGTTCGACTCTCGAGCTCACCCGGGTTTTCGTCCCACCGTGTTTTACGCGAGAGAGTTTTGCTCTTGTGGTGGCACGACTGTCAAGTGGCAGCCGACAATATGGTTTCCTGAGGGAACACCCAAAAAAAGCTAAACTCTGAAGCCAGTGTGGACCTGATTAAGGCAACATAGTCTGGCCGGAATAGGGCGATATGAGGCTCTCTGATTTGAGAATTATACATGAAGTTCACCGTTTCAAAAATAAAAAATAAAAAATGATGAATGCGTTTGCATGTTATAACCAAGGACATCACTCTAAAACATCACATATGTAATCCTTTATTCCTTAGTCACCCAACAAAAAACACACGCTGTTACATTGACATCACACACCTTTAACCATGAGAAGTTTAAAACATCGCAAATCAAGACGTAATGATCTATTGAATGATCATTTCATTATTATTACAGGGACAGTTGAAAGTCGCAACGTGAAACTTGATGGCATCATAGAGCCATTAGCTAGCCAAATTATCATGATTATTATGGCTTCAAATACTTTCGTGAGATCACAACAGAATTTATGACATCATCATCTGGATGGAAAATCGTAAGAATATCCAACCCCTGAAGAACATGAGGGTCGACGACTGGGTAGAGAAATGCACGAGCACCATGGGCGCTCCTTAGCATGAGGATGGCACCAGGGGCCATGTACTTGGCCAAATGTTGTATAACCTTAACTTTTTCATCAACATCCATCCCCACTAGTGCAGCCAAGAAAATAACATCATAATCTTTCAACTCATCAGTCACATCCATTATGTCGGTAGTGTGGAAGAACATTCTTTTGGACAAGTCATCATCAGATGCAACGAGGGGAGAGGCCATTGAGTTTGCCGACAAGTCAATG
Organism: Helianthus tuberosus; assembly: GCA_030545235.1. NCBI lineage: Eukaryota > Viridiplantae > Streptophyta > Magnoliopsida > Asterales > Asteraceae > Helianthus > Helianthus tuberosus. The sequence continues at coordinate 107,978,223 of CM060383.1, forward strand.
TCGTAGTTGTGAAAAGTTGTTTCCTTGAGATGGTAAGAGGCCAAGAGGATTGATGTGAGGGGTAAGGGGCCAGATCCCACAAATGCCAACTGCTTGGGGGCTTGTGTTGTGGTAGAATAGTGTTGATTGAGAAGGTTGTACTCGACACGAGTAAGCTTGAGGTGATTGGAGTGGTTAGGAAATATGTTTAGGTGGTGAAGGGGATTTTTTAAAGAGCCTAAAATCATGGAGAAGTGAACTTCAAGTTGGGTCTCAACCTCACCACATAGTCTAATGAGCTTAGACCTAATTTCTTGAATATTTTCGGGTAGAGCGGCTATGTTGATAGAAGAGCGTGGGAGACATGTGTCGACAAGTTCATTGTAGAGGTTGTCAATTTCGTTACAGTGTTTGAGTGTTTCAAACTTCGAAAGTTTTTCATAGATCTCACATACTTTCTTCACTAAAGTTATATTTTCTTGTTGGAGTTCCATTTGTAAGTGTAGAACTGTGAAGGGCTAGAGCCAGTTTATATATAGGCACCTGTTAGTGGCACACACACACCATCAAAGAAGGGGAGAGCACGTTTTCTTAGACCATATGTAACTTACAAAGCTAATAACCATCACAAGACAAGTCTTTCTATATAAATACGTTGTCATGTAACATCCTCAACTTGTGTTCCTAATAATTGAAATTTCCAAAGTTTTGTAATATTTTGAAATTTAAAGCTCATTAAATTACAAAACATGTATAATTTAATTATGTGTAGATTTTTTTTTTGAACGGCGAAAATTCTATGATTATAGAACGAGGGCCAGCAAGCTGTAAAACCCGAAAGTACAATAACGAAAAAACAATTACATCAAGAAAACAAAAACGACTTACAACATTACTTGACTATATCTCTTATATTAAATTCCTTCCATCTCTCCCAATTCACATTTTTTAACTTCGACCTTTCCTTGATCCAAATGAACGACAGTTCCTTTATATCATCCACCGTCTTCATTGCCGATCCAATTCTTCCATTAAAAATTAAGTCATTCCTAGACTTCCATAGTTGCCATACTGTAATCATAACGATGGCCTTGATTAATTTTTTTCCATTCATTCGACCCATTATACTCCTGTATTTGTTGTAACAGCTCCCCGCAGGAATCACAATCCTCACATGATGGTAACTTTAGCCATACCACCATGATATTCCACCATATAGCTCGCGTCAATACACATTTCATTAACAAGTGCTCTGTCGTTTCTTCATTGTTGCCACATCTTGAACATAGCTGGTCTCCGACATTGATTCCTCTTCTCATTAACTTTGTTTTAACCGGGATACGATTGTTTGTAGCTCTCCACACTAATAGATTCACTTTCATTGGAACCCATTTGTTCCAAAACCTCCAGGCCGTATCATTCTCTGTTGAATCAGTCTTTGTGATTTCTTTTCTTAATAGTGCCACTGAAAGTTCTTTCTCCGGTTTGGTTCTCCATCTCCATGTATCTTCACAATTTCTCAAACTGCATCCTTGAAGTATCTTCAGTAGTTCTGCTTTCTGTTGACTCTCATGATCCTCCCTAGCTTCTCGTTTCCAGGTCCATTCCCAGGTGACTGTTTTATCTCCTATATTCACATACTCACTTACTTTTGCATTTTTGTTTTTCGCCAGAGAATACGCCGCCGGAAATCGATCTTTTAGTGTTACATCCCCAACCCATAAATCTGTCCAGAACTTTGTTTTGCAGCCATTTCCTATTCTTGATATTAAATTTTTCTTTAGTGATAAGTTCATCTCCCCAAAGACCTTTTCAATACCGCTAATATCTTTCCATGTTCCGCTAAATTTACTTTTCATAGGGATCAAAGACGTCGAGTTTGTTTTAGCATGGATACAATCTATAACTCTTACCCACAAAGCTTTTGGATCTTCCTTGTATTTCCACCACCATTTCGCTAGGAGAGCTAAGTTTGCACTACGAATGTCCCCGATTCCTAATCCACCAAACCCTTTTGCTTTTACCATTTTTCCCCATGCTACCCATCTCATTTTACACTTTCCATTCTTTTTCCCCCAAACGAAATCCCTTCTTATAGCCTCCAATTCTGCTATTACTTTTTTTGGTGCTGAGAATATTGAGAAAAAGTAGTTCGGAAGTGCACCTAATACCGCTTTTACTAGAACAAACCTACCCGCCATCGAAAGACACCTTGCTTTCCAAGATGAAAGCTTAGAGCTGAATTTATCCACTATTGGCTTCTAGTTTTTTACCCTCTTCATATTTGCTCCAATTGGTATCCCCAAAAAATTAAAAGGTGTTTTCCCAGCTTTACAATTTAGACGCTTTGCCATACATTCAATTTCTGATTCATTTACCCCTACCCCAAACAAACTACATTTTCCCAAATTAACTTTCAATCCTGAGCAAAGATAAAAACATCGTAGGATTCTATTCAGATTCATAATATTTTCTCCCGACCATTCCCCTAGAAACATTGCATCATCCGCGTAACACAAGTGTGAAATCATCGGCCCTTCCCTTGGTAGGATAACCCCTTTGAATAACCCCGCCTCAACCGCTCTTTTCATTATAACATCTAAAGCCTCCAAAGCAAGAATAAATAAAAAAGGTGATAATGGGTCACCCTGACGTAGCCCACGAGACATAGTGAATTCCTTCGTTGGCGACCCATTTACCAGAACCGACGCCCTGCTTGACTTTAAACTTGCTCCGACCCATTTTCTCCACAAAGTAGGGAAATTCATTGCTTTTAAATTAGATAACAAGAATTTCCAGTTTACGGTATCATATGCCTTTTCGAAATCTACTTTCAAGATGAAAATCTGCTTTTTACTGCCTTTGGCCCAAGAAATAATTTCATTTACTATTAGCGGCCCCTCTAATATGTATCTTCCTTCTATAAACCCAGTTTGAGTATCACTCACCAAGCTAGGTATTACCGTTTTTATTCTTTGTGCCAAAATCTTTGCAATAATTTTGTACATTAATCCAATCAATGATATGGGTCTAAAATGCTTAATTGAACACGGATCACGTACCTTAGGAATCAATGCAATAAAAGATGCGTTGCATCCCACTGGTATACCAGGTTGTTTATGGAATTGTTTCAGCACTTTCATTATAAATGGTTCCAAATGCAGCCAATATTTCTTCACGAATTTAAATGTCATCCCGTCTGGACCTGGAGCTTTGTCTTCACCACACGCCCAAATTGCTTTCTTTACTTCTTGACTTGCAAACTCCTCCACCATTGTCTTTGCCTGTTCCTCTGTTAGTTTATTGAAGCCTCTTTTATCCATTATTGGTCTCTTCTTCATAGGTTCTTCAAACATCTTCATGAAAACCTTCATAATTCCCAGTTTTACCTCTTTCGGTTCACTAACCGACTTTCCATCAATGTATATTTTATTGATTCGATTTCGTGCTTTTCGACAATTCACGATTTTATGGAAAAATCCCGAATTCTCGTCACCCAATTTTGCCCATTTGAATTTAGCCTTTTGTTTCAAATCCGCCAACCTCTGTTTTTCATGCTTTCTTATGTACAATCTCCCCTTCATTCTTATTTCTTTTTCTTCTTCTTTCAATTTTCTTACTTCAGCCTTTTTTTCTATTTGTTCTACCATCATCTTTGCCTCCATAATATCCTTTTCTTCTTTTTCTTTTTCCTTCTTTCTCCATTCTTTAATTTTTATCTTTAAGTTCTTCAATAAAGCCCCCATATTTTTCAACCAATCTTCACCGTTAACATGAGATTTAATGACCCCAATAATTTCCTCATCTAACCCTTCTTTCGTCAACCACGAGTTGTATAGCCTAAACGGTGCCGGCCCATAATCCTTTGTTATACAAGTCAACAACAAAGGGTTATGATCTGACAAGTATCTAGGTAAAGCTTCCAATTTAGCGCATGGCCATCTACTCATAAACACGTCACAGACTAGTATCCGATCAATTTTGCTCATACTCGTACCATTCTCGGTCATAAATGTGAATCTTGACCCCAACATTTGATACTCCAATAGGCCAGCTTCTGCAATAAATCTGTTGAAAGCCATTGCGTTGTTTGCATCGAACTTGGAGCACATTCTATCTTCTTCTATTCTAACTTCATTGTAATCTCCTGCCATAACCCAAATTCCCTCACTTTGATTCCTAATTCTTAACAATTCTGTCCATACATTCCTTTTTCTTATGGTATCGTTTGGTACATACACATTCACCAAGTTTGTCTTTTCTATTAAACCATCTATGAATCCAGATATTACAACGAAATAGTCCCCCTTTACCAAATCCACCCTTTTGAAAACCTGTGGATCCCAAATCGTCATAACTCCCCCTGATCTACCCTGTGCACCCACTGATATTATTTCCATCTCTTCATTTGGCCAGTACTTTTTAATTTGTTCTTCTCTGATCTCAACTATTTGTGTTTCTTGAATAAATAAACAATTCACATTTTGATCCTTGACTATCTTTTTGATCCACCCTGCCTTCTCCTCCCCCCCCCCCCGCCCCTCTTATGTTTATTGATAAATAATTCATGATTTCACATCCGTCACCCTTTCCTCTTCCACTATTACCCTTACTTGTTCATAAAAATTACTAACCTTTATCTTCAGAGCTTCCCCCACTGTTACTGTTTTCTCCGCTTCCTTATCTATCTCCTCCTGCCTCTGTTTTAAATTTTCAGTCTGTTCTTGTGAGTTTTGTAACCATTCTTTCTCCTCCGTTTCCGTTTTCTCTTTATCTTCCTGTCTGTTTTCTTCAATATTGATCTCCTGGTCTCTCTCTCCTACCTTATTTAGATCTGGGATTTCAATTTTCTGCTTTTTCGCCTTGAATCTAACTGTGCATCTTTTCTTCCTTTTTGTTTCATTTGTCTTGGGGTTAATTTGCCAAATTAGGTCATCTAATTCAAACGGGTCGTCTGGATCTGGTATATTCTCATTCAAATCGGGTATCTTCTTTTTGCCTTTTTCACAATTCTGATCCTGGTATTGTTTCTCCTTTTATTTGGGCTTTCGATTCTTCCCCGGCCCAGTCTTGACAATCTTTGTTTTCTTCTGGGCTTTAAAAGCACCTTCCCCCATAGGCCCATCTATCCATTTATTCTTCCTTATTGTATTTCGGTTGTTTGAGAATAAATTCTCTTTCTCCTCATTAATGTTTTTTTGTATTCCAAAGTACTCCTCCCAGTTGCCGCCAAACAATTTATTGTTTTGTGCCTGTTCATTGCCATCTTTTATACCGTCCAGTTGACTTTCCATCTCTTCGTCTACCCTGTTCTCGGTATTGTCAATCACCGGACTCTGTTCTCTTGCCGGATGATCATGATTTTGTTCGTCTACCCTGTTTCCGTTATCTTCGTACGCCGGAAACTGCTCTCTAGCCGGGGTCTCTTGTTTTTCTACTGTCTTGTCTACCTCAACTGGATTTATCAACATATAGTTCCCCGGAATAAATTCCGGTGCCCACATTCCGGATAATTCCGAAACCCATACTTTGATTTCGTGATTTCTATATTTTATTTTTATCTCTTCTCTGATTTCAACTCCGTTATCCACCAGAACTCCCATTCTTATTTCGTTTAGACTACCACTGTTTATGCTTACCTTATCCATATGAGCTATTCTTCCGAACATTTTCCCGATTTTCTCGCAAATTTCCTTATCCCATAACATAATCGGAATACCGGTTAGTTTTATCCATGCTAGTCTTTCATAGTTTTCCAGTCCCCCTTTCCATTCTCTAACGCTACTGAAGATTTCCTCCCAATATTCCTTGAATACTATCCTGAAGTCTTCCGCTTCTAATTCTGACCCGAACGTTATCAAGAATTTAAGACCTCCCAGGTATCTGAGCTCCATTGTATTAGGGAATAGAGTCGGTAAAACCTTCCCCACTATTTTCAATCGTTCCACATCTTTTGCTTCTGCAACTACTGATCTTTTTTTCCAAATTTTTGCTGCCTCTGTTTCTTCTCCACCAATTTGTAGGACTTTTTCGCTTCTATTATTCCCTCCGTTATTACTCTTCCCTGTTAATATGTCTCTGTATGTGACATGTTCGCTCCTTCTTTCGTTTGTTGCGGCGTTTTCTCGATTCCCCTCCTTATAGTCTTGCTTCTGTTCTCTGTTCGTTTCATGTCTTGTATCACTATATTCCTTTTGCTTTCTTGTTTGTTCTTTCATTCCTTCCTCTCTTTTTTCTTTTACAAACCTGGACACATTAACTTTAATCCTTCTATTCCCAATCCAAACATTGTTTAGTGCCTGCAACAACTTCGTCTGGTCGTTGATTTTTTTGAAACGAACAAATCCGAAGACCCTTCCTGCATAGTCCCTTCTTTTTGGAACCACCGCATCGCATATGCACCCACACGGTTGGCATTCGATCCACAAATCTCTTCCTGTAGTCCATTCCGGTAGGTTTGCCACATAAAACGTTGTAGCCTTTTCCTTGCTGCTCGGCTTCTTCCCCAGTACGTCTATCCATGGTTCTTCGTTTTCCGTCTTGTTTTCTTTAACCCTCCAAACTTTACTCGCCATTCCCTCTGCTTTCTCTCTTATCGTCTCTACGTCACCCGGCGATACTTCCGTCGGCGAATGAAGGATTCAAGGGTCAAAATTAGTATGGAAGGTACAGCCAGATAATCAGCGACCTCACACTCTAATCTCACCGCCTCCTCCTCGTCGAGCCTCCGGCAAGTTCGAATCTTTTTAAACTCGGCGACTATAGAGGACCAAAACAGAGTGATACTCCCGTTGGCGAATGGAGGTTATGAGGGTCAAATTAGGATGAAAGGTACAGCCAATATGATTGGCGACCTCGCACGCTAATCCCACCGACTTCCCCTCGTCGAGCCTCCGGCAAGATCACTTTTGAATGTCGGCGACTTTTAGAATTCTAGAGAGAAAAAACCGTAGATTGAAGGATTTGTTGAAATTTACAATTATGTGTAGATGCATGTGCAACTAATGCAAGTCTTTCTTTATGAACTAGTTGTATTGTAGCATCTTCAACTTGTTCGAAATGTAATATGCCTAAGATTTTTGAAATTCCCAAATTTATAATATATCGAAATTTATTTATTACTCATTAAATTACAAAACAAACATAATCTAATTACGCATGATGCATGTGTAACTTAAAAAACTCATAAGAATTAAATGCAAGTCTTTCTTTAGTCATGTAGCATCTTCAACTTGTGTGTGTAAACATGCCTAAGAGAAACAAAATGTCCAACATTTGTAATATATCGAAGTGTTTGTAAACATGCCTAAGATAAACAAAAATCAATCTCTTATACTAAATCAAAATAATGTTGACCATTTGACCATGATGTGGCAATGGTCTTTGGCCAGATAATTGGTTTTTAGGCGCCATTTCTCTCAATTCTCTGACTGTTAAGATCGTTTCTTGAAACCAGAGCTTTGATCTAGGCCGTACACTTGCACCTATTGTTTTCAAAAACCATGGGAGCCCCTAATATGAGTCCATAGTATCATAAAAACCATTAAATACCAGCCCATAGGGTGCAAAACCATGAGTTAAAACCATCAAAATCTTAAAAATGGACCAAGTTCAATGTATCTGCCAGAAATTTCAAAAATGGTCCCTGCACTTGTAAAACTTGATTTTTTTTGCACTTTTAAGCCCCGTTAACCCCATTTCAAGGCTCTAAAATAAAGTTAAAGTATAGGGAACTTAAAATATGCTCAAAAACATCTCGGATATCGGTTTGTTTGGTCGTACGGTTGCGTTGTTCGGTTAATTACGACGGAAATCGTAATGAACGCAAAAACGATCCAAATTACGCGACGAATGGAATTTTATCATGCCAATCACTAAAATAAAATATTTTAATGATTACATAAATTTTTGGATGTCCGGATATATTCAGGACGTAAGATATGCGCGAAAATGCAAACTTATGCACTTTTGACGCTTTTAGTCTCTATTGATCAAATAAGTTTATTTTAGCATACCGAACCCCTCAAAGCCTATTTCTAAGCTATGTAAAGGATATTTAGGGTATGTTTAACCTATGATCAAGTTTCGGAATGTTCGTTACAGTACGAATCGGCATACTTTCGTAGTTTGTCGAATTTAGTCCCTGTAAGCGAATAAACTTGATTTCGGCACACCAAACCTTCCAAAACTTATTTCTAAGTTATATAATGCTTATTTAAGGCATGTTAAGCCTATGTAACTGTTCCGGAGTGTTTTTTGCATTAAACTGGTTATATTTACGCATCAGTGCGCGTATAACCTTCCAGAAAGCGATTTAGAGCCCGAAATCGAACAAGAATTGATATGTGCAAATGATACACATATTTATACAAATCCCAAGTATGAAATACAATATTTCATTGGTTTGGTATTTGTTTGATGGTTGAAGTGACACAGGTGTCACAGTCTCCCCTACTTCAGGAAATTTCGTCCCGAAATTTATTCGTAGGAGTCTGTCTGTGACGTTGTGTTAAATAATTGCCTTGCATGGAATCTAGGGTGTTTATCTATTTGCGTAGAATAACCCATCAAAGATTATGCAAGGCATAATCCTGTCATTTCTCTCAACGGACAATCTTTAAAAATGAAAATGAAGGAAAAATCAAGGATATTTATTTCCCTCGATGGATATTCTTCAGAAACGAAAATGAACGGAATGAGTCATTTTCCTCAATGGGTATTCTTCATAAACGAAAATGAACGAATAATCAAGAATATTCATTTCCCTTGATGGATATTCTTCAGAAACGAAAATGAACGAACTGAGTCATTTTCCTCAATGGGTATTCTTCAGAAACGAAAATGAACGAATAATCAAGAATATTCATTTCCCTCGATGGATATTCTTCAGAAACGGAAATGAAGGAAAAATCAAGAATATTCATTTCCCTCGATGGATATTCTTCAGAGACGAAAATGAACAGAATGAGTCATTTTCCTCAATGGGTATTCTTCAGAAACGGAAATGAAGGAAAAATCAAGAATATTCATTTCCCTCGATGGATATTCTTCAGAAACGGAAATGAAGGAAAAAGAAAAATTAGGGATATTCATTTCCCTCGATGGATATTCTTCAGAAATGAAAATGAACGGAATGAGTCATTTTCCTCAATGGGTATTCTTCAGAAACGGAAATGAACTGAGTCAACTCTAGACACATGACAAAACTTGCTGTGGTTTCTGTGCACTGAATTCCATAATTTTGTATGCATCCATAATTACGTAATTCCTTGCACAGTCCGCACAGTTGGTTTTGTAATGTGAAGGGGAAGAAAATCAAACCTGTGATGAGTGTGACTAGACTATCATAGGGTCCTTTTAATTAGATCGACAAATGATCTCTTTAATTAGACCACCAAGGAGTCTTTTCAGTTATATCATCTCATGATATTCCTAACCAGATTTTTGGATCAATCTGTTTAACTAGACCACTCAAGGGGTCTAATTATGGAATAGTACATTATAATCCAAGGGTCTTTACTATTACGTAGAAGCCCATTAAGGATTGAAGGTAGTACCTTTGGATATCCTACTATGAATCCCTTATACGAAGATATGGAAGATTCTACGAGGATTTGGATAACAAAAACTTGGATCACACAAAAACATAAAAGGGAACACATAAGCACATAATCACATATTTGTTTAATTTGACCTTTAATTTGTTATCTTTAGACACGGATATTTAAAGCACACCAGGAATCCAATCCGTGGATTTCATTTGGCACTTTAATCATTTTCAGGAATCTATCTATGAAGATAGGATGATCTTCCGAAAATTCGATTTTGTTTTCAAAGAAACGTAATATTTGAATTAAGGTACACAACAATTTTAGGATTTATGGAAATACCCTTAGGTACCCTATTAAGGATTTATAGTGGTACTTTGGGTATTCGTCCAGAGTTGTAACTTGCGCCTTGTACTTCGTTTCTTTAGAAGAAACAGGTACTTAGGATTTTCGTGGAAAACGTAAGAGATCATAAAATGGAAGAATTTTGGGGGTAGTCTGTTCTTCAAGGAATACGATTCCCTGATAGTCGGTATTGTAGAGGATATGCTGTTTATACATGCAACCACATAAATACATTGCAATGTAAATAAAAGATTTATTTATACACAACGATAACAACTGTTTCATGGACCTTGACAACAAAAGAAAATAATACATAAGACGTGATTATTTCTAAACAGTGTTGTCATCTAGTCGGTCATATGCTCATCCCTGTGCTGGATTTGCATTAGCAATCTTTGGGCAATTTCTTCGGAAATGACCCATCTTGCCACAGTTGTAGCAAGAACCTGGTGGAAAACGAGCTTGAGCAGGATTGTTGTCAGCTTGATTTGGTGCAACTGCAGCTCGGGAAACTCTTGCTGTATGACCAATAAGTCAACAAATTTGGTATTTGCGGCATTTCACACTAGCATGATGATGAAGGTTACAATGGTTGCACAAGGGTGCAGTTCCGTTGTATGGCTTCCTAGCTGGGGGTTGAGCTGGTTGGTTGGGGGCAGCTTGATCATTGTGAGCAACCACGGTGAAGTTCTAGGAAGCTTTTCGCTTCCTTGACTTCTTGGAGGATTCAGTCTGTTCATCTTTGGGTTTTGATTCCTCGATTGGTTTCTTATCACCTTTTCGGAAAAGTTTACCTTTCCTGATTTGAGATTCAGTCAAGGTAGCAGATAGCTCAATGGCCTGCCTAACCGTAGTGGGGTTACTACCAATCACAATGTCTTGTACTGGGTCAGGGAGGCCATCAATGTACTTTTCGATTGCCTTATCCAAAGGCGTAACCATATTCGGGCATAACAGACTTAACTCCTCATAACGATCCGTGTAGGCTCGATGCTCACCGCTATCTTGCTTAAGGTCGTCGAATTCCCTTTCCAAGGCCCTGATCTCGTGACGAGGACAGAATTCCTTCATCATCAGAGCTCGAAGCTCTTCCCACGTTTGAGCCAGTGCCACATCGGCACCCCTATCTCTCATCACACCATTCCACCATGTCAAAGCTCGTTTCTCAAAGACACTAGATGCGAATTCTACCTTTCGCTCATTTGGACATTGAACATGCCTGAAGGTGCTCTCTAGACTCTCGAACCCTTGCAGAAGTGCAGTCGCTCCTTGAGACCCAGAAAACTTTGATGGCTTAGCCGAGTTGAACGTCTTGAAGTTGCAGGGGGCATTATTGTTGTTGAGAGCTTGGTTACATTGAGCAATGATGTTCGGGATTGAAGCAGTCATTTGCTACGTAATGACAACTGCCAACTCTTCAATAGGTACCTGATTTTCGCGTCGTGGAGGCATTCTAAAAAGGGGAAACAAGAGAGAAAACAAATGAAATTGCATTGGGTAAGAACAGGATGTTACAATTACCGACCAAAAATTATGGGTGACGATCATTTGTTTGAACCACGAAGCAAACAAACGACACACAAAGGCTGAATCAAAGTAAATAGGTCCTCATAATGTATCGTGAAGACATGCTCGCCTATAAGTGGATACTCACCCCAAGAGTTCCCAGGTAAGATTGACTGGTCCGATACTGCGGATTTGTACGAACACTCTAGCCTTAGACAGAAAGCTCAGGGTACAAACACCCACCCTTCCAGTTTGCATGTGTTCACATTATGTAGCCCCAAACTTTGACGAGAATTTGAAAAATTTGAAGGTTCGTAACCTTATAATAAATCATCCTAGAACAGATGATTAGTTTTCAAAGCAGATTCGAATTTTGTATTCTTATTGTGGTTGTTACCTAAAGATAGGCAACGATATTATTTTATGACTAAACGCAAGTAAACTCGCGTTAGGGTCCTAGGAAGGTTAAAGTCCAGGTCAAAGCATTACTAATAACCTAATTCCCTATAACCATTGGCTCTGATACCAACTTTTCTGTCACACCCGACCACGTAAAACAATACAACGTGGCGGAAACGTCGGAGAGTGTTGTAACAGAATCATTGTTTCACAACCATGGATTAAACAGTTTCGTTTTATTAAATTAAACGTATTACATTACATTGGAATTAGAAACAAAACAAGAACAAATAGACTTTCATTGTTATTAAGTCACTAAGGCCTCGTCCATTCCTATGTGAGCGTACACAAAAATTCATCATCAAACATCATCAACTATGGTACCTGAAACACACGTGAAAATACGTCAGCATGAAAATGCCGGCGAGTACATAGGTTTTATATGAGTGTCAGATTCATGGCTCGTTTTACATGTTGCAATACTTATTTAAAAACCTTGTTTTGAAAAGTATAATATTGCGACATAATTAACCAACTCAAATCAAGTTGGTTATAATTTGCAAAATCTCGTAGCCATGATTCTTAACTCCAAAACATATGTTTTATTAAATCAAATTGTAAAATATCTCATAAAAACTAGTTAATAAAACTCGTATGGTTTATATTATTCAGAAAACATCCTTGTGTGACATTGTTTCGAAATCGTTTACCCAAGTGATATAGATAACGCAACGATATATAATGTGTTAAAAGCACTTATATATAGGAAGTACCAGCGGTGTATCCACCATGCTTTTAACACATTACACCCGCCCCGTTACCTAATCACTTCCCTAACCCAATGGCTCAAATAGTTACAAATGGTTCACATATATCATATGGTTACAAACGGTTCACATAAATCCAACGATTACAAATGGTTCACATACATCCAGTGGTTACAAATGGTTCACATACATCCAACGATTACAAATGGTTCAAAACGTAAAACAATTGTGCTAGCATGTTAAGTGAACATACATAGCAAAACATAATGAAATCATGTACTAATAGTGTACTAATGAACATAGCAAGTATATGATATGAAATCATGGAAAGCACGAAAATAACGAGTAGGCACATGTGTTTCACCCCAAAAAGTTTGGAAAACAGTAAACTAGGGGTCTATGTACTCACTTGAGGGTGCTTAGAAGTCTTGAACAACAACCAAGCAAGACTAGAGGGAGCACATAAATCAAATGGCACCTAATATAGGTAACTATGTAAATAACCGGACCTAAATCGGGAAATCAGATAAAATGAGGTTTTGTAAACCAATTGAGTATAGAAACTCATGTAATATGGTTTAACAAAGCCTACATTCTAAAAGGAAACCTATCCTAAGTGCTTATGACCCATTACGACCCGTTTAGGTAGCTTACGCTACTTTAACGCGTCGTTCGCGTAAAACGCGTTCGGACCGCCTAACTAGTCCTATGATAAGTAATATATGCCTTAAGATGTTTAATAATGTTTCCTAATCAGTTTAGATGTCAAAATTTAGGTTACATATGCTTAAAATGAATTTATGCGCAAAAAGGGCATTTTGGTCATTTTCCTAAGGCATATAAATTACCTATCATACAACTAACTAAACGAAGTGACCATAAGGTATAACCTCGGAAGGTTATTCCCTATACAACTATGGTCACCTAATATGTTTGGTCGGATCCTAATGATCGACCAAACGGGTCGGGTTTGAAAGTATAAACGATTGTTTAGATCGCTTACCTTACGACCCTATATAAGCACTAAACCTAAACTGACGAGCTAAACATGTTAAAACATGTTTAATGAAGTTTGAAAATAGGTTTGGTATCAAAACAAACGGTTTTGATACCTAAAAGTAGTTTGGTTACAAAATACGCAAGAACACGCATTTTGGCCGAAACTACGACTCGTCATTAAGCCTATATAACGTGGTAATCAGTAGGTATAGTCACAAGAGACTAAAACCATCATGATTACGCTCACGTTATGAAGTTCAAACAAACTTCATGTTAACCATAAACTGGTCAATGCAGAAAGTCAAACATAGTCTGACTTTCTCGCTAAAACGCGTAAAAGAACGAAAGAGGACTTACAACGGGTCCAAGAATGGAAGCTTTGATCCGAATATTCTCAGGTATGAAGTGATAACACATCAACTTAGAGAAAAAATTCAGATCAACGGTGTGAGTTTGAGAGTGAAGTGGGTGGGGGTATTTATAGATTTCATAGAACCGTTAAGATCGTTTCTTGAAGCCCGAGCTTTGATCTAGGCCGTACACTTGCACCCATTGTTTTCTAAAACCATGGGAGCCCATAATATGAGTCCATAGTATCATAAAAACCATTAAATACCAGCCCATAGGGTGCAAAACCATGGGTTAAAACCATCAAAATCTCAAAAATGGACCAAGTTCAATGTATCTGCCAGAAATTTCAAAAATGGTCCATCCACTTGTAAAACTTGATTTTTTTTGCACTTTTAAGCCCCGTTAACCCCATTTCAAGGCTCTAAAATAAATCTAAAGTATAGGGAACTTAAAATATGCTCAAAAACATCTCGGATGTCGGTTCGTTTGGTCGTACGGTTGCGTTGTTCGGTTAATTACGACGGAAATCATAATGAACGCAAAAACGATCCAAATTACGCGAAGAATGGAATTTTATCATGACAATCACTAAAATAAAATGTTTTAATGATTACATAAATTTTTGAATGTCCGGATATATTCAGGACGTAAGATATGCGCGAAAATGCAAACTTATGCACTTTTGACGCTTTTAGTCTCTATTGATCAAATAAGTTTATTTTAGCATACCGAACCCCTCAAAGCCTATTTCTAAGCTATGTAAAGGATATTTAGGGTATGTTTAACCTATGATCAAGTTCCGGAATGTTCGTTACAGTACGAATCGGCATACTTTCATAGTTTGTCGACTTTAGTCCCTGTAAGCGAATAAACTTGATTTCGGCACACCAAACCTTCCAAAACTTATTTCTAAGTTATATAAAGCTTATTTAAGGCATGTTAAGCCTATGTAACTGTTCCGGAGTGTTTGTTGCATTAAACTGGTTATATTTACGCATCAGTGCGCGTATAACCTTCCAGAAAGCGATTTAGAGCCCGAAATCGAACAAAAATTGATATGTGCAAATGATACACATATTTATATAAATCCCAAGTATGAAATACAATATTTAATTGGTGTTGATGCATGGAATGTCTGTTGACTATGTCTACATTAAGTCTTAGGTCAAGATAGGTCAACATAGGGTCTTGAAAGTCAAAATTAGGGTTTTATGTTGAGGTTTCGCTTTTATGTACATAGGTTAGAAGTAGTTTCGCTTATATGTACATATGGTTCCGCTCATGTGGTCATCAGGTAGTTTCGCTTATATGACAGTCCACATGAGCGAAACCTGTCACCCTATAAATACCTGATGAGTTCATTCATGTATGTACGTGGGAGCAGAACTAGGTTATGCTTTGTGTAACCAAACTCTGTCAAATTTGAATCAGAAAGCATAAATAGAAAAGGAATTGAAAAGGAAAAGCTGTGTAACTTCATGTGCATTGATTCCGCCTTTGTATCTGAAGATGAACGTTCTCAACTGACTGTTTAGGGTCGAAAACCGGTCCAACAAGTGGTATCAGAGCTCAGGACGAGGAGTTCATACTACTACAGCTTGATTCTACATAATTCTCTCATTTCTACTCACTTTCTCTCATACTTTTTAGATTTGAACTAGTTCCTACGGTTGAAATGGTCTGATTTTTGAGTATAACGTGTAAAATATACAATTAACAAACCCTAGAAAGATTCAGGTTAAAACACGGCTTAAAAATGGTAAAAATTAGTTAAAAACCTAGTTTCGCTTATTCGGACATCGCAGGTTTCGCTCGAAATACATAGGTTTCGCTCGAAATAACTTGATAGTTTCGCTTATTCGGACAAATATAGTTTCGCTCATACGGTCATTTATCATTTTCGCTCATCCAGACAAGAGTGGTTTCGCTTATTTGACACTTTCGCTTATCAGTCACAATAGCTGATATTTCGCTCTTTTGTCACTATTGTTCAAAATCGTGAAAATTTTTCTAAGTGTTTGCTGATTTTGCAGGTACATTCAAGTTGGATGACATATTCTTGAATCCGTTCAGCGACATGTATGCATTCACGGGAAATTCCGGAAATGATGATTCTTCGTCTAGCAATGCGAATGAGAACCCGCCGAATCCGAAGAAAAAGGAAGCTTGGGAATCTGAAAGTGCCTTTGGAACCTTCAACAAACCTCCAAAGCTAATGGCTATCGAGGAATACAGTCGGTGGTCAAGAAAGTTTGAAGATTGGCTTATGGCATTTGCATTTTCCAGCTGGAAGAGTCTGAAAAACGATTATGTCAATGGAAACAAAAATGGTGAAACTTTAACATCAGCTGAGGAGATTGAATCATTTGTGGCTGAGCAAAAATGTGTGGCATTGTTATTTCAGTCTGTCAGGGAAGACATAATCTCATTGATTGATTATTCAAATGCAAAAGATCTCTGGAAAAAGCTAGAAAAGAAATGCTTAGGAAGTACAGAAACAGTGAAAAACAAAAAAGAAACTTCTTAGAAAAGAGTTTGATGTGTTTGGATGTTTAAAGAATGAGTCAGTTTGTAAAATGATCGAGAGGTTTGGGCATTTGAAATTGGAGCTAGCTAGACATGAAATTACGTTTTCTAACGATGAGCTAGTAGACAAGTTGTTCGATTCATTGCCAGACGAGATGGATTGGAGATATTATGCGCTGATGCTGAAGAACACTATCGAGCCTGAAAAGTTGACTGTGGATCTGTTGATTGAGAGACTTGAAAGTCACGAGCTGGAACTGAAGAAGACATACAATGTCAATCACTCATCCTACCAGCAGAATTTGGATTTGTATTATCTAAAGAGCATGATGCCAAAAGCAACTTCTCCCAAGACTGCTTTTTCTACTGAGAATGTGTCCACAGCAAGCAAAGAAAGTCAAAGTGGTCAAAGCAGTGGAAGTCACAGTGGTTATCACAGTGGTTCTTCATCATCTGGAAGTCATTATGATGTAAAGAATCGTTTTCAATGTAACATCGCAATAGACTTAAAGAATGCTCAGAATTTTGACGAGGAGTCTGCTAAACAACAGATGATTTTCCTAGCATCTGTGTTGGAATCTTATGAAGGGTTAGTAGCAGGGAAGATAGGCAACACCAACCTGACGAAGGAAGATTATGATCAGATAGATCCGGAGGAAATGGAGCTGATCGACATTCGTTGGTGTACGGCCAGTGCTGTTCGTCGAGCACAGCGTTTCATGGAAATTGCCGGCAGAAAAACAATCGGTGGTCCATCTACCAAGCTAGGTTTTGATAAGTCCAAGGTGACATGCTTCAAGTGTAAGCAGAAAGGTCACTTCAAGCGAGAATGCAGAAACGCATATGCTGATGAGTTGGAGAACCCTTTCAGAGAAGATTACTACAAGAAGGCAATTTATCACCAGAATAAATCTGAGCCGCCTAGATTGAAGCAGGTTGAAGACAATAGAGAGAAATCTAGAGCTCTTGCGGTGATTTACGATGATGAGGGGTATGATTGGAGTCAAGAGGTTCTACCGGAGGAAGATGCGGTTGGTTACGCGTTCATGGCGAAAAACGAACCTATTCCTTAGAAAGATAACCGCACTGAAGAGCAGAAGTATCAATATAGAAAAATGTTGGCTGAAAACAGAATAATTAGAATTTCTGGTATCTATCTGGAAGCGAGAAGAGCGAGAAAATGGGAGGACAGGGAGTGTTATCTTGATCCATATGGAAATATTGCAGTTGATGACAAAACTCTTGATCTGGAAGCCATAATAAAGGAGTTCAAAGATGAGGATGAGTATTGGCAGAATAAATGGTGGGGAACTAGAGACGAGAAAGAGAAAGAAGAGAAAGAGAGGAAGAAGAAAGAAGAGAAAGAGAAGAGAAAGAAGAGATAGAGAAGTCAAAGAAAGTTGACACTGGGGTTATTGACACAACGCAGGAGTTAACTGCTGAAAACCTCGGAAAAATGGCTGACAAAGTGCTGGCTGCTAAGGCACTTGAGGTAGATTCTAACTCCGTGTGTGAGTCAAAAAGCCAGGTCAGTTCAAACTTGTCAACAAATGTGTCAGGTAAGAAAATTGATGGAAATGTTGATTGCAAAAATTGTATCAAAGAGTGCAAATTTTGTAATACAGTCACGTATCTCAACGGTAAGAAAGTTGAAGATCTGACAGCAAAAGTCAGAAGTGTTGAGAATCAAATTCTTGATCGTGACAAAAGAGTTAAAGCTTCAACTGAACGGATAAAAGAATTAACTAACCAAATTGAAAATGATAAAATTGATCATGAAAGAGTTATAAAGGAAAATGAAAAGTTGATTCTTGAAAACCGTCAGATTTCTGAGAAGTTTGAAAAACTCAAAAGCACAATGAAAGATAATTATGATCGAAATGGTAAAACTTATAAAGAAAACGTTCAACTAAAAGCAGTGCTTAGAGTAAAAGAAGAATCAATCAACCAACAACTGGATGAAATCGCTAAACTGAAACTTAAATTTCAAGAGGCTGAAATTGAAAACGAGCGAATCCAGTTGAAGCTTAACAGTTACAGCTCCGCAAGCTTTGTTTTGCAACACATTATTCCCAAACCCATTGGGAAAGACAAAGCAGGCGAAGATGTGTACTCTGATGGAACTGGGGTGGGTTTTCATCAAGTTCCACCACCTGTTCTTGATAACTACACGAAAAAGCAATCAGGGTTGGTTGAAATTGAAGAAGAAAGTGAAATGAATCTTCCGGATTCAATTGATGTCACGTTCACATCTTCCAATGACGATAGTGTCCAAAATGATATTGTAAAAGGTGTTGTTGAAAATGTGCTAAAAACGGATAGTGACACTACTGAGGAAGATGGGTGTTTCTTGGACAACTACATTTTGAAACAAAAGTCCAAGAACAACTTAAATGAAGAATCAAATCTTGTCATGTACAAGATGTTGGGTTCAGATAAGTTGTTTTCGGATTCTGAGTTTCCGATTAAGAATGTTAATATGAACAAATTGACAAATGTTTTCAAGTTGGTCGAAGTTGAGTTGTCAGATGTGAACAATCTGAGTCAAACAAAGAGAAAAATGAGTTTTGAGAAAGATAAATCATACTACAAGAAATCTGTTAATCCATCACGTTTTTATAATAACAATCGAAATAACTGGTCGGGTGGTTATCAGGGTGGTAGGAAATATCAGAAAAGAAATGTTCCAAACAAGAGGTTTGCTAAAAAGAAAAAGTTTGTGAACAGTTCGAGTTCACTTGCTGATGAAGAGAAAGAGATTTTTTCAAAATCAAATGAAGAATTCTTTGAGAAGAGAGCTTCACAGGCTCAGTCTGAAGGCACAAGTCGAGTTGTTGATACTTGAACATGTTTCAGATGTAATCAAGTTGGTCACATTGCACGAAAGTGTACCAATGTGAAGCCTAAGACTGAAACTGTGAAGATTCAAAAGAAGAAAGTTGACGAAAAGGGTAAAGCACCAATGGTTGTTGAGAAAAAGAGTGTGAAAAATGACAACATCAAAGTGAAAAATGAACCCGTAAAGAAAGTGGTAACTAAAAATGACAAATTTTACAATCGGGTTGCATTATCTCAACAAGTTTGGAAACCAAAAACTGAGAAAAAGATTTCACCTTCTGAGGATTCAATTCAAATTGATTATGATGCAAATTTTTCACCTTTGTAGGCTGAAAACTTCCAAATTCAAATTGCGAGAGTCAAGGTTACACCCAAGGCTGATGAGGCCTGGGTGGACTCCATGTTCGACTAAACAGTTTGAATTGCCGGAGCTTCCTAGTTGGTAATCGTGAATCATGAATCGGCATCTTTATTAAAGTTTAAGTCAAAGTTTGTTATGTGCAGGATCTTCCAAAACTTGTATCCAGATGGATCATGGATAGTGGAGCGTCTCGACATATGACAGGAAAGACTGCATTATTGTATGACGTTAGAAATATTAATGGTGGTTATGTGGGATTTGCTGGTCATGAAGGTGGTAGAATTATTGGTGAAGGAACGTTATCAAATGGGATTGTTACGTTTGAAAGAGTTAACTACATTACTGAGCTGGAGAATAATCTGCTAAGTATCTCGCAAATTTGTGACAATATGTATACCACTCACTTCACTGATAAAGAATGTTTGATCTTGAAACCAGGATTTGTTATCCCTGAAGAATGGATTATCATGCGGGCACCTAGAGTGAATGATTTATATGTGTTAGATATGAGTGTAGCAACTACAACTACTGGTCAAGCACATTGTTTTGTGTCTAGAGCAACAGAGAAAGAATCGAAGTTGTGGCACCGGAATATGGGGCATATACATCTTAGAAAAATGAATCACTTGGTGCACAATGATTTAGTTTTGGGTGTTAATATCAAAGGTTTTCATCTGGAAGGGGAGTGCATTAGCTGTGTTAAAGGCAAGCAGAAGAAAAAGTCACACCCTACAAAGCAAGTCAATTCAGTTTCGAGACCTCTGGAAAGACTTCACATGGATTTGTTTGGTCCTGTGAATGTCAAAAGTATTACAGGAGATTACTACTGTTTGGTTGTTACTGATGATTATTCCAGATTTTCATGGGTTTCTTTCTTGAAGACGAAAGACGAAACATTTGACTGTTTGATGGCGTTGTTCAGAAAAATTGAGAATTTGTACCAAAGGCGTATCAAAAGAATTTGTAGTGACAATGGTACTGAATTCAAGAACAGTAAGATGGAAGAATTTTGTGATGAAAGAGGTATATTGCATGAGTTTAGTGCTCCGTACACTCCGCAGCAGAATGGAGTCACAGAATGCAAAAATCGGACACTAATTGAGACGGCTAGAACTATGCTCGCAGATTCAAAGTTACCGATAAATTTTTGGGCTGAAGCTGTTTCCGCCGCATACTATACGCTCAACAGGGTTCTCACTGTCAAGAAGTTCAACAAAACATGCTTTGAGCTAATCAATAACCGTAAACCGAATTTGAAGTATCTAGAACCGTTCGGGTCACCCTGTACTGTTATAGAGCCTTACGGAAAGTTTGGTCCGAAGTGCATTGAGGGAATATTTGTTGGTTATGCAAATCCGATGCGACGTGTCTTCGTTCCAAGTGAGAAGCGGATTATTGAAGCTGCAAATGTTGAATGTCAAGGTTATACTATGCCTCCGCAGAATCCTGGAGATTCATGGCGTTATAATTATGACAAACTATGGGATTCGTTTGACATGAGAGAAGAATCAGAGGATGATGAAGATTTCTTTGATGAGTTGGATATTTTGCGTGAATACGAGTCACAACAAAGGTTCCCAGCTGAGTATTCGAGGCGACCATGGGAAACTTCAAATGACGATGAAGCAGGTCCGAGTAATGCTGGTGAACATGATGATGTCCAACAGAATGAAGTTGCTCAGGATAATCAGTCAGATCAGAATGATAATCAAGAAGCTGAAAACATGCCAGTATTTGATCGTGGTGATTCAGATTCTGAGGGGGAGCAAATTCAGTTTTCAAGTCAATCAAACCCAGTCAATGAACAAGGTGCAAATTAGAATGTTACTAATCTGGAGGGCAATGTAGATGTTCCAAGCGAAGTGATGCCGCGAACTCTTTCATATCATCCAGAGGAGTTGATCATAGGAGAACTGCAGACAGGCGTTCGCACTCGAAGACAGATTGATAAAGGGCTTACATGTTTTTATACAACAGTTGCTCCTTTGCAAACTGAATTCTCATTGAGTTGTTTTATCTCGCAGGTTGAACCAAGAACTTACAAAGAGGCGCCTACAGAAGATTCTTGGGTCAATGCAATGCAGGAGGAATTGAGTCAATTCGAGAAGTTGGGAGTGTGGATGTTAGTTGATTTGCCGGATGGTCATAGAAAAATCAATACGAAATGGGTATTTAAGTGTAAGAGACGCGATAGAGGAGTTGTGGTTCGTAACAAAGCTCGACTTGTTGTTCAGGGCTTTAGTCAACAGGAGGGGATTGATTTTACAGAAGTCTATGCTCCTGTAGCACGACTAGAGGCAATCAGAATTTTCCTTGCATTTGCGTCTTGGAAGAACTTCAAAGTATATCGGCTAGATGTAAAATCGGCGTTTCTTTATGGGAAGGTCAAAGAGGAGGTTTATGTCAGTCAGCCACCGGGCTTCATCGATCCAATCCACAAAAACAAGGTCTACTTATTGGACAAATCACTGTATGGTTTACACCAGGCCCCGAGAGCTTGGTACGAGACTTTGTCTCAACACCTACTAGCCAACAAGTTCATTCGTGGAAAAGTGGATGCCACTCTCTTCACTAAAGAGGTCGACGGTCATCTTCTGATAGTTCAGATTTATGTGGACGATATAATCTTTGGGTCAACAAATGAGAATCTATGCAAAGATTTTGAATCAGTGATGAAGCAAAAATTCGAAATGTCATCAATGGGGGAGATGAAATTCTTTCTGGGTCTACAAGTTGAACAACTTCCTGAGGGAATTTTCATTCATCAGACAAAGTACGTTCGTGATATTCTAGAGAAATTTGGGATGTCAAGTTCTACTCTAGCTGCTACCCCACTTGCAACAAATCATGGGATTCACCCAGATCTCACTGGAGACAGGGCAGATGAAACGTTCTACCGTTCCATGATAGGTTCTTTGATGTACTTAACAGCTTCACGTCCTGATATCATGTACCCAACGTGCCTCGTAGCAAGATATCAATCTAACCCGAGAGCTTCGCATATGATCATTGTGAAGAGGATATTGCGCTACCTGAAAGGAACTCCTTCATTGGGGTTGTGGTATCCTAGGAAAGGCTATTTTACGCTCGAAGGGTATTCCGATTCAGATTTCGGATGCTGCAAAGTCAATTCAAAATCAACAACTGTAGGATGCCAGTTCTTTGGACCTAGATTGGTTACCTGGCAGTGTAAGAAACAAACGTCTGTGGCGCTATCTACATGTGAAGCGGAGTACATTTCTGCTAGCAGTTGCTGCTCTCAGATCTTGTGGATACAGCAACAGATGCGCGACTACGGTTTGCAGTTTCTTAACACACCTCTTTTTGTTGATAATGAGGCCGCAATAAATATAACAAAGAATCCAGTACATCATGCTAAAACTAAACACATAGAAATTCGTCATCACTTTATTCGTGATTGTTTCGAGAAAAAGTTGATACGAATTCAGAAAATCCACACTGACGAACAGAAAGCTGATTTACATACCAAAGCTTTTGATAAAAATCGGTTTAAATATTTGTTAAAACTGAACGGTATGAAGCTTCTTTCGGTGTCGGATGGCATAATTGGCGTTGATGAGAGTACTGTTGCGGATGAAGACGAGAAACAATCTGCAATGGTTTGTTGATTTTTTACATGTTTTGGTATTTAGGAGGAGTAGATAGATGTATATAGATATATTTGCAGAAAATACAAAAAACATGATAAAATTTTAAAATACAAAAACAATATAAAATCTGAAAAAGAGCTTGTGTATAAAGGGAAAATGATAGTACATCGGCTAGACAATTATAGTATGCTAAAGATTTGTAAAGTTTAAATGAGTTAAACAGTCTCACTAATGATGTGTCGATAGGTTTTCGCACATTTAATAGATTTATTCGGGATATAAACCTAAAATTTCAAACTTGTGAAATTCGTGGGGAACACTACTTGGATATATAGGTAACCCCTGAAATCTCGTTTGAAAGGTCTCATATTCTGATATACTAGGTTTTTATACTCAATGATGTCTGGGGTATTATTCCGGGACTTCTGCAGAATGGAAGTTCTGACCTAGTCCTTGGATAATACTTTCCACATATGCTTGAAACATAGCATAAACCCTCAGCATGCAGATGAAACAATAAAATTGATAGTCGCTGCTGTTGTAGCTAAAAGATCCTCTAAAGGGGACATACCGTAAAGTCGAAGCTGATATCTCTCTGCGTATACGGAAGTATCGACCTGAGATTCCTCGGCCCTCGCATTACCTAATTTATGTACATATATCATTGTAGTATACTCACCTGTAAGAATGAATATTGGGATTCTGGATACATGAGTATATTCAAGAGGTGGGACACATGAATGAGCTAAGTTCATAAGACATCTAATTCGTATCCTGAGTAAATGGAAATTTGTGTGAGAATTTAAGATGGATCAGTATATCGACAATCGAGGTGAATTGTTAAAGTCTGAGTATGAAATGAAGCTTAACGGTACTTGTAATTTGTCTGATAGCTGATATGATTCCCAGACACGCTCGCAAAAATAAGTTTGTAAATAGTTTACTTTGTTTACTTTTTGCAATTTAAGTTTTCTGCATTTCATTTCTTAGTTTAGAACACTTTATAAAATCCAAAAAGATTTTATTTCTGCTTTATTTTAGACAAACCAAAGTGGAGAGTTGATTGTTGGATTCTCAGATGTTTGAAGCAGATGCAGGAGATTCTGGACTGAAGAATGAGGAGAGCTTATCTTGATAAAGTTTGATTTATTGAAAAGTCAAAAACAAGTTCATTAACTTGATACTTGTTATTTTCAGAAAATGTGTAAATTGTTGTTTTTAAAATCAGTTTGATTCGTCAAATGATCAACCAAGGTCATTAAATTGAACTTGGTAGATTAATCGAGTGATCAGGGTCATTAACTTGGATCTGAATACTTGAATGGATTTCTAAAACTGATTGAGTTTGTGATTTATTGTTGAAAAAAAATAGTTTGTAATGTTTGATGTTTGAGACACAAGTTTTGGACTTCATCATTCCCATGGGAGCTAAATGTCAAAGCTTGAACCAGATCAAGACCTCAGATTTTAGCATATTGAGAGGGGGAGTCTGTGAAAGGGGGAGTCTGGATCAACAAGTCAAAGGGGATTCTGAAGATGAAGCCAGGACAAGATTCTGAACCTGTGAAGATAGAGTTGTTTATGATGAAAAGACAGAGATGGAGAAAAGACCAAGACTGAAGACTCGGAGCTAAAGACTTCGTCAACATCCAAGGGGGAGTCTGTTGATGCATGGAATGTCTGTTGACTATGTCTACATTAAGTCTTAGGTCAAGATAGGTCAACATAGGGTCTTGAAAGTCAAAATTAGGGTTTTATGTTGAGGTTTCGCTTTTATGTACATAGGTTAGAAGTAGTTTCGCTTATATGTACATATGGTTCCGCTCATGTGGTCATTAGGTAGTTTCGCTTATATGTCACTTGGTAGTTTCGCTTATATGACAGTCCATATGAGCGAAACCTGTCACCCTATAAATACCTGATGAGTTCATTCATGTATGTACGTGGGAGCGGAACTAGATCATGCTTTGTGTAACCAAACTCTGTCAAATTTGAATCAGAAAGCATAAATAGAAAAGGAATTGAAAAGGAAAAGCTGTGTAACTTCATGTGCATTGATTCCGCCTTTGTATCTGAAGATGAACGTTCTCAACTGACTGTTTAGGGTCGGAAACCGGTCCAACAATTGGTTTGGTATTTGTTTGATGGTTGAAGTGACACAGGTGTCGCAGTCTCCCCTAATTCAGGAAATTTCGTCCCGAAATTTATTCGTAGGAGTCTGTCTGTGACGCTGTGTTAAATAATTGCCTTGCATGGAATCTAGGGTGTTTATCTATTTGCGTAGAATAACCCATCAAAGATTATGCAAGGCATAATCCTGTCATTTCTCTCAACGGACAATCTTTAAAAATGAAAATGAAGGAAAAATCAAGGATATTCATTTCCCTCGATGGATATTCTTCAGAAACGAAAATGAAAGGAATGAGTCATTTTCCTCAATGGGTATTCTTCATAAACGAAAATGAACGAATAATCAAGAATATTCATTTCCCTTGATGGATATTCTTCAGAAACAAAAATGAACGGAATGAGTCATTTTCCTCAATGGGTATTCTTCAGAAACGAAAATGAACGAATAATCAAGAATATTCAATTCCCTCGATGGATATTCTTCAGAAATGAAAATGAACGGAATGAGTCATTTTCCTCAATGGGTATTCTTCAGAAACGGAAATGAAGGAAAAATCAAGAATATTCATTTCCCTCGATGGATATTCTTCAGAGACGAAAATGAACGGAATGAGTCATTTTCCTCAATGGGTATTCTTCAGAAACGAAAATGAAGGAAAAATACAGAATATTCATTTCCCTCGATGGATATTCTTCAGAAATGAAAATGAACGGAATGATTCATTTTCCTCAATGAGTATTCTTCAGAAACGGAAATGAAGGAAAAAGAAAAATCAGGGATATTCATTTCCCTCGATGGATATTCTTCAGAAATGAAAATGAACGGAATGAGTCATTTTCATCAATGGGTATTCTTCAGAAACGGAAATGAACTGAGTCAACTCTAGACACATGACAAAACTTGCTGTGGTTTCTGTGCACTGAATTCCATAATTTTGTATGCATCCATAATTACGTAATTTCTTGCACAGTCCGCACAATTTGTTTTGTAATGTGAAGGGGAAGAAAATCAAACCTGTGATGAGTGTGACTAGACTATCATAGGGTCCTTTTAATTAGATCGACAAATGATCTCTTTAATTAGAACACCAAGGAGTCTTTTCAGCTATATCATCACATGATATTCCTAACCAGATTTTTGGATCAATCTGTTTAACTAGACCACTCAAGGGGTCTAATTATGGAATAGTAGATTATAATCCAAGGGTCTTTACTATTACGTAGAAGCCCATTAAGGATTTAAGGTAGTACCTTTGGATATCCTACTATGAATCCCTTATACGAAGATATGGAAGATTCTACGAGGATTTGGATAACAAAAACTTGGATCACACAAAAACATAAAAGGGAACACATAAGCACATAATCACATATTTGTTTAATTTGACCTTTAATTTGTTATCTTTAGACACGGATATTTAAAGCACACCAGGAATCCAATCCGTGGATTTCATTTGGCACTTTAATCATTTCCAAGAATCTATCTATGAAGATAGGATGATCTTCCGAAAATTCGATTTTGTTTTCAAAGAAACGTAATATTCGAATTAAGGTACACAACAATTTTAGGATTTACGGAAATACCCTTAGGTACCCTATTAAGGATTTATAGTGGTACTTTGGGTATTCGTCCAGAGTTGTAACTTGCGCCTTGTACCTCGTTTCTTTGGAAGAAACGAGTACTTAGGATTTTCGTGGAAAACGCAAGAGATCATAAAATGGAAGAATTTTCGGGGTAGTCTGTTCTTCAAGGAATACGATTCCCTGATTGTCGGTATTGTAGGGGATATGTTGTTTATACATGCAACCACATAAATACATTGCAATGTAAATAAAAGATTTATTTATAAACAACGATAACAACTGTTTCATGGACCTTGACAACAAAAGAAAATAATACATAAGACGTGATTATTTCTAAACGGTGTTGTCATCTAGTCGGTCAGATGCTCATCCCTGTGCTGGATTTGCATTAGCAAGCTTTGGGCAATTTCTTCGAAAATGACCCATCTCGCCACAGTTGTAGCAAGAACCTGGTAGAAAACGAGCTTGAGCAGGATTGTTGTCAGCTTGATTTGGTGCAACTGCAACTCGGCAAACTCTTGCTGTATGACCAATAAGTCCACAAATTTGGCATTTGCGGCACTTCACACTAGCATGATGATGAAGGTTACATTGGTTGCACAAGGGTGCAGTTCCGTTGTATGGCTTCCTAGCAGGGGGTTGAGCTGGTTGGTTGGGGGCAGCTTGATCATTGTGAGCAACCACGGCGAAGTTCTAGGAAGCTTTTCGCTTCCTTGACTTCTTGGAGGATTCAGTCTGTTCATCTTTGGGTTTCGATTCCTCGATTGGTTTCTTATCACCTTTTCGGAAAATTTTACCTTTCATGATTTGAGATTCAGTCAAGGTAGCAGATAGCTCAATGGCCTGCCTAACCGTAGTGGGGTTACTACCAGTCACAATGTCTTGTACTGGGTCAGGGAGGCCATCAATGTACTTTTCGATTGCCTTATCCAAAGGCGTAACCATATTCGGGCATAACAGACTTAACTCCTCATAACGATCCGTGTAGGCTCGATGCTCACCGCTATCTTGCTTAAGGTCGTCGAATTCCCTTTCCAAGGCCCTGATCTCATGACGAGGACAAAATTCCTTCATCATCAGAGCTCGAAGCTCTTCCCACGTTTGAGCCAGTGCCACATCGGCACCCCTATCTCTCATCACACCATTCCACCATGTCAAAGCTCGTTTCTCAAAGACACTAGATGCGAATTCTACCTTTCGCTCATTTGGACATTGAACATGCCTGAAGGTGCTCTCTAGACTCTCGAACCATTGCAGAAGTGCAGTCGCTCCTTGAGACCCAGAAAACTTTGATGGCTTAGCCTAGTTGAACGTCTTGAAGTTGCAGGGGGCATTATTTGTACGAACACTCTAGCCTTAGACAGAAAGCTCAGGGTACAAGCACCCACCCTTCCAGTTTGCACGTGTTCACATTATGTAGCCCCAAACTTTGACGAGAATTTGAAAACTTTGAAGGTTCGTAACCTTATAAAAAATCATCCTAGAACAGATGATTAGTTTTCAAAGAACATTCGAATTTTGTGTTCTTATTGCGGTTGCTGCCTAAAGATAGGCAACGGTATTATTTTATGACTAAACGCAAGTAAACTCGCGTTAGGGTCCTAGGAAGGTTATAGTCTAGGTCAAAGCATTACTAATAACCTAATTCCCTATAACCATTGGCTCTGATACCAACTTTTCTATCACACCCCGACCACGTAAAATAATAAAACGTGGCAGAAACGTCAGGGAGTGTTGTAACAGAATCATTGTTTCACAACCATGGATTAAACAGTTTCGTTTTATTAAATTAAACGTATTACATTACATTGGAATTAGAAACAAAACAAGAACAAATAGACTTTCATTGTTATTAAGTCACTAAGGCCTCGTTCCTATGTGAGCGTACACAAAAAATCATCATCAAACATCATTAACTATGGTACCTGAAACACACGTGAAAATACGTCAGCATAAAAATGCCGGCGAGTACATAGGTTTTATATGAGTGTCAGATTCATGGCTTGTTTTACATGTTGCAATACTTATTTAAAAACCTTGTTTTGAAAAGTATAATAATGCGACATAATTAACCAACTCAAATCAAGTTGGTTATAATTTGCAAAATCTCGTAGCCATGATTCTTAACTCCAAAACATTTGTTTTATTAAATCAAATTGTAAAATATCTCATAAAAACTAGTTAATAAAACTCGTATGGTTTATATTATTCAGAAAACATCCTTGTGTGACATTGTTTCGAAATCGTTTACCCAAGTGATCTAGATAACACAACGATATATAATGTGTTAAAAGATATATAGGAAGTACCAGCGGTGTATCCACCATGCTTTTAACACATTACACCCGCCCCGTTACCTAATCACTTCCCTAACCCAATGGCTCAAACAGTTACAAATGGTTCACATATATCAAATGGTTACAAACGGTTCACATAAATCCAACGATTACAAATGGTTCACATACATCCAGTGGTTACAAATGGTTCACATACATCCAACGATTACAAATGGTTCAAAACGTAAAACAAATGTGCTAGCATGTCAAGTGAACATAGCAAAACATAATGAAATCATGTACTAATAGTGTACTAATGAACATAGCAAGTATATGATATGAAAACATGGAAAGCATGAAAATAACAAGTAGGCACATGTGTTTCACCCCAAAACATTTGGAAAACAGTAAAAGAGGGGTCTATGTACTCATTTGAGGGTGCTTAGAAGTCTTGAACAACAACCAAGCAAGGCTAGAGGGATCACAGAAATCAAACGACACATAATATATGTAACTATGTAAATAACCGGACCTAAATTGGGAGATCGGATAGAATGAGGTTTCGTAAACCAAATGAGTATAGAAACTCATGTAATATGGTTTAACAAAGCCTACATTCTAAAAGGAAACCTATCCTAAGTGCTTATGACCCATTACGACCCGTTTAGGTAGCTTACGCTACTTTAACGTGTCGTTCGCGTAAAACGCGTTCGGACCGCCTAACTAGTCCTATGATAAGTAATATATGCCTTAACATGTTTAATAATGTTTCCTAATCAGTTTAGATGTCAAAATTTAGGTTACATATGCTTAAAATGAATTTATGCGCAAAATGGGCATTTTGGTCATTTTCCTAAGGCATATAAATTACCTATCATACAACTAACTAAACGAAGTGACCATAAGGTATAACCTCAGAAGGTTATTCCCTATACAACTATGGTCACCTAATGTGTTTGGTTGGATCCTAATGATCGACCAAACGGGTCGGGTTCGAAAGTATAAGCGATTGTTTAGATCGCTTACCTTACGACCCTATATAAGCACTAAACCTAAAGTGACGAGCTAATCATGTTAAAACATGTTTAACGAAGTTTGAAAACAGGTTTGGTATCAAAACAAACGGTTTTGATACCTAAAAGTAGTTTGGTTACAAAATACGCAAGAACACGCATTTTGGCCGAAACTACGACTCATCACTAAGCCTAGATAACGTGGTAATCAGTAGGTATAGTCACATGAGACTAAAACCATCGTGATTACGGTCACGTTATGAAGTTCAAACGAACTTCATGTTGACCATAAACTGGTCAATGCAGAAAGTCAAACATAGTTTGACTTTCACGCTAAATCGCGTAAAAGAACGAAAGAGGACTTACAACGGGTCCAAGAATGGAAGCTTTGATCCGAATATTCTCAGGCATGAAGTGATAACACATCAACTTAGAGAAAAAATTCAGTTCAAAGGTGTGAGTTTGAGAGTGAAGTGGGTGGGGGGTATTTATATATTTCATAGAACCGTTAAGATCGTTTCTTGAAACCCGAGCTTTGATCTAGGCCGTACACTTGCACCCATTGTTTTCTAAAACCATGAGAGCCCCAAATATGAGTCCATAGTATCATAAAAACCATGGGTTAAAACCATCAAAATCTCAAAAATGGACCAAGTTCAATGTATCTGCCAGAAATTTCAAAAATGGTCCCTGCACTTGTAAAACTTGATTTTTTTTGCACTTTTAAGCCCCGTTAACCCCATTTCAAGGCTCTAAAACAAAGTTAAAGTATAGGGAACTTAAAATATGCTCAAAAACATCTCGGATGTCGGTTCATTTGGTCGTACGGTTGCGTTGTTCGGTTAATTACGACGGAAATCGTAATGAATGCAAAAAGGATCCAAATTACGCGACGAATGGAATTTTATCATGCCAATCACTAAAATAAAATATTTTAATGATTACATAAATTTTTGGATGTCCGGATATATTCAGGACGTAAGATATGCGCGAAAATGCAAACTTATGCACTTTTGACGCTTTTAGTCTCTATTGATCAAATAAGTTTATTTTAGCATACCGAACCCCTCAAAGCCTATTTCTAAGCTATGTAAAGGATATTTAGGGTATGTTTAACTTATGATAAAGTTCCGGAATGTTCGTTACAGTACGAATCGGCATACTTTCGTAGTTTGTCGAATTTAGACCCTGTAAGCGAATAAACTTGATTTCGGCACACCAAACCTTCCAAAACTTATTTCTAAGTTATGTAAAGGTTATTTAAGGTATGTTAAGCCTATGTAACTGTTCCGGAGTGTTTGTTGCATTAAACTGGTTATATTTACGCATCAGTGCGCGTATAACCTTCCTGAAAGCGATTTAGAGCCCGAAATCGAACAAGAATTGATATGTGCAAATGATACACATATTTATACAAATCTCAAGTATGAAATACAATATTTCATTGGTTTGGTATTTGTTTGATGGTTGAAGTGACACTGGTGTCACATCTATTGATATATATATACATACGAATAAGTGTACGGAATAATTATTGACGTGAATAATATACTTTCGACTCTGAATCCTATTATTGTACTTACCCGCACGATGAAGCTATTGACCTCGCGTTCATTGCAAAGCTCATGGCTGGAGTGATTACCAAACGATATTCTGAGCTTGCTTCCGTAGGAAATGGCGCTCTTCTCTCTCGATCGTGAAGGTTCCTGACTACGGTAGGGACGGCGAGGCAGAGGCGGCAACCTTGAACGAATTCTTAATCAGCGTGACGAGGCCCCTACGGCTTTTGTGAAGTGAGATTGACGACATACTTGACCAGAAAAGGAAGATGAAGTATTCATCTTAAAGGTGCCCCTCCAACTACTAGGAATTCTCCTTATTCCTATTTCAATTAATCATCGTGCCTATTCGCGCGTAACGACAACGAGTGTTAGCGCGTGGACCACCGCAATGGTCCTTTCCATGACAAAGGTATAAGGACAGTAGCGTCCCCTCTTTGGTTGATCATCTGCTTGGACGAGAGAAAATTGGGGTAACTGTGCAAGACAATTTATTATTACGGGGGCCCACGTACTAACGACTTGTAGTGCATGGAAATCCTGGTGGACTCTGTCGGTCAGGTTGATGATCACCATCCCTCCAAGAATAAACTCTAGGTTTTCACACCTTCATATGGTAACAGCTTTGCTTTGGATTGCAAAGCAGCACATGTTAACCAAATGTCTCCATCGTCCACCGTGGGTACATTTGTAACATGGTATTTGATTTGAATAATGACGATGGCATTGATTGCAACAAGGAGCAGTTCCCTTATACAGCTTCATCCCTGAGGCGGGTCATGGTGATAGCTAAGTCAACGGTCCTCTGGAGTAAGTCGCCTATTCGCTGGGAAATTGCAGCACCTGGTTCGGACATTGTTGTTGCGATGAAGAAGCATCTTGAAGATAACGAAAGGCATAGGAGGAAACAAGCGAAAGATAGTCAAAAGAAAATGACAAGGCATGCAGATTGTGACCATTTGTTTGTTACCAAAGGCAAACAAATGAGACAGTGACTAATCAAAGTAAGCGGGTCAATATAATGTATCGCGAAGACATGCTCGCCTATAAGTGAACACTCATCCCAAGAATTCCCAGGTAAGCACAACTGGTCTCGCGTCTGATGAGATGTATACGAAGTGCTTGCCTAGCCAGAAAACCCAGAATACAGGCATTCACCCTTCCAGTTTGCACGTGTTCACATTATTTAAAACCCAAAACCTTGACGAGATTTTGAAAACTCAAAGGGGTTCAAAACCGTATAACAGAGGGTTCAAAACCTTACAATAGAGGATTCAAAACCTAGTAATCAATCATCCTAGAACAGATGATTAGTTTTCAAAGCGGTTTTGAAATTTATGTTCTTGTTGTGGTCGTCGCCTAAGGATAGGTGACGGTATTGTTTTATGACTAAACGCAAGTAAACTCGCGTTAGGGTCCTAAGAAGGTTATAGACTAGGTCAAAGCATTACTAATAACCTAATTCCCTATAACCATTGGCTCTGATACCATCTTTTCTGTCACACCCCGACCACGTAGAACATACAAAACGTGGCGGAAATGTCGGGGAGTGTTGTAACAGAATTAATTGTTTCAAATCCATGGCAATTGAAGTTTCGTTTTATTGATTAAAAGTGTTACAATGTCTTAACAAACAAGAAAATACAACATAATTAACTAGTCTTGCATCTTTTATTGTCACTAAAGCCCAAGTCTGCCTATGTGTATCTTGATCATCTTATGCAACAGTTCCTGAAAAACACATGTGAAAATAGGTACGTCAGCATAAAAATGCCTGTGAGATACATAGGTTTTGTGAAAATAGGTTTCATGACTTATGTTTGAGAAAATGTTTAGTCATGAACCTTGTTATTTGCTTTGTTTTGTAAATCATTTGAAAATCGATAAGATCAGATGATAAGTATAAATAAATGTAAGGTTAAATGAATAACCAAGTAAAATATGTTTGCATAAGATAAGTTGTTTATAAATCAATGTCTTGTGAAAAGTATGTTATTTGTATAAAATGTTCTATGTCTCAAACTGAAATGATTCAAATAACGCTACGATATGTAATACCATACAAACACTTATATATAGGAAGTACCAGCGGCGTATCCACCATGCTTGTATCATATTACACACGCCTCGTTACTTAATCACTTACTCAAACCAAACTATCAAAATGAAATGTTTAACAAGTATAGAAATGTTCATGTATAGTCAAATACGGTTCACACGGTTCACAGATACAAACGGTTCACAGATACAAACGGTTCACAGATACAAACGGTTCACAGATACAAACGGTTCACAGATACAAACGGTTCACAGATATCAACAGATCACAGATACAAACGGTTCACAGATATCAACGGATCACAGATACAAACGGTTCACAGATACAAACGGTTCACAGATACAAACGGTTCACAAATATCAACGGATCACATAGTCAGATGATTACAACGGTTCAATATGTAGTATAATTACAACGGTTCAATATGTAGTATAATGTGTTCATATGCTGGATAAGCATATGCAACAGAAAAGCAATGTAAAACAATGTACTAAGTATGCACATAATGGACATACATAGCATAAAATGTATTGAAATCATGTACTATAATGTACTAACGAACATAGCAGGTATATGATGTGAAAACGGGAAAGCATGAATGTAACAAGTAGGCACATGTGTTCCACCCCAAAACAGTTTGGAAAACAGTAAAAGAGGGGTCTATGTACTCACTTGAGATTGCTCAGTAGTCCTTGAGTAACAACTAAACAATGCTAGAGATCGCGGATATCAAACGGCACCTAGTATAGGTAACTACATTAATAAACCGGACCTAAATCGGAAGACTGGGTAGCATGAGGGTTTGTAAACCAAATGAGTGTAGGAACTCATATGATATGGTTAATCAAAGCCTACATACTAAATGAAACTTAACCTAAGTGTCTACGACCCATTACGACCCGTTTAGGTAGCTTATGCTACTTTAACGCGTCGTTTGCGTGAAACGCGTTCGGACCGCCTAACTAGTCCTATGACAAGTGTTATATGCCTAAACATGTTACATAATCAGTTATGTGACAAAAGTTTAGGTTACATATGCTTAATTACCAATTATACATGAAAAGGGTATTCTGGTAATTTACCTAAGGCATATAAACTACTTATCATACAACTACTTAAACGAAGCGACCATAAGGTATAACCTCGGAAGGTTATTCCCTATATACTATGGTCACCTAATGTATTTGGTCGGATCCTAATGATCGACCAAACTGGGTCGGGTTCGAGGTATAAGCGATTCATTAGATCGCTTACCCTACGACCCTAGACAACGTGGTAATCAGTGGGCATAGTCCCAAGGGACTATAACCAACGTGATTACACTCACGTTGCGAAGTTCAAAAGAACTTCGCATTGACCATTACTGGTCAACACTGAAAGTCAAACAAAGTTTGACTTTCTGACTCGAAAAGCAGTAAAATAAGGAAAAGAACGAAAGAATACTTACGAAGGGTCCCCGAATGCTAAACTCGATTCAAAAATCTCAGGTATGAAACAAATGTTTCAACTTAGAGTTTCTCAAATCAAGTTTCTAGTGATTTTAGCAATGGGGGGTATGGGGTATTTATAGGAATACCCGAACCGTTAAGATCGTTTCATGGAAAACGTGCCTTAATCCCATCCGTACATGTGTTGAAATGTCATGGTGTTTAGGTGTTTAAATTCCATCCATACATGTGTTGAAATGTCATGGTGTTTAGGTGTTTAAATTCCATCCATAAATGTGTTGAAATGTCATGGTGTTTAGGTGTTTAAATTCCATCCTTATCCGCTGACTAAGCATGTTAGAATGTGTGGTTGTGAATTAAACAACGGCTAATACATCGAATCTGGTCCCGAAAGTGCAAAACTGATCCAAATGACGCGACGCATGGATTTTTCTTATGCCGAACACTAAAATAAAATGTTTTAGTGCTTACATAAATTTTTGGATGTCCGGATGTATTCAGAACGTAAGTTATGCGCGAAAATGCAAACTTGTGCACTTTTTGACACTTTTAGTCCCTGAATGACACAAAAGTTTATTTTAGCATACCGAACACCTCAAAGCCTATTTCTAAGCTATGTGAAGGATATTTATGGTATGTTTAACTTATGGTCATGCTCTGGAATGTCTGTTACAGTTCAAATTGGCATACTTTCGCAGTTTGTCAACTTTAGTCCCTGTAAGCGATTAAACTTTGATTTCACCACACCAAACCTTCCAAAACTTATATCTAAGTTATGTAAAGGTTATTTAAGGTATGTTAAGCCTATTTCACTATTCCGGAGTGTTCGTTGGATTAAACTGGTTATATTTACGCGTCAGTGCGCGTATAACCTTCCAGAAAGCGATTTAGAGCTTGAAATCGGACAAGAGTTGATATGTGTAAACGATACACATATTTTTACAAATCCCAAGAATGAAATACAATATTTCATTGGTTTGGCATTTTTTTGATGGTCGCAGTGACACGGGTGTCACAATACCTTTTGACAGAAGAGAATGCCGCCCAGACGTGACACAAACTCCAGTACGTTACCAAGGACAGAAGCCGAGCTTCAAGAACGCATCTCACAAGCAATTGCACGACATGAAGCCCTCCGCTCCGAACACAGCGGTGGCACTTCTGGAAATAACCCTCCAACTGGCTGCACCTATAAACAATTCCTAGACTGCAAGCCATTGAATTTTAATGGCACAGGAGGTGCCGTTGCATTTGTTCGTTGGACAGAAAAGACTGACTCCGTTCTAAGAATGAGTAACTATTCACCCCAGCAGAGTGTTACCTATACCTCAGGGTTGTTTTTGGATGGCGCACTCTCCTGGTGGAACCTTCAAGTTCAGACCCTTGGTGCAGATGCTGCTTATGCACTGAGCTGGGATGAGCTCAAAGAAATGATGGAGAAGAAATACTGTTCTAGGGCTGAAATCCAGAAGCTTGAGGTGGAGTTCTGAATTTGAAAATGGATGGGCCGAAGATTTCTGAGTACGTCCAGCGATTTCACGACTTGTCTAGGGTCGTCCCCTACTTAGTCAAGCCGGAATTCAAATGGATTGTGCGATTCATTTGGGGACTTGCACCTCAAATTAGGAGCATGGTTACTACCTCAAAGCCCTCAACCATCGCAGAGGCTATCGATTTGAGTGTCACTCTTACTGAAGAAGCTCTGCGCATGGGAAATTTTTCGGAATCTGAGGATAACAAGAAAGAGACTCATGTTGAGTCATCAGGCAACAAGAAGAGGAAGTCTTCAAACCTAAAAGTAGGCACCCAAGTCAGCTATGGAAGCTCTAAAGCAAACAAAAGAAAGGAAGTGAACCCGCCGCATGGCAGGAAAGATTATGGAACCACTAATAAGACTGGTGGTAAGATTTACTTGGGGACTAAGCCAAGACGCGAGGAATGCAATTTTTACCATGAAGGTCAATGTCTGAGGCCTAAGTGCAGGAAGTGTGGAAAAGAAGGGCACAGCAAGGACGCCTGTTGGGCGAAGGATCCAGATGGAAGAAATAATGGTAGAATACCAGGTTGCTACAGATGTGGTGAAGCAGGGCACTTTTGGAAAGATTGCCCTAGGAAGAAACAAGCAAGGAAGGGTTTTCACGATCGAAGCTCGTGAACCACGCCAGGATCCAGATGCGGTTACGGGTACGTTTCCTATTAGCCAACCTTATGCATCTATTTTTGATTAATACTGGCATCAACTTTAACCTTGCATGCTTAGAACTTAAGAAACTGCTTGACCCAGTTTCGAGTAGAATAAACGTCCTGTATTATTTAGAAATGGGCATATAGAAGGCTAGTTTAAGCAGACGAAGCGATTAAGGATTATATTTTGGGAGCTCAGAAGGCCGGAGCCTTCTATTACCAATGACTTGGGGAGTCATGTTGTAGTAGTCAGCATGGATTGGATATCCAAGTATAGAGCTGAAGTTGTTCGTTATAAGGGAGATCAGTCGCATCCCTCTTGCGAATGATGAAACATTTATAGTACGCAACCTTCTTGCATTAGGTGCAAGGGTACTAGACCGTGGGTCTGCGACATCTCACATTGGTCGAAGAGACAACAGAAGCGCCTCCGAGTAGACTGCATAGCCTTCCTAGCTCATGTTGCCGATAAGGAGACCTAGGAGCTGGAGCTAGAAGAAAACCCCGTGGTAGAGGAATTCCCAGAAGCCTTTCCTGAAGACTTGCCAGGAATACCCCCCCCCGCCCACAACGACAAGAGAAGTTTAAGATGAGCCTCGTGCCAGAAGCAGCACCGGTGACAAGATGACGCCTTACCAACTAGTTTCGTCCGTGAAGCATGAGCCTCCGATATAACTACAAGAGCTGCTAGACAGAGGAAATTAAGGACATGACACCCTTAGTTAAGGACACGAGTCCTCAACTGTGAATACAAGAAGGAAATGCCCCTAAAACGACCTTTAGGACTCGCCTCGAGCATTACGAGTTCCTTGTCGTACCATTTGGCTTAACACATGCATCGACAATATTCATGGACCTCATGAATCAAACGTGTAAGACATACCTGGATAGATCATGATTATATTTATTGACTACCTTCTTATATGGCCAATGATCAAGGAAGGTCGTGAGCAACAGCTGCAATTTACCTTGCAACTCTTAGAGAAAGAACAGTTATGTGCTAAGATGTCGAAAAGCGGATTTCGAATTCGCGAGGTAAGAACTTTAGGATACATGGTGGATAAGAATGAGATTTATGCCAACCCTGCAATAAAGAGCTAAGGAGTTAGAGTTGCAATTATGTGACGCTTCTCGACAAAGTCTCGATTGCGCGTCAATGCAACGAGACCACGGCATTGCATACGCGTCACATTGATTAAAAGGTCATGAGAAGAAACCATGATCTAGATACAGTGATTGCACACCACAAATTTGATGTCATTACCCTTAAGAAAACGCTGCACGACCTTTACTAATCACAAGGGTTGCAGCACACCGTTGATCGTAAGAACTTGAATATTAACGTAGATGGACTAAGCTACTGAACGATGCAGACTGTATGGACATGCTACGTGCTTGTGTGATAAACTTGATAAAAAAATTGGAACACTCACTTGCCCTTAGTGGAGTTTTCCTACAACAATATTTATCACGCCACTGTTTAAATCTCTTCGTGTGAAGCTTTAGATGGAACATAATAAATCGATCCCCGATGTGTTAAACGGAGACTTGAGATAAACAATCTACTGGACCGAGTTGGTTCAGGAAAAAATTAGAGGCAAGATCGTTCAGATATGTGATCATATCAAGACAGCCCGCGGAATACAGAAAGATTGCGCCGACGAGCGGCAGAAATCGTAGAAATTTGAGATAAGAAGTATGGCTTTAATGGGAGCTTCGCCTTGAGAAGGCGTGGTGCGATTTGGAAAACGTGAAAGGTTGGATCCCCAGTATATTAGACCTTTCGAGGTCCTGGTAGGGATCGGAACCATTGCTCACAAGTTGAAACTTCCAGAAAAAGATCAGTAGTGATCGCGACACATTCCATGTGTCTACTCTTTAGAGGAGTCTGACTCAAGGAACAGTCGTTGTTCCCACAAATAAGATTCACGTCAATGACAAACGACAAAATTACTGTAGAACCTGTTAAGGTTGCGGACCAAGAGTCCACAAAACACAGAAAAGACGTAATTGATTTACTTGAGTACATTGGAATTCATATCATGACCCAGAGTACATGGGAACATGAAGATAAATTTTAAACATAAGTGACCACATTTGATTCACAACTCCCCTGCGACCGATAGCATCGCTTGAATTTCGGGACGATGATGTGGCAATGGTCTTTGGCCAGATAATTGGTTTTTAGGCGCCATTTCTCTCAATTCTCTGAATTCTCAATGAATTCTCCTTACCGCCTCACAATTCGTTCCTTCTTCTTTGAAACGCTTCTTAGATTATATATGGAAAGTTGAACGATTCATCAATCACCATAAAATCTATTGCTAAATTATGGAACCGTTTCCAATTTTTAGGCGTATATACAATTTAGTGCTTTTAATCGGAGGATTCAAAGCATCATTCAAGTCGCCTTCTTTGTTTTATCATCACCATCCTTTGAAAGTGAAGCATCGGTAAGTTGGATTCCATCTCTGTTTATGATTTTGTAGTTGTTATAAGAAAACCCTAATTTCGTTGAATGATTTTTATGCTGTTGCTCTTGATTTCATCATAATATAAGAAACCCATCTCTGTTTATATGATTATCTATTGTTTGAAGCATCTTATTTGTGACAACTGTCACTTTTCCGTACATTCCGTACACTAATTGAACAGTAATTTGTGCTTTAAATAACTGTGCATGGTCTAGTTTACAAGACAAATGAAATTCTGAATACTGTTATATACATACAATGGCATTTCATGTTGCAAGACTTACTACATGCAACACGATATAGTTCTAATGATGCACAGAACATAATTGGCACCATTATCAGACAAACTAAAAATCTGACGACGTTCAGTACATAGACAGACAATATTTTGAGGCCCAGTATGAGCCAGAGATGACGTATTACACTAGTATAGTGTGTAGGGAAGTAAGGACCATAAAACTGCTTTTCTAGGTGATAGATAAAGTGCCGGAAAGTGCCTAAAAACCACATAAAGTGCAGAATTCTGCATAAATCGGCAAAAATTCAGCATTTTAACAAGTTTATTATATGCAAAAATATGGCAAAATGGTCCTGTATGCTTTCCTAAGTGTCGGGAATTAAAAGTGTCACAAAAGGGTACTTAAAGAACACTAAACGGAATAACTTAACACTTTAACGAACCGGTATCTAACCGAACAACCGGACATTACCCGGAACACCAACATATTGCTAGAAGCATTGTTTTATTATCTTTGAGCTAGTTATGATCCCCGAACACCCTAACACACTATATAATGCATGATACACTTAAAACACTAGACTTTACACTTAACCTCCAACTAATTAACATCATTTACCATCAAAGTTACACATAACCCCCCCCCCCCTCATGTCCACGGTTATGAAGGTGTGGCCCCACCTAGATTTTGTGTGATATTCCATGATCTTGCATGATCCACCATAATCTTCATGAGATTTCACTATATCTCATATGATCTTGCCTAGATTGTGAAAGATTTTGTAGTGTACTAATTGGATGAAAGTTACACTTAGACCCCCCCATATATAAATGGACGGTCATATGGCCCCACCTTTGATCCACCAAGATTTTGCACAATCTTCCCATGATCTTCTCTAAGATATTGATTGATTTAGTTGCCAAAATATTGAGAGGATGATTATAAATATGACACATGATATTCAAGAGATCTTCATTTCACACTTCACAACACCACACTTCATCTCTCATACTCTCTCCCTCCCTCTCGGCCGACCCCCTACACCCACACCACCATTGTTTTCATTTCAAGTTCATGCAATCCAAGCTCATTTCAAGAAGTTAGAAGGTGATTCATGAAGCTTGGTGCTTGAAGAACTTGAAGGACCTCCTTTGTTTGCTATTATCCTTCACCTTTGTCATCACCATCTTCAAGTGTTCTTCCCTAGCTTAGAGCTAGTAGTAAGATCCTTGTAATTCTTGTTTACTTCTATTTTTAGTTGGTTAAAAGATGTATTGTGTTAATAATCACAAGAACACTAAAAGAAATGAACTTGAATCATGAACAAGAAGCTTACATATGATGAAATCTTGTCGAAATAATGTTGTGTAGAGTATGTATGATACTTGCTTGTTGTTTGTCTTGAGAATATGATGTTGATCATCACTTAGAGCTTGCTAGATTGTGATTAAACACATGATCTAGCAAGTGAGAGGAAGATTATGTGACAACATAAGATGATCATCTTCTTGTCTAAACATGAACTTGATGAATAAAATGAATTCTTGACAAATAATAAACAAAGTGAGTTGGTAGTCTTATGGATCCAAGATCTACAAATGATTTTCCAAGAGAACCAAGTTCAAAATATGATTTTTAATAGAACTTGACTCTTACTTAAACCTACACTATTTTTAGTGGAAAAACAAGTGTATAAACACTTATGAAACAAGAAGATCTAATAAATAAACATTTTTGTAAAATATGTTTACAAGTTGTAAACACCTAGTTTATTTAAGAATGAGATTTTTAGAGGAATAAACACACTTTAAAGGGTAACTAAACCCACTAAACACTTTACCAAGTTACTACAAGTTTTTGTGAAAGATAAAGTTCATGTTATTATGTAAATTGAATAGTTTTTGCACTTGGTAAGTGTAAGAGGTCTAAGGTTTGATTGTGATTGATATGATGATTTTTGAAAAGAAAATGATATGCTTTATTAACATGGACACCTCCATTTTCAAAGGAAACTATGACGAAATTTTCTAAAAATACAAACACTTAGAAAAATATTTTCTAAACAAATATTTACAAGTGTGATTTAACTATGGGTTTCAATATAAACTCTGCCATAGACTTTGCTACAAAAATACAAGTATTGGAGGATGATTTTTATAAATAAAAATGGATAAATATACATTTAGAATATATTTACATTAAGACACTTGTGTGAATATTTGTATACTTTGTGAAATAGCTATGTTATTTTAGAGTAAAATAATATAACTTAACAAATACCATGAAATTTACTATCCAAAACAATACCATTACGAATATATCTTCGGTAAATATTATTTGGATACAAGAAAGGAAAATATTATTTTCATTATTATTACAAAGTATATCATATTTTCGGCAAAGAGAAAATATATTATTTTGGAAACTACAAATACGAGAATACAAATACACATGTATGAAATACTCCCATCCTTGGGAAGGAAATACGAAAATAAATACTTGAGAAGTATTATAACTTTGGATAATGTTAAAGACATAAAGGAAACGTAACTCAAAACATGAATACTAAGGCAAGGCACGGCCCGCTCGTCTAATAGACCCTAGCACATTGTAGGTGGTCGTGTTTGCTGACGAGATTTGAGTTACGAGTACTGAAGACGCAAAACAGTGAGTTCATGCTCCCTCTTTTCTCTTAACTGTTTTTGGTTTTATAACTCTCGGGGGTGAAATACATGTTACGAATGCTTAAACGGTATGAAATGCCTATGAAATACTAGATCATGTGAGCATAGACTTAATATTGAAATGCCATTAATACTTAATTAGGGACGAGGGTTAGATCTAACGGGTACGGCCGAGCCCCACTCATGGTCACAACTAGTACCAAGCAGTGCTTCGGTGTCCCAGTCGAGGGAAATCGACATAGTCAAGGGAAATCGACATAGTCGAGGGAAATCGACATAGTCGAGGGAAATCGACATATTCAAGGGAAATTGACATAGTCAAGGTAAATTGACATAGTCGAAGGGAAATTCGAGATAGTCGAGGGAAAATCGACAAGGGTATGAGTCTACTCATTTTGAGTGCTCCCTATGTCCTCACATACCTTAAAGTTCTTGTAAAACATTTATGTTCATACACGCTTTTCATACCTGTTTACAAAGGAGTCTCTCAAAGATTTACAAGATTACAGTACTCACACAAAACGCATGAACTCGCTCAACTTTTGTTAATGTTTTCCAAAACTACATGTATTTCAGGTGACAGGTTGGATCTTGGGCGCGGGTGTTGTAACTAGAAGTAGACTTCAAGTTTAGATGTCGTCCACTTTTGTTGGTTTGTAACCTAGTCGAAGGTTGTGTTTTAAAACTTAAATAACCAGTGTTTGTAATACTCAAATTTTATGAATGGATGAACATCGTTTTAAATCTTGTAGTTGTTTATTACGATTGAATGCAATGATATTAAACCAGTCACACATCATACGCTTCCGCAATAGTCAGGGTGTGACATTATTATCGCCTGAAAGAAGGGGAGCTCCATTGTATGGAAATTAGCAGGCGAGCGCTTCAGTCAGCGGATTTGGATGAGGTTCTGATGGCGAAAGGGAAAATTAGACACATGAACCCATTTCAAGGTTCTTTTTAACTTTGTTTTTAACTTCTTTTGATTATTATAGATTTAGAATGCTAATGTATAAACACCATACAGATTGTTTGTGGCTTTGATTAACTTTCTCTGTTTTGTTTGGCGGCTTACAAGTAATTGGTATAAATTGGTAGAAGAAGACGCTCCAATTCGATTGCCCTTTGCCTTACAAGTATAATATTCTTGACTTTCTACCCTATTTGAGATCATACCGATTGTTTCTAATGTTTTTTTAAATTCTTTTAAATTCTGATCGTATAAAAAAAGCAAACCTTTAACCACATGAAGGATCGATGGACTGGATCTGATGATATTATTCGCAGTAAGGGTTTCAGAAGGAGCACGATGCAATGACGTGAGACCAGTTAGTCCATAGTTCATGGTTTGAAATTGGAATATGTTTTGTAATGTCACAAACAGTTCAATAATATGGGAAAAGGATCAATGCTTCGCTATTTAAACAAATATAACTAATGAGTAGATTACCTAATCAAA
The DNA here is from genome assembly GCA_030545235.1 of Helianthus tuberosus. Taxonomy (NCBI): domain Eukaryota; kingdom Viridiplantae; phylum Streptophyta; class Magnoliopsida; order Asterales; family Asteraceae; genus Helianthus; species Helianthus tuberosus. Next base: position 108,022,562 of record CM060383.1, read on the forward strand.
AGTTGTAAACACTTGTAGGTTAATAGATAACATGTTTAGTTGAATTGCATAGGAGATTTTGGGAGATTGTGGTTGTGCTGGTATCCAAACACAAGACGCTGTAAGCAATCCGTTTAGCTCAACTTTTGTCAACGCTGCAAGCTTCCATTGGCTGGATGGTTTATGCTTCTGGTTTTTCGAGTTATGCTGCATTTTGGTATGTTGTTTATTTAAAGATTTATGACATTAGGATTCAAGATTTTGTGTAATTTGTTTACGGATGTTGAGAAAATTTGATTGATTTGTTTTAGGTTGTTGAAAAAGCAAGAAGCTTAGAAGGTTTGTAGCGCTTTCTTCATTAACAGTTGCTCGAACAACACAAAATTAGGCATCAGTGATACGGTTTGCTTTATTTAGTCATTTACTTATTATTACTTATCAGTATATATTCTTTAGGTCTTTGCTAACTCTCTTTTTTTTATGTTTCCAGTTCGTTGAGTTTTAACGTTTTATGCCGTTGAGCTCTGCTTAAGTGACGAGTGACCGGTAAGTTTCACTTTTTCTTTTGTGTTTTTAATTTGGTAATTTCTTTAGTTTTGAATCTTTTGATAATTCACTTACAGGAAGCCATTATGTTTGGTGGTTGTAGTGATTCTTTTCTTAATGTAGATAACTATGTGTCTACTCATGACAATGGGACCCTCTTTTATTCCATTTACATCTGAGTCGGTAAGTATGCAGCCATGGCGGATTTGTCCTCTCTGTTTAAAGACGAGGTATTCCGTTTGTTGATAGGGTAGTCGATATGGTGAAGCTTTTTAGTGTTATGCGTGTCAACCAATGAATTCATGAACTGTTTGCATTCTTGGACTTAACAAAATCTGTGTACTGCGAATAATGTCATCAAATCCAGTCCATCGATCCTTCGTGTGGTTAAAGGTTTGCTTTTTTATACGTTCTTATTTAGGGTCTTTATTGTACACATGTAGGTAAAAACGTCCCTGCAACTAAGAAAGTGGCCGAAAACCCTCAAATCTTTGAGGTTGTGATGGTGATGGTGATCAGCCACATCTTGACCGACCTTGATGAATACTTCTTCCATGGCCTTGGCAGCAGCGACGATTATGGTTTAGGGAAGCTGGATTGTTCAGATGATTGGTGGGAAAAGAAAATAAAGGTAATATTGTTTTAATCAGTTTTTTTTAGTTTGAATTGTGACAGATTTGATGTGCAGGAAGGAAAACCAACCGTTGAGGAGTTCCAGGAAGCTTTGGGATAGGTTATTCGAGAATGTGGTTGCCAATGGATCATATTATGTCGATTGAAATAAGTCTAATGAGGTACAGTTGAATTGTGTGGCAAATATAGGATTCCTTTTGGTTTTTTGGACTCTCTTCTGTTAGCAGAGGTAGTATAGAAAGTTTACGGTGTTTATGATTTAGTTTTTTTTATTGTTGTTGGTTAAGAAATAAGATTATTGTTGGTTGTTTTGTAGTGGAAGGATTCAATGGAGTCTTTAATTTTTGAATTTGAAAACAATCAAGTTAACTAATATGCTGGAGATGTTTTGCCTAACCAGGTAAACTGTAGACATTAAAATAGCAATTATGTAACCTCTGACCGATTTGTACATGAAAATTGTCAATGACAACACCTCTATGCGAAAAGGCCAGCCTTCAATGAACACTTCCACACCTGAAACTGATGTTATTCCCCACTTTTACTTTGATTTATGAGATTATGAAAGGCTTTCCGTCCTACGGATCGTAAAAACAATCACCAGCTCCTAGCTCCTTATAGGTACTCATTGGAGTCACATGTTCACTCTCTTTCTTAAAAGACGGAAAATATGACTAACAAAAAGAACAATGGCTCTTTTTCTACGACTCACCCTAGGAAACGAAAAACGAAAAACGCAAATCTCTTCATACCTATGCTAATTCACTAATAATCCGTTTTTATTTTGCCTTATGTGTTTTAGGTTTGCAGAAACGCCAGCTTTCTATGCCGGAATTAAATGAAGGCATATGGGCTTCAAAGGCATATGGACTCGTAGCTGGACCAAAGCTGGTGCAAAGTTGTTTGTGGAAAATTGTGTAAATATTTTAGTTCCATATGTGTAGAGATACTTTGATGTGTATAACTTATTGTGTAACGATTGATGGTTATGCAAAGTTTAAAAAATTTATTAACTGTATGGAGCTAAATCCATTTTTTTGGTTATATAATTTAACTGATGTATTTACATACAATTTAATCAACTGTATAACTAATAGACGTTAATTTACTGTTTAAAATTAATATTCAAACATTTATATATAATCTGCAATTGTGTAAATGGTATACATTGTAGTTGTAGGATTTTGGTTTGAAAGATGCTCAACTTGGTTGTTCAAGATAATATTATTTTCCAATTCTTCATTTGGTGTTAATCGTATCGTGTAAGGGCGTTTTTTTTGTAGTGAAAGGTGGAAGTAGAACAAAAGAAATAGATCAACGGTTGGATGAAAATGGATTCATTGGGTTCAAATCGAGAGTAAAAGGAATACTCGAAGGGGTTTTTTGATTAGCGGGTTGGCGCCGTAAGTTGTTAACATGTTGTAGTCATGTCTATTTTGTAAGCTATGGTAATTCATTTAGGTTTTTTCATTTTTATTATTTCCAATTTCATTATGTTTTTACTATTTCATTAGTTATTCCAGGAAAGTATTGTACGGATGGTCTTTAAGGAAGCCTCTGTTTTTTTTTGAACGACAAATTTGGATCACTAACGGACCACTGGAGTATCATCGTGTCACCAGTAAATCCACCCGATCATATCCATCTCCACTAGACATAATGCATGTACACCAATTCAGGAGAAAACCCGATAAATATGGGAAAACCCCCTTTGTTTTTTTGGATGTGAAGATGAGGTCTTACGTATCATGTGGAAGTTAAAAGTTTAGTTGCATTCAGTGGTACATGTGCATGATCTAATTAATGTATAATGTTACTGTAATTTTTTGTTTTGTTTTGGTAACATGCACCGGTGCCTTCCTTTGGTTCCTATGTAGATGTTTTGTAGGCAATTTGTTACATATTTTCCTTAGGTTATAATTATTACAGGTTGTAAGTTGTTTTTAACTGATATATAGATGAGGTTAGTGGTTGCAATTTGTTGCTATATGTTTTCTATTTATGGACATGACTTTTTACATTGTAGTGTCTTGAGATAAAAAAATAATTCATGTCCATCATAAGGAAAAAAATAATACATATTTTTGCTATGTAAGAAAAAAACTTAAAATTGTTTATTTATATAAACTTGTGCTATGATGTAGTCTATTAGTTTGCTGGTTGTTAACTATGACAACCTATATACCAATCTGTGGCAAACAGACATGGTCGTGTAACGCGTAAACAAAATAAACATGACAAGCCGAAGACATAATGTCCAAGTCACATTGCGTAGCACGTATAAAAAATGACCAAAGTGCATTAATCTGGACAAAAAATCAAGCAAATTCTATTACGTTCAATTCACATTCCGTATTCATGTATTTCAATTATGTGTAATTTTATATTTATGTTAGTACTTTAACGTTTCTCTCATTAAAAGATTTATGTCAACACTGTTAAATAATATTTTTTTGTGAAGCCGCCCGTGTAACACACCGGAAACTTAGACTAGTATATAATATAACAACTGCAACTTGCTTTTTTTTTTGTCTTTTTTGTTTTCTTTTTTTGCTTTTTGACTTTTTTTTTCTTTTGTCTTTATTATTTTTCCTTATACTTTACTCTTTAACTTTCATTGTTCACAATTATAACTTTTTAACTTTCTACAAATTTTGTAATCAAGTTTTACGTGTTTATTTTTATGTACGTGTTGGTATAAATTCAAACTGATTTACGTTTAGACGTAAAATTTTTCCGGTATAAGTTGGGTCAAATATAATATATTCCTTATGCTTATTATTATGTACATTTTCAGTTGTTCTATGTTTTGATGTAATTTTTTTCTATAAACGAGTCGGGTAAAATATAATACCATTTTCATGCTTATTTTTATATACGTGTTCAAATGGTCTATGTTTTGACGTAAATTTTGTTCGGAAACACGTCGAGTCAAATAGAATATGTTTTCATTAAACGCTATAAATTCGAGTCACTTTACTTTTCGACACCGACGCAATGCGCCGTAACTATTTTCTTACGTGCTAATTTTTATGCACGCGTCGGTATAAATTCAAGTTGGTTTACGATTCGACGTAAATTTTCTTCGGAAATATGTGTCAAATATAATTCGTTTTCCTACTTATTTTTATGTACGTTTTCAGCTAGTCTACGTTTTAACGTAAATTACAATTAGCAAGTTATGTTGATAGTGTTTTTATCCTATTGGCTTTTTTGTTTCTTTCTTGAATTTTTTTTTCTAGACTTTATTATTTTTTAGTTTTCTTTGTGTTTAGTGTTTAAGTTTTAGGTTCCTTTTCATTAAAATTATATTTAAGATAACAATTACGTTTCCATTTACAATTAATTTAAAATCATTGCCTCCTGCTGTCCAATTTGAATTTATTTTTATGCTTTTCGGTCGATGTAAAACATGTATTGGCATTCTTTTGAGCATATATCTTTCGGTTGGTATACTGAATCAAAATAGATATCGACCAAAATCCCGTAACGTAGCGCGGGTAATCTTACTAGTTTTCAACATTTGTAATATATCGAAACTTATTTACCCTATATAATTTATCAAAATTTGGTCCTCTCACAATTTTACTATTCAATTTCCTTTGTTTCTATTGGTTTTTCACTCTCCTATCACCATCAGTCACAAACATCTCTCTACTATATGGTGATATTTAATATTAAAATGATTGTATGATAAATAAATGTTTGGAAATAGCAAAACTTTCAAAACTACTTATATATTTGTCTTTTCCTTTTTTAGTTTAATGATTTTATCTTATTTAATTAAATATACAATCTCTCTCTACTAATAGATCTTATGAAATAATAGAAATTTCACTTTTAGTATTAATCATACTTAATTTTTTTCTGGCTTAACAGTACCGCCTCTCGGATTTCTAAAACTTCGTCTTTGTATCATTCTACATTTTACAAGTTAACACGACGCAACGCGTGTGCGTGGTTCAACGTTTTTATGTCTATTCTTTATCTGATTTAATGGTTCTGCCATAACGCGGGGTCCTAAATACTCGTCACCCTTAATTTATAACTTTCTTTTGTTTCTACTTTTCACTATTCAAAATTTTTATACCTCTATATAGATATTGATACAAATTTTTGAAGCATAATTTTGCTATTCTAAGTTTTTTTAACTCTGTATATCTTTTGATCAGAGGCGGAACCACAATGTAACGAGCTGTAGTACGGGCTACGACTCAACCCCGTACGTATTCGTAGTGTTTTTTGTTTTATACAAAAGATACCCTAAAAAAATAGAGGATACCCTTAACCAAAAAATATGATACTTGATATTACTAAAATCCTATTTTTTATAAGGCCAAACATTTACAACCCGAAAACTTATAAAATAATTAAGTCCGAATGATAAAATAAGCCCAAATTAATAATAATAATAATAATAATAATAATAATAGAATTGAAAGGAGGCTCTAAATATAATTGATAAAGTTAGCCCAAGACCCAAAACAATAGTATAATTGAATAAGTGGTCTTGCCCGTTATATGGTGGAAACCGGAACACATAGTTCTTGTCCTATGGTTTATCGGGTAGTGAAGCTAGATTTGATTTTACCGGTTGCGGAGCGACTGTTGAAAGATGTTTTTCTAAATTGAATGGGCCCAGAATATTTGAACAATGCTATGGTTTGTGAGGTCGAAAAAGAAACTTTTGATGAAGTAAAAGACGACGATGTGATGGAACGATTTCAAGCTATGAAAAAAGAAGAGGATAAATCTATTAGATATTTGTTTTACTTTATTTATTATCGTTTTTTTTATTATTGTATGATTGCACGGTAATTTTGTTTTCGGGATACCCCTAAATTAATGGGCTAGTTCTGCCACTTCTTTTGATACAAGTTTGTGAAGTATAAGAATCAATGAAAGTGCTTTTATTTTAGCTTATTAATAGCTTTTATTTTAATTTATTTAACTTTATTATTATTATTATTATTTTTATTATTATTATTATTATTATTATTATTATTATTAGAGTTAATTACATAGTTAGTCCATGTGGTTTACACAAAATAATAATCTAAGGTACTAATAGTTTAAATCACATCCTAGGGTACTAACTTTTCATTTTTTAACATGTGAGGGTATTAACGTTAATTCCCTGTTAACTATTAGTACCTTAGATTGTTAGTTTGTATAAACCACAAGGACTAACTATGTAATTAACTATGTAACTATTACCGTCACATGTTAAAAAATGGAAAGTTAGTACCACAGGATGTGATTTTAAACTATTAGTACCTTAGATTGTTACTTTGTGTAAACCACAGGGATTAACTATGTAATTAACTCTTATTATTATTATTATTTGAGTTAAGATTTTTTAGATGTGGTTTATATTGTTTCGACTTAGTTATTATTTTTTACAAGAATGTTTTTACGTTTTGGAATAAATTTTATGAGTTAACACATCGCAATACATGTGTATAATTCAACACTTTTATGTCTGTTAGGATCTGAGTTTCTTTTGATTGTGTTGTTTAACTAAAATGAAAGATGAAACAGAGAATGATGTGCAACGAAAATGAGAAGTAAACTTTATAACACAATCATGGAAGAATAGTTTTCAGCAAACATGATTTCATTAGTCGAAAGATTGTATCAATTACAAAGATCAACTATGCATGCACACTAAACTCCCCCTCAACCCGAGCTCACAGTTAGTTCGTACAAGATGATAGTGAAAAAGAGCTAATAGAACAGTACATGTACTGTTCTATTTATAGTACAATCCTAACCATTGAGCATCTAATGCTGACGTCACCTAGATAGTGACATCTAACAGACTAACAACCTCTAAACACTGATGCTAGCAAACATTGTTACATTGAAACAACTGATATACTAAGTGCTGATGCTTCTATCTGCTGTTGATGCTGAACCTCTGATATAGCTGAGCAGTGCATTCCTCTTAGATTGATCAGGCCTTTGAATCAGCAGTACTTTGGTCTTCAACAGGGCTTTAACAATCATCAGTTGATAAGTCTTCATCAGTCTTTGTGACCAGCAGTCTTTAAAGAACAGTTGTTGAGTAGATCAGTCTTTAGAATGATCAGCTGATAGAAACACTGTCATTGGAGGGAACTTAGAACATGCACTGCTTATTGGTGATCAACTGTTGAGAATCAGTTTTTGCTTTCAATATCATCTGTTCTTCTAGGTTTGATTACATGGGCCAACAATCTCCCCCTAGAACAGATGATGCAAAAAACACTTCCTTATTCTTGATCTTTATTATTTCATCAGTTTTTCCCTAACCTGCCCTTTGAATTGCAGCTCAAAGTTGAGGGAATCTTCATCATTTTCATCCCTGCAGAGTTGAAGTTCTAAAAGATCTAAGAGGTCAGCTGCATTCAGACCTAATGCATCCTCTCTTGAAATATGTTCAACTCTTCCATTGGACTTGAGCAAAGTCAATACATGGGTCTTTTTTATCAGACTTCCACTTTAGTATTTTTGAGTTCAATGGATTTCTTGGGTGAGATTTTATTTGTGATGAGTTTGGTGATGGAGGCCTGCTCATTAACCTTTTGGCAGTTTCTTGTTGCTTTAGTGGAGCAGGATCCACTCCAATCATTTCCTTAATGGTATCTTTCATGATTTCAGCTTCTCTCTGTGCATCTTCCTCATCTATCTGCTTCTGTCTTTTTCTTTGTTCTAAGACAAGGGTGGATAAGTCAGATGATGTGAACAGAGTTTTTAGAGAGAGAGTCTGCTGCTTTGGCTCATCAGTTGTTCTGCTTTTGTATGCTGGTTTCTTTGGTGCTGTAGGATCTGTTTCTCTTAGTTTCTCCAACTTATCATAGGTAAGATCAATGTACTGCCTAGACCATTTTGATATGGCCTTTGCTGTTCCATATTTAGCTGCAACCAACTCAGCTCTCTTCCTCTTGTATTCCAAAGTAAGTTCTGCACTGGATTTCTTGAACTTATTCCAATTTGGTGCAGACTTCTTCATCCGAGGATCATTTCTTATTCTTTCAATGCTGTTAATTTCTGCTTTGAGAGCTGTGAGTGGCCAGTCCTTAAACTGTTCTACCTTGGCAGGATAGAATTTGTCTCTCATAATAAGCTCTAAGAGATCTTTCCTCAGCTTCTTTTGAAGATCAACATTTGGTGGAAGATTTGACATCTCTTTGCTTAAGTCTCTTGCATAGTCTTCCAGTTTCCTGACTTTACTAAGCCCATGCTGCATTCGACTTGAGATGTTGTTGTCACCTTGCCCTTTACCTTCATGCTTAGCAATATATTCAGCTTGCTTGGCTTTGAGTTTCAGATAATCATCCATGTTCTTTGGCTTAATTTTCAGGAAGAATCTTCCGGTTCTTCATTGTGTTTCACATCATCATTGACTCGGCGTGGTCTAACCGGTCATGCCAATCAAATATCATGATCCGTAAACTGCTAGTTTATGATCTTAGATGTATTACTTGCACGTATGTAATACAAAAGTAAGGCATGAGAGAGATATCATTTGAAACTATCATGTTATACCACTATCATTATTTCCACATACTATTCGCATATTATCACTCCCTTATATTGCCACTTCTAGTAGTCGATCTCATTATGCATATCATTACAATATTAATAGTCGGCCTCACTATTAACTTGGCTATCTTACATTTTCTGATAATTCGACCTCATTACAAGTTTCTCACAACATTTTCAATGATAGTTATACAATCACATTCACTTCAGTGAATGGAGTAACCGAACAAGATTCATAGCTTTCCATTATTTACTTGGTCACATGAATATAAAATCATTTCATTCTTTCATACTCTCTTAATGATATTGCTACTTCAAGAGCATATCTCATGTGTGATAAATGGAAATTTTTATCCGGTTACCAACAAAGTTTCATGGTTCCATAATATTACAACTTTAGCATATTTAAGATATGGCAAATGGAAATTGTTTGATTTGATTTTTTCTTGTAAATAATCTTCTCTTTACATAATATGAATAGAGAAATAACTAAATGTTCGAGTCATATAAGATTTATCGATTGAATATCTTATGACACTTTATAACTTGATAATGAGATTCTGGGAGTATGACACTTCAGGTGTCATATCTAAGCATATATATGCCCTTTCATGATAGTAATAATAAACCAACTTTCGTTTAGCTTTTCTATTTAATACTATACATATAATAAATAATATCATACAAAATTTGAGATATACATAAAGTCAAGTCATACAGTACATGTTATAAGTTGCCACATATAAAAGCTCTATAAAATATAATATTTTTTCATGACAATAAACAAATATATATTTATCATCCTGCTTTTACATAAACAAATATCCCAACAACTTCTCGTTTTCTTACAAACATATGATCACTTATCACTCATTAAGTTAATTTATGAAAATGTCTTTTACCACAAACATTTATAATTTTTGATAGTATCTTACAAATTATTGATTAACTGAAGTTAAAATACAACCTTGCATACGGTATTATCCACAAATATCATAGTAAATAATCAAATAATTTAGAACTACTTTTATATGTAATCAAAGTATGTCATAGTTTCGTTTATATCGTATATAGAGAAAAAGAAATTACAAGAATTTATATGATATTTCTTTAACCCAATATCCCAACATAAATGCTCGTGGAATAAATTTACCCCAAAGTTAATATTTGCGAAGGAAACTATTTACAAGATATCAAGCTATGTCAAGGCTCTCAATCTATATATAATTATACTAGGTTATAGACCCGCGTATTACACGAGTTTGTACAATATAAACGATATAATTATATAATCTTTAAAACTAACTTTATATATTTAACAGCCTATGTTAATTACTAATGAAACTTTATATAAACGAATTTTCACAACTAACTTGAATTTATCACAAAAACCGACATATGTTAATTAGCAACACAACACTAAAATACCATGATAGCCCGTGTATTACATAGGTTGAATACTGAAAACATGTACTATATATATATATCAATCATATGAACAAAGTTACGAATTACGTTACATATAATAGTTTATAAAAATAATATTAATTTTTATTATACTGTATCTTTTAAATATAAATTTTATTTAAAATAAATCTCTAAGGCCTCAATTTTATTTATAAAATTTATTATTTAAGTTGTTCTTTTTCTCTTTACCGGTAAAAAGCCGAATTTATTGGTATAACATAAATTAGATTTGTTATTCTTATTAATAATTGTTATACGGATTTAATTAATAATTATCTATATATAATCTAAAATTTAGTTACATGTTCTGTTTTAAAATCAACATTTATGATGTTTTAAATGCAGTACTTAAAATAATATTGATTAAAATAATCTATATACACTTAAAAATTTAGTTATATCAATTTTTTACAACCTTCATTATTGAGCCTCTTAAATACATTTGTGTCTTTTCGATCACTATTATTATTAATCATTGATCATTAAAAATACATAAATGAAAAAAAGCAATTATTATGACAAGCCATAATGTAAGTCTTCATAACATTAGCCTTTTCGTTTACACCAACTTTTGTAACCTTCATCGCATGTAATTTGGTTATTTAATTCATCATATATACTTGATTATTTAAGAGTAGAAACGGTTGATAAGGAGAATTCTTTAAAGCCTATATTTAACATCCTTTGAACACATAATTCTTTTGCTTACAAACCGACACTACATTACGCAATACATACCATATCATTTGTCGCAGCCGTTAGTCATCATTTATACCGTCGTTGGCCGCAACTACCGACTGTTGCTACATCCATCCTTCTGATTAAGTTGATGCAGTGCCATACTACCGACTAAGGTTTTGCGTAGTGTCGGAGTGCTGATTCTGTGACTTACGCAGCCGGCCCTTTACATGTCATCGGTTGCTACCACCTTTGTTCCACTTAATTGGACATCAAGATGAACCATGACTGAGTCGCGAGTATGCTTGGCTTTTATGAGGTTCCGGTCGGGTCCCATAGCCGATGAAGGTTCCGTCTCACACCACTCCTTCTTCCGGTAAATGGGCTTTGTCCGATCGTAAAGCTTTAAGCTCCGGTAATCCTTTTTTCCTTTGATTATTAAGTTATATGTGCACACTCATTCTTAGTGTTAAGGAAAAAAAACACAAACCGTAACAAACCGAAAGCGGAATGAACGACTGTGAATTTTGTTTTATTTCCGACGACTTGGCAACATAAAAAAAAACGAAACAGAAAGTGTAAGTTTGTTACAGTGTTCAAATTCTTTTTCTACATTCACCCATTTAGGTTCCTTCGTTTAACTATAAAATAGATTATATATATATAAACAAATATGTATTTTTAAAAGGGGAAAGTGAATATGGGGCGGTTACACACGTAAGCATAGGTGCGAAACCCTTAAAACTACGTAGTTTTGGGTAGTAAAATTAAAAAAACTACTATTTTTCTTTTTATTCCCTTTTTCGGTTCCAATTTCAGAGCGTTCACGATTCATCTTTGAAATATTAGTATGAAACTGAGTAGTGTTTTGTGTGAAACGAGTTTCAGTTTATATTTATGGCTCTTGCCCAACTAACAATTTTTTGTAATCTTCTTATGTTCATTTTACGATTTGACTGAATTTCCACATGATTACAATTTTATGTATTATAGTGGTATTTCATGATTAAGTGCATCTAATACAAACCATTGAATCAAAATAAGTTTAGGGTTTCCACAAAATATCTATGTGACATCAGTGAATTCATTATGTTGAATTGCTCCTCTGTTAAACCAGAATATATGTCTATTGAATTTTCAACTTAAAATTAAATTCTAATATAGTCATTCTAATATCTCAAAATTAAATTTGAGATTAAAATATGAAGATTACAATAGCTGCGTAATTCCACCATATTTGTTGACTAGGTTTTCAAGATTATCATTATCCAATATTTCAGCCAATTTATAATCCAGGTAAATTTCTTACATAATCAAATTACTTTTCAGTGTTTGACTTTAATGTTAATTCTATCCATCTCGATTAGAAGTTGCCAGCCATTTGGATTTTGGTTTATGAGCTTCCAGGGTTGTTTTTGAATTCATCGTCCCCGATTATAAAGATGAATGCTGTGAAATTGGAATGGAAAGAGGGAATAAAAAGAAAAAGAATATCAACTTATTTTAGTTTTGTTTAACAAAACTACGTAGTTTTAAGGGTTTCGCACCTAAGTTTAGGTGTGTAACAACCCTATATTCACTTTCCCCCTTTTAAAATAGATATTTATAAATATTTTTTTAACAGTTATAAATATTTATAAATATTTTTTAATACCGAAAAAAAAGTAATGTTTTTTTTAATACCGAATTCACGTTTATAAATATTTATTGAAAACATAAAATGTAATTTAAATATTGGGTAGATAAAGAGTGTACGTAGTTCGTGGCGAACCAAGCATATGTAAACGTTGGTCATTTTGGTTAAGGTCAAATCCGGTTTGCATTAGAATGTAATATACACTTAGGATATGTCATTTTGGATAACCACAATATTGGTTATCATTTTTGAATCAAATGGTTAAAGTTTATAGTTATGCTGGTAATATATGCAGAGTGCTGAATTCACCTGTCGTGTTGAAGTCAAACGCATGCGCAATAGCCAAGAGTGGTTCAGGCTGACATGTGGCGGTGGGAATTGCATGAAAGGTGTGGGGCGTGAAGACAACGATATGTGGTGTGATGGGTGCGAAAACCCCGTTGTCTTCCCGAGAGCAAGGTTTGTTTCTAAAAATGTTTAGTTGTCTTAATTTGTAGCCATTCTCATGCAGGCTTATAACTGAAAATAAATTACAAACCTTGCACAGTTTCAGGCTAGAACTCGAGGTGTTTGACTCAACAGCCGAAGCTGTCGTTGTCTGCTTTGATGACACCGCCCAACGCTTGACAAAGACCACTGCTCACAGTATACTCACAGCAGAGTCTGGCCTGTCACGCGTCTACAGCCTTTATTCCACTGACATACAGGATAAGTTCACTCCGGTGATGGTAAGGAACGCTGATGGAAGCATTTCAACACCGCCGAATTGTTTGCACTCTCTTGTGGGCAGCACTCAGACCCTCCAGCTTGATTCGTGTACGTATTATGATCATGGCCATTTTGAATCCTTCAACTGCAAGAATGTCCTGCTAGATGGGGATGGTTGTAAGTCCTTTGGTTCTTCCACACCTCCATCGATCCCAGCTAAAGACAAGGGGGTGCTACCCATACCGACACCAGTTAAGCGCGTTGAAGCGATCGTAAGGTATATATCGGCTTACACTTTATTCGTGCCCTGTTTAATAAACCATTTTAGTTAAAGATGTGCTATTTACCTTTCTACTCGATCTGAAATGCTATTTACATACCTGGTATATGTTTACTCTATTTTAAAATTAGGAGGCTACAACAGTCGGAAACTTGAGTTCGTAAATATAAAAGTGCATTGCTCTACATTAAAAAAACAGGAATAAAAAAACTTGGTAACGCATCACTTCGAATGTGTAAAGACATATAAGGGGAGAAGTTGGCTTTTGAAAAAAATAAACTTGGTATCGTTATAAATGGAAAGGCAACAAAAAAACTTTCAACTATAATTGATTGATTTCCATAAACAATGTAATTGTGCATATTTATTTTTGGATAACCGTCTACATAAATGTTTAGTGCTTTTCCTTCGCAGGCCTGCTTATGCAGATTCTGATTCAGAAGAAACAGTTGACAGTGACTCACATGAAAGGTAAACCATGTTGTAGATTTACTAGCAGACAATGTATCATAGATTGATAAAATTAGTAGAAGGGGAGCAACAACTCAAGCAATTTGGTGGTTTTGATACAATCACCAAATTCACTGAACACAAAAATAAAGAGTTGGGACGTTTGTTGTATTTTAATGTAAACGAATATTTACAAAGAAAACATCACCATTAAGCGAGACTTTTACACCTAAGAAAAATCTCATGTCACTCGACGATTGGGTACTTGTATTGCACATAAATACATAACATAACTGGGGTGCAAACGGGATGAGCCAAGCTCGAGTTCGACTAGGCTTAAGCTCGTGCTTGTTTAATTCATGAAAGCTCAAGATCAAGCTCAGCTTGATTTGAACTTAGTTTCCAAAGTTCTAGCTCGGCTCGTTGGTAGTTTTTCGAGCTCGGTTCGTTTGTTATTTATTATTATTATTAGAGTTAAATGCCCGGATAGTCCATGTGGTTTGGCCTTTTTTCACCTTTAGTCCCTAACTTTCTAAAGTTACAACTATAGTCCCCAACTTTTCAATTTTCGTTCCCAGATAGTTCCTAAGCCTAACATCAGTTAGTTTTTGTTGTTAAGTGAATGTGAAATAACCTAAATACGGCCCTTACTTGTTAAATTAATAATTAAAAAGTTAAACGAAATATAAATAATACTTAAAAATGATGTGGGAACAACCACCCACTCCACCCTCATCATCTTCTCCGGTCTTTACCACCTCCACCTTCCACCACCACCACTACCATCTCACCCCACCGGAAATCAACCCGAACAAAAGCACTGCTCGGCTGTTGGATGAACGAAGACCAGAGTTCACTGTCTTCGTCTCCACTGTATGAGAAATCAGTATAACTATGCATTTTCTCAATAAATCGACAAGTCGTTATCTGCAAAACATTATCAATGAATCAATTCGTTCAGTAAATCGATTACGAATTCATTCTTACGCAAATCAACCCGAACAAAAGCACATACAGATTATCAACGAATCAGTATTTCAGTAAATTTCTTTCAAATTCCATCTTACGCAAATCAACATGAACTAAATCACACACAACAGATTATCAGCGAATCGATATTTCAGTAAATTGCTTTCAGATTCCTCTATACGTATATCATTGATACACGAACTGAATCACATACATATTATCAACTAATCAATATTTCAGTATATTGCTTTCAAATTCCTTTTTAACGCAAGTCAACACGAACAAAAAAACACATACACATTATCAACAAATCTCAATTTCCAAAAATCATTTACGAATTACTATTGCAAATCCTAATATATCAGATCTGGAGTTTTCTAAATAAAAACAAGTAATAAATGATCTAAGTACAGGCATTAACAATCTCTAGCGATGAATATACCAATTCAAGCACAGAAAATTAACACGAAACAACGCAGAGAATCAAACAGATGAATATACGGCAAAATTCAAATCATTAGTGAGAATTAAAGCGAATAAACTCATACCTGAAACAAAAACAACGATTCTACCTTACTGTTGTTGCTTGATCCTTGATTGATGAATTAAACAAATGAATATCGCAACCCCGTTTCAAGACCTAACCGACCGGGATCAACAACTTTTGGTGATGTGGACTTGTTATTTTTCAGGCGGGGTGAGATGGTAGTGGTGGTGGTGGAAGGTGGAGGTGGTAAAATTGGAGAAGATGATGAGGGTTGGGGTGGGTGGTGGGTCCCGCATCATTTTTAATGATTATTAATATTTCTTTTAACTTTTTAATTATTAATTTAAAAAGTAAGGGTATTTAGGTCATTTCACATCACTTAACACCAAAAACTAACTGATGTTAGGTTTAGTGACTACCCGGGAACGAAAATTGAAAAGTTTGGGACTATAGCTGTAATTTTAGAAAGTTAGGGACTAAAGGTGAAAAAAGGCCAAACCACAGATACTATCCGGGCATTTAACTCTTATTATTATTATTATTATTATTATTATTATTATTATTGTTATTATTGTTATTATTATTGTTATTATTATTCTTACTGTTATTCTTACTGTTACTGTTGCTGTTGCTGTTACTGTTATTATAATTATTATTATTATTATTATTATTATTATTATTATTATTATTAAATTAAATTAAATTAAACTCTATAACATTTACCAACTCCGGTGAACAGTAGTTCACATGCTTCTCAATTTTTTAATATTTACAATATTATAATTGGGCCGCACAATTTCAATCGAAACATTGGTATAAGAAGAAAGCACATGCTACAGGAAAACGCTAACCGCCTCCACTATTGCTACATGGAAAGTGATCTTTCTGGAAAGCGATCTTTCTAGCCGACTAGGGAAGTGGTAGGTTGTGGTGGTTTGCGACGATCTCGCCTGCTGATGTGTGGCGTGGCCGACGGTGGATGGATGTGGTAGTGTACAGCGGTGACCGCCTGACTAGTTACCGTTTTGTGCAGAGCTGCTATGGATCTTTAGGCGATGTCGACTATGGATCGTTATGGAGGAGATCTTTACGGTGGCGAGGTCTGTCGGTCGAAACAGTGGTGCCCCCCATAGATTTTTTCCTTTTTTTCAACATTTAACTTTCTTATTTAATCAGATCGACGCTCGATTGCTTCAGCCATCACTTGATCGCCGTCAAAATAACCTACCCATGGAGCACCATCAGTTCTGATAAAAATACGCGACATGAAGTCGCTGGAAACCCTCTCCGGTAAACCGACTAACCATTTCCGTCCTATGGACGTCAGAGACTGAAGAAACACTGGTTAAATGACCAGAATCAATTTATCCAGGGGGTAGGTTCCGCATAAAAAGGGTGGTTCTCCCTCGTTTGATTCAAAGGGACGGATCTTCTTCTCCGATGTACACTGCAAAACAGAACACCGTTAGCCTTGCCACGGGGAGAAGGGAGGTTCTCTCCGTGACCCGACTCCGGCGTGAGAATAAGTATGTGTTTATTACGAAGAAGAAGTATTGGTGAAGTGAGTGTAACTTGAAGTTCATACCTGAATTACTCTCATATTTATAGCCGGGAGTGTGAGCGGGAAAACCTGTTATTGAAATGTTAACGGAAGATACTAACTCCGTAAGCGGTTATTTCCTTCTCCGTTAATCCTTTTGATCTGACGTGAAAGCACACGGATCGCCCTTCAGATCAACCGCTGGGGTGTTGCCACGTGGAAAGTGGGCAAGTGGAGGTTTCTCTCCAATTCTGTGCCATCGTCGTGATTTCAGGGAGGCCTGGGATGATGCCACGTGTCCTAGACGGTTATAACCGTCTGGTGGTACACGATTGATTTTTCTAGAAGATTATTGCCATAATCCGGTGTGACTCCTTATCGTGTGGTATCAGTTTAATAAATAATATCCAAGTCTGGATATTATTTAAGCGGGAGTGTTTGCTGGGATTTTTATCCCTTTGTTATGGAGAATTGGCGCAAGGACTTATAATTCTCCTTTTAGCGCGCAGATGTTTGTTTGTTGTCTTTCTTCTAAATTCTTGTAGGACCAGTGCGCGGCCGCGCAAGGTCTAAAGAGGGTTGAAAGACGAGGTTGTGGTATGGTCCCAAGTGCTTGATATGAGGTTTTTGGGACCTTACCCTTTCAAGTCCCCCCAGTCTAGTGTTGCTCTTATGCAAATAAGTGGAGCACTGGACTATATGGGAGAAATGATTGTAGGCTGTTTGGGTGTGAAAGTGGGGGAATCTTCTATGAGAAGATACACTTTGCCCATTTTTTGGTTTACTGAAAAATTTGACCTTGGGAAAAGATGAAAGTCTTTTGAGGAAAAAGATTTATACCTTTGTTTATTTATCTTGGGCGAAGAGTTTGTGCAATTATGAGCTGACGACTGTTTACGTCATCTTTATAGCTTGTGCTGCCTCTTCGTCTTCTGATTTAACTGTAGTTTCTGGGAATGCGTGTGGACCCTGTCAGAGGGATTTAAACGGGATGTGACTTTTGTAGTGGCAGCGCCGTTGCGAGGTCTGTTGATGTGATACTTAATCATCACAGTTTCTTCTCGATACTGACATTTACTCTTTTCCTGGCCTATATATTTATATTAAGTGTGAATTCTTCTTTCCTAATTTGGGAAAAATGAAGAACAAGCGACCGATTCGTTGGAGAAGAATGTCTGAGGTTTTAAAGATTCTTGAAGCTTCCGAAGCTTTGCTTCTGCTTTCCAATCCGTTGACTGATCTTGCTGTTAGAGATGAAGGTGTTAGTGATGCAAACCTTCTGGGTGCTTCGGAGGATCGAATCCGTCTTCATCTTGCAGATGACAATAACGGTGGGGTTACTCGGTTATCAGCACACCTTGTAACTCGTTCTTTTCCAGTTGATCGGAGAGGGAGTTCTTCAATCGTCTACCAGCGGCGTCGCCGTGCTACTGTTCCGGCTGAAGTTCCGATTGATGGAAATGCGTCCACTGCTGTCGGAGATGATGAGAAGGGTATTAATCCTTGGATTGTTGATCCCCGCCCTTTGTCTGAGTACGGTGAGGTTCTCCATACTCCGTATGGGGTGTTAGATATGCTTTCTTAGTTTGACTTGTAACTAGTACTTTTTTTTTGAAGAAACACTGCTGTGTTCTTGTAAATGGCTTGTTTAAAGTGCTTTTGTTGCACTAATAATATTTTTTGATGCACTGCTGTGCATGTCTGCTTTGTTAATTTACAAGTCGTGTTTGAATTACAATATGTTGCATATGCTTAATTACTTTGTTTAGGTAGAGCGAATGAGAATGGTATTGTGCTCATGTGTGAACGTAGGTCTAAAATGCGCGTGGGGTTGTGCTTATTTAGACTGTTCATGAGGCGTACAATATTTACCATATTGTTTTCGCGTAAACCAAAACAATTATATTCAATTTGTAACAAACAGTAACGTGTAAGGATAACTGTTGTATTAATAAGGCGTAAAGCCAATCATACAAAGTAAAATAGAAAAAATACATTGCCTGTAGAGATTTGACTTGTTGAATAGCTCGGCTATATATAACACCTGTGCAGCTGCTGCGCGTTCTAGGTGCGGGGAACTGGTGTCCCGTCAATTCTTTTCAGGGTTTATGCCCCTTTGCCTAGGACCTCGTTGATAATGTACGGCCCTTCCCACTTTGGCTCTAGTTTGCCCGGTTTTTCCGCATTGGAAGCTTCGTTGTCGCGCAAGACGAAGTCTCTCGGAACGAAAGTACACACGCGTACGCGCGCGTTGTAGTACTTTTCAAGTTTGGATTTGTACCTTGCCTCTGCGATGGCGGCGTTCTCGCGCCTTTCTTAGAGAAGGTCTAAATCCATTCTTCGTTCCTTTTCATTGTTTTGCTTTTCCATGGCAAGCATGCGCGGTGAATGAAGGCCAATTTCAGCTGGGATTACCGCCTCTGGTCCGTATACAAGACTGAATGGGGTTTCTCCCGTACTGGTCTTCGGCATGGTACGATGGGCCCATAAGATGCTGGGGAGCTCATCAACCCATCCTCTACGCGCTGTCCCAAGTCTCGCTTTTATGCCATCAACTATTTGCTTGTTGACGCTCTCGACTTGGCCGTTTGCTTGTGGATGCGCCACATAGGCAAAGTTGTGTTTGATCTTCATCTCCTTGAACCACTTCTGAAGATCTTTTGAGGCGAAATTAGTGCCGTTGTCGGATATGATGCGCAATGGTAATCTGAATCTGCAAATAATATGTTCCCATATAAATTTACGGATTACCATTGCTGTGGTTGAAGCTAACGCCTTGGCCTCAACCCACTTTGTGAAATAGTCTACTGCCACGATAATGAACTTTACTGCGCCAGGCGCGTCAGGGAATGGTCCAACAAGGCCAATGCCCCATTGTTGGAAGGGTCAGGCGGACGTGACCGGTACGAGTGGATTCTTTGGGCGGAGGGTTTTTGGCTCGTGGGGCTGACAGGCTGCGCATTTTCGTAATAATTCTACCGCGTCCACATGCATGCCCGACCAATAGTAGCCTGCGCTCATTATCTTTGCCACTACCATGCGCGGTCCGACATGTATCCCACGTAAGCCTTCATGGATTTCTCTGACTAATTACTGCGCGTCTGTTTTGTCAACACAGTGTAGGAGTGGTCCCATAAATGACTTGCGTTATAGAATTCCGTCTGTCATTTCATAATTTATTGCTTTGTTTTGGATCTTCCTAGCTTCCGCTTTCCCTTCTGGGAGTTTCCCGTGTTGCAGGTACATGATGATCGGGGACATCCAGGATGGATTACCGATCTCTATGATGTTTACTTGCTTAAGAGGGACAGAAAGATTGGATAATACCTCGATGCACACCTCTTTTGCTAGATGTCTGAAACTGGTGGCGGCTAATTTGCTTAGTGCATCCGCATGCTTATTCTCGCTTCTGTTTATGTGATTTATTTTGAACATTTGGAATTGGCTGATTAGCATTCGCGCTTGTTCCAGATACAGCGCCATAGCTTCGCCTTTTGCATCGTAGTGTCCATTGACTTGCTCGGCCACTAATTTTGAATCAACGTTAGCTTCAAGATTCTTTGCCCCCATTTTAAGCGCTAAACGGAGGACTGCTAGAAATGCTTCGTATTCTGCCTCGTTGTTTGTGCTTCGAAAATCCAAACGTATTGCATATGTGAGTTCATGATTGTCTGGGCTGACCAACCGGAGGCCCGCGCCTGCTCCATCGTCATTAGATGCTCCGTCCGTGTGCAGAGTCCAGACCCTATCGTCGAAAACGGGAACAGGGTTTTGGATTGTTTCACATTCTTGTACTTTGTCTATGGGAACTTCTGTGGCGAAGTCTGCTAAAACTTGCCCTTTAATTGCTGGTCGTGGTCTATATAGGATATTATATCCTCCTAGCTCAATAGCCCAGTTAGCTAATCTCCCCACGACATCGGGTTTGGATAGAATTTGTCCTAAGTGGTAATTGGTGAGAACTGTGATAACATGGCCAGAGAAATACCGGCGTAGGCGTCGTGATGCATGTACTAGAGCGAGGACCAACTTTTCTATCATTGAGTAGCGCGTCTCTGGGCCAGTGAGCATCTTGCTGATATAATAAATTGGAGTCTGAATGTTCTCTCGTTCTACCATTAATACTGCACCAACCGCTACTTCTGCAACGGATAAATATAAGATCAGCGGTTCTTTCTCTCGCGGTGCTGTCAGCGTTGGCAGCTAAATTAAACATTCCTTCATTTGCTTGAAAGCTGCTTCCGCTTCTGGTGCCCACTGGAAGTGGGTTTTCTTGGTACAATTGCATAGTGTGCTAATGAACGGATAAGATTTTGCAGCATGATTTGGCAAGAATCTGTTCAAGGCTGCTAATCGTCCTGCGAGCCTTTGCATTTCTTTTACTGTTGCAGGTGACGGCATTAGCTGGATGGCTTGTACTTTCTCCGGGTTTACTTTAAAACCG
This sequence comes from Helianthus tuberosus, assembly GCA_030545235.1. Taxonomy (NCBI): domain Eukaryota; kingdom Viridiplantae; phylum Streptophyta; class Magnoliopsida; order Asterales; family Asteraceae; genus Helianthus; species Helianthus tuberosus. The sequence continues at coordinate 108,043,906 of CM060383.1, forward strand.
TCTCTTGTTACTATAAAACCCAAAAATTTTCCTTCTTCCATTCCGAAGGAACATTTCGTTGGGTTAAGTTTTAAGTTCACGCTGCGCAAAGAATCGAACGTGCGCTGAATATTTGCGAGCATTGTTTCCTCTTCGTGGCTCATGATGACGAGGTCATCCATATATACCTCGATTGTTTTGCCAATGTCTCCCCGAAGACTGTATCCATTAAGCGCTGGTAGGTAGCTCCTGCCTTACGGAGACCAAATGGCATTTTTGTATAGCAGAAGATGCCCTTGTCTGTGTTGAAGGCAGTCTTGTCTTCGTCCTCCTCTTTCATTTGGACCTGATGATAGCCCTTGTAACAGTCAAGAAAGCACTTCCAGCGAAAAGATGCTAGAGAGTCAACTTTTTTGTCTATCTCAGGAAGCGCATAGCAATCTTTCGGGCAGGCTTTATTTAGGTCTTTGAAGTCGACGCACATTCGCCATCCGCCATTGTGTTTTTGAACCATTACTGGATTGGCGACCCAGGTATGGTACTGAACTTCGCGTAAGATTCCGGCGTTGAGTAACTCTGTTACTTGTTCGTTCATGGCTTCCTCTTTTTCTGTGCTGAGACTGCGCCTTCCCTGCGCGACAGGTTCTGCTGAGGGCCGGATGTTTAAACAGTGTTGCACTATATCTCGCGGAACCCCAGTCATGTCTGTTGGGCACCAAGCAAATATGTCTTTGTTGTTCGACAGTAATTCCTTCAATTGTATTCGTATTGCCAGTGAGATGGCGTGCCCTAGTAAGATGGTCTGCTCTGGATACTCTTCATTGAGGACCCATTTTTCCGGCTCATTTGGTGCTGATGGTTTGGCCACTTTTACTGGTGGCTCATCGTCCACGTACATGACTTCTTTACTTGAGTACAGAATTGCTACTCCGGGTTCCGTTGGAAACCTGCAAGCAGCATGTGGGATAGAAGTGATCATGCTGAATTCTCTTTGTGATCTTCTTCTTAGCAAGACATCGTGGCGCGATGTTGCTGGCATGACCATGAAATTTACTGTGACCGTGCGTGAATGCTCGCCATCCGATAGAGTCACAGGAAATGCAATTTGTCCTAATGGGAACACAGCTTCGTTGCAGAAATCGGTGAGAGAAAAATCAACCGGCTCTAAACGAGCTTTATCCTCTAGATCAAGTTGTTTGAAACACTGTTCATATATTATATCCATTGAGCTTCCTGGATCTATGAACATATAATCCGTTCTATAGTGGCCGAAGATGCCGGTAATGATTACTGGTCGTTCCTCCTGAGGACCTCCAGGGACGACAGGAAATATGACTTGTTGCTCTCTCCAATGCTGATTATGGCTTCGTTTGTTTGTCCTTCGAGAAGGACCTCCTTGCACCATGTGTATCTGCTTTGGTTCGGCCTGCTGATGGTTGGCATCTTCTGATTTTTGAGTTATTTCGTTATGACTATCAGATTGAATGTACCACTGATTAGGTATTTGTGGGTCCAATACTGTAGTGTTGTTTATATCTCCTTTTTCTGTCAAAGTATCAGATTTGGCATTTGACAACTCAGATCTGATGATTTGTGTGAAATTTTAGTTCATAGCGATCTGGAATCTGTTAAACCAATATTCTGGAGTTCGTTTTGGGAGTAGATCTGAACGATGTCGGACTCCCAAGGAGTTATTTCCTTCCGAATGACTGTCGTTGCTTTCTTCGGTTCCCATGATTCCGTCGATCTGAGCATTTTGGGGCAAAAAACCCTTGGATTCAGATCGAGGACTTGATGGGTGGAATGATGAATTCTCTGCCATATGAAAACAGAGAATGAAGAAAAATAGATCGAAACGAGAAAAAACAGATGAAACAGAAAAATTGGTGGGCGCCAATGAAGAAACACTGGTTAAATGACCGGAATCAATTTATCCAGGGGGTTAGATTCTGCATAAAAAAGGTGGTTCTCTCTCGTTTGATTCAAAGGGATGGATCTTCTTCTCCGATGTACACTGCAAAACAGAACACCGTTAGCCTCGCCACGGGGAGAAGGGAGGTTCTCTCCGTGACCCGATTCCGGTGTGAGAATAAGTATGTGTTTATTACGAAGAAGAAGTATTGGTGAAGTGAGTGTAACTTGAAGTTCATACCTGAATTACTCTCATATTTATAGCCGGGAGTTTGAGCGGGAAAACCTGTTATTGAAATGTTAACGGAAGATACTAACTCCGTAAGCGGTTATTTCCTTCTCCGTTAATCCTTTTGATCTGACGTGAAAGCACACGGATCACCCTTCATATCAATCGCTGGGGTGTTGCCACATGGAAAGTGGGCAAGTGGAGGTTTCTCTCCAATTCTGTGCCATCATCGTGATTTTAGGGAGGCCTGGGATGATGCCACGTGTCCTAGATGGTTATAACCGTCTGGTGGTGCACGATTGATTTTTCTAGAAGATTATTGCCATAATCTGGTGTGACTCCTTATCGTGTGGTATCAGTTTAATAAATAATATCCAAGTCTGGATATTATTTAAGCGGGAGTGTTTGCTGGGATTTTTATCCCTTTGTTATGGAGAATTGGCGCAAGGACTTAAAATTCTCCTTTTAGCGCGCATATGTTTGTTTGTTGTCTTTCTTCTAAATTCTTTGTAGGACCAGTGTGCGGCCGCGCAAGGTCTAAAGAGGGTTGAAAGACGAGGTTGTGGTATGGTCCCAAGTGCTTGATATGAGGTTTTTGGGACCTTACCCCTTCAGAGACCATTTCCATACCCTTGCCCCACTGTTAGATTTTGAATGGTGGATAATATTTGCTGCTGTTAGAATTTTCTGAGAGAGAGAGAGAGATGAAAACAACATGGTTATGAGATTTTGAAAGTAAAAATAGAAATATAGATTGGTGGTATGGTGTGCACCAGCTTTACTATTTCATACCCACAGTTTTGCATTAGATGGTTTTTGTATTAGATATTTACATCACATGAATGCATAGGTGGGGCTGTCCCCGTTTAGCCATGTTTGAGTAGATTTTAAAATGCCCTTAAATAGTCCTTGAATTTAAGTAAATTTTATTTCAGTGTTTCTAAGTTGATACTTTTTATCATCTACCCTTAATCTTTTATGTTTAAATAGCTGAATACAATCCTTGAAACACTTTAATAAAACAGTTGAAAGTTGCACGTTTTAATACAATAATTAAATTAACCTTTTTAAGGCTTTTTTCTCGATTTTAAGGCTTTTTTTTTTTTAGTTTGAAAACTTTATTTTTTCTGCTATTTAATGCTCATAACCATATAATCCAATGTAAATATTTTTGTATGGTATTGATCGATGTAAAACATAGATATATATCCTATTGGGCTTTTTTGCGGTTACCATAACAAGCGTCAATGTCACATCAAACCAAACCGATATCGACCGAAATCCTGCTGCGTAGCGCGGGTATTTTTACTAGTTGTTGTTGTTATTATTATTATTATTATTATTATTATTATTATTATTATTATTATTATTATTCTCCTTCTTCTCCTTCTTCCTCGTCCTCCTCCTATTCCTCTTCATCCTCCTCCTCCTCCTCCTCCTCCTCCTCCTCCTCCTCTTCCTCTTCTTCTTCTTCTTGCGTGAAGGTAGGCTCAAGCTAAGATTCTGCTCATGAGCGTAATGGTATAAGCCTACCTGACTGTGAGACCGACTGGTCGAACAGAGACGAAAGTCGGCCATAGTGATCCGGGAGTCCCGTTGAGGGTGTATCTATCTTTCCCATGGCACTTGTCTAGTCAAAGATTAAGCCATTAAGGTGACATGATATATGTGTAGAGCCGTCCTCGAAAACACTTGAAAACATTTAGGCCTCGGGCAACGAAAAGAATTGGGCCCAAAATTATGGTTAAGGGTAAATGAATTACAAAAATAAAAGAATTAGTGATGAAGCAAAGACTTGAACTTGAAACCTTTACATTATTCTGAGAAGGTTTTTGCCACTACACTACCAATACTTTTTTGAATAATAAGCGGATAAATATACTAAATATATAATTTAATAAATATATACAAGCTTATAAAGACTTTTTGGGCCCTTTGAAATTTTGGGCCTCGGGCATCTGCACGGGTTTGCCGGGCCCAAAGCCGACCCTGTATATGTGTATGTTTTATGTGGCTAAAAAAGGAATAAAGAAAGACACGTGTGGTTTGTTACCAAACTTTCTTCTACTTTGACTGCTTTTGGTGCCTTTTGAACAAACAATTATCAATGTAAGATAATAATGTGATAAGACAATAATGACCAAAGTTTGGTGAAATCAACTAATATTTTATTCGTAAAATATAATAAACTTACACTTCTAGTTCAATAATAATTCATTCATTCAACAATAATAATAATAATACGTAATTCAATAATAGTTCAATAATTCTTCTTCTTCTTCTTCTTCTTCTTCTTCTTCTTCTTCTTCTTCTTCTTCTTCTTCTTCTTCTTCTTCTTCTTCCTCTTCCTCCTTCTCTTCCTCTTCTTCTTCTTCCTCCTCTTCCTCCTCCTCTTCTTCTTCTTCTTCTTCTTCTTGTGCGAAGGTAGGCTCAAGCTAAGATTCTGCTCGTGAGCGTAATGGTATAAGCCTGCCTGACTGTGAGACCGACTGGTCGAACAGAGACGAAAGTCGGCCATAGTGATCCGGGAGTCCCGTTGAGGGTGTATCTATCTTTCACATGGCACTTGTCTAGTCAAAGATTAAGCCATTAACGTGACATGATATATAATATGTGTATGTTTTATGTGGCTAAAAAAGGAATAAAGAAAGAAACGTGTGGTTTGTTACCAAACTTTCTTCTACTTTGACTGCTTTTGGTGCCTTTTGAACAAACAATTATCAATGTAAGATAATAATGTGATAAGAAAATAATGACCAAAGTTTGTTGAAATCAACTAATATTTTATTCGTAAAATATAATAAACTTACACTTCTAGTTCAATAATAATTCATTCATTCAACAATAATAATAATACGTAATTCAATAATAATTCATTCAATATAAAACTAGAAAGTAATAGCAGAATCTTCTTCTTCTAATAATAATTCATTCAATATAAAACTAGAAAGTAATAGTAGAATCTTCTTCTTCTTCCTCCTCCTCCTTGTCAATGTCATTGTCATTGTCAATATTATTATTATTATTATTATTATTGCTGGCTCGTTTAGGCTCGCGAGCCGGTTCGAAGTTGTTTAAGCTCGCCTCGTTTCGAGCCGAGCTCGAGCAACTTTGCTTGTTTGCACCCCTATAATAACGTAACCAATGATGACAGCCATATATTAAACATACTTCCAAAAAATGTTAGTAACAAATCATCTTCTAAAAAAGTGACTAACCGTAATATATAAAAGCTTTTACATGGTGGTATTAAATATAACTAGTGTTATTCATTCGCAAGTTGCGACTAGGGCTGTTCAAATCGCTCGCCGCTCGTTGCTTGTTCGGAAATTGCTCGGATTTTGCTGGTTCGATTTGACGCTCGGTTGTAAACGAGCCGCTCTGCTCGGTTCGGTTTGTAAACGAGCCAAGCATCAACAAAGGTCTGCTCAGCTTGGTTCGGCTCGAATTATTATTTTTAACTAGTGTATATATACATAGGGTAAGGTTATTGTAAAAAAGGTTAAAAGTGTGAGAAATGTGAGAAAGATTGTGGAGATGACATGTGTCCTAAATCTAAATTAATTCAAAAGGGTAAATAAGTAATTTTATCATTAATTCAATTAATTAAAAACTTCCCATAACCGCCACCTTAATTATAGGAACTGGATTTTTTTTAAAAGATCTCTATAAACACCATTCAGCACATATATAACACCATTCAGTAAGTATATAACACCATTCAGTAAGTATATAACACTATACAGTAAGTATAAAACACCATTCAATAAAGTACATAACATCATTCATCAAGTATATAACACCATACAGTAAGTATATAACATAATTCAGTAAGTATATAACACCATTCAGCACATATATAACACAATTCAATAAAGTATATAACACCATATAATAAAGTATATAACACCATTCAGCACATATATAACACCATTCAATAAAGAATATAACACCATACAATACAATATATAACACCATTCAGCACATATATAACACCATTCGATAATCATTACATCTCCCTATCATCTTCTTCTCCACTATCGGCACCACCACTGTCGTCCGCCGTAGTTGGGAGGTGGCCGGCGCCGCCTCTCTATGAGAAAAATGATCTGATTGAATGAAACATACCATCATGATTCCACCAGAAACCACTCAGTTAATTTTCGAAAGTCCACAATTGACGTTGCGATGGTGGCAAAATGGTGCGGCGGTGGAAAGGAAGTGCGACAATGCAGTGGTGGCAAGGTGGCGCGACGGTGGTGCGATGGTTGTTGATGAAGATGATTCGAATTGGAGGACGAGGATTCAAATTCTAGAACAAGAAAGAGAAATCGTAATTTTAGGGAACTGATTTACAGTTTCCTAAAATCAAGTGGATATAAAATACAGAATTGCCCATAGAATTTTCAAATCAGTCCAAACTAATAAAAATATTTTACAATTTGGTCCCTATTGATCTCAACCATTAGATCAAAAGATCTAATGGCTGAGATTCTTTCTTACCCTTCTCACACTTTTGGTCTTTTTTACAGGAACCTCAATCTATATACATATACATATACACACACACACATATATACACATATTACATATACATAGATACTTAAATATAAATTAAATTTATAGTTTTAGATATACCATTCTATTAGATTTTGGTCCAGTATAAACAAATTTACAACCCTATCTATACGTACTAGCCCAATCAAGCCAATAAAAAAATAATATAAAATCTAAAAGTTAAACCCTAAACCAATAAACGACAGCCTGCTCATCACCTCAATGTTTCATGTCATTACCCTAAGTCGATCGTCTCCTGCTCTCAACATCATTGTTCGTGAATATGATCATCTCCTCGTCGGCCACAACATTGTTATTCATAAGAAAAATTTTATGCCATGAAATGTGCTTGTTTTTTAAGACATAAAAACTTGAGACCTAACATTGTCACTATCTCTCTCAGCAAATTTAAATTGGGCGACACGGTTTTCCAAATCGCTCGAACTTCGCTCGACGCTCGCTCGGAATATTTACTGCTCGTTTGATTTGAGGCTCGGTTTTAAATGAGCCGCTCCACTCGGTTCGGTTTGTAAACAAGCCAAGCACGAGCAAAGGTCCGCTCGGTTCGACTCGGCTCATGAACAACCCTAGTTGCAACGGATTAGGATCGGATAATAGTGCAAGCTCTGATCGAGCACAAGTTTTAATCAAATGTGAGCTAATGTAACCAAATTACATAAGCTATTTTGGATAACGGTGCAAGCTCTAATCAAACTCGAGTTTTAATCATTTGTAAACTAATAAAACCAAATTATATTAGAATCTGGACGTCATATTATTTCAAGCCAACATGTTAACCATGTAGACATACATCTGAGTATACAAAGAGTAAAATGACATATGTTGAGATAATCGATACTGGGTTGCTTCTATGTCGACGTCAGCCCTTAATGGTAGGAGAGTTTCATGAGCAACTCTGCTTGATGTTTAGGCCTAAAATCGACATATAAAAAAAATGTCATTTTTACATTTTATTGGAACAAAAAGAGATTGTTGATCAAACACGTAGAATCACTTCCATCATACCCATACCCCCAATAATCATAAAATCAACTCGTCTTTAGACGTTCAAAGAGCTTCATCAAGTAGAGAGAGGGATGGCAAATTGAGAAGACAAGATGTAACCTACACTCACATATCATGCTTGAAGGTAGTACAATAAATTACTATATGACAGTAAACAAATAAAAAAATAAATGCAACAAACGACCAATAGTTGGTAAGAAATGAAACTACCATAGAAATTGCAAGCAAACTCATCCATAAATGGATAATCATTTTTTGAATTATTATAATATTAATAATAGGGGTGGTCGTAGGAGGTGGTTGTTGTGGTGGGGAGGGGGAGGGGTGGTGGTGATGGTTAACAGGTCAGGTGGTAGTGGTGGTGGTAGAGAAGAAGTAGAGAGAAGGGTAGAGAGAGGTATCAATAAATGAATATGGATTTAAGAAATTAATACTTTAGATTTAAATTTAAATTAGCATAGTACCCTTACTTTATATTTGAAATTACCAAAATACCATTTCAGTTAACATACAATATGGATGGAGTTAGAGTCGGGGAGCAAACTCACAACAAGATCGAAACATCAAAGAGGAAAATGACCGTTTTTAAATAATTGGGACAAAACCATTAAAGTGACAAGTAAAACGGAAGTTAACTCTCTAATATATATGAACGACTAAAATATTAAAGATTAAGTAAAGCGAAATAAATAAAGGAATTTTGGATTACCTCTAAATCTATCAAGTACCTACACAAATAATAAATAGCTACTAATTTAAAATTTTGATTCGAAAACGGTTCTTATGAAGAAGTGATAAACAAAGCATTTAAAGAAAATTATAGATAATTACATATTTAAAAAAAAAAAACTCTTTATCCTCCTATCCCTTACTTGAATCCCCGTTTCAAAATATAAAAAATATGTGTTTAGGATATTAATAAACTTCAAGCAAGACTAACCATGTTTATAAATTCAAACCTGCTAAATTGCCTTTTTTTGTTCATGGTTAACACATACTTTACTAAAGAAAGATAAAAAAATATTGCTTATGATTCATTTGTCTAAACTACTTTGTATTAAAAAAAATTAAGTTTTTTAAAACAAATGAATCATAAAAGAGTTATAAACGTTTGGCAAACGTTTGCCAAACTTACATATGGAACATCAAAATTGATTGAAAATTGGTGGGAAAGATCCAATGGAACATATGAACTAATCGGCATCTTAAGAAGTTGCACCTTATGTTTTTTTTTTTGTTTAAGAGGGCATGGAGGTCTTCATGATGAATGTTGAATGATCCGACATATACCATATGATTTTGTTTCATTGTGTATGCTTGCTATGTAGTTTAAAGTATCCTCAAACTCCTGAACTAAAGTCAAAATCATTTATTAGTGTGACTGGAAAAGTGTAAATTCTTATGAATTGGATGATTTAGGTTGTGGTTTACGGGTCAAATAAAAAAAATCTAGCCAAAAGGGGAACCCACATTATTCTTTTGATGTATACAACCTCTTAGTTCGTTTATATTCACATTATCCAACCTGCTTGACCCAAGCTTGTTTTAACCCATTACCCAAGAGGTAGTTGCCACATGAAGAAGACTGGCTTCTACTTGACATGTTCATTATGCGTTAGTATTTTATTTATTTTACCGTTTGACCAAAAAACTATCTTGATGAATGATAACTAACAGAAACAATTTTTGGCACATATCAGTTGTTGGGACCAGAAGTTCCATGTCTGACTTGTGATATAGACAACAAAGTTTGTTAGAAGCACCACAAAAAGAAGTTTAAAGGAGAATCAGAAGAAAGCTTTGCTTACACTTACCTTTCGGCCAATGAACAAAGTAGCTCGTCAGCACCTTTAGCCTCAATAAGATCTCCTTTGATTGGCAAAAAGCTTAACCATGCATGAATAATCTTCCAAACAACATAACACCATTTTATTAGGTGAAAAAGAAAACGAACTAATAAGTTTTCCCGCTTTTATCATGTAATTCAACCTCAAAAAGAAAGAAACTGTATAGTAGAAAAAGTATAATTGGCTAAACGGGTCAGATCAAGTGGGTTGGCACACAAATTTTATCGAGTTTCTAAATTAATGGGCATCTTATCTAATATTTTAACTATGTTCAAATACATAATTTAAGAATAAAAGGTTAGTTATATTTGTAATAATCAAATATTCTAATATTTCATCACACAAGATGGTACTGATGGCCAGCATGGAGTAAAGTGTATGTTTTTAAACTTTCTATATGTAAGTAGATACCAATTTTAAAGAACCCAACACATATTATATGGATCAAGTTTGAACAATAGACGCCCTCCATACCTCACGTTTGACAACATACTCAACAAAGATCATGCATGACCTAAGGTTGCATCAATTCAAAATCACCCAAACAAATTCTTATTGAAACTCAACATATAAACCAAAACAACAACTTTTCTATTAAACTGATAAGGCTCAGACACTTACAGATATTAAAGAGACAAAGTGCAAATATCATGTTTACACACTAACCAGTTGCCACGTGATAGCAAATTCTATCGCATGACCACCACGGACATGCCACCAAGACATGATAAAACCTTGTCCTTTTAAATTGCATCATCATAGCCCTCAGAAATAGCAATTGCATCTATCACTGTTAACTGGTAGAAAGTAGAAGCTACACAAAAAGGAAACAGTGTTACTATCTTAAAAAACTAAGCATACAACAATCCAATTCCAAACCATAATGTCATAACAATCCCGACTAAGTCACTTACTCTTCCATCTATAGATTATAATACCCTTATCATTACAAAAAGATGTATGTTTGACTTATTAGGCTAAATTTCTCACTTTTCAGTAAATGTGTAATAATAAAGCTTTTGCAAACCTTTTTTACGAAGCTAAATAACTTTAAAGTCAATATTTGTCTGTTTGACTATAAATGTCAAAATGTAATTCTCTTCTTTAAAGGGAGCTTTAAAAACATAGTTCTATCTTCATGAAAAGCAGTCAGAATTCACCAATTTTTGTCATCGCACGTCTAATATAGAGTGAGACAATGCATTAACTTGAATATCATATAAAAGTATTATAGACACAGACCTTAGCAAAGCTCTTCTAGCAACAATCGCAGCATGAGAATCGTTCAAAACATCACCACGACCACTTAAACGCGAACGCCCAATGCACTTAGTTCCTGTCCTCAAGGGTTTGTTAAAAACGTGTTTTAAACAATCTGTGAAAAATTCAGTCCATTATGTCCTTGGATTCAATCAGAAAAAGATGAAAAAGTAGAATGAGTAGAAGTGAGAAGTCTAGAAAAGTCTTCAAATGCTGAAATCTTGTGTGTACAGTCTCTGAAGTCAGCCTCCAAGCTCTGATACCACTTGTAAGGACTAGGATCTGGCAGGTTTAGACGGAAGTTTACTAATTTGGTAGAATATTATTAATAATGGAGTAGAAGTAGAAGGATTGCATTCATACCGAAAGAGTATACATCATTTACAAGCTAGCAGCATTTCCCCTCTGGGAACTCTAAAACTTCACCTCAGCTCTTACTAACAACTCCTATATATAGGCAATCTAACTCGTGCGAGTGAGGCTTGCGCGAATGGACACATCCCATTCGTACGAACTTACTATGTCTCTTCGTATGAAGGACTCCTTCGTGCGAAGAGAACTTTTCATGACAAAACCGTATTTCTAACTCTCATCTATATAATATTTAACACACGCTCTTTCTAGCTTATTCGCACAGTGGCGGACACACAAAATATGTACTAATAGTTATTTTTACTCAAGCCACCTTTTAGAAACATATTTTTATATACTTGTTGTAGCCCAAATGTAGAATTTATTCATAATGTCATACTATAAATGACATCAATATAAGTATGGTACCGGTATTTTACCGATTTTACCTTCAAATACAGGGCACGTAACGGTACCGTACAGAACATATTCGGTACCGGTACCCACATTTGGCAATTTTCGGTAGAATTTATTCATAATTTCATACTATAAATGACATCAATATAAGTATGGTACCGGTATGTAAAATACCGGTAAGGAACGCTGGAAACCCAGATTGTTAAACCCACCAAAATTATAGCTAATTTTCCACAACATATGAACTACTCCTAGAACCCAATTCACAATATTAACCAAAAATGTTAACTTTTTAGCAAAACTGAACTAAAGCAACAATGCAAGTAGAAGATCAAAGAAGCTCTCCAACCCCCAAAAGCTTAACTGTAGCAAAGTTAAACTCCTCCCAGATCCCAATTCACAAAGTTTATAACATAATCATACAAATAAAAGAATAGACCTTACCAGAACCAAAATCAAGGAAATCAAGAACCACATACAGAATCCTCAAGATCTTTTGCTAGATCTAACCCTATATCTATGTTCGCAAACCCTTTAACGATGATGTCGAAAAGAAATAAAAGTTAACACAGATTGATTACATTAACAATAAAAATCAAAGAACTTTACAACATACCTTTGGTTATAAATGATGACTCAGTGAAGAAGAGAGCAGATTTTAAGCACAATTCCATCACCACCGGTCTGACCAAAGAACTTTTAAGTTATTTGTAGATCTATAGACCAAATACCTAATCTAATTGAGAAGAAGGGTTCAACGGATTTAATCTAACTGATGTAGATTAATTTCAAGGGAGAGATGACATGGCTGAAGAATTTAGGTCACAAAGAGAAGAGAAGCTGCAGTGAAAGAGACGCAGATTTAGATTTAGGGTTTTAGAACATCAACCCACATTATTTTCATATATATATACAGGGGACCGCTAAAATGAGAACCACCTCCAGTTATAAGAACCGTGAGAACTTTTTGATCCGGGGCGAGTTGGACCAATTTTTTTTTTCATAAACGTAGATGCTGTTGGTGCACTTGTGTCTGTACTTTGTCTGTATTTTGTAATGATATAAAACGATGTCTTTTGTTAGTCTTGTTGCGTCTTAGATGTGTCTATATGTGTGCTTAATGTAAGTTTGACCAGTCAACCATCCTCCTGGTTTGACTTGGTCAAACACTTAGAAAAGTTTGTAAGATTGTGTGTGTCGAAGGATGGCTCATCGAAGGATTGTTTATATCCTTCGATGAGCTCGAAAGATAACCTTCGATGGATATATATGGACCTCGAAGGATGCCAATCCTTCGAGGTATATGTGGATCCTTCGATAGGCTGTATCTCGATAGATGATCTTTCGATCAGTCTAGTTGATCCTTCGACCAGACTAGCTGTGAAGGTTATATATACTGTTGTAATGTGTTCACTTCAGTGTGTGAGAGTGAACTTAGTCTTGTAGAGAGCGTATTTTCAGTTTGGTCAAGGGCTGTAACCGTGTCCACTGAAATACAAGAGAAAACTTTGATATCTTGTGTGTCTACCCTTTCTCTTTGTAGCTTGTGTTCTCATTATAAACTACCGGTTTGCATTCTAGCTTGGATTCCGCACTTGCTAGTGTGTTAAACATAACAAGGATAAGGTTTAACCTCAACCTCCGAGGGACCTACAAGTGGTATCAGAGCCGTGGCTCTTTTCCTTGTTAAAAACCGAGTTTATACAAGACTTTGGAGTGTTTGGATAAAACTCACATGGTTTAGCACTCGTTTTCAGTGTTTTTCTTGATTTTCTTGACATAAAAACGTGTTCTAAACTTCCGGGTGAGATAAAGGACGGGTTGGGTAACTTAAAAACTTGTTGTTAAAAGGTTTGGTATTTCCGGCCAAAATTCCGGCTTACTCCGGTGACCGGTTTCTGGATAAGAAGTTTCTGTTTTTGGGCAATATTTTATCAAGTCAAATCTGGGTTGGCAGAAAGTATGGTCTGAACATACCTTTCTGCCGAAAACTTTTCACCAACCAATCACCTTTTCACCAACCTGTCAACTTTTGTCAATTGTGTCAGTGAAGATCGAAGGATACCCTTCGACGTCGAAAGATCATCTTTCGATCAAAGGAGGTTCGATAGATAATCATCCTTCGAACATCCTTCGAAGTCTGTGACTTATCTTTCGATCCGAGGAATCTTTTCGAAGGATATATCTGTCGATCTACAGGTCTCATTCGAAAGACAAGGATCCTTCGATTGGAGAGTCTTTCGAGGTCATCGTTCGAAACTCAACAGTGATCTTTCGAACATTGTTGATCTTTCGAACAAGTTCTGTCTTTCGATCCTAATCTGTTTAAGATTAACAAGTTTGTGTTTTTCAGGTCCTTCGATCAAAGATCCTTCGGCTGTTTGTTATCCTTCGAGATTTTAACATAGTTTGTGAAAAATTAATTTTTAAAAAAAAGGGGAAAACTTGTTTTTCAAATTTTAAATATATTTTTCACTTAATATATTAATTTTCTTTATAAAATGGGAACAAACGGTCAGTGGGATCCAACCGCGTGGACTCAAACAACTTTGACTCCACAATCATCAGCTACGCAATCGTCAGCTACGCAATCTCAGTCAGATTTCAACAAAAATGCATGGATGCAAGCTATTGCCCCACCTCAAGCTGCAATGATAACTGCAAATCAATGGGCTTTGGTCACAAATCAAAGCAGCAGCATTCAAGCCATGATGCAGAACGACAGTGAAACTGGTACAAGTACAAAACCGCCAAAGCTGAATCACATCAATGATTGGGGATGGTGGAAAGAAAGGCTGAGAACTTATGTTCAGGGGCAAGGTCAAGATCTATGGATGTGCTTTTTCACTCCATTTGAAAATGATTTGGAAGTTGCAGGATCAAATCCACAAACTTACAGCACTATGTCTGAAGAAGATAAGAAGAAATTTGAGCTAGAAAAGAAAGCATTCATGATTCTCACACAAGCTCTTCACAGAGACATTTATCACCAGTTTGTTTACTGCACGACTACTAAAAGCTTGTGGGATATGCTCACGTTACGATGTGAAGGAAATGCTCAATCTAGAAAGATCAAGCAAGAATTGTTGAAGAAAGAGTTTGAAGGATTCACGTGTATGGAGAATGAGACTTTGGCAGAGTTATCTACAAGGTTCCATCATTTGTTGAGCGAGATGTTTGCCTTTAGAGTCACTGCCACTCCACAAGAAATGGTGAAGAGATTTGCTGATAGCTTACCAGCAAAGTGGAGCAGTTATCTTGAAATTCTCAAGGAAAATGGTGTTCTAGACACAATCACCGTTTATGAGTTAACTCAGAAATTGGAGAACAAGGATGTAGAAGAAAAGCTTAAGGCAAAAAGAACTCTAACTCCTCAAAATCCAGAGATGTACTTTGGGATTGCAGGAGGCATCAGTGGAGAAAAACCAGTTTCTCAACATGCGAAGCTTCAAACAGCCTTCATCACAAACACCGGGCCTTCCACAACAAATCAGTTTGATCCTTCAGCATACACGATGTTCTCAAGACCAGATTCTTCTTCTCTACAACAGGATGTGCAACCTGCTCCTCAATTCACACCACCGCCTTTCTTAGACCCAAGCAGAGCTCAGCAGCAACAACCGCAACAGCAAGGGTTTTATGGAAGCTCTTCAAACTTTCAAGCCACTTCCAATCCGAACACAGTCAGATTAGACACTTCCAGCTTTTCCAAAGTCAGTGTCGAAGTAGCCAAGGAGCATATGGAGATGTTGAACACCTTGGTTAGTGCTTATTGTGGATTGGTTGCAGGTCAGATTGGGAATATCAATCTAACCAATGAAGACTATCAGCAAGTGGATAGGGAAGAGTTTGAAATGATGGATATCAAATGGGCTCTTGCTAGTGCAATTCGAAGAGCAAAGGAGTTTATGGAAAGGACGGGGAGAACCAACTTGAATAGCAACAACAACACCAAGTATGGTTTTGATAAGAATGTTGTCACTTGCTTCAATTGTGGTGAAAAGGGTCACTTCAAGCGGGAGTGTCAGAAGCCTCCTAAGCAAGGAAATCAGAATCCCTTCAGAAATCAAGGACAACCACAACAGCAACAGAACAACAATGACAGATCAATAGTGCCGGTTGGAGGAAATGCATCTGGATCCACAAACACTAATCCCCACAGAGGATTGGTTGTTCAAGCTGATGAAATCTGCAATTGGAACCTTCAGCTTGGAGAAGGAGGAAATGGTGGAACAGCATGTTATGCTAAAGTGATTGAGAAGGTCGTAGAACCCGTGTCTGCTGGTGAATCTTCAGAAGATGAAGATAGTTCGGGTTATAGTGGGAGCATGGATGGGGAATCACTTGATGCTGGTGATTTATCAAGTGATGCTTTAGATTTGGAAGTTGATGAGCTTTTGGCTGAAGCTGAAGCATTATGCAAGAGGAGATCTATTCTTTGCCAGAAATCTGCTGGAACTTCCGAGAAGCTTGCTCAGTTCTTCTCTGAAGATGGATCTTTTTCTTTCCATTCAGCCTTTATGGCTAATGTCGACAGTTCATCAAGTCAGGTATGTGTCGATGAACCCACTGTAGTTAGTTGTGAAAATTGTGATAGCTTAAATGTTAAATATGCTGAAAAGGAAAGTCAGTTTGAAATCACATACAAACACAATCAAGAATTGATTGTAGATCTTTCTAAAGCAACTGAAGCTAATTTGTTTTTAACCAGAAATGAAAAGGAATTTAAAGCAACAATTGCGTCATTAAAACATGATGTTTCAGAATTACAAAAGGCTGTGTTGCGAAAACAACATGCTAACAACAATCTTATTGACACAATTGAAAAGCAAATGGTAGAATTGGCAACAGCTCGATGTGAATGTGAAACAATTAAGCAGAAACTGGAAAGCTATTCCAATTCCCGCTTTGTATTGGATCACATCATTGACGTTCAAGAGAGAAAGAAAAAGGGGGATAAACCATGTATTGGATTCAGATCATGTCCTCCCCCAATGAATCACAATTACTCCAAATTGCCTGATGACGAGGATATGCCCCGTTTTGAACCTACTGTGCCACTCGGTCTAGATGACTTTGCAGCAGGCCTCGGGTTCACAACTGGTACATCATCCTCGGGTCAATCAGAATCTGAGAATGTGACAGATTCATCGTGTGTTAAGGAACAGAGTCCTCCCATTATTGAGGATACTGATTCTTCGGATGATGAATCTGAAGAGATTGTGAAACAACAGTCTAACTCGGTTACAACAGATATTCCAATTGAGAATCACATCCTGTGTGATCCACCAGTGAAACCGAGTAAGACTGAAACGTCAAAAGCAATGGATTCCCTTGTTTCTAGCCGTGAAGAGAATAACTTGTTGTACACGCTCAAAGGAGATAGCAAAATCTACTCTAACAAATATTTTCCACTTAAAAATGTAAATCAAGATTTAATTGAGCAAATTTTTGAAGGATGCACTGATAAGTTTTTGGGGAACAAAAGTGGCAAAGTTACCGTCACTCAATGTGATCCAATTCCGTGTGAACAAAATAGAAAACAATACGGAAACCAAAAACTACCAATTGAGCGAAAACAACAAGTCAATTCCGGAAAGGGTAAGGTACAGGGAAAGAAGGCTCAGAACAAGAATGTTCAAGCACCTAAAGTTCAGCAGCCTAAGACTGAACAACCTAAGGTTCAACAACCTAAAGTTGAACAGTCTAAGGCTACTCAACCTAAGGCTGCACAACCTAAAATTCAACAATCAAGGGTTGAGCAACCTAAGGTTCAACAACAAAAGGTGCAAAACAAAAGGGCTCCTGCTAAGAAGCAAGGACCGAAAATGAACTTTGTTGGATCCACGGGTTCAGACAAACTTGAAACATTTCAGGATAAATCTAACCTTGAGTTTATACAACAGTTTAGAATTTTAAAACGAAATGATCAGAATAATTACACCCAACACACCAACGGATGTGATTTAGGCCCAAGCACGTCTAGATCACAAAGTTCATTGTCTGGTTCTCCGTCTGGTCATCAACATGTTTCTCCGAAGTTTGTAGAGCGGAGAACATGTTTTGAATGTGGGACAGTTGGGCATATTGTAAGATATTGCCCACACGTGCAAAAGCTGAAGTCAATTACGAGTGCTCCCCAAGAAATCGATTACCGAAAACGATCAGTTTCCCCTAAACAAGACCCACGTGTCTTGAAAGAAAGGGAAAAGAAGTTAAAGCAAAAGAATCAAAAGGTAATTGAAAAGGCATTAAAATCAGAGGTCAAAGAAGAAAAACCTGTACAAGCAAAATCCTTTGTACAAGCAAAATCTGAAACAATAAAACCAGTAAATGCTAAAACAATAAATTCAAATACTGGTAAAGGACAAACAGCTTGGAAGCCAAAACAGGTAATTCAATCAGGGGGAGCACCACAGGTTCTTTTTCCTAATCATCAAG
The DNA here is from genome assembly GCA_030545235.1 of Helianthus tuberosus. Lineage (NCBI taxonomy): Eukaryota > Viridiplantae > Streptophyta > Magnoliopsida > Asterales > Asteraceae > Helianthus > Helianthus tuberosus. The sequence continues at coordinate 108,061,924 of CM060383.1, forward strand.
TGATTGAAATCACTTTCCTTGATGATCAAGGACGACCCAAGTCCACAAAGGCTTGGGTCCCCCTCTCAAACTGATAAGTTAACTGTATGTGCAGGCGGCTCCAGGAGGAACTATTAATAGTCATTGGATTGTTGATAGTGGGGCTTCCAGGCACATGACGGGCGACTACCGTCTTCTTTTCGATGTGCGAAGTATAAGAGGAGGATATGTTGCATTTGCTGGAGACAAAGGAGGGTATATCACCGGCGAGGGAATGATCTCAAATGGAGTTGTGAGTTTTGACAAAATCAATTATGTGCAACAGTTGGATCACAATCTCCTGAGTGTTTCTCAGATCTGCGACAAGAAGTTCCCCGTGCATTTTGATGATGCCGGTTGTTATGTGCTGAAGCCAGGATTCAAGATTCCCGAAGAATGGATTCTCTTATCAGCACCAAGAGTTAATGATTTGTATGTCCTCGATATGAGCCAAGCAATAACCAAGTCCAAACAAGTTACTTGCTTTATTTCAAAAGCCACTGAAAAGGAGACGATCTCTTGGCACAGACGGATGGGTCATATTCACCTCAGAAAAATGAATCACCTTGTCAAAAACAATCTGGTGAGAGGTGTAAATGTGAAGAATTTTCAACTTCAAGATGTCTGTGTGCCGTGTCAGAAAGGGAAGCAGATCAAGAAATCACATCCATTGAAGAAGGTTAACACTGTAAACATGCCACTCGAACGTCTGCATATGGACCTTTTCGGCCCAGTCAAGCACAAGAGTGTGCACGGGGAAGTTTTCTGCTTGGTAGTTACTGATGACTATTCAAGATTTTCATGGGTTGATTTCATGGTCCACAAGAGCGAGACTCCAGAGATTCTAAAGAATTTGATCACCTTGTTGGAAAATCTTTATAATCTAAAGGTGAGGCGAATTCGAAGCGACAACGGAACCGAGTTCAAAAACAAAGTTATGGATGAATTTTGCACTGCAAAAGGAATCCTTCATGAATACAGCTCTCGGTACACGCCACAACAAAACGGAGTCGCTGAAAGAAAGAACAGAACCTTAATTGAGACTGCAAGAACCATGTTGGTTGAGTCTCAGCTTCCAGTTCGATTCTGGACTGAAGCTGTTGCCTCGGCTTGCTACACGTTAAACAGGGTTCTCACAGTGAAAAGACATGGCAAAACGTGCTTCGAACTTCTACACAAGAACACTCCTGACTTAGAATATCTAGAACCTTTTGGTGCACCATGTACCATGATTGAGCCTGACGGGAAGTTTGGTGCCAAAGCTATCGAAGGTTACTTCCTTGGGTATGCTACTCCTAATCTGCGAGTATGGAACCTGACTACCAAGAGGATTGAAGAATGGGGTGAAGTTAGAGTTCAAAGATATTCTAATCCTCCGAAGCCTTCTGGAGATCCATGGATGTTCGATTATGATGGTCTTTTCAACTCATTCAATCTGCCGACATTTGATGATGACAATGCAATTGCTCAAATGTTGTCTGAAAGCGAGAATGCGACTGGCTCTCAGTTAGCTCGCCCAATCATTGTTGACTCACAAGCATCTTCTTCTGTCAACAATCTCGCTTCAAATGAGGTGTTTAATGATGCTGTCGAATACAATTTGTCATCGGAAGATGAGGAGTATGTTGATGCAAATGATGGTGAAGCACGGGGTCCGGTTCAAGGTACTTCAGAAGCAACGGATCCAGTGTCTGCGCCAATTGTCCAAGAAGAAAATGCATCATCTTCTACAACTCAACAGCTTCAAAATGATATCGGGAATTTAAATATCAATAACTTGAGGACCAATGTTGAAATTCCTCTAATTCCTGAAACCCGAATTCATAAGATTCATCCTCAGCAGAATATTATAGGTGATGTTCTCAGTGGTGTAAGGACAAGGAATCAAATCAGAAATAATGAAAATGCTGGCTTGTATGCTGAGATACGAGAATCGGGACAACAAAATGATTGGTCTTTCGCCTGCTATGTTAGCCAAGAAGAGCCTAGATCTTGGAAGGAGGCATTGAAAGATGATTCCTGGGTGGAAGCCATGCAGGAAGAACTTCTGCAGTTCGAGAAGTTGGGCGTATGGAAATTGGTTGATAGGCCCGATAACTACAAGAAGATCGGAACTCGTTGGGTGTTTAAGTGCAAGAAGGACGACCGTGGAATTGTTGTCCGAAACAAAGAAAGGTTAGTTGTTCAAGGCTTCAGTCAGATAGAAGGTATTGACTACAATGAAGTGTATGCTCCTGTTGCACGTCTGGAGGCTATTAGAATCTTTCTAGCCTACGCATCCTTCAAGAAATTCAAGGTGTACCAGATGGATGTTAAGAGTGCATTTCTACACGGAGTAGTCGAAGAGGAAGTATATGTCGAGCAACCACCGGGGTTTGAAGATCCATTACATCCTGACAGAGTTTTACTACTTAACAAAGCGTTATATGGTCTTCATCAAGCACCTCGAGCCTGGTATGAGACACTGTCTACCTACCTACTGAACAACGGGTTTAGACGGGGTTTGATCGATTGTACCCTCTTCATCAAAGAAAAAGGTGAAGATCTTCTGTTGGTACAGGTATATGTCGATGACATTATCTTTGGTTCTACCGATGATAATTTATGCAAGGAATTTGAGAAAGTGATGCAAGATCGATTCGAGATGAGTGCGATGGGTGAAATGACGTTCTTTTTGGGTTTGCAAGTTAATCAGTCCGAATCTGGAATTTTTATCCATCAAACCAAGTACGTCGGAGACATCTTGAGCCGGTTCCAGATGTCCGATTCGAAGCCAATCTCTACTCCTCTTCCGCAGAATCACGGGATTACTCCGGATGAAAAAGGGGAAGCTGTGGATTCTTCACTCTATCGTGCTATGATTGGATCTTTAATGTATCTCACTGCATCAAGACCCGACATTATGTATCCAACGTGCCTTCTCGCCAGATACCAAGCAAATCCGAAGGTCTCTCACTATGCTGCTGTCAAAAGGATTTTTCGTTATCCGAAGGGTTGCCCTGACACCGGGTTATGGTACCCTAAGGATGATAACTTCGATCTCAAGGCTTACAGTGATTCTGATTTCGGCGGCTGCAAGAAAGATGGAAAATCAACTACAGCAGGATGTCAGTTCTTAGGCAATCGCCTAGTCACTTGGCAGTGCAAGAAGCAGACATGTGTGGCTACGTCTACATGTGAAGCGGAATACATTGCTGCATCTAGTTGCTGCTCCCAGGTTCTATGGATCCAACAACAGATGCGGGACTACGGTTTTGAATTCCTAACTACTCCTATTTTTGTTGATAATGAAGCTGCTTTACAGATCACTAGAAATCCTGTACAGCACTCAAAAACGAAGCACATCGATATTAAATATCACTTCATACATGATTGCTTTGAAAAGAGACTTATCGATGTGGTTCACATTCATACCGATCACCAACGTGCCGACCTTTTTACCAAAGCATTTGATAAATCAAGATTCGATTATTTACTTTTGGTAAACGGCATAAAGGTGAAGCAAGAGTAACCGACATCGGAAAATCGTTTTTGTAAATATTAAAAAAAAAAAAAAAAATGTCTTTATTTTCTTTGTTTTTAAATTTTAGGGGGAGAAAACTTCAAAGAAAATTCAAAAACATTGAAAAACCGCAAAAATACAAAAATATGTCTTTACTTTATTTACTTTCTGCATTTTAGGGGGAGAAAATTTCAGAAAAACTCAAAAACAATAGAAAAACAAAAATGAGTTTCTTGGCAAGATAAGAGAAAATGATATTACATCAGAGGTTGGTCGAAACATGTTTCTAGAAATCAAAAGAAAAGAAAAAGATAAGTAGCTCTACTAATGATGTACCGGTAGACTCACGATCATTTTAAAGTGTGCAGGAGATATAAACATAACGAACTGAAAACCGCGTGGGAACCGCTCATTGGCATATGGTCTTGGTACCGAAATTTCGTTTGATAGATTGCCGAGGTTCTGAGATATTTGGGGTTTATGCTGTTTATCATCTGGGTATCATGGTTGTATCTTTTACCGAAAAATAACGGGGACGCAAGTCTAGATTTTCCATGATACCATACATACGTGTACATACTGCATTCGACCTCAATAAGTGATAAACAATCACATGTCCAAACAAATAAGTGATAAAATATCACATTCATCCGGGAGTCAAGTTCGTCTCTCTGCTGTACGGAAGTATTGACCTGTTCACGGACTTGCTCCTGTGCCCTCATGCATATGAAAATCAAGTTCCTCATCAATAAGTGATTATATCACATAGGGCTTGTTTTCAAATCAAATAAGTGACTTGTTCATATTTTATATACGTTAAAAACGGATGATAAATGGTATACTCCCCAGTAAGATGAACTCTCGTGCATACCTTGATACGGGAATGTGTCGTGAGTGGATGAACGCCGGTCGGTAAGTATAAATCATACCTTAACGTATCTCAATGCATTATGATTACACTTGATCGCTGAGTTTAAGTGGATAACAATATCGGTAATTGTGGTAGAATGCTTATCCACTTCTGTAAAAGAATATTAAAAGGAAATGTGTTTTGACAAAAGACCGCAAACTGATATGATTCTCTTCGCCAGAAACTCGCAAAAATATTGTTGTGTTTGTACATATTTATTTACTGCTTAACTTTAGTGATTAACTTTTATTGTCTTTTTAAACAGTTTTTGTCGTTTGGTGCATATCAGCACGACATTAGCGGTGATGTCGTTTGATAACATTCAAAGGATTCTAAAATTGTTGTCTTTTACTTTATCAAAATCCAAAAAGATTTTCAATTTAATCTTATTTTTTGATTAACCGATGTTGGTACTCGATCAGATATCTGACAAGCCGAAATACTTCATAAAACTGACCTTTGCAGAACTTCATAACGGACAATTTTTCAAAACGGTCATTTCTGAAAGTTTTTAAGAATTTGAAGGGCTTAAATTGAAAATTCCCAAAAATCCAAAGTGTTGGTGGAAATCTGATCCTTCGAGGAAGCAATGGCCCTCGAAAGATCAGAAGGTCAATGAAAGTCAATCATCTCAGTCGAAAGATGAATTGGTCAACGAAGGATTTGACCAATTTGATCTTTCGAGCTGATCAGACCTTTTTGAAAGATGGATAAGGTCGAAAGATATCCTTCGAGGATTCCCACAAATATCTTTCAAATATCTTTCGATCCAGATAGGGATCCTTCGACCCAAGGCTGATCTTTCGAAACACCTTTTCATCTTTCGAAAGATCATCTATCCTTCGAGACGGTTCAACTTTCGAGGTCAGGGTATAAAAGGGTGTCTTCTTCTTCACTTCATCATAACTGATTCAAATTCACTATTCAAAAATCCTCTGATCCTACCGAAACTCTGCCAAAATTTACACAAAAACTTAGTGTATCAGGATTTCATCTACAATCTCGGTAGGATAACCCTAATACACGTTTCAAACAACAACATAATCATTTCATCTAATCATGTGTTTTGTTTTGTAATGTGAATATGTTTGTTGTAGGTTTTTGTTGTTTAAAATGTTGAATTTTGACGGATGTTCCTTGTTTCAGAGTCATTGTCTTGTGTCTTAAATGGTTTGAAAGTGTTTGTGTTTGATTGATACATGTGTTTGTGGTTGTATCCGGGTTGGGGTTTTGTGTCCGGGGTTGGGTTTTGATGTTGTTATATCTGTTTTAAGTGTCTTGATTAGTGATGTTTTTAAATGGTTTGATGTTTGTTGTTCCTAAAGAGTTGAAACCACTTAAATAACACTCACTTAAAACAGTTAGAATGACCGCCGGAAAATATTCCGATGAACAGGGTCGCCGGAAATCAACACGAAGGATGTCGATTCTCATCCTCGAAAGATGTGTTGCAAAATATCTTTCAAAGTGAGACTCGAAAGAGGTTAAATTTCTCGAAGGATTCATCCTTCGATTGATCAGATCTTTCGAATGATCAAGATATCTTTCAAATTCTTGATTCTTCGAAAGATGATCCTTCGATTAGAAATCCCATCCTTCGAGGAAAGTAACATCTTTCGAACAGTCTGTCATCCTTCGAGCCATGTGTCATCCTTCGATGCCTAAATGGGATCTTTCGAGACAGAACACTTAGAATTTTTTTTTTCAAGAAATTGAAATTGTCCTAAGTGTGGAACTCATGTTGACTGTTGACTGTTTCTCATTACGTGTCCGTGCTTTCATGAACAGAAATGGCACCGAAAGGAAAGAAAGAGCGGGCAAAACCAACCAAGAAAGAAAAATCGGAAGTTGAATCTATGTCGGAGCCACGACACAACATGGCTGCGTATTTGCAACCGGAAGACAAAATCAGTCCGGAATTCACGGGAATAATGGAGTATCTGCATCGCACTCGTATCAACTATGCAATCACTACACAGCACACTGCTTATCAGTCTCATATCAAGGAGTTCTGGAGTTCGGCTGTGGTTGAAACAGTGGATAACAAGGAAGTGATTAGAGGATCAGTTGCTGAAAAACCCGTGGTGATTACAGAAAACACTATCAGAGCACGTCTGCAGCTAGGAGATCAACCAGAAGATCCTACTTCTATTGATTTACAATGTCAGCGGGGCTTGCTGATGAGGCTACGGTACAGCGATAACATTCTTGCAAATCAGATCAACAAAAAGTTTATGCCGCTTCGATACAAGCTCTTACTGCATATCCTTATTCACTGCCTGAGCAACAAACGATCTGGATATGATCTGTCGCCGATTGATTTAACGGGATTGTTTACGGCTTTGATTCTGAACAAGCCTTTCAACATATCACGTTATATTTTCGACAATCTGAAAGAAAATGCTCGAAGGCCACTCCCGTCAGCAACTCAACGAACATCTACCAAGTTTTGGCTATATCCTAGATTCCTGCAGATGATAATTGATGATCAGATTCCTGATCTTCCTAAAGCTGAAGCAGATGTTCTTCCTGTAAATCCGATGAATGAGCGTACACTGCTGATTTTCAAATCCATGTCCAACTATAAAGAATCGGATCCAATTAGAAAGCTTATTGGTCATCTTGATGTTCCGGCCTACGAGGCACCGCAGAACAACAAATGGCGTCGAGATGCGAGTGATTCTGATGATGAAGAGCCAAGGTTAATCGCTTTGGCTACCACGCAGCTCGGGGCTAAGCATGGTATTAAAGCATCGAGCAGGAAGTCTGCTGGCAGTTCAAGTGTTGCAGCACATGTTGAAGTCGATGTGAATGTTGCTGCAGAAGAAGTTCAGGGAGTGTTTGTCAATCCTGATGCTCGTGTTAGTGCAGGTGGAGCTGGTGATCCTGCTAGTCAGTCAGGTAATGTTGCGGCTGACAGAGGTAAAAGTAAGGTGGATGAGCCAAGGAGGTTGGCAGATGAAAGCAGTTCGTCTTCTGATGCTGAAGGAGGTGCTGATAATGATGATTCATCTTCTGAGGATGATAATCCTCCTCCTCCAGGGATGCGTAAGGCTTATGATCAGCGAGGGAATTTTCGTGGCTTTGAACTTATTGAGAAACCGGTGAATGTCACAGAATCTGATAAAGATGATGATTATATTCCTGCTGCTCCTGGATTACACAGAAGGAAGAGACAAGCAAGAAGAGAGAGTACTCGTACTTCTAAGAAATCAAGGGGCGGATCAAAGTCAACAGGTGAAACGGCTGGTGATGTCACTACACCTGATCCGATTCAGCATTCAACGCCTCCGGAGCAACAGCTGCCTCCTATCAGTGAACAACTAACTACATCAGAGATGCTGGATCTGATCTCTTCTCCACAGACATCTTCTGGGGCACGCACGGCGCCTGTTGATCAACAGCCGCCGCCTGCAACCCCCGTCTCAGGTACACATCCACGTCCTCCTCTTGTTATTCCTGGTCCAACAGGTACATCTGGCCAGACTGGCTTCTCAGGACCTGAGCCCTCGCGGCCTACTCTAGCAGAAACATTATCTGGGTTGTCTGATGCTGAGAAAATTCAATTCCTGATTGAACAAGTCAGTGAACTGGGTACCTTAGTCGGTCGGAATACAAGAAAGATTGAAGAATACCGTGTACAGAGAACAAAGGATGCTGAGGCTCACAACAAGCTGGTCTCTCTTGTTAGTGCACAGAATGTCAAGATAAGAGAACAGGCTCAAGAGATAGAAAGACTGAAAGAAGCTAATAAAGCTCGGGATGGAGAGGTTGAGATAATGAAGAAGCATAGTACTGTGTTGGAGAATGAGGCAAAGGCATTAAAACAGAAGCACACAGAGCTGTCGGATCGATATAAAAATCGTGATGATCGATTAGTAGAAGCCTTCAAGCCTATCCAATCAAACTTTAAGAAGTTTGATCACAAAGTTGTTACACTTTGGAATGAAAGATGCAAAGCTTTGGGCATCGTTCCTTCAAGGCGTGGCGATGATAAGGATGATGATGCAGCAAATCCTGATCAACCAGCTGCCACAGGTTCCGGTGCAACTGCATCCGGTGCTGCAGGTGGGTCTGGTACATCTCAAGATGCTCCTTCTGCTCCTCCAACAGCTACTGGTCCTTCTGAGCCAACTGAAACATTGGAAGCTTCAGCAGTTTTTGAACATATTAGTCTTGAGCCGGAAGCGTTCACTGATCTCCCTGAATCTTCAAGTGCTCAACAGTTTCATCCAATCACGGGTGAACTATTAGAAGAGGGAGAACATGTTACTGAGATGTCGGATGAATGTGTGTTAGCTCTGACAGCAATGGAGGAAGTTGATGTGACGACGATCGATGCCACTCCGTTGGTTCCGGACGAAACCGATTTCTCCACGATTGAAGAAATCTTCATCGGTTCGGATCCGGAACGTCCCGTTTATGTTAGTCAAGACAATGTGGAGCTTAATTCGCTTGATGATAATCTTGAGGAAGCAAAGACAGCAGAATCTTCTAATCCTTCTTCAGATTCTCCATCAGTTCAAGAAAACCGTGAAAAGACTGTGAATGAATGGCGTGCGGATTTCCTAGCCAGGAATCCTCCTCCGCTCCCTCCGTTGGAGCAGGCCAACTACATGGTTCTAGAAATAAATCCAGCTAGGGGTCGTATTATCAGCTGGATGTTCATCAAGGATCTTCATTGCATGGTTGTGAAGCGGGAATGCGGCCTTCAGTATTTCAGGTCTCTTCTCAGCATTCTTTCACTTCCTTATTATGATGTTGCGGTTTTGGCTCAGCTGGAGGTAATTAATCGAGTCAAAGACAAGATGGTGGATTTGTTTGCGAAGAAGATCAGATTGGAACGAAGAAGAGGTTGGGAGGATCCGCTATACAAGCCGCAGTTTCCTCGATACGAGCAAATCAGGTTCACGCTCGATCCAGAGACAAATACTGCTCGTTATCGTTTGGTTTATGATCCTCCAAAGTTGATGAAGAAGATACCTTTGTTGAAAATGAAGACAGAATTTCTGGGAAACTTTCGTTGCTGGGTTTATGATGCAGATACTGTAGAAGCCGTGATCTTATTCCGAGATAATCAAGAGAATTTTCGAATGATAGATCCGATGTGGATTACTAACATGTCCAGGTCGGATATTATTGTTCTCAAGGATCACGAGATCAATTACTTGGTTAGAGATCGTGAACAAGCAATGAAGTTTCAGAAGATGGCCCGGTATTGCTTCAACCTGCTTGTGAATGCGGGAAGTGCATGGTCTACGCATCACTTGACGGTTGAAAGGACGTCAGAGACTTGAAGACACAAAGATCAAGACAAAGCTACAGCCAAGGGGGAGTTTGTTGGTGCACTTGTGTCTGTACTTTGTCTGTATTTTGTAATGATATAAAACGATGTCTTTTGTTAGTCTTGTTGCGTCTTAGATGTGTCTATATGTGTGCTTAATGTAAGTTTGACCAGTCAACCATCCTCCTGGTTTGACTTGGTCAAACACTTAGAAAAGTTTGTAAGATTGTGTGTGTCGAAGGATGGCTCATCGAAGGATTGTTTATATCCTTCGATGAGCTCGAAAGATAACCTTCGATGGATATATATGGACCTCGAAGGATGCCAATCCTTCGAGGTATATGTGGATCCTTCGATAGGCTGTATCTCGATAGATGATCTTTCGATCAGTCTAGTTGATCCTTCGACCAGACTAGCTGTGAAGGTTATATATACTGTTGTAATGTGTTCACTTCAGTGTGTGAGAGTGAACTTAGTCTTGTAGAGAGCGTATTTTCAGTTTGGTCAAGGGCTGTAACCGTGTCCACTGAAATACAAGAGAAAACTTTGATATCTTGTGTGTCTACCCTTTCTCTTTGTAGCTTGTGTTCTCATTATAAACTACCGGTTTACATTCTAGCTTGGATTCCGCACTTGCTAGTGTGTTAAACATAACAAGGATAAGGTTTAACCTCAACCTCCGAGGGACCTACAGATGCTTGTATTATAAACACATTTGTAAAAAAAAAAATTCAAAAAAAAAATATCGTGTGTGTAGTTTTGAACACCACAAGTTTGTGTTTACGGGTACCGTAAATTTTAAATAAAATTTACGGGTCCCGTAAATGCAAACTTTGGGTGCTCAAAACTACACACCCGACATTTTTTTTTGATTTTTTTTACAAATGTGTTTATAATACATGAATCTACGTTTATGAAAAAAAAATTTGGTCCACCTCGCCCCGTACGGTATAGTTCTCACGGTTTTTACAACTGGAGGTGGTTCTCATTTTAGCAGTCCCCTATATATATATATAGTGGAGAGTTCAAATGAGAAGAAATTTTTTATAAGAAGAAATTTCAACCAACAAGAATGCTTTATTTTACTTCATTTAATATAAATAGTTAAGGATCATGCTATTCACACACCCAAACCTTATTTCCACACCCTTTCGAAGCGCCCCCTTTGGGCAAAGCTGGGCGTTTTGGCCTGTTTTCCAGACAAACGGTGATGTGATGGTGTACGATGTCAGTTGAACCGCCCTGCTTTGGCCAAAGCGGGGCGTTTAGGGTTTTTTTCCCAACACTGGGCGATGAGACTTGAAGCGACTTGATGCGATGTTATATTCTGTACGGTGGAATGTTTGAACCCTAAACGCCCCGCTTTGGCCACAGCGAGGCGTTTTGACCTTGATTTTTGGAAGTTGGTGTCTTCTGTCGAATGCGAACCCTAGAAACGGAATGGAGTTCAAGCAGTTGGCCGATGACATGATAGATAAAGATCTTGACACGATCATATCCATTTTCAAGTATTAGACTAGATAGTCCAAGATGAAATATATTAAAACCATTCAATCCTACCAGTCTAAGATGCGGAACATAGTCCCAAATTTTCTAAATAAGCGCTTTTATCAGGTGTCATGTGGTAACAACTACAAAGGGGATATTCAGATCTCTATTCGGTCATCTTTCAGAGCTTTTACATGGAAGATATCGAAGATTTGGGTACAACTTCAAGTCACGAAGATCACTCTGCAGTAGTTGATCATGACGACCTTAATAAAACGGAACATAATCTCAGGTTGTCTTGAGAAGAGCTTTTATCATGTGTCATATGTTGGACGGAATATATGGATGGAAAGCCCGCATAGATGGTAGCATTCCTTGCAAGTCCTTTGAATTCGCATAAACATATATTCGTTTCATAACCTCCTCCTATAAATCAACCACAACTCACCACCCATAAAAAAATATCCCTACCCCTTCACGAACCACAAAATGGAACATAGTCCCAGATTGTCTAAAGAAGCGCTTTTATCATGTGTCATGTTGTAACAACAACCAAGGGGATATTCAGATCTCTATTCGGTCATCTTTCCGAGCTTTTACACACGAATATGTGGTTCCAAATTTGTGGTAGTTGTATCATACTCGATTGATTCATTTAATTCATTTTGTCATCGACCAACTGCTCAAAATCCCTTTCGTTTTATTACAGTCATCATGATCAACTACTGCAGAGTGATCTTCGTGACCTGAAGTTGAATCCAAATCTTCGATACCTTCCAATATCAAATTTCTTCGTTTCCCATGATTATGAAACCTCATTTCGTGAGGTGGTCTTCTTTCATGTTTCCCCGCGACATCAAAATATAGAGCTTCATCCTTATTTCTTTAAATCGCACAAACAAGCATGCCTTGAACGAGTCTAGAACACTCGTAATCCTCAACCGACTTTGGCTTAACAACGATCGATTTGGATCGCGACTGCCTCATAGCCCATGGAGCGTCAGCTAACCTTCACGAGCGTCTTTTCATGCTCGGTGACTGCTCAGAGATGCATGTCTGCAGAAAGTGCAAGAGAATGGTGAGTGTCATCTAACCTTCACCAGCCATCCTTTGTCATCGACCAATTGCTCGAAATCCCTTTCGTTTTATTACAGTCATCATGATCAACTACTGCAGAGTCATCTTCGTGACCTGAAGTTGTATCCAAATCTTTGATGCCTTCAAATATCAAATTTCTTTGTTTCCCATGATTATGAAACCTCGTTTCGTTAGGTGGTCTTCTTTCATGTTTCCCCGCGGCATCAAATACAGAGCTTCATCCTTATTTCTGTAAATCGCACAAACAAGCGTGCCTTGAATGAGTCCAGAACACTCGTAATCCTCAACCGGCTTTGGCTTAACAACGATCGATTTGGATCGCGACTGCCTCATAGCCCATGGAGCGTCAGCCAACCTTCACGAGCGTCTTTTCACTCTTAGTGACTGCTCAGAGATGCATGTCTGCAGAAGGTGCAAGAGAATGGCGAGTGTTAGCTAACCTTCACCAGCCTTCCTTTGTCATCGACCAACTGCTCGAAATCCCTTTCGTTTTATTACAGTCGTCATGATCAACTACTGTAGATTCATCTTTGTGACCTGAAGTTGTATCCAAATCTTCGATACCTTCCAATATCAAATTTCTTCATTTCCCATGCTTATGAAACCTCGTTTCGTGAGGTGGTCTTCTTTCATGTTTCCCCGCGGCATCAAAATACAGAGCTTCATCCTTATTTCTGTAAATCGCACAAACAAGCATGCCTTGAACGAGTCTAGAACACTCATAATCCTCAACCGGCTTTGGCTTAACAACGATTGATTTGGATCGCGACTGCCTCATAGCCCATGGAGCGTAAGCTAACCTTCACGAGCGTCTTTTCACTCTCGGTGACTGCTCAGAGATGCATGTCTGCAGAAGGTGCAAGAGAATGGCGAGTGTCAGCTAACCTTCACCAGCCTTCCTTTATCATGATCCCTGCTGGTGCTAAACCTTTTCAAGCTTGTTTTCAATGGGGATATAATGCAATCATTCCTCTCAATTGAATAGGCAGACACTTGCTTCATATGACTCACTTGAATCATCTCGGATGTAATAACAGTATGGTTAGTGGATGCAAATTGTAGAGCTCTTTTCTATGCATTATACGCACATTTATGTATCAGCCTGTGATGTGAGGGTGTGTAATCATGTTTTAAAGTTTTTAATTATGAGGCTTTATATGATTTTGTGTATGGAAACGGTTTACTTTGAGTTGATTTTGATTTACAGGTACTCGGAGCATAATGGATGGCTTTTGGAGCTTGACGGAAGGTTTTCGGGAAGCATTATGGAGTATTGGAAGCATACACACAAGTTGGAAGGCCAAAATATGAAAAATGGGAAGTTCGGTAGCAATCGGCGCCACTAGGTGCTGATTTCAGCGCACCACAGAAGCAAAGTATCATTTGGCGCACTAGGTGCTGATTTCAGCGCACTGGGCGCTGAATGCCAGATCTGACTTGCGAATTTCTTGTTTTCCTACCATATTTAAGCACAAACATTCCCCAAACGAAATTATCATTAACCCTAGCCGTTTTCCACTTCCCAAGGACGAAAATTAGAGTTCTCAAACTCAATCCAATCATCAATCATGCAATTCCTCATCAAGATTGAAGATCAAATCAAGAACATGAGCGGCTAAACCACCCGTGATCATCTCCGGGCCTAGGGTTTGTGTTAGGAACCGGGTTGACTTAGTTTTACAAACTTTTGGATTGAGATTTGACTAATCATTCGGTTAGTTTATCTTTATTGTTTATTTGTTTTTGATTAAACATTGTTGGATTATCATTTGCATACTTGTTCATCAGTTATTTGGTTTTGTCATCAACAATTGGGATTAAATTCTAAGTTGTCATTGTCTTCAACCTTTAACCATTGAACTTGTTCATGTTTATGAAATCTAGGATTGGTAATTAATTAGGTTACTATTCAGTTGCATCAATCTTTCGGTTTCGATCGTGGATCATTGCAACCAAATATATTATCTGTTAATTATTTATCAAAACAAGTAGTTAGCAAATCATGTCTATGTGATTTCCAATTGGTAGTAATTAGGTTACCCGTGTTTCTACACAACCTGAAAACCCGGAGATTGGTCATTTTTCTCATAATTGTTTACAACCACATTCATTACATTTGTTTTTCTAATAACTCTCTTAATAAGCAAAAAGCAATTAGTTTAGTTTAGATAATCATTAAAAACAACGAGCTTTCATACTTTCCACTGATTCCCCGTGGATTCGACACCCTACTTGCCCTTTGCTAGTAAAAGGTGAATAGGACACTTTTAACTTTATTTTTTTGACCGACCTTACGACATCGATCAAAAATGGCGCCGTTGCCGGGGAGTCGGTGCGCTTAGTTTAGTTAGTTGTTTTTGTTTCTTAAAAATTAAAAAAAAATTAGAAAAAACCAAAAAACCCAAAAATACTTCCTTTTGTTTGTTTTTTTTTATTTGTTTCGTTCCATATTACGCTTGGTTTCTTGTTTGTCTGTGTGCAGGTGATTCTCGGGTTGCATGCATACTAGGTTCTCAAAGAAATCATCACCGTTATTGTTTGATCCAGAAATAGAAAAAACTGCTCGACAGAATCTCGTTCTCCTACGTTCAGCAGTGAAAGCTAAAGCTCAGTCAACAACAGTTGCTCAAGATCTTGAACAAGCAGCTCACGAGATGGCCGATCAAGAGCCACAAAACCAAGCTCAGAACGAACCAATCCCACCCATCCCAGATCCACCAATCCCTCAAAACCAAAACCAAAACCAAAATCAAAATCAGAACCAGAACCAAAACCAGAATCAACCACCACCACCACCACAACCATTTCCACAATTCAACCCAACCCCACAAAACCAACCTGGGAATCTGAATCTCCGACATGGGGAAATTATTCGTCTTAACCAACCACAACATCAACACGGGTATGATGATGGTTCCCGACACAATGAAGGCAGTGTTCACACTTGGGAATCTGGTTGGGAGGAGGATGATTATCAAAACCAGTATGACGGAAGGTACGCGGATCACAGATACGATGAGGGGTATAATGTTAATCAAGGCTATCCGGTACAACAACAGGTCAATCAAAGACATCACATCCCGCAACCGATTCCACAAAATCAAGTTCATAATGGAGTCCCGCAGTTTAATGCGGGAAGAGCTAATAATCGGTTTAGGGGTGATCAGATCCAGTTTGTGGATGGTGTTCCACAAGTCGTTCAAGGGGCACCAATTCAAGGCGTCGAAGGTCATTGTCGACCCGTAGTAGTACCCAACTCATCAGCTATAGTTACACCGGTGGGGAACAATAATCGACCCTTCGAGGTGAGGCCTCAATACTTAGGCCATCTGCCAGAATTCTATGGAAAAAGGACCGAAGAACCATACTTGCACATTGCAAGTTTTGATTCGATTTGTCAGACGATTGGGGGTTCAGGGTTCACAAAGGATGAAGTAAAGTTGATGTTGTTTCAGTTTACTCTGAAAGACAAAGCAAGACAATGGTTCGCAACATTACCTCCGGGAAGTATCTACACTTGGCAAGAGATGCAGCAAGTGTTTTTGGAGGAGTATTACACAATGAACAGAACCAGTGAAGCTCGAGATGCAATCAGAGCATTCCAGCAACATTCAGGGGAAGCATTCCATGAGGCGTTCACAAGGTTTAAGGAGTTGCTTAGGAAATGCCCACATCATGAAATTCAGACATGGGAGTTGATCAAGGCGTTTTATGATGGGCTACTCCCTGATGATGTAAGAGATCTTATCGCCATTAGCAATGGTACATTCCTCACAAACACCGAAGCTGCGGATTGGGCATATTTGGAGAGACAAAGTGCCACTTCGAAGAGACAGGCACAATCTAGCAGGAGGGCAAGATCGAGTTCAGCAAAGTCGGTTGATTATGAAGCTGAGGAGCGGGTCGAGAAGTTGAGGCACCAAAACTTATTGCTTGAACGACAAGTGGCTCAAATGAATCTCGGAAAGGGAGGTGAAGTTAAAACTGCCAATACGTTTGCGGTATGTACTGAGTGTGGAGAGTTAGGGCATCAAGTCGGAGAGTGTGCTGTGTTGGGTGGTCAGACCGATGAAGTGAATCAATTGTACGGTGAACGAAAGCAATATGATATGAAATCGAATACATATCATCCAGGTTTGCGAAACCACCCAAATTTTAGTTACGGTAACTCTGCTAATCAGTTGAACCCCAATTTTCAGGTACCCAACCAAGGAGGTCAACAGTATCAGAATCGGCAAGGAAATTACCTACAAGGCGGTTACCAAAATCGAGGCCAGTACAATCAAGGGCCTCAAGCCAACAACCAACAGCAAAATCAAGGCAATTATCAAAGTAATTATCAAGGGAGTTGGAGGAATCAAGGTAACCAGCAAGGTAATTCTTCAAGTGGTGGAGGCGACTCGAATGATTCGAAGCTAGATGCGATCATGTCATTTATGAAGGACATCCAAAAAGATAATGAAGTTCGGGACAAAACGTCTGAAGCAATGCAGAAGCAGTTGGGGCAATTAGCGGAGGATCTAGCCCAACTGAGAAGAGATCCAGGTAAGTTGCCTAGCACTACTACAGTTAACCCAGCACATCAGTCATCTAGCTCAAAAAATGGAAGAAATGTGCACATCAACGCGGTAAGTATTCTTCCAACGTCTGAAATTGGTAGTGTCACGATTACTCCACCATCACAATTAGTTGAGGAGGTGGTGGAGGATGTTGGTAATGGATCGGAATCTCAGCATGATCGGGACCCACCAAGGGATGAAAGGTGGGAAAGTTTTAAACAAGCTAAAATTAATCTACCCTTACTTGATGCAATTAAAGAGAGTCCCGATCAGGTTGAGTATCTGAAAGAGTTAAGTACCCAAAAACGACTTCACAAGTTTCCTAAAAAACTTGATTTAACTGCAAATGTGAATGCCGTTTTGTTGGGTACCCTTCCCCCGAAACTCCAAGATCCTGGAGCACCCATTATTTCCGTACAAGTGGGTGAATTTAAAATAGAAAGGGCACTGTTGGATCTCGGAGCGTGTGTTAGTATTCTACCAGGGAGTCTGTATGACCAATATGATTTTGGTCCGCTACAAAAGGTTAACACTACCGTGGTGTTGGCTGATCAGACTCCCATGTGTCCGAGGGGGATTGTAAGGGATGTAATTGTGAAGGTAGAAGAGTGTTACTACCCAGTTGACTTCTTAGTGCTTGATTGTGCCACCAGTTCAAAAAACACGCACCCTCCAGTCATTTTGGGTAGACCGTTCTTAGCGACTGCTCATGCAATTATTAATTGTGTTGATGGAACGGTTAGCATGAAGTTTGGTGACCATGACTTGCGGTTAAATGTGTTTTCAGATACGACTAATCCTTCCATTTCAGGTGAACGCTCAAAAGCTGAAAATGGTGATGAAAATGTCTCTCCTGAAAAGGAGAGTCAAACCAAACAGGAGTGTTTGTTGGTTGACAGGTTTGAAGTGGCAGGAAGCGAGGCAGTAAGGAAAAAGGAAAGCGTGGCGCATGAGGAGTTTAAAACGGACAAAGGGAAACCACGAGAGAAGAAGAAGAAAAAGAAACCGCCTGAATGTGATAATGCAAAACGGAGGTTAAAGTTATTCGGTCTAATGTGGAAGACAGTGGACGACTTACCAGAGCAGTGGCGGAGTACATACTTAGAGGCCATGGAACGCAAACATCAAACTCGACCACCATGAGAGTATATCAGGTATGGTCTGGCTGAAGACCTATAAACTTAGCGCTCTCGGGAGGCAGCCCGAGGATGTAGAGTAGTGTATATTTGTTTTGTTTTGTTTTGCGTGAGTATTGTTGCAGGTTACCAGGTTATTAATCTCTACGAATGCAATGGTCCAAGTGTGGGGATGTTTGGGAAGTCCCGATACGTTCTAGATGCAGTTGCGGACAATGCATGGATCAGAGTGCAGTCAGAACTGTCCATACTCAATCTCCATTTGGACGGGGATGACTTGCACGCTAACTGTAGAGATTGACCCGAGTACTTGTTGGACACGGCCGCGAATGGAATGTTATACGGTCGTGGTGGAACATGACGTATGAGGATTCTACACATTAAACCAGGGGAGTCTGTTCCACTCTTATTATTGTTTTTTTTTCTTCGTGTTCTTGGTGGTGTTAAAATATTTTATGTGTTAGAGAAGGTGTTATGTTCTTTGTGTTAGGAATGGTCGCTCATGAGGTTTGTTAGTTGGTATTCCCGGGTTTGTTTTAAAAGCACGATACATTGGGGACAATGTCGCCCAAGTGTGGGGATATGGAAACCCGGGAAGGGAGTTTGGGACAGAGGCTTGAAAGAGGTTGAAAGTGATTGAAAACGATGAAAAATTGAAAATTTTGAAAATTTTAAAGAATTTCATCGCCTTAAGTGAACTAAATGGATACGAAAACCGAATGTTTCAATCACTAATGGATTCCTTGCCGGTAGTAAACTAACATAGTCCCTTGTCATGGTCGTTCCTTTAAGTTTCATGAGAGTAGGTCCGATAGGTGTTTTTAGGATAAAAGAATTGAAAAGAGATGTCTATTTAGGGGTAACATGCTTTAGATTGCATATGCTACGTGTCGGCAACCTTTTTACCCTTTCTTGGTGAGAATTTTGAGCCTGTAGAATGATAGAATGATATTACATTATGACTTCATTTGATGAGAGCAGGCCGCATGTTATTCTGTGTTAGAACTTGTATGATTTGATACATGCTGAGACTGTGTTTAATATGTGCACGTACATGATAAAGGCATTAGGATATCCCGTACACCTGTTCGTTTGTTTTGTGTTTACCTAGTCATCACCCCTAGTAGCCCTGTTGAGCCTATTTACCATTTCGTTTGTCCACCCAATGTGAGTTGTTGATATCGACCGTGAACGACAGCTATGAATAATTGAAAAAGAAAAGAAAAAGAGAAATCAAAGAAAAGAAAAAAGAGAAAAAAAAATAGAAAAAAAAAAGAACACAAAAAGAAAATTTCGTGAATAATGTTATATTGTTTTGGGTAGAAACCAACCCAAAAGTGTTAGTCATTATTTGTTTGCAAATAAAGTTGTCATGGTTTGGTCGTTTGTTTGTTCGCCACGAAAAAGAAAAAATATAAGCCAAAAATTTTCTACCTTTAGCCTAAGCCCAAAACCGAAAGTCCTTTTGATGCGTGCCGTGTTATAAGATACAGTGGAGGTATGATTGTCATACAAGCTTATGATTTACAGAATTTCATGTTTGGTTTTGAGTGTTATATATACTAGCACATTACACGCTAGTTTAGTTTGTAAACCGAGGGGAGAGTTGATTGTGAGGGGCGTGTAGCATGTGTATAATCCTAAGCATGTTAGTTTTGAATAGACAAGTCTTAGGTTTTATAAATTGCACCAGTTGCTTGTCGGACTGTCAATCTCGATTGTGTCAGTCTATGGAATGGGTATGACTTGGGACTTAAATTGTTGCATCGGTTTAGGGGTTTACAGGTGTTGTTACGATGCTGAGTAGTTCCGTATCGGTTTGCTTGAGGACAAGCAAAGGGTAAGTGTGGGGATGTGATGTGAGGGTGTGTAATCATGTTTTAAAGTGTTTAATTATGAGGCTTTATATGATTTTGTGTATGGAAACGGTTTACTTTGAGTTGATTTTGATTTACAGGTACTCGGAGCATAATGGATGGCTTTTGGAGCTTGACGGAAGGTTTTCGGGAAGCATTATGGAGTATTGGAAGCATACACACAAGTTGGAAGGCCAAAATATGAAAAATGGGAAGTTCGGTAGCAATCGGCGCCACTAGGTGCTGATTTCAGCGCACCACAGAAGCAAAGTATCATTTGGCGCACTAGGTGCTGATTTCAGCGCACTGGGCGCTGAATGCCAGATCTGACTTGCGAATTTCTTGTTTTCCTACCATATTTAAGCACAAACATTCCCCAAACGAAATTATCATTAACCCTAGCCGTTTTCCACTTCCCAAGGACGAAAATTAGAGTTCTCAAACTCAATCCAATCATCAATCATGCAATTCCTCATCAAGATTGAAGATCAAATCAAGAACATGAGCGGCTAAACCACCCGTGATCATCTCCGGGCCTAGGGTTTGTGTTAGGAACCAGGTTGACTTAGTTTTACAAACTTTTGGATTGAGATTTGACTAATCATTCGGTTAGTTTATCTTTATTGTTTATTTGTTTTTGATTAAACATTGTTGGATTATCATTTGCATACTTGTTCATCAGTTATTTGGTTTTGTCATCAACAATTGGGATTAAATTCTAAGTTGTCATTGTCTTCAACCTTTAACCATTGAACTTGTTCATGTTTATGAAATCTAGGATTGGTAATTAATTAGGTTACTATTCAGTTGCATCAATCTTTCGGTTTCGATCGTGGATCATTGCAACCAAATATATTATCTGTTAATTATTTATCAAAACAAGTAGTTAGCAAATCATGTCTATGTGATTTCCAATTGGTAGTAATTAGGTTACCCGTGTTTCTACACAACCTGAAAACCCGGAGATTGGTCATTTTTCTCATAATTGTTTACAACCACATTCATTACATTTGTTTTTCTAATAACTCTCTTAATAAGCATAATGGATGCGATTTCTTCTGGAGGGTTCACCTATGGTAGTGTTTTGTTTGTTTATGAGTTGATTTGATTGTGAAGTAGATAAGAAGGATGAGATATCGGCAGTTAGCTCGAAGAAGTTTCTCTCGATTATTGATGAAGTGATGTTACAGAAATTGATTCGCACAAACTGTGGAGAACTTGTTTGCGTTATATGACACATGATAAAACCGCTTTCTCTAGACAATGTGTTATGGTGAGATATTTCAAGTTTGCACAGTGGGAGAAAAGACCAGCACCCCTGTCAGTATTGTCAAAATGCAATGAGATATAACTAAGATTTAAGCGGCGTGTTCCGATCAACGTTTATCGACATTGTTATAGGTGATGAAGACACCCTAAAACGGAACATAGTCCCAGATTGTCTAAAGAAGCGCTTTTATCATGTGTCATGTTGTAACAACTACCAAGGGGATATTCAGATCTCTATTCGGTCATCTTTCTGAGCTTTTACACACGAATATGTGGTTCCCAATTTGTGGTAGTTGTATCATACTCGATTGATTCATTTAATTCATTTTGTCATCGGCCAACTGCTCAAAATCCCTTTCGTTTTATTACAGTCGTCATGATCAACTACTGCAGAGTGATCTTCGTGACCAGAAGTTGTATCCAAATCTTCGATACCTTCCAATATCAAATTTCTTCGTTTCCCATGATTATGAAAAAACCAGCACCCCTGTCAGTAGTGTCATAATGCAATCGTTTGTGACTATGGGAAACTTGGACATCAAATGTAAATATTGAAGCAAATATGTGGTCCCCAATTTGCGGAACATAATCCCAGATTGTCTAGAAAAGCGCTTTTATCATGTGTCATATGGTAACAAGAGTGTGTTGTTCCAAGATCAATCCCAATTGCAGTTTTTTTCAACTCTCCTGTTCCAAATGCAGCTGATGAAACCAGAGCTGTTATCTTGGTGGTTCTGTACTTTCATGATAAATACAATGTTCAGCTTCGTTATCCTTTGGTTTCTTCAATTCAAGCAGGCACGGATGCTAAATGTACTGTTATTACATCCGAGACGATTCAAGTGAGTCCTTTGAAGCAAGTGTTGGCCTATTCAATTGAGAGGAAAGATGACCGAATAGAGATCTGAACCAACCGAAATCCACAAATTCCAACAAATTATGTCTAATGCAAGGATCATCAAATGCGGTGTGTACGTTAAATACCGTTCACCGCTTTTTTAGTTGCTTCTCTTTTTAAGTTTCTGAACCAACCAAAATCCACAAATTCCAACAGTTTCTCCGTCGCTAACTTCTCCACTCACCGTGAAATCGAACAGTTTCTTCGTAGATTCCGTCCGGTTTGAAAGCCGGTTGAGGATTACAAGTGTTTGGTTTTGTTTGCCATTGAATCATCGATGTCCTTTATGTCGATTTCAACTTCCATTGATCAAATAATAAAAACCCTAAGTGAAAATCCGATTTAAGAAACCCAGAGGAATCAGTTGTATAGCTGAGGAGAGAGAGTGAGTGTTTGGCTACTTGTTCTAATGGCGCCTCATTAGCGCTTTAACTACCAAAAGAATGCATACACAAATAGTTCTAGTGGACGAAGCAAAGGGACCGCCTTGTTAATTTTAATGAAGCAATGAAGATTGAATCTGCAAACCGCAACCTTTTTTGACTACCGTACGGTGGCTATGCGAAATACAAACCGCAATCGTTTGTGACTATGGGAAACTTGGACATCAGATGTAAATCTTGAAGCAAATATGTGGTCCCCAATTCGCGGAACATAATCCCAGATTGTCAAGAGAAGCGCTTTTATCATGTGTCATGTTGTAACAACTACCAAGGGGATATCCAGATCTCTATTCGGTCATCTTTCCGAGCTTTTACACACGAATATTTGGTTCCTAATTTGTGGTAGTTCTATCATACTCGATTGATTCATTTAATTCATTTTGTCATCGACCAACTGCTCAAAATCCCTTTCGTTTTATTATAGTCATCATGATCAAGTACTGCAGAGTGATCTTCGTGACCTGAAGTTGTATCCAAATCTTCGATACCTTCCAATATCAAATTTCTTTGCTTCCCATGATTATGAAACCTCGTTTCGTTAGGTGGTCTTCTTTCATCCTTATACAGAGCTTCATCCTTATTTCTGTAAATCGCACAAACAAGCATGCCTTGAACGAGTCTAGAACACTCGTAATCCTCAACCGGCTTTGGCTTAACAACGATTGATTTGGATCGCGAGTGCCTCATAGCCCATGGATCGTCAGCTAACCTTCACGAGCGTCTTTTCACTCTCGGTGACTGCTCAGAGATGCATGTCTGTAGAAGGTGCAAGAGAATGGCGAGTGTCAGCTAACCTTCACCAGCCTTCCTTTAACATGATCCCTGCTGGTGCTAAACCTTTTCAAGCTTGTTTTCAATGGGGATATAATGCAATGATTCCTCTCAATTGAATAGGCAGAAACTTGCTTCATATAACTCACTTGAATCGTCTCGGATGTAATAACAGTATGGTTAGTGGATGCAAATTGTAGAGCTCTTTTCTATGCATTATATGCACATTTATGTATCAGCCTGCGATTTCTTCTGGAGGGTTCACCTATGGTAGTGTTTTGGTTGTTTATGAGATCCTAGATCGAAAGGTTAAGAACTTGCGAAATAAGAGAATTGATCAAGTTAAGATCAAATGGGAGCATAGGAAAGGTTCGGACACTACATGGGAGTCTGAAGAGGAGATGCGACGTCTCTACCCTACACTGTTTGGTACGTACTCTGGTTTCGGGGACGAACCCCTTTTTAAGGGGGGTGGACTTGTAACACCCCGAAAATACAAATTCTTATATTACAAATAAGTTGTAAATAAATAAATGAAACAAACTAACTAGGAATGACACTAATCCAGTTAGATGATGGCTTATGCGTAGTTAAGGAGTTAAAACAAAATAAAAACGAAAGTTGAGGGGCCAAAAGTGTCTAATTTGAAACTAATATTAATAAAACAAAAAAATTAAAACCCAAACACACTTGTGTGTGCTGAGATCGAACCAGACAAGAAGGGGGGGGGGGGGCGACCAGGGTTCTTCAAAACCCTAACTTCCACAAAACTCATAAATTGAAGGTTCAAATCTGATCCAAAACGAAATCCGAGCTAAGATTAATGATCCCCATCGAAAGGAGATCATAAGGTATGCAAAATTTTATAAAAATTCTCTACTTGAAATTCTCATGAATTTAGAGAACTCGAAATCTGTTAATGCATGTGTGTTATGTAGATGAAATAAGAACATTTAAGTGTCTAGGAGTAAACCCTAGGCAATTACATGTTGAAATCATGCCAAATTCTAGTGAAATCCATGGCCACCATTGTAGGTGATTAGTGGGTTATATAGAACTTGATGAACACTAGGGTTTTGAATGTTATTCTAGTCTAATTTGATTCATAGAAACTGATTACTGAAAAATTTGATGTTTGATTCTATAAGTGATAACTCGATTGATGTTAATTTTGGCTAAGCGATAAGCCATGAACTTGAATATAAAAGATATAAAATCCTGCCCTTTAAGTGTTTGTAAAAATGCCTCAAAGAAGGCTCGAAACTGAAATTTTAAAGTTAAAACGCATAATTGTGATGTTTTGGCAAATTATGCGATATGTGATTGAAAAGAGTTCTAAACGCGTCATGATTGAACTCTATAGGAAAGGATACCGGAACGTCGAGTGGACAAGTCTGTGGTGATTTGCGTTTGAAGGGCGTGCACTAAAGGTATGTAACTTAACTCGTTACATTAGGTGAATTGTTGTTAAATTATGTATAGTCGCATTGTAAAATAAAACTTGCGTTGATTATAGCGACCATGATCGTTACTTAAATTCATAGGATTAGAGTTAGGAAGAAACAGTTTGGTAGTCTTCATATTGGAGGATTCCATAAGATGAGCCAACGGGTCGAATAATAGTGTAAATTGTAGTATAAGTGCTTTAATAGTTAGCCATGGCGATAACATTCGAAAGAGCATTAAACCATGGGATTGGTACGGAAATGCGGGTGATAGTAAGTCCTGGATGGTGGGTACAAGGCGCCATAGGCTTACTAGTGAAACAATAGTAAAATGGGTGTAGTATGAGTGGATAAAATAAATGCATAAGTGATCTATAATCGTTCGGTCTGTAAATTAAATTTTGGTATGGTAATTGTAATAAGAATGTCGGTAATGAATTTACAGATGTATAGGAAAAAGAATCACCTAAAACGGACTTACGAGTCAAAAGTTATGGTCAATTGAAGTTAAAAATCTGAATTTCCGGAGCTGGCAGCAAATGCAGGTCAAAAACCTGCATCTGCTGGAAAACCGTTCCCCCCGCGCCACGCGAGATAACCACATGGATCCGGCGCGACACGCAAGGGCTGTCGCGCCACGTGACATGGCCAAATTCAATTTTATTTTATTTTTGTGTGATTCAATGCTTGGAACTTGTTTATACACTTCATTTAAATGTGAAAGCTAACATCTGAGGTGGTTTTGACCTTAGGTGACTAAAGGGACTTTTCGGATGGCGACTAAGCAACATTTTGAAGAATCGAACATAAATCTATCAAGCTTGCGCGTGGACTTAACCTATGTTTTAACAATGTTTTGGGACTTAAACAAATTTCTAATTGTGTTTTGAATGTTTTTAACTAGTGGTTAGATGCTGTAAGTTGATCACTTAAAACTATAAATTTTGTACCAGTTGTCAAATTAATCACTTTATTATATCAAATCATGAATGCATAATTAAATTTATATGAAATTAGACGGTTGTTACAAACGGGGACGAAACTTGGAAGTATACGTCGACGACATTGTCATAAAAAGCCTCACAGAAACGGTCATTTAAGAAGATATAGCTGAAACCATATGGACCATGCAAGATGTGAACATGAAACTAAACCCGGGAAAATGCTTCTTCAGGGTAGAGGAAGGAAGATTCCTGGGAGTAGTGGTCACCAAGGGAGGGATCAAGGCCAATCCGGAGAAGACCCAAGCTGTGGCCGAAATGCGATCCCCCCCCCCCCCCCCCGGTCCATAAAAGACATTCAACAGCTGAACGGGAGACTGATTGCTCTGAACCATTTCCTGTCAAAGGTAGCCGACAGAACTCTTCCCTTCATGAAAGTGCTGAAGGATTGTCTCCAAACAGACAAGTTCAGATGGACCCCAGAAGTTGAGACAGCTTTCCGGGAAATGAAAGACTACATCTACAAGCTCCCAACCTTAGCCACTCCAATCCCCGGGGAAGACCTGCTCCTGTATTTGTCTGCTTCAAAGACAACCATAAGTGCAGTAATGATGGTTGAGAGGGAGGAAAAGCAGATCCCCATATACTTCATTAGCAGAACCCTTAAGGGCCCTGAGGAACGTTACATGCCTTTGGAGAAACTAACCATAGCACTTGTCTTTGCATCCCGAAGATTTAGAAGATATTTACAGGCACATAAATTCACGTTAATGACAGATCAACCACTCCAAAAGGTACTCAGGAGACCAGAGTTGTTGGACCGGTTGGCCAAGTGGGCAGTTGAGCCGGGAGAACACTCCTTAGAATACAAAGCCAGAACAGTAATGAAAGGACAAATACTGGCTGATTTCCTGGCTGAAGTCCTGGAGGATGAGGAAAAGGAACTCCTAAAGTGGGAAGCCCTGGAGAGGGAAGAAAAGGAGAAAGAGGATGAAGCAGTGTGGAAGCTACTCACAGATGGGGCCTCAAGCGAAGAAGGAAGTGGAGCAGGCATCACGTTGATAAGCCCCGAGGGAGTCGAACTAACGTACGCCATCAGGCTAGACTTTGAGAACACCAACAACATGGTGGAATACGAAGCCCTTTTGGCAGGGTTAAGATTGGCTAAGAAGGTGAAAGCAAGGCATGTGGAAGCGAGTACTGACTCACAGCTAGTAGTCAACCAGTTCCACGGGGAATACGAGGCTAAGGATAGCACAATGGCCCAATACGTGGCCAGAGTGAAAGAGACGACCAAGGCCTTCAAGACCTTCAAGCTGGAATACATCCCCCGAGGGAGAAACAGAAAATCTGATGCTCTTAGCAAGTTAGGCTCCGTAGCCTTCGATCACCTAGCAAGGGAAGTCAAGGTGGAGGTCCTAACCTCCCCTTCCATCAAAACAGAAGAAGTAGCAGCGGTTGAAAATGCCCAAGAAACTTGGATGACACCTATTGTAAAATTCCTCAAGGACGGAGTATTACCCGAGGGAGACTGGGCAGCCCAGAAGATAATAGTCAAAGCTCTGCAGTACGAATTGATCAACGGAGAACTTTACCGAAGGTCATACTTGGGGCCTTCACTAAAGTGTGTCGCAGCGAAGAGGCCAGGTATGTAGTGAGAGAGATACACGAAGGTATTTGTGGCATGCATTCTGGGCCAAGGACAGTAATGGCTAAAGCAATGAATGCGGGATTTTATTGGCCTAGAATGTATGAGACAGCATCAGAAGAAATCAAAAAATGCGACAACGGCCAAGTCCATGCACCCATGCCATAAACACCCAATGATACCCGTGTCGACATCCTGGCCGTTTCAGAAATGGGCCATCGACATCATCGGGCCATTTCCGGAGGGCCCAGGAGGGGTTAAGTATGTGGTGGTCGCGATCGACTATTTCACCAAATAGGTCGAGGCAAGACCCATGGCAAAGATTACGGGAGAACAAATGAGGCGATTTGTGTTGGACAACATCATATGCATATATGGAGTGCCAAGGGAGCTAGTAAGTGACAACGGAGTCCAATTTGCAGGAAAGCCTTTTAAGCCATGGTGTGAGCAGATGCATATACACCAAGTGTTCACCTCCGTCACCCATGCCCAGAGCAACGGGTTAGTGGAAAGGGCAAACCAAACTGTGATCAAGGGGATGAAGGGAGGCTAGGAAGGAAGCAAAAAGGGTGGCTGGAAGAACTGCCTTTCGTTTTATGGGCATATAGGACCACCCCCAAAGATTGCAATGGGGAAACCCCTTTAAGCGTGACCTACGGGACGGAAGCTATCATCCCAGCTGAAATAGGGTCCCCAACCGCAAGGATAAAGCTTAGAGAAGCCGAGAACGAACAAGACCTACGGATGAATCTAAACTTGCTCGAAGAAAGAAGAGAGATAGCAGCAATAAGGGAGGCCAAGTATAAAAAACAACTTGAAAGCTATTATAACGCCAAGATGAAGAAGCTCAACCTCGTGCCCGGAGACTTGGTCCTGAGGGAAAACGAAGCCAGCTTGCAAGAAAACACCGGAAAACTGGGGCCTAACTGGGAGGGGCCCTACCAGGTCACCTGGGCGAATGGCAAAGGAAGCTGCAAACTGGAGACACTTCAGGGCAAGGAAGTTCCAAGAACCTAGAACCTTATGAAACTCTGGAGGTATTATATATGAAAGACAAGAGCACCTTCAATGAAAAACGGCTTAGAAGCAACTTTTGTAAAGGTTAACTACTAGCTAAGGGATTATCCTAAGAAAGACGTTTTGTATGATCTTGTACTGTAGGACCGAGTCCCCAAAAAACATATGATAATGAATGACCTACTTGTCCCTTTTGATAAATTACAGGTATTATATTCAGGCAAACGTGCCCAGAAACTACAAACCTAATGACAAACAATACACGTGTAAAAAGGTGTACCCAACACACCGAACGCCCGACTGTGGGGCAAAGCAGGGCCTAGCTAGCCCGAAGAAAGCAGACAAACAAGTTAGGAAACATAATCTACGGTTATAAACTTGTCCAAGGATCGTCCTCATACAGACGATCCTGGTTTACGAAACAAACCACAAAGAGACTTTTGTAAACAAACTACAAAGGGAACTAAACATGAACATACACACTAAAGAATTCTTTGTAGACAAACTACAAAAACAAGAACAAGTGTACATAAACAAGACATGGAACTTTATTATCTACAAAAGAAAAAGCAAATATACAAGCAACACACTAGAAATTCTCATAAGCAAGCTACAAAGCTTTGTAATCATGCTACAAATAGCTGAAGGTCCTTAGACAGGTACTGGGCCAGCTCCCGGTAATAACACCTGCAAAAAACAACACAACAAGGACAAGAAAAGCAGATCGGCAATGTACAGTTATGAGATAGCTAGCAAAAACACAAGTTAGATACTGGGAGGGCCCCAACACAAAGGCCCTCCTCCAAACATCAAAAGTTAACAGTGTTTAGGGTGCATAAGGGTTTAGTTACAACCATATCGAAATAGTTATTGTTTTGAAACTACTGGGAATCATCCCCAGACAAAGACTTTGGAGAAGAAGGACCAGCGGGAGTCAGCAAGGCTTTAATTTCATCAATGGACATCAAGGGGTGCTCAAGGATTTTCTCAAGAAGGGCAGGGGTCTTTCCCCCGAATTCTTTGTCCAACTTGGATAGCCGCTTCTTGGCCTTGGAGTTATAAAGAGGGGTTTCTTTCCTTCCCATACCCTGAGCAGAATAGGCATACCCGTCCTTTAGACCTGACTGGTATCCCATATCCCGGTAAGCCCTGTAAATCTGCTCAAGACTGCTCTTTAATTCCTCAGACTGAGAAACAGTAGTGAGGAAGGATCCGAAACCTTCAGTGATCAACCAATACCTCTCCTTAGCCAGCTTCTGGTTGTCATCCGAGGTAATTCCCCACTCGGCATACATGGCATCCAAATCCTTCTGAAACACGGAGTCAAGCTCCTTCTGACGTTTCAGCTCGGCAGCCAAATCCTCCTTTTCTTCAACCAAAGCAACCATCTCCCTCGCCCAGGCTCGTTCCTTCTGCTCCAGCATGGCACCAGCTCCCTGAGAAAAAAATGCCAAAGCTCCAAAAAGATAAATAAAAAAAGGGGGAGGAGGAGAGAAGGAGGGTCATGCACCTTCCCCTCCTGCAATCTGCATTCAACATCAGTCACCCGGCACCGAAGCTCAGCAGCAACGGTTTGGGAAGTCTTGAGATCACCCCGCAGCTCCTCATTATCCTGCCTCAGTTCATCCACTCGCTGGAGCATACCAACCCCCCTAAAAACCCCTCACAAAGGGACATGCTATATTGATCATTGAAGAGATCGGCCCTCAGAGCAGAGTTCATAAACTTATGAGAAGGAGGGACAACATGAGCCAAGAAGTCCCAGGCAGTCTCGGGAGTTCCCACTACTGTAGACTGAGTTATCTTCCATCTGGGAATATACGGGACTGGAAGGGCATCAGCAAACAGAGGAGCCAAGGGGGATCGAGAGACAAAACCTTCCAGGTGAGAAGGTTTGCTGGTCCCAATAGCATGGAGTGGAGAAACCTCAAAAGCTGGGGTAACACGGGCAACACTGATCTCGGGGGTCTTATCCTGGACTCGGGAGGAAGAAGGGGCAGTAGGAATCTCAATCGGAGAATTACAGCTTCCCTGTCCCAAATACAAAAATAGGGATCACCAAAAACCAACCAGAATATGGCCATCCAAAATCAGCAAAGATTCAAAGGGCCATTACATCAGTTAAAACAGAATGAAAGAAGAAAGCTTACCAACAAAGGCTCGCTCACAAGACTGGATGATCGTACGTGTTTAGACAAGGAACCTTTGACCCCAGCGGGGGGAAGTTCAGAGGTAGCCCTCGTAGCAGGAAAAGCTTTTTGGCCACTAGCACTCTAGAGTCTCAGCCGGATATTGCGAGGGGCAGGAACTTGTTTAGGGCTGCTGGGTTGGACTGCTTTTCGCTTACGAACCAAGCGACTCTCCAGGTCCTCATCGTTATCATCATCACTTGAACTCCTCACTTGAAGGGAACCAAGAGGACCCTTTTTCTCACCAGAGGAAGCTTCTTCATCCTTCTCCTCGGTAGCAGAATCCCCTGCCTAGACAGATCCCTCAGTAACCTTCTTCTCAACGCCTCGGCTCATACTTGGCTCAATTTTGTCACCCACCATAAATTTGACATCCTTACAATCTCCCTGAAGTAAACCCCACAGGGTCATCTCTGCACAAAAAAAAATGGGGCAGTAAAGATGACTACACGAATCCCTTGAAAACTTTCAGAAAAGGATAAAAACAACAGATCAAAAACAAGGAAGCACCTTTCTTGCCTACAAAAGCTTTTGACCTGACTGGATAGGAAGGGCTTAATCCCCCCATAGCCAAGATCCCCTCCGGAAAAGTAAAAGCCCTTGTAGGATTTTCATACATACGTTTTCACTGAACAATCTCATCGGAAGACAAAACTGGGATGCTGTCTTCAATAACTGCCTTAGCATCCCTCAACGGTGGAGATTCCGGTATCATGGCGGCAGAGACGAAGATGAACCGACTTTTCCACTCCTTGGGGTACGTAGAGGTTGGCATGAAAGAATAGCAGGTATGGGATATGCTGTCTTTCCGTTTGGCAAAAGTAAACCAATCCCCATCTGAGATTAACTTATAAAACATATAAAACAGGGGAATTGACGGCTCACCAGAAACCGCCACACATGACAACTCAAAATGCACAACCCTCATGAACCCTAAGGGGTGTAATTGTGAGAAATGAACCTTAAAATGCCGCAGCAAGTCAACCTTGAAAGTCGAAAGTGGGTAACGAACACCACAAGAAGAAAATGATAAAGTATAGAGGATAATTCGGTCAGGGGTACATTCCGCTGAGTCATCGGGCCCAGGTAGAGTTGGGGAGAATGGTTTCGGAATCCGATAAGTCTCAACAAAGGATTCCAAGTCTTTCTCCGTCAGAACAGAGTGAATCGAAGAACGACCGGTATGGCTCATTGTAAGACGGAATGGCGATCGGAGAGTTCTAGCAAGAGAAGAGAAAGATGTGAAGGAAAATGGTGGAAGTTAGAAGAAATTAGAGGGGCGATAGAGGCTTTAAAGAAGATAACTGACGTAAGGGGCAGAAACCGTCACATCACAACTTTTCAAAATTTAAAACCACCCGGAGCACGTGTATTTAAAGGATTAAACCCTCGTCGTTGATTTCTGACATCAGAGGGCTCTCGAGAAACGAGAAGAGGCTCATGATGATTATCAAGGAGTGGGCCCACATTCTCAGCCCAAGAAAACTACCTCCACCGCCAATTATGACTCAGCCCTGGATCATGAGATTTGAATCTCAGAACCAGGGACTAAATATGACTTGATGACGGGCCAATCGGTTGCCCAATTTGACCCGTCTTGGGCTTCCCTCATATAGGCCCAACTAATAAGGCCCAAACTATGATACTTGTTTCTTAAGGGATTTCTCCATGCCAAATGAGCGGGAAAAAGGATGTTCATAAATAACAGAGGGCATTAATGACTGATATGAAGGGTATCGCCAGCATATATAGTACTTCCAAGCTGGCCTCATTAAATGAGGACAACAATCTCGCCGTTGGGGCTCAGACACGTGTTTGAGTCCCCCAAAGATGGTCAGAAGTCGTTAGATCGCTTCGGTACCGTTCCATCGAAGAGATAAGCCATCTTGGCTATATAAGAAATGTAAAAAGGTATCTCACTTAATGCTTTACATGATCATTTATTCCGACCATAATTCCCTCACATTATATACCCATATTTATAACTGATTCACACCATAGAGAACATTCCCGTGATCATACTCATCGGAATAAACTTCTCACTTACTCTCCGGCAAGTTTACTTACTCTCACACCGGAGTTTGGTCACGGATCCCCCCCCAGGGCCCTCCGTGGCGAGGCTAACAGTTTCCTTTATTGTAGAAAGCAAACGCTGGAATATTACGACGCCAGCGAAGACCCTTTGAAGTTCATCCAGGGATTTGGGGATTCGACAGATCCCAATCGCTACACTACACTGCACCTCTTCTCTCTCCTCAATTTCTACTCTCTCGTCTCTCTCACGTCATCTTCCGTATCTTCCGATTCTAGATGGTGACTGCTGTACTCATCATCTTCTTCTTCTTCTTCTGATTCTTGTTGTTGACGTTTATGAATTTTCAGATGGTGATTCTTCTGAGTATAAGTTGAATAAACTGAGCGCTTATCTTCATTGATTTCGCTATGATTTTCACGATGATTTTTGTGTTGATTGTAACCGGAATAAATGGACGATTTGTCGTCTTCTGATTCAAAATTCGGTTGACGACGATCGAAGTATTTGGAATCTGGTGGTGACGGAAGGTAGAAATTCTCCCAATTCCAAACAGATGATGCTTGTGAAGGTGTTGATGTGTAATTTGCTTGAGCATTGTAAGTGTAATTATAAATATCTGGATTATTATTATTATTATTATTATAACTGAAATCATGTTCACGAGATTTGTGAGGAGAATACGAAGCTTCACTAGATTCAGAAAGAATATGAGGCCGTTTTATTGTAGGTTTAGGTTTAGCTTTTGATTTAGGGTTAGGGCTAGGATGACGATCTTGGTGGTTCACGGAGGCGGTCTAACGAGGCGCGGCGGTGAGTATCGGCGTGAGGGTTTTCAAAATTTGTTCCCTTTACCCCCTTACTATTAGATTTTTCAAAGGGGGAAGAGATTGGTAGGTTAAAAAACATTAATGCCCTCACGTGGGCCCCACGTGACTACAATTAATTGAGAAAATTAACTGGATTTGGGGTAAAAGATATAACATGTTAGGATTTGTAAACATTAGGTATGATTAATGTAATTATTGAAGACGAAGGACATGATTTATAATAACATACATACATAAAGGACGAGTTTTGTAATTTACTATAAAAAAAATGGATGACTGAGATTAGTTCACTCTGTTCACAAACAAGGATGTTGTTCACTCATGAACCTAACCCTATATATCTATAATACTATATAAAGGAAATGTGATGTATAGAAATATAATTTAACATTGCGTACAAACTTTATTACAACATGTACAAGAAAATGAAGCCATTTTAGAGGGGTTGCATCTGTATTTTTATTAAAGTTTTAAGACGCTAAAAGGGCAATCTTGGTATTGCAACTTTGGTGACTCTCCAACTTGCAGACTCAGAGACTGATCAATTCTCTTCCAGAAACATAGGGTGTGTTTGTTTTTAAAGAAGCTCTTCCTGACCACTTCTGTCTGCGCCAAGAAGACCAAGGGCAGACATAGAGGTCTGCAGTGCGTTTGTTTTTCGGAAGATATTCTGCGCGTCCTCTTCTTGGAGAAGACATGAACTAGGTACTTCAAACCTCTTCTTAAAACCCATCTGAACATTCTTTATCATTCATCTTCATTCTCAAAACCTACCCCCCAAACCACCTTCCTCCCTGCCGCCACCAGCCGCACCTCCGCCACCATCTCACACCTCTGCCACCATCTCCTAGCCGCCGCCAGTCGCACCACCACCACCCTTCTCACCACCAGTCGCATCCCTTGCACAACCGCACCACCACCACCCCTCACATCCCTTGCACAGCCGCTAGCCGCCACCAGTCACCTCCGTTAGTCCCCACCGTCGTGCCTTCTCTCCGTCGTCCCCCCTCTCTCTCTACAGCACTCTCTTTCTCTCTCCCTTCTGTTTCTCTCTCTACAATTAAAGTGGGTTGTGGTTGGTTATGGTGGGTTGTGGTTGTTTATGGTTATGGTGGGTTGTGGTGGTTTACGGTGGTTTTGGTGGGTGATGGTTGTGGTGGGTTGTGATTGGTTATGGTTATGGTGGGTTGTGGTTGGTTATGCTTACAGTGGGTTGTGGTGGTTCATGGTGGTTATGGTGGGTGTTGGTGGATTGTGGTGGGTCACGGTGGTTTTGGTGGGTGATGGTTATGGTGGGTTGTGGTTGGTTATGGTTAGGTTACGCTGCAGACATTAACAAACAAACAGTATTCTACATACCTTTGGTCCACCTCTTCTCCTGCTGATGCCTGCAGATTGGTCCGCAGACTGCAGACCTTTTACGTCTTAAAAACAAACACAACCATATTCTCTTCCAAACCTCTGCCTCCCAGACCCATGGCAGTGTGTTCAACATTTTATCTATAGAACAAACCCTATGACTCATCATGCAGCAAATTTCAGGCATGGTTTGGTTTTTACTGATTGCCAAATCCACCGTGATCGTTTACATCATCAGTGGCAACAGTTGCAATCATCAAGTCCACCAAGCCTTTCTCAGTTGTTCCCGAAATTCCCAATTTTCAAACCCGGAGACAAAATCTGGCCTGTAACTTGTAGCATTATAACAATTTATTACCACTCGATGTTAATTAACTGATGTTTTAATTGAATTATTTTTATTATCGTTGTTTTTATTTAGGAATTTGAGATCGATTGCAGACTTCTGTTAATGGTAAGATTGGGAAACCTGAAACGGTGATAATTGAATCCGTTAAGGCGGTTGGGGCCGAGGTGGTGTATACGCATAGGGAAGTGTCATTTGATGAGGTTAAGGGGGGAAGGGAAGGTTGAAATGAAGAAGGTTAAGTATTTTGGGGGGGGGGGGGAGTACATTGTATCATATTGATGATTTTTTGTTTAACTTGAAGATATGCCAACGAAATATGGTGGGTTTAGGGAGAAAGTTAAAGGGTTGAAGATGATATGTACCGGGTCAGATTTACGGGTCGGCTTGCATGGGGCTGGGTCGTAAAAGCAGTTTATTGTTCTTTTTAATTATCTTTACGTTGGTATTTTAATTTCCTTCAAGTGTCGCTAGAATAAAGGGATGGAGGGGGATGCCCCACATTCCACGTTTGTATTTGCAGTTAGTTTTCTAAGTTTTAGTAGGTTAGTTGAAGACCATGTAATCCCTATATAAGGGTTTCTTCCTTTTATTTATTTTAGGCAGAAAAGAATTGTTCAAGTTTAATACTTGTTTTTCCCTCTCGTTCTCTCTATTTTCTTGGCCATTTGCATTATCCAATCGATACACATCAGAAGATTAGAACGACGATTGAGGAGTTGGATCAGTTGAGAAGGTTGCCCGTGGGTGGGGATGTGGAGCCTGGTGAGATCCGCCTTTGGTTCATTTGGGTTTGAATCCTACTGCTACAATAAACCAGGTATGGTTTGAAGTTTTTGACAGTTTATTGCTGGGGATGTGAAAATATGAGACGACACTAACTTAACATGAAATTTTCAAGGACGGTTTTAGTATAAACGGGTTTGAGTATTTCCGGGTTGAACCTGTTGACACATTCAGCTAATGAGGTCGTGTTTGTGCAACCCAATGGGTTTGCGGGTTGCCACGTAACCCATTTAGTTTTTTTAATGTGTCTGTGTTTTTAATTATATTGATCGAGTGTTTTATGCCAAAATTTAAAACTTATATGAGAAACAGGTATAAGCTATTATGGTTAAAATGTAAATGGACAAAAATGTAATTTAACAACACTGACACATTTTGTTGGTGCACGGAATGTCTTAGGTCAAGATAGGTCAACATAGGGTCTTGAAAGTCAAATTAGGGTTTAATAATGTAATTTCGCTTATATGTACATTGTTTAGAGTAGGTTTCGCTTATAGGGTCTTAGGGTTTCGCTTATAGGTACACAAGGTGGTTTCGCTTATGTGATCACATGGGGTTTCGCTCTTATGACATGCCATATGAGCGAAACCAGCTGGCCTATATATACCTCATGTGTGATCCTCAGTTGTGAACATTGGAGCGGAACCTTGTCATTGCTTATGTAACGAAACTCTGTCAAATTTGAATCAGAAAGCAATAAAAGAGAAGGAATTGAAAAGGAAAAGCTGTGTAACTTCATTTACGTTGATTCCGCCTTCGTATGTGAAGATGAACGTTCTCAACTGACTGTTTAGGGTCGGAACACGGTCCAACAAGTGGTATCAGAGCTTCAGGACGAGGAGTTCATACTACTACAGCTGATTCGACAACATTCTCTCATTTCTACTCACTTTCTATCATATTTTTTCGTTTTGAACTGGTTCCTACGGTTGAAATGACCTGATTTTTAAGTATTACGTGTGAAACATACAATTAACAAACCCTAGAAAGAATCAGTTTAAAATACGGATTAAAAATGGTAAAAATCAACTAAAAACTAGGTTTCGCTTATTCGGTATTCGAAGAGATTTCGCTTATATGTCACCTTAGTTTCGCTTTTTCGGACATAAACTTGATTTCGCTTATCTGAACATCCTATTTCGCTTATACGGACAAGTGATAGTTTCTCTTTTGTAACATATACTAGTTTCGCTTATACGAACATACCTAGTTTCGCTCATACGGACAAACTAGGGTTTCGCTCAAAAGGACATTCAACCTGATTTCGCTTTTAGGAACATATATCTGATTTCGCTTATCAGTCAATATCTTATTTCGCTTATTGTGACATACTGATTTCGCTTATCTGTCACATTGCTATTTCGCTTATCTGTCACTTACAGCTGATTTCGCTTATCAAGTCAATGACTGATTTCGTTTATTGTGACAAAATAGTGATTTTGCTTGTATTTCAGATTACTTGATATTGTTTAAACTGATTGAGTTTGTTTGTTTGCTCTCAGGTGTTTGAAGATGTCGAGCAGCAGTAAAGAAGTTTTTGATCATGATAAATGGTGGAGAAGAGATTATGCGAGATGGGAAATTGATAAATAAGAAGCCCAGAGAGCCAAAAGATGGAATGATGAATTGGAATGTTACATGGATCCACGGGGTAATCCAATTGTTGACCCATCAAAGGTGGATTTTGAAGCTGTAACAAATTTGCTTCCAAGGCAGGCTACTTTCAACACACGAAGGTTATCTGATAAAACATATCTGCCTGATTTGGAGAAGAAGATAAGAGAGGTTTGTGAAGCAAGTCTACCGAAGGTGGTAGAAATGAAGAAGCGAAAAGAAGAAGAATTGAAAAAGATGGTTGAAGATTTGAAGAAGATAGCTTTAGAGGAAGTCAAAGTGGAAACAGTAAAAACTGAGAAAGAGAAAGAAGCTGTTACTGAAAAACAGCAGGTTTTTGAAGAAGTAATTTCAAAGAAAGAAGAATCTAAAAAGCTTGTATCTGGAAATCTGAACCAGTGATTAAGAAAGAAGTTGCAGAAGACACACCAGTCTTTGAGATTGTTCAGAAAGAGAAGAAACAGACTGAAGATATTCAAACTTTGAAAGATGAGAAGAAAGCTGATGATGAACAGATTTTGGAGTTGCGCTTGAACTGCGAAAAACTAAAATCTGAAAACAACAAACTTTTGAAGAACATTGAGAGTTTGTCATTAGAAAACAAAAATTTTAAAGAAAAAGAAAATGTTTTTGAAAATGAAAAATTAAAGATTGAAAAAGATTTTCAAAGTCAAATGAAGGTTTTAGAAGATGAAAAAACTGTTATTTTTAAAAATAATCTTGAAAAACAGATTGAAATAAATTCTCATCTTCAGAAAATCATTCGACTTGAAAATGAAGCTGAAATTGCTCGAAATAAAATTAATGAGCTTGAAAAGAAATTGAAAGGTTTTGTGAATTCTACATCACATGTTTGTCCAAAACCGATCAATTCTGTTCCAATAAGTAACAATGCCACAAATTTTGACAATGTCAAAATTGAAAATTGTGATGAAATATCTGATGATGAAAAAGAAAAAGAAAAGAAAAGAAAAATATTTTTAGATTTACAAGAAAAAATTCAAAATACTGTTTTGCAATCTACAGAAATAGGTGAATGCTCAAAGCAAAAACCTGTTAAGAAGAATGCAGAACAGAAACAAAAAGATAAAAATTTGAAAGACTTCAAAATTGAAGATAAAAGCTCATCAGATAAGTCATTCAATCATTATCAAAAATCACAAAAATTTAAAAATGAAAACTCACAAAATGTTGGTAATAAGTGGTGCAGGTTTGACCACAGTGCTTCAAAGCCAAAACCAGTTTTCAAGAAGAGTGATGATTACCACAAAGCCAGACAATGTTATGATCTAAGCATATGGTGTGAAAGTGGTGAATGGTACGATAACAGAGTGTGTTACACCTGTGGTGTGAGAGGACACATTGCTGTTAACTGCCAGAATTGGAATTATGAAACAAGAAGATGCTATAATTGTCATATCAGAGGACATATTGCCAGAGATTGCCCAAGGAGATCAATGGGAAGATCGAGGGTTAAATCTCAAAGAATGGCAAAGAAACCAGTCAACGTCAAGCCCAAAGAACAGAAGGTTCAAGAACCTAAAGTTCAAGAAAAGAAAGTGAAGCTTTCTCAGGGGCAGAAAGACAGACTGAGGAAGAAGAGGAAGAAGGCAAGAGAATATCTGGAGAAAATTTTGTCTTCGGGTTCACTGGACAGATTGAATAAGAGTTCTGATGAATCAACTAACTCGATTGCAAAGTCAAGCAAGACGAATTCATCGGATACAAATCTGAGGATGAAAGAAGAAAAGAAGAAGAAGAAAATGGTTGGCGATGAATCTGATGTGTCAAAGTCAGACAAGCCACCATCAGGCAATGAATCTGACAGGTCAAAGTCAGACAAGCCATGCGCAGGCAATGATTCTGGTTCATCAAAGCCAGAGGAGCCTAGTGTTGAGGTAAAATCTGAGAATTCAGGTTTAACAATGGATGATGCAAATTTTCCATCATTATTGAACAAGAATTCAAAATCACCCAAGGCTAGTCAGGCTTGGGTAAATCTTTTCAAATAGAAA
Organism: Helianthus tuberosus; assembly: GCA_030545235.1. Lineage (NCBI taxonomy): Eukaryota > Viridiplantae > Streptophyta > Magnoliopsida > Asterales > Asteraceae > Helianthus > Helianthus tuberosus. The sequence goes on from CM060383.1 coordinate 108,101,378, forward strand.
AACCTGACTTGCCGGAGTTCCCAGGTTGGTAAGCGTGGAACATGAATCGGCACATTTCTTGAGAAATTTCACTCTGGTGATTTTTCGCCTTACATGTGGTAAATCAGGGACATTAAGTTGTACTTGATTTCCTACAAGTGTTTGTGTTGATAGAATCTTGAACTGTTAAATTTTTCAAATTGGTTAAAGGAGAACAAAGTGATGAAGTAATCCCCTAACAAACAAGTGGTTAGTTAATTCAACAAAACTAATTTTCCGAAAGAAACATTTGATTAAAACAAACTTAAGTGTTTTGAAATCACAATGGGAAAATAGTTTGTTGTCAGGGGGAGTTCTGATTGTTTATGCCGGATGGCGAATTGAAGCAATTCGATATCGGTTGTCAGTTTGTTTTCAAATTTTCCTTGAAAATCAAAATTGAAACATATTTTGATTTTAGGGGGAGAAAAATTAAAAAAAAATAGAAAATTTGAAAATGTCAAAAACATTGTAAAAGCAAAAATGAGTTTTGTTGTGAAAAAGAGGAAATGATAGTAAATCAGTGAACTATCACAACATGCTAAAGATATGAAATGTCAAATGCGATAAACGGTCTCACTGATGATGTGTCGATAGGTTTTCGCACATTTAGTAGATTTATTCGGGATATAAACCTAAAATTTCAAACTTGTGAAATTCGTGGGGAACACTACTTGGATATATAGGTAACCCCTAAAATCTCGTTTGAAAGGTCTCGTATTCTGATATACTAGGTTTTTATACTCAATGATGTCTGGGGGTATTATTCCGGGACTTCTGCTGAATGGAAGTTCTGACCTAGTCCTTGGATAATACTTTTCACAAATGCTAGAAACATAGCATAAACCCTCAGCATGCAGATGAAACAATAAAATTGATAGTCGCTGCTGTTGTAGCTAAAAGATCCTCTAAAGGGGACATACCGTAAAGTCGAAGCTGATATCTCTCTGCGTATACGGAAGTATCGACCTGAGATCCCTCGGCCCTCGCATTACCTAATTTATGTACAGATATCATTGTAGTATACTCACCTGTAAGACTGAATATTGGGATTCTGGATACGAGAGTATATTCAAGAGGTGGGACACATGAATGAGCTAAGTTCATAAGACATCTAAATCGTATCCTGAGTAAATTGAAATTTGTGTGAGGATTTAAGATGGATAAGTATATCGACAATCAAGGTGAATTGTTTAGAACTTAAAATGTCAAAAGCTTAATGGTGCTTGTGATTTGTTTCATAAATTGATATGATCCTCTTACACAAACTCACAAAAATATTGTTTGTATATATTTGTTTACTGCATTTCATTCAAAAACAAAAATCCAAAAAGATTTTCAGAGTGTTTTAGCATAAAATTTTGAAAATTCAAAAAGATTTTCGACAACTGATGTTGAAGAGCTGATATTCAAAATTCGAGTGCTAAATATGATGAACTACATTGGATTGGGAGAATATGTTGAAAACTTTGAATGTCATATACAAATGTTTTGAAAGATTGTGTGTTTAGTTAATCAAGGTCATTCATTTGAACTTGATGTAACTAGTATGTTTGTTGAATAAATGATGTCTACCAGTAAGTTTCTTAAATAAAATTGTTATAAATTTGTGAAACTTATGTTGAGGTAGAGGAAGTGCAGGTTAACCAGGTTGTAAACTTCATCATTCCCACGGAAGCTAAATGTCAAAGCTTGAACCAGATCAAGACCTCAGATTCCAGTATATCGAGAGGGGGAGTCTGTGAAAGGGGGAGTCTGGATCAACAGTTAAAAGGGAAGTCTGAAGATGGAGCTAGGACAAGATCCTGAACTTGTGAAGATAGAGTGCTTATGATGAAAAGACAGAGTTGGAGAAAAGACCAAGACTGAAGACTCGGAGCTGAAGACTTCGTCAACATCCAAGGGGGAGTCTGTTGGTGCACGGAATGTCTGTTAACATAGGGTCTTGAAAGTCAAATTAGGGTTTAATAATGTAATTTCGCTTATATGTACATTGTTTAGAGTAGGTTTCGCTTATAGGGTCTTAGGGTTTCTCTTATAGGTACACAAGGTGGTTTCGCTTATGTGATCACATGGGGTTTCGCTCTTATGACATGCCATATGAGCGAAACCAGCTGGCCTATATATACCTCTTGTGTGATCCTCAGTTGTGAACATTGGAGCGGAACCTTGTCATTGCTTATGTAACGAAACTCTGTCAAATTTGAATCAGAAAGCAATAAAAGAGAAGGAATTGAAAAGGAAAAGCTGTGTAACTTCATTTACGTTGATTCCGCCTTCGTATGTGAAGATGAACGTTCTCAACTGACTGTTTAGGGTCGGAACACGGTCCAACACATTTAAAAAAAAAAACCTAAACGGGTTAACGAGGCAACATGCAAACCCATTGGCTGAATGTGTCAACAGGTTGTATGGTTAAAATGTAAATGTTTATATACATGTGTAATTTTGGATGCAAAATAGTAACTTTAAAGTTCTAATATTTAATATGTGAAAAGTTAAAAATAAAGAAAAATCTGGTTAACGGATCGTGTTAATATTTAATATGTGAAAAGTTAAAAATAAAGTAATGATCGCAGCCAGCATGTAAGGTGCTAAATTTTCGTGCAAGATCTCGCCATGGCTTGCAATGTGGGGCATTTCTCCTTGCTCCATGTTCGATGAGTTGAAGAAGTCTGCATTAAGGTATGATTGCTCAAATCTGTCATTGATGGGGTGTTTGGTAGTGCATGTTGGAAGTGATAACTTGAAATGATTATGATCTTAAGCTAATCACAAGTACCTTTTACTTGAACAAAAGTTGTTCTATTAAACTTGCTACTGGTGGTATGAGCTTGAGATAAATTGGATGGGTGATGATGCCACAACTGAGAAGTGGAGCCAGGAGATCAAAACGACTAGGTGATCTTCAGCCCGCCACTCAACCGATTGGCCAAACTGAAAACAAGGAAGACAGGTGGTTGAAGGGGAAGAGGTGATGCTATAGGTATAGGAAAAGGGTTTGGGACGGCAACAAAAGGTAGGTCGGCAGCTGGCAATAAAGGTTGTGGCGTTAGATTGATTGATTTGGACCAAGAACCACCGTGTGAAGTTGTTCCTGAACCTGTACCTCGTGGAGTTGGTGAGCCTGTCTTTTATAGAACAGACGTGGTTGCAGATAAAGATATTGCAATGCAAGGAGGAAGTGTAATAAAGTAATTGGAGTTGAAGAAGAATGAAACACACCTGTCGTGCCTAAAAGGGTAAATAAGTTTTTAGAAATAACCCGTTGATGTGGCCTTACGGATCATTTGGTAACATTACCAATATGACATAACTAGTCTCCGACAATTACTTGATGGTAGTAATTGTAAATATTGATTAGTTCAAGGGGCAATTATGATTTCCCTTTAGGTACCATTAATAGAGAATACATAGAGTTTTTATAACGGATCACTATTCATGACCATTATTCATTGATCCATTATATATTGATGATAAGTGGTGATAAAAAACTCTCGTAGAACACCAATACTAAAATTCTCTCTAAGGTGATCCATCAACCCAAGGTACCATAACGAGAATCATGACCTTATCATCGTCTTCAAAGATGACCACTCCCACAAGTAAGTGTCTCTAACTTGGTATCTATATTTACGTTATGATTAAATAAACATGAATAGGTTCTATATTTTGACCCATGTTTATAAATATAATCAACATGTGGTATCCGAGCATATATGTTGATTATATCAATTTAGTCTTAATAATCGATTCATATTTATCTGCAAATCGATTCTGATGAATCCGTTTTCTGAAAAAAAAAACTTGTTTTAATTGCTTTAAAGCATGAATCGTTTCATTATTTTAACATTAGTTTGAAAACAATTAAATTGATTTGCAATTATGTTAATCTAAAGCATCAATTTCTAAGCCATTATAAATTCCAAAACGTTTTTCACTTCATCGATTTGATTTTTGTTGGTGAATTATTAATAAATATTGAAGTGTTTTGATTAATTTATTGAAAATTATTAAAGATGATTCTTATGATGATCAATGGTTAGATTTTTAATCACATATTTTTGTATTATATATATATTTCTTAATCACCGTTAAGTGATGGTGTTGGTGTGGATTTTTTATTAGTATTACCACTGATGTTTTGGGATATCCAATTTGATGGTTATGTTTATCCTTAAAATGGTGCTACTGTGATGCTTTTCACCTTAATTTTGTGTGACCTTTTGCTCATTTTTGTGTGCAAAACTTTTGTATGAATCAAAATTAATTCACACCCTAACTTTTAGTGTGGATTTTATCACCTATTTCGCATGACTCATTTATTTTATGAAATTAATTAATTGATGTTTTCGTATGATCTACATGAATTATATGTTAAGCTTTCGCATGTGATATTTTGTATAAATTATTTCTGCATAAATTTTCGCAATACGTTTATACGAATTCGCATGTCTTATGTTAACTTTTGGAAGCCTTATTTTATTTGGTTTCGTATGACCATAACTTGCGAATGGCCCAACTTTAATTTATGTCATTTTATGTTATTATGTGTATTGTTGGATAATGAACCCAACAACTAATTGTTTGATGATACACATAATAAATTATTAGCAGAATGTACATAAATATTTCATTTCTGGCCCAAAGGTGTTATGTTATATTTATATGTTTTACCTTATTATTTATGTATGTTCATCATGATACATGAATTTTTGTCAAAGCCAAAGCGAAGCCAGAGTTCATGTAGAACACTAAAGACGGTCTATTATTTATATCGTTCATTATGCCTGAAATTTGGTCAAAGCCAAAGCGAAGCCAAAGTTCAGGCAGAACATTAAGTTGGTTTTTATTTACGTATGTTCATAATACATGAATTTTGGTCAAAGCCAAAGCGAAGCCAAAGTTCATGTAGAACAATAAGTCAGTCTATTATGTATGTTCATAATGCATAAATTTTGGTCAAAGCCAAAGCAAAGCGAAGCCAAATTTATTTAGAACATCAAGACAATCTGTTATTTATGTACGTTCATAATGTCTGAATTTTGGTCAAAGCCAAAGCGAAGCCAAAATTCAGGTAGAACCTTAAATTAGTCTGTTATTTTGGTGTTATAGTAGACTATATTTTCAATATAATAATTTGTGTCTGTCTTATTTGATTACCCCATAATGTAAATCACTCCAAGTTTCTTTTTAGGTTTGTATCTCATCTATTTTATCCACTCTAATTTCAAAACCTAAAATGTTTTGCTTATTAAAGAGTTACTTCAAAATTTGCTCTTGTTGAATTGTTGATTATTTCTTAAGATATGATAATCCTACTGCTCTTTTTTGATAAAAGTATTACAGAAGAAAACTAGAGCATGACTAGTGGGATAAGTCAACCATTATATCTCTTATGATAATCAAGAACTCATTTCATTATTGCTATCATGGGAGCTATTCTAGATTCTAAATTTCCTAAGACTAATTTGTTTTCTTTGGAAGAATCAAAATAACTCCTAAGACGCATGCATTACTCTAGATTCTTACTATAAAGTTTGTGGCATATGTGAATACATCATGATGTACAATACCATGACCCATAATTTAAAGGTTTACACATGGAAATCATTACACTTTTCCGGTGCATTACATATAACTTTTCCACTAATACCATAAGTTTCCTTAAGAATCAACTATAACACTCAAGAGTACCAAAGGAAAATGAGTGTGTTGATTAGCAACATATGTACAGGAAAAGGAATGCATGAAACTGGAAAATTAGATGTTGTTCATCTCACCGCCACTAAACCTGAAAGGAGGATACTTTTAAGATTCAGAGATAGTGTACAACTACTACTTCCAGCTATAAGTTTCTTCAAAGGAAAGTCTCACAGCAGGTTTATGCCATTAAACTAGGCATGAGCATCGAGACTATCCATAATTCAATGGAACAGCTGGCTAAGAAAAGTAGTAAGATATTTATGATATTTAAGTCTGCTAATGGTAATATTCTAACCAACACATGACCAGTTGACTCTAGTTCTATGTGTTTCCTTATCGGAAATCAACAAATAATTAATACGAGAGTTAGTGGCAAAAATTTATGTTAAGACTATAAGAACCATAATAAACTGTTTTATAATTGGGCTTTATGATACCTTATATATTCTGTAGATTATTCAGAATTTAGTATCAATATAAAAGCTACATTATGACAGTTGTGAGGTTTGCATGGTTAAAACAAAGTCACTCTTACCTTAAACTCTCATATTATTTGTCATCTCAATCTGGATAGAAACCTTATAAGATAGAACTAGATGATGCTACACTTTTTTACAACCTTTTGTTATCATGATAATGAAAATTTAACAAAAGAAAAATGAGACTTACAAATTCCATCCATTAAGACCAAATTTCATAAGAAATCATGACTAGGTTAATGAAGGATGAAATATTATCAAATCTCATTCTTAGTGACTTATAAGCATGTGTTATAAGCCTTAATATTTAAATGGCTAAGGGAATAAATTAAGTTCCATTAGAAGTTATATTTCATTGGATCTTATCCCAAAATGGAATATTCAGACATAATTCATTTATCATAATATTTACTTGTATTTAATATGTCTTATATGAATAAATGTATTAAAGAAATTAATTCATATATACTATGATTCCTTCTAAATATGTCCCTCAAAATTTTATAACATCTGGACATTAAGGAAATCAAGTCTGACATATATGACAGGTTCCCACAGCGTGTACATCATTGAAACTTATCTTGTAGCATTCCTAGAGATCTAAAAGGTTAGTGGGAGCATTAAGTGTCTTAATCTTAACTTACGAGAGTTGCAAGAGGTAGGGGAGTGAAAACTTGTTGTTACCTCAATTTGTACCTCTTGTACAAGACATTGCTTCTTCACAACTTTTCTCTTTAAGAATCTACTGCTACTCTAACAAAAGTTTCATTGTTGCTTAAACGTGGGCACACTCAGATCTCTTACCAAAATTATAATCCTCAAACAGAGAAACTACATTGAGTTACATCATTAACTTGTTTCTCTATTAGAATCTATTAGCCTTCTAATGTTGACCATAAGCATGCTAAATTTTTTAATGATTTCTAAAATTAGTGGGAGTAGTAAAAGTCCTTATTATGACTTGCAAGAAGTACAAGAGGCGGGGGGGAAGAGACTTATTAAATTTTACTCCGATTACACCTCTTGTACACCATACTCCACCAACTCTTACACACTTAGAATCTTGAAAATGATAGCAACTTAATTAAGAGTTAATCCATAAAACTGAAACTCATAATACAACCCAATAATCAACTATGGAGGTCATCTAGGTTTAACTTTGATGATTATGTATCCTCCTTGACTGAAGTTGAAATGGATATTAGAAAGCTTACTGATCCTACCTCTTCTAATTAAGCCATTAGCATCAACCAATTTTCTAAATGGAATAAAAATTGTTATTAGCAAATTTGATTTTATGTGTCAAAATAACGTTTGGAATTTGGTTGAATTACCTAAATCCAAATGCAAACGTTAAGACACTAAAAGCAAGATTGATTGTTAATGGTTATGCTCATAAGAGAATTATTTATCAAGGAATCATCTTACCTTTCTTACAAAAGGTTTCTTTGAGGATCATTGTTGTTCTAGTAGCTTATAATCTTTTGTAGCTACATTAAATGGATATTAAAACAACTTTCCGTAAACAAAGACTTACATGTTCAAAACAACCTGAAAGTTCTAAACTGAAAGGTCAAGAACACTTAGTTTCTAAGTCGATGAAATCCATATATGGGTTGAAGCAAACATCAAAATGTGACGAAATCTTAATGCAATTCTTTTCATCACGAATTAAGTGGATTTATATGTACCAACCTCAGGATGAGTGGGAGCAACTAATGTAAACTTGTTCTTATATAGATGACACTCTTTTGATAAGTATATGTTACATAAGTCAAATAATTTCTCACACATATTTTGATATAATGAATCTCGGAAATACCACTTACGTGAAAGATATCAAAATATACTGAGATAGACCCATTAGGGCAATAGTTTCGTGCCATAAGCTTTACTCTAAAGTGGGTCCTTACATATGTAACAAACAATATTGCTCCCATTAAAAGGATAAAATGATAAATGAGATTACTTCCTTATGCTTCATTAATTAGAAACCTTATGAAGGTTCAAGTCTATACTCGTTTAGATATTGCTCACATTGATAAACATTAGATCACTCTAGATTATTGTGAAGCAACTTACAATATCTTTAAGAAACGAGAAAGACTATAAGAAGAGGTGGATTATTCTTACCTTGATTTTATGATGTTCAAAAGAAACTAAAAGTCAATTTGGGGTAATCCTTATGTCTGCGGACAAATCTATCTCATGGAGGAGTCATGAGAAACTGTTAACAACAACCTAAATTGTAATGACATAATATGTTGTTAATTAACAACGCAATTGTCACTAAATGTTGTTGAAATTTTATCAGTGGACTCATAAACTTATTAACTCCATATAAATACTATATTGAAGACTTATTGTGAAAAGTCACCTACCTTATTTCCTCGAACAGTAACAGTTCGAGAGGTGCTACATTAAACTTCGATACAAAATTATTGTTCGTTTATGAACAAGAAGAGGAACCTAAATACTTGTATCGTATACATTTACATTCATGATATGCTTGCGGATCCGATAACTAAGGTCTACACCCAAAGTCTTTTTAAGAGCTCATAATAAAGACGGGTTTTACTAAAGGCCATACATAATAGCATATCGTACATATGAATGATTAGTTATTATTTTTCCTCAATTACACTATTTGTTTGTCTATAAATACGTATGTGCACCCGATGACGTATAGACAAGAATTATACAAATTAATTTCAAAGGGCTTACCTTAGTCATTTTGGTCTTAAATTTACGTATGTTTTGATTTGGAGTTGTAACATGATTAATGGGGGTCTTGAGTTGACAATAACTCAATGACTGTATTTTTCTGTTGCAATTTCAATTTGAAACATTGATTAATGTTTTAACTTGGCCAAACTTACTTATATCTATCACAAATGATCACTCGGCCAAGTGGGAGAATGTTAGAAATAACCCGTTGATGTGGCCTTACGGATCATTTGGTAACATTACCAATATGACATAACTAGTCTCCAACAATTATGATTTCAAGGGGCAATTACTTGATGGTAGTAATTGTAAATATTGATTAGTTCAAGGGGCAATTATGATTTCCCTTTAGGTACCATTAATAGAGAATACATAGAGTTTTTATAACGGGTCACTATTCATGACCATTATTCATTGATCCATTATATATTGATGATAAGTGGTGATAAAAAACTCTCGTAGAACACCAATACTAAAATTCCCTCTGAGGTGATCCATCAACCCAAGGTACCATAACGGGAATCATGACCTTATCATCGTCTTCAAAGATGACCACTCCCACAAGTAAGTGTCTCTAACTTAGTATCTATATTTACGTTATGATTGAATAAACATGAATAGGTTCTATATTTTGACCCATGTTTATAAATATAATCAACATAAGTATATAGCACCAAGAAGGGGTTCTGTGTATCAAAGCTCCAAAGAATTAGGGGGACTGAGCAAAATCAAAGAAAATGAGACTGAAGGCAGGAAAAAAGATGGCGCTCAAGGAAAAAACCAGCTCCATTTTTCGCTTTGAAGTTTGGATGAAGATAATAGCTCGTTAGTTTCATTTTCAAGTTTGATCAAGAAGGAGATTTTTCAATTAGAATTCCTTTGAACAAATTCTATCGACTACGGAGATTTTTCAAGTAGAATTCCTTTGATCAAATCTCTATCGACCAATTAAGAAATGCGTCATTCACCAACCAAAACCGAAAACAAATCCTCCAAATGTACAAGTCCCAAAACCTATTTTATTCCTTTTAGAAGGATGTTTGACCCGTTCGCAAAGTCAAAGTCCCAAAAAAGTCCCTTGGGCTCTGCCACAGAAGTACCTAATGAGGCAACACCAGTTAATAAAAGGAATGTTCCTTTAAGAAAGTGCTAAATGATTTCTCTAACACCGAGTGTGACACCTTTGCCTTCACGGCCATCAAAAAAATACCAAACTAATGAAATATTATATTCCATACTTGGGATTTGTATAAATATGTGTATCATTTGCACATATCAATTCTTGTTCAATTTTGGGCTTTAAATCGCTTTCTGGAAGTTTATACGCGCACTGATGCGTAAATATAACCAATTCAATGCAACGAACACTCCGGAATAGTGACATAGGCTTAACATACCTTAAATAACCTTTACATAACTTAGAAATAAGTTTTGGAAGGTTTGGTGTGCCGAAATCAAGTTTATTCGCTTACAGGGACTAAATTCGACAAACTGCGAAAGTATGCCAATTTGAACTGTAACAAACATTCCGAAACATGACCATAAGTTAAACACACCCTAAATATCCTTTACATAGCTTAGAAATAGGCTTTGAGGGGTTCGGTGTGCTAAAATAAACTTTATGTTCATTCAGGGACTAAAAGCGTCAAAAAGTGCATAAGTTTGCATTTTCGCGCATATCTTACGTTCTGAATATATCCGGACACCCAAAAATTTATGTAATCATTAAAATATTTTATTTTAGTGATTTCCATGATAAAAATCCATTCGTCGCTTAATTTGGATCGTTTTTGCGTTCGTTACGACTTCCGTCGTAATTAACCAAACAACGCAACCGTACGGCCAAACGAACCGACATCCGGCATATTTTTGAACACATTTTAAGTTCCCTATACTTTAAATTCATTTTAGAGCCTTAAAATGTGGTTAACAGGGCTTAAACGCATCAAAAATCAAGTTCGGAGTCACAGGGGCCTGTTTTACCAAAAATCAAACTTTCTGGTCTGCAGGTCCTTGCGCACCTCAACACTCTGAGTGTTACGGTGCGCAAGCAGTCCCCAGAACAGTAGAATGTTGCAAACAGCCTGTTTTCAGCTGTCATACACCCTCTTCTCACTTGCAACTGGTTTCTAGCAATCCTATGGGCTCCCATGGGTTTGTAAATCAGTGGGTATGTGTTGTATGGCCGAGATTAATGCTTGGGAAACAAGAAACGATCCTAACGGCTCAACATTTCTTATATATACCCCTCCATAGTTCATTTGCAAACCCACACATTTGAATCTGATTCAAGCTCTCTAAGTGGAGGCTTATATGCTTCCTACCTGAGAGTAAATTAGGTCAAATACTTGCGGGGACCCTTTTGTAAGTGTTCCTTCGTTCTTTTTATTCGTTTTAGCGTTAAAGTCAAACTGCGTTTGACTTTCTGCATTGACCAGTTTATGGTCAATGCGAAGTTCGTTTGAACTTCATAACATGAGCGTAATCACGATGGTTATAGTCCCTAGTGACTATACCTACTGATTACCACGTTATCTAGGCTCAGTGACGAGTCGTAGCTTCGGCCAAAATGCGTTTTCTCGCGTATTTTGTAACCAAACTACTCTAGGGTATCAAAACCATTTGTTTTGATACCAAACCTGTTTTCTAACTTAACTAAACATTTCTAGCATGTTTAGCTCGTCACTTTTATTTTGTGCTTGTTTAGGGTCGTAAGGGTAAGCGATCTGATAAATCGCTTATGCTTTCGAACCCGACCCATTTGGTCGATCATTAGGATCCGACCAAACACTTTAGGTGACCATATTTTTATAGGGAATAACCTTCCGAGGTTATACCTTATAGTCACGTCGTTTAAGTAGTTGTATGATAGGTAGTATATATGCCTTAGGTAAATTACCAAAATGCCCTTTTTACGATAAAATTCATTTTAAGCCTATGAAACCTAATTTTTGGTATCTAAACTGATTTAGTAACAATATTAGACATGGTAAGGCATATTTCACTTGTCTTAGGGCTAGTTAGGCGTTCCGAACGCGTTTTACGCGAACGACGCGTTAAAGTAGCATAAGCTACCTAGACGGGTCGTAATGGGTCAAAAGCACTTAGGTTAGGTTTCATTTTAGTATGTAGGCTTTGTTAAACCATATCATATGAGTTCCAATACTCATTTGGTTTACGAAACCTCCTACTATCAAATCTTCCGATTTTGGTCCGGTTATTAATATAGTTACCTATATTAGGTGACGTTTGAATCCGTGATCTTTAACCTTGCTTGGTGGATATCTAGAATCTATTGAGCAATCTCAAGTGAGTACATAGACCCCTATTTTACTGTTTTTTAAACATTTTGGGGTGAAACACATGTGCCTACTTGTTATTTTCATGCTTTCCATGCTTTCATATCATATACTTGCTATGTTCATTAGTACATTATTAGTACATGATTTCATTGTGTTTTTTCTATGTATGTCCTTTGTTGTGTTTTTTCTATGTATGTCCTTTGTAGCATACTTAGTACATCGTTTTACATGACATTTTATGCTATGTATGTTCATTTAGCGCATACTTAGTGCATCGTTTTCATTACATTTCACGCTATGTATGTCTATTTAGTGCATACCTAGTGCATTGTTTTACATTACCTTTTCATGCTATGTATGTTCATCATACTTAGTACATTTGCTTTACATTGCATCTCTGTTGCATATGTTCCAGTAACATATGGACACATTATTTTACATCTCTACCTTGTATGTTTACTTAGCATACTAGGTACATTATTTTCATCACATGCTTACATTTTGATATGCCATTTGGTTTGTTTAAATGGGACCATATACATTCATTAACATTATCTACGCCGCTCGTTAGTAGGTAATGGTACCATAGGAATTGACAACTCCCGTTCCTAAAGTCCTAGGTTTGTTTGGATGGATGGAATGACCGAATTCGATTAAAACATAAGACAGATAGTCCTTTAATTTGTTTGAGGGTTTATCACCACAGTCACAAGGCTTGAATGTATGCATTTTCACAATACCACATAAATGTTTGTATTCAGTATAGCATGCATTTTCACAAAACATAACGTTGATTTAAACCACGTTTTACTTCAATACATTGTTTTGTGCATTTTTTACCTATGGTTCAGTGGATATATATATATATATATATATATATATATATATATATTTCATTTGCCATACATGACATTTTGTTTATACATTACATAATTGACATTTGACATAGACATTTTGACATTGATATACATATTTCATAGACTGTATTTTGACATAAACATTTTGACATGGTTTACACAAAGACATTTTAACATGGTTTACACAAAGACATTTGACATAGACATTTTGATATTGATATACACATTTCATGGACTATATTTGACATAAACATTTTGACATGGTTTACACAAAGACATTTGAAAAATGGTTTAGACATGGGCAATTTACATTGGTGGTTTGTTGGGTAAGTGGTTTGAGTAACGAGGCGTGTGTAATATGATACAAGCATGGTGGATACGCCGCTGGTACTTCCTATATATAAGTGCTTGTATGGTATTACATATCGTAGCGTTATTTGAATCATTTCAGTTTAGACATATAACATTTTTATACAAATAACATATTTTTCACAAGACATTGTTTTACAAACAACTCATCTTAAACAAACTCATTTTACTTGTTTATTCATTTAATCTTACATTATTCTTCTACATATCATCGTTTTTCAAATGATTTATAAAACAAAACATTTTACAAGGATCATGACTGACTTTTGTTAAACAATCTTTTTTTCTAAACTTATAAGTCATGAATCCTATTTTCACAAAACCTATGTACTCGCCGGCATTTTTATGCTGACGTACCTATTTTCACATGTGTTTCAGGAAATGATGCATAGGATTGTTCAAGATACACTTAGGCGGACTTGGGCCTTAGTGACAATAAAAGATGCAAGACTAGTTAATTTTGTTATACTTCTTTGTTTGTTAAGATATTGTAACTCTTTTAATCAATAAAACATTATTTCAATTTTCCATGTGTTATGAAACAATGATTCTGTTACAACACTCCCCGACGATTCCGCCACGTTTTGTTGTTTTACGTGGTCGGGGTGTGACAGAAAAGTTGGTATCAGAGCTCATGGTTATAGGGAATTAGGTTATTAGTAATGCTTTGACCTAGTCTGTCACACCCCTAAAATCCACGTGCGGAATACCACCGCTTGGAGGCGTGACTGACGAGGATCCAGCCACCAATTATACTGAGCATTGGTCAATAGTAAAGATGTTCACCAACCACATGTAACATATGTGCTTGTAATCATTGTGAACAGTTCAATTATCAATAAAACAATGTTATTTGATCCCAATGTTTGTTTGGTTGTGTTTTACATTTTTCATGTATTGACTTTTATGTAATTTCAAACTCTACATCGCTTTCTGGAGATTTATACGCAAACTGGTGCGTAAACGTAATCAGTTTAATGCGAAAAATACTCCGGAACTTCAACACATACTTAACATACCTTAAATAACCTTTACATAACTTAGAAATAAGTTTTGAAGGCTTTGGTATGGCAAAAACGAGTTAATTCGCTTACAGGGACTAAACTTGACAACTGCGAAAGTATGCCAATTTGAACTGTAACGAACATTCCGGAACATGACCATAAGTTAAACACACCTTAAATATCCTTGATATAGCTTAGAAATAGGCTTTGAGGGGTTCGGTGTGCTAAAATAAACTTTTGGGTCATTCAGGGACTAAAAGCGTCAAAAAGTGCACAAGTTTGCACTTTCGCGCATAACTTACGTTCTGAATACATCCGGACATCCAAAAATTTATGTAAGCCCTAAAATATTTTATTTTAGTGTTTGGCATGAGAAAAATCCATTCGTCTCGCAATTTGGATCGTTTTTCGCGCTTATGCGCATTCCGTCGTAATTAAGCGAACATCGCGATCGTACGACCAAACGAACTGATATCCGGCATATTTTTGAGCATGTTTCATGTCCACAATGTTTAGGCATCATTTTAGGGCCTTGAAGTTGGCTTTACGGGCCTTAGAAGTGTCGGAAAAGGGCTTAAACACCAACAGGGACTGAAACTGTCAATATGCAAAGTTGGTTCTGATCAGACAAGGCCATGCGGCCCGCGTAAGTTTTATATGCATCTTTACGCGGCCCGCGTCAGGCTCCCAGAACAGATAAGATCAATTAGTCAGCAGATTTCAGCTGATTAAACCTCATCCACACACTCACACTTGCCCTTTCAGCTCATGAGAGGCCATTTTTAGTTACCACAACTTTCCAACAAATGTACGCACAAGATTCGATTACATTTTCCAAGAAACGATCCTAACGGTTCGGGAAATCCTATAAATACCCATCACATTTTCACTCATTCCTCACAAGAATCTGATAAAAAAGACTCTAAGTTGGAACCATTGTTTCATACCTGAATTATTTTGATCTAGATTAGCATTCGGGGACCCTTCGTAAGTATTCCTTCGTTCTTTTATTGCTTTTCGAGTCCGAAAGTCAAACTTTGTTTGACTTTCTGCATTGACCAGTTTATGGTCAATGCGAAGTTCGTTTGAACTTCGCAACGTGATTGTAATCACGATGGTTATAGTCCTTTGTGACTATGCCTACTGATTACCACATTGTCTAGGGTCGTAAGGGTAAGTGATCTAATAAATCGCTTATACCTTCGAACCCGACCCATTTGGTCGATCATTAGGATCCGACCAAATACATTAGGTGACCATAGCATATAGGGAATAACCTTCCGAGGTTATACCTTATGGTCGCTTCGTTTAAGTAGTTGTATGATAGGTAGTTTATATGCCTTAGGTAAATTACCAAAATACCCGTTTGATGCCAAAATTCATTTTAAACATATGTAACATAACTTTTGACATCTAAACTGATTTGACAACAATATTAGACATGTTAAGGCATATGTTACTTGTCATAGGACTAGTTAGGCGGTCCGAACGCGTTTTACGCGGACGACGCGTTAAAGTAGCATAAGCTTCCTAAACGGGTCATAATGGGTCGTAAGCACTTAGGGTATGTTTCATTTAGTATGTAGGCTTTGTTAAACCATATTGCACGAGTCTCCATACTCGTTTGGTTTACGAACCCTCATTCTATCTAAATCTTCCGATTTAGGTCCGGTTTATTAACATAGTTACCTATATTAGGTGCCGTTTGATTCCGTGATCTCTAGCATTGTTTGGTTGTCACTCAAGGACTACTGAGCAATCTCAAGTGAGTACAAAGACACCTCTTTTACTGTTTTCCAAACTGTTTTGGGGTGAAACACATGTGCCTACTTGTTACTTTCGTGCTTTCCTGCTTTCACATCATATACTTGCTATGTTCATTAGTACACTTATAGTACATGATTTCCTTGTGTTCATGCTATGTATGTCCATTGTGTGCATACTTAGTACATTGTTTTACATTACATTTCATGCTATGTATGTCCATTGTGTGCATACTTAGTACATTGTTTTACATTACATTTCATGCTATGTATGTCCATTGTGTGCATACTTAGTACATTGTTCCACATTACACTTCATGCTATGTATGTCCATTTTGTGCATACTTAGTACATTGTTTTACATTACATTTCATGCTATGTATGTCCATTGCGTGCATACTTAGTACATTGTTGCACATTACATTTCATGCTATGTATGTCCATTGTGTGCATACTTAGTACAGTTGTTTTCATCACATGTTTACATTTTGGTATGACATTTGGGTTGTTTACAATGGAACAATACATTCATTAACATTAGCTACGCCGTTCGTTAGTAGGTAGTGGTACCATAGGAATTGACAACTCCCGTTCCTGAAATCCTGGGTTTGTTTGGATTGGAAGGAATGACCGAATTCGATATACATAACTTAGATAAACCTTTAATTTGTTTAAGGGTTTATCGCCACAGTCTCAAGGCTTGGATGTATGCATTTTCACAATACCGCATAAATGTTTGTATCAGTATAGCATGCATTTGTTCCACAAAACATAACTTTGATTTAAACCATGTTTTACTTCAATACCTTGTTTTTGTGCATTTTACATATGGTTTAGTTGATATATTTCACATACCATACATGACATTTTTGGATACACATTACATGATTTACATTAGAGATAAACATTTTGACATTGATATACACAATTCATGATTTACATTAAACACAGACATTTGATATGGTTTACACAATAACATTTTGACATTTGATTATACTTAAACAATTTACATTGGTGGTTTGGTTTGAGTAAGTGATTTAAGTAACGAGGCATGTGTAATATGATACAAGCATGGTGGATCGCCGCTGGTACTTCCTATATATAAGTGTTTGTATGGTATTACATATCGTAGCGTTATTTAAATCATTTCAATTTATGACACATAACATTTTATACAAATAACATACTTTTTACAAGACACTGTTTACAAACAACTTATCTTACACAAACCCATTTTTACATGGTTATTCATTTAACCTTACATTTATTTATACATATCATCTGAACTTATTGTTTTTCAAACGATTTACAAAACAAAGCAAATTACAAGGTTCATGACTAAACATTTTCTTAAACACAAGTCATGAATCATATTTTTACAAAACCTATGTATCTCACAGGCATTTTATGCTGACGTACCTATTTTCTCATGTGTTTTCAGGAGCTTTTCCATAGGATGATGATCGTGACACTAGGGCGGACCTGTGCCTTAGAGACATAAAACGAAGATAGACTTAGTTTAATTATGTTTTGTACTCTTGTTTTTGTTTAAGACAATGTAACTCTTGTGTTGATAAATAAAATACAACTTTGGATGCCATGGTTATGAAACAATTAATTCTGTTACAACACTCCCCGACGTTTTCCGCCACGTTTTGTATGTTATACGTGGTCGGGGTGTGACACCACAACAGTTAGTAAACATTATAGTTCGAAGTTTTAAAGGTTTAAGTTCAAATAACATTTTAAGTAAACAGCGGAAGCATAAACCAAACAATTTCAAAACAAAGTTCATAGTTCAAGATTATTTAGAACCCAACACATGGGCTAGACGACC
The DNA here is from genome assembly GCA_030545235.1 of Helianthus tuberosus. Lineage (NCBI taxonomy): Eukaryota > Viridiplantae > Streptophyta > Magnoliopsida > Asterales > Asteraceae > Helianthus > Helianthus tuberosus. Next base: position 108,119,440 of record CM060383.1, read on the forward strand.
ACTACACATTCCCAAGCTGCAAGCTCCTGAGTCACTGGGTACCTGCAAAGCATGCAGTAGGGTATCAACAAAAATGTTGGCGAGTCCACGAGTTGTCCAGTTTTAATTACCAAAAACTTGTTTCACCAGTTAATTTATTCGTTTATACATGCAATGGGGAGCTACCCCATAAGTAAGCGACTAAACTGTTTTTCCAATACCGAATACTTACTTAACCGTACGTTTCCGTAGTGCCCCGTTTGTCAATGTTCTATCATCATTGACGGTTTTCCAGAGTTCATTAGTTCACTCCCGTTCCCAGTAACAAGGGTCGGTGTGTGGCTGGTTACACCTAAATAGCGCTATTAACTAATAACCCGTTCGCCAGGCAGGCCCCAGCGACTAATCGGTATTAAATGGTAGGGACTTAAGTGACAGAGTTTCGTTTAGTGTTGCTCGTTGCATTCCGTATAAACCGTAATTAACCAAGAGTTCCCAGTAACAAGGGAAGTAAGTAAGTTTGTTCCCAGTAACAAGGGAAGAAAAGTAAGTTTGTATCCCTCACAAGGGGATGGTGTTGTTTTTAGTTCCGTTTCCCAATCCACCGGGAATGCATGCTTTAAGTTGTGAACTCACCTTGGGTTGCTCGGAAGATTAGTTACTTGGTCAAACACGTTGGTCACCACGTCCTAACATGGTTACCAGTATAGGTCAGGTTGGGTACAAGTAAGTCACGTAAATTCTACATGTAGCTAACACATAGCATGCATACATTTTTGAGTTATTGGGCCTGCTCTAATAATGGCACAGTCAAACAGTAACAATTAACACGTAGCCTGGTCAAACAGTAATCATGCATGTATAGTCCATACACTTTGGCCCAATAACGGAGACCAGTAGCCCACTCGAGACAAGGTGGTCTCGAGTCGAGACTGAGAGGTCTTGAGTCGAGACTGAGAGGTCTTGAGTCGCAACCAAATGGTCTCGGGTTGTAGCGGAGTGGTCTCGAGTCATGCAAGTACGAGTCGCAACCTCAGATGCCTCGGGTTCAGTCTCGAGTCGAAATCATAGAATCTCAAGTCGAGACCTTGTTGGTCTCGAGTTCCTGAAGTCTGTCTTGAGTTGTTTGGTCAAGGTCTCGAGTCGCAATTGCTGTGGTCTCGAGTTGTAGCTCGGTGGTCTCGATTAGAGACCGGAGGTTTCGACTTGCACACCTGATGACCGAAACCTTCTAGAATTTGTCCAATTGTACTATCCAATAGGATTTCATGTTCATGATCCTATGTACTATCCAATGGTAATGCACAAACATGTTTCTTTGTCTACCATTAATCAAAAATGGATCAAACAACAAGTTTTTCAAATTTTCAAGGCACCTTCAACTCCTATTCATGTTGTTCATCATATGTTCAAGCTATTCATCATGCATATTCATTCAAAATCGGACCCAATAATATGTTATCCTAGAATCTACGCTTGCAACTTTGGAAGTATTTTCAGCAAACATTTACCATCATTAATACATAAATCGTGATTCCATCATATAACACCCTAGTCATGTATCAAACCTCATTAAACAACCTTGACACATCATTTTTTCTATCATACTTCTACCAAACCGTTTACATGTCATCATGAAGGAACATTGTTAATCACTTAAATCAAGTAAAACATACTACTCATATCATCAAGCAAACCTTCATCATAAATCAACAACTTATATGTATTTAACTAAAAAAGACACTAACCGGCTAGATTCAAGGTGTGAGAGTATGAAGAAGTCGATGAATAAGCTTCAAAACAAGATCCCAAGCTTGAATCGTTGTTCTTGGTTTGAATCCGAGAGCTTGGTTTGCTTATCCTTGATCCGATACAAGAGGAGAGGGTGGTGTTGCTAGGGTTTGAGTGAGAGAGAGTGTGGATGAAGTGAGAGAGAGTGTGGGAGAATGATGGAAATGTCAAAATGAGAGAAGGTTGGCTTGGGCATGGGCTTTATACCCGTTCTAAGGTCGGTACACCCTAATGGGTTCTGAATGGGCTCAAGTACACACGGCCCAACCGTTTAATGTTCACTCGAGACCGAGTGGTCTCGAGTCGGGTTCATGGTCTCGGCTTACTATATATATATATATATATATATATATATATATATATATATATATATATATATATATAACTATGTATATCATACTTACACATTGTCAACACATAACTTAGCACGAGGATCACATAGCATATCAAGATCAACACCATATTTTTCATTTAATAATATATACACGCAAGTTCAATACAAGGTGGTTGCTCGGGAAAACCCAGAGTGTCACATAGTCTATAACCTTCCTAGGACCCTAACACGAGTTTACTTGTGTTTAGTCATAAAACAATACCGTCACCTATCCTTAGGCGACAACCACAACAAGAACACAAATTTCAAAACCGCTTTGAAAAGCAATCATCTGTTCTAGGATGATTAATTACTAGGTTTTGAACCCTTTAAGTTTTCAAATCTCGTCAAAGTTTGGGTCTTTTGATGTGAACACGTGCAAACTGGAAGGGTGAATGCCTGTACTCTGAGTTTTCTGTCTAAGGCTAGAGTGTTCGTACAAATCCGCAGTATCGGACCAGTCACTCTTACCTGGGAACTCTTGGGGTGAGTGTTCACTTATAGGCAAGCATGTCTTCAGTAATACATTATTATGACCCGCTTACTTTGATTAGTCACCGTCTCATTTGTTTGCCTTAGGTAACAAACAAATGATCGCAATTTTTATGCGTTGTCATTCTGTTTTGTTTATCCGGTAACATTTCACTTGTTTTTTCCTATGTCTTTCATTTTCTTCTAGAATGTCTCTTCTTCACAGCAACGGTCAAATGTCCGAGCAAACAGCCAAATTTGCCCAGCAAATAGGCGAAGTGATTTTGAAGACTGTGGATTTAGGCATTGCCATGTCTCGTCTCAACAATGAAGCCACTCAAGAGTCACTGAAGGAAGCAGAGAATCAAGCCTGCACCAAAATCAAGGAAGCATAAGGCTTCAAGGAAACCCGCAGCAGTTACACCTAATCAAGCGGGACCTAGCCAAGTGGCAAGGCCACCAGCTAGGAAGCCATACATAGGAGCTGCCCCATGGTGCAGACGATGCAATCGTCATCATTCAAACTTCATACCCTGCTTCAAATGTACCTACTGTGGAAGGTGGGGACATTTGGTTGATGTATGCTGCTTTGCTATCCAAAACAAAGCTGCTATAAGCCTTGCTGCTGCTCAACCTCCCGCCAGGAAACCTTATGACCGTACTGCACTGATGTGCAACAAGTGTTATGTACCTCACAAAGCTTACCTGCAGTGTCGTCTGTGTGCTTCATGTGGACGACTTGGTCACCTGGCAAATGCTTGTCAATTCAACCCAATCCAAGGTGGTCTAAACCAACCCCAAGTCAACCTTGCTCAAGCTCGTTTACCGTCTGGTACTTGGTACAACTACGGTGAGACGAGCTATTTCAGGAACAAGTGATCAAAGATTGTCAATGCAAATCTGACCCACAGATAAGCATTTGGCTGAGTATAAGATGTGCTGTTTTAATCTTATGCTTTTGTTTCTTTGTTTTTCTTGTAATGTGAAACAATCTGTTTTGTTTATAAATAAATTGTTGTTCACAATTCTGATATACAAGTGTAGTTACATATGTGTATGGCATTTCCCTATAATACCTACATTAAGGAACTATGTCCCTTACAAACTACTCTTGTGATTCTCCCTTTCAAGTGATCGCTCATGATATTCTCGAAAAATTTTAAGTACTCGTTTCATTCTAGGATACGAAGTACAAGAAATAAAAGGAAATTATGAGAAATCGTGCTTTTTGCACGTTTGTGCCTTTGAATCCTTGGTTAGATAACTAAGGGTATTTTCAAATCTCATACCCATTACATTGTGATTTTTCAACATGCATAACATAAGTTTTCAAAAACAACCTCCATGACTTCAAAAGCATTGTCTATGTTTTCAAAACAACCTTCATGATTTCAAAACATTTCATATAGTCTGAAAACAATTTTTCAAATGCATCGTCTATATTTCAAACAACCTTCATGATTTCAAAATGTTATTAATACAGTATAATTACTTATATCAAGTGCATGATTTCAAAAGCATCAATCATGTTTTCAAAAAAAAAAAAAACTTTATACATAATTTCAAAAATCCATCTCGCATGATTTTAAAACATTTTTATAAATATACTTACCTAATACACCTACTTTATGATTTCAAAAGTATTATATATAAGGTTTCAAAAACATTAAACACATTTTTAAAAGAAACCCCATGCATAGTTTTCAAAAACATTTTTCTCATACATTAACTAAACCTTCAAATTCTGCTTCATATGTCGCCTTGACATATCCAGCATCTCAACTTCATAAGCATTTTACTTCATGTTTTGACTTAAGAACATCCAGTGCAAGGTTTCAAAACATCTTCAACTTTTAAAATCCATATGGGATTTTTTATCCCTACAATTAGATCCTTGTGGATAATTATCATTCAAATCAGAATCCTTAATTGGATTCCTTGTGTACCTTAATTCGAACATTTCGATTCCTTATAATCGAAATCGAATTTTCTCTTTAAAAGAATCTTTCTATCTTCATAGTTAGATTCTTGCTAATGTTTAAAGTACCGAATGAAATCTACGGAATGGATTCCTAGTGTGCTTTAAATACATGTACACAGTTAACAAAACAAATTAACAAATTAAAGATCTAAGTAAACAATTTTGTGGTTATGTGACTATGTGTTTATGCATCCTGTGTTTTCTTTTATGCATTTTGTGTTTTTGTATACTCTGGATATTCATTATCCAAATCCTCGTAGAATCTTTCATATCTTCATATGAGGGATTCGTGGTAGGATATTCAAAAAGGTACTACCTTAAATCCTTATTAGGCTTCTACGTGATCGTTAAGACCCTTGGATTATATAGTACCATTCAATCTTTCAAAGAGACCCCTTGAGTGGTCTTGTCAGAAAGATTGATTCAGAATCTGGTTAAGAACGACACGTGGTGATATAGCTGAACAGACTCCTTGGTAGTCCATTTAAATCATTTATTGATTTAATTAAAAAGGACCCTATGGTGGTCTAGTCACAATCATCACAGGTTCATTGTTTTCTTCCCCTACACATTATAAGATGCACTACGTGACTATGCAAGGAATGACGTAATTATGGATGCATACATAATTACGAAGTTCAGTGCACGGAAACCACAATAAGACTTATTATGTGTAAGAACCGATAGTGGCAACCATAACGGAATGTGAACAATGTAATAGAGGTACGGTGGACGCACCAATAACGCTTTATATACTTGTATATAAGTGTCCCTATCACATTACAAGCATGATGTTATTTAAAGTTACTAGAAGTTCAGAACTCTAACAAGTGTTGTTTGATCTTTTCAACTTCATGTTTCAAGCTCTCACAAGTTTCCTCTAAAATAAATTTTGGGATGAAATTTCCTGAAGTAGGGGAGACTGTGACACCTGTGCCTTCACGGCCATCAAACAAATACCAAACTAATGAAATATTATATTCCATTCTTGGTATTTGTATAAATATGTGTATCATTTGCACATATCAATTCTTGTTCAATTTCGGGCTTTAAATCGCTTTCTGGAAGGTTATACGTGCACTGATGCGTAAATATAACCAATTCAATGCAACGAACACTCCGGAATAGTTACATAGGCTTAACATACCTTAAATAACCTTTACATAACTTAGAAATAAGTTTTGGAAGGTTTGGTGTGCCGAAATCAAGTTTATTCGCTTACAGGGACTAAATTCGACAAACTGCGAAAGTATGCCAATTTGAACTGTAACAAACATTCCGGAACATGACCATAAGTTAAACACACCCTAAATATCCTTTACATAGCTTAGAAATATGCTTTGAGGGGTTCGGTGTGCTAAAATAAACTTTATGTTCATTCAGGGACTAAAAGCGTCAAAAAGTGCATAAGTTTGCATTTTCGCGCATATCTTACGTTCTGAATATATCCGGACACCCAAAAATTTATGTAATCATTAAAATATTTTATTTTAGTGATTGGCATGATAAAAATCCATTCGTCGCTTAATTTGGATCGTTTTTGCGTTCGTTACGACTTCCGTCGTAATTAACCAAACAACGCAACCGTACGGCCATACGAACCGACATCCGGTATATTTTTGAACACATTTTAAGTTCCCTATACTTTAACTTCATTTTAGAGCCTTAAAATGTGGTTAACAGGGCTTAAACGCATCAAAAATCAAGTTCGGGGTCACAGGGGCCTGTTCTGCCAAAAATCAAACTTTCTGGTTTGCAGGTCCTTGCGCACCTCAACACTCTGAGTGTTACGGTGCGCAAGCAGTCCCCAAAACAGCAGAATGTTGCAAACAGCCTGTTTTCAGCTGTCATACACCCTCTTCTCACTTGCAACTGGTTTCTAGCAATCCTATGGGCTCCCATGGGTTTGTAAATCAGTGGGTATGTGTTGTATGGCCGAGATTAATGCTTGGGAAACAAGAAACGATCCTAACGGCTCAACATTTCCTATATATACCCCTCCATAGTTCATTTGCAAACCCACACATTTGAATATGATTCAAGCTCTCTAAGTGGAGGCTTATATGCTTCCTACCTGAGAGTGAATCTGGTCAAATACTTGCGGGGACCCTTTTGTAAGTGTTCCTTCGTTCTTTTTATTTGTTTTAGCATTAAAGTCAAACTGCGTTTGACTTTCTGCATTGACCAGTTTATGGTTAATGCGAAGTTCGTTTGAACTTCATAACGTGAGCGTAAACACGATGGTTATAGTCCCTAGTGACTATACCTACTGATTACCACGTTATCTAGGCTCAGTGACGAGTCGTAGTTTCGGCCAAAATGCGTTTTCTCGCGTATTTTGTAACCAAACTACTCTAGGGTATCAAAACCGTCTGTTTTGATACCAAACCTGTTTTCTAACTTAACTAAACATGTTCTAGCATGTTTAGCTCGTCACTTTTATTTTGTGCTTGTTTAGGGTCGTAAGGGTAAGCGATCTGATAAATCGCTTATGCTTTCGAACCCGACCCATTTGGTCGATCATTAGGATCCGACCAAACACTTTAGGTGACCATAGTTGTATAGGGAATAACCTTCCGAGGTTATACCTTATGGTCACGTCGTTTAAGTAGTTGTATGATAGGTAGTATATATGCCTTAGGTAAATTACCAAAATGCCCTTTTTACGATAAAATTCATTTTAAGCCTATGAAACCTAATTTTTGGTATCTAAACTGATTTAGTAACAATATTAGACATGTTAAGGCATATTTCACTTGTCCTAGGGCTAGTTAGGCGTTCCGAACACGTTTTACGCGAACGACGCGTTAAAGTAGCATAAGCTACCTAGACGGGTCGTAATGGGTCAAAAGCACTTAGGTTAGGTTTCATTTTAGTATGTAGGCTTTGTTAAACCATATCATATGAGTTCTAATACTCATTTGGTTTACGAAACCTCCTTCTATCAAATCTTCCGATTTTGGTCCGGTTATTAATATAGTTACCTATATTAGGTGACGTTTGAATCCGTGATCTTCTAACCTTGCTTGGTGGATATCTAGAATCTATTGAGCAATCTCAAGTGAGTACATAGACCCCTCTTTTACTGTTTTTCAAACATTTTGGGGTGAAACACATGTGACTACTTGTTATTTTCATGCTTTCCATGCTTTCATATCATATACTTGTTATGTTCATTAGTACATTATTAGTACATGATTTCATTGTGTTTTTGCTATGTATGTCCTTTGTAGCATACTTAGTACATCGTTTTACATGACATTTTATGCTATGTATGTTCATTTAGCGCATACTTAGTGCATCGTTTTCATTACATTTCACGCTATGTATGTCTATTTAGTGCATACCTAGTGCATTGTTTTACATTACCTTTTCATGCTATGTATGTTCATCATACTTAGTACATTTGCTTTACATTGCATCTCTGTTGCATATGTTCCAGTAACATATGGACACATTATTTTACATCTCTACCTTGTATGTTTACTTAGCATACTGGGTACATTATTTTCATCACATGCTTACATTTTGATATGACATTTGGTTTGTTTAAATGGGACCATATACATTCATTAACATTAGCTACGCCGCTCGTTAGTAGGTAATGGTACCATAGGAATTGACAACTCCCGTTCCTAAAGTCCTAGGTTTGTTTGGATGGATGGAATGATCGAATTCGATTAAAACATAAGACAGATAGTCCTTTAATTTGTTTGAGGGTTTATCACCACAGTCACAAGGCTTAAATGTATGCATTTTCACAATACCACATAAATGTTTGTATTCAGTATAGCATGCATTTCCACAAAACATAACGTTGATTTAAACCACGTTTTACTTCAATACATTGTTTTGTGCATTTTTTACCTATGGTTCAGTGGATATATATATATATATATATATATATATATATATATATATATATATATATTTCATTTGCCATACATGACATTTTGTTTATACATTACATAATTGACATTTGACATAGACATTTTGACATTGATATACATATTTCATAGACTGTATTTTGACATAAACATTTTGACATGGTTTACACAAAGACATTTTAACATGGTTTACACAAAGACATTTGACATAGACATTTTGATATTGATATACACATTTCATGGACTATATTTGATATAAACATTTTGACATGGTTTACACAAAGACATTTGACAAATGGTTTAGACATGGGCAATTTACATTGGTGGTTTGTTGGGTAAGTGGTTTGAGTAACGAGGCGTGTGTAATATGATACAAGCATGGTGGATACGCCGCTGGTACTTCCTATATATAAGTGCTTGTATGGTATTATATATCGTAGCGTTATTTGAATCATTTCAGTTTAGACATATAACATTTTTATACAAATAACATATTTTTCACAAGACATTGTTTTACAAACAACTCATCTTATACAAACTCATTTTACTTGGTTATTCATTTAATCTTACATTATTCTTCTACATATCATCGTTTTTCAAATGATTTATAAAACAAAACATTTTACAAGGATCATGACTGACTTTTGTTAAACAATCTTTTTTTCTAAACTTATAAGTCATGAATCCTATTTTCACAAAACCTATGTACTCGCCGGCATTTTTATGCTGACGTACCTATTTTCACATGTGTTTCAGGAAATGATGCATAGGATTGTTCAAGATACACTTAGGCGGACTTGGGCCTTAGTGACAATAAAAGATGCAAGACTAGTTAATTTTGTTATACTTCTTTGTTTGTTAAGATATTGTAACTCTTTTAATCAATAAAACATTATTTCAATTTTCCATGTGTTATGAAACAATGATTCTGTTACAACACTCCCCGACGATTCCGCCACGTTTTGTTGTTTTACGTGGTCGGGGTGTGACACCGAGGCTGCAAGTATTCCTAACTCTAGAACTCAATGAAATTCATTCAAGTTTGATAGTGGGTTAAGGTTAGAAAGTTTTGTAGATGTGTCAGGTTATTTTGAGGATCGGGAAGTTAGAAGCCAGCATTGCCATCAATCTCAAAACTTTAGAGCTCGGTAAGGGTTTAAATTCAAGAGATTAAACAACAAAAAAAGTATTTGTAGCAACATACTGTTTTAGTATAAAAGATGGAGTATTATTTATTCTATTTAACAATAATAACTTAGATTTTAATTGAAGCATTTTGAGTTAATCCTTGTTCATAGCAAAACAAAGGGACACCCGCCGTAACGCGCGGGCATTCCCACTAGTGTGTGTGTGTGTATATATATATAGGGTAGGGATACGGTAAAAAGTGTTTAAAATGTGAGAAGGGTAAGAAGTGTTTTAAACCATTGGATATTTGATCTAATGGTTGAGATCAATAGGGTATAAAAATGTAAATTGTGTTTTAATTAGAGAGACCTTATGTAAAATTGAAGGGCAATAGTGTCTTTTCCAATGTTTCAAATATGGTAACCGTATCCTACACAACCAAAAACACCTATATTCACTCCTTTTTCCTTAAATATCGGAATTAATGACCAAGATCTAAATCGGAAGCCTCTTTGTTTTATATAAGATTCAAGGCGTGGTGTTTTAAACATCTGGATAAACTGACTATGATTCAAGTCATGGTGTTTTATCTGGATAAATTGACTATGATTCAAGGCGTGGTGTTTTAAACATCTGGATAAATTGACTATGATTCAAGTCATGGTGTTTTATCTGAAGAAATTGACTATGATTTAAGGCATGGTGTTTAACGTTTAGAAGAACTGTAATCAGATTCATGGCGTGGTGTTTTAAACATCTGGATAAATTGACTATGATTCAAGTCATGGTGTTTTATCTGGAATCCAGAAAACATTGTATTGTGATTACATCCATGGTGTTTTAACATCTGGACAATCAATACAAAACATTCCCATATTTTAAAACACCATGATTGTATCACGATTCAAGTCATGGTGTTTTACCTAATTTCTAGTGGGTTTAAAGATGATGAAAGAAGATATAAACAATATATGATTAAAAGATGTTGCGATTAAAAGATGATGAAGAAAATAAAACAATCAGATGTATAAAATCGTAAAAACAAAAATGTTTCCTAAAATTTCTCCTAAAATAGTTAACACATGATCTCATTTCCTTTAATTGACTTTAACTACTTTTAGGAGTAAATTATATTATTACCCTTATTCATTAATATAATTATTGGACACGCGTCAACACCAGATTATTTCTTACACTTCTCACACTTTGGACACTTTTTACAGGATCCTCTACCTATATATATATATAAAGTGTAAAGTACATTATGGCTTAACCTACATCACGTATGACAACGTGCGTGATTATAGGTATAACATGTGTGATTAATGTTTTCAACATGCGTGATTAATGTTTTTCAACATGCGTGATAAATGTTTTTTAGTTTATAACGTGCATAATTTTGAAATGAACGTGCGTAATTACCTGTCGTACTAGTCGTACGTTAAGCCGTAATGTACGTTAACTGGCCCCTCTCTCTCTCTCTATATATATATATATATATATATATGTAAGATAAGATGTGATTTCCAATACATTTCCTTTGATTTGTATATATATATTTTTGGAAATTTATATATGTATGTAAACAGGAAACTTGAAGACATTAAAAAGGTAGCAATCTTTTTCTTAAGATTCTAAAGCAAATTCGAGAGCCATTTGCTACCAAAAAACGATCAGAAGAAGACTGGAGGTGGCAAAACAAGCGACCACACTTTCGGTTGCAGAACACGCAGCCACAAATAGGTCGCAAAGAAGGGCGATCACAAAGCCAGTCATAAAACGGGTTCACAAATTCGGTATGAAATATAGAGACAAATCTTTGGGTCCCTAATATGGGTTGGAAAGTCATATCGGTTGCAAAAGTTGGTTGTAAATTGGATTGGTGACAAAGATGTCTGCGAGCCAAAAAATCAGTTGCAAATCTGTCGCAAATAGCGTTTAGAGGCGGATTTTCGACCATTTTGACGTTTGCAAATGGCGATTTTTGTATTGTATTGCGATCTATAGTGTTTGCTGGGCTCCCATACTTACGTGAGATGACAATAGAGTTTATGACATCATCATCAGGATGGTAAATCGAGAGAACATCCAACCCTTTAAGAACTTGAGGGTCCACAACGTGGTAGAGAAAAACTCGAGCACCATGGGCGCTCCTAAGCATGAGGATGGCACCAGGGGCCATGTACTTGGCTAAATGTTGAATAACCTTAACTTTTTCATCAACATCTATCCCCACCAGTGCAGCCAAGAAAATAACATCATAGTTTTGCAACTCATTAGTCACATCCATTATGTCCGCGGTGTGAAAGACCATTCTTTTGGACAAGTCATCATCAGATGCAACGAGATGAGAAGCCATTGAATTCGCCAACGAGTCAATATCATAGTTGTGAAAAGTTGTTTCCTTTAGATAGTAAGAGGCCAGGACGATTGAGGTGAGGGGTAAGGGGCCATATCCCACAAAGGCGACACGCTTGGGGGCTTGTGCAGTGGAATAGTGTTGAATGAGGATGTTGTACTCGACACGGTTAAGCTTTAGGTAATTGGAGTAGTAAGGGAACATGGTGAGGTGGAGAAGCGGATTTTTGAATGAGCCTAAAATGGTGGAGAAGTGAGCTTCAAGATTTTTCTCGGTCTCACCGCATAGTCTAATGAGCTTAATTCTAATTTCATGTATACTTTCGGGGAGAGTGGCTATATTGATAGAACAGTGCGGGATGCATGTGTGGACAAGTTCGGTGAAGAGGTTGTCAACATGGTTACAGGGTTTGAGTGTTTCAAGCTTAGAAAGTTGCTCATAAATCTCACATACTTTCTTCAATAATGTGATCTTTTCTTGGAGGGATTCCATGCCAAAGAAAGAAACAGTTCTTATGTTTTGGATTGGATTGGATTGGATTTGGTATTGCTGAATTATGAAGGTCTACAGCAGTTATATAAGGCAAGCTGTAGGTCCCACACACCATAAAAGAAGGGGTGAACCTTGCCTGGTTTCAATATGATGTCACCAAATAACCTTGCTTTTCTTAGACCAAGTGTGCGTGCATGCGAAACTTAAAAAAAAAAATCATAAGAGTTGGATGAAATGTTTATCATTCATCGCTGTACATTCAGGTATATATTTATCATTGTATATAGTTTCTCTAGTAGTTAGTTCTTAAATAAGATATTGAAATGTCCAAATTCAGTAAACAAAGAAAACATAACAAGCTAGTTAGTAAAAATACATAGATAATAGAAAACATAACAAGCTAGTTAGTAAAAATACATAATAGGTGCTTGTCTTTTCTATGTAATAAGAGTTGATCAATGATAAAATTCAACTAAAACGTTATAGGTATAATAGAATATGCGTACTGAAACTGTTGTTTTGATCTTATAGGTGGGTGCGCATATAAATACATACATACATACATATATAGACATACATAGGATTCGATTCAATTAAGAACCACCACGAGTTGTGACAACAATGACACCTAATTCCGATCGAGTTGGGCTACCATTTTTTGCACAACCCTATATGAAAATGTTATAAACACATCTGTAAAAAGAAAAACTGTTGTTTTGATCTTGTAGGTGGGTGCGCATATACATACATACATACATACATATATAGGATTCGATTCAATTAAGAACCACCACGAGTTGTGACAACAATGACACCTAATTCCCGCGCGAGTTGGGCTACCATTTTTTGCACAACCCTATATGAAAATGTTATAAACACATCTGTAAAAAGAAAATAATTTGTCAAGTCGGTAGTTACGCCCGATGTAAATTTTATCTATGCCTAATGTAAATTTTCTTTATGGCGATATATTTTTTTACATCAAACGTAAATTGTTGCATGGGCATTTTTATTTATTTTTTATTTTTTTTACTGTAACAAGTGATTTCTTTTAGGATTTTTGAGAAAAACTTTTTGAAATATCTAGTTCTTAGGGTTCTCACAACTCAAGTTGGTTCTCATTTTACTCTTTTCCTATATATATATATAGGGAGGGGCTCATGCGAGAACCACCCTTATTGTGAGAACCTTGAGAACCAATGTGAACACAACCTAAAATAGCTAAAAAAACCTAACCCCCACCCCCCCCCCCCCCCAAAAAAAAAACTTAAACCCCCCCCCCCCCCCAAGCTAAAAAAAACCTAACCCCACCCCCCCCCCCTCCCCAACCAAGCTAAAATGCTAAAAACTAAACCCCCAAAAAACCTAAAAAAATCTAAAAAAAATCAAAAAAAAATCCAAACTTTTTTTTTTTGATTTTTTTAATATTTTTTAGGTTAAAATCGCTACTTTTCGAAGCCAAAAAAAAAAATTTTTTTTTTTTAAATATTTTTTTTTTTTTTTTTTTTGTTCGAAAAGTAGCGATTTTAACCTAAAAAAATATTAAAAAAATCAAAAAAAAAAAATTTGTGTGATTTTAAGCTATTTTTAGGCATTTTTGGTTGTGTTCACATTGGTTCTCGCGGTTCTCGCAATAAGAGGTGGTTCTCGCATGATCTTCTCCCTATATATATATATATATATATATATATAGGGAAGAGTTTAAATGAGAACGCTAAATATCGTGAGAACCGTGAGAACGAATAAAAAAACCACGAGAACTTGGTCAAAAACAATTCAAATTCAAAATTTCTTTTTACACTTATCATTATTATTCGAATACAATGTTAGAAATTAGATTTACACGTTTAAATTTACGTGAATTCGTAAATAAAGAAAATTTACACATGTGTAAGTTTGTCATTTACACATGTGTAAATTTGTCATATTTACACATGTGTAAAAAATCTAGTAAGAGTGATTTTGAGAGGAGAAATGAATTATTTGATGTTGTAAATTCTTTTTTAATGTTGTATTTTAATTACAATGAGGTTTGTATTAAAAAAATCGGTTTTGATTGGTTTTTTCATTCGTTCTCACGGTTCTCGCAATATTTAGCGTTCTCAAGATAACCCTCCCCTATATATATATATATATATATATATATAGGGAGAAGATCATGCGAGAACCACCTCTTATTGTGAGAACCGCGAGAACCAATGTGAACACACCAAAAATGCCTAAAAATAGCTAAAAATCACACAAAAATTTTTTTTTTGATTTTTTTAATATTTTTTATGTTAAAATCGCTACTTTTCGAAGCAAAAAAAAAATTTTTTAAACTTTTTTTTAAAATTTTTTTTTTTTTTAGATTCGAAAAGTAGCGATTTTAACATAAAAATATTAAAAAAATCAAAAAAAAAAATTTAGATTTTTTTAGGTTTTTTGGGGGTTTAGTTTTTATCATTTTAGCTTATGGGGGGGGGGGGGGGTTAGTTTTTTTTTAGGTTTTTTTTTTTTTAGGGGGGGGGGGGGGGGGTTTCATTTTAGCATTTAGCTTGGGGGGGGGGGGGGGGCGGTGGGGGGTTTAGGTTTTTGGGGGGGGGGGGGGGGGAGGGTGGAGGTTAGGTTTTTTTAGCTATTTTAGGTTTTGTTCACATTGGTTCTCATGGTTCTCACAATAAATGGAGTTCTCGCATGAGCCCCTCCCTATATATATAATATATATAGGGAGGGGCTCATGCGAGAACTCCATTTATTGTGAGAACCATGAGAACCAATGTGAACAAAACCTAAAATAGCTAAAAAAACCTAAAAAAAAACCTAACCCCCACACCCCCCCCCCCCCCCCAAAAAAAAAAACCTAACCCCCCCCCCCCCCCCCCCAAGCTAAATGCTAAAACCTAAAAAAAACCTAACCCCCCCCCCCCCCACCCCTCAAGCTAAAATGCTAAAAACTAAACCCCCAAAAAATCTAAAAAATAAATAAAATTTTTTTTTTGAATTTTTTAATATTTTTTATAAAAAAAATCGCTACTTTTCGAAAAAAAAAACTTTTTTTTTTTTAAATTCCTTTTTTTTTGCTTCGAAAAGTAGCGATTTTTTTTTATAAAAAATATTAAAAAATTAAAAAAAAAAATTTTGTGTGATTTTTAGCTATTTTTAGGCATTTTTTGTTGTGTTCACATTGGTTCTCGCGGTTCTCGCAATAAGAGGTGGTTCTCGCATGATCTTCTCCCTATATATATATATATATATATAGGACCGCTAAAATGAAAACCACCCCCCCAGTTAAAAGAACCACGACAACTAGTTTCCAACCATTGATCTTTGGATGGATGTATGAGATTAAAAGTTATAAAAATAATATTAAATTCCTTTTATCTTATTATGTTTTTTAATATTTAATGTCAAAGGGTCAGTTTAGTAAATTTGATTGTTTTGTCTTATTGTATATATATTGTTTTTTATTACTTTTTTTTGTCTTATTAAATTAATTGTTTTTTATTAAAATCAGATTTTTTAATTAATTTTTTTTAAATCTGATTTTTTTTACAAAAAACAATTTTTGTCAGGATTTTTTTACAAAAAAAACGTTTTTACGAGCCGTTTTTTACGCCTCGTTTTTTATGCGCCGTTTTAACGGCCCGTTTTACGCGCCGTTTTTAACGCGCCGGTTTTACGCCCGGTTTTGCGTGCCGTTTTAAGGCCCAGTTTTACGCGCCTTTTTTACGCAAGATTTTAGGCGCCGTTTTTTAACGCGGCGTTTTTTACGACCCGTTTTTACGCGCCGTTTTACGCCCCCGTACTCACGCCCCCGTATTTACGTGTCATTTTATCACCCGATTTTTTACGAGCCGTTTTTACGGCCCGTTCTTACACGCCGTTTATTACACCCCGTTTTTTACGTGCTGTTTTATTTGCGCGCCGTTTTTTACGCCCGTATTTACGCGCCGTTTTTTTACACACACGTTTTTAAACTTTTTTTTACGGTTTTGAACTTTTTTTTACAAAAAACTTTTTTACAATTTTTTTTTACAAAAACTTTTTAATAAAGAACAAAAATTTATAAGAAAACTTTTTTACGGTTTTAACATTTTTTTACAAAAACTTTTTTTACACACACATTTTTTTACAAAAACTTTTTTTACACACATTTTTTTAACTTTTTTACGTTTTTTTACGAAATTTTTTTTACGGTTTTAGACTTTTTTTTATAAAAACTTTTTTACCAAAATTTTTTTACAAATTTTTTTGTTTATAAAAACTTTTTTACAAAAGACAAGAAAAGGTTAAAATGTGAAGAGAGAGAGAAATTGTGAAGAGAGATAAATTATATATTATATATTATCATTTTGTAACATGGTTGGGCAATAAGTGGTTATACTTTGTGCATAAACTGTTTTCTTTGCTGTATATGTTATATAGTGTGTTATGTTAGTTGTACACCGGATAAAGAAGCCCTACTTTTGACTCATCATATACGTGTAAACAGGAGAAAAATGGTGGGATGTGGATTTGAGAGAGAAAAAGAGGAGTCTGAGAGTCTCCTACTCTCCTCACTTCCACCGCCGATGCCCTCTCCACTATGACGACATCATCTCCGCTTCCACGCGGTCACCGCCAACTCACCTCTCCATTCCGACAACATCATCTTCTCCACTTCCACGCAGACCAAGTCGTCTTCTTCTTCTTTTTTTTTTCACACGGAGGTCACCGGCGACTCACCTCGCCACTCCGACAACATACCTCACCACTCCGACGACATAAGGTAATATCAACTTTTGATGCGCCGACTCAGCTTTTGACTCACCGACTCACCTCTCGATTTCTCTCTCTCTCTTTTTTTTTTGACGCCAACACAGGTAATTCCACGCATACCTAGATGCTTTTGAGCTTCGTAAAGGGCCAAAAACTGCGCTAATTTCAGGTAATTTCTACTTCAATCCTTTTAATTGCTTGATTTTGGTAACTTGATAAATGATTTAGGGTGTGTTGCAAAATGGGCTATTTCCTAATGCAGGTTCATTGGTAGATACTTTAGATTCTAAGTGTGTTCTTTGACGCTGGTGTTTGTCCAGGTTAGGCTCATTAATTTCTGGTTTAGAGCTCCTGTCGCTGCTGAAAACCCGAAAGTAACCCATATACTTGGCTGAGATCAACGATGTAATAAAGTCCATCTTGACGAAAAGATGTATTATTTTGAAAACCACTGAAAGAAACACTAAGATTCTTCAAATCTGAATCGTACTTGATCCAAGCTTGACATACCCCGCCACCAGGTACATTACTAAACCATTTCTCTGTTCTAACAGAACTTAGAGAGCTAATGCTGATGCCCACATGTTCATCCATGCGAATGTTTCTCCCAACTATTGGATCCCAACCACGGTTCCAGAAAGTATCAAACTCCAATGCAACAAATTGGGTCGCAGTTTCAATATTTTGACCAGTATACGTCTCCGAATTATTGCTCTGAGCTAGAAAGAACGTGAGGCCATCACCATAATACTCACGCCCTTTTGAATCCATCACAAATGTAAAATTGGTAGTGAAGCTTGCTAGCTCATTAGATTTGCTATACCAAAGATGAAGTGGTCTGAAGTATGTAGCCGTCCGGCTTGATTACTCACATTTTGGGTCAACTGGATTTCGCTGTCAGTGATATTCGCTCCCTGTCCTTCTATTACTATGTCCCCATTCTGATTCTGTAGACCAAAATTTGTCAAGTTGAAGGCGGCGTTTGATAGCTAGAATTTACCAGATGAAGAAATTAATGAGGTACCACAAATCCCTATCCCTGATAAATATCAATTAGTAACATAAGTATGCATGGGTGGTTGTACATTCTGCAATACAGGTTTGCAGTCATGTAGTCATTTTACTTTTACTTTTGTTTTTTTTTGTTGTATATTGTTCCCTGACGCGTGTTCCGTTCCAGCTCATAAATATCAATTAAGAGAGAATCCTGAGCGACGATGCATTTCAATGTTGATGTCTGTGCTGTTAACCTCGGTGACGGTGACAGTGACAGTGACGATGATGGTGGCTGAATTAGCGTTCTGATGCGGTGTAGCGGCGTCGTTACCACAATCATCATCGCACCTGCAAAACCCTAACCTAGCCCAACACCATCTATAAGCACTAATCGAACACTAGGTCGTTAGAATCGCCTTGAATCGAAGACCCATTGGAACACCGGCCTGCATCTCTACCAACATTATCACCATTGTCAACCTCCGCATCCATACTCACACCTCTGATAAGGTACTTTGTTCTATCTCGCTATGTGTCAAGTGTTCTTGATTATGGTCAATTAAACATGCTTAAATAACCTTTTGGTTGGTATTTTGAAAAGATTTTCTACTTTAAAGCAATGTATCAATGTAACCACAAAAAATTATGTGGCTAAAGTTAAGTTTTGGATTTAATTTTTTACCTTTACTAAACAGAGAATATCAAATCATTGTTGATATGTTCCTAGAAGACAACTAACAATTGAGTTTTGTTGAGTAGGTGAATTTTACTTAAGAGAAGAAATTGGTTGTTGTTGATGTGGGAGTTGATGATTTTGAGTCTTATCTACTCACCATGATCGAAATTGGTGCTATTGGTGAGGTATGGTTACCCTGCCCTTTTTTACAATCTCCATCCCTTTTGATGTTATTTTTATGCTAGATGTATTTCACAAGAGTGAAACTTTAGTGAGTATTGTGATTTTGGTAATCGAAGATGGAAATTGACCCTTTAATCTGTTCTTCAAATCAAGAATGGTGAGTTTTAATTGTGTTTGAGTTTGGATTTAGGCCTATTTTTGTAACTTTATTATTCATCTCTTACTTAGTTAGCTTTTTATACTGTATTTGATTTCTTTTGTTGGTGAGATTCAGGCCTAATGTTGGAGGTTCATAATGAAAATGAAATAAAACGTTCTGAGGCCCAGCTACGATTGGTAATATTATCTTTGTAGATGTGTATGTTTTTTTTTCCAGCTATGTAGCAACAATTGTGTACTGATTTAGTATTTGAGTGTGTGATATGGTTACGTATATAGCGTGTTAATTTGTTGTCAGATACCTCTAGACCATGATGATTACAGCCAATTTCTGGCCTTTTTAATGGGTGGTTGTAGTTTAAAATGGTAGATGGGTTTTAGTTTACAACAAAGAAACTATGGTTAGTTTGAAGTTAAATCGTATGTCATTTGACCACCAAAAGTCAAAAATAGACTTTCTAATAGAATAAAAAACCATTTGATTTCATGCTTTATGATGCATTTTGTTTCTAATTTTCAATGTGTAGGTATACAGCAGCTGTCGAATTTAAAGACAATGGCGTGTTTAATGGTACAAAAAGGCAAGAGAAAAAGTCAAACATGAGCATACATGTAAACCGACTTAACTCACAGGACCTAACACCAACCACATTACCCGAACCAGTCACCCAAACACGAGCCTTGCAATCAGCACCACCAAGCTTTCGAATGCGGGTCAAACCACTTCAGCCAAGACATTCAGCAATCACGAGTCGTATGCGTGCATTATAAGCCCATCAACATCAGATGCAACAAAGCAATTTGAAAACAATACGAAGGTAGTGGTGGGGTGTTGCCTGTCCCACATCCGCTACCGCTTCCAGCACCATGCACCACCAATTTGAAAACAGTGGGAAGTTTTAAAGTCGACAGTGACAGTGGCCCACTGCTGCTGCTGCCACAAAATGTTTCTGGTCCTCTGGCATTGCCCCCATCCAGAAACCACATACTGCCAATGATTCCTGTCTCTTTACCCTCATCTGGAACACTTAAAATTTCTCCTTTGAAGAACTTGCAGCCGTCTGCTATTATTTTTCACCTCAGACGTGTGTCAGAAGATCTTTCATCTGTTATGTATAGAGCTTCTTTCGGGGAAGATGTTTCTAGCAATAAAAATCCTGAAGCTGCCGTTACAAGTCTTCATCTTTCATCTCAGGTAATTATAATATTACAGTTTCATTGTAATTTTATGTGTTTAACAAGCAGGCACACATCCTAGAACCAATTTTAAGTAGGGAACCGTGAGAATAACATAGGCACATGTACATAACGCTGACCAGATAAAGGGGGGGTGGGTACATAACCATGTTGTGTATCACAATTAAATAAATGCATGCCTATATTTGTGGATACATAATTAACTTATTATTAAGGGTGTGAATACCAAGATTTGGACACGTATTTTGGGTCGCGTTTCTTTTCATTTCTTCAAAACAAAAACAAAAACAAAAAGATAAACATTACTTTTTTTGCGACTAATTTATTTTCCCATTCTTTTCCTTGAGCTAGAAAGGAGGAGATTGCAAACTCATGGAGGTGGTAAATGAACATGGCAAAAGACACTACAAGGTAACAACTTTCATTTGAAATATTTCCCAATTGGTCAAAGACAATTTGAATCTAAGTTGACCAAAGTGTTTGAGTTTTATAAACTGCGTTATTATTATTTTCCCAGCCTACTTGTCATCCGTATAGTGTTAACTAGCTTTTTTTATTCTAAGACTAATTTTTGTTTAATGGCTTTAATGCTAACTTTGGGCCTTGCTGAGTTGCATATGCAACATATGTAGAATTGTATACATACGGATAAAGGTTGATTTACAGATTTAGGTCGTGTTTTGTTTCAACCGGTCGACTAGAGAATAATTTAAAAGCGAAATGGGTTAGAAGGGTTGAAGTTTTCCCAAAGGCTCTCATACAATATCTTAAACTCCTTATGCTATTGCTTTTATAATCACAGATTAATGCATTAGTTATTTATAGTGTTTCTTCATGAGAGAACATCAATTGTTATGTAAAATGTTCAGAAAACGATTGTGGCGAAATTGAATAAGAAATACTCAATTTGTTACCGACTTTCTAATCATCTTTGTATTTCGTACCTAACAAGGTTTATAGAATGCTTTGGTTTTGCGTGCCGCACCACGCGCTGCAACGCGCGCGGGCTTTAACACTAGTTGAAAAGAATTTAAAAGGGGGCTTTAAAGACGAGAGAGAGATGATTTGATGGTTTTGATTAAGTGACTATATAACCCTTTTGTTTGTCATTATCTGATTGGTGGATAGTGGTTCTTGCGGTTTTCTTAACTGAGGGTGGTTTTTAGTTTAGCGGCCCCCTATATATATATAGGGTAAGGTTTATGCGAGAACCACCTTTATTGCGAGAACCGCGAGAACCAATGTGAACACAACCTAAAATAGCTAAAAAAAAACCTAAAAAAACCTAACCCCCCCCCCCCCCCCCCCTCAAAACCTAAACCCCCCTCCCCCACCCCTCAAAAACCTAACCCCCCCCCCCCCCCCCCAAAGCTAAAATGCTAAAAACTAAACCCCTAAAAAACCTAAAAAATATAAAAAAAAAACACACACACATACACACAAATTTTTTTAATATTTTTTACATTAAAATCGCTACTTTTAGTAGCGAAAAAAAAATTAATTTTTTTTTTTGCTACTAAAAGTAGTGATTTTTTTCATAAAAAATATTAAAAAAAAAATTTGTGTGTTTTTTAGCTATTTTTTGTATTTTTGGTTGTGTTCACTTTGGTTCTCGCGGTTCTCGCAATAAAGGGTGGTTCCTAACGGATCCTTCTCATATATATATATATAGAGAGAGAGAGGCCGGTTAACGTACAATACCTTTTATCCTACATTATGTACGTGATGCCCTCAGCCGTACGATCTTCAATCGATCAAACGCGGGCGAAACTAATTTAAATGATTAAATTAATCATTTTAATATATCTAAATCATACCAGGAAGGTTAAAAACGTCATTGCGAGGTCATAAATCTATGTAATTGACCGATGATAGTTCAAAATCAAACCCTAAATCAAATTCAAAAACCTGAAAATCTTCTTCCCCAACCTCCCTTCGTTCCTTTTAGTGCGTTATCGATAATAAGAACTACTAATTTGGGAGTTGTAAGGGTCAAACGGAAGAAGACTGACAATGATCGACCACCCCATGCCATTTTTCACATTACCCCATGCGATTTTTCACATGCGATATTCAATTTTCCACATGCGATTCTACACACCCCATGCCATTTTTCACATTACCCCATGCCATTTTTTTACATGCGATATTCAATTTTCCACATGCGATTATACACACCCCATGCTATTTTTCACATTACCCCATGCTAGCCATTTTTTCACATGCGATATTCAATCTTCCACATGTGATTCTACACACCCAATGCCATTTTTCACATTACCCCATGCCTTCACATGCGATATTCAAATCTTCCACATGCGATTTTGTCCATCTACACACCCCATGCCATTTTTCACACTAGCTCATGCTAACCATTTTTTCACATGCGATATGTATTGAATTCGCACCAGATCTGCACCTGATCGAACGGCTGGGATGATCGCGTACGTATCGTACGATAAGCGCATTTGTATTTTACTCTTTACCTATATATATATATATAGGGGCATGATTTAAGGAAAACGCCTAAAAGTGTGAAAACGGTGAGAACGCCCCTCATCTATTGGTTCAAAACAATATATGTATTAGAATGGCGCGGTGACGTTTTCGTAAATAACATCAAATTTATTACTTGGATGTGCTTCATTAAGGGTAAAACAGTCTTTTTACTGCTCTAAAACAAAACGCCAAACTAATGATCAAAATGCCATTCAAAATTCTCGCCTTAACCTACAAGTCATACACATGAGTCACTTCCAGATGAAACACCATATTTATCTAAAACGCCATTGATGCAAAACGCCAAAACTTAATGATGAAACATGTTGCAGATTTAACAGATAGAGGTGAACAAACGGTAACTGAAATTTTATTATTAACGTTTGTTATAAAAAAATCTCTCCTAAACTACGCACCAAAAACATCATTATATAAACGATGTTACCATCACTTCCATCATCACTACCATTGATCATACTAAAAACGTCATCTTTAACCAAAACGCCAAAAATCAAAAAAAAAAAAAAACTCTGAAAGAAGAAAAATGGCAAACATCATTTCATGGAGATTCAGCCTTAAAATCAGAATATTCGTAATCCATTGACAACAGAAGAATAGTGTTTGTTAAAAGAATCAAAGCCATATTAAACTTGGAAGACAATACAAATGCAAATATGGACATAGTCATCCGATCATGGTGTTTTGATGAAGACAATAACTTGTGACAGTTATATGTGACAATGGAGTGCAGGAAGACTATGCGCTTGAAAACATCATGACCAAGCAGTGTCTTGGGTTCCTAGAGGAGTTATACAGCGCAACATGTTTGAACACAGACAAGACATGACAGTAAAATTGGCGTTGTTGCATGAGATGTTCACCTGGAGGGTTCAAAATTTCAAGAACAAGAGGCCGATGAAAGTGAAAGTGATGACTTGGATGAGAAACTGGAAGAAGAATCCGAAGAAGAAAACGAGGGGAGCGATGGATACTTCTCAGACGAAATCCCTTCTAACGAGGAGTTTTATTTTTTTTTTCTTTTCTTTTTTTAACATTTTCTGTGCTTTGTTATGTACTTTTCCAATAATAAAATACTTTATTTCTCTAGTTAGTTATAAAACGCCAAAATGCCACAAACGACAGACACCAAAAGTTAATTAGTTGTATTTTATCATCGTTATCTTAACACCATTAAATACAAAACGCCAAACTTAAAGATGGGACGTCTTACTGCCTTAACAGATAAAGCTAAACAAACAGTAACTATAAACAATAACTGAAACGACTGATACTTTATTACTAACGTTTATTATAATAAATTCCCGCCTAAACTACGCGCCAAAAACATCTTATATAAACGTCTCAGGACCTTTCATTGATCACACCAAAAACAAACGCCATCTTATATAAACAACTCTTTTCTATGTAATAAGAGTTGATCATGATAAAATTCAACTAAAACGTTATAGGTATAATAGAATATGCGTACTGGAACTGTTGTTTTGATCTTGTAGGTGGGTGCGCATATACATACATACATATATAGACATATATAGGATTCGGTTCAATTAAAAACCACCAAGAGTTGTGAGAACAATGAGAACACCTAATTCCCGAGCGAGTTGGGCTACCATTTTCGCAGAAACCTAGATGAGAATGTTATAAACACATCTGTAAAAAGAAAAAAATTTGTCGAGTCAGTAGTTACGCCCGATGTAAATTTTATTTACGCCTGATGTAAATTTTCTTTATGGCGGGATATTTTTTTACATCGAATGTAAATTGTTGCATGGCCATTTTTATTTTTTTATTTTTTACTGTAAGAAGTGATTTTTTTTTAGGATTTTTGAGAAAATAATTTTTTTTAAGAAAAACTTTTTAAAAGACCTAGTTCTCATGCTTCTCACAACTCACGGTTGTTCTCATTTTACCCTTTTCCTATATATATAGGGTAGGGTTCATGCGAGAACCGCCTTTATTGCGAGATCCGTGAGAACCAATGTGAATATAACAAAATAAACCTACTACAACAACAAAAAACTTAAAAAAACCTAACCCCCCCCCCCCTCCCCCAAACCCTAACCCCCCCCCCCCCCCCACCCCCAAAAAAACCTAACCCCCACGCTAAATGCTAAAAACTAAACCTCCAGAAAACCTAAAAAAAATCTAAAAAACACACAATAAATTTTTTTTTAATATTTTTTTAGTTAAATCGCTACTTTTAGTAGCCATAAAAAAAAATCTTTTAAATGTTTTTTTTAATAACGAAAACTAGCGATTTTTCCATAAAAATATTAAAATAAAAATTTGTTTGTTTTTTAGATTGTTTAGGTATTTTTGGTTGTGTTCACATTGGTTCTCGCGGTTCTCGCAATAAACGGTGGTTCCTAAATGATCCTTCTCCTATATATATATATAGGGGAAGGTTTAAATGAGAACACTAAATATTGTGAGAACCGTGAGAACAAATGAAAAAACCGCGAGAATTTGATCAAAAACAATTCAAATTCTAATTTTTTTTTCTGCACTTATCATTATTATTCGAATACAATGTTAAAAATTTAATTTACATGTTAAAACTTACGTGAAATCGTAAATAAAGGAAAATTTACACATGTGTAAGTTTGCCATTTACACATGTGTAAATCTTTTATATTTACACGTGTAAAAAAATCTAAAAAGAGTGATTTTGAAAAGAGAAATGAATTATTTGATGTTGTAAATTCTTTTTTTGATGTTGTATCTTAATTACAATGAGGTTTGTATTAAAAAAATTGGTTTTGATTGGTTATTTTTTTTTCCATTCGTTCTCACGGTTTTCGCAATTTTTAGTGTTCTCAAGTTAACCCTCCCATATATATATATATATATATATATATATATATATATATATATATATATATATATATATATATAATGAAAGTATAAAATACAATATCCCTTAACGTACAATACGTATGAGATGAAATTATAACATGTGTAATTAGTTTTATAACATACGTGGTTAGGTTGTTACCCCATATGTGATTTCTGATTTTGTACATACGTGATTATGTTAATGCGTGATTATGATTTTCAACATGCGTGATTATAGTTTTTCAACATGCGTGATTAGGGTTTTGAGTTTTATAACGTACGTAATTCCATCTCGTACGCATCGTACGTTAGCTAATATTGTACGTTAACCCATCCCTATGTGATTAATTTCATCTCCCATGTGATGGTTTTCAAAGGTGTTTGACGACAGTTTTCGAATTTCCGACGGGTGAGACGGTGTTGCAAGGGAGTTCGACGCAGACGAGGGTTGGTGGTGTTTCGACGCTGATGGGGGTGGTTTCGAAGTTGAACGACGAGGGTGGTTTTGAAGATGAACGACGACGGTGGTTGATGTTGTGGGAGGTTCGACGGCGTTGGTGGTTTTTGGGGGTCCGGTTTGGGTGAACGGGTCCGATGTGGTTGTTGACGGTGGTAGTTTTGGTGGTCGATTTGGGGGTGAGTGGGTCTACACTAGGGATGAGCAAATACCGATACCGTCCCGATCCCGAATTTTGTGTAAACTTGGTACCGATACCGATACCGAAATATGTCGGTACAGTATCGGTATTTTGAGGGTAAAATTCGGTATTTTACCGATACCGTACCATACCGATACCGAAAATGCCAAAAAGTGGATATCGTTTTCGGTACCGAAAAAATTCGGGATCGGGATTTCGGGATCGGGGCGATATTTTATACCAATTGCTCATCCCTAGTCTACACACAGTAAACAAAGGTCTTCGATTTCTTTACTCTTCTTTTGTATGATTATTTTTGTTTGATTATATATTTCAGTTCTTGTGTTGTTGTATAGTTGATACTCTTTCAACTCCCAGGTAGGGTGTTGAATTTTTGAGACCCGACATACGTCATGAAGGATATGTATAAGTAGGTTTTTTTTCCAAATAGGTG
This sequence comes from Helianthus tuberosus, assembly GCA_030545235.1. Classification (NCBI taxonomy): domain Eukaryota; kingdom Viridiplantae; phylum Streptophyta; class Magnoliopsida; order Asterales; family Asteraceae; genus Helianthus; species Helianthus tuberosus. The sequence goes on from CM060383.1 coordinate 108,146,299, forward strand.
GACCTGAAAAATTATTTACCAAATTAATTGCGTTGTTTTAGATATATATATATAGTTAAATGCCCGGATAGTTCCTGTGGTTTTGTCACACCCTGGCTTTGCGGAAGCGTGGTTAACTTTGGTGTGACTTCTTAATACCATAGCTTAATCATAACAAAGCTATATGAATTTAAAAACCATGCAAGTCATCATTAAGTTTAGAAATCAACATACAATACCATTGTTTTAAACCTACGACCAATCCATGTTCAGTAACATTACATCTAATAACAAAACATAAATGAGGGTTAAGGATTGTGTCTTGTCCAGGTAAGAGAACACAACCCCTAATCCTTGATGACTTCATGAAGATTGCAGCGGAAAACGTTCATACCGTGCCAGAATCCGTTAATTTCCTGAAATACATGTGAGTTGAAAAATCAACAATAATGTTGAGCGAGTTCATGTGCAAGTGAGTAAGTAAAACACTTGTAAGTATAAAAGTTTCCTGGTATGTAGCAGTGTAAGAGGACTTGTGATCACCAATGGTTTGCAAGGCCATTAGCATGTCGTGAAATGCAAGTAAGTAAGATACAACCCTAGCCGATTTTGCGTTGGGTACCAAGTCACTCCGGATCCGTTCTGTTAGTCCTCCGAGAGGCCTGTTCTGTTGGACCGGGAGCTGGGCTCGCTACACCCAAATAGATCTACCGCTCGAGTCCCTCGGGGTTCTAACTACCCATTCACATGATCTAAACCTCCTTACGTTATTCATACCGTGTAAAAAGTACTTGTAAACAAAGTAACATGTATTTCACCCCCGCAGTTAAGAAAACTGAAAACAGTTAGAGAAAAGGGGGACATGAACTCACAGTGAATGCGTATCTCTATCAAGCGTCTCCAATATAGTAAGCTGTGCAACGACCTACAAGTGCTAATTCTATTAGACGGACGGCCGTGCTTTAGCTTTACAGTTTATGTTTGCGGGAAATAGTTAGACAACTATTTCGTGTTACATGTCGTATATGCTTGGTAGTTATCTTCCTTCCCAAGGATGGGGGATTTAATACATGTGCGTAAGTTACGTTTTATCAAACTTGTGGTAATGTAATTACCGTGTAACTTATATGTTTGTGGAAGCGTTCGCAAAGTTTTGGAATCATTAACGCTTGTAAATATTATTTTTACCCTAAAATAATATTTATGTATTTCACAAAATAATCATAAACAGTGTTGTGACAAATATATTTATCACGTTAATCTTTGTGAAAATCCCACCTCCGAATATTTAGTAAAATATAGTGCTGGCGAAATTTATGTTTTGAAAATATGTCCAAAGCTAGTTCTAACACTTGTTGTGTAAAAAGTCTAAGTGTTAGGTTTTTAGAAAATTTCGCCAGAGTTTCCTCTGTAACTGGAGGTGGCCACGCTTTCAAGCGTATCATTTTCTTGTAACAAATCCATTCAACAATCTCCTTTATTCAATCAAACAATTTCCGACACAACAAACTAGTCGACAAGTATGTAAATTTGCATAATCGCATGAACTTGTAGTTTTTCCCGAATCTATATTGTAAACACCCTTTATATGTGTAGATCTTTATATAAAGTAGCTTTAATCTCATAAAAATCTCGTGTTTAGAGAAAACCGTCTTTACAACTTCTAGTAACAAGTGACAAATACACTTCTTTGCCGGATCTCTTCTTTTCACAAGTGTCTATACACTTGTGGTTTACAAAATCATATTTATTAGTGTGAGATCCATCTTTAGAAAAACATGATTCTATAAAGTGTGGTCTTTCAAAAATACCACTTGCGGATACGTAGATCCGCTAGTTTTAAACACCATTTTACCGGTTAAATCGCTTTTACACATGTAAAATATTTCTACACAAGTTCATGTCTCTAGAATGTGGTAGTGTTTCACCTTTAACCCTTGTATCTTTCAAAAACAAGCTTATGTGATGATACGTGATTTTACAAAGTCGGGTTAAACGAAGATTTGAGCTACCACATTATAGATCGGGTCTAGATAAACACAAATTTCAAGTCCTACGACTTTTACACAAGTTATATGCTATTAACCTCCATTTTTATGATTCTACTAGACTTTAATGCATCATCTTTCAATATAACGAGATTCAACCGACAATAATCCTTTTAACCACATTAAACAAGCTTAAATATGAGTTTTACGTGATATACCTCTAGCTCGGGGCTAGGGAAGAATCGTGACGAAAAACGCGTGGATAAAAGATAACGAGAGAGGTCCTTCGTATTCCGCTTGCACCAAAGCTCCTTATACGTGATCTTGGATGTGTGTATGATGTTGGAATGATGAAGACAAGAGCCGAAAGTATGATGGTGGTGAGGGTGATGTTCGGCCGAGAGTGGGAGAGAGCAAGAGAGGTGTGAGTTGGTGATGTTATGTTGGTGATAATCTTCTAAGTGTTAAGTATGTTATTTATAGGAAAAATCAAAGTGCATTATCCATTGGTCATTGTGTCTACAAGATACTAGACAAATGAGATTAGCAAGATCATAAGTACAATTACATGTTCCCTAGATGGGGACGGTTTTAAAAGGGGGGGGGGGGGTCCCTAATCCGATTTCAACAAGTAGTTAGGGATTAGTTTATGTTAAACTTGGTTAAGTTAGGGATTAACCCAGTTAGTTATATGTTGCGTGTTATGACGGGTGTTAGGGTAATCAGAGACCCTAACTGGCTCAGAAAAAATAATAATAGTGAAAATGTTAATATTTTCATGTTCCGGGTAAAGTCCGGGTGTTCGGTTGGATAGTAATCCGTTAAAGTGTTACAAAAGACTTTAAAGTATCGTTATTACTTCTTTAGTGACACAATTTGTTTTCCCGACACTTTAGAAAGTGTCTAGTAATATTTTCTCATTTCTGGCACTTTACTAGTCAGCTAGAAGCCGGTTAAATTGTTAAAGTGCTGTGTTTGGTACTTAAAGTACGTTCTGGCACATCCGAATCAGTGTATCTTATCCCCTAGAGACGCGGTAACACAACCCTTATATCCTACACTCACTACCAGTGTAGCCAAAATATATGAGGCTCTTAACAGGCCTTGAGGCAGTATTTGCCTGATGCTGGTTATATCAGCATGTTCACTGTGTATCCGTTTAGTGCTACTGTGCTTTTTGTGCATCATGTTTGTCACTAAGGTGCCGTATGCAAATAATGTAGTGACAACATATAAAGTATGATGCAAGTAAGTGCATGTATCAGTATGCAGGTAGCAGTTTATCAGCTAGTTTCAATCAAGCACAGTAATTAAGCAGTAATTAATCATTAATTAAGTTGTACGGATACCTGGTTTAGTGCGGGTTGTCACATTCTCCCCCCGTTAAATAAATTTCGTCCCGAAATTTAAGTTCTGCTTGTAGAAGCAGGGTTCTTAGGAAATAAGTGGGGGTACTTCTCTTTCATCCGGTCCTCACGTTCCCAGGTAAATTCAGGACCATGTCTGGCATTCCAACGTACCTTGACGAGTTTGACACTGCTCCGGCGGGTCTTGTTAACTTTCCAATCCGTGACCTCAACAGGTTCTTCAACGAAGTGGAGCGTGTCGTCAATATGAATCTCGTTGATAGGAATGGCAACGTCAACTTGAGTTGGACTCTTCTTTAAATTGGATACATGAAATGTATCGTGAACGCCATTTAGTTCAGCGGGTAGGTCCAACTTGTATGCTACCGTCCCAATTCTTCCCAGAATTCTAAAGGGACCAATGTAGCGCGGATTTAGCTTCCCACGCTTCCCAAAGCGTGCTACCCCTTTCCAGGGTGATACCTTTAATAACACCATCTCTCCAACTTGAAAATCCACATGTTTACGGTTTGGATCCGCGTAGGCCTTTTGTCTGTGGCGAGCGGCTTCGATGTTTTTAAGAATCTGCGCAATCTTATCCGTCGTCTCTTGGACGATTTCGGGACCGGCAAGTTGCCTATCACCTGCGTCAGCCCAACATAGTGGTGATCGGCACTTGCGTCCGTATAGGGCTTCAAAAGGCGCGACACCAATACTGGTGTGGTAGCTGTTGTTGTAAGAAAATTCGACCAAGGGTAAGTGTTTATCCCAGCTACCGCCCAAATCCATAACGCATGCTCTCAGCATGTCTTCCAAGGTTTGTATCGTTCGCTCGCTCTGGCCATCAGTTTGCGGATGAAATGCAGTGCTCAGATTTAATTGTGAGCCAAAAGCTTCCTGGAAGGATTGCCATATTCTTGACACAAACCTTCCGTCTCTATCAGAGATGATTGAGAGGGGCACTCCATGACGTGCTACGATTTCTCTCATGTATATTTCAGCTAATTTGCTCGTGTTATCCTTTTCTCTGATAGGTAAGAAGTGTGCTGTCTTTGTTAATCGATCCACTATCACCCAGATAGTGTCATGGCCTCTTGGCGTTCTTGGCAGTTTTGTAACAAAATCCATGGAGATTTGTTCCCACTTCCATTTGGGAATCTCCGGTTGTTGCAGAAGTCCCGAAGGCCTCTGATATTCAGCTTTAACTTTAGCGCACGTTAAACATTTGCTCACGTAGACAGCAACGTCGCCTTTCATTCTAGGCCACCAATAGTAATCTTTAAGATCGTGGTACATCTTATCCGCCCCCGGATGAATAGAGTACCGTGACTTGTGCGCTTCGTCGAAAATAACATTCCTTAATCCACCAAACAGAGGAACCCAAATCCTTTTCTCAAAACATAACGTTCCTTCCTCGTTTGGTACCAAAAGCTTCTCCATCCCACGGAGATATTCTTCCTCAAGGTTTCCCTCCTTGAGAGCTTCCGTTTGTGCAGCACGAATGCGCGAGGGAAGATCGGTTCGTATGATCATTTCTAGAGCCCTAACCCTTATGGGCTTGATTCTTTCTTTACGACTTAGGGCATCGGCGACCACATTCGCCTTCCCTGGATGATACTTGATCTCGCAGTCGTAATCGTTTAGCAATTCAACCCATCGTCTCTGTCTCATATTCAGCTCTTTCTGGTTGAATATGTGTTGCAAGCTCTTGTGATCTGTGAAGATTGTGCACTTCGTACCATACAGGTAGTGTCTCCAGATCTTTAAGGCAAATACCACGGCGCCAAGTTCTAAATCGTGTGTGGTATAGTTCTTTTCGTGCACTTTCAGTTGGCGGGATGCGTAAGCAATAACTTTTTGGCGTTGCATCAACACGCAACCCAATCCCTGACGCGATGCGTCGCAGTATACCACAAAATCGTCGGCACCTTCCGGTAGAGCTAAGATTGGCGCGTTGCAGAGCTTACCTTTCAATATCTGAAATGCTTCATCCTGTTTGATTCCCCAATCAAACGTCTTATCCTTCTGGGTCAGGAGCGTCAACGGTTGAGCGATTTTCGAAAAATTCTCGATGAACCTTCGATAGTAGCCAGCCAAACCCAAGAATTGTCGAATCTCGGTTGGCGTTGTAGGCGTTTCCCAATTCTTGATTGCCTCGATCTTTGTGGGATCAACATGAATTCCATCCCCATTAACCACCTGTCCAAGAAACTGGACTTCGCGTAGCCAAAACTCGCACTTGGAGAATTTGGCGTACAGTTGTTCTTTCTTTAGCAGCTCCAAAATAGCTCTTAGATGATGTTCGTGTTCAGCCTTCGTCTTTGAGTAAATCAAGATGTCGTCGATGAATACAATCACGAACTTGTCCAAGTATGGCTTGCAAACTCTATTCATTAGATCCATGAATACCGCAGGTGCGTTTGCCAAACCAAATGGTATAACGAGGAACTCGTAGTGTCCATAACGAGTTCGGAAGGCTGTTTTCGGGATACTTTCCTCCTGTATCCTTAATTGATGGTATCCAGATCGAAGATCGATCTTTGAATAACAGCTTGAACCTTGAAGTTGGTCGAACAGATCGTCGATTCTCGGCAGAGGATACCTGTTCTTAATCGTCAGCTTGTTCAATTCTCTGTAGTCAATACACATGCGGAAACTTCCGTCCTTCTTCTTGACAAACAAGACCGGAGCTCCCCAAGGCGAGAAGCTTGGTCGGATAAAACCCTTGTCTAACAACTCTTGAAGTTGCGTTGACAATTCCTGCATCTCAGATGGAGCAAGTCTGTAAGGTGCCTTAGCTACAGGCGCGGCGCCTGGAACTAAGTCGATGTGAAACTCGACTTGTCTCTGAGGTGGCAGTCCGGGTAAGTCTTCTGGGAAGACTTCTGGATACTCCCTTACGACAGGGATGTCTTCGATCCTTGGCTCGGCAGCCTTCTTATCCACGATGTGTGCCAGAAAAGCAACACATCCTTTCTGTAAACACTTCCTTGCTTTCAAGCAGCTGATAATTCTCAATGGCGTCTCACGCTCCTCTCCATGTACAACAATGGTCTCACCATCATCAGTTGGAATACGAATCACCTTTTCGTGGCAAACTATCTCCGCTTTGTTGCCAGATAACCAATCCATTCCTACTACCACGTCGAAACTCCCCAATTGGACTGGTAGTAGATCCAAAGAGAACTCACGTTCTCCCAACTCAATCACACAACCTCTGATAACTTCATTTGCTTCTACTAATTTCCCATTGGCCAATTCAATCGAGTACGGAATATCTAACTTACTAGCGGTTAAACCAAGTATATTCTTAAATTCTAATGACACGAAGCTATAATCGGCACCAACATCAAACAAAATAGGTGCAAAAGTTTTGGTTGTTAGAGAACGTACCAGAAATCACACCTGGATCCTGGCATGCCTCACAAGCTCTGATGTTGGATTTTCTCTCACGGTCTTGTTTCAACTTCAGGCATTCCCTCTTAAAATGTCCAACTTCCTTACAATGGTAGCATCCTATCATTCGGCCATTTCCTTTCCCATTTCCACCTAGAGCGTTGTTACTGTTTTCTCCTTGTATGGAACTCTTCATCCCACAACCTTCCTTGTTGTGTCCTTTCCTCCCGTACCAAGGCTTCTGGCATCCACCATCACGGTGACACTTGCACTCAGCACATCTTGGTTTGGTTTCTAAGTAAATCTCATCATTGGCCTGTTTGTTGTTAGGGCAATCTTTCTTGAAATGCCCTTTGTCCCCGCAGTCAAAGCAACCTCGAATAGATCTTTGTTCATCGTTGTTCATTTGGGTATCTTCGGTAAGCTTCCTTTTGTTCTTTCCAGACGACTCTACCTGAGTTTTCTTGTCAGGGTTTGCAAGTTTTTCTAGTCTATTTGCTTCCGTAACGAGTGCCAAACCCATCTTACTTGCAACAATGGTTGTTGGTGGCGTAGATGCTGTCATCAAGCTCAAGACTTGAGGCGCCAGTTCCCAAATGAATTGTTCCAATTTCTTCAGTTCTGGTTTTACCAGGTATGGAACAATTTGTGACAGATCATGGAGTCGTTGCACGTACTCCAACACCTTCGGACCTTCCATCATTAGGCTCCGAAATTCATCTTCCCACTTCTGGGTTTCCGTGTGGGGGCAATACTTCTTATGCATCATTCCTTTCAACTCATCCCAAGTTAACGCGTATGCTGTAGTTAGGCCCATTATTCGAACCTGAAGATTCCACCATAATCGAGCTCCATCTTGAAACAACTCAGAAACGTATGGGACCTGTTGTTCTGGCGTACAGCCACTCATTCGAAAGATGGATTCCATACTTTCAATCCATTTTACAAAAGTTATGGCACCCCCAGTGCCGTCGAACTTCGGAGGCTTGTAGTTGAGGAAGTGCCAGTAGGAACAACCGTTATTTTCTGAGGTACCTCTGATAGGTTCGGAGCGTAGGGCCTCGTGCTGTGCTATCGCTGCCGCAATTATCTCTTTAAGTTCTGCCTCAGAGGTGGGCATGCGCATTTCGCGTCTTGGCGGCATCTTCTAAAAGATGTTTCACATAGGTTAGGTCATAGCAAGTGAAGTGTACGTATGCATTCAACAATACCAACACATAACATCTCATGTTATCAACAAGTCAATCACATAACCTCTTATGCTATAGGACATAAACAATTGATTGAACATCGCATGTGACGAGAATACTGCGATCGTATTGCCACAATTCGAGACCACAATGTAAAGCTTACAAGTACACCACTATATCGTACTACATCAATGACTTAGTAGGGGACGACCCTAGACAAGTCGTGCGATCGCTGGTCATGTTCAGGAGTCTCTGGTTCGTCCTTTCTCAAATTTCAGGACTCCACGTCAAGTTTCTGAATTTCTGTCCTAAAACAACATTTCTTCTCAATCGTTTCCTTGAGCTCGTCCCAGCTCAGTGTATAAGCAGCGTCTGTGCCAAGGGTCTGAACCTGGAGGTTCCATTAAGAGAGTGTGCCATCTAGAAATATCCCTGAGATGTAGGTAACACTCTGTTGGGGCGAACAGTTACTCATTCTTAGAGTGGAGTCGGTCTTTTCGGACCAACGAACAAATGCAACGGTGCCTCCGGTTCCGACAAAGTTCAAAGGCTTGCAGTTCAGGAACTGTTTATAGGTGCAGCCAGTTGGAGGGTTATCTCCAGTAATGTCATCGTTGTACATAGAGTGGAGGACTTCATGTCGTGCATTTATCTGTGAGATGCGTTCTTACAGCTCGTCTTCTGTCCTTAGTAACGTACTGGTGCTTGTGTCACGTCTGGGTGACATTCCCTTTTTGTCGAAATAGTGTGAAGCGGGTTGGACAATGTTTCAATTGTCTATGGGGTATATATAGTAACGTAAGCCATCATGTAATCACCCCATTTCACATGCAAATATACTCACTGTATAAGTGGGGAAATAAATTCCTGAGCCTTCACATAGGCTTGTCAATTTGGCTTGCTGCTTGTAATAGGATGAACTCGAGGCTACATCGCCTAGGTCATTTGTGTTTAGGTTATTTCCTGCTGCATTGGTTATCATTAGCTTGGCCTGCAGAGTCCACCAGGATTCCTGTGCACTACAAATCGTTATTACGTGGGCCCCCGTAATAATAAATTGTCTTGCACAGTTACCCCAAATTTTCTCTCATCCAAGCAGATGATCAATCAAGGAGCAACAGCCGGTGCATTGGCATGAACAGGGTCATACCCCAATGCGGGGTCAGGAGCAATGCCTGGCTCAGGGGCCACGGCTAGCTTCGAATCGAAAGCTCCATCTCAAAATCAGCTGGATCAACAATCACAGGGGTTACAGGATCCCCCAAGGGCTGGTCTAAGTGCATGAACTCAATGTCATGGTCTGGATCAACACCAGGCGGAAAAACAGGATTGTCCTCAATATCGCGATCAAACTCAAAACTGTGCGCGGGATCCGGTGCAGCTGATGATGCCATATCAGGGTCGGCGTTGTGTAAGTAGTGCTGCATTCCCTGTATGTGCGAAGATGCGGATGTTAGAAACTCAAATGAGTCTGGGATAGGGGAATGGACATGAGTTTCCCCCTACAGGAGCGTCCGCATGCAGTAGTCTAATACCAGCAGCAATAGGGCCTCGCCCTCAAGTGGGTCCTCTTCTTAGTAGTTCGACATCGTCTTCAGAGACAACGTCGGGGGCATATCAACAACGAGATAAGCGGCAGGGGGGGCAAATTCCCAACAAGGTAGCCATTAGTAGGCTCTGCTACGACTTCAGGCAGCGCACAGAGGGCTGAGAGTCGTCGTTGTCTGTGCCGGTAGTATCAGAAATGTACACCTCGTGCTTTGATGATCTATGTCGTCTGATACTATGGTCATGGGATTTGTAGTGTCCGTCTTTTTAGTACTTGATGAAAGCATGACGTTTGTAACACAAACACATATACGTATAATAATCAATCATATAGTCATATAAACATGTAGTCACCACGTAACATTCAAATTATCCTTCTAGTCCCACTAGCCAACACTTCTAGTCCCACTAGCCAACACTTCTAGTCCCACTTCTAGTCCCACTAGCCAACACTTCTAGTCCCACTAGTCAACACTTCTAGTCCCACTAGCCAACACTTCTAGTCCCACTAGCCAACACTTCTAGTCCCACTAGTCAACACTTCTAGTCCCACTAGTCAACACTTCTAGTCCCACTAGCCAACACTTCTAGTCCCACTAGCCAACACTTCTAGTCCCACTAGCCAACACTTCTAGTCCCACTAGTCAACACTTCTAGTCCCACTAGCCAACACTTCTAGTCCCACTAGTCAACACTTCTAGTCACTTCTAGTCCCACTAGTCAACACTTCTAGTCCCACTAGCCAACACTTCTAGTCCCACTAGCCTCCTACCTCAGCCTCCCAGACTGAGCCTAGAATAATAAATAAAATGTGCTCAACATTTGTTTGTAAAAAGTTGTGGATCTGGACTTAAGTGGTATGCAGTAAAATGTTTTCGTGAGAGCCCTAGTGATCATAGTCTAGACTCGAGAAAGAATCCTAGTTCGCTATGATCAGAGCTCTGATACCAAGCTGTCACACCCTGGCTTTGCGGAAGCGTGGTTAACTTTGGTGTGACTTCTTAATACCATAGCTTAATCATAACAAAGCTATATGAATTTAAAAACCATGCAAGTCATCATTAAGTTTAGAAATCAACATACAATACCATTGTTTTAAACCTACGACCAATCCATGTTCAGTAACATTACATCTAATAACAAAACATAAATGAGGGTTAAGGATTGTGTCTTGTCCAGGTAAGAGAACACAACCCCTAATCCTTGATGACTTCATGAAGATTGCAGCGGAAAACGTTCATACCGTGCCAGAATCCGTTAATTTCCTGAAATACATGTGAGTTGAAAAATCAACAATAATGTTGAGCGAGTTCATGTGCAAGTGAGTAAGTAAAACACTTGTAAGTATAAAAGTTTCCTGGTATGTAGCAGTGTAAGAGGACTTGTGATCACCAATGGTTTGCAAGGCCATTAGCATGTCGTGAAATGCAAGTAAGTAAGATACAACCCTAGCCGATTTTGCGTTGGGTACCAAGTCACTCCGGATCCGTTCTGTTAGTCCTCCGAGAGGCCTGTTCTGTTGGACCGGGAGCTGGGCTCGCTACACCCAAATAGATCTACCGCTCGAGTCCCTCGGGGTTCTAACTACCCATTCACATGATCTAAACCTCCTTACGTTATTCATACCGTGTAAAAAGTACTTGTAAACAAAGTAACATGTATTTCACCCCCGCAGTTAAGAAAACTGAAAACAGTTAGAGAAAAGGGGGACATGAACTCACAGTGAATGCGTATCTCTATCAAGCGTCTCCAATATAGTAAGCTGTGCAACGACCTACAAGTGCTAATTCTATTAGACGGACGGCCGTGCTTTAGCTTTACAGTTTATGTTTGCGGGAAATAGTTAGACAACTATTTCGTGTTACATGTCGTATATGCTTGGTAGTTATCTTCCTTCCCAAGGATGGGGGATTTAATACATGTGCGTAAGTTACGTTTTATCAAACTTGTGGTAATGTAATTACCGTGTAACTTATATGTTTGTGGAAGCGTTCGCAAAGTTTTGGAATCATTAACGCTTGTAAATATTATTTTTACCCTAAAATAATATTTATGTATTTCACAAAATAATCATAAACAGTGTTGTGACAAATATATTTATCACGTTAATCTTTGTGAAAATCCCACCTCCGAATATTTAGTAAAATATAGTGCTGGCGAAATTTATGTTTTGAAAATATGTCCAAAGCTAGTTCTAACACTTGTTGTGTAAAAAGTCTAAGTGTTAGGTTTTTAGAAAATTTCGCCAGAGTTTCCTCTGTAACTGGAGGTGGCCACGCTTTCAAGCGTATCATTTTCTTGTAACAAATCCATTCAACAATCTCCTTTATTCAATCAAACAATTTCCGACACAACAAACTAGTCGACAAGTATGTAAATTTGCATAATCGCATGAACTTGTAGTTTTTCCCGAATCTATATTGTAAACACCCTTTATATGTGTAGATCTTTATATAAAGTAGCTTTAATCTCATAAAAATCTCGTGTTTAGAGAAAACCGTCTTTACAACTTCTAGTAACAAGTGACAAATACACTTCTTTGCCGGATCTCTTCTTTTCACAAGTGTCTATACACTTGTGGTTTACAAAATCATATTTATTAGTGTGAGATCCATCTTTAGAAAAACATGATTCTATAAAGTGTGGTCTTTCAAAAATACCACTTGCGGATACGTAGATCCGCTAGTTTTAAACACCATTTTACCGGTTAAATCGCTTTTACACATGTAAAATATTTCTACACAAGTTCATGTCTCTAGAATGTGGTAGTGTTTCACCTTTAACCCTTGTATCTTTCAAAAACAAGCTTATGTGATGATACGTGATTTTACAAAGTCGGGTTAAACGAAGATTTGAGCTACCACATTATAGATCGGGTCTAGATAAACACAAATTTCAAGTCCTACGACTTTTACACAAGTTATATGCTATTAACCTCCATTTTTATGATTCTACTAGACTTTAATGCATCATCTTTCAATATAACGAGATTCAACCGACAATAATCCTTTTAACCACATTAAACAAGCTTAAATATGAGTTTTACGTGATATACCTCTAGCTCGGGGCTAGGGAAGAATCGTGACGAAAAACGCGTGGATAAAAGATAACGAGAGAGGTCCTTCGTATTCCGCTTGCACCAAAGCTCCTTATACGTGATCTTGGATGTGTGTATGATGTTGGAATGATGAAGACAAGAGCCGAAAGTATGATGGTGGTGAGGGTGATGTTCGGCCGAGAGTGGGAGAGAGCAAGAGAGGTGTGAGTTGGTGATGTTATGTTGGTGATAATCTTCTAAGTGTTAAGTATGTTATTTATAGGAAAAATCAAAGTGCATTATCCATTGGTCATTGTGTCTACAAGATACTAGACAAATGAGATTAGCAAGATCATAAGTACAATTACATGTTCCCTAGATGGGGACGGTTTTAAAAGGGGGGGGGGGTCCCTAATCCGATTTCAACAAGTAGTTAGGGATTAGTTTATGTTAAACTTGGTTAAGTTAGGGATTAACCCAGTTAGTTATATGTTGCGTGTTATGACGGGTGTTAGGGTAATCAGAGACCCTAACTGGCTCAGAAAAAATAATAATAGTGAAAATGTTAATATTTTCATGTTCCGGGTAAAGTCCGGGTGTTCGGTTGGATAGTAATCCGTTAAAGTGTTACAAAAGACTTTAAAGTGTCGTTATTACTTCTTTAGTGACACAATTTGTTTTCCCGACACTTTAGAAAGTGTATAGTAATATTTTCTCATTTCTGGCACTTTACTAGTCAGCTAGAAGCCGGTTAAATTGTTAAAGTGCTGTGTTTGGTACTTAAAGTACGTTCTGGCACATCCGAATCAGTGTATCTTATCCCCTAGAGACGCGGTAACACAACCCTTATATCCTACACTCACTACCAGTGTAGCCAAAATATATGAGGCTCTTAACAGGCCTTGAGGCAGTATTTGCCTGATGCTGGTTATATCAGCATGTTCACTGTGTATCCGTTTAGTGCTACTGTGCTTTTTGTGCATCATGTTTGTCACTAAGGTGCCGTATGCAAATAATGTAGTGACAGCATATAAAGTATGATGCAAGTAAGTGCATGTATCAGTATGCAGGTAGCAGTTTATCAGCTAGTTTCAATCAAGCACAGTAATTAAGCAGTAATTAATCATTAATTAAGTTGTACGGATACCTGGTTTAGTGCGGGTTGTCACAGGTTTGCCCCTTTTTCACCTTTAGTCTCTAACTTTCTAAAATTACAGCTATAGTCCCCAACTTTTAAATTTTCTTTCCCGGATAGTCCCTATGCCTAACATCAGTTAGTTTTCCCAATTAAGAAGGTGTGAGATGACAAAAATACTCTTTCTTTAAAAAAGGGGCAAACCACAAGTACTATCCGAGCATTTAATAAATAAAAAAAATAAAAATCTAATTAATAAGTCAAATTTTATGTGGGCCACACACCCTACCCCTTCATCTTCTTCTTTTTCTTCTCCACATCCATTACCCACCTAGATATCACCACCATTCCCAACCATCACCACCATTCCCAAAACCTTCTCGATTTCATGGTCCTTAAACCCCTGCACTTCAAGAAAAGATATCATGTGCGAGTGTTATACAAGATGGTTGTGTGAGTCACACTCACACAAACACACAAAAATATACCTGAATAGAAACGATGAACAAGCAACCGTTAGCTGTCTCTGCTGCAATATGACCCGAACAACATGTGATCACACACAAGGTTATACCAAGTCCAAGAGTTGTGTATAAGAACCTGCATAGTTCAGTGAAGAAAAAATGAGGTTTAATTCCATTTTTCAGAGAGTTTTAATGATAAAATTTTAAATAATGGAAATTGGAATTTGTGGATGATACTTGAATACCTAAACTTTCAAAAAGTGAATAAATCCAGCCACCAATCTGGAGACCCCATGAAGCCCCACAAAAAAGGCAATTACATGAAATCGAGAGAGTTTTGTATCAAGAATTAGGTTTAGGGGTTTGACGAACAATCATATGTCTTCTTTCAAGTTTGCTTCTTCTCTGCTATTGGAATCTTGTTTCAATGGCGGCAGGTTTGGTAGGAATGACGGTGGAGTGCGACGGTGATGGTTGGGAATGGTGGTGATTTGTAAGTGGGTGATGGATGTGGAGAAGAAGATGATAGGGGTAGGGTGAGGGTGGGGTGGGTTGTGGGGCCCATTTGAAATTTAACTTATTAATTAGATTTTTATTTTTTTATTTATTAAATACTCGGATAGTCCGTGTGGTTTGCTCTTTTTAAGTAAGGGTATTTTTGTCATTTCACACCTTTTTAATTAAGAAAATTAACTGATGTTAGGCACAGGGACTATCCGGAAACGAAAATTGAAAAGTTGGGGACTATAGCTGTAATTTTAGAAAGTTAGGGACTAAAGGTGAAAAAATGGCAAACCACAGGGACTATCCGGGCATTTAACTATATATATATATATATATAGTGAAAGTGTAAAATACAATATCCCTTAACGTACAATACGTACGATATAGTGAAATTGCATGTGATAATTTTGATGAAATCGCATGTTGGTTTTTATTAACAATTTCGCATGTGATAATTTTGATGAATCGCATGTTGGTTTTTTGTAACAATTTCGCATATGGTAATTTTGATGAAATCGCATGTTAAAAAACAAACATGCGAAATTTTTACAAAAAACCAACATGCGAATTCAATGTGGGATGAAGATCTGACGGCTGAGATGATCGCGTACGTAATGTAGGATAAGGGCTCTTGTATGTTAACCTAAACCTATATATAGGGGAAGGTTCATTGGGGAACACTAAAATAGTGGGGAACAGCGGAGAACCGACTCAAACGAACTCCGATTGGACTCATTCCAGCGGCGTTGGAACCGGCTCGTCGAACCCTAACTAAGATCTCTTAACCCTAAACCCTAAATCCTAACTCTTAAACTCTAAACCCTAACCCTAAAAAATAAGGCTAAAACCTAAGCTAAACCGTAAAATCTAAACTATAAACACAAAAGCTAAACCCTAAAGGCTAAACCTAAACCCTAAAGCTAAACCCTAAACCTAAACCCTAAAGTTAAACCCTAAATCTAAACCCTAAAGCTAAACCCTAAAAGCCAAACCCTATATTTAGGGTTTAGGGGTTATGATTTAGGGTTTAGGGTTAAGAGATCCTAGTTAGGGTTCGACGAACCGGTTCCAACGCCGTTGGAATGAATCCAATCAGATTTCGTTTGAGTCGGTTCCCCACTGTTCCCTACTTTTTTAGTGTTCCCCAATGAACCTCACAGTATATATATATATATATATATATGGGGATGGATCATGAGAAAACTAGTTTAAATGAGAAAACAAAAAAACTAACTAAAAAAACCTAAAAAAGATACCAAATTTTTTTTTTACAATTTTTTATAAAAAAAATCGCTATTTTTTATGTACGGAAATTTTTTTTTGTTGTATTGCACATGTGCACTAATACAGATATAATGCACATGTGTAGTACACATATAATGCACATGTGCAGTACAACAAATTTTTTTTTTTGAAATTTTTTTTATATATATAAAATAGCGATTTTTTTATAAAAATTTGTAAAAAAAAATTGGTATGTTTTTTACCTTTTTTAGGTTTTTTTAGTTAGTTTTCTAGTTTTCTCATTTAGATGTAGTTTTCTCATGATACTCTCCCTATATATATATATATAGGGACCGCTAAAATGAAAATCACCTCTAGTTGTAAGAACCGAGAGAACTACTTTCTAGCCACAAGATCAACAAGATAGATGGAAAAGATTAAAAGTTTTTAAAAATAATATTAAGTATTTTTTTGTCTTATTATTTCTTTAATATTTTAAATCAAAAGGGTAGTTTAGTAAAATTACTCTTTTTTGTCTTTATTGTTTTTTTATTATTTTTTGTATTATTATATTAGTTTTTATTTTTTAAACATAATTTTTTTTATTAAAAACATTTTTAAATTCAGATTTTCTAAACAGATTTTTTAAACTTTTTACGTTTTACGTTTTACGTTAAAATTTTTACGTTAAAAATTTTACGTTGACACGTTAAACTTTTTAGGTTTTACGTTAAACTTTTTACGTTTTACGTTAAACTTTTTACGTTTTACGTTAAACTTTTTACGTTTTACGTAAAGTATACGCTTTTAACTTTTACGTTTAAAACTTTACGTTTTACGTTAAAAATTTACGTTTTACGTTAAAAAGTTTACGGTTTTAGCTTTTTTTTTTCAAAAACTTTTTTAGACAAAACGAACGCACCCAGAAATCGCAACTCGTTTGGTGTCTCAGATAGATTGTTATCATCATTGACTGGGAAAAAAATAAAAAATCAGCAACAAAAATCAAAACAATGTTTGGATTCTTGAAAAAAACGGGGTTTGGCTCAGATTTTTTCCGATAATTAGAGGCTGCAAAGTAGGGTTGCAGGTTTAAAAATCTACCATCCACCAACCGTGCCGCACCATCGTTATCAAAATATACATTTTTTTTTTTGCATCATCACCGCCCAAATCCAAAACGGATCAAAACCCACATAGTTCACTGTGCGAAATCTACCAAAAAGGATCGGCACTAAACGGGGCACCACCGGGCACCTTCGGCAACGCTTGCAAATCGGTCACCTGTAAAAAACAGTCGATATCGAAGCCAGCAAACAGAAGACTCAAGCAATCGCAAAAGACACAGCTAAAGGTAAACAATCCAACAAAACCAAAGACTCGAACAAATGGAAAATAACAGGTAACCAATCCAACGAAACCAAAGACTCATCGGCGTTGACGCCGGCGGTGGTTGTTCCAGCAAACACCCCCAAACCACTTGGGTGGCGGCGGCGCGCCATACAGCGGCAACGGTACCTTAAAAAACTCATCAAGAAACCCCATCAAACAAAATTGAGCTTAAAAAAACTCATCACAGTACCTTAGGTCGCCGGAAAGTGCAGAAGAACAAATACCGCCTCCAACTACCACCACTCTACCCACCATTCACCGCCACCACCGCCTTCGACACACCGCCACCCCTAACCCACCACAACAACCACCCCTTCACCCATCTTTCACCGCCACCACCGCCTCCGAGTGAGAGAGAGAAACCGGCGGCGAGTTCATCAACTACGGGGTGGGTGATGCCGGCGTCGAGTTCATCGGGGATGGCGACGAGTTCATCAACTCCGGTGTGTGTGGGTGGCAGATTGGTGGTGATTATCGGTGAGTTCATCAACTCCGGCGAGTTCAACAAACTCCGGAGAGTTCATCAACTCCGACGAGTTCATTTGGGGTAAATGAACAAAATACCCCTTTTTCTGATTGGTTGAAAGTGGTTCTCGTGGTTCTTACAACTGGGGATGATTTCTATTTTAGTGGCTCTCTCTCTCTCTCTCTCTCTCTCTATATATATATATATATATATATATATCAAAGTGTGCATTTATCTATATTATGATAGGGGAAGGTTCATTTGAAAAGAAATTATTATGAGAAGAAAAAGAAGAAATGACATATTAGTAAAATACTATTTCATTTATAACTCATATCATTAATTTTTCTCTCTTTAATTAATTAGTCAACTAATCATTAATTATTTTACATATAATCTACAAAACCAACACATATCAAAATTTTCCTACATATACCATACACATTATACAATTTTATCCTACACAGTCGAAATTTATCCTAAACACCTCGAAATATATATTCTACACAACTCGTAATTTATCCTACACAACTATTAATTTATTCAACACTTTAAATAAGTTGTTTTTTTTTTTAATTTGGAAAAAGTTTATGTTTTGAAAAAGAGTTACAAATTTAATTTAGTTAGTTATTAAAGGGGAATAATACAAATTAATGATTTATGTAAGTTTACCAATATACCTTTATATTAAAATTAAATGCAAATATTAAATAAAGTAAAATGAAGCATTCTTATTGATTGAAAATTCTTCTTTTTTCTTCTTAAAAAAATTCTTCATATTTGATTCTTCCACTATTATGTTATATTATATTAATATATTCTACTACATCTTAAAATAGAAAGTCGGTGCGTAGCCACCGACACCCTCAAATTTCACAGATACATGTGTAGTTGAAGACAAGGAGTAGTTATATATTATAATATATCTATACACGTGGAAAAGTAATTGTATTATACTACATCTTAAAATACACTGGCTTTGCCTTCCAGTCCTCGTACTTTAACAATATTGCAATTTTAACCTTTTGATTTTGGTACCTTTAAAGTTTCATAAAATGATAAATTTAGTCCCTAAACCTTTCTATTTTGAATTTCCAAAACCACAACCTCATCTTTCAAATTTTGCCAGCACCAACCCTCTACTTTGGTTTTCCACCATCACCCCCTTAGCTCTTATAAAGTTACGCCACCAACACTCTTCTTTTATATTTCCACCAACACCCCCTCATCTTTTACACATTTTCGCTACCACCCCTATACTTTTACACTGTCTTTTTTAGACTTTGATTTTTTTTACCCCTTGCACTACTCCATTTTTACACCCGTTCAACTTTAAAAAAATTGCAATTGTAACTTCTAGACTATAACTCCTACTTTTCCAAATGCCAATGCTTTGTGTTTTACGAAATGTCTTAGGCATTGTGTTTTACACTTTGTGTCTACCTTTGCACTTTACACTTTTTTTTGTAATTGTCTTTTACGCACTGCGTTTTACGAATCGTGTTTTGTCTTACTATATGTTTCCACCCGTCGCGCGCCGCCGCAATGCGCGGCGGGCAAAATACTAGTTTAACTAATTCATTAAAAATATCTCTTCAACGATATGGAGAATCGATTCAAGCTAAAAACCTAAATTATTCTAAGCATGCCAACAAAGAGCAGCGCTGAAATCTCGTGAACTAAGAATAGCTTCGACATCTGATGAATCTTGTTTCTTTCCGAAGAACTGTCACCACCAGAAAATCGAAGATAAACTAGTAATGAAACACCCCGCCTGATGTGTAAGCTTTAAAGAAATCAAAACTTCCAAAATTAATTAGATAAAACGGTTCACAAAGAAAGCAAAAAAACCTAATTAAATGATTTATTACAAAGTTGATATAAGTTCCCCAAAATCTCTAGCTTCAAATTCTAAGTAGTTGATTTTATTCTCTTCACACATCCCATGATTCCGCTGTCGGATAAATAAAAGAAAACAACAAAAGAAAATGCGGTTAAGCCAAAAATTTCTCATTAACAGAAATAACAATAGTAGTGCAGTGAGGTCGGTAATAATATCAAAGGGCAACAGTGATAACGATGTCAAATAGCAGCGGAAGCAATACGTACGGTTAATATTAATATGAGCATGATGAATACAAACGCATTATAAAGAACTTCTAAACGGAATACGCGCTCGAATCCAATTGATACAAAAAATATATATTATATTTTACCAAATGCAATTAACGATACGAAACAAACATGGTTAAATAAGTGGTATGGTAGCCAATGATCCGCAGACCAATTGGTTGGGGGGGAGATGGGAAGGTTTACCCACTTATGTTGGGTTCCTGCCCGGGAGGTCTCAGGGTCGAATTGTGGCACCAATTCAAACTGACAATAATATGCAAACCGCGAGATTCCTACTCGTGACCTGGGTGATCAAAAGACAAATGCCTAACTAGGTGATCTAGTTGTAAAAAAAAAGTGGTATGGTAAGAAGGATACCCATTGAGCACAAAACAAATGGTGTACATAGACTCATAGACCTGATGTACCAAATGTGAGTTGTATATGGGCACACACCATCATAAAAAAGAACTTGTAAATTTTTAGGATTTCTCTAAAATCTTTAGCTATTATTTTCTATTTATAGGTACTGAAGTGTGTTTTCAACATTTAGTTATAGAAAATAGCCATAAATAATTGATTTTTCTAAGTATTTTCTGTCAACCCTTTTATTATCTGTAATCAAACAACATTTGTGAAAAATACAATTTTTTCACAAATTTATGCTAATTTTAAGCACACACTTGCCTAAGTATGCATCTAATCACATTTTCGGGTGTTGAAGAGGTATGGTCCCAATTCCTTGCCAACATGGCAAGGACCACACCACCTTTTCCATCAGACGTGGCGCTGACATCGACGAAGTCATCCAGAAGCTTCTGGAAAATATCCAGGTGGCCCCAAAGATGCTCCACCCGACATAGAGGACACAACGTGTCACCAGTCGCCAGGCGCCACGTAGGCCTGTAACAAATCTAAGGGCAGCCCGACAATGCCAGTACGACGTCTCCAAGATGAGCGAATGCGAGCGCGCCACGTGTACCACTACACTGACCACAGCAAAGGAGACCAAGAGGATATTCCCCTTGGTCGGACAGCTGGCGCGCAACCACAGCTGGCATCGCTGCTCTTCCCTCTCCCACCCTCCGGCTATAAATAGAACCCTTCATCATTCAGGTAAGGGGATCTGGCTCTCTCCATTCTCACACTTAACACACACTGTTATTTCCTCCTTGGAACAGTACTTATTCTCACGCCGGAGCCTGGTTAAGAGGGAAACCCCCATATTCCCCTCTTAACGAGACTAACGGTGTTGTTGTTTTGCAGGAACCGTGCCATCTCACGAGTAGAAAGAGAGATTGAACCCACAGAAGAAATAACCCCACAGATTAACCATAGTGTTATCCTGTGTTTCATCAGGTGTTTAAAGTTAAACCTCTTGCATTATCTTGCTTTGATCAGCCTTCACAGCTTGTGTTTGGTAGCAAAATATGTTTAAAAACATGCACAAGTCATTGGTGGTGGGTTTTGAATGTGCATGTATAGAGCATATGCTGCCCTGTTCTATTATCATAGAATTCAACCGTTCAAAAAAAAAAAGGTGATGTTTTAGTTTGAAGATGGTTTTGGTTCGACTTTGATCAAAAACATAGAATCAAAGTAGGTATCTCTAGTAATCTCTTCTTTGCCATTTCTATTTAGTGTGTTTGTAAAATACGAGCCCATATGTGCGTGTAAAACAGATTTTTTAGCTATATAACAATCCGATTTTTCATCTATCTCTAGTAATCTCTTCTTTGCCATTTCTATCTCTAGTAATCTCTTCTTTGCCATTTCTATTTAGTGTGTTTGTAAAATACGAGCCCATATGTGCGTGTAAAACAGATTTTTTAGCTATATAACAATCCGATTTTTCATCTATCTCTAGTAATCTCTTCTTTGCCATTTCTATTTAGTGTGCCAAGTTTAATGCACAATAGATAGAAAAATCATACCGGAGAACATAAGCTTTTTGATTTATGGGTTTCGAACAACAGATTTGGTGTTGGTCGACGTCAAGAACACTTTAGGGTGGAACGAGGTTTGGGAGGTTTTTTATTTGTATCTTTTAACAATAAGGGTATACAAAAATGTTTAACAGAAAAACCAGACAACCTTAACCACAAGGACTAAAACGAAACGATAAAAAAAAATGTGAACCACAGTGTCTCAAGCAAAAAAAAAAGTTGGAATGAAAAGTTATTTTGGTTGGAAAAGTCGTATATAACTCCTTTATGCTTTTAACTAAAACAAATTAAAATGTTATCAGTTAGAGGCGTACAAATTATTTAGAAAAATGAAATATGCAGTTGTGTTAATTTTTTTTTCCCAGTAGTATTTTGATATACAATTTATTGAAAACGGATTTGTATTCAAAATAAAATGTATTTTTCGGCATAGTAGAGCCAAAGCCATGCCGACCGAACAAGTTTCAGAACTAGTATCGGTATTCATTTATGGTTTTTGATTGATACAAAACATGTATGGGTTACTTTTTAGGCATGCCACACCTTTATATTTGTGAGTTTTTTTGTTACACGGACGTGCTATAACGAACTGAATCAACACTAACCGAATAACATTGGTATCAGTATTCATCTTTATAGTTTTCAATTGATATAAAACACATATCAACATCTTTCTAGTCATATCACGAAATTGTTTTTTAGGTTTTATCTTTTAGTTACACTGAGGCGGCGTCATATGTACAATAAAATTTAATATTGTTGTAATAATTATGTTAATACACTATGTCTCATGCCTACGTCCTCGAGTCATGTCATGTAATAGGTTATAATTGTTAGATTATGTTTTGAGTTGTAATGTTACTTTCGTACGAAAGTAACGCATCCGTGAGAAGGTATGTCCGTCCGCACGGATGTAGTTACATTCGTACAGAAGACCTAGTCCGCACGAAGGTAGGTTTGATGTGTGTAAATAGCCGTGTGGACTTAGGGTTAGATAGATTTTGCTGATCAGATGGCGAAGCTCTGTCAGTTTGTTTTCAGGATTGTAAACGTTGACAAGTTAATGAAAACAGTGAAAAATTAAGTAATGTTGTATTGTCGCCTAACTAAATTGGATTCCGCACAATGTGGACTAGGTTAATAGATATTACCTGGGCTATTCATATGGAAAACGATCCTCACAAATTATATATACTACTAATAAGTAACATAACTTTGCATTCATTCAATATTGTATCTTTTTTCTATAAAACTTGTATAGTGGTATTAACCAAAAAATGGTTGCTTACGTTGGGTATATGGATGTGTGTCCTGCCAGCTGTATCATCTTTGTTTGGCCCTTAAATGTGACAACTGGCAATTTTCCATGTATCCGTACGATGTTAAACAGTAATTTGTGCATTAATGACTGTGCCTGATTAAACTAATGACATGAATGATTTTCTGAATGCTGTCATATACATACAAGTGTATTACACGTTGCAAGATTATTTATCATTATTGCATGCAACACAATGTGGTTCAATTAGTGCACGAAACAAAGTTATCACAGTTATCAGACAAACTAGAAGTACTGACGGGAGTTCAGTACTCAGGCAGACAAAATGTTAAGACACATAATGTGCCTGGAACCAAGAGTTACACTAGAATAGTGTGTAGGAAAGTAGGAATCATAAAACTGCCTTCTGAGTGATAGTTTAAGTGTCGGAAAGTGCCCGAAACACTTTAAAACTGTAGAATTCTGCAGAAAACAATAAAATTCAGCAATTTTCAGCATTTTAACTCCAAAATATAATGCAGATTTATGCATTAATGGTCCATAATACCTTCATAAGTGTCGGGAATCAAAACTGTCTTAAAAAGGAACATAAAGCACACTAAACTGCGCTATTTAGCACTTTAACGAACCGGTAACCAAACGAACAACCGGACACTACCCGTGTGACAACCCTCAAATTTACATGTATTCCGTACAATTTATTAATAATAATTAATGTGCTTGACGACTGTGTGGAATTACGTAACTGCTTTCTGATATCTGTGTTATATTTACATGTGCATGTTGACACACTAGTAGTGTACAGAAAAGTCATTAAATAGTTTGTTATGACTTCCTGAGTGTTAAAAATTAAAAACGTTGCAAAAAATATATATATATATATATATAGGACGCTCTACGGATTAATTAAGCGCTTTAACAGAACAGTGTCAAACCGAACAACCGGACTTTACCTGGGACATGAAAATATTGACATTGACATTGTTTTTCTTTCTCTGAGCCAGTTAGGGTCCCCGAATACCCTAACACCTGCAACAATACATAACACACTAGAAATTGGTTTAACCTCCTAACTTAAACTAACTAACCTTAATCATTTAGTTGGAATCCAACCATGTGCCAACCCCCCCCCCCCCCCCCCCAACAATCGTTCCCCCCATGTGAGACACACCATACATCTTTGATTATTATATTGTTTGTTGTCTCATATCTACTAAGCATAATACATGGTGGATAATTAGATTGGCTAGTTTATAAATTCAACCTTAGGAATCACCCACCACTTCTCATAAACACTTAACAAAATTGCCACTCCCTTTCCCTCTTTCTTACAATCAGCCGAGACCAAGCCCACACCCACCATCACTTCAACTTTGATCTTGTGAATTCCACATACACACAAAGGTGAAGGATCTTATATAAGGAAGCCCGGTGCTTGCGGATTGCCAAGGACCTCGCTACGACGCTTTTAACCACTCGTTTTTCGCGTAGTCTCTCCCCTAGCCTCGAGCTAGTAGTAAGTGACTCTAAACGCCTTCTTGATCTTGTCTAGGGTGGTTAATAAGAGATTTGTCGGTTATAAGATCAAAGTCTAAAAGTCTACTAAAGTGATGAACAAGGTGGTTAATGGATGAATATTAGTGTAAAGCATGTAGATCTTGTGTGATTATGATTATTGATAGTTCCGAAACGATCGGGTTTCAGTTTCGATTCGGTAAATAATACAAGACGGGTGATTTTGAGCCAAGAACAAAGATAAAAAAACAAGAAAGATAGAAACTTTAGTGATTGAACAAGGAAAGGTTCATTGAAAATGATGAACAAAAGAAAGATATTTTTCATTGATAGTGACAAAAGATTACAAGATAATGATCCACCCCGGGTGAGCTCCCCCGGGGTGGAGGCTCACAAATGCACGCCTCACAAGTGAGGTATAATAATCTATATATAGCCCCTTGAGCCTTGTTTTCCAAGCAAGCCGCCTCTTGCTTGGAAACCTACTAAACTCGCTAAAACGTCAGACTAAAATAAATAAAAACGTCATCCAATACAAACAATAAAGTCGCTAAAGTAAAGCCGTCATAATTGATAACATCATTCTCCAATTTGACCCAACAATATTCCCCCGAGAATGATGCTATCAATTCTTCAACTGATCTTCAAAAATAAATCTGACATTGTCTTCGAATCTTCACAAATCGGCTAAATATCCAAAATCTCCATTGTCGTTTTCCCCCGCAAATGTAGACCCTCCTATATCTTGTCATTCAAAGCACCTCATCTTACTTTTGAAGATACAATTGTAATAGGCATATGATAGGGTTCGAACTTTAATGATAAAAATTAAATAATTAGCTTTATTGTGAGAATCTTCAATTCTGTCAGATTGCGTTTGGCTCCCGATCCAAGGCTAAAGTCGCCAATAATTTCTTTGGTGACCAAAACGCAAAACCCACCAAAGTTGCTGGCCCATAAAATAATCTTGTACTTCCGGCCCAAAATATATCCCAACGCAAAACTGATTAAAATTCTAGGCTCCACAAATAAACTTTTAAGACCCGGTCCAAATAAAATTGGTGATTCTCACACTTTTAAATTTAAAAATCAAATGCTGTGCTCATCCGATAGAAATAATAACACTGCATATTCTAGGCCCAAATTAAATAAAATTGCTGATGCTCATACCTTGAGGTAAATCTGATGTATGCGAAACCCTAAAAGAAAGATGTAATAAAATTCTTAAACCAATTGTGGGCCTCATCATACAGTCACCAATCACAGCCCTAGCATGCATTCCCTATCCATTCCATTAAACAATTTTGGGCTCCACATATTGCATTAATCTGAATAAAACAAACTAATCACAAAGCCCAACACACCTAATTATGGCCCAATCATTTGGGAGAGTCCAATCATGAGAATTAGGGTATGCAAACAGCCGCCACCTTTACATCACCATCAACTTTCCACCGTGCACCACCACCCAAAGTCCGGCGACAACCTCAAATCGCCGATAAACAACCTCAGTCGCTACCATGTGCCGCCACAACCATGCTCGACTGGAACATCGTCAACTATCAAACATCCAACCATAAACATAACCAGCCACCACTCTTCATCTGAATCAGACCAAAGAACATCGATGACTCCCGAATGAAGAACATGATTCATATGAAGTCGACCCATTGAAATCACGACCTTCATGAAATATAAAGTCACTGGATTCAAAAAGTAAGAACATAAAGTCGTCTTTTCTGCACTTGATGAACAACGAACCGGAATCTGGCTAGCTCACCAATATCACCGATGACCTCTTCTCAGATCACCTCTATCTCTACAAAACCTTTATGTATTCTTTCTTTGTTTCTCTATCATAAAATTGCTGGATCTGAATTATCATCGCTGAAGAATAAAAACGCTAAATCTTATAATGCCGGTAGAAAGAAACACCATCATTTTTACACCTATTCACCTCAGATTCACCACTGGCCATGAAAACCCTAGCCGCCACAAATCTACACTCCCTTAACCTTTACGATTCCAACCATAAATGTCTTATGACACCCAATGAACACTTACCAGATCTGGAACAACTCCAAAACACAAAAAAAATACCAAATCTGCATATGTTTTACGTCTCCGGCGGGTTTTCGATGAAGATCCGACCGAACCGAAAACTGAAACGAGCCACCGAGGCTCTGATACCAAATGATAGTCCCGAAACGATCGGGTTTCAGTTTCGATTCGGTAAATAATACAAGACGGGTGATTTTGAGCCAAGAACAAAGATAAAAAAACAAGAAAGATAGAAACTTTAGTGATTGAACAAGGAAAGTTTCATTGAAAATGATGAACAAAAGAAAGATATTTTTCATTGATAGTGACAAAAGATTACAAGATAATGATCCACCCCGGGTGAGCTCCCCCGGGGTGGAGGCTCACAAATGCACGCCTCACAAGTGAGGTATAATAATCTATATATAGCCCCTTGAGCCTTGTTTTCCAAGCAAGCCGCCTCTTGCTGGGAAAACCTACTAAACTCGCTAAAACGTCAGACTAAAATAAATAAAAACGTCATCCAATACAAACAATAAAGTCGCTAAACTAAAGCCGTCATAATTGATAACATCATTCTCCAATTTGACCCAACAATTATTGGTTGATTATCTGATGTGTTGCTGGATTATATTGATGTTGTTACGATCACTAAACATAATTAACGGGATCAACCGAACACAAACTAGTAAGCTAGAGACTAAAAACAGCAATATGTCCATACTTTACAGCCAACTTCAGTTGGCTGTAAACAGGTCGTAAATTCAACGAAAAACCGATATTTTGAATCTAAAATATGTTATTTTAAAATACGGTTCTAATGGAACCGGAATCGTAATTTTTGGACTCCGTTTAGTATTTTTAAAGTGTTAATTTGTAACAGCAACTTAAGCTGAATTTTGACAGCAATAAATGGGTGTCATACTTTCAGTCATAACCTGAGTTTTGTGATGAATCGGACCATGAAATTTGTACAGTAGATGACAACCGATGCATTTGTAATTACCCCACTGGAATTTCGTAAATCGGACACTCGATGAATTTTTAATAAATTGTTCCGTGGACTGTGGTCAGAAATGCATAAATCTGAGTTCAGTCTGGAATATGAATTTTTATAAAACATTGGTAATAAACCGGACCCCGATATTTTTACACAATAAAATATGGAATGTTTAAGACATTCTGTAAAATTTGGGAATTTTTGGAATAATTTAACTATTTTATTTAAATGTCCGAAAACAGCCGGTTTTGAATATTAATGCTGAATTGACATAAGTTGTGACTTGCGTGTCTAAATGTCGAGTATGCTATCGGTGAATGATCTGACATGTTATATGTGTTACGTGCAATATCGTATGTTTGTTTATGATGGGGAGTTTATATGGGCATAAATCGTTAAAGTATGTACTTGTTATGTGGTCGAAGTAATGTGCAAATAAACCATACGTAGGATACGTGTTATGCATGAGAAACTGATTGTTATCCGTACCTTATTAGGACGTGATTGACCGACCTTGACTGTTAACTATATTTGAGAATCTAACCGAGCAAACCGAGGTGACACTTTTCTACAAAGCATGGTAAATTCCCGTGGGAATGGGTACAGGAATAGGAATTCCTCGTCCTTGAGACGTGTTCAGGAATGTAAATTCCTCGTCCTGTTGGGACGTGTTAGACTTACTGGACTAGAACTCTATCAGCGAAGTCCCTCCCTTTTTGTATCGACTTAATCGCCGAGGCTATGGCGAGCGGGTCATTAGTTAATAGCGCTATTAGGTTTTAACAAACCTCACACCGTGCCAGTCGGACGGGCGTGTACTAATGGACTATGGCACGTCGGTGGTGATAGAACACCGACGCTAGGGCACACTTGATTTCTTTTGTTAGTAGTCGATATGATAAACGAGTCTTGTAGTTTAAAATACTGGGGCAGCTCCCCACGGCCAAAGTGCCGGGCTGGATAGCCAGGGAAGGTGGACATGGGATGGTTAACAAATAAACGTTTCGAACTATGGGGTAACCCCCACGGCTGGATAGCCGAATGAGATTAAACTATGTTTTTGGAAACAACTCTAAAATGGACAACCAACCGTGAACTCACTCAACTTTGTTGTTGACTCGTTATTACATGCTTTGCAGGTCGTTAGATGCTATGGAGCTTGCATATGGAGGTGGTCGTTGTGGGATGCGAACTGTTATGTCCCGTACTTAATGAATAAACTTCATGAACTTATTAAACCTACGTTTTGGACTTTAAACTTATGAACTATGGACTTATGTTTTGAACTTATGTTTTATGCTTCCGCTGTTAACCTAAAATCGGTTTACTTCCTTTTGGTCACCAATCGTGTTGTGGTTGGTCTTATTCACTTAATTACGATGTTCAATATGATTGGTGGCTCGATCCTGGTCATGTCACGCCTCCAAGCGGTGGTACTCCGCATAGTGGATTTTGGGGGTGTGACAGATTGGTATCAGAGCCATTGGTTATTGTGAACTTGGTTTTTAAAAGGGAAAAGTTTTTGATAAAACCAGACTATAACCAGTACAGTGCTCAACGATCCACAACAACGCTTCACTCCACGTGCAAGACTCGACACCATAAGTGGTATGATTTATGTTATATTGTCGGTTAGATAGTTCTCACTATGCATTAGATAATGTGGTAGTTGCTATTTGAACCTTGTGCGCTTACTCTCTAATGTCGTCCCACACTTACGCACTTTCGCGACATTTCCTCACTTACGTTGCTTCGTTATGAAGATCATGAGCGGACGCGAAGGACGTATCAACCTCACTCAAGCCCAGTTGACGGCTTTGATCAATGAACGAGTTGCTGAGGCACTCGCAGCTGTTCCTGCAAGAGGTATAACCTGCCGTATCAACCCATCTTAGGATGTTTAGATCCTACCTTCGCAAACCAACCCTCGTGCTTAACCATGTCTTTTATTCTCGTGCAATAGGTCAACATGCTCAAACTCCTGTGTGCACGTTCAAGACGTTCATGGACTGCCGACCTACCACTTTCAGTGGCACCGAAGGAGCAGTGGGCCTTCTTCACTGGTTTGAAAAGCTTGAGTCAGTTTTCGAGATGTGCGAATGCCCCGAAGACCGTAGGGTGAAATATGCTACCGGAACACTTGAAGGGGTAGCGCTCACATGGTGGGACGCTCAGGTTCAGCTGCTGGGGTTGGTTGCTGCTAATGCCACCCCATGGAATGGTTTCAAGGAACTGATCAAAGAGGAATACTGTAGTCGGGATGACATCCACAAACTGGAGGTGGAATTTTTCAATCTGAAGATGACGGGGTCTGAGATTGAGGCGTATACCAAGAGGTCGAATGAACTGGCCATCCTGTGCCCTACTATGGTGGACCCTCCCATCAAACGTATTGAGCTTTACCTCAAGGGCCTTGTACCAGAGATTCAAAGTCACGTAACTTCAGCCAACCTGGGTACCATTCAACAAATTATCAAGTTGGCTCATCGTCTCACCGACCAGGCGGTGGAGCAAAACAGGCTACCCAAACGTATCAGTGCCACAACTACTTCTGATGCACCTACCGACAACAAGCGAAAATGGGATGGGAATTCAGGCAAAGGTTCTACTTCAGCTCAGTCCCAGCAGCGAAAGACAGATGAGTACAGGAGCCCCAGTCAGCAGTCTTTTGGGAATCAAGGTCAGGGTGGACACAAGGGAAATCACCCCAAATGTAATCGTTGTAACTTGCACCACAGTGGGCCATGTGGTAAAGGCAACTGTCATCGATGCAACAAGCCTGGTCACATGGTAAGGGACTGCAGGAGTCAGCATCCGGCGAATCAGAACCGACAGCAACAGCAAGCCCCACCCAATCAACGCCAGCAGCGGCAACAACAAGGTAACAACAAAGGGTGCTTCCAATGTGGTGTTGAGGGCCATTTCAAGAAAGACTGCCCCCAGTTAAATCAGAACCAGAACAACAACAATCAGGGGAATGGAAACGGCAATGGGGGAAACAACAATGGTAATGGGGCAAGAGGTCGTGCTTTCGTGATTGGTCAAGGTGACGCAAGGAACGATCCCAACGTTGTGATGGGTAAGTTTCTTCTGGATGACTTCTTTGTTACTGTTTTATTCGATTCGGGTGCCGATACTAGTTATGTGTCCTTAAAAGTTAGTCAAATGCTTAAGCGCACTCCAACACTATTGAACACCAAACACACGATAGAGCTAGCAAATGGTAAAAGTCTTAAAGCCACACACGTAGTTAAAGGTTGTAACCTCGTCTTAGCTGGTCAGACTTTCTCTATCGATCTTATTCCTATCACACTGGGTAGTTTCGACATTGTTATTGGGATGGATTGGCTATCTCATCATCAAGCGGAGATTGTTTGCAAGGAGAAAATCGTCCGCATTCCTCGTTCTGGTGAAGAACCTCTCATGATTCGTGGCGACAAGAGTGGTGCCGTCGAAGGAATCATCTCTTTCCTTAAGGCCCAGAAGTGTTTGCGAAAGGGCCACACTGCCATTCTAGCACTCGTTACTGACACATCAGCGGAAGAGAAGAGAGTTGAGGACATTCCTATTGTGCGCGATTTTCCTGAGGTATTTCCTGAGGAATTACCTGGTCTTCCGCCTCATCACCAAGTTGAGTTTCAAATCGAGCTAGCTCCTGGAGCAGCACCAGTAGCTCGAGCGCCATATCGTCTAGCCCCATCAGAACTCGAAGAACTGTCTACGCAACTACAAGAACTCTTGGAAAAAGGTTTCATACGTCCTAGCTCTTCGCCCTGGGGAGCTCCAGTCTTGTTCGTGAAGAAGAAAGGCGATACCTTCAGGATGTGTATTGACTATCGCGAACTTAACAAGGTGACGGTGAAGAATCGTTATCCTCTCCCACGCATTGACGACTTGTCGACCAGTTGCAAGGGTCGAGCTATTACTCTAAGATTGATTTGAGATCGGGATACCATCAGCTGAGAGTCCAAGATGAGGACGTCTCCAAAACAGCATTTAGAACTCGTTACGGCCATTACGAGTTTCTGGTTATGCCATTCGGGCTGACGAATGCACCAGCGGTCTTCATGGATCTCATGAATCGAGTGTGCAAGCCTTACCTGGATAAGTTCGTTATTGTTTTCATCGATGACATCCTGATCTATTCGAAAAGTCAGGAGGAACATGAGCAACATCTACAGCTTATGCTGGAACTTCTTCGAACATAGCAGTTGTATGCCAAGTTTTTGAAATGTGACTTCTGGCTTCGCGAAGTCCACTTTCTAGGCCACGTGGTAAACAAGGATGGAATTCATGTAGATCCATCTAAGGTTGAATCGATCAAGAATTGGCCTGCACCCCGAACACCAACAGAGATCCGCCAATTCTTGGGTTTGGCAGGATATTACAGAAGGTTTATCAAAGATTTCTCCAAGATTGCGCAACCTCTCACTTCACTGACTCAGAAGGGTGTCATCTATCGTTGGGGTGATGCACAGGAGTCCGCATTTCAACACCTAAAGGATAGACTTTGTAGCGTGCCTATCCTCTCATTGCCTGAAGGCACAGATGATTTCGTGGTTTACTGCGATGCTTCCATCCAAGGACTTGGTTGTGTGTTGATGCAACGTGACAAGGTCATTGCCTACGCATCACGCCAACTCAAGGTTCACGAAATAAATTACACTACTCACGATCTGGAGCTGGGAGCAGTTGTTTTCGCGCTTAAGATATGGAGACATTACCTGTACGGTACCAAGTGCACCATTTACACCGATCATAGGAGTCTCGAGCATATCTTCAAGCAAAAGGAGTTAAACATGCGTCAACGCCGATGGGTTGAGCTTTTGAACGATTATGAATGTGCTATCAAATATCATCCGGGCAAAGCCAATGTTGTGGCCGACGCCCTCAGTCGAAAGGATACCCTACCTAAGCGTGTACGTGCTTTACAACTTACTATCCAGTCTAACCTTCTCGCTCAGATTCGTGATGCTCAGGTTGAAGCATTGAAAGCAGAGAACATCAGGGCTGAATCCCTACGAGGATCGAGGCAGCGGCTAGAACAAAAGGAAGACGACGCTTACTATGTAAACGGACGCATCTGGGTTCCATTTTATGGCAACTTACGCGAGCTTGTGATGGATGAATCACATAAGTCTCATTATTCGGTACACCCTGGTTCGGAGAAGGTGTACCACGACCTCAAGACTACGTATTGGTGGCCTGGCATGCAAGCCCACATAGCAACCTACGTCAGTAAGTGCTTGACTTGTGCGAGAGTCAAGTCTGAATATCAGAAACCATCAGGCCTACTTCAACTACCGGAGATCCCGAAATGGAAATGGGAGCAAATTTCCATGGATTTTGTTACCGGCCTGCCCAGATCTCAACGTGGAAATGATACCATTTGGGTGATCGTAGATCGACTGACCAAGTCTGCACATTTTCTGGCTATCAAGGAAACGGATAAGTTTTCTACTCTTGCAGACATTTACCTAAAGGAAGTGGTATCAAGGCACGGAGTGCCAACATCTATTATATCTGAACGTGATGCGTGTTTTACTTCAGAACTGTGGCAAGAATGCACAAGTCCTTTGGCTCACGTTTAGATATGAGCACCGCTTATCACCCACAGACGGATAGGCAATCTGAACGCACCATCCAAACCGTTGAAGACATGCTTAGGGCATGTGTGATCGATTTTGGTAAAGGCTGGGAAAAGCACCTCCCGTTAGTGGAGTTTTCATATAACAACAGCTACCACACCAGCATTCAGGCCGCTCCATTCGAGGCATTGTACGGACGCAAATGCCGATCACCTCTCTGTTGGGCAGAAGTTGGTGATAGCCAAATCACTGGCCCAGAACTTGTGGTAGATACCACCGAGAGAATTGCTCAGATACGACAACGAATGGCGGCAGCTCGTGACCGTCAGAAAAGCTATGCTGATAAGGGAAGAAAACCACTCGAGCTCCAGGTTGGGGATCGAGTGCTACTCAAAGTCTCACCTTGGAAAGGTGTAGTCCGCTTTGGCAAACGAGGAAAACTCAATCCGCGTTATGTCGGACCATTCAAAGTCACCGAGAAAATTGGCAAAGTCGCCTACAGGTTGAACCTACCTGAAGAACTCAGCGGAGTTCACAACGTTTTCCATGTGTCGAATCTGAAGAAGTGTCTGTCAGATGATACCCTCATAGTTACTCTTAAGGAACTCACAATCAACGACCAGCTGCGATTCGTCGAGGAACCAGTAGAGATTACGGATCGAGATGTTAAGATCCTCAAGCATACCAGGATACCTCTGGTCCGAGTTCGTTGGAATGCTCGTCGTGGCCCAGAGTATACCTGGGAACGCGAAGACCAAATGAAACTCAAGTACCCCCAGCTGTTTAAGAAAAACGCAACCACTATTGAGGCTGAAGCTACTGCAGAATTTCGGGATGAAATTCCAAATCAACGGGGGGATGATGTGACACCCCAGGAAAATCAGGAAAACAACGCAACTTAACTAGCTTCCTCATTAACCACGCGCTAAATTTCAGGACGAAATTCTCTTAACAGGGGAGAATGTGACAACCCTCAAATTTACATGTATTCCGTACAATTTATTAATAATAATTAATGTGCTTGACGACTGTGTGGAATTACGTAACTGCTTTCTGATATCTGTGTTATATTTACATGTGCATGTTGACACACTAGTAGTGTACAGAAAAGTCATTAAATAGTCTGTTATGACTTCCTGAGTGTTAAAAATTAAAAACGTTGCAAAAAATATATATATAGGACGCTCTACGGATTAATTAAGCGCTTTAACGGAACAGTGTCAAACCGAACAACCGGACTTTACCCGGGACATGAAAACATTGACAATGACATTGTTTTTCTTTCTCTGAGCCAGTTAGGGTCCCCGAATACCCTAACACCTGCAACAATACATAACACACTAGAAATTGGTTTAACCTCCTAACTTAAACTAACTAACCTTAATCATTTAGTTGGAATCCAACCATGTGCCAACCCCCCCCCCCCCCACAATCGTTCCCCCCATGTGAGACACACCATACATCTTTGATTATTATATTGTTTGTTGTCTCATATCTATTAAGCATAATACATGGTGGATAATTAGATTGGCTAGTTTATAAATTCAACCTTAGGAATCACCCACCACTTCTCATAAACACTTAACAAAATTGACACTCCCTTTCCCTCTTTCTTGCAATCAGCCGAGACCAAGCCCACACCCACCATCACTTCAACTTTGATCTTGTGAATTCCACATACACACAAAGGTGAAGGATCTTATATAAGGAAGCCCGGTGCTTGCGGATTGCCAAGGACCTCGCTACGACGCTTTTAACCACTCGTTTTTCGCCTAGTCTCTCCCCTAGCCTCGAGCTAGTAGTAAGTGACTCTAAACGCCTTCTTGATCTTGTCTAGGGTGGTTAATAAGAGATTTGTCGGTTAACAATTATGAACATATAAGATCAAAGTCTAAAAGTCTACTAAAGTGATGAACAAGGTGGTTAATGGATGAATATAAGTGTAAAGCATGTAGATCTTGTGTGATTATGATTATTGGTTGATTATCTGATGTGTTGCTGGATTATATTGATGTTTGATGTTGTTACGATCACTAAACATAATTAACGGGATCAACCGAACACAAACTAGTAAGCTAGAGACTAAAAACAGCAATCTGTCCATACTTTACAGCCAACTTCAGTTGGCTGTAAACAGGTCGTAAATTCAACGAAAAACCGATATTTTGAATCTAAAATATGTTATTATAAAATACGGTTCTAATGGCACTGGAGTCGATTTTTGGACTCCGTTTACTATTTTTAAAGTGTTAATTTGTAACAGCAACTTAAGCTGAATTTTGACAGCAATAAATGGGTGTCATACTTTCAGTCATAACCTGAGTTTTGTGATGAATCGGACCATGAAATTTGTACAGTAGATGAAAACCGATTCATTTGTAATTACCCCACTAGAATTTCATAAATCGGACACTCAATGAATTTTTAATAAACTGTTCCGTGGACTGTGGTCAGAAATGCATAAATCTGAGTTCAGTCCGGAATATGAATTTTTATAAAATATTGGTAATGAACTGGACCCCGATATTTTTACACAATAAAATATGGAATATTTAAGACATTCTGTAAAAATTTGGGAATTTTTGGAATAATTTAACTATTTTATTTAAATGTCCGAAAACAGCCGGTTTTGAATATTAATGCTGAATTGACATAAGTAGTGACTTGCGTGTCTAAATGTCGAGTATGCTATCGGTGAATGATCTGACATGTTATATGTGTTACGTGCAATATCGTATGTTTTTTATGAGTGGGGAATGGATGGGGAGTTTATATGGGCATAAATCGTTAAAGTGTGTACTTGTTATGTGGTCGAAGTAATGTGCAAATAAACCATACGTAGGATACGTGTTATGCATGAGAAACTGATTGTTATCCGTACCTTATTAGTACGTGATTGACCGACCTTGACTGTTAACTATATTTGAGAATCTAACCGAGCAAACCGAGGTGAGTTCACACTTTTCTACAAAGCATGGTAAATTCCCGGTGGGAATGGGAATGGGTACAGGAATAGGAATTCATCGTCCTTGAGACGTGTTCAGGAATGTAAATTCCTCGTCCTGTTGGGACGTGTTAGACTTACTGGACTAGAACTCTATCAGCGAAATCCCTCCCTTTTTGTATCGACTTAATCGCCGAGGCTATGGCGAGCGGGTCATTAGTTAATAGCGCTATTAGGTTTAACAAACCTCACACCGTGCCAGTCGGACGGGCGTGTACTAATGGACTATGGCACGTCGGTGGTGATAGAACACCGACGCTAGGGCACACTTGATTTCTTTTGTTAGTAGTCGATATGATAAACGAGTCTTGTAGTTTAAAATACTGGGGCAGCTCCCCACGGCCAAAGTGCCGGGCTGGATAGCCAGGGAAGGTGGACATGGGATGGTTAACAAATAAACGTTTTCGAACTATGGGGTAACCCCCACGGCTGGATAGCCGAATGAGATTAAACTATGTTTTTGGAAACAACTCTAAAATGGACAACCAACCGTGAACTCACTCAACTTTGTTGTTGACTCGTTATTACATGCTTTGCAGGTCGTTAGATGCTATGGAGCTTGCATATGGAGGTGGTCGTTGTGGGATGCGAACTGTTATGTCCCGTACTTAATGAATAAACTTCATGAACTTATTAAACCTACGTTTTGGACTTTAAACTTATGAACTATGGACTTATGTTTTGAACTTATGTTTTATGCTTCCGCTGTTAACCTAAAATCGGTTTACTTCCTTTTGGTCACCAATCGTGTTGTGGTTGGTCTTATTCACTTAATTACGATGTTCAATATGATTGGTGGCTCGATCCTGGTCATGTCACGCCTCCAAGCGGTGGTACTCCGCATAGTGGATTTTGGGGGGTGTGACAACTCGAAACATCAAAATTTCACTAGAAGCATTGTTTTAGTTTTATGAAGCTAGTCTTGAACATCAAACACCATATTAGATCCTATAAACCCTAAACACGTAAAACTCTAACTAAACCCCTTACATTTTAACTAGATTGTTCAACCTATATTTGAAATACAACTAACACCCCCCATAACCGGTTATAAAAGTGGGCCCCACCCCTTGATTTCTTTCATATATTTTATTGGATTTGTTGGTCACATGGAGAACATAATAACCATTAGACTTTGTTTTGTTGGAAACCTTTCTTTATAAACCATAAGACTAAACCACATTCTTATTACTTTATCTTTAACACACAAACACCTCCTTTCTTCTCCCCTTGGATGCGGCTCACACACCACACACACACTTCTCCATTTTTCAAACCATTCAATGCATTCTAAGGTGAACATAAGGTGTAAGAAGCATA
The DNA here is from genome assembly GCA_030545235.1 of Helianthus tuberosus. Taxonomy (NCBI): domain Eukaryota; kingdom Viridiplantae; phylum Streptophyta; class Magnoliopsida; order Asterales; family Asteraceae; genus Helianthus; species Helianthus tuberosus. The sequence continues at coordinate 108,183,772 of CM060383.1, forward strand.
GTTAAGAAGCTTGGAAGCTTTGGAAGTTGAAGGTGTAACACCTGTGCCTCCACGGCCATCAAACAAATACCGAACCAATGAAATATTATATTTCATACTTGGGATTTGTAAAAATATGTGTATCATTTGCACATATCAATTCTTGTTCAATTTCAAACTCTAAATCGCTTTCTGGAAGGTTATACGCGCACCGATGCGTAAATATAACCAGTTTAATGCAACAAACACTCTGGAATAGTGACATAGGCTTAAAATACCTTAAATAACCTTTACATAACTTAGAAATAAGTTTTGAAGGCTTTGGTATGGCAAAATCAAGTTAAATCGCTTACAGGGACTAAACTTGACAAACTGCGAAAGTATGCCAATTCGAACTGTAACAGACATTCCGGAGCATGACCATAAGTTAAACATACCATAAATACCCTTCACATAGCTTAGAAATAGGCTTTGAGGTGTTCGGTATGCTAAAATAAACTTTTGTGTCATTCAGGGACTAAAAGTGTCAAAAAGTGCACAAGTTTGCATTTTCGCGCATAACTTACGTTCTGAATACATCTGGACATCCAAAAATTTATGTAAGCATTACTACATTATATTTTAGTGTTCGCCATAAGAAAAATCCATTCGTCACGTCATTTGGATTGTTTTTCGCGCTTATGCGCATTCCGTCGTAATTAGCCGAACAACGCAACCGTACGGCTAAACGAACCGACATCCGAGATATTTTTGAGAACATTTTAAGTTCCCTTTACTTTAACTTCATTTTAGAGCTTTTAAATGGGATTAACGGGCCTTAAACGCGTCGGAAAAGGCCTTATTACACTACAGGGACCAAATCTGCCATTTTTGAAACTTTATGTGTAGAAACTTTGAATCTGGTCCAAATTCAATTTTTCACATGTTTTAACAATACTATGGGCTGGTTTTGATGGCACATGGTATTACAATACCATGTGTGCTAAGTGTATGGCCAAGATCGCATCACGTTTTCCTAGAAACGATCCTAACGGTTCGGGTATTCCTATAAATACCCATTCACCCCCATTGCTAAAATCACTAGAATCTTGATCTTAGGAACTCTAACTTGAAACCATTGTTTCATACCTGAGATTCTTGGATCGAGATTAGCATTCGGGGACCCTTCGTAAGTATTCTTTCGTTCTTTTATTGCTTTTCGAGTCTTTCGAGTCTGAAAGTCAAACTTTGTTTGACTTTCTACATTGACCAGTTATGGTCAATGCGAAGTTCTTTTGAACTTCGCAACGTGAGTGTAATCACGTTGGCTATAGTCCCTTGGGACTATGCCTACTGATTACCACGTTGTCTAGGGTCGTAGGGTAAGCGATCTGATAAATCGCTTATACCTCGAACCCGACCCATTTGGTCGATCATTAGGATCCGACCAAATACATTAGGTGACCATAGTAGGTAGGGAATAACCTTCCGAGGTTATACCCTATGGTCGCTTCGTTTAAGTAGTTGTATGATAGGCAGTTTATATGCCTTAGGTAAATTACCAGAATACCCTTTTCATGTATAATTGGTAATTAAGCATATGTAACCAAAACCTTTGTCACATAACTGATTATGTAACATGTTTAGGCATATAACACTTGTCATAGGGCTAGTTAGGCGGTCCGAACGCGTTTCACGCGCACGACGCGTTAAAGTAGCATAAGCTACCTTAATGGGTCGTGATGGGTCGAAAGCACTTAGGTTTGGTTTCATTGTAGTATGTAGGCCTTGCTAAACCATATCATATGAGTTCCAACACTCATTTGGTTTACCAAGCCTCATCCTATCCGATCTCCCGATTGATGTCCGGTTTATTTATATAGTTTTAGATTGCAGACTGATTTCGTGCTCCCTCTAGCTTTGTTTGGTTGTTGTTCAAGACCTCTAAGCATTCTCAGGCGAGTACATTATTCCCCTATTTTACTGCTTTCAATTGTTTTGGGGTGACTCATATGTGCTAAATGTTTTCGATGTTATAACGATGGTTTCAAAAACAATTAAGACGATTTATACAAAACTAATAACGATTTCAAAAAGTGAACAAACTTGTTGGTTGTAGTTACATAACAAATGACATTCATTAGCAATGATCAAGCCGACCAGTATTAGGTTATGGTACCATAGGATCTGACAAGTCCCGTTATTTACTACACCCGTAGTTATGTGTGGGTGTAGTGGGTAGCGACTGAATCTGTAATTGTTAATTTACTCTTTGGTAAGGGTTTATTAATGCGAGATGTTAATTTACTCTTTGGTAAGGGTTTATTAATGCGAGATGTTAATCTATCCTTTGGTAAGGGTTTATTAATGCGAATTATTAATCTATCCTTTGGTAAGGGTTTATTAATGCGAGTCAAGAAGGTTTGAATGTTATTAGCGAGACGACCATTTAAGTAGTTTCACGACCTAAAACGAATTTAACGATTGGGTAAACGATTGGTTTTCACACGATGTTTTAACGATTGGGTAAACGATTGGATTCAAAGCGATATACGATTGGGTTTTGGTTACATATTACATGATTTACATTGGGCATGAACATTACTTTGGTGGTTTGGTTTGGATTAAGTGATTAAGTAACAATGCGTGTGGAATATGATACAAGCATGGTGGATACGCCGCTGGTACTTCCTATATATAAGTGTTTGTATGGTATTACATATTGTAGCGTTATTTGAATCATTTCAGTTTGAGACATAGAACATTTTATACAAGTAACATACTTTTCACAAGACATTTATTTACAAACAACTTATCTTATACAAACTCATTTTTACATGGTTATTCATTTAATCATGCATTATTCTCTTATTTATACATATCACCTAAATTTATTATTTTTCAAATGATTTACAAAGACAAAGCAAATTACAAGGTTCATGACTAAACATTTTCTTAAACAGAAGTCATGAATCTTATTTTCACAAAACCTATGTACTCGCCAGCATTTCTTTGCTGACCTCGTTTTCACATATGTTTCAGGTATTGTTGGATGATATCGATTGATAAGATGCATGCTCACATAGGACTGGACAATGCCTTAGTGACTCAATAACAATGATAGACTATGTTTAAATAGTGTACTTAGATTTCAAGATGATGTAATTATCCAATGTTTAATAAAACGAAACACTCTTTGGTATCCATGGTTATGAAACATTAATTCTGTTACAACACGCCTCGATGTTTCCGCCACGTTTTGTTGTTTTACGTGGTCGGGGTGTGACAGAAAAGATGGTATCAGAGCCAATGGTTATAGGGAATTAGGTTATTAGTAATGCTTTAACCTAGTCTATAACCTTCTTAGGACCCTAACGCGAGTTTACTTGCGTTTAGTCATAAAACAATACCGTCACCTATCCTTAGGCGACGACCACAACAAGAACATAAATTTCAAAACCGCTTTGAAAACTAATCATCTGTTCTAGGATAATTGATTACTAGGTTTTGAACTCTCAGTTATATGGTTTTGAACCCCTTTGAGTTTTCAAAACTTCGTCAAGGTTTTGGGTTTTAAATAATGTGAACACGTGCAAACTGGAAGGGTGAATGCCTGTATTCTGGGTTTTCTGTCTAGGCAAGCACTTCGTATACATCTCATCAGACGCGAGACCAGTTGTGCTTACCTGGGAATTCTTGGGGTGAGTGTTCACTTATAGGCGAGCATGTCTTCGCGATACATTATTTTTGACCCATTTACTTTGATTAGTCACCGTCTCATTTGTTTGCCTTAGGTAACAAACAAATGATCGCAATTTTCATGCGTTATCATTCTGTTTTGATTATCCAATAATCTTTCACCTGTTTCTCCCTATGCCTTTCTTTTTCTTCAAGATTGTCTCTTCATCACGATGACGCCCAGATATCTGAGCAAGCAGCCAAAATTCGCTCAGCGAATAGGCGAAGTAGTCCTGAAGACTGTTGAATTAGCTACTGCCATGTATCATCTCCAGGATGAAGCCACTCAAGAGTCACCAAGACAGGCAGGACCTAGTCAGGCGACAACACCATCAGCCAATAAACCAATCGAGGAATCAAAGACCATGGATGAACGATCCCCTAAGAAGTCAAAGAAGCGAAAGGCTTCTCAGAACTTCGCCATGGTCGCTCACAATGGTAAAGCAGTCCCCAACCAACCAGCTCAACCCCCTGCTAGGTGTGTATGGCTTTTCCTATGATACCTACATCAAGGAACTATGTACCTTACAAACTACTCTTGTGATTTCTCTCTTTCAAATGATTGCTCATGATTCCCTCGAAAATTTTAAGTACTCGTTTCACTCTAAGAAACAAAGTACAGAAAATTAAGTGACATTATGAGTAATCGTGCTTTTCGCACATCTGTGCCTTTAAATCCTTGGTTAGATAACTAAGGGTATTTTCAAATCTCATACCCATTACGTTTTGATTTTTCAACATACACAATACAAGTATTTCAAAACAATCTTCATGATCTCAAAACATTTCATATAGTTTGAAAACAATTTTTCTAGATGCATTGTCTATGTTATTTCAAAAACATTGGCCATGTTATCAAAACCAACCTTTCTAATTTCAAAATATTTCACATAGTCTGAAGACAATATTAACACAATACATTTTCTGATCAAGTGCATGATTTCGAAAAGCATCATTCATGTCTTTCAAAAACCTTATACATAATTTCAAAATTCATCTCACATGATTTTAAAACATTTTTGTAAATATATCTATCTAATACACCTACTTTATGATTTCAAAAAGTATTATATATAAGGTTTCAAAAACGTTAAACACATTTTTCTTAAAAGAACCCCATGCATGGTTTTCAAAAATAATTTCCTCATACATTGACTTAACCTTCAAAATTCTGCTTCATATGTCGCCTTGACATATCAAGCATCTCAACTTCGTAAGCATTTTATATCATGTTTTGACCTAAGCACATCCAGTGCAAGGTTTCAAAACATCTTCAACTTCTAAAATTCATATGGGATCTTTTTATCTCTACAATTAGATCATTGTGGATGATTATCGTTCAAATCAGAGTCCTTAATTGGATTCCTTATGTACCTTAATTCGAACACTTCGGTTCCTAGTAATCGAAATCGAATTTTCTTTTTGAATCTTTCTATCTTTATAGTTGGATTCTTGATAACGTTTAAAGTACCAAATGAAATCCACGGAATGGATTCCAACTGTGCTTTAAATGCATGTACGCAATTTACCAGACAAATTAACGAACAATTTTGTGGTTATGTGATATGTGTTTATGTGTTCTCCTCTATGATTTTGTGTGATCCGATTTTCAAATCCTCATAGAATCTTTCATGTTTTCATATGAGAGATTCATAGTAGGATATTCAAAAGGTACTACCTTAAATCCTTATGGGCTTCTACCTGGTAGTTAAGACCCTTGGGTTATATAGTACCATTCCATGATTCGATGAGAGACCCTTTAGTGGTCTAGTCTAAAAGATTGTTTCACAATTTGGCTAAAGAACGACATCTAGTGATGTAGCTGGACAGACTCCTTGATAGTCTATTTAGATCATTTATTGATTTAGTCAAAAGGACTCTATGGCGGTCTAGTCACACTCATCACATGTTTGTTCATTTGGTTTTACCCTACACATTATAAAATAAACTGTGTGAACTGTGCAAGGAATTGTCTAATTATGGACGCGTACATAATTATGAAATTTAGTGCATAGAAACCCAGTAAGATTTATTATGTGAAAGAACCGATAGTGACAACAATAACGAAATGAGAACGATGTAATGGAGGTACGGTGGACGCACCAATGACGCTTCATATACTTGTATATAAGTATCCCTCTTACATTGCAATCATGATGTTATTAAGGTTACTAGAAGTTCAAGAACCCTAACCAATGTTGTTCGATCTTTTCAACTTCATGTTTTCAAGCTCTCACAAGTTTCCTCTAAATAAATTTCGGGACGAAATTTCCTAAAGTAGGGGAGACTGTAACACCTGTGCCTCCACGGCCATCAAACAAATACCGAACCAATGAAATATTATATTTCATACTTGGGATTTGTAAAAATATGTGTATCATTTGCACATATCAATTCTTGTTCAATTTCAAACTCTAAATCGCTTTCTGGAAGGTTATACGCGCACCGATGCGTAAATATAACCAGTTTAATGCAACAAACACTCTGGAATAGTGACATAGGCTTAACATACCTTAAATAACCTTTACATAACTTAGAAATAAGTTTTGAAGGCTTTGGTATAGCAAAATCAAGTTAAATCGCTTACAGGGACTAAACTTGACAAACTGCAAAAGTATGCCAATTCGAACTGTAACAGACATTCCGGAGCATGACCATAAGTTAAACATACCATAAATACCCTTCACATAGCTTAGAAATAGGCTTTGAGGTGTTCGGTATGCTAAAATAAACTTTTGTGTCATTCAGGGACTAAAAGTGTCAAAAAGTGCACAAGTTTGCATTTTCGCGCATAACTTACGTTCTGAATACATCTGGACATCCAAAAATTTATGTAAGCATTACTACATTATATTTTAGTGTTCGCCATAAGAAAAATCCATTCGTCATGTCATTTGGATTGTTTTTCGCGCTTATGCGCATTCCGTCGTAATTAGCCGAACAACGCAACCGTACGGCTAAACGAACCGACATCCGAGATATTTTTGAGAACATTTTAAGTTCCCTTTACTTTAACTTCATTTTAGAGCTTTTAAATGGGATTAACGGGCCTTAAACGCGTCGGAAAAGGCCTTATTACACTACAGGGACCAAATCTGCCATTTTTGAAACTTTATGTGTAGAAACTTTGAATCTGGTCCAAATTCAATTTTTCACATGTTTTAACAATACTATGGGCTGGTTTTGATGGCACATGGTATTACAATACCATGTGTGCTAAGTGTATGGCCAAGATCGCATCACATTTTCCTAGAAACGATCCTAACGGTTCGGGTATTCCTATAAATACCCATTCACCCCCATTGCTAAAATCACTAGAATCTTGATCTTAGGAACTCTAAGTTGAAACCATTGTTTCATACCTGAGATTCTTGGATCGAGATTAGCATTCGGGGACCCTTCGTAAGTATTCTTTCGTTCTTTTATTGCTTTTCGAGTCTTTCGAGTCTGAAAGTCAAACTTTGTTTGACTTTCTACATTGACCAGTTATGGTCAATGCGAAGTTCGTTTGAACTTCGCAACGTGAGTGTAATCACGTTGGCTATAGTCCCTTGGGACTATGCCTACTGATTACCACGTTGTCTAGGGTCGTAGGGTAAGCGATCTGATAAATCGCTTATACCTCGAACCCGACCCATTTGGTCGATCATTAGGATCCGACCAAATACATTAGGTGACCATAGTAGGTAGGGAATAACCTTCCGAGGTTATACCCTATGGTCGCTTCGTTTAAGTAGTTGTATGATAGGCAGTTTATATGCCTTAGGTAAATTACCAGAATACCCTTTTCATGTATAATTGGTAATTAAGCATATGTAACCTAAACCTTTGTCAAATAACTGATTATGTAACATGTTTAGGCATATAACACTTGTCATAGGGCTAGTTAGGCGGTCCGAACGCGTTTCACGCGCACGACGCGTTAAAGTAGCATAAGCTACCTTAATGGGTCGTGATGGGTCGAAAGCACTTAGGTTTGGTTTCATTGTAGTATGTAGGCCTTGCTAAACCATATCATATGAGTTCCAACACTCATTTGGTTTACCAAGCCTCATCCTATCCGATCTCCCGATTGAAGTCCGGTTTATTTATATAGTTTTAGATTGCCGACTGATTCCGTGCTCCCTCTAGCTTTGTTTGGTTGTTGTTCAAGACCTCTAAGCATTCTCAGGCGAGTACATTATTCCCCTATTTTACTGCTTTCAATTGTTTTGGGGTGACTCATATGTGCTAAATGTTTTCGATGTTATAACGATGGTTTCAAAAACAATTAAGACGATTTATACAAAACTAATAACGATTTCAAAAAGTGAACAAACTTGTTGGTTGTAGTTACATAACAAATGACATTCATTAGCAATGATCAAGCCGACCAGTATTAGGTTATGGTACCATAGGATCTGACAAGTCCCGTTATTTACTACACCCGTAGTTATGTGTGGGTGTAGTGGGTAGCGACTGAATCTGTAATTGTTAATTTACTCTTTGGTAAGGGTTTATTAATGCGAGATGTTAATTTACTCTTTGGTAAGGGTTTATTAATGCGAGATGTTAATCTATCCTTTGGTAAGGGTTTATTAATGCGAATTATTAATCTATCCTTTGGTAAGGGTTTATTAATGCGAGTCAAGAAGGTTTGAATGTTATTAGCGAGACGACCATTTAAGTAGTTTCACGACCTAAAACGAATTTAACGATTGGGTAAACGATTGGTTTTCACACGATGTTTTAACGATTGGGTAAACGATTGGATTCAAAGCGATATACGATTGGGTTTTGGTTACATATTACATGATTTACATTGGGCATGAACATTACTTTGGTGGTTTGGTTTGGATTAAGTGATTAAGTAACAATGCGTGTGGAATATGATACAAGCATGGTGGATACGCCGCTGGTACTTCCTATATATAAGTGTTTGTATGGTATTACATATTGTAGCGTTATTTGAATCATTTCAGTTTGAGACATAGAACATTTTATACAAGTAACATACTTTTCACAAGACATTTATTTACAAACAACTTATCTTATACAAACTCATTTTTACATGGTTATTCATTTAATCATGCATTATTCTCTTATTTATACATATCACCTAAATTTATTATTTTTCAAATGATTTACAAAGACAAAGCAAATTACAAGGTTCATGACTAAACATTTTCTTAAACAGAAGTCATGAATCTTATTTTCACAAAACCTATGTACTCGCCAGCATTTCTTTGCTGACCTCGTTTTCACATATGTTTCAGGTATTGTTGGATGATATCGATTGATAAGATGCATGCTCACATAGGACTGGACAAGGCCTTAGTGACTCAATAACAATGATAGACTATGTTTAAATAGTGTATTTAGATTTCAAGACGATGTAATTATCCAATGTTTAATAAAACGAAACACTCTTTGGTATCCATGGTTATGAAACATTAATTCTGTTACAACACGCCTCGATGTTTCCGCCACGTTTTGTTGTTTTACGTGGTCGGGGTGTGACAGAAGGACCTCCTCCTAGAGCTTTTATCCACTTCATTCATCATCATCTTCATCTTTGATCTTCCCTAGCCATAGAGCTAGTAATAAGCTCCTCACAACTTGTTATTACTTTTCATTTTAGTGGTTAAAGTTGTTGGAAATTTAGATGGTGTGAATGGATATTAATTTAGTGAAATTATAATTTAGTAAAATTATAATTATTTACTAGACTCTTCATATGGGTGATAAACTCTTAAGTGGAGTTTTATGTCAATTTATTAGTTTTTATTAGAGTTTATGTCTCTAATAAATTCTCTAATAAAGTGAGACTTTTAGTAGAGTTTTTATGTCAATTTATTAGTTTTTATTAGAGTTTATTTCTCTAATAAAATCTCTAATAAAGTGAGACTATTCTCTACCCCATATCTCTTGTATGCAAAGTAGGTTATATGCCTAACTTGATGAAGCTAATTACAAGTAGAGACTTGAAAGTGGAATTTTAGAGGAAAAAATTAGAAGAGTTCTTGAAGATACTTGAAGACCCATGTGTTGGGTACTTAGAGAGATATGTTGTCTCTATTCAATTTCATCATCTTCATATCATTATTTTCCACAAGTTCTAACACTATAATTTTATCTGGTGTAACCTCGGGCTCCTGGCCATCTCCGGTAGTACATACTGCTTCGGCTGTTGTACCCTGGGAGACAGACGCGTCGTCTTTAGTAGAGGAGCGAAATCTGTTTTAAGTGAAGCGTGTTGAACACGTGCCTCAACCAAAATCGTCAACGTTTTACTGTGCTCTTTGTTGCAGTCAAGGAGTATTTTACAAGACTCAAGATGATGAATACTCGAGTCTAGGATGCTATCAAATGCGCGTGAAGGACCCACCAGAGATGTGGCTTGAATCAAGATTGGTATATAAAATTATATTTTATGTTCTTTTTGTTTAGTTATTGCAACCGGTATTGTACTATGATATTTTCTACGAAGAACGAGAGTCTCGTTATTATATATTTTGTAATTATATTTTATAAAAAGTGAACCTAGTTCCTACAAAAGTGTCATGTAAATTGTTAAACTAAAGAAACTCAAGAAAACATGAAGATGATCTTGAAAATAAAGCTTAATAACATGAAAATCTAAGTTGTTTTAGTGTATGTATGAAACTTGTTTCTTGATTTCTTGTGTTTATGATGTTGATCATCATAAGAAGCTTGCTAGATGATGATTAAACACATGATCTAGCAAGTACATGGATGAATCTTGTGAAATTAGTAATGATCATCCTTTATGTTAAACATGAAGTTGTTTTAGAGTATGATGATTATTTGTACATGTTATATGTCTTGAAAATGAATGATTTCAAAGATAATATTTTCAAGAGAACAAAGTTTATTACAAGATTAACATGATCATGGTTTTTAAAGAAATTAATCATGTTTTAAGTGTTAAAACAAAGTTAGAAGAGTGTTAGTAACAAGTAAAATACAAGAAGAATTATTTTTAGAAAATCTTCATACAAGTTGTAATGAACTAAAATTTGCAAGGATGAGTTTTACAAACTATAAACCATGTTTTTAGAGGTAACTAAACTTACTAAACAACATGTGAAGTTACTAAAAAATTTTACAAACTTTCAAGTTCACGTCATAGTGTAAAATGCATATTTAAAGCATATGGTAAGTTGTGTGTAAATTGTTGATGATTTGTGATGAGATTTTAAAAGAAAATGATATGCTTTAAAGCATGGAAACCTCCATTTTTAAGGGGAAACTATGGCATAATTTTTGTAGAAATTAAACACTTAGAAAAATATTTTTAAACAAGTGTTTACAAGTAAATTTTAATCATGGTTTTCATATAAAAATTTGCCATAATTTTTATTACAAAAATTACAAATATTGGAGGTTGATTTTCGATAAATCAAAATGACTAAGTATATATTTAGGAAAATATATAATTAGATGTTATAAATTGTGTGCTGATGTCTGTCGTTAAGGACATGCAAAAACCAACTAAACCATGTAGATAGGATAAGTCGGATATCGAACCAGAGGAGGATTATGGAAAGTGTCACGATGCTAAGTATTGATTAACTATTGCAGAAAAAGTAAATCTTGTTGGATGGTTTGATTGTCAAAAAAATACGAACTAAAAGTGAGGTTTAAAGCAATAGGGAGAACAATGGTTCCTCCAGATTTCAGGTATTTCAGCTAGATTCAATTATGTGTTTAATCAAAACACTTACATAGACATAAGTGTTGAATCTAATTAACCAATTGTGATAATCAACGACTAAGTACTCCGGTCAATACATAACGGGAGGTTATCAAATAATTATCAATTGCAATTACCAACCCTAATCCCATAGCAAATATATCCCAATTACTAGAACTCTTGGGAATTGAATGATTAAGAACTAAGGTTAAATAAAATGCAACCGGTTACAATTGATTAATCAAATCAAAGGTGAAAAGCATCGAATGCTTAGATCACCGAGTTATACGATTGTCACAAACACATAAAATCAGTTAACTTATAAAAAACCCCTCCATCCGGAGGAAACCACAAACGGTTTAGCCGCTCATCCCACAAGTGAAATCGCCAAAAGTTTGATAAACGGATGAACTCATGATTGTGGTTGATGATTCGGTAGGATGAATGATGGATTAGATGCGAAAAAACTCGAATCCCCTTGCTCTTGGATGCCCTAGGTTGAAGTTAGATGATGAGATTATGAATGTCTCCTTTACAAAACCCTAATATACCTTTAAAACCTTCAAATTCGCGTTTTTCCGTAACACCAACCGTTGGTGAACCGTAGCTTACGGTCGGCAGATTCTTCCAAAATTGTTTTCTTCATAACTTCTTCATTTTAGCTCCATTTTACGCACCATTTTCGCCCACGTCTTCGTAATTCAACCCTCTATCATGCTATCGTCTAATATCTTCATTTTCAATCCATTAACATTCCCCAAAACTCATCCAATCTTCGTATTTAACCTACAAAACATCATTTTCTCATAGTTATCCAATTCCACACATATAAACAACCAAATATGCATAAGATTAGGCATTAAACGCATATAAATCACATTCCTAAACCCATCCATCACATCGCCACACTTACCTTTGATTGTCCTCAAGCAAACCAACTTAGAACTACTCACCACAGTAACAACACTTCTAAATCCCTTAACCGATTCAACATGTTAAGTTCCCAAGTCATACCCGTTCCATAGACTAACACATTCGAGATTGACAGTCTGACAAGCAAATCATATAACTCTAAAACTCAAGACTTGTCTATCTAAAACTAACATGTTTACAATTAGACACATGCTACACACCCCTCAAAATGTACTCTCCTCTCGGGTTAATATCTGAACTAGCGTGTAATGTGCTAGTATATAAACACTCAATAAGCAAACATGAAATCCTACAATCATAAGCTTGTATGACAATCACACCTCCACTGTATCATGTAACACGACACATATCAAAAGGACATTTGGGTTTTGGGCTTAGGCTAAGGTAGGAAAAATTTTTGGTTTCTTTTTCTTTTCTAATTGGCTCACAAACAATAACCAAACCGTGATAACTTATTTAAACACAAACTTAGGGTTGAGTTCTACCCAAACAACTAAACCAACATTCAACACTTTTCTTTTTGTTCTTTTCTTTTTTTCATTTTTCCATATATTTTTCTATTTTTCTTTCTTTTCTTTTTTTTCTTTTTCTTTTTCATAACAATATCATCACGATCGGTTTTTCACAATAAATAATGGGCGGACAAACGAACGGTAGTTAGGCTCAACAGGGCTACTAAGGGAATGGTTGGCAAACATAACAACACAAACACAAATCGTAAAACAGAAAATCCTAATGCCTTTATCATATACGTGCACATGTCAAATCCACAATCTCAGCATGTATCAAATCACATAAGTTCTAACACAGAACAACATGTAGCCTGCACTCAACAATTGAATTCATCATATAATGTATCCTATCCATCTACAGGCTCAAGATCTCACCAAGAAAAGGTAAAAAGGTTGATAATATGTAGCATATGCAATTAAAACATGTTACCCCTAGATATACATCTCTTTTCAACTCGTTTTCTATAAAACACTTGTCAAACCTACTCTCATGAAACTTAAAGGGACAACCATGACAAGGGACTAAGTTAGTTTACTACCGGTAAGAAGCCTATTAGTGATTGAAATTTTAGGTTTTCATATCTAGTTAGCATGCTTAAGGCGATGAAAAATTTTTAAAATTTTCAAAATTTTTAATTTTTTTCAATTTTCATCAATTTCAACCACTTTTCAATCTCTTCATCCCTGTCATCCCTTCCCGGGCCTCCACATCCCCACCCTTGGGATACATTGTCTCCAATGTATGGTGCTTTTAAAACATAAGCCCGGTAAAACAACCAACTACCCTCACAGAGCGGCTAATTCATAACAAAACAAACAAAACACATCCCTTAAACAAAACAAACTTTCACACCACCAAATACACTAAAACAACTAAAACACAAGATAGATAAACACATGCACCTGATCACGTGTCTGTAATGATGCGACTGTTGTGCTTTAACCGGAATAAACGCATTCCATAGCTTCTTTGATATCTCACAGGGGATGTTGCAAAACATCCCAACACTTGAATTATTGCATCCATGATGATTGAATCAAGAACCTGTCAAAACACAACCACACCAAAACGAACCAAACCAAAGTACAATACTCTACATCCTCGGGCTGCCTCCCGAGAGCGCTAAGTTTTAGGTCTTCAGCCAGACCATACCTGACGTTCAGCGTGGTTCAGATGCACGCTTGCCCTCCCATTTCTCTCCGTACATCTCCATCCAATCTTTTGGGAGGGTCATAGTTTCACTTTGGTTGGGGTTGCGCCAGTTTGGTCACCCCATCTAAACCCACCATCATGTGGATCCCTTTTCTCAGCTCTCCTTCTTACATCCACCTTCCTTGCCTGATTTCCATCATCCTTCAATTCAGATCTGTAAACACTACCACTAGAACCAATCTCATTAGTAGCACCTGTGAGATTTACATCATCATGCAAATCGTAAGCAATAGACTTTAAAAACACATTGAAATACAACTTACGACTCTGGTAGCTCAAAACGACCATCCCATTCCTGCAATCGATTTGAGCGTTTGCTGTATATAGGAATGGACGTCCCAAAATTACCTGCGGCTGCAGGTAGCTCTGTGCTGGTGCATAATCGACCGCCATGAAGTCGACCGAGTAGTAGAACTCGCCGAGTTGGATTACCACATCTTTTACAACCCCCCGGGGTTGTTTCAAACTTGCATCGGCGAACATTGCCATGCTATCACATGCTTGCAGAGGACCAAAGTCATATTGGTCGTACAAGCTACCGGGAAGAACACTCACCCCCACTCCATAACCTAACAACGCTCGGTGGATCTTGAATTTTCCAACTCGAATAAGAACATCCGGTTCCCCTAGATCAACTCCATTCGGCTCTTCATCAGTATCCGTTACACCTGCAATCACATGAGACACAGACAAATCGTTATCAAAACAATTATTTTTGAGAACAGGATTTACCCCACTGATCGGAATGTTCTTTGAATTTTTAGGGTTCGTCTGCGTGTCACTTGGCAGCTTCCCATTCATCTGCTTCAACTCTACTATCTCAGTCGTGAGTTGGCCCATTTGTGTAGTCAACGATTGGATGGCCATATCCCACACTTCATCCTTTTACGTATGATTTTTCAAATCAAGTTGAATCGCCTTCAACATCTCCACCATCTCACTATTCACCTGACCATTACCCTGCTGGTAGTTTCATTGGTAACCCAAACCTTGATAATTATTTTGGTTTCAGGGCTGATAATATTGGTTGTTTCCTTGGGAACCCAAATATCTGTTCCCACTACCCTGCATCATATTCACCTCATCCCGATTACCGATAATGTTAGGGCACTGATCAGCAATGTGCCCTATATCCCCACAATGACCGCACAACGGGTATGGTCCCCCTGTCTCAGGTAACTGGTCTGCAGCTTTCACTACTGAATGGCGGGTGCTTCTTGACGACTGAGCTTTTCTCTTTGATGTGTTCGCATTCATCTCCAAATACTCCCAATCAATATGCTCATAGTTAGTACCGAATGTACCGTTTGAGATTGAGCTAAGATCTCAAGCATCTTCATCCGTTAACCCTTCGTGAAAGGCATTTAGCAGTTCCCATAATTGTATACCGTGATGTGGGCAGTTCTTGAGCATCATTTTAAACCGGTTGAATGCTTCATGAAAATACTCACCGGATTGCTGTTGGAAGTTTCGAATGCCTTTTCTAGCATTATTGGTTCGTTGAGCCGTGTAAAATTCATCTAAAAAGAGCTGCTGCATCTCGGGCTATGTAAAAATTGAAGCAGATGGCAAAAAGTGAAACCATTGCTGCGCCTTATCCTCGAGTGTGAATTGGAAAAGAACCAACTCAACATCGTCTGCTGTGAAACCCTGGCCCCCGATAGTATTACACCATGCATCATACGCGGCGATATGCAGATACGGCTCTTCATATGCCAAACCGTGGTATTTGGGTAAGCTGGATATCGACTGTGCGCGTACCTCAAATAATCGACCTCCTAGTAATTAAGGAATCACAACCGGTGATGGGTTGTTAGCAATCGCGAGCTTGAAATGACTTTCGACACCCCGTACCAATGGTTAGTCAACTCTTCTTGGAATGCCCTCAAAATTGTTGATCGGTGGAACCAAATTCCGCGGAAGTGGCCTCTGTTGAATCGGCATTTGTTGCACCGGTGGCGGCAATGGTATCTCTAAAGGCCTTCTCGGTATAGGTTATTGATTAATCAGATCCGGTTGCTGAAACTGTCATTGATACCCAAACGTACCTGGGTATTCTCTTTCTAGTACTCTCGAACCCATGTTTCCTTGGTAATTACCCAAATGCAATTCTTCCTGCTCACCTTGATTACCATAACTGTCATACTCATCGTAACTATCCCCAAACTCCCCTAAACTATTCCCCTGCTCAAATATTGAAGGTCTGAAGGAAAATCGTTGATGCTGAGCTGGTTGGTAATGTCACACCCTGACTTTTGCGGAAGCGTGATTTGGTGTGACTTGCTTAATACCATTGCATTCAACCATAACAAACATCTATATGATAAAACCATGATGTCATCCATAAATTAAGTTTCAAAATATTACATTTGTCATTGATTAACCACAAACCAGGACTTCAATTTCTAGTACATAACAATCCAAGTTTTAAGTTCCAATCTGGACTTAACAAAACACAATAACAAACTAGGTTTCGAGCCATGTAACTTACCCAAGATAAAATATATAACCCAAACCCTTCGACTTCGGATGACACCTTTTATTATTAGAGACATGACATGTAAACTTCAACGCCCGCCAGATCCATACTTAATTTCCTGAAATACATGTAGTTTGAAAACATCAACAAAAGTTGAGCGAGTTCATGTGTTTTGTATGTGTGAACGAACATCCTTGAAAACATTTGTAAGTATGTATGTGTGTACTTGTAAATTGGTATGAAAGCAACAAGGAAACATATCAATTAATGTGTAGCTAATACATTAATATTTGTGAAATGCTGCAGGAAGACTCAATCCTAGCAGATTTTGCACCGGGCTTTAGTTTTTAAAGACATAGTCACCACGTGGCCCATTCGGCGGGCGCATGGGTGGGGCTCGCTACACCCAAATAGATCTATCACTCATGTCACTCAGTCCTACTACGAGGATTAATGGTCTTAAGCGTTGTACCCACCACTCACATGATCTAGCGGTACCTTTCCTTAGCTAACCATACCATGTATAAACGTTTGTAAACAATATGTAACATGTACTTCACCCCCGAAGTTATAAAACTAAAAACAGTTAAGAGAAAATGGGATATGAACTCACAGTTTTGCGTTCTTCGTATCCAATGTAACTCAAAGCTTCCTCTAGAACGCACGACTACCTACATGCGTACTACGGTTCATTAGACGGGTGGGTCGTGCCTTGACCTTGGTCTTATTTAGTATTTTTGAGTTAAGTTTCTTTGTGTCACCAATGTTATTCCAAGTATATAATTATTTGTCAAAATAATAAATATTTTAACTTAAATTATATTTATTACATTTTGGAATAATTGTTAAAATAATATATTTTAACTTGACACATAAGTGTATTTGTACATGTATATCCTTCCCAAGGATGGGTGTATTTGTATTTGTATTCGTATTCGTATTCTTATACTTGTATATTTTTGCCATGTAATGGTGTCGTATTCCAGAGTGTATTTATACGTACGAAAATACGTATTTTCTTGTAATTGTTAAGTATTCTTATACTTATTTTTTGTTAATTTTTCCGGAATAATATCTTAAATAAAATACATCAGTATATATTTCCAAAATATATATTTTGAGAAATATTACTTAGAAAAATTATTTATAATTTTTCTCTTGGCAAAAATATTTGTAAATTTCATACAAGTCTAAAAAAAATAATATATTTCCAAGTCTAACTTAGAAAATATATATAAATCCATTTTTCTTCCAAAAATAATATACTTAAGGTTTATTTAAGAAAATACATTTTCTCTAAAAAATAATGTATTTCATGTTTGTTTGAGAAAATATATATTTCTTCCAAAAATAATACATCTTCTAATAATTCCAAGAAAATATATATCTTTATTTGCCCAAAAATAATATATTTTCTTCTTGTAAAAAATATGATATAATCTTGTAATAATTGTAAAAATCATATTTTTGTTTCCTTGGTGTCCAAAATATTATTTACCAAAAATATACTTATGAATAATATTTCCGGAATATTTTGCAAGTTATATTCCTTTGTTCGGTTCCACCAATAAATTGGGTATTCTTTGTATATTTATTCCTTGGAATTTTGGTAATATTTTGGATCGTAATATCTTGGTATTTTGATGAGTTATATTATTTCAAGTCCTAAAATAATATAACCAATACACATAATATACAAATAATCACACACATGGTGACATCTAAATATATATTTTCCTAAATACATATTTAGTCACTTTTATTTATAAAAACCAACCTCCAATATTTATAATTTTTGTTATTTGTAACAAAAATTATGGCAAACTTTATGTGGAAGTTTATGGTTTAAAATATACTTGTAAATATTTTTTAAAAAATATTTTTCTAAGTGTTAGATTTTTAAAAAAATTTTGTCATAGTTTCCCCTAAAAATGGAGGTTTCCATGCCTTCAAGGCATATCATTTTCTTTTGTAAATCAACACAATCAATCAACAAATCAATCTATACTTACCATCTTGTCAAAATCAAGCATAACTACTACTTCATGAACTTGAAAATTCACAAAAAATTGTAGTAACTTACTAGTGTATTTAGTAAGTCTTGTTACCCTTTAAAGTGTGGTTGTTTCTTTAAAAACATCATTTTTAAAGAAAATAGTTCTTTACAACTTGTGATCACATTTTCTAAAAATACTTCTTGGATTTTTCTTGTTATATATGTGTTTCTACACTTTATTAACCACCAAAAACATGGTCGATCTCTTTAAGAACCAAGATTAAGTAAACCTTTTATTTTTAACTTGGTTTCTTGAAAAATCATTCTTGAAATCTTAGATTTACAAGACTTTATACTTATTTTGATCATCACTTAACAAGAAAACAATTTATTCTTTCAAGTTCATGACTTTTGTGAGGATGATCCATTAATCTCTAACACTTTCATCCTCTCATCTTGCTAGATTATGTTTTTAATCATTATCTAGCAAGATTATATGATGATCTACATCATTAACATAAGTAAACAACAATCAACAAGCATAACAACACATAAACATCAAGTTTTCTTATCATTTTAAGCTTATGTTCATGTTTCATCTTCTTGATTCTTAGTGTTCTTCAAGATTAACATCATGTATCATTCTTTAACCACTTAAATAAGATGTAAAATGAAGAGTTTAGTGTTCTTACTACTAGCTCGAGGCTAGGGATGATCAAGAGAAGAAAAGAAGTAGATAAAAGCAAATGGTGAAGGTCCTTTAGCTTCTGAAAGCTCCAAGCTTCCTAATACACCTTCTTACACCTTTGTATATATGTGGAATGGATGTAAGATGAATGAAAAAATGGTGGATGTATGTGTGTGTCTTTGGCCATGAATGGGGAAGAAGAAGAGGAGAGAGCTCAAGTGTTGGTGTGAGTTTAGAAATGAAGGTTATGGATCCTTGGTTAATCTTATAAACTTCCACCAATGTTAAATCTGTTGGTTTTTATGTTTAGTAAAGAAGGAACAAGATCCATTAATATAATCAAATGAAATCACAAGTTGGCCACCATGTCTAGCCATGAACTAGGTGGGGGGGGGGGGGTATAGGTTTAGGTTATAACTATAAGTTGGTTATTATGGTTAGAATCCAAGTATTAGTTAGGTATTTTAGTTATTTGTATGATATGTAGTGTGTTATGATGTTCGGGAACCTTAACTAGCTTGGTAATGTTAAAACAATGCTTCTAGTGAAAATTTGGTGTTTCGGGTAGTGTCCGGTTGTTCGGTTGGTTACTGGTTCGTTAAGGTGCTAAACTACGTAGTTTAGTGAGCTTTATGTTACCTTTTGTGACAGTTTCGATTCCCGACACTCAAGAAAGCATTCAGGACCATTTAACCATATTTTCTGCATGATATTAGATTGTTTAAATGCTGAATTTGCTGATTTTCTTCAGAATTCTGCAGTTTATGTAAGTTTTAGGCACTTTCCGGCACTTAAACTATCACTAGGAAGGCAGTTTTGTGATCCTTACTTTCCTACACACTATAATAGTGTAACTCTTGGTTTCTGGCCCATTCTGTACCTCAACACCATATCTGTCTATGCTCTAAACTCTGTCAGCATTTTTCTGATTTGTCTGATAATTGTGCTACCGGTGCTTCGTGCATCATTCGGATTAACAAAGTTTGCATGCAGTAAAGATATGTCATTTGCAATATATGATGCACATATATGTATATGGCAATAGTCAGAAAGCAATTCACGTAATTAATTGTAATTCAGCATAGTCATTAAGCACTAATCATTGTTTAATAATTGTACGGATGCATGCAAATTTGACAGTTGTCACATTCTCCCCCTGTTAAGAAAATTTCGTCCTCGAAATTTAAACCACATTAACTCCTTAGGGTTACGTTATACGTGCATGGATATGAATAATACCAAAGTGCTTGACAACGAAACCGAATCAAAACTTATTCGAATCAGGTGAATCCGAGGACATATTACAACAACAAGAACCCAATGGTTAACAGGTATGTGTTCCAGAATTTGATGTCAAAGGACACGAGACGTATAGATGTATAATCTAGTTTAACTTAGTTAACAGGGGTTCAACAAAAGAGGAGTTCTGACCAATAGAATTCCAAATAATTGTTTACAATATTCAAATGAGTTCTAGGAACAATAACATCCGCTGGATGAACTCAAAATCAGCAAGCCCAAATGTAATAGTGACATGAAAATGATTTGTCAACTTTCGAAAAAATAAATGATTTATCGACATTATTGAATTGAGAGAATACACCGAATGAATTACAACTGAATCCGGTGTATTATTGTCTTGATTCGTAGTTGCATTAAGAGTGTTTAAATGACGAGTCAAACGAAAGGTATATGTAGTTTCATATGAAATGGTTGTCCGTGATTAGCACAAGCTACAAGGTTGTACTGACACCACGAGGTGTCGTAATGACATAATCCAATAATAGGCATGACCGAACAAGTTCACCGTGTTTGAAATCAAATGAAAGTGTAATGAAGCAAACCTGAAAATTTGGTTCAAACGGCATCGTAGGATTTTTCAATTGAATATAGAATGCCAAGAACTACTGTTTTCGATCGAAGATGAAAAAGCAATAAATACCGCAAGGCATTCGATCGATAATGAAACAACCGTTAGGAGGTACACTGGAATATAAAATGAATTTATGTACCATTGTCTTAACACACAATTGTGTTTAGACGGCTTTAATCATGATAAAACAGAATGGATTTAGAGCTAGTCAATAAATGAGCAATTAAATCTGTGTATGAAATGCGTAACCGAGATTAGCGCAAGCTTCAATTTAGTGAAAACATCACTACAAGGTGTGACACCTGTGGCTCCACGGCCGTCAAACAAATACCAAATCAATGAAATATTGTATTTCATAATTGGTATTTGTATAAATATGTGTATCATTTACACATACCAATTCTTGTTCGATTTCGGGCTCTAAATCGTTTTCTGGAAGGTTATACACGCACTGATGCGCAAACGTAATCAGTTTAACATGACAAACACTCCAGAATAGTGACATGGGCTTAACATACCTTAAATAACCTTTACATAACTTAGAAATAAGTTTTGAAGGCTTTGGTATGGCAAAATCAAGTTTATTCGCTTACAGGGACTAATTTTCACAAACTGCGAAAGTATGCCGATTCATACAGTAACGGACATTCCGGAACTTGATCATAAGTTAAACATACCCTAAATATCCTTTACACAGCTTAGAAATAGGCTTTGAGGGGTTCGGTATGTTAAAATAAACTTTTTGGTCATTCAGGGACTAAAAGCGTCAAAAAGTGCATAAGTTTGCATTTTCACGCATATCTTACGTTCTGAATACATCCAGACATCCAAAAATTTATGTAATCATTAAAATATTTTATTTTAGTGATTGACTTGATAAAATTCCATTCGTCGCGTAATTTGGATTATCTTTCGCGTCCGTTCGTGTTTCGTCATAATTAAACGAACAACGCAACTGTACGGCCAAACGAACCGACATCCGAGATATTTTTGAGCATGTTTCATGTTCCCTATACTTTAACTTCATTATAGAGCCTTGAAATGAGGTTAACGGGGCTTAAACGTGTCAAAAATGCATCAAAAACCAAGTTTTACACCTGCAGGGACTAAACTTGATAATCTGCCAAAATCAGCTCAGGAGGGGCGAGTAAGACTCCCTTAACTCTTACGCGGACCGCCTAAAACTCCCAGATCAACAAAAATCAATTTCCAGCTTGTTCCAGCTGTTCCCCATGTTTGCAAATGTTTTTGAACATTCTATGGGCTCATTTAGGGGTTCCCATGGTATTACAAATCAGTGGGTGCAAGTGTAAGGCCAAGATCAAAGCTCGTTTTTCGAGGAACGATCCAAACGGCTACCCGAAATCTATAAATACCCAACCCCATTTACCTTCAACCCACACCTTGATATGATTTTGTTCTCTAAGTTGAAGTTATACACTTCATATCTGAGAATTTTCAGATCAAACTTCCATTTCTTGGACCTTTTGTAAGTATTCTGTCACACCCCGACCGCGTTAAAACAATGAAACCGTGGCGGAAACGTCGGGGAGTGATGTAACTGAATTATTGTTTCACAACCATGGATACAAAAGTTTCGTTTTGTTGATTTATTATATAATGTACATTGTCTTTAAACCAAATAAACAAGCTACATATTGTCTATTATTGTTATTATGTCACTAAGGCCACGTCCAGATCCTAAGTGAACACGCTTCCTATCATTCAACATCATGCAACACCACCTGAAACATATGTAAAAACAAAGTCAGCAAAGAAATGCTGGCGAGCACATAGGTTTTATGAGAGTATCGGATTCATGGCTCGTTTATATGTTGCAGTACCTCGTTAGACTACAAGAGTCAAAATACAAACCTCATTTTGAAAAGTGTATTGCAACATGGATAACCAACTCAAATCAAGTTGGTTATAGTTTATAAAATCTCGTAGCCATGATTCTTAACCCCAAAACATTTGTTTTAGTAAACCAATTCGTAAAACATCTCGTAAAAAATCGTTAATAAATCTCGTATGGTTTATATTATGTTTAAAATCCAATTATGCATGAAAAGGGCATTTTGGTCATTTACCTAAGGCATATAAACTACCTATCATACAACTATTTAAACTAGGTGACCATATGGTATAACCTCGGAAGGTTATTCCCTATACAACTATGGTCACTAAACATGCTTGGTCGGATCCTAATGATCGACCAAACGGGTCGAGTTCAAAAGTCTAAGCGGTGGTTCAGACCGCTTGACTTACGACTCTTAACAAGCACTAAATTAAAAGTGACGAGCTAAGCATGTTAAAACATGCTTAACTAAGTTAGAAAACAGGTTTTGATATCAAAACAAAGTGTTTTATACCAAGAGTAGTTTGGTTGCAAAATACGCTTAAATGCGCATTTTGACCAAAACTACGACTCGTCACTACGACTCATCACTACGCCTAGTCAACGTGGTAATAAGTTGGTATAGTCACAAGGGACTATAACCATCGTGATCACGCTCACGTTGCAAAGTTCAAAAGAACTTTGTGTTGAACATTGACTGGTCAAAGCTGAAAGTCAAACACTGTTTGACTTTCTCGCTCGGAAAGCGATAAAAGAATGAAGGAAGCTTACAAAGGGTCCTTGCTAGGGAGAACTTGATCTTATAATTCTCAGGTATGAAGTTTATAAACCTCAACTTAGAGAATTTAGATCAAGGGTGAGTTGAAATGAATGAATGGCTTGGCTATTTATAGTTCTAGTGAGATCATAGGATCAATCCATGTGTTTGTGTGGCCAACAAGCATTAGATCAGAGACATACAAGTGTTAGAGGCCAACTAATTTGCTTGGGGAAGTGCTAACTTGGCTACCACACAAAGAAATTGCAAGAATGGCCCTTGAATTATCAATCTGATGTTGAAAATAAAGTTTCTGCCCAAATGTGATGGTGGCGTGGTGTGACCACAAGGCCATATGGCTGTCGCGGGACGCCAGGGTGTAGGCTGGGAGTTTCAAAGTTTGGCAGAAATGGTCCCTGCACGTGTTTAAACTTGTTTTCGATGTTTTTAACCTCCGTTAAGCCATTTTCAAGGCTCTACAAGGTCGTTAAAGTGTAGGGGACTTGAAATATGCTCGGAAATATCACAGATGTCGGTTCGTTTGGTCGTACGTTCACGTTGTTCGGTTATTTACGACGAAACTCGAACGGACGCGAAAACGAACCAAATTAAGCGACGAATGGAATTTTTGCATGCCGATCACTAAAATAAAAATATTTTAGTGTCTACAAAAATTTTGGATGTCCAGATATATTCAGAACGTAAGATATGCGCGAAAATGCAAACTTATGCACTTTTTGACGCTTTTAGTCCCTGAAAGATCAATTAAGCATATTTTCACACACCGAACCACTCAAAGCTTATTTCTAAGCTATGTTTAGGTTATATATGGTATGTTTAGCTTGTGATCAAGTTTCGAACTGTTCGTTACTATACAAATCGGCATAGTTTCGCAGTTTGACACAAATAGTCCCTGCGATCGAACAAACTTGTTTTCGACACACCAAACCATCCAAAACTTATTTCTAAGTTATGTGAAGGTTATTTAAGGTATGTTAAGACTATTTCACTATTCCAGAGTGTTCGTCGCGTTAAACTGACTACGTTTACGCACCATTTTGCGTATAATCTTCCAGAAAGCGATTTAAAGCTTGAAATCGGAATCGAATCAAATCGTAAAATCATCAAACACAAACACACATATAATAACACCAAAACACATTGTTTTATTGATAATTAACATTTTTTTACATTGTACATCGATTACAGAGCACAGTTGTCACAGTCTCCCCTACTTTTGGAAATTTCGTCCCGAAATTTTAACTAGAGGAAACTTGTGAAAACAATTGCGGATATTTCTCCTTCATTTGGTCCTCACGTTCCCAAGTAAACTCTGGGCCACGTTTGGATTCCCAGCAAACCTTGACAAATCAAATCCGTTTGTTCTTCAACTGTTTGAATGTACGGTCCACTATCTCCACAGGTTTCTCAACAAAGTGCATCGTTTCATCAACTTGGATTTCGTCGAGTGGAATGTGAAGATTAGCGTCAGCTAAACACTTTCGCAAATTGGACACGTGAAAAGTCGGATGAATATTTCCAAGCTCTGGAGGTAGCTCTAGTCGATAGGCAACCTTTCCAACTCTTTCAACAATCTTAAATGGTCCAACATATCGAGGTGCAAGTTTTCCTTTATTTCCAAATCTCACCACTCCCTTCCAAGGTGACACCTTGAGTAGGACATGGTCTCCGACTTGAAATTCTAGGGGCTTGCGTTGCATATTCGCATAACTCTATTGACGGCTTCTAGCTGTCACAAAATTATCGCGAATTTTCATGATTTTGTCTGTCGTTTCCAGAATGAGTTCAGGTCCAGTAAGCTGAGCTTCACCGATCTCATTCCAACAGACAGATGAACGACATTTTCGACCGTAAAGAGCTTCGAACGTTGCCATATTGATGCTAGCATGATAACTATTGTTGTAAGAGAACTCAATCAATGGTAGATGAGAGTCCCAATTACCACCAAATCAATCACACATGCTCTAAGCATATCCTCTAAAGTCTGAATCGTCCTCTCAGATTGTCCATCTGTTTGGGGATGATAAGCAGTGCTTAGATTTAGTTGGGTTCCTATAGCAGATTGCAGGGTCTTCCAAAAATGAGATGAAAATCGAGCATCATGATCGGATATGATATCCAAAGGGACACCATGTCGAGATACAATCTCATCAACATAAATCTTTGCAAGTTTGTCAGCAGATAGATCCTCGTGAATCGGAATAAAATGAGCTGACTTCGTTAAACGATCGATAACAACCCAAATAACATCGTGACCTTTAGATGTACGTGGTAACTTAGTGATGAGATCCATAGCGATGTTCTCCCACTTCAAAACCGGTATCTCTGGTTGTACAAGCAAACCAGATGGTCGTTGATGTTCAGCCTTGACTTTGAGACAAGTTAGGCATTTCGATACATACAAGGCAACATCCTTTTTTATACCAGACCACCAGTACTGAGTACGAAGATCCTTGTACATTTTATCAGCAACAGGATGGATAGAATATCGAGACTTATGAGATTCGTCCATCACTAAAGTGCGAAGATCGTCTTGTTTCGGAATCCACAAACGATCCTTGAAATAGAGCAACCCAACATCCTTCGCTTCGAGTTTAAGCTCAAGTTGAAGCGGTAGCTCATATTTCAATAAGCCTTTGATCACACAAGATCGTTGAGCTTGAAGGACATGAGATTGAAGATCAGATAGAGTTCAAACAGAATGAAGCTTGACTCGCTCCTTTTGACTAAGCGCATCGGCTACGACATTCGCCTTACCAAGATGGTAGCGAATCTCGCAATCGTAGTCATTCAAGAGCTCAACCCATCGTCGTTGCCTCATGTTCAGCTCCTTCTGATTAAGAATATGCTGGAGACTTTTGTGGTCTGTGAAAACCACACACTTTATGCCATAAAGATAGTGTCTCCAGATTTTGAGTGCGGAAACTACAGCTCCTAACTCAAGATCATGAGTTGTGTAGTTCTTCTCGTGAACTTTAAGCTGTCTGACGCATAAGCTATGACTTTACCTCGTTGCATAAGAACGCAACCAAGTCCTAGATTCGATGCGTCACAATAGACAACGAAATCATCGTTTCCATCGGGCAAGGATAGAACAGGAGCATCACATAGCTTCTGTTTTAGCGTTTGGAACGCTTCTTCTTGCTTGGGTCCCCACTCAAAAGGCTTATTCTTTTGAGTCAAAGCAGTGAGTGGAACCGCGATCTTCGAGAAGTTCAAAATGAAACGACGATAATAATCAGCAAGACCAAGAAAAGAACGAATTTCTGTAGGTGTCGTTGGTGTATTCCAATCCTTAATAGCAGCTATTTTGGATGGATCCACATGAATACCTTGCTCCTTGACAATATGTCCTAAAAACTGAACTTCTTTAAGCCAAAATTCACACTTGGAGAATTTAGCAAAAAGTTGTTCCTTCTTCAGGAGTTCTAATGTCAAACGAAGGTGTTGCTCGTGATCAGCTCGAGACTTCGAATAAATGAGAATATCGTCGATGAACACAATGATGAACTTGTCTAAATAAGGTTTACAGACCCTATTCATTAAGTCCATGAAAATAGCTGGGGCATTTGTCAAACCAAAAGGCATGACAGTAAACTCGTAGTGCCCATATCTTGTGCGAAAAGCAGTTTTGGGAATATCTTCCTCGAGACACGAAGTTGATGATACCCAGAACGCAGATCGATCTTGGAAAAACAGGTAGCACCTTGCAGCTGATTAAAGAGATCATGGATTCAAGGTAGGGGATATCGATTCTTGATGGTAAGCTTGTTAAGCTCATGATAATCGTTACACATTTGAAAAGATCCATCTTTCTTCTTCACAAAGAGGACAGGAGCACCCCAAGGTGAATAACTCGGTCGGATGAATCCCTTATCAGATAACTCTTGAAGCTATTTCGATAACTCTTGCATCTCCGAAGGTGCAAGACGATAAGGTGCTTTCGCAATCGTTGGCATTGGGTACAAGATCAATATGAAACTCGACTTGACGAACTGGAGGCAAACCAGGCAGTTCATCAGGAAACACCTCTGGATAATCCCGAATAATCGGAATATCTTGAATACTCTTGCTCTTGCCTTTCTCCTCGGTGACATGTGCCAGAAAGGCAACATATCCTTTTCATAAATAGTTTCGGGCTTTCGTACACGACATGAGTTTCAAACCAACAGATGGTTTCTCACCACGAACTTCCAGAACATCGCCAGAAGAAAGAGGAATACGAATGATCTTATCGAAACAAATCACCTCAGCATGATGTTTGGTTAACCAATCCATCCCCACGATAATGTCAAAACTCCCAAGTTGCATCGGCGTGAGGTCAATAGGAAAAAGATGGTTATCGAGGTTCAATTGACAACCACGAAGAACAGAATCGAGTACGCGTGGTTTACCAGTAGCAACCTCGACAGATAAGGGTTTCCTCAGTTTAGTTCTAGGTATCGCAAGTAAAGGCTCAAAGGATAATGAAACAAAACTCCTATCGGCACCAGAATCGAAAAGAACAGATGCAAGTTGATTGTTAACAAGGAACGTACCGTTAACAACCTCGTTGTCCGCCCTCGCCTCATTCGCATTCAGATTGAATGCTCGTCCACGAGCGGGATTCACATTCGCGATTGCGTTCGGATTCGGATTCGGATTTGCATTTACCAACCTCGGGCAG
The DNA here is from genome assembly GCA_030545235.1 of Helianthus tuberosus. Lineage (NCBI taxonomy): Eukaryota > Viridiplantae > Streptophyta > Magnoliopsida > Asterales > Asteraceae > Helianthus > Helianthus tuberosus. Next base: position 108,212,160 of record CM060383.1, read on the forward strand.
TTGTTGCGGAAATGACCCATGTCTCCGCAATTGAAACACGAACCAGGTGGGAATCTCGTAGCATTCCCTTGAGCTTGTGCTGGAACCTGAGCAGCTTGATTTTGGCCAAGACGACAAATGTTGGCCAGATGCCCAAGTCTACCACACGTAGTACATTATTTGCAAGCCTGTTGGGCAACATGATGACCATTGCATCGAGCACAGTGAGGTGCGGTACCAGCATATTGCTTCTTTGCTGGAGGTAGGGCTGGTGGGTTTTAAGGGTTCTGGTTGGTGACAACAAAGTTTTGGGAAGCCTTGCGCTTCCTTGACTTTTTTGAAGACTCACCCTGCTTCTTACCCTTACCCTTACCCTTGTCTTGAGCAGAATCGGCTGACTTCTTTTTATCACCCTTGCGGGTTAATTTCCCTTTTCTGACCTGAGACTCGGTCAGAGTAGCAGCCAACTCAATCGCTTGACGGACAGTGGTAGGATTAGTGCCAGTCACAATGTCTTGCACAGAATCGGGTAATCCATCGATATACCTCTCAATCGCTTTCTCCAACGCGGTTACCATCGTAGGACACAACAAGATGAGCTCCTCATAACGATCCGTGTATGCACGATGTTTTCCCCCGTCTTGTTTCAAATCATTGAATTCTCATTCCAAAGCTCGAATTTTGTGACGGGGACAGAACTCTCTCATCATGAGAGCTCAGAGCTCTTCCCAAGTTTGTGCCATCGCCACATCGGCACCCCTATCACGCATCACTCCGTTTCACCATGTAAGATCACGCTTCTCGAACACACTAGATGCAAACTCAACCTTACGCTCATTCGGACATTGCACATGTCTTAATGTGCTTTCCAGAATTTCGAACAATTGCAGGAGCGCGGTTGCTCCTTGAGACCCAGAAAATTTCAATGGTTTAGCCGAATTGAAGTTCTTGAAACTACATTGTGCATTATTGTTGTTATATAACTCATGGATCTGGGTTACTACGCCAGGAAGTACTGCAGCCAATTGCTGAGCGACAAGGGCTGCGGCTTCTTCAGTAGTAAAAGGTTGAGCATCATGTCGAGGAGGCATTGTCTAACAAGGAAACAGGGGAATTGAGTGAGATCGTCAATTGGAAAAACAAAAGAGGTATTGATAACATCGACAAAACACAAGGAAGGCGATCATTCGTTCGTTACCTCGAACAAACAAACGACACGCAGTGACAAATCAAAGTAAATGGGTCAATATAATGTATCACTGAAGACATGCTCGCCTATAAGTGAACACTCACCCTAAGAGTTCCCAGGTAAGAGTGACTGGTCCGATACTGCGGATTTGTACGAACACTCTAGCCTTAGACAGAAAACTCAGGGTACAAGCATTCACTCTTCCAGTTTGCACGTGTTCACATTATTTAGACCCAAACTTTGACGAGATTTTGAAAACTAAGAGGGATCAAAACCTTGTAATCAATCATCCAAGGATAGATGATTAATTGTCAAAGCGGATTTGTTATTGTGTTCTTGTTGTGGTTATCACCTAAGGATAGGTGACGATATTGTTTTAAAAATCTAAACACAAGTAAACTTGCGTTGGGGTCCTAGAAAGTTATAGTCTAGGTCAAAGTATTGCTAATAACCTAATTACCTATAACCATTGGCTCTGATACCAACTCTTCTGTCACACCCCGACCGCGTTAAAACAATGAAACCGTGGTGGAAACGTCGGGGAGTGATGTAATAGAATTATTGTTTCACAACCATGGATACAAAAGTTTCGTTTTATTGATTTATTAAATGATGTACATCGTCTTTAAACCAAACAAACAAGCTACATATTGTCTATTATTGTTATTATGTCACTAAGGCCACGTCTAGATCCTAAGTGAACACGCTTCCTAGCATTCAACATCATGCAACACCACCTGAAACATATGTAAAAACAAAGTCAGCAAAGAAATGTTGGCGAGCACATAGGTTTTATGAGAGTATCGGATTCATGGCTCGTTTATATGTTGCAGTACCTCGTTAGACTACAAGAGTCAAAATACAAACCTCATTTTGAAAAGTGTATTGCAACATGGATAACCAACTCAAATCAAGTTGGTTATAGTTTATAAAATCTCGTAGCCATGATTCTTAACCCCAAAACATTTGTTTTAGTAAACCAATTCGTAAAACATCTCGTAAAAACTCGTTAATAAAACTCGTATGGTTTATATTATTTCGAAAACCTCGTTGTGTGACATCGTTTTCAAAATCGTTTCCCAAGTGAACTAAATAATGACACGCAATGTAATATGATAAAAGCACTTATATATAAGATGTACCTGCGGCGTTTCTACCATGATTTTATCATGCTACACCCATCCCATTATCTAATCACTACCCAAAACCAATTGTTTATCCAATTCGTTTATCTCGTTTAAGTCGTTTCAAATCGTTTAACTCGTTTCCAAAATTGTTCTCGTTTTAATTGTGAAACTACGTTTGGTCGTCTCGGTAATAACATTCAAACCTTCGTGACTCGACTATCTCGAAACTCGCATTAACAAACCACCAAAGGGTAAGTTAACAATCATCAGATTCGGTCGTTACCTACATAACCCCCACACATAACCATGGGTGTAGTCTGATAACGGGATTTGTCAGATCCTATGGTACCATAACCTAATACTGGTCGTCTTGGTCAATGCTAATGAATGTCATTCTTTATGCAAATACGTCTAACAAGTTTGTTCACATTATCAAAATCGTTATTAGTTTAATATAAACCATCTTAATCGTTTTTGAAATCATCGTTTAAATATCGAAATCGTTTAATACATATGAATCACCCCAAAACAATCGAAAATAGTAAAATAGGGGAACTATGTACTCACATTGAATAGAAGGTTATCCTTGATCTAAAGAACTTAGCGAAGCTCAGGCAAACCAAGGAAATTCAAGTAGTACCTAGTAATCGGATCACTAGTAAATAAATCGACACCTAAATCGGAAGATCGGACAGAATGAGGTCTTGTAAACCAAATAAGTGTGGGAACTCATGTGGTATGGTTTAACAAAGCCTACATTCTAAATCGGAACCTAACCTAAGTGCTTTCAACCCGTTACGACTCATTAAGGTAGCTTATGCTACTTTAACGCGTCGTTTGTGCAAAAGCGCGTTCGAGACATCTAACTAGTCCTGTGACAAGTATTATATGCCCTAACATGTTTAATTATGTTGCATAATCAGTTAAGTGGAAAAGGTTAGGTTACATATGTTTAAAATCCAATTATGCATGAAAAGGGCATTTTGGTCATTTACCTAAGGCATATAAACTACCTATCATACAACTATTTAAACTAGGTGACCATAAGGTATAACCTCGGAAGGTTATTCCCTATACAACTATGGTCACTAAACATGCTTGGTCGGATCCTAATGATCGACCAAACGGGTCGAGTTCGAAAGTCTAAGCGGTGGTTTAGACTGCTTGACTTACGACTCTAAACAAGCACTAAATTAAAAGTGACGAGCTAAGCATGTTAAAACATGCTTAACTAAGTTAGAAAATAGGTTTTGATATCAAAATAAAGTGTTTGATACCAAGAGTAGTTTGGTTGCAAAATACGCTTAAATGCGCATTTTGACCAAAACTACGACTCGTCACTACGCCTAGTCAACGTGGTAATCAGTAGGTATAGTCACAAGGGACTATAACCATCGTGATCACGCTCACGTTGCAAAGTTCAAAAGAACTTTGTGTTGACCATTGACTAGTCAAAGCTGAAAGTCAAACACTGTTTGACTTTCTCGCTAGGAAAGCGATAAAAGAATGAAGGAAGCTTACAAAGGGTCCTTGCTAGGGAGAACTTGATCTTATAATTCTCAGGTATGAAGTTTATAAACCTCAACTTAGAGAATTTAGATCAAGGGTGAGTTAAAATGAATGAATGGCTTGGCTATTTATAGTTGTAGTGAGTTCATAGGATCAATCCATGTGTTTGTGTGGCCAACAAGCATTAAATCACAGCCATACAAGTGTTAGAGGCCAACTAATTTGCTTGGGGAGGTGCTAACTTGGCTACCACACAAAGAAATTGCAAGAATGGCCACTGAATTATCAATCTGATGTTGAAAATAAAGTTTCTGCCCAGATGTGATGGTGGCGTGGCACGATCACAAGGCCATATGGCCGTCGCGCGACGCCAGGGTGTAGGCTGGGAGTTTCAAAGTTTGGCAGAAATGGTCCCTGCACGTGTTTAAACTTGTTTTTCGACGTTTTTAACTTCCGTTAAGCCATTTTCAAGGCTCTACAAGGTCGTTAAAGTGTAGGGGACCTGAAATAAGCTCGGAAATATCACGGATGTCGATTCGTTTGGTCGTACGGTCACGTTGTTCGGTTATTTACGATGAAACTCGAACGGACGCGAAAACGAACCAAATTAAGCGACGAATGGAATTTTTGCATGCCGATCACTAAAATAAAAATATTTTAGTGTATACAAAAAATTTGGATGTCCAGATATATTCAGAACGTAAGATATGCGCGAAAATGCAAACTTATGCACTTTTTGACTCTTTTAATCCCTGAAAGATCAATTAAGCATATTTTCACACACTGAACCACTCAAAGCTTATTTCTAAGCTATTTTTAGGTTATATATGGTATGTTTAGCTTGTGATCAAGTTCCGAACTGTTCGTTACTATACAAATCGGCATAGTTTCGCAGTTTGACACAAATAGTCCCTGCGATCGAACAAACTTGTTTTCGACACACCAAACCATCCAAAACTTATTTTTAAGTTATGTGAAGGTTATTTAAGGTATGTTAAGCCTATTTAACTATTCTGGAGTGTTATTCGCATTAAACTGACTGCGTTTACGCACCAGTTTGCGTAGAACCTTCCTGAAAGCGATTTAAAGCTTGAAATCGGAATCGAATCAAATCGTAAAATCATCAAACATAAACACACATATAATAACACCAAAACACATTTTTTTATTAATAATTAACATTGTTTTACATTGTACATCGATTACAGAGCACAGTTGTCACATACTCTTTCGTTCTTTTACGCATTTTAAGCGTGAAAGTCAAACAAGTGTTTGACTTTCAGCTTTGACCAATTTATGGTCAACATGAAGTTCGTTTGAACTTCACAACGTGAGCATAATCATGATGGTTATAGTCCCTTGTGACTATACCTACTGATTACCACGTTATTTAGGCATAGTGACGAGTCGTAGTTTCGGTCAAAATGCGTATTTTGCAACAAAACTACTCTTGGGTATCAAGACCTTTTGTTTTGATACCAAAATTATTTTCAAACCTCGTTAAACATGTTTTAAGATGTTTAAGTCGTCACTTTAGGTTTAATGCTTATATAGGGTCGTAAGATAAGCGATCTAAACAACCGCTTAGACTTTCGAACCCGACCCGTTTGGTCGATCATTAGGATCCGACCAAACACATTAGGTGACCATAGTTGTATAGGGAATAACCTTCCGAGGTTATACCTTATGGTCACTGCGTTTAGTTAGTTGTATGATAGGTAGTTTATGTGCCTTAGGAAAATGACCAAAATGCCCTTTTTGCGCATAAATTCAATTTAAACATATGTAACCTAATTTTTGACATCTTAACTGATTAGGAAACATTATTAGACATGTTAAGGCATATATTACTTATCATAGGACTAGTTAGGCGGTCCGAACGCGTTTTACACGAACGACGCGTTAAAGTAGCGTAAGCTACCTAAACGGGTCGTAATGGGTCATAAGCACTTAGGATAGGTTTCGTTTTAGAATGTAGGTTTTGTTAAACCATATTACATGAGTTCCTATACTCATTTGGTTTACGAAACCTCATTATATGATCTTCCGATTTAGGTCCGTTTATTTACATAGTTACCTATACTAGGTGCCGTTTGATTTTCGTGATCCCCCTAGCTTTGCTTGGTTGTTGTTCAAGACTTCTAAGCACCCTCAAGTGAGTACATAGACCCCTCTTTTACTGTTTTTCAAACGTTTTGGGGGTGAAACACATGTGCCTACTTGTTACTTTCGTGCTTTCCATGTTTTCATATCATATGCTTGTTATGTTCATTAGTACACTTATAGTACATGATTTCATTATGTATTTGCTATGTATGTCCATTTAGTGCATACTTAGTGCATTGTTTTACATTACATTTTATGCTATGTATGTCCATTTAGTGCATACTTAGTACATTGTTTTACATTACATTTCACGCTATGTATGTCCATTTAGTGCATACTTAGTGCATTGTTTTACATTACATTTTATGCTATGTATGTCCATTTAATGCATACTTAGTACATTGTTTTACATTACATTTCATGCTATGTATGTCCATTTAGTGCATACTTAGTGCATTGTTTTACATTTCATTTCATGCTATGTATGTTCATTTGTTGCATACTTAGTACATTATTTTCATAAAACATGCTTACATTTTGGTATGACATTTGGTTTGTTTAAATGGGATAAAAATACATTCATTAACATTGATCACGCCGTTCGTTAGTAGGTAGTGGTACCATAGGAATTGACAACCCCCGTTCCTAAAATCCTAGGTTTGTTTGGATGGAAGGAATGACCGAATTCGATACGCATAATTTAGATAAACCTTTAATTAGTTTAAGGGTTTGTCGCCACAGTCTCAAGGCTTGAATGTATGCATTTTCACAATACCACATAGATGTTTGTATCAGTAAAGCATGCATTATTTTACAAAACATAACTTTTGATTATAATTTATCAAATGCATTGTTTTGTACATTTCTTTCTTATAGGGTTGAGTAAATGCTTTTAAATCAATAAATGCTTTTATTCACTATACATTACATTTGTTTAATACATAAACATTTTAACATTGGTGGTTTGTTTGGTAAGTGATTTAAATAACGAGGCGTGAGTAATATGATAAAAGCATGGTGGATACGCCGCTGGTACTTCCTATATATAAGTGCTTTTATGGTATTACATATCGTAGCGTTATTTAAACCATTTCAAGTTAGACATTATACATTTTACACATATATCATATCTTCATAAAACATTGTTTTACAAACAACATATTTTATACAAACTCATTTTTACTTAGTTATTCATTTCATTATGCATTGTTCTTTTATATCATCTGATTTCTTATCACTTATGTATAATTTATAAAATACATTTTACAAGGATCATGACTAACTTTTGTTAAACATTTTCTTTAAACTTATAAGTCATGAATCCTAAATCAATAAAACCTATGTATCTCACAGACATTTTTATGCTGACGTACCTATTTTCACATGTGTTTCAGGAAATGATGCATAGGATTGATCAAGATACACATAGGCAGACTCGGGCCTTAGTGACAATAAAAGATGCAAGACTAGTTAATTATGTTATGCTTCCTTGTTGTTAAGACATTGTAACTTCTTTTAATCAATAAAACAACATTTAAATTTCCATGTGTTATGAAACAATGATTCTGTTACAACACTCCCCGACGATTCCGCCACGATTTGTTGTTTTACGTGGTCGGGGTGTGACAGAAAAGTTGGTATCAGAGCTCGTGGTTATAGGGAATCAGGTTATTAGTAATGCTTTGACATAGTTTATAACCTTCCTAGGACCCTAACACAAGATCCTTGTGTTTAGATCTTAAAACAATACCGTCACTTATCCTTAGGTGACAACCACAACCAGAACACAAATTTCGAATCCGCTTCGAAAACCAATCATCTGTTCTAGGATGATTGATTATAAGGTTTTGAACCCTCTAAGTTTTTTTAAAATCTCGTCAAAGTTGGGTCTTATAATGTGAACACGTGCAATCTGGAAGGGTGGATGCCTGTACTCTGAGTTTTCTGTCTAAGGCTAGAGTGTTCGTACAAATCCACATAATCGGACCAGTCACTCTTACCTGGGAGCTCTTGGGGTGAGTGTCCACTTATAGGCTAAAGCATGTCTTCGCGATACATTATTTATGACCCGCTTACTTTGATTAGTCACCATCTCATTTGTTTGCCTTAGGTAACAAACAAATGATCGCAATTTTTATGCGTTGTCATTCTGTTTTGATTATCCTATAACATTTCACTTGTTTCCTCTTATGTCTTCTATTTCTTCTAGAATGTCTCTTCATCGCAACGACGCCCAGATATCCGAGCAGACTGCCAAATTTGCCCAACGAATAGGCGAAGTAGTCCTGAAGACTGTTGAATTAGCTACTGCCATGTATCATCTCCAGGAGGAAGCCACTCAAGAGCCACCAAAGGAAACATAAGCCAAGACTTCACCAAAACCAAAGAAACGTAAAGCTTCAAAGAATCCCGCAGCGGTTGCACCAAAACAGGCAGGACCTAGTCAGGTCGCAGCACCACCAGCCAAGAAGCCTTACAACGGAACTGCACCCTTGTGCAACCAATGTAGCCTTCATCATCATGCTAGTGTGATGTCACACCCTGGCTTTGCGGAAGCGTGGTTATTTTGGTGTGACTTCTTAATACCATAGCTTAACCATAACAAAGCTATATGAAATAAAACCATGCAAGATCATCCATAGATTTAAGTTTTAAAACCGAAGTAACATAACATTGTCTTAGAGACTTACAACATCATAACATAAAATATTGTTTTGAAAAACATAAACATCAACTTGAATAAAACGCAGTTTAAGATTTGTGACTTGTCCAGGAAAGAGTCACATTTCCTAAACTGGGATGACCTTGGAACCCTTATGCAGCGGGAAAACATAACATACCGCGCCAGATCTTTAATTTCCTGAAATACATGTAAGTTGAAAAATCAACAATAATGTTGAGCGAGTTCATGTGTAAGTGAGTATGTAAAACACTTGTAAGTATAAAAATTCCCTGGTATGTAGCAAATAAGGAAAAAGATATCGATTAATGTGTAGCTAATACATTAATAAGTGACATGGCCTAGGAAGCACTCAAACCTGTAACGCGGATTTCGTACCGGTCCTTCCGGCGGAACGACATAGTCACCACATGCAGCCACACGCTGGCCCATATGTGGGGCTCGCAACACCCGATAGATCTATCACTCATGCCTCTCGGTCCTTATACAAGGATTAATGGTCTTACGATAATAGCCTATCCAGTCATGTGATCTAGCAGTAGGTTCCTTAGCTAATCATACCGTGTATAAAACGTTTGTAGTAAATGTAACATGTATTTCACCCCCGCAGTTTGAAAACTGAAAACAGTTAAGAGAAAAGGGGGAGCATGAACTCACCGTGGTGCGTCTCTACCAAGTATGCCTCCAAATCAATCAGCTGTATGACGACCTACACGTGCTAACTCTATTAGATGGATGGCCGTGCCTTAGCTTTATGGTTTAAGTTTTTGGGAAATAGTTAGGCAACTATTTCGTGTTTACATTCGGTATACTTGGTAGTTATTCTCCTTCCCAAGGATGGGGGATTTAATACATGTGTGTTTGTATACTTCGGATTACACTATTAAGTCTCACTTAATATATTTTATTTCTAACTCCCAAAATATAAATATTCTTCTCAAAAATATTATATTTTAATACATGTGATTTTCCCAAAATAATACTTAGTAATATTATTTTTACTCTAAAAATAATATTTACGTAGTTCACAAAATAATCATAAACACTTATACAAGTGATGTTGTGAAAAATATATATACGCATCACGTTTTATTTTGTGAAATCCCACCTCCGGTATTTTGTAAATAAGTCGTGGCGAAATCTATATTTTGAAAACATGTCGACAAGTATCTCTAACACTTATAGTGAAAATAACTCTAAGTGTTAGGTTTTTAGAAAAATTTCGCCAGAGTTTCCTCTGTAACTGGTGGTGGCCACGCTTTCAAGCGTATCATTTTCTTTTATAAATCAAATCAACCATTTTTATCATTCAATCAGAACAATGTTCAAACCACAAACTAGTCAAAATATATATAAATCGCATAAATTTCATGAACTTGTGATTTATTCAAACTATGAAGTAAATCCCATTACTTTTAGTGGATCTTTATATAAAACTATCCGATTTTGTAAAAACCTCGTTTTTATGGAAGTTCCGTCTTTACAACTTCTCGTCATCTTTTTCAAAAATAGCTATTTTGTCGAAACTTTGTGTTACACAAGTGTTTACACACTTGTGTGTTCTAAAAACCATTCTTATTAACACTTGTGTGTTCTAAAAACCATTCTTATTAGTGTAAGATCCGTCTTTAGAAAAACATGATTTCTTGACACTTGGTCCTTTAAAAATACCACCTGTAGATCCGTAGATCTACTAGTTTTAATCACTATTTTACAAGCTAAAACACTTTTACACAAGTTCATGATTTGTGTGTGGTAGAGTTTCATCTTCTAACCCTTGTTACACTTAAACAAGCTTTATGTCATAATCCAAGATCATGACTAAACCGGGTTAAATGATGATCCGAGCTACCACAACATAGATCGGGTCCAAATAATCACACAAATCAAATACTACATGATTTACACAACATATGTGCTTTTAACCACCATTTTAGTGTTTTAAGTAGACTTTTGTGCTTCAACTTGCATGTTCATAAATTTTAACCGTCATATATCGTATTAACCACTTCAAAATAGTTCGAGTAGGTGATTTAAGCAACATACCACTAGCTCGAGGCTAGGGAAGAATCTAGACGCAAATAGGGTGGATAAAAGCAAGAGAGTGAGGTCCTTCGCCTTCCGTTTGCACCAAGACTCCTTATATGCGACCCTTAACACTTGTAGAGCTTGGAACTTGCAAGATCAAAACTCGAAAATGGATGGTTGAAAGAGGGGTGTTCGGCCGAGAGTTAGTAGGGAGGGAGAGAGAGTTGTGAAGTGGTGTTACGTGATGGAAATGATCATGTGTGTATAAGCTCATACTTATAGACAATTCTCATGCTAATTACCCAATGGATTAAGTGTCTAGTAGATATCAAACAAACTAGATTATAATAATCAAGGAAGGACAAAGTATGTCCCCCCTCATGGGGACGGTTGGTTAAGGGGGGGGGGGGTACCTAGTTTGATTCTAACTAGTTAGTTAGGTTTATTAGTTAGGTTAAGTGTAGTTAAGTGCTTAACCCGGTTAGTTGTGAGTCACGCGTTACAATGGGTGTTAGGGTATTCAGGGACCCTAACTGGCTCAGAAAAAGATAAATAATGAAAATGACAATATTTTCATGTTCCGGGTATATTCCGGTTGTTCGGTTGGATAGTAATCCGTTAAAGTGTTTAACAAAGCTTAAAGTGTCGTTAATACCCTTTTTAGTGACACAACTCATTTCTGACACTTTGGAAAGTGTCTAGTAATATTTTTCTCATGTTTTCGCACTTAATTAGGTAGCTAAAAGCTGAATTATTATGTAAAGTGCTGAATTTTTGTACTTAGAGTACGTTTTAGGCCCATCCAGTCATTGTAACTTATTCCTAGAGACGCAGTTCTACAACCCTTGTATCCCTACACTCACCACTAGTGTAGCAAAATATTTCTGGCTCATACAGGCCTTAGAGGCAGTGTCTGCCTGATGCTGGCTTTATCAGCATGTTCTATAGGTTATCCGTTTATAGTGCTACTGTGCTTTTTATGCATCATGTTTGTCACTAAGGTTCAGCATGTAAATAATGTAGTGACAGCAAGTAAAGTATGATGCAAATAAGTGCATGTATCAGTAATCAAGTAGCAGTTTATTCACAAGTTCAAGCAAGCACAGTAATTAAGCAGTAATTAATTATTAATTAAGTCGTACGGATACCTGGTTTAGTGAGGGTTGTCACATTCTCCCCCCGTTAGAAAAATTTCGTTCCGAAATTTTAAGTTCTGCTAGTAGATGCAGGGTTCTTAGGAAATAGGTGGGGTTATTTCTCTTTCATCCGGTCCTCACGCTCCCAGGTGTATTCAGGACCGTGTCTGGCATTCCAACGAACTTTGACGAGCTTGACACTGCTCCGGCGGGTCTTGTTTTCCTTCCAATCCGTAACCTCAACCGGTTCTTCAACGAAATGGAGCGTGTCGTCAACATGAATCTCGTCGATGGGAATGGCAATGTCATCTTGGGTTGGACTTTTCTTCAGGTTGGATACATGAAATGTATCGTGAACAGAATGGAGTTCAGCAGGTAGGTCCAACTTGTATGCTACTAGTCCTATTCTTTCCAAAACTCTGAAAGGACCAATGTAGCGTGGATTTAACTTCCCACGCTTTCCGAAGCGTGCCACACCCTTCCAGGGTGAAACTTTCAATAAAACCATTTCTCCCACTTGAAATTCCACGTGTTTTCGGTTTGGATCCGCATAGGCCTTCTGTCTGTGGCGAGCTGCTTCGATGCGTTTAAGAATCTGCGCAATCTTGTCTGTCGTCTCTTGGACGATTTCGGGACCAGCAAGCTGCCTATCACCTGCGTCAGCCCAGCATAGGGGTGATCGGCACTTGCGTCCATAAAGGGCTTCAAATGGCGCGACACCAATACTGGTGTGGTAGCTGTTGTTGTATGAAAATTCGACCAAAGGCAAATGCTTATCCCAGCTACCGCCCAAATCCATAACACACGCTCTCAGCATGTCTTCCAAAGTTTGTATCGTTCGCTCGCTTTGACCGTCAGTTTGCGGATGAAATGCAGTGCTCAGATTTAATTGTGAGCCAAAAGCTTCTTGGAAGGATTGCCATATCCTTGACACAAATCTTCCGTCTCTATCAGAGATGATTGAGAGAGGTACTCCATGACGTGTGACGATCTCTCTCATGTAAATTTCAGCCAATTTGCTCGTATTATCCTTCTCTTTGATAGGTAAGAAGTGTGCTGACTTCGTTAATCGATCCCCTATCACCCAGATAGTGTCATGGCCTCTTGGCGTTCTTGGCAATTTTGTAACAAAATCCATTGAGATTTGTTCCCATTTCCACTTGGGAATCTCAGGTTGTTGCAGAAGTCCTGAAGGCTTCTGGTATTCCGCTTTAACCTTAGCGCATGTTAAACATTTGCTCACATAAACAGCAACATCGCCTTTCATCCTAGGCCACCAATAATAATCTTTGAGATCTTGGTACATCTTATCCGCTCCTGGATGGATAGAGTACCGCGACTTGTGAGCTTCATCGAAAATAACCTTCCTTAAACCTCCAAACAAAGGAACCCAAATCCTTTTCTCAAAACATAACGTTCCTTCCTCGTTTGGTACCAGTAGCTTCTCCATCCCACGGAGATATTCTTCTTCAAGGTTTCCTTCCTTGAGAGCTTCTTTCTGCGCGGCACGAATGCGCAAGGAAAGATCGGTTCGGATAATCATTTCTAAAGCCCTAACCCTTATGGGCTTGATCCTCTCCTTTCGACTTAGGGCATCGGCTACCACATTCGCCTTCCCTGGATGATACTTTATCTCGCAGTCGTAATCGTTCAGCAACTCAACCCATCGTCTCTGCCTCATATTCAGCTCCTTCTGATTGAATATGTGCTGTAGGCTCTTGTGATCTGTAAAGATTGTACACTTTGTACCATAAAGGTAGTGTCTCCAGATCTTTAATGCAAATACCACTGCGCCTAGCTCCAAATCATGTGTGGTATAGTTCTTTTCGTGCACTTTCAGTTGACACGATGCGTAAGCAATAACCTTTTGGCGTTGCATCAACACACAGCCCAATCCTTGACGCGAGGCGTCGCAGTATACCACAAAATCATCTGTACCTTCCGGTAGTGCTAAGATTGGCGCATTGCAGAGCTTATCCTTCAATATCTGGAACGTTTCTTCCTGTTTGATTCCCCAATCAAACTTCTTATCTTTCTGCGTGAGGAGTGTCAAAGGTTGAGTGATTTTTGAAAAATCCTCAATGAATCTTCGATAATAGCCAGCCAAACCCAAGAATTATCGAATCTCGGTTGGCGTCCTTGGCGTTTCCCAATTCTTGATCGCTTCGATCTTGGTTGGATCCACGTGGATTCCATCTCCATTCACCACATGTCCAAGAAATTGGACTTCACGCAGCCAAAATTCGCACTTAGAAAGTTTGGCATACAGCTGTTCTTTCTTTAGCAGCTCCAAAATAGCTCTTAGATGCTGCTCGTGCTCAGCCTTTGTCCTTGAATAAATCAAGATGTCGTCGATAAACACAATCACGAACTTGTCCAAGTACGGCTTGCAAACTCTATTCATTAAGTCCATAAAGACTGCGGGTGCGTTTGTCAAACCAAACGGCATAACAAGGAACTCGTAGTGTCCATAACGAGTTCTGAAGGCTGTCTTCGGGATACTATCTTCTCGTATCCTTAACTGATGGTATCCAGATCGCAAGTCGATCTTTGAATAAAAGCTTGAGCCTTGCAGTTGGTCAAACAGATCATCAATCCTTGGCAGAGGGTATCTATTCTTGATCGTCAGCTTGTTCAATTCCCGGTAGTCAATGCACATACGAAAACTACCGTCCTTCTTCTTGACAAACAGGACTGGAGCTCCCCAAGGCGAGAAGCTCGGTCGGATAAATCCCTTGTCTAACAACTCTTGAAGTTGTGTCGACAGTTCCTGCGTTTCAGACGGAGCAAGTCTATAAGGTGCCTTAGCCACAAGCGCGGCGCCTGGAACTAAGTCAATGCGGAACTCTACTTGTCTCTGAGGTGGCAGTCCAGGTAAGTCCTCTGGGAAGACTTCCGGATACTCCCTCACGACAGGGATGTCTTCTATTCTTGGCTCAGCAGCCTTCTTATCCACCATGTGTGCCAGGAAGGCAACACATCCCTTCTGCAAACACTTTCGTGCTTTCAGGCAGCTGATAATTCTTAACGGCGTATCACGCTTCTCCCTGTGAACCACAATTGTTTCGCCATCTTCGGTTGGGATACGAACAACCTTTTCGTGGCAAACTATCTCAGCCTTGTTGCCTGATAACCAATCCATTCCTACTACTACGTCAAAGCTCCCCAGCTGGACTGGTAGTAGATCCAAAGTAAACTCACGCTCTCCTAATTCGATCACACAACCTCTGATAACTTCATTGGCTCCTACTAACTTTCCATTAGCCAATTCGATTGAGTAGGGAATATCTAACTTATTAGCGGCTAAACCAAGCATATTCTTAAATTCTAATGATACGAAGCTATAGTCGGCACCCGTATCAAACAAAAAGTTTTGGTTGATAGAGAACGTACCAGTAGTCACGCCTGGATCCTGGCATGCTACACAAGCTCCGATGTTGGATGTCCTTTCACGGTCTTGTTTCAACTTCGGGCATTCCCTCTTAAGATGTCCAACATCCCCACAATAGAAGCATCCTGACACTCGGCCATTTCCTTTCCCATTTCCACCTTGAACGTTGTTACTGTTTTCTCCTTGTCTGGGACTCTTCATCCCACAACCATCCTTGTTGTGTCCTTTCCTCCTGCACCTAGACCTTCGACATCCACACTCGTGGTGATACTTGCACCCAGCACGTCTTGGTTTAGTTTCTAAGTAAATCTTATCATTGGCCTGTTTGTTGTTCGGGCAGTCTTTCTTGAAATGCCCTTTGTCCCCGCAGTCAAAACAACCTCGAATAGATCTTTGTTCATCCTTATTCGTTTGGGTATCTTCGGTAAGCTTCCTTTTGTTCTTTCCAGACGACTCTACCTGAGTCTCCTTGTCAGGGTTTGCAAGTTTTTCTAGTCTAATTGCCTCCGTAACGAGTGCCAGACCCATCTTACTTGCAACATCAGTTGTTGGTGGCGTTGATGTTGTCATCAAGCTCAAGACTTGAGGCGCCAGTTCCCAAATGAATTGTTCCAATTTCTTTAATTCTGGTTTCACCAGGTACGGAACAACTCGTGACGAATCATGAAGTCTTTGCACGTACTCCAACACCTTCGGACCTTCCATCATCAGGCTCCGAAATTCATCTTCCCACTTCTGGGTTTCCGTTTGGGGGCAATACTTCTTATGCATCATTCCTTTCAGTTCACCCCAGGTTAATGCATATGCTGCAGTAGCACCCTTTATATGGGTCTGAAGATTCCACCATAATCGGGCTTCATCTAGAAACAGCTCAGAAACGTATAGGACTTGTTGTTCCGGCGTACAACCGCTCACTTGAAAGATGGAATCCATACTTTCGATCCATTTCACAAAAGCTATGGCACCTCCAGTGCCGTCGAACTTCGGAGGCTTGTAGTTGAGGAAGTGCCAGTAGGAACAACCGTTATTTTCTGAGGTACCTCTGATAGGTTCGGAGCGTAGGGCCTCGTGCCGTGCTATAGCTGCAGCAATTATCTCTTGAAGTTCCGCCTCTGAGGTGGGCATGCGCATTTCGCGTCTTGGTGGCATCTTCTAAAAGATGTTTCACGTAGGTTAGGTCATAGCAAGTAAAATGTTCGTATGTATTCAACAATATCAACACATAACATCTCATGCTATAAATAAATCAACCACATAACATCTCTTGTCATAGAATATAAACAATAAATCAAACATCACAAGTGATGAGATTACTGCGATTGCATTGCCACAAATTTAGACCACAATGTAAAGCTTACAGGTACACAAACTGTATCATACAACGTCAATGACTTAGTAGGGGATGACCCTAGACAAGTCGTGCGATCGCTGGACAAGTTCAGGAATTTCTGGTTCGTCCATTTTCAAATTCCTGAACTCCACCTCAAGCTTCTAAATTCCAGTCCTAAAACAACATTTCTTCTCAATTGTTTCCTTGAGCTTGTCCCAGCTCAGTGCATAAGCAGCGTCTGTGCCAAGGGTCTGAGACTGAAGGTTTCACCATGAGAGTGAGTTATCTAGAAATAACCCCGGGATGTAGGTAACACTCTGTTGGGACGAATAGTCACTCATTCTTGGAATGGAGTCAATCTTTTTGGACCAACGAACAAATGCAACGGCGCCTCCTATTCCGTCAAAGTTCAAAGGCTTGCAGTTCAGGAACTGTTTATAGGTGCAGCCAGTTGGAGGGTTATTTCCAGTAGTGCCATTGCTGTGCTTAGAGCGGAGGGCTTCATGTCGTGCATTTATCTGTGAGATGCGCTCTTGCAGCCCGGCTTCTGTCCTTGGCAACGTACTGGTGTTTGTGTCACGTCTGGGTGACATTCTCTTTTGTCGAAGTGGTGTGAAGCGGGTTAGACAACGTTTCAATTGTCTATGAGGTATATAGCAACATAAGCCATCATGTAATCACCCAATTTCACACACAAATATACTCAATGTATGATTGGGGAAATAAATTTCTGAGCCTTCACATAGGTTTGCCAATTTGGCTTATTGCTTGTAATAGAATGAACTCGAGGCTACATCGCCTCGCCTTGGTCATTCGTGTTTTAGATGTTTCCTGCTACATTGGTTTTCATTAGCTTGACCCGCAGAGTGCACCAGGATTTCTGTGCACTACAAGTCGTTATTACGTGGGCCCCCGTAATAATAAATTGTCTTGCACAGTTACCCCAAATTTTCTCTCGTCCAAGCAGATGATCAATCAAGGAGCAACAGCAGGTGCATCGGCATGAACAGGGTCATGCTCCAATGCGGGGTCAGGAGCAACGCCTGGCTCAGGGGCCACGGCTGGCCCCGGATAAAAAAACTCCATCTCAAGATCAGCTGGATCAATAAACACATGGGGTTACAGGATCCTCCAAGGCCTGGTCTAAGTGTATGAACTCAAGTTCATGGTCTGGATCAAAACCAGGTGGAAGAACAAGATCACCCTCAATACTGTGATCAAACTCAAAGCTGGGTGCGGGAACCGGTGCAGCTGATGATGCCGTATCAGAGTCGGCGTCGTGTGAATGGTGCTGCACTCCCTGTATATGCGAAAATGCGGATGTCAGAAACTCAAATGAGTCTGGGACAGGGGAATGGGCATGAGTTTCCCCTGCAGGAGCGTCCGCATGCAGTAGGCTAATACCAGCAGCAATAGGGCCCTGCCCTCGAATGGGTCCTCCTCTAGTAGATCGTTATCGTCGTCAGAGGCCACGTCGGGGGGGGGGGGGGGGGCATATCAACAACAGGATAAGCGGCAAGGGGGCAAATTCCCAACAAGATGGCCATCAGTAGGCTCTGCTACGACTTCAGGCAGCGCAAAAGGGCTGAAAGTCGTCATTGTCTGTGCCGGTAGTATCGGAAATGTATACCTCGTGCTTCGATGAAACTATGTCGTCTGATACTATGGCCATGGGATTCGTAGTGTCCATCTTTCTAGTACATGATGAAAGCATGACGTTTGTAACACAAACACATATACGTATAATAATCAATCATATAATCATATAAACATGTTAGTCAATCAAATAATTCTCCTAGTCCCACTAGCCAAATTCTTCCCAGTCTCTAAGACTGCTCTATCATCTACCTCGACCTCTTAGATCGAGCCTCGGCTGCTAAGACCGAGCCTCAGCCTCCAAGACTGAGCCTACTCTTCCTAGTCTTACTAGCCATCTACCTCGATTTCTTAGATCGAGCCTCGGTCTCTAAGACCGAGCCTCAGCCTCCAAGACTGAGCCTAAAAATAATATATAAAATGTGCTCAACATTTGTTTATAAACGTTTTGGATCTGGACTTAAGTGGTATGCAGTAAAAATGTTTTCGTGAGAGCCCTAGTGATCATAGTCTAGACTCGAGAAAGAATCCTAGTTCGCTATGATCAGAGCTCTGATACCAAGCTGTCACACCCTGGCTTTGCGGAAGCGTGGTTATTTTGGTGTGACTTCTTAATACCATAGCTTAACCATAACAAAGCTATATGAAATAAAACCATGCAAGATCATCCATAGATTTAAGTTTTAAAACCGAAGTAACATAACATTGTCTTAGAGACTTACAACATCATAACATAAAATATTGTTTTGAAAAACATAAACATCAACTTGAATAAAAAGCAGTTTAAGATTTGTGACTTGTCCAGGAAAGAGTCACATTTCCTAAACTGGGATGACCTTGGAACCCTTATGCAGCGGGAAAACATAACATACCGCGCCAGATCTTTAATTTCCTGAAATACATGTAAGTTGAAAAATCAACAATAATGTTGAGCGAGTTCATGTGTAAGTGAGTATGTAAAACACTTGTAAGTATAAAAATTCCCTGGTATGTAGCAAATAAGGAAAAAGATATCGATTAATGTGTAGCTAATACATTAATAAGTGACATGGCCTAGGAAGCACTCAAACCTGTAACGCGGATTTCGTACCGGTCCTTCCGGCGGAACGACATAGTCACCACATGCAGCCACACGCTGGCCCATGTGTGGGGCTCGCAACACCCGATAGATCTATCACTCATGCCTCTCGGTCCTTATACAAGGATTAATGGTCTTACGATAATAGCCTATCCAGTCATGTGATCTAGCAGTAGGTTCCTTAGCTAATCATACCGTGTATAAAACGTTTGTAGTAAATGTAACATGTATTTCACCCCCGCAGTTTGAAAACTGAAAACAGTTAAGAGAAAAGGGGGAGCATGAACTCACCGTGGTGCGTCTCTACCAAGTATGCCTCCAAATCAATCAGCTGTATGACGACCTACACGTGCTAACTCTATTAGACGGATGGCCGTGCCTTAGCTTTATGGTTTAAGTTTTTGGGAAATAGTTAGGCAACTATTTCCTGTTTACATTCGGTATACTTGGTAGTTATTCTCCTTCCCAAGGATGGGGGATTTAATACATGTGTGTTTGTATACTTCGGATTACACTATTAAGTCTCACTTAATATATTTTATTTCTAACTCCCAAAATATAAATATTCTTCTCAAAAATATTATATTTTAATACATGTGATTTTCCCAAAATAATACTTAGTAATATTATTTTTACTCTAAAAATAATATTTATGTAGTTCACAAAATAATCATAAACACTTATACAAGTGATGTTGTGAAAAATATATATACGCATCACGTTTTATTTTGTGAAATCCCACCTCCGGTATTTTGTAAATAAGTCGTGGCGAAATCTATATTTTGAAAACAAGTCGACAAGTATCTCTAACACTTATAGTGAAAATAACTCTAAGTGTTAGGTTTTTAGAAAAATTTCGCCAGAGTTTCCTCTGTAACTGGAGGTGGCCACGCTTTCAAGCGTATCATTTTCTTTTATAAATCAAATCAACCATTTTTATCATTCAATCATAACAATGTTCAAACCACAAACTAGTCAAAATATATATAAATCGCATAAATTTCATGAACTTGTGATTAATTCAAACTATGAAGTAAATCCCATTACTTTTAGTGGATCTTTATATAAAACTATCCGATTTTGTAAAAACCTCGTTTTTATGGAAGTTCCGTCTTTACAACTTCTCGTCATCTTTTTCAAAAAGAGCTATTTTGTCGAAACTTTGTGTTACACAAGTGTTTACACACTTGTGTGTTCTAAAAACCATTCTTATTAGTGTAAGATCCGTCTTTAGAAAAACATGATTTCTTGACACTTGGTCCTTTAAAAATACCACCTGTAGATCCGTAGATCTACTAGTTTTAATCACTATTTTACAAGCTAAAACACTTTTACACAAGTTCATGATTTGTGTGTGGTAGAGTTTCATCTTCTAACCCTTGTTACACTTAAACAAGCTTTATGTCATAATCCAAGATCATGACTAAACCGGGTTAAATGATGATCCGAGCTACCACAACATAGATCGGGTCCAAATAATCACACAAATCAAATACTACATGATTTACACAACATATGTGCTTTTAACCACCATTTTAGTGTTTTAAGTAGACTTTTGTGCTTCAACTTGCATGTTCATAAATTTTAACCGTCATATATCGTATTAACCACTTCAAAATAGTTCGAGTAGGTGATTTAAGAACATACCACTAGCTCGAGGCTAGGGAAGAATCTAGACACAAATAGGGTGGATAAAAGCAAGAGAGTGAGGTCCTTCGCCTTCCGTTTGCACCAAGACTCCTTATATGCGACCCTTAACACTTGTAGAGCTTGGAACTTGCAAGATTAAAACTCGAAAATGGATGGTTGAAAGAGGGGTGTTCGGCCGAGAGTTAGTAGGGAGGGAGAGAGAGTTGTGAAGTGGTGTTGTGTGATGGAAATGATCATGTGTGTATAAGCTCATACTTATAGACAATTCTCATGCTAATTACCCAATGGATTAAGTGTCTAGTGGATATCAAACAAACTAGATTATAATAATCAAGGAAGGACAAAGTATGTCCCCCCTCATGGGGACGGTTGGTTAAGGGTGGGGGGTACCTAGTTCGATTCTAACTAGTTAGTTAGGTTTATTAGTTAGGTTAAGTGTAGTTAAGTGCTTAACCCGGTTAGTTGTGAGTCACGCGTTACAATGGGTGTTAGGGTATTCAGGGACCCTAACTGGCTCAGAAAAAGATAAATAATGAAAATGACAATATTTTCATGTTCCGGGTGTTCGGTTGGATAGTAATCCGTTAAAGTGTTTAACAAAGCTTAAAGTGTCGTTAATACCCTTTTTAGTGACACAACTCATTTCTGACACTTTGGAAAGTGTCTAGTAATATTTTTCTCATGTTTTGGCACTTAATTAGGTAGCTAAAAGCTGAATTATTATGTAAAGTGCTGAATTTTTGTACTTAGAGTACGTTTTAGGCACATCCAGTCATTATAACTTATTCCTAGAGACGCAGTTCTACAACCCTTGTATCCCTACACTCACCACTAGTGTAGCAAAATATTTCTGGCTCATACAGGCCTTAGAGGCAGTGTCTGCCTGATGCTGGCTTTATCAGCATGTTCTATAGGTTATCCGTTTATAGTGCTACTGTGCTTTTTATGCATCATGTTTGTCACTAAGGTTCAGCATGTAAATAATGTAGTGACAGCAAGTAAAGTATGATGCAAATAAGTGCATGTATCAGTAATCAAGTAGCAGTTTATTCACAAGTTCAAGCAAGCACAGTAATTAAGCAGTAATTAATTATTAATTAAGTCGTACGGATACCTGGTTTAGTGAGGGTTGTCACATGTGAAGTGCCGCAAATGCCAAATTTGTGGACTTATAGGTCATACAACAAGATTTTGCCCGGCTGCAGCTGCACCAAATCAAGCTGGCAACAATCCTGCTCAAGCTCGTTTTTCTCCAGGGTCTTGCCACAACTGTGGCGAGATGGGACATTTCCGAAGGAATTGCCCAAAGCTAGCTGTTGTAAATCTGACCCACGAATGAGCAGTTGGCTGATTTGAAGATGTTGCTACTTTGAATAGTTTATATCTATTGCTTTTGTGTCTTTTGTTGAACCCTGAAACAATCTGTTTTGTTTATAAATAAATTGTTGTTCACAATTCTGAAATACAAGTGTAGTTACATATGTGTATGTCATTTCCCTATAATACCTACCTCAAGGAACTATGTTCTCTATAAACTACTCTTGTGATTCTCCCGTTCAAGTGATCACTCTTGATTCCCTCGAAAATTTTAAGTACTCGTTTCATTCTAGGAGACGAAGTATAGAAAATAAAGTGACATTATGAGTAATCCTGTTTTTTGCACATCTGTATCTTTAAATCCTTGGTTAGATAACAAAGGGTAATTTTTCGATCTCATACCCATATCATTACATTCTGGTTTTCATAACAACATACATGATATATGCTTTTCAAAAACAACCTTCATGATTTTAAAAACATTTCATATAGTTTGAAAACATTTTTAAACAAAGTATACTTACTTAATATATCAAGTGCATGATTTCAAAAGCATCATTCATGTTTTCAAAAACCTTATACATAATTTCAAAATTCATCTCGCATGATTTTAAAACATTTTATAAATATACTTATCTAATACACCTACTTCATGATTTCAAAAGTATCATGTAAGGTTTTAGAAACATTAAACACACTTCTAAAAGAACCCCATGAATAGTTTTCAAAAAAAAAAAAAACATTTTCTCATACATTGACTTAACTTTCAAAATTCTGCTTCATATGTCGCCTTGGCATATCTAGCACCTCAACTTCATAAGCATTTTACCTCGTGTATCAACTTAAGCACGTCTAGTGCAAGGTTTTGAAACGCCTCCCGCCTTTCAAATTCCAAAATCCATATGGGATCTTCTTGCCTTCACAATTAGATCCCCGTGGATGTTTATTACTCAAATCGGAGTCCTCAATTGAACTTCTTGTATGCCCCAATACGTACATTACAATTCAATAAGGACAAAGCTGAATCCCTATTAAGATCTTCCTATCTTCATAGTTAGATTCTTGAAAATGTTTAAAATGCCAAATGAAATCCACGGATTGGATACCTGGTGTGCTTTAAATACATGCGCACAATTAACAAACAAATTAACAAAATGATAACAAATTGAAGATAAAGTTAAGCAATTTTGTGATTACATGTTTATGTGTTATGTGTTTTCTTTTGTGTTTTTATTTTCATTATCCAAATCCTCGTAGAATCTTCCATATCTTCATATGAGGGATTCACAATAGGATATCCAAAGGTACTACCTTAAATCCTATTTGGGCTTCTACATGATAGTTAAGACCCTTGGATTATATAGTACCATTCCATGATTCAAAAAGATTTGAGTGGTCTGGTAAAAAAGATTGATTCAGGACCTGATTAAGAATGGCACGTGACGCTATAGCTGAAAAGACTCCTTGGTGGTCTAGTCACACCCATCACAAGTTTGTTCATTTGGTTTTCCCCTACACATTATAAGATACACTGTGTGGACTATGCAAGTAATTACGTAATTATGGATGCATACATAATTATAAAATTCAGTGCACGGAAACCACAGTAAGATTTATCAAGTGTAAGAACCTATGGTGGCAAAAATAACAAAATATAAACAATGTAATGGAGGTACGGTGGACGCACAAATAACGCTTCATATACTCGTATATAAGTGTCCCTCTTACATTGCAAGCATGATGTTATTTAAAGTTACTAGAAGTTCAGAATCCTAACCAGTGTTGTTTTATCTTTACGACTTCATGTTTCAAGCTCTCACGAGTTTCCTCTAAATAAATTTCGGGACAAAATTTCTCCTGAAGTAGGGGAGACTGTGACACCTGTGGCTCCACTGCTGTCAAACAAATACCAAATCAATGAAATATTGTATTTCATACTTGGGATTTGAATAAATATGTGTATCATTTACACATATCAATTCTTGTTCGATTTCGAGCTCTAAATCGCTTTCTAGAAGGTTATACGCTCACTGATGCGCAAACTGTTAGTGCATTTATGTCTATAGCCTTCGTCAATCCGAGCAGTAGAAAGAAATAGAAGAAAACGAGTCGTTATATTAGTGATAGCTAGACAAAAAGGCAAGGTGGCATAATTGTAATAATGAGAAATCTCATTAAATGCCTTGGACTATAAATAGAAGATTATGTCATAGATTAGGGACTTTTGCTACATTTGTCATTTTGGAGCTTTCTAGATCTAGAGAGAGAATCTAGAGAGAGAAAGTGTTGTCATTGTGATTCAAGGTGCTGTACAATATCAGATTTATAATAGAATCACGTTTATATTACGTCACGTGTGTTAGGTCACGTTCGTGTATGGATTCCACACGTTTCACGTTCGTTTCGCAATCGTTTCGGAGTCAAAACCGACCCTACAAGTGGTATCAGAGCAGGAGCTCGATTGCACTGATCTATCACATATTTCCGCGCAGAAAATCATCAGATTCAGATCCGAATTTCATCTAATTCTTCATCTTTTTCATATTTTCACATTTTCACTGATTTTCGTCAAATTGAACAGGTTTTTACGGTCTGAATCAGTTGATTTTTTGATATGTTGTGCGAAAACACTTGATTTACAACCCTACCAAGTTTCAGATCCAAATTCCTAGCCGTTTAGGAGTAATCGAAGATTTTTGGTTCGTTTTTGCGTCAAAATTCAGGTCCGCTCATACAAACCTTGATGGTTCGCTTGTAAGGTTCGCTCATTGTGACATTTAGTGGAGGTTCGCTTTTTAGGTCCGCTTATTAGGTCATGATTGTTGTAGATCTGCTCTAGAGGTCCGCTCATAGGGACATAATTGCAGTAGGTTCGCTCTTAGTGACATCTGGTAGGTTCGCTCATACGGACATTCTGGTTCGCTCTTGTGGTTCGCTTATATAGACAACATTTAGTGGTTCCGCTCTTAAAGTCATCTAGTGGTTTCGCTCTTTTGGTCTGTGTCTGATTCCGCTCATGTGAACAAATCAGTGATTCCGATCAAGTGACTTTTTGATTCTGCTTGAACGAGGTTGTCGACTGTTGCATCTGATTAAAAGAGAGCATGTGAAACTGAATTGTATTTTAATTGTCAGCCACCACCTAACGATTGCATATTAAAAGTTGTCGGCCACACTTATAAAGGGTCCAATCAGATCAATTTGAAAAATTAATGTTGTCGACTAGTTTTAATTGAACAATTAATTGGAAATTGAAAGTTGTTTTATCGATTAAGGGGATATTGGACTGCCACTTAATACGTGTGTTGTTATCAAGAATTGCATGTGCAACAATTAAAGGAACTGAGCATATTAATCGAGAATATCAAAAGTTCACAACAGGTTGTTTGTTATCGAGATTGCATGCATTTAAAACATAGTAATCGGCCCAATCAGACCTTTAAAAGAAATAAGGTCCACGTGAATCAAGTAATTGCACAAGCCCACTTGTACTAAAGGGTCCAATTAAAGTTGTTGAATATCACTGTTGCCGGCTATTATAATTGATTTTGTTAATATCAAGAAAATGGTGACAACCCACTAATCGTTGGTCCAATGAGAATAGAGTAAACATTAAAGTTGTTGGACATTGAAACTTGTGTTAGAATTTGTGAAGTATTGTCAAAGTGAATTTTGTTTCACACGGCTTGAATTCGATTCCAGCTCACAAAAGGTGGTTCAGTTTGTTTGAATTTGATCCGGGTCACAATCCGATTCAAGGCATTTTGTTTGGTTCAAGTTCAAAGTGCAACAAATCGAGTGGAAATCCGAGCGGATTACCACCCGACCCTAATCATTTCATTTGTTGTTGTGATTCAAGGTCAAAGCATCGGATACTCGCCCAAGCGGATCCCCACCCGATCCATTGTGATTCAAGAAAACATCATGACTGAAATTAAGGAGAAAACTCGAGAAGAGATCTTAAGTGAGAAAACTTACAGAGAAAGAAATGTGGTCTACAACAGAATGGATGATATGCAAGAGGAGTATGAGATGGCTGTCGGTAGCAAAAGATGGGATAAAAAGAGAGAATGCTACTATAACAGAGAAGGAGAACCGGTTGTTCCCAAGAAAGACATAATTTTCGATGATGTTCTTCTCAAAGTCCCGTTAAGAGCCGAATACTATAGAAATGTATTGAAAGATGACACATATGCTAAGAGATTTGAAAAGGAGATTAGATATACTATGTTATCGTGTCTGAGAAAAAGGGATGAGGAGAGAATGAAGAAGAATATTAAAGAAATGGTGAACAATCTGAAGAAAGCTGCTGAAGAAGTTAAAGCAGAAACTGTTGAAGTTGAAGCTATGAAGGAAATCAAAAGTGAAGACGTTGTTGTGAATGAAGAGGTTGAGAAAGTTGTTACTGAAGAACTGCAGATTGAAGAAGAGGTGAAGAAAGAAGAAAAAGAAGAAAAGAATGAGAATGAGGAAGCTGATAATGTTGGTGATGAAGTCGGTGTTGAAGAAAAGCAGAATGTTGATGAGCAGACAGAGGTTGCAGAAAACACCGAAGTGTCAATCACTGAGGTAAATTCTGATTCTGAAAACTTGAAACTGATTGATCAGTGTAAGAAATGCATGGAATCATGCAGAGCTTGTACTGAAAAAGATGAGCAATTTAGAACAAGAGATCTTGAGTTCACAAAAATTGAAAAGATTTTCAAAGAAAAATGCAAAGAAATGCTAGAAAAAGAATTTTTTTTTAAAGAAAATGATGACAAACTTTCAGAAAAATGTAACAAATTAGAGAAAGAAAAAGAAGTTTTGAAAGAAAATGTTTTGAAAATGACAAATGAATGTGAACAAAAAGAAATTCCTTGTCAAGAAATGAAAAAGGAATATGACTCTATGAAATTATCATATCATATTACGAAAGAGTCATATGAAAAAGTGAAAGACGAAATGAAATATGCTCAATCAAGAATGAATTATCTTTCTGAAACAACCAAAGAGCTTAAACGAATGTATTCTATAAAACAAGATGTTGTTAATTCTTATATTGAGGATGTTGCTAAGTTGAAGCGACAGATTGCTGATTTAGAACAGGATAACAACAAGTTAAAAAGTTACCACGTGTCGTCATATGTGCTTGAACGAATTTTCAATATAAAACCGGGTGATGGTGAGTCTGAGCAGAACAAGAAAGGCATTGGTTCAGAGTTTCATCAAGTTCCACCACCGGGAAAATTTGCATTTTATGATGAGGAAAAGGTCGAAAAAGCTTTCAACATGGTAGACCAATTGCCAGACAACATTGAAATAACCTATTCCAAATCTGATGAGTCTCATGATTCAGAGGTGGTATGTTGGTGCATTGAATGTCTGCTGATTACGTCTTAATCAAGTCTTGTGTCTAGATAGTTTGAATGAACACACATTAGGGTTTTATATGTTTAAACTTGTGTATTTCGCTTGAAAGGGTTTTTGTGTGTTTCAAGCTAAATCAACACAGAAGATTTAGCTTGAAATGGTTCAAGGGAAATCATGATTTAGCTTGAAATGGGTTCAAGGGAAATCATGATTTAGCTTGAACTGACTCAAGCGAAATCATGATTTAGCTTGAACTGACTCAAGCGAAATCAACATGCTATATATAGGTGATGTGTGGTTCATTTGTAAGTGAGTAGGTCATTGTGTGTGAAACGAAGTGCTGCCGGATTTGTATCAGAAAACATTGTACAAGCACGTAAATCAATCAGAAAAGAAAGATTAAAAGGAAACTAGCTGTTATGACTTTGTTTATGTTGATTCCGCCTTCATATTCAAAGATGAACTGCCTTAACTGACGTTTCAAGGTCGTAGAACGGTCCAACAAGTGGTATCAGAGCTCAGGACGAGGAGTTCATACCATAGCAGCTTGATATTACCGGATTTTCTTATCTCTACTCACTTCTTATCTTACTTTTCTGATTTGAACATATTTCAGCGGTGAAAATGACCTGAATTTGACACATAACAAGCGTATTAGTGTGATAACTAATCCTTGAAAGATTTGGACTTAAAATCTATCGAATTCATATAAAAAATTAAGATTTCGCTTGAAAACTGTTCGTAAAAAATGACATCAACAGATTTCGCTTGAAATATATTGAAGATTTCGCTTGAAACTTGATTTTGTCTGTCGATTTCGCTTGAAGAACAAAGGTTTTCACTTGAACAGTTGAAGCGAAATTGATTGGCTGGATTTCGCTTGAATTGTTGTACTTGTAATCTGAGGATTTCGCTTGAGTTGATCGCTTGAACTGTTTTTGATTAAACGTGAACATAACAGTTGTTGTGTCATTACTTTGATTGTGTCAGTACATTGCATGTGTTTCTTGATTAAACAAGTATTTTAAGTTTGATTACATAGCAGTTCACGTGATAATTCTGACCACATAAGTGTCTCGGTTCAATCAATATTAAAATCAAAATTAAATAGTTGCCGACCCATGTGAAGTATTAATTTGAGACTGTTGAACTTTGTAAATGAAAACCAGAGATTTAAAGTTGGGAACATTAAGTGTTGTCAGTTCATTAATCAAAAGTCAAAGGTTGCTTGAATACATGTGAAATTGAATTGTGACTTAAAGAGTTGTCTGCCACTTGTTGTATTCACGAGATTTAGTCATATGTGCATGTGACTATTGATGTTGTCCAACATTTGAGGTCCAATCAAGTGAGTCTCGAAACTAGAATTGAGTTTGTGTGTTTGAGATTATCGAAAATAAAATTGTCGACACATTGTGAATTGATGTGATAAGTTTAGAAAGATTATATTTCATCGTTGAAAGGACAACACGCCACTCGATCAGCAATCATAAGTTTTTGTTGTTTAGTGCAATACATTGATTAGTTATCCGATCAAACAACAATTTTGTCTTTTTGTGTCACATCATATACTTTCACATATTCACTTCGTTTTTAAACTGTTTGTTTGTTTTGTTTGCAGGTGATTTCGAGGTAATTCAAGGACATAAAAAGATGGCAAATTCCGAACCTATTCCGTGGAAAGACGATCAAACTGAAGAGCAGAAATATCGATACAGAAAAATGATTGCTGAAAACAAAATAATTAGAATATCTCGTATCTTTCTGGAAGCAAGGAGAGCAAATAGATGGGATCCGGACAGAGAGTGTTATCTTGATGAGTATGGAAATATTGCGATCGATGATAGTACACTTGATATCGAAGCCATAATCAAGGAGTACAAAGAAGAGGATGATTATTGGCAAAAGAAATGGTGGGGAGATGAAGAAGAGAAAAAGAAAAAGAAAGAGTTAATAGATGAAATAGAAAGAAAATCAGAAAATATAAGTTTGGATGTGTTTCTTGAAATAATCAAAAGATGTGAAAATGAAACGACAAAGAATGAAGAATCAAAGAAGGATGAAACTTCGAAAAGTGAAGTTGGGTGCTCAAAATGTGATAAAATTAAAGCTGACAATGACAAACTGTTGAAGGATACGGAAAGTTTGACATTGGAAGTCAAAAAGATGAAGGATGAGAAGCAATCTGATGATAAACAGATTCTTGTTTTGCAGGAAAATTGTGAGAAATTGAAGTCACAAAATGACAAACTGTTGAGTAGTTTGGATAGTTTGACATTGGAAATTAACAATTTGAAAGAAAAAGAAAAAGATTTTGGAATAATTAAAATTGAAAATGAAAATGTTTCTTGGATAAAATTGGAAAATGAAGCGTTAAAAGAAAAAGAAAAAGATTTTCAAAATCAAATCAAGATTTTAGAAGATGAGAGAGATATTTTTGGTAAAGATAATCTTGAAAAACAAATTGAAATCAATTCTCATCTTGCTAAAATCATTCAGCTTGAAAAAGAAGCTGAAAAAGCTCGGATTAAAATTAACGAGCTTGAGAATAAATTGAAAGGTTTTGTGAATTCTACTTCACATGTTTGTCCAAAACCGGTCAATTCTGTTCCAATAAGTGACAATGTCACAAATTTTGACAAAGTCAAAATTGAAGTTTGTGATGAAATATCTGATGATGAAAAAGAAAAGAAAAGAAAAATATTTTTAGATTTACAAGAAAAATTTAAAAATACTGTTTTGCAATCCACTGAAACAGGTGAATGTTCTAAACAAAAACCTGTTAAGAAGATTGTAGAACAGAAACAAAAAGATAAAAATTTGAAAAATCCTAAAAATGAAAATAAAAGCTCATCAGATAAGTCATCCAATCATTATCAAAAATCACAAAAATCTAAAAATGAAAACTCACAAAATGTTGGTAATAAGTGGTGCAGGTTTGATCACAGTGCTCAAATGCCAAATCAAGGATACAAAAGGAGACATGATTACCACAAGGCAAGTCAATGCTTTGATCTAAGTGTGTGGTATGAAGAAGGTGTTTGCTATGAAAGTAATGAGAGGTATGATAACAGAGTGTGTTACACTTGTGGCTATCAAGGACACATTGCTGTTAACTGCCAAAGTCAGAGATTCGAAACAAGAAGGTGCTATGAATGCCAAATCAGAGGACACATTGCCAGAGATTGCCCAATGAGATCAAAGGCACGATCGAGGGCTGATTTTCAGAAATTGGCAAAGAAACCAGTCAACGTCAAGCCCAAATAACAGAAGGTTCAAGAACCTAAAGTTCAAGAAAAGAAAGTGAAGCTTTCTCAGGGGCAGAAAGACAGATTGCGAAAGAAAAGGAAGAAGGCGAGAGAGTATCTCAAGAAAATTTTGTCTTCGGGTTCACCGGACAGATTGAATAAGAGTTCTGATGAATCAACTAACTCAATTGCAAAGTCAAGCAAGATGAATTCATCGGATACAAATCTGAGGACGAAAGAAGAAAAGAAGAAGAAGAAAATGGTCGGCGATAAATCTGATGTGTCAAAGTCAGACAAGCCACCATCAGGCAATGAATCTGACTTCTCAAAGTCAGACAAGCCACGATCAGGCAATGATTCTGGTTCATCAAAGCCAGAAAAGCCTAGTGTTGAGGTAAAATCTAAGAATTCAGGTTTAACAATGGATGATGCAAATTTTCCATCATTGTTGAACAAGAATTCAAAATCACCTAAGGCTGGTCAGGCTTGGGTGAATCTTTTCAAATAGAAAACCTGACTTGCCGGAGCTTCCAGGTTGGTAAGCATGAAGCAGGTATCGGCATCATTCTTGAGAAATTCACAGGATGGTAACTGTGATATTTCGATTTACATGTGGTAAATCAGGGACATTAAGTTGTACTTGATTTTCTACAAGTGTTTGTTGTTGTCAAGGGTCTTAATTGTTAATTCTTTAAAATGGTTGAAAAAGAACAATGTGATGAAAGAACCCTGAGTTTGTGAAAAGACAAACAAAACTAATTTTCCGGAAAAATCATTTGATTAAAACAAACTTAAGTGTTTTGAAATCATAATGGGAAAATAGTTTGTTGTCAGGGGGAGATCTGATTGTTTAAGCTGAGTGAATGGCGAATTGAAGCAATTTGATATCAGTTTGTCATGTTTCTTGTATAGTTTGTTTTCAAATTTTCTCAGAAAATCAAAATTGAAACATATTTTGATTTTAGGGGGAGAAAAATTTTAAAAAATTAGAAAATTTGAAAATTTCAAAAACATTAAAAAAAACAAAAATGAGTTTGTTGTGAAAAAGAGGAAATGATAGTAAATCAGTGGACTATCACAGCATGCTAAAGATATGAAATGTCAAATGTGATAAACGATCTCACTGATGTTGTGTCAGTAGGTTTTTGCACATTTAGTAGATTGTGACGAGATATAAACCTAAATTTCAAACTTGCTTATATCGTGGGTAACATCTCTCGGATATATGGGTAACCCCCAAAATCTTGTTTGAAAGGTCTCGTATTCTGATATACTAGGTTTTTATACTCAATGATGTCTGGGGTATTATTCCGGGACTTCTGCTGAACGGTAGTTCTGACCTAGTCCTCGAATAATACTTTCTGCAAATGCTTGAAACATAGCATCACCCTCAGCATAAATGATAAGACAATAAAATTGCTTAGCAATGCTGTTGTAAAAAAGATCCTCTAAAGGGGACACACCGAAAGTTGAGTCATGATCTCTCTGCTGAACGATGGTTCTGACCTGAGCTCTCATGATTCTTCATAAATTATTAACCCCTTACAGATATCATTTGTGTTATAATTACCTGTAAGACTGAATATTGGGATCTGGATACGAGAGTATATTCTGAGGTGGGACACGTGATTAAGTTTAAGTATCTAAGACATTAAACTCGTATCTCGAAGCAGTTGAACTTTGTGTGAAAATTTAAGTGGACTAGTATACTGACAATCTAAGTGAATCGTTTAGAACTTAAAATGATTAAAGCTTAACGGTGCTTGTGATTTGTCTCATAATCTGATATGATCCTCTTACACAAACTCACAAAAAACGTTGTTTGTATATATTTCTTTATATATTTCTTTACTGCATTTCTTTAAAATCAAAATCCAAAAAGATTTTCGACAACTGATGTTGAAGAGTTGAGTTTCAAAATTCGAAGTGCTAAACATGATGAACAGGATTGGGAGAATATGTTGAAAACTTTGAATGTCATATTAAATTGTTTTGAAAATTTGAGGGGTTAGTTAATCAAGGTCATTTATTTGAACTTGATGTAACTAGTATGTTTAATGAATGAATGATTTCTACCAGTAAGTTTCTTAAATCTAACTGTTATAAATTTGTGAAACTTATGTTGAAGTAGAAGATGTGCAGGTTAAACAGGATTGGACTTCATTATTCCCAACGGAAGCTAATTGTCAAAGCTTGAACTAGATATCTCAGTTTCTAGCATATCGAGAGGGGGAGTCTGTGAAAGGGGGAGTCTGGATCAACGGTCAAAGGGAAGATTGAAGTTTAAAGTTTGCAGAAAAAGATTAAAGAGAGTTTTTTTACAATGTTTTGAAGAATGATAAAGACAAAGACTTGAAGCCAAAGACTTCATCAACATCCAAGGGGGAGTCTGTTGGTGCATTGAATGTCTGCTGATTACGTCTTAATCAAGTCTTGTGTCTAGATAGTTTGAATGAACACACATTAGGGTTTTATATGTTTAAACTTGTGTATTTCGCTTGAAAGGGTTTATGTGTGTTTCAAGCTAAATCAACACAGAAGATTTAGCTTGAAATGGTTCAAGGGAAATCATGATTTAGCTTGAAATGGTTCAAGGGAAATCATGATTTAGCTTGAAATGGGTTCAAGGGAAATCATGATTTAGCTTGAACTGACTCAAGCGAAATCATGATTTAGCTTGAACTGACTCAAGTGAAATCAACATGCTATATATAGGTGATGTGTGGTTCATTTGTAAGTGAGTAGGTCATTGTGTGTGAAACGAAGTGCTGCCGGATTTGTATCAGAAAACATTGTACAAGCACGTAAATCAATCAGAAAAGAAAGATTAAAAGGAAACTAGCTGTTATGACTTTGTTTATGTTGATTCCGCCTTCATATTCAAAGATGAACTTCCTTAACTGACGTTTCAAGGTCGTAGAACGGTCCAACATGGTAGGTAAAGTCGTTGAAAGTGTGTTGAAAGAAGAGTCAGTTGATACAGGTAAATCTGAATCACAGGATGAAGATGAAGGAAATCTTCATGATGAATATCTGAAAAACATAAAATCTGAGAAAAATTTGAATGATGATTCAAAAGGATTGGTTTATACCATGATTGGATCAGACAAATTGTTCTTAGATGTTGTATTCCCGATTCAGAATGTGATTTCAGAAAAGGTTGATAAAGTTTTCAAAATGGTTGAGATTGAGAAGTCTGAGATTTCAAAGTTTGCTGGTAAGAGTCATAAAGGTTCGTATAACAAACCTGGTTTCAAAAAGAAGAACATGAAGGCTGGTTTGGGTTATAAGAAGCAACAAAATCGAAACAAAAATGAGACGCCGAATTTTTAGACAAAAATGACTTTTGTTCAAGGAGGCAGTTTAGAAGAAGAAAAAGAACTCAAAATAAGACAGTCTAATGATGAGTTGTTTGCTAAAAAGAAAAAGCAACAACCACAGGTCAAAGATGTGTCCATGAGAACATGTTTCAAATGTGATAAAAAAGGACATCTTGCACGCAAGTGTTCTAATCTAAAATCTGTGGATGTTGATCAAAAGAAGATTGATGCTGAGAAACAAAAATCTGAGAATGTGAGACAAAGGTCAACCAGATTTGACTCAAAACAAACTTAGAGGTACAACACAAACAAGTTTGCTTCGAATCAAAACTGGAAATCAGATCCGAATAGGTTCGATTCTAGACAGATCTGGAATTCTCACACACCCAAATTTAGAACAACACAAAGTTGGAAAACAACTGTTGATATGACAAAACCTCAAGAGTTTTGGAAACCAAGAGTTGTTGTTCAAAATCAAAATGTTCAAAAAGTTTCACATTTTTACAAACGAGGAACACCAAAAGGTCAAACATGGAGTGTTAAGAAACATGTTGATTTGGTAAAAGATGAGAAAGTTGAAGTTAAAATTGAGAAAGTTTTTGTAAAAAATGACAAAGAATTTCCAGCATTGAATGAAAATTATTGTGTTGAAATGCCTAAGGTTCAACAGACCTGGGCTAAATTGTTCAAGTAATCAAGTAGTCTGAATGTGCAGGTGCTCAACAAATCTGAAGATTGTGAGAATGGAGGTTGGAGCAGCCTGGCACAACAAGGAGAGGAGGCTGCTGGATCCTGTGTTGGTTGAAACAGGAAGTTTATATGTTTTCTGTAAATAAATAAACAATATTTGAAAACCCCTAAAAATTGAAAAACTTTGAAAAACCAAAAATATGTTTGTTTTTAATTTTTGTCAAATATTCAAAAATATAACAATATGTGTTGATTGAATACGCCGAAACCCTCACGGCTGAACAAACATGATTACTTTCATCAGGTTGAAAAACGGTTTTCAAACTGTAAAAATCAATGTGTTGTAAATCATGGGGGTACTTTACGTTAGTTTTTCTGCTAACTGTGCTATATAGAATGTTATATTTTTTGTAATTTGGTACACGATAAGCAGAAAATGGATGGCGAGACAAAGCTATCAGTGTTGGTTGTCAAATTTTCTTTAAATGGTTTTGCATTTTAGGGGGAGTAATACTGTTAGAAAATACAAAAACATTTGAAAATTTGAAAAAGCCAAAAACATGATAAAATTCAAAAATTGAGTTTTTGCGTAAAAAGAGGAAATGATAGTACATCAGTAGACAGTTACAGTATGCTAAAGAATTGTAATGATTAAATAGTGTTAAACAGTCTCACTGATGAAGTGCCGATAGGTTTTTGCACATTTAGTAGATTTGTTCGGGATATAAACCTAAATCTTTACTTACTTATTTCGTGGGGAACACTACTTGGATATATAGGCAACCCCTGAAATTTCGTTTGAAAGATTCCTTTTTCTGATATACTAG
Source organism: Helianthus tuberosus (assembly GCA_030545235.1). NCBI lineage: Eukaryota > Viridiplantae > Streptophyta > Magnoliopsida > Asterales > Asteraceae > Helianthus > Helianthus tuberosus. Next base: position 108,247,713 of record CM060383.1, read on the forward strand.
GTCTTTATACTCAGTGATATCTGGGGTATTATTCCGGGACTTCTGCTGAATGGAAGTTCTGACCTAGTCCTCGAATAATACTTTCCGCAAATGCTTGAAACATAGCATCACCGTCAGCATATATGATAAGACAATAAAATTGCTTAGCAATGCTGTTGTAAAAAAGATCCTCTAAAGGGGACACACTCAAGTTGGGTCATGATCTCTCTGCTGAACGATAGTTCTGACCTGAGCTCTCATGATTCTTCATAATTTATTAACCCCTTACAGATATCATTTGTGTCATAATTACCTGTAAGACTGAATATTGGGATCTGGATACGGGAGTATATTCAAGAGGTGGGACACACGTATAAGTTTAAGTCTCTAAAACACTTAATTCGTATCCTGGACAGATTGAAAATTGTGTGAGAATTTAAAGTGGACCAATATATCGACAATCTAAGTGAATTGTTTAATTCTTATTGTGTAACTAAGCTCAATGGTACTTGTGATTTGTTAAAAACTGATATGATCCTCTGACGCAAACTCAAACAAAAATATTGTCTGTATATATGTTTGAACATATTTCTTTATTGCTTTATATTTTTAGAAAATACAAAAAGATTTTTTATTCTGCTTTATTTTCGACAACCGATGTCTGAGTGCTGAGTTTCAAAATCTAAGTAAGCTGATCGTGTTTCTGAAAATAAAACAAGTTCATTCATTTGAAACTTGAAGTTTTAAAATTAAAAAAATTCAAAAACAGTTTGTGATATCTCCAAGGTCATTAAGTTAGACTTGGATGATTAACTGTGGGGGAGTTGGATGCTTATATTGTTATAAGTGTTAGTTTCCGATTCAATTCGATGAAACTGCCAAATTCATGAAAATTGTTTATTTAGAATGTTTGAGTGAGCCAGGTTACAATTCCTGAATAGTTGAAATTTGAAATGCTGTTACTTATAAATGTTTGAGTGATTGCAGATGAGATTCCAGACTACGATCCCGGAAGCCGAGTCTAAGGGGGAGTCTGAAGATGAGCTCAACGCAAAAGGAAGCGTGGATTCAAGGAGTCATGTAACTATCCTAAAGGAGCTTGTATACGAAAAGCAAGGTGTCGATCCCAGAGCACGGAAGCTTGACGAAAGGGGGAGCCTGATGAAGAAAAGAGTCTACAGAAAGGAGAAGCTGAAGCTGAAGACAGATCCACCGGGATTCTGTTCAAGAAGACTAAGAGAGAGAAAAAGAAGACGCTATAAGTTTGACTCAATGATCGAGATTGACTACGGCAATATCCAAGGGGGAGTCTGTTAGTGCATTTATGTCTATAGCCTTCGTCAATCCGAGCAGTAGCAAGAAATAGAAGAAAACGAGTCGTTATATTAGTGATAGCTAGACAAAAAGGCAAGGTGGCATAATTGTAATAATGAGAAATCTCATTAAATGCCTTGGACTATAAATAGAAGTTTATGTCATAGATTAGGGACTTTTGCTACATTTGTCATTTTGGAGCTTTCTAGATCTAGAGAGAGAATCTAGAAAGAGAAAGTGTTGTCATTGTGATTCAAGGTGCTGTACAATATCAGATTTATAATAGAATCACGTTTATATTACGTCACGTGTGTTAGGTCACGTTCGTGTACGGATTCCGCACGTTTCACGTTCATTTCGCAATCGTTTCGGAGTCAAAACCGGTCCTACACAAACGTAATCAGTTTAACACGACAAACACTCCAGAATAGTGACATGGGCTTAACATACCTTAAATAACCTTTACATAACTTAGAAATAAGTTTTGAAGGCTTTGGTATGGTAAAATCAAGTTTATTCGCTTACAGGGACTAATTTCGACAAACTGCGAAAGTATGCCGATTCATACTGTTAAACATACCCTAAATATCCTTTACATAGGTTAGAAATAGGCTTTGAGTGGTTCGGTATGTTAAAATAAACTTTTTGGTCATTCAAGGACTAAAAGTGTCAAAAAGTGCATAAGTTTGCATTTTCGCGCATATCTTACATTCTGAATACATCCGGACATCCAAAAATTTATGTAATTATTAAATTATTTGTTTTTAGTTATTGGCTTGATAAAATTCCATTCGTCGCGTAATTTGGATCGTCTTTCGCGTCCGTTCGTGTTTCGTCGTAATTAACCGAACAACGCAACCGTACGGCCAAACGAACCGATATCCGAGATATTTTTGAGCATGTTTCATTTTCCCTATACTTTAACTTCATTATAGAGCCTTGAAATGAGGTTAACGGGGCTTAAACGTGTCAAAAATGCATCAAAAACCAAGTTTTACACCTGCAGGGACTAAACTTGACAATCTGCCAAAATCAGCTCAGGGGGGGGGGGGGCGCGTAAGACTCCCTTAACTCTTACGCGGCCCGCCTAAAACTCCCAGATTAGCAAAAATCAATTTCCAGTTTGTTCCAGCTGTTCCCCATGTTTGCAAATGGTTTTGAACATTCTATGGGCTCATTTAGGGGTTCCCATGGTATTACAAATCAGTGGGTGCAAGTGTAAGGCCAAGATCAAAGCTCGTTTTTCAAGGAACGATCCTAACGGCTACCCGAAATCTATAAATACCCAACCCCATTTGCCTTCAACCCACACCTTGATCTGATTTTGTTCTCTAAGTTGAAGTTATACAGTTCATACCTGAGAATTTTCAGATCAAACTTCCATTTCTTGGACCTTTTGTAAGTATTCTTTCGTTCTTTTACGCATTTTAAGCATGAAAGTCAATCAAGTGTTTGACTTTCAGCTTTGACCGGTTTATGGTCAACACGAAGTTCGTTTGAACTTCGCAACGTGAGCGTAATCACGATGGTTATATGTGACATCTGTGCATGTTAACCCTTGTACTGTTCCGAACAACTTTGTATTTAATAAAATATGATGTTTCAATTTCAATATGTGTTTAATTATTTGTGACATTAGCACGTTTTCAATCATTGTTCAATTCCGAACTCTCAAACCTGTTCTGGAAGTGAAATCATAAACCGTTACGTAAACATAATCAGTTTAACGCGACATACACTCCGGAACTGTGGCATAAGCCAAACATATCTTAAATACCCTTTACATAACTTAGAAATAAGTTTCGAAGGATTCGGTATGGCAAAAACATGTGTATTTGAACTAAAGAACTAATTACGACAAAACTGCGAAACGAACGTTGGTGACCGCCCGGATAATATTTAAACCCTAAAAATAATCTGTTATGATTAAAATTTTATTTTTAATCAGGTTCGTGTTGAAAAATAAATTAAAACGCTTAAAAACGTCATTTTTCAAGTTTAAGCGCGTACCGCGTGTTACTGCGCAACACAGTGCATATACTGCAAAACGCGGACAACGCAGCCAGTCTCGGCAACTGAAATTTATTTCATTAATATTTTGGTGAGTTTATTTTTATAGAATAATAAAAATAATTTAGAACGCCATAAACCGGGATTTAAACGCTAGATAAAATACCCGGTATCCAGTTAAATACCTATTTTATCTATTCTTACCATTTAAAATTTACATTTAACCCCCCCCCTTTGGAATTCACGGTCACATGGGGGTGACCCCACCAAAAATCTTGCCAAAATCCTTTAGGATCCATTTTGATCTTTACTTGATTTTTTTTGGACAAGTGTGATGCATGAGATCTTCACATATCTTATTTATAATCTACCATGATCTTCATATCTTCACACTACACTCCATCTCCTCCCTCTTCCTCTCTCCAAAACCGTAACCCCTCCACCATCACCATTATCATCTTCTTCAACCTTATTCTTGAGAATCAAGCTCCATTCCAAGCTAAATTCAAGTTGGTGTGAAGATCCAAAGGAGTTTCCAAGGTGCTTTCAAGTGATTTCAAGCTTCATATCATCAAAATCTCATCAAAAACTTACCTGAATCTTGTAGGTATAAAGTTTATGTTTAAATCATACTTTTGATTCTTGGTTGTTCTTGATGATTGGAAGTTTCTCTTGAATCTTGGAATTTTTTCACAAACTTGAAATCTAAAAAGAAATAGGTCTTGATACAAAATAAAAATGGTGGTGTATATGTGTGTATATAACCGTACATATATATATATATATATATCTATGTGTGTGTATGAGCTTTGAGTTTGATTTCTTGATAAGTACTTGTTTAGGATGGTTGCTTGCATGAACAAGATTATGTACAAGTATGTTAGAGATATAAAGAAGTGATTTAATCATGAGTTATACTTTGGAATAATGTTAGTATTTTGACATGTAAATGGCCAAAAATTTATTAGACATATTTGAGAATTTTTAAGTTGTTACATGTTCTTGAATGATAATTAAAATGCAAGTGTTTGTTGATTTGTGCATGATATGATAAATGTTCAAATACATCAATAAATAAACATGAATAAGTTGCATATTGGATGCATTTAGATTAATATAAAATGCTGATGTTATGATAGTGTGCTTTAGACACTTGTACATGAGAATACTTGTTGATTTAAAGCTCAAGAAATGATAAAAAAATGATTGTATGAAAAAAATGTTTTAGAACAGATTATAAACACTAAAAATAACATTATTTGGTATATTATAATGGCATGAAACTTTGACATAGCTTTGATAGCTTTGCATGTTGTACATATAGCTTAAAAAGTGGTAAAATATGTGAAATTTGCATGATTTATGTGCTTTATGTTAGACCTGCACTATCATGAGTATAACCACTATTTTATTCAGTAAATAACATGGGTTATGTTAAAATATCAAGTCGTTTCGATTTGGGATGGTTAGGGTAACGTTTGATGCAAAACTATGCGGTAAAACGGTTAAAAATCGACTTTTCGGAGGATTTTTATAAAACTGTTTTAGATCAGTAAGTAAACTGATATTTTTGATATAAAAATAAGTATTTTAACTTATATTAAGTTTACTTGGTGTTTGGTTAGTCATACGTGACTTCCGACGCCCAAAAATGTTACCGAATCGCTAAAATAAGTGTTTTTCGACATACACTATAATGGGTTGTTCATGGGTTAATTTTATGTGTTACAATGTGTTATGAGTTTTATAATATGTGTATGATGACATGTTAATACTTGACAAAATTATGTGTATTACGCTATTATTAGTATGTTATATTTGAGTATACATATTACGACGCGCAAATCGTAGATATAGTGCTTATAACATGATGAGGGTCACCAATAAAATCGTTCAAGTCGCAAAGTTTTTAAAATATATATATATGAACTCATATATATATATATATATATATATATATATATAAATACACCAAAATAATAAAAAATAATAACTTTTCGAGAAATCTCAAAGTTATGTGAAAATTCTAAGTATCGGAGAAACTTAAGTATTTTTGTGGGTTTTTTATTATTAAATCATTCTTATTTAATTTAGGACGAATAAATAATTTGAGGGATTGTGTTAACATATAAAAACACACCCAAAGGTGAGTACATAGATCCCCTCTTTTTACATGTTTTGTGGTAACTATGTGAGTACATAGTTCCCCTATTTTACTGTTTTCAATTGTTTTGGGGTGATTCATATGTATCAAAACGATTTCGATATTTTAACGATGGTTTCAAAAACGATTAAGATGGTTTATACTAAACTAATAACGATTTCGATAATGTGAACGAACTTGTTGGTTGTAGTTACATAACGAATGACATTTATTAATTTTGGCCAAACCGACCAGTATTAGGTTATGGTACCATAGGATCTGACAAATCCCGTTACCAGACTGCACCCATGGTTATGTGTGGGTTAGGTGGGTAACGACTGAATATGTGATTGTTAACTTACCCTTTGGTGGTTTGTTAATGTGAGAAGCGAGATAGTCGAGTCACATAGGTTTGAATATTATTAGCGAGACGATCAAAAATAGTTTTCACAATTAAAACGAGGATGATTTAAACGACTTAAACGAGTTAAACGATTTGGAAACGATCTAAACGAGTTAACGATTTTGAAACGATGTCACTTAACGATGTTTTCGAAAGGATATAAACCATACGAGTTCTATTAACGAGTTAATACGAGATGTTTTACAATTTGGTTTACTAAAACAAATGTTTTTGGGTTAAGAATCATGGCTACGAGGTTTTATAAATCATAACCCGCTTGATTTGAGTTAGTTAATTATGTTGCAATATTATAATCTTATCAAAACAAGGTCTTTAATAAGGAATTGCAACATGTAAACTACCCATGAATCCGATACTCTTATAAAACCTCTGTATTCGCCAGCATTTCTTTGCTGACTTTGTTTTTACATATGTTTCAAGTGACCATAGTTGTATAGGGAATAACCTTCCGAGGTTATACCTTATGGTCACTACGTTTAGTTAGTTGTATGATAGGTAGTTTATATGCCTTAGGAAAATGACCAAAATGCCCTTTTTGCGCATAAATTCAATTTAAACATATGTAACCTAATTTTTGACATCTTAACTGATTAGGCAACATTATTAGACATGTTAAGGCATATATTACTTATCATAGGACTAGTTAGGCGGTCCGAACGCGTTTTACGCGAACGACGCGTTAAAGTAGCGTAAGCTACCTAAACGGGTCGTAATGGGTCATAAGCACTTAGGATAGGTTTCGTTTTAGAATGTAGGTTTTGTTAAACCATATTACATGAGTTTCTATACTCATTTGGTTTACGAAACCTCATTATCCGATCTTCCGATTTAGGTCCGTTTATTTACATAGTTACCTATATAAGGTGCCGTTTGATTTCCGTGATCCCTCTAGCTTTGCTTGGTTGTTGTTCAAGACTTATAAGCACCCTCAAGTGAGTACATAGACCCCTCTTTTACTGTTTTTCAAACGTTTTGGGGTGAAACACATGTGCCTACTTGTTACTTTCGTGCTTTCCATGTTTTCATATCATATGCTTGTTATGTTCATTAGTACGCTTATAGTACATGATTTCATTATGTTTTTGCTATGTATGTCCATTTAGTGCATACTTAGTGCATTGTTTTACATTACATTTTATGCTATGTATTTCCATATAGTGCATACTTAGTACATTGTTTTACATTACATTTCACGCTATGTATGTCCATTTAGTGCATACTTAGTGCATTGTTTTACATTACATTTTATACTATGTATGTCCATTTAGTGCATACTTAGTACATTGTTTTACATTACATTTCACGCTATGTATGTCCATTTAGTGCATACTTTGTGCATTGTTTTACATTTCATTTCATGCTATGTATGTTCATTTGTTGCATACTTAGTACATTATTTTCATAAAACATGCTTACATTTTGGTATGACATTTGGTTTGTTTAAATGGGATAAAAATACATTCATTAACATTGATCACGCCGTTCGTTAGTAGGTAGTGGTACCATAGGAATTGACAACTCCCGTTCCTAAAATCCTAGGTTTGTTTGGATGGAAGGAATGACCGAATTCGATACGCATAATTTAGATAATCCTTTAATTTGTTTAAGGGTTTGTCGCCACAGTCTCAAGGCTTGAATGTATGCATTTTCACAATACCGCATAGATGTTTGTATCAGTAAAGCATGCATTATTTTACAAAACATAACTTTTGATTATAATTTATCAAATGCATTGTTTGGTACATTTCTTTCTTATAGGGTTGAGTAAATGCTTTTAAATCAATAAATGATTTTATTCACTATACATTACATTTGTTTAATACATAAACATTTTAACATTGGTAGTTTGTTTGGTAAGTGATTTAAATAACGAGGCGTGTGTAATATGATAAAAGCATGGTGGATACGCTGCTGGTACTTCCTATATATAAGTGCTTTTATGGTATTACATATTGTAGCGTTATTTAAACCATTTCAAGTTAGACATGATACATTTTACACTTATATCATATCTTCATAAAACATTGTTTTACAAACAACATATTTTATACAAACTCATTTTTACTTAGTTATTCATTTCATTATGCATTGTTCTTTTATATCATCTGATTTCTTATCACTTATGTATAATTTATAAAAGAAAACATTTTACAAGGATCATAACTAAGTTTTGTTAAACATTTTCTTTAAACTTATAAGTCATGAATCCTAAATCAATAAAACCTATGTATCTCACAGGCTTTTTATGCCGACGTACCTTTTTTAACATGTGTTTCAAGAAATGATGCATAGGATTGATCAAGATACACATAGGCAGACTCGGGCCTTAGTGACAATAAAATATGCAAGACTAGTTAATTATGTTATGCTTCCTTGTTGTTAAGACATTGTAACTTCTTTTAATCAATAAAACAACATTTAAATTTCCATGTGTTATGTAACAATGATTCTGTTACAACACTCCCCGAAGATTCCACCACGATTTGTTGTTTTACGTGGTCGGGGTGTGACACAAGGTGTCAAAACCAACAAACGATTTAATGGAGCCGTAGACCAAACAGGTCTACTGTGACTCGGAACAAATGAAACGCTTGCAAAAATGAATTTGAATATGATGCTCTCAATACATCATATGGTGTCTTGAATTGAATATGCGAAATGGACAAGTTCAAGCAATTGAACTTGGTCTCAGCGTAATCTGACAATAAACGTATGTATCGACAAGGGGATTTTGGCATGGTTACAATGATAAACCATGTATGTAACTTAAAAGAAATGAATTTCAAGAAGGTTTTGTTGTCTCAATATCATGGAGTTGATACTTACAATAATGCAGAATATCCGAGTCACAAGGAAATAATCGGATATAACAAAATAATATTTGTAACTTTGACGAAAACGATCATTAGAAGGGAAGCTACATGCGTGACAAACGATTGCATGTGTATCATATGAAATGATCAAGTACTGACGCAAATAAGTGTTCGCTCAAATGAAGAAAATTGTCATGATGCAACAACCATTAAGAGGAGTAGGAATGGGAAAATCTACTCATTAGATGCCAAAGTGGGAATTTCAAGAAAAGAAATTCGAGTACTTTATCCGTTCGGTTAACTAAATTAGCTTGCATGACAAAATAATAGTGTTTGCCCGAGTTAATAGACGTGGTTCTTACGTGGTGACCTTTAATGGATCTCGACATAAGTTCCTGATGGTCTTAAGTGCATGATTCCTAAACCCTCAAGGTTCTGTATTCTGTGTGTAACTATTTTGTGTATCGTGTATAAAACACAGTATTAGCGTATGTTTAAAGCAACTTGTTGATTCACTGTACCTTGGTATACTTTCTTCCTAAATTCACAGCTAATGATACTCGATCAACGATCAATCTTAGAATAGTAGTTGGATCCTTGCAGTTAGTTAAATAAATCGTTAATCCTCAGCATGGGATTCTGGTTCTTGATGGTTGACTTGTTCAGCTCTTGGTAGTCGATACTCATTCAAAAGTTACCACCTTTCTTTTCGACGTGCAACACTGGAGCTCCCTAAAGCGAGAAGCTGGGTCTTATAAATCCCTTATCTAACATTTCCTGAAGTTGCGTTGACAAATCTTGCATCTCTAAAGGCGTAAGTCGATAAAGTGTCTTAGCTACAGGCGCGGCGCCTGGAACCTAGTCAATTTGGAACTCGACTTGTCATTGAGGAGGTAATCCTGGCAAGGCTTCGGGGAAGACTTCAGGATATTCCTTTACCACAGGGATATTTTCGAGCTTCAGTTCTTCGACTCCTTTGTCCACGACATGAGCTAAGGGGCAGCACATCCTTTACGCAAAAACTTCCGTGCCTTCAAACAACTAATAGTCTGTAGAAGCGTATTGTCACACCCCCAAAATCCACACGCGGAGTATCACCGCTTGGAGGCGTGACTGACCAGGATCAAGCCACCAATCATATTGAACATATAAGTAAGTAGTAAAATCATTCATCAATACGAAAGGTGTTTTCAAAACCAAACATTAACAAGTGTGTAGCGGAAGCATAAGTATGTAAACCCAATGTAAATGGTAAATTCAAATGTTTAAATAGATAACATGGCATCATCGATCCATGTCCCACAACGACCTGCTCCTCCCTGTGCAAGCTCCATATGTACCTAAGGTCCTGCAAGGCATGCAAGAGAGAGTCAACAACTAGTTGAGCGAGTTCACAGTTAATAGTTCAGTAATAGTATAGCGTGAGTAGTAGTATGTTCGTTCGTTACAAAGTATCGTATTAGTTTCCATCGCGGCCTTCCCGGCAGGTGTGCGAAGATATTGGGGAATGTTTTTCCCGAGTGTTCTAGACTAGGTTTATTTGTATCGCGGCCTCTCCAGGCAGGTGTGCGAAGATTTGTAAATTTAGTTCGCGGCCATCATATGGCAGGTGTGCGAAGTCAGTCATAATATCGCGGCCAATCCTTGGCAGGTGTGCGAAGATCGTTCAATAAGTGTTACTAGTCTAGCAGTAGGTTCCATCATCTATGTATGTACAGTAAATCATCAAATCCCCATTCCCACCCCGGGAACCCCATGCCTTGGCTTGTGTGAACTCACCTTGGGTTTGCTCGGTATGCTAAGTGTATGCTCGCAAGTAATCAATCACGTCCTAATTATGCACGTATGTGAAATCAGTTTGTGTTCAAGTTGTTCACGTATAAACATGTAGCACGTAATCACAGTCATATACAAGATGGTTACACTTAACAGCAGTTAAATATTCCAGTTAACACTTAACAGAATTAACCTAAGTTGCTGCACAGCTCGGCGAAACACATGTATGGCGAAACACATAAGTTGGCGAAACAAGTGAGTTGGCGAAACACATATTTGACGAAACACATATGTTTCGTCGAGGTGTCCCTTGGCGAAACAGGATTCTAATTCGTCGATGACTCTTGGCGAAACACATTCTGTTTCGCCGAGAGTCCTGTTTCGTCGGATGTCTGTTTCGCAGACATCAGTTACAGCAGATGCGAATAACACATAAACCCTAATCATTCTAGCAGCCGTCATCAATAACAGAAATCATACGAAGATTAAGGTGCATATCGAATCATCATAAATCAATCATCCAAGAGTCATTGTCTAGCATAAACCCTAGTTTATGTGTATAACATATCAACATACAACATCATATCATTGCACCCTATCAAGATACTAACTTGTATTTGTAATCAGAACATAATAACAATATCCAGAACCGAGCACTCGATTGTATTAGGTTTCGCATAGCATTTTATATAAATCCTACTACATCATACTTATCAAAATCCATAACATCATAATCATACTCTTATCACAGCAGTAACACACATCAATCATATACGCAAGCAAGAATCGTGATATAATCAGAAACATGGAATCGATTAACAAACACACACTAACCGATTCAAGATGAAGAAACAAGGATTCAAGAGCTAGGGATGATGGTGAACAATGGTTGTTGCCGTCGCACAGAAGAGAGAGAGTTCTAGGGTTTTTCTGATTGCCTAACTTGTGAAACTGAACCCGTTTCACCTAAATATTCGCGAAATAACATTCTGGGCCGTACTGGGCCTTCGGCGAAACTGGGCTCGGCGAAACAGCCTGTTTCGTCGCGAAGGTGTTGACGAAACTGATCTGTTTCGTCGAGATCGATCTTGGCGAATCTCACTTGTGTTTCGTCGGGTTCTTATATGGTTTAACAGTTTAAGTTTTACAAACAGTACACATGTTATACAATCACACATAACCATGCAAACACACTACGTTTTATCATAACACAACTAAATAGTCAAAGTCAATCGTGCATTAAATGCGAATAAAGAATGTCGGAAATTCGGGTTGTCACATTATCCCCAACTTGAAAGAAATTTCGTCCCGAAATTTAGCATGCAGTTACTGAGGAAACTAGTAGTGTGACGTTGTTTACCTGTATCGTATCGCGGCTCCCCGAGCAGGTTTGCGAAGATTACTGGTTTTCTTGGGGTGTCACATTATCCCCCCGTTGATTTGGAATTTCGTCCCGAAATTCTGCATTGGTAGCTTCAGCCTCAGTAGTAGTTGCTTGGTTTCCGAATAACTGGGGATATTTGAGTTCCATTTGATCTTCACGCTCCCAGGTGAACTCTGGGCCGCGGCGGGAGTTCCAACGAACTCGTACAAGAGGGATTCTCGTGTTCTTGAGGATCTTAACATCCCGGTCCGTGATTTCAACAGGTTCCTCGACGAAGTGCCACCGCTCGTCGATAGTGAGTTCCTTTAAGGGAACTATGTGGGTCTCATCTGACGTACACTTCTTCAGATTCGACACGTGAAAGACGTTGTGAACTGCACTGAGTTCAGGTGGTAAGTTCAATCTGTAAGCCACTTTGCCTATTTTCTCAATAACCTCGAAAGGTCCAACATATCGTGGATTTAGTTTGCCGCGTTTGCCAAACCGAACCACACCCTTCCAGGGTGAAACTTTAAGTAGCGCTCGATCCCCAACCTGGAATTCGAGTAGTTTCCTGTCTTTATCAGCGTATACTTTCTGACGGTCACGAGCTGCCGCCATGCGTTGTCGTATTTGTGCAATCTTTTCAGTAGTATCAACTACCCTTTCTGGACCTGTGATTTGACTTTCCCCCACCTCTGCCCAACAGAGAGGTGACCGGCACTTACGCCCGTACAATGCCTCGAATGGTGCAGCTTTAATGCTGGTGTGGTAGCTGTTATTATATGAAAATTTCACTAGTGGCAGATGTTTCTCCCAACCATTGCCAAAATCAATTACGCACGCCCGAAGCATGTCTTCTAAAGTTTGAATAGTGCGCTCAGACTGCCCATCGGTCTGGGGATGATACGCCGTGCTCATGTCTAAACGAGAGCCAAAAGATTTATGCATTGCTTGCCACAGTTCTGAAGTAAAACGTGCGTCACGATCAGAGATGATGGAGGTGGGCACCCCGTGCCTTGAGACCACTTCTTTTAAGTAGATGTCTGCCAAGGTAGAGAACTTGTCTGTTTCTTTAATGGCCAGGAAGTGAGCAGACTTTGTGAGTCGATCCACGATCACCTAAATAGTATCATTTCCGCGCTGAGATCTAGGTAAGCCAGTAACAAAGTCCATGGAAATTTGCTCCCATTTCCATTGTGGTATCTCAGGTTGTTGGAGTGGTCCTGACGGTTTCTGATATTCTGCCTTGACTCTCGCACAAGTCAAGCATTTACTAACGTATGTGGCTATGTGGGCCTTCATGCTAGGCCACCAATATGTAGTTTTGATGTCGTGGTACATTTTATCCGCACCTGGATGTACCGAGTAGCGAGACTTATGAGCTTCATCCATCACTGGCTCACGTAAGTTGCCATAAAGTGGAACCCAAATGCGTCCTGTAACGTAGTAAGCACCATCTTCCTTCTGTTCTAAATGTAACACCTGTGTCTCCACGGCCATCAAACAAATACCAAGCCAATGAAATATTGTATTTCATACTTTGGACTTGTATAAATATGTGTATCTTTTGCACATATCAATTCTTGTTCGATTTCAAACTCGAAATCACTTTCTGGAAGGTTATACGCGCACCGATGCGTAAATATAACCAGTTTAATGCAACAAACACTCCGGAATAGTGACATTGGCTTAACATACCTTAAATAACCTTTACATAACTTAGAAATAAGTTTTGAAGGCTTTGGTATGGCAAAAACAAGTTAATTCGCTTACAGGGACTAAATTTGACAAACTGCGAAAGTATGCCAATTTGAACTGTAACAGACATTCCGGAGCATGACCATAAGTTAAACATACCATAAATACCCTTCACATAGCTTAGAAATAGGCTTTGAGGTGTTCAGTATGCTAAAATAAACTTTTGTGTCATTCAGGGACTAAAAGTGTCAAAAAGTGCACAAGTTTGCATTTTCGCGCATAACTTACGTTCTGAATACATCTGGACATCCAAAAATTTATGTAAGCATGACTATATTATGCTTTAGTGTTTGGATTGCCAAAAATCCATTCGTCGCGTCATTTGGATCGTTTTTCGCGCTTATGCGCATTCCGTCGTAATTAAGCGAACATCGCGTTCGTACGGTTAAACGAACCGACATCCGAGATATTTTTGAGCACATTTTAAGTTCCCTATACTTTAACTTCATTTTAGAGCTTTGAAATGGGGTTAACGGGCCTTAAACGTGTCGAAAATGGCCTAAATACAGTTCAGGGACCAAAAGTGTAAATCTGCCAAACTATGGCCTAGCGGTGCGCTACACTTTTAGCGTAGCGGTGCGCTAGCCAAGTTCAGACCAGATTCAGAGTTTCTAACAGCCTGTTTGCAGCTGTTTTAACCACAACCACAAGTTCACCACTTGCATACTCAGCTGATAAGGATCATTGTTAGGCACCATAACCTTCCGACACTTGTACGGATACGATTAAGGCACAATATTCGACAAACGATCCTAACGGTTCGGGTATTCCTATAAATACCCATCCACCCCATTGCTAAACTTACAAGAACTTTGATTTGAGAAACTCTAAGTTGAAACTATTGTTTCATACCTGAGATTTTTGAATCGAGGTTAGCATTCGGGGACCCTTCGTAAGTATTCTTTCGTTCTTTTCCTTATTTTATTGCTTTTCGAGTCAGAAAGTCAAACTTTGTTTGACTTTCAGCGTTGACCAGTAATGGTCAATGCGAAGTTCGTTTGAACTTCGCAACGTGAGTGTAATCACGTTGGTCATAGTCCCTTGGGACTATGCCCACTGATTACCACGTTGTCTAGGGTCGTAGGGTAGGCGATCTAATAAATCGCCTATACCTTCGAACCCGACCCAGTTTGGTCGATCATTAGGATCCGACCAAATACATTAGGTGACCTTAGTGTAGGGAATAACCTTCCGAGGTTATACCCTATGGTCACATCGTTTAAGTAGTTGTATGATAGGTAGTTTATATGCCTTAGATAAATTACCAGAATACCCTTTTCATGTATAATTGGTAATTAAGCATATGTAACCTAAACTTTTGTCACATAACTGATTATGTAACATGTTTAGGCATATAACACTTGTCATAGGGCTAGTTAGGCGGTTCGAACGCGTTTTACGCGAACGACGCGTTAAAGTAGCATAAGCTACCTTAATGGGTCGCGATGGGTCGTAGACACTAAGGTTAAGTTTCATTTAGTATGTAGGCTTTGTTAAACCATATCACATGAGTTTCTACACTCATTTGGTTTACAACCCTAATGCTACCCAGTCTTCCGATTTAGGTCCGGTTTATTAACATGGTTACCTATAATAGGTGCCGTTTGATATCCGCGATCTCTAGCGTTGTTTGGTTGTTACTCAAGGACTACTAAGCAATCTCAAGTGAGTACATAGACCCCTCTTTTACTGTTTTCCAAACGTTTTGGGGTGGAACACATGTGCCTACTTATTACTTTCATGTTTTCACATCATATACCTGCTATGTTTGTTAGTACATTATAGTACATGATTTCATTACATTTCATGCTATGTATGCCCATTGTGTGCGTACTTAGTACATCGTTTTACATTACATTTCATGCTATGTATGCCCATTGTGTGCATATTTAGTACATTGTTTTACATTGCATTTATGTTGCATATGCTCATCCAGCATATGAACACATTATACTACATTTTGAACCGTTGTAACTATTTGACTATGTGAACCGTCGTAACCCTTTGATTCTATGAACCGTTTATAACCGTTGAACCGTGTGAACCGTTTGTAACCGTTGGACCGTGTGAACCGTTTGTAATGGTTGAACCGTTTGTATCCATTAACATGATTTACATTTGACAATAGACATTTGACAATACATGAACATTTCTACAATTGTTAAACATTACTTTGGTGGTTTGGTTTGATTAAGTGATTAAGTAACGATGCGTGTGTAATATGATACAAGCATGGTGGATACGCCGCTGGTACTTCCTATATATAAGTGTTTGTATGGTATTACATATCGTAGCGTTATTTGAATCATTTCAGTTTGAGACATAGAACATTTTATACAAATAACATACTTTTCACAAGACATTGTTTTACAAACAACTTATCTTTTACAAACTCATTTTATATGGTTATTCATTTAACCATACATTATTCTATTATTTATACATATCATCTGATCTGATCGTTTTTCAAATGATTTACAAAACAAAGCAAATTACAAGGTTCATGACTAAACATTTTCTCAAACATAAGTCATGAAACCTATTTTCACAAAACCTATGTATCTCACCGGCATTTTTATGCTGACGTACCATATTTTCACATGTGTTTTTCAGGAGCTGTTGCATAAGATGATCAAGATACACTTAGGCGGACATGGGCCTTAGTGACAATAAAAGATGCAGACTAGTTAATTAGGTTGTATTTCCATGTTTGTTTAGACATTGTAACACTTCTAATGATTAAAACGAAACTTCAATTGCCATGGATTTGAAACATTAATTCTGTTACAACACTCCCCGACGTTTCCGCCACGTTTGGTATGTTCTACGTGGTCGGGGTGTGACAGAAAAGATGGTATCAGAGCTAATGGTTATAGGGAATTAGGTTATTAGTAATGCTTTGACCTAGTCTATAACCTTCTTAGGACCCTAACGCGAGTTTACTTGCGTTTAGTCATAAAACAATACCGTCACCTATCCTTAGGCGACGACCACAACAAGAACATAAATTTCAAAACCGCTTTGAAAACTAATCATCTGTTCTAGGATGATTGTTTACTAGGTTTTGAACCCTCTATTGTAAGGTTTTGAACCCTCTGTTATATGGTTTTGAACCCCTTTGAGTCTTCAAAATCTCATCAAGGTTTTGGGTTTTAAATAATGTGAACATGTGCAAACTGGAAGGGTGAATGCTTGTATTCTGGGTTTTCTGTCTAGGCAAGCACTTCGTATATATCTCATCAGACGCGAGACCAGTTGTGCTTACCTGGGAATCCTTGGGATGAGTGTTCACTTATAGGCGAGCATGTCTTCGCGATACATTATTTTTGACCCATTTACTTTGATTAGTCACTGTGTGTCGTTTGTTTACCTTGTGGTAACAAACAAATGACCACTATCCTTGCTTTCATCAGATTTGCTTCATCTCATTCTTTTCGTCTAATTCTCTCACTCGTTTCATTTCATGTTTCCTCTTTTAGAATGCCTCCTCGGCGCGAAAACCAGATAGCGACTGCCGAATTGGCAGAAATCATTGCACAGCAAATGGCTGCTCAATTCCCAAACCTCTTTGCTCTATGGAATCAAGCCAACAACAACAACAATGGTCCATGCAATTTCAAGAGTTTTAACTCGGCGAAACCACTCAAGTTTAGTGGTTCTGAGGGAGCGACCGGGCTTCTTCAATGGTTCGAGAGCATTGAGAATACTTTCCGCCACGTGCAGTGTCCAGACAATCGCAAGGTCGAGTTTTCTACGAGTGTGTTCCAGAAGAGGGCCCTTACGTGGTGGAACGGGGTTATGAGAGATCGAGGTGCAGAAGTTGCTCTAGCACAGACATGGGCCGAACTTAGGGCTCTCATGATGAAGGAATTCTGTCCTCGTCACGAGATCGGGGCTTTGGAAAGGGAATTTGATGATCTTAAGCAAGATAGCGGTGAGCATCGAGCCTACACGGACCGTTATGAGGAGTTAAGTCTGTTATGTCCAAACATGGTCACGCCTTTGGATAAGGCTATCGAAAAGTACATTGATGGCCTTCCCGACTCAATACAAGACATTTTGACTGGTAGCAACCCTACTACTGTTAGGCAGGCCATTGAGCTATCTGCAACCTTGACTGAATCGCAGATCAGGAAACGTAAGCTTTTCCGAAAGGGTGACAAGAAACTGGTCGAGGAATCGAAACCAATCGAGGAATCAAAGACCATGGATGAACAGACTGGATCCTCTAAGAAGTCAAAGAAGCGAAAGGCTTCTCAGAACTTCGCCGTGGTCGCTCACAATGATCAAGCCGTCCCCAACCAACCAGCTCAACCCCTTGCCAGGAAACCCTACAACGGAACTGCACCCTTGTGCAACCAATGTGGCCTACATCATCATGCTGGTGTGAAGTGCCGCATATGCCAAGTTTGCGGACTTATAGGTCATACAGCGAGGGTTTGCCCAACAGCAGCAGCACCAAATCAGATTAACAACAACCCTGCTCAAGCTCGTTTTCCACCGGGGTCTTGCTACAACTGTGGCGAGATGGGCCATTTTAGTAGGAATTGCCCAAGACTTGCTAATGCAAATCCAGCGCAGGGATGAGCATATGACCAACCAGAAGACAACATCGTTTAGAAATAATCACGTCTTATGTATTATTTTCTTTTGTTGTCACGATCCATGAAACGGTTGTTGTTATCATTGTTTATAAATAAATCTTTTATTTACATCGCAATGTATTTATGTGATTGTATGTATAAACAACATATCCTCTACAATACCGACAATCAAGGAACCGCATTCCTTGAAGAACAGACTACCCCCAAATTTCTTCCATTTTATGATCTCTTGCGTTTTTCACGAAAATCCTAAGTACCCGTTTCTTCCAAGAGAAACAAGGTACGAGGCGCCAAGTTAATAGCAATCAATAACAAGATAGTAACAATTAATCAATTATGTGGTTTTGTGGTTATGTGTTCCCTTTTATGTGTCATGTAATTCAAATTATGTTATCCAAATCCTCGTAAAATCTTACATATCCTTGTGCAAGAGATTCCTAGTATGATACCCAAAGGTACTACCTAAAATCCTTAATGGACTTCTACGTTGTAGATAAGTCCCTTGGATTATAATGTACTACTTCATAATTAGACCCCTTTAGTGGTCTAGTTAAACAGATTGATCCAAAAAAATCTGGTTAGGGATATCATGTGATGATATAGCTGAAAGGACTCCTTAGTGGCCTAATTAAGAAGATCCTCTGTTGATCTAATTAAAAGGACCCTATGGTAGTCTAGTCACTCTCATCTCAAGTTTGATATCTTTCCCCACAACATTATAAAACAAACTGTGCGGACTGTGCAAGGAATTACGTAATTATGGATGCATACATAATTATGGAATTTAGTGCACGAAAATCACAGCAAGTTCTATCATGTATCTAGAGTTAACCCTATTCATTTCCAATTCTGATGATGCATCCGTTGAGGAAAAATGAACTAGCTATTCATTTTTCACTTCTGAAGAATATCCGTTGAGGAAATGAATATCCGTTGTTTATCTTTTCATTTCCATTCTGAAGAATAACCGTTGAGAAAAATGAATTATCCATTCATTTTCATTCTGAAGAATATCCGTTGAGGAAATGAATATCCGTTGTTTATCTTTTCATTTCCATTCTGAAGAATAACCGTTGAGAAAAATGAATTATCCATTCATTTTCATTCTGAAGAATATCCGTTGAGGAAATGAATACCCGTTGTTTATCTTTTCATTTCCATTCTGAAGAATAACCGTTGAGGAAAATGAATTATCCATTCATTTTCGTTCTGAAGAATATCCGTTGAGGAAATGAATATCCGTTGTGTAATCCTTCATTTCCAACTCTGAGGAAATAACCGTTGAAAATGACTCCGTTAGTTCATTTTCGTTTCTGAAGATTTATCCGTTGAGGAGATGAATATTCGTTGTGTAATCCTTCATTTCCAACTCTGAGGAAATAACCGTTGAAAATGACTCCGTTAGTTCATTTTCGTTTCTGAAGATTTATCCGTTGAAGAAATGAATATCCGTTGTGTAGTCTTTCATTTCCAACTCTGAGGAAGCAACCGTTGAAAATGACTCCGTTAGTTCATTTTCGTTTCTGAAGATTTACCCGTTGAGGAAATGAATATCCGTTGTGTAGTCTTTCATTTCCAACTCTGAGGAAGCAACCGTTGAAAATGACTCCGTTAGTTCATTTTCGTTTCTGAAGATTTATCCGTTGAGGAAATGAATATCCATTGTGTAATCCTTCATTTCCAACTCTGAGGAAATAACCGTTGAAAATGACTCCGTTAGTTCATTTTCGTTTCTGAAGATTTATCCGTTGAGGAAATGAATATCCGTTGTGTAGTCTTTCATTTCCAACTCTGAGGAAGCAACCGTTGAAAATGACTCCGTTAATTCATTTTCGTTTCTGAAGATTTATCCGTTGAGGAAATGAATATCCGTTGATTTTTCTTTCATTTCAAATTCTGAAGAACAAACCGTTGAGGAAAATGACCTCGTTTGTTCATTTTTTTGTTCTGAAGAATATCCGTTGAGAGAAATGAATATCCGTGGATTATTCCTTCATTCCCATTTCTGACGAAGAATCCGTTGAGAAAGAATAAATCATCCATTCATTTTCACTTCTGAAGAATATCCGTTGAGGGAAATGTATATCCGTTTAGATAACTCCTTTATTTTCCATTTCTGAAGAAACCGTTGAAGAAAATGACTCTGTTCGTTCATTTTCGCTTCTGAAAATTATCCATTGAGGAAAATAACCAGATTATGTCCTACATATCTCTGGTGACTATTTGACACAAAGTCATAAACAGACTCCTACGAATAAATTTCGGGACGAAATTTCCTAAAGTAGGGGAGACTGTAACACCTGTGTCTCCACGGCCATCAAACAAATACCAAGCCAATGAAATATTGTATTTCATACTTTGGACTTGTATAAATATGTGTATCTTTTGCACATATCAATTCTTGTTCGATTTCAAACTCGAAATCACTTTCTGGAAGGTTATACGCGCACCGATGCGTAAATATAACCAGTTTAATGCAACAAACACTCCGGAATAGTGACATTGGCTTAACATACCTTAAATAAC
This sequence comes from Helianthus tuberosus, assembly GCA_030545235.1. NCBI lineage: Eukaryota > Viridiplantae > Streptophyta > Magnoliopsida > Asterales > Asteraceae > Helianthus > Helianthus tuberosus. The sequence goes on from CM060383.1 coordinate 108,268,426, forward strand.
CTTTACATAACTTAGAAATAAGTTTTGAAGGCTTTGGTATGGCAAAAACAAGTTAATTCGCTTACAGGGACTAAATTTGACAAACTGCGAAAGTATGCCAATTTGAACTGTAACAGACATTCCGGAGCATGACCATAAGTTAAACATACCATAAATACCCTTCACATAGCTTAGAAATAGGCTTTGAGGTGTTCAGTATGCTAAAATAAACTTTTGTGTCATTCAGGGACTAAAAGTGTCAAAAAGTGCACAAGTTTGCATTTTCGCGCATAACTTACGTTCTGAATACATCTGGACATCCAAAAATTTATGTAAGCATGACTATATTATGCTTTAGTGTTTGGATTGCCAAAAATCCATTCGTCGCGTCATTTGGATCGTTTTTCGCGCTTATGCGCATTCCGTCGTAATTAAGCGAACATCGCGTTCGTACGGTTAAACGAACCGACATCCGAGATATTTTTGAGCACATTTTAAGTTCCCTATACTTTAACTTCATTTTAGAGCTTTGAAATGGGGTTAACGGGCCTTAAACGTGTCGAAAATGGCCTAAATACAGTTCAGGGACCAAAAGTGTAAATCTGCCAAACTATGGCCTAGCGGTGCGCTACACTTTTAGCGTAGCGGTGCGCTAGCCAAGTTCAGACCAGATTCAGAGTTTCTAACAGCCTGTTTGCAGCTGTTTTAACCACAACCACAAGTTCACCACTTGCATACTCAGCTGATAAGGATCATTGTTAGGCACCATAACCTTCCGACACTTGTACGGATACGATTAAGGCACAATATTCGACAAACGATCCTAACGGTTCGGGTATTCCTATAAATACCCATCCACCCCATTGCTAAACTTACAAGAACTTTGATTTGAGAAACTCTAAGTTGAAACTATTGTTTCATACCTGAGATTTTTGAATCGAGGTTAGCATTCGGGGACCCTTCGTAAGTATTCTTTCGTTCTTTTCCTTATTTTATTGCTTTTCGAGTCAGAAAGTCAAACTTTGTTTGACTTTCAGCGTTGACCAGTAATGGTCAATGCGAAGTTCGTTTGAACTTCGCAACGTGAGTGTAATCACGTTGGTCATAGTCCCTTGGGACTATGCCCACTGATTACCACGTTGTCTAGGGTCGTAGGGTAGGCGATCTAATAAATCGCCTATACCTTCGAACCCGACCCAGTTTGGTCGATCATTAGGATCCGACCAAATACATTAGGTGACCTTAGTGTAGGGAATAACCTTCCGAGGTTATACCCTATGGTCACATCGTTTAAGTAGTTGTATGATAGGTAGTTTATATGCCTTAGATAAATTACCAGAATACCCTTTTCATGTATAATTGGTAATTAAGCATATGTAACCTAAACTTTTGTCACATAACTGATTATGTAACATGTTTAGGCATATAACACTTGTCATAGGGCTAGTTAGGCGGTTCGAACGCGTTTTACGCGAACGACGCGTTAAAGTAGCATAAGCTACCTTAATGGGTCGCGATGGGTCGTAGACACTAAGGTTAAGTTTCATTTAGTATGTAGGCTTTGTTAAACCATATCACATGAGTTTCTACACTCATTTGGTTTACAACCCTAATGCTACCCAGTCTTCCGATTTAGGTCCGGTTTATTAACATGGTTACCTATAATAGGTGCCGTTTGATATCCGCGATCTCTAGCGTTGTTTGGTTGTTACTCAAGGACTACTAAGCAATCTCAAGTGAGTACATAGACCCCTCTTTTACTGTTTTCCAAACGTTTTGGGGTGGAACACATGTGCCTACTTATTACTTTCATGTTTTCACATCATATACCTGCTATGTTTGTTAGTACATTATAGTACATGATTTCATTACATTTCATGCTATGTATGCCCATTGTGTGCGTACTTAGTACATCGTTTTACATTACATTTCATGCTATGTATGCCCATTGTGTGCATATTTAGTACATTGTTTTACATTGCATTTATGTTGCATATGCTCATCCAGCATATGAACACATTATACTACATTTTGAACCGTTGTAACTATTTGACTATGTGAACCGTCGTAACCCTTTGATTCTATGAACCGTTTATAACCGTTGAACCGTGTGAACCGTTTGTAACCGTTGGACCGTGTGAACCGTTTGTAATGGTTGAACCGTTTGTATCCATTAACATGATTTACATTTGACAATAGACATTTGACAATACATGAACATTTCTACAATTGTTAAACATTACTTTGGTGGTTTGGTTTGATTAAGTGATTAAGTAACGATGCGTGTGTAATATGATACAAGCATGGTGGATACGCCGCTGGTACTTCCTATATATAAGTGTTTGTATGGTATTACATATCGTAGCGTTATTTGAATCATTTCAGTTTGAGACATAGAACATTTTATACAAATAACATACTTTTCACAAGACATTGTTTTACAAACAACTTATCTTTTACAAACTCATTTTATATGGTTATTCATTTAACCATACATTATTCTATTATTTATACATATCATCTGATCTGATCGTTTTTCAAATGATTTACAAAACAAAGCAAATTACAAGGTTCATGACTAAACATTTTCTCAAACATAAGTCATGAAACCTATTTTCACAAAACCTATGTATCTCACCGGCATTTTTATGCTGACGTACCATATTTTCACATGTGTTTTTCAGGAGCTGTTGCATAAGATGATCAAGATACACTTAGGCGGACATGGGCCTTAGTGACAATAAAAGATGCAGACTAGTTAATTAGGTTGTATTTCCATGTTTGTTTAGACATTGTAACACTTCTAATGATTAAAACGAAACTTCAATTGCCATGGATTTGAAACATTAATTCTGTTACAACACTCCCCGACGTTTCCGCCACGTTTGGTATGTTCTACGTGGTCGGGGTGTGACACTAAACGTTGTCTTGAGCCACGTAGGGCTTCAGCCCTGACATTTTCTGGTTTTAATGCTTCTACCTGAGCATCTCGTATCTGGGAAGGAAGACGAGACTGTATAGTGAGTTGTAGAGCTCGTACGCGCTTAGGCGCAGTGTCTTTTCGACTGAGGGCGTCAGCCACAACGTTGGCTTTGCCTGGGTGATACCTGATTGAGCATTCGTAGTCATTTAACAGTTCAACCCATCGTCGCTGTCGCATATTCAGCTCTTTCTGTTTGAAGATATGTTCGAGGCTTCTGTGATCAGTGTAGATTGCGCACTTGGTACCATACAAATAGTGTCGCCATATCTTAAGTGCAAAAACAACCGCTCCCAGCTCTAGGTCGTGTGTCGTATAATTCCGTTCGTGAATCTTAAGTTGGCGCGAAGCATAAGCAATAACTTTATCCCTCTGCATCAATACACATCCAAGTCCTTGGATAGATGCGTCGCAGTAGACTACGAAATCGTCCGTGCCTTCAGGCAGTGAGAGGATAGGTGCGCTACAGAGTCTATCCTTTAAGTGTTGGAATGCTGTTTCCTGTGCATTACTCCAACGGTAAACAACACCTTTCTGTGTCAGTAGTGTAAGCGGCTGAGCAATCTTTGAGAAGTCTTTGATGAACCTTCTGTAGTAACCTGCCAAACCTAAGAATTGACGTATTTCCGTTGGTGTACGAGGCGCAGGCCAATTCTTGATCGAATCTACCTTGGATGGATCGACATGGATCCCATCTTTGTTTACCACGTGGCCTAAGAAGTGGACTTCACGAAGCCAAAAGTCACATTTGGAAAACTTAGCGTATAGCTGTTCCGTTCGTAGAAGTTCCAGTATAAGTCGTAAGTGCTGCTCGTGCTCCTCCTGACTCTTTGAATAGATCAGGATGTCGTCGATGAAAACAATGACGAACTTGTCGAGATAGGGTTTGCACACCCTGTTCATAAGATCCATAAATACGGCAGGCGCGTTCGTTAGCCCGAATGGCATGACCATAAACTCGTAGTGGCCGTAGCGAGTTCTAAATGCTGTTTTAGAGACGTCCTCATCCCGGACTCTCAGCTGGTGATATCCTGACCGTAAGTCTATTTTGGAGTAGTAGCTCGACCCTTGCAGCTGGTCGAATAAATCATCTATGCGCGGAAGAGGATAACGATTCTTGATCGTCACCTTGTTGAGTTCACGGTAGTCTATACACATCCTGAACGTACCGTCTTTCTTCTTCACGAATAACACTGGAGCTCCCCAGGGCGAAGAGCTAGGACGTATAAAACCCTTTTCCAAGAGTTCTTGTAGCTGCTTTGACAGTTCTTCTAATTCAGTTGGAGCTAGACGATAAGGTGCTCGAGCTATGGGTGCTGCTCCTGGAGCGAGCTCGATCTGGAATTCGACTTGACGATGAGGCGGTAACCCAGGTAACTCTTCTGGAAATACTTGAGGAAAGTCGCGTACTACAGGAATATCCTCAATCTTTTTCTCTTTCTTCGATGTATCCGTAACGAGAGCTAAAACAGCGGTGTGGCCCTTTCGTAAACACTTCTGAGCCTTCAAGAAAGAAATGATGCCACTCACGACACCACTCTTGTCGCCTTAAACTTTGAGAGGTTCCATACCAGAACGTGGAATACGAATGATCTTCTCCCTGCATAATATCTCTGCTTGTTATTGGGATAACCAATCCATACCAATGACGATGTCGAAACTACTCAGTGTTATAGGGATGAGATCAATGGAGAAAGTTTGACCAGCGAGGATAAGATTACAACCTCGAACTATGTGCGTGGCCTCTAAACTTTTACCGTTAGCTAACTCTACTACATGCTTGGTGTTTAAAAGTGTTGGTGCACGTTTTAAAATTTGACTAACCTTCAGAGACATATAACTGGTGTCCGCACCCGAATCAAATAGTACAGTAACGTAAATATCGTCAAGAAGGAACTTACCCATAACCACATTGGGATCATTCATTGCGTCACCCCGACCCAGCACAAAAGCACGACCCCGAGCTTCGTTGCCATTGTTGTTGTTGTTTCCCCCGTTGTTGTTGTTTCCGTTGCCCTGATTGTTGTTGTTGTTGTTGCGATTCTGGTTTTGGTTCAATTGAGGGCAATCACGTTTGTAGTGACCTTCAGCCCCACACTGGTAGCATCCCCTGTTTCCATGCTGCTGCTGCTGAGGCTGGTTTCGTGGAGCAGGTGGTTGTTGTTGCTGGTTCTAATTCGCAGGTCGAGAACTCCTGCAATCTTTAGCCTCGTGACCCGTCTTAAAACATCTTTGACACTGTTCCCTGCGACATCTTCCACTGTGGTGTTTGTTGCACCTTCTACACCATGGGTGAATTCCCCGATAGCCACTCTGCCCTTGACTACCTGATGATTGCTGATTCGGACTCTGGTAGTCATTTGTCTTGCGTTGCTGAGCTTGAGACTGAACAGTAGCTGAGCCTTTGCTAGAATCCCCCTCCCATTTCCTCTTATTGTCGCTGGGAGTAGCAGGAGTAACCGAAGTGGTAGCGGTAGCAGTAGCGTTGATACGTTTAGGCAACCTGTTTTGCTCCACCGCCTGATCAGTGAGACGGTGTGCCAACTGAACAACCTGCTGGTAAGTAGCATGATTTGCTGAAGTCACATGACTTTGGATCTCTGGCACCAGACCCTTAAGATATAGTTCGATACGTTTGTCCACCAGAGTAGGACACAGTAACGCAAGCTCATTCGATCTTTTGGTATACGCTTCAATCTCAGACCCCGTCATCTTGAGGTTGAAAAACTCGACTTCCAGCTTATGAATATCATCTCGACTGCAGTATTCTTCCTTGATCATCTCTTTGAAATTGTTCCATGGGGTGGCGTTAGCAGCAACCAACCCCAGTATTTGGACCTGAGCTTTCCACCATATGAGGGCTAAACCCTCGAGGGTACCGGTAGCATATTTCACCCTGCGTGCCTCAGGGCATTCACACATCTCAAACACAGACTCTATCTTTTCAAACCAGTGCAGGAGACCTACGGCTCCTTCAGTGCCGCTGAAAGTGGTTGGACGACAGTCCATGAAAGTCTTGAAAGTGCAAACAGGTGCTTGACCTGTTGTGTATAAGAATTAGGACAAGTTTAAACACGAGAGTTGATTTAGGAATGTAGGATCTAAGGATCCTAGTGTGAGTTGTAACTGCAGGGTATACCTCCTGCTTGTGCGGCTGCAACTGCCGCAGTAACTCGTTCGTTAATGAGGGCCGTCAACTGGTCCTGGGTCATGTTGATACGTGCAGACATGATCTTCATAGTAAAGATAACGTAAGTGAGATAGGTTCGTGAATAGTGCGATGACAGAAGAGAGTAAGCACACAAGTGTTCTCAAGTAATAGCATATAGTGAGTTCTGTACTCTAGGCATACCACGAGCAAAGTTCTATGTAGTTCTAGCATGTAGGTAATGTAACATGAATAGTAATACCTATGGTGTTGAGCCTTGCACGTGGAGCGAAGCGTCGTTGTGGATCGTTGAGAGCACTGTTCTGGTTATAGTCTGGTTTTAACAAAAATCGTTTTCCCTTTATTAAAACCAAGTTCTCTATAACCAATGGCTCTGATACCAATCTGTCACACCCCCAAAATCCACACGCGGAGTATCACCGCTTGGAGGCGTGACTGACCAGGATCAAGCCACCAATCATATTGAACATATAAGTAAGTAGTAAAATCATTCATCAATACGAAAGGTGTTTTCAAAACCAAACATTAACAAGTGTGTAGCGGAAGCATAAGTATGTAAACCCAATGTAAATGGTAAATTCAAATGTTTAAATAGATAACATGGCATCATCGATCCATGTCCCACAACGACCTGCTCCTCCCTGTGCAAGCTCCATATGTACCTAAGGTCCTGCAAGGCATGCAAGAGAGAGTCAACAACTAGTTGAGCGAGTTCACAGTTAATAGTTCAGTAATAGTATAGCGTGAGTAGTAGTATGTTCGTTCGTTACAAAGTATCGTATTAGTTTCCATCGCGGCCTTCCCGGCAGGTGTGCGAAGATATTGGGGAATGTTTTTCCCGAGTGTTCTAGACTAGGTTTATTTGTATCGCGGCCTCTCCAGGCAGGTGTGCGAAGATTTGTAAATTTAGTTCGCGGCCATCATATGGCAGGTGTGCGAAGTCAGTCATAATATCGCGGCCAATCCTTGGCAGGTGTGCGAAGATCGTTCAATAAGTGTTACTAGTCTAGCAGTAGGTTCCATCATCTATGTATGTACAGTAAATCATCAAATCCCCATTCCCACCCCGGGAACCCCATGCCTTGGCTTGTGTGAACTCACCTTGGGTTTGCTCGGTATGCTAAGTGTATGCTCGCAAGTAATCAATCACGTCCTAATTATGCACGTATGTGAAATCAGTTTGTGTTCAAGTTGTTCACGTATAAACATGTAGCACGTAATCACAGTCATATACAAGATGGTTACACTTAACAGCAGTTAAATATTCCAGTTAACACTTAACAGAATTAACCTAAGTTGCTGCACAGCTCGGCGAAACACATGTATGGCGAAACACATAAGTTGGCGAAACAAGTGAGTTGGCGAAACACATATTTGACGAAACACATATGTTTCATCGAGGTGTCCCTTGGCGAAACAGGATTCTAATTCGTCGATGACTCTTGGCGAAACACATTATGTTTCGCCGAGAGTCCTGTTTCGTCGGATGTCTGTTTCGCAGACATCAGTTACAGCAGATGCGAATAACACATAAACCCTAATCATTCTAGCAGCCGTCATCAATAACAGAAATCATACGAAGATTAAGGTGCATATCGAATCATCATAAATCAATCATCCAAGAGTCATTGTCTAGCATAAACCCTAGTTTATGTGTATAACATATCAACATACAACATCATATCATTGCACCCTATCAAGATACTAACTTGTATTTGTAATCAGAACATAATAACAATATCCAGAACCGAGCACTCGATTGTATTAGGTTTCGCATAGCATTTTATATAAATCCTACTACATCATACTTATCAAAATCTATAACATCATAATCATACTCTTATCACAGCAGTAACACACATCAATCATATACGCAAGCAAGAATCGTGATATAATCAGAAACATGGAATCGATTAACAAACACACACTAACCGATTCAAGATGAAGAAACAAGGATTCAAGAGCTAGGGATGATGGTGAACAATGGTTGTTGCCGTCGCACAGAAGAGAGAGAGTTCTAGGGTTTTTCTGATTGCCTAACTTGTGAAACTGAACCCGTTTCACGTAAATATTCGCGAAATAACATTCTGGGCCGTACTGGGCCTTCGGCGAAACTGGGCTCGGCGAAACAGCCTGTTTCGTCGCGAAGGTGTTGACGAAACTGATCTGTTTCGTCGAGATCGATCTTGGCGAATCTCACTTGTGTTTCGTCGGGTTCTTATATGGTTTAACAGTTTAAGTTTTACAAACAGTACACATGTTATACAATCACACATAACCATGCAAACACACTACGTTTTATCATAACACAACTAAATAGTCAAAGTCAATCGTGCATTAAATGCGAATAAAGAATGTCGGAAATTCGGGTTGTCACATTATCCCCAACTTGAAAGAAATTTCGTCCCGAAATTTAGCATGCAGTTACTGAGGAAACTAGTAGTGTGACGTTGTTTACCTGTATCGTATCGCGGCTCCCCGAGCAGGTTTGCGAAGATTACTGGTTTTCTTGGGGTGTCACACGTATCCTGATTCTCCCCGAGTATCATAGTCATCTCTTCATTCTCTATTGGGATACGGATAATCTTCTCACGGCAAACCACCTCTACATGATTACTCGAGAGCCAATCCATCCCGACTATGACGTCGAAGCTTCCCAGTTCAATTGGCAGAAGATCTATCGAAAACTCACGCCCTCCAAGCTCCACAACACAGCCTCTAATCACTCCTTTGGCTTCTACTAGCTTCCATTAGCTGGTTCTATCGAATGCGGGATATCTAACCTACTTACTACTAAACCAAGTATATTCTTAAACTCTAGATATGCGAAGCTAAAATCGGCAACAGTATCAAACAGCACAGATGCATAACGTTTACTAATATGGGATGTACCGATAACCACATTTGGATCCTGGCGTGCTTCCCTAGCTCCGCTGTTGAGCTTTCATCCACGTGCCTGATTGTTTTTAGGGCAATATTTCCTGAAATGCCCTTTGTCTCCACAGTTAAAACAACCTTGACCACGTTTTTGATCGTCACCATTTCTGCCTTGATAGTCGTTGTTGTCGTTGTTTCTTCCGTGATTTCCGCTACCATCTTGACCTCCATTTCCACGTTCAGTACATTGCCTACACGTCTCCTTGACATGCCCCACTTTGCCACAGTTATCACATTTTCCATATCTACATCGGCCGACATGATAACGTCGACAATTGTCGCACTTAGGTAGGATACCCATGTACTCTTTTCCCTTTTTGGCCTTGTTCTTGTTATTCGCCCGAGTACCCTTCTTGAAATTTGCGAGCTTCCTCTTGTTATCTCCAGATGGCTCCACATGAGTCTCCTTTTTCTCCTCCGAGGTGGAAAATTTTCCCAGTCTAACCGCTTCTTCAGTAAGCGCCACACTTAAGTTGATAGCATCGGAAATTGTTGGAGGCTTTAATGCTGTCACCATGCTCAGAATCTGAGGTGCCAATCCCCAGATTTGAACTCTGGTTCTACCATGTAGGGGACAACATGATTTCTTCCCTCGAACAATATTTGAACATACTCAGCTATATTTGAACCTTCCATTTTCAAGTTCCAAAATTCAGTTTCCAACTTCTTGATTTCTTCCCTCGAACAATACTTCTTACGCATCAGCTCTTTCAGTTCGTCCCACGTCAAGGCATACGCAGTAGCCTCGCCCAACGTCTGAACTTGAAGGTTCCACCATGACAGAGCCCCATCCAGAAACAGTCCAGATATGTATGTGACTTGTTGCTCTGGAGTACATTTTCTCAATAGCAAAACAGAATCCGTCTTCTCAACCCAACGCACAAAAGCTACAGCACCCCAGTGCCGTCAAAATCCAGGGGCTTGTAGCCCAAGAACTGCTTGTAGGTGCAGCCTGCTACATAAGCAACATCATTTACACCAGGCATTAGCAAAGCACACTTGGAAATGTCCAAACGTTTTGTAATGTATCTTAAGTGACTAAACATTACTGTTGAGTGAGTTATTTCCTGAGGTACCTCCGTTGTGTTTGGAGCGAAGGGCCTCGTTCTATGCGATGGCCTGTGAGATGCGCTCTTATAGTTCTGGCTCTGTCGTCGGTAGAGGGTTGTTGGTATCGGTGTTTCTTCAAGGCGACATCTTCTAAGAAGAAGATCGGGTAGGTCAGGTCTTATTAAGGACACAAGCACATAAGCATCTACTTAACGGATAAGACCTAGGAGGCGTATTTACATATGTATATAAGCAATCGTCATAGCAAGCAATCATATAACATCACAATTATAGCACAAACATGTAGATCAACAACGTGTTTAGTGAGAACATGATGACTGAGCTTTCATTATTTACCGACCACAATCACATTGTCTACAAAGTGTATCACATCAAAAGGGACACAGGGTCACACTACCCTTGTCCAATAAGTCTGTCAATATACCAAAAAACACGTGGTCAAAAGTGGTCTTCAAAAGTCTTCACAATCTCGGCTCGATAGTGGTGCTCTTACCAAAAGTAATGCAATCTGCAAAAAACCAAAAACCAACCATGCTGATGGTGGAGGAGGAGGTGGAGGGAAGGAAAGTAAGTTGTGCACATGCGCAAGCTCCTCCTCAAGCTCAAAGACACGTTGAAGCAAGTAACTGATCTGCTGCTCGATGGTAAGGAATCGAGTATCAAACTCTGGAAAAGGTGTAAGAGCTGTAGGTGAGAGTGCAAAAGGAGTCAGTGGAGGATCAAAAATATACTGGTATAGACAGGGTGGAGGACGTGGTGTCAGCTCATGCTCCAAAACTCTACGACTCAAAACCTCAAACTGTAGTTGAAGTGACAGGAGCAACTCATCCCGTGTGTAGCCTCCATGATGTGAAGAATGATAAGGGTCTGAAACTGGCATAGTGTATGGTAGGGACCATCGGAATGGCTTGTCCAACGGTGAAGAAGTGAAAGGAGCAAACGGTGCAGACTGAGGGATCGGTGGAAAAGCTGCTGAAACAAAAGGATCGTCACGCAGGTGCTGACCAGAGGTACATTCCCCTGGACGAGGTGCAGGAATGTCCTGTAGGAAAACAATAGGTAAATCAATGCGAAGGACATCGTACTCCATAGGGGGGAAAAGGAGCATCAACAGCAGGTGCGGGTGGAGGAATGAATGGCTCAACAAAAGGAGGGTCAACAGGTGCAGGAACTGGGTTAGGTATGAGAGGTGTAATGTCTGGTGATTCAAACAGAACATGGTCAGGATCAGGAATCGGCTCAAGATCAATAGGTGCAACATCAGGCTGACTGATGTGCGCGGTGTGTTATATATTTTTATGTATATTTTTAGCCCTCTTTAATACTTTAGTCAAGTTTTAAATTTATAAAACACGATATTTTACTAACACTAAACACACATATGGGCAAGTGCACCCATCGTGAGCGTAGTATAGCGTTGGTAAGATACCGAGGTCGTCCAAGGACACAAGAGCTTTTAGTACCGGTTTATCCTCAATGTCTAATCAAATCAAAATTTTGAAAAAGGTTTTAAACATGAAAATAAAAACTAAAAATGCTGAAAATAAAAACAGATAGATAAGATGAATCACTTGGATCCGACTCACCTTTAGTGTAACCTTTGATGTTTTCCGTACTTTTGCACTTTTTAAGAGATTATCTTAGTTATAGTAGTAGGCCCCTCTTTTGAAGGTGACGTTACCCTCAACCCAGTAGTTTGAGTCAGCAAGGATACAATCCTAAAGGATTGGATTATTGAACGATAATTAATTAAGTTATTAATGCGTAATGTGGTAGGCCCCTCTTTTGAAGGTGACGTTACCCTCGGCTAAGTGGTTTGAGTCAGCAGGGATACAATCCCAAGTAGCCGGGTTAATGTATTAATAGTAGTTTACATATGAGGGGATCAAGCCATTCGCACCCCCGCCATCCAATACCAGTGGGTATTGAAGGAGGTCCTACTAAGCTTGACCCAGGTCCTTGCAGGATCTATACACTGAACAAGGCAAGAACCTTACCAAACTATTCCCTTAACCCCCGACCAGGTAGCCAACATATCTCTATATAGACCGTAGAGATATGAATGGTGTAAATCTTTTGTTTTATATAGACAGTAAAATAATGCCAAGTCACCACGGACAAACGATAAGAAAGTTTCACCTTCAACATAAGAAACTAGTTATTAAGGTCATTAATACATAACCAAATAAAAAGTGTGAAAAGATAAAAAAACAAAAGTATTACACTAAATGCTTGTCTTCACCAAGTGATGTAAGAGACTTAGGCAAACATGACCTTTGATTGTCAAGAACTCTTACTATCAATCTTGGATCCCGAGACTACTACATACACTCTACGATGGATGATGGTGGTGGATGTGGGTTGTGATGGTGGTGGAGGGTGGGTGAAGTGTGAGAGAGGTGGTTTGCCAAGGGATGCCTTTGAAGTGAACCAAGCACCTCTATTTATAGCCTGCACAGAAGCCCGGACACGGCCCCATGTCCAGTGGGCATGGCCCCGTGTCCATCCACTTTCTCTTTCTTCATTAAATGCAGTTTTTCTGCATTAGTTGACCACGCCCCCGTGTCCTATGGGCACGGCCCCATGTGCAGAAGCGTATCTATACTATCAAGATTTGCTTGGATTCTGTGAATCTTAGCGTTGACCACGGCCATGTGGAGCTGGGCATGCCCCCGTGTTGGGAGATAGAAGCTTCTACAACTTTGCTTTTCTGCAGACACTTGGGCACGCCCCCGTGTCCGCTGGGCCCGGGGCGTGTTCAGCCTTCTGATGTCTTGTTTTTGTTTGAGAAGATGCTGTCGAGGGGTCGGGCATGCCATGTTTATTCCTCTTCTTGTATTTATGTTAGATTTAGCTGTATTTTTGCTTCTTTTGTTCATTTGAGATCATTTAATCCTGAAAATACAAAAGGGAGACAAAAGCACACTTTTTCCAACATTAGTACTAAAAAGGGTTAGTTTTATGCCTCATTTGATGTAATTTATATGTCGCATTTTACACACATCAAATAGCCCCACACTTGAATCTTTGCTTGTCCTCAAGCAAAACTCTTTATAATGTGGCTTACTCACCCAAATGGAATGGGTAGAAGAGAAGTTTTGGGCTTGTCTTGAGTGTCGGGATTCCAAGATCTTTATTAGGTTTTATTTTTATGTTATTTACAATCCTATTCATTATGATTTATTTAGAACATTTCATAAGATAAATTACTTATTTGGGCATAACATGCCTCTTTAAAATTCCATTTATATACAAGTTCACATACCTCACGGGAGATCACTCAACACTTGGCCGAAGATGTATTTTTGTGAAACACTCGAGACCGGCATGGAACTTACTTCTACCATATGCTTGCCAAGCAATCAATCCTCCTCCTTTTTAACTATTAACCTTTGTAAATATCAAGAGGACTTTGGGGAAGGGTTAGGCTTGGGTTAAAGGGAGGTGGTTTTGGGTTAGTGGTTAGTAGAAAAGGGCGAAAGGCATAAAAAGCGTCGGTTTTTATAAAACTTTTTATTTTTGTGACTTTTTATTCCAATGAAGCATTTTTCAAACAAAGTTTCTTTTGAGGAACTTGTTTGTTTATTGCTAGACTTCATCATCATTTTTTTTTATAAGGAATGTCACATGAAAACCGAGCTTTTTACTAAAATAAAGGGTTTAAAATGAAAAAAATGTTTTGGTGGGTAAATGGTGTTTGTTTTGTGGGTTTAGAAATGAAAAGGTTTAGGCTCAAGGGGTTAACTAGGGGATTTTGGATAGGTGGTAAAAAAAAAAGAAAAATAATGGCCTTGAAAGAAAAAGGGTTAGTCCTAATGCCTCCATCATTTACTTACTTGGGTTTAAGTTGGTAAGGACCGGGAATGTATCGTCATGGCAAGTTCTAGAGTCGTAAGAAACCAAGCGGCTATTCACACAAGAAACGGAAGATGAGCACTTAGTTTAAAGATGTGTATTTATATGCTCAATAAAGGCTCAAAACTCACTTTTTGTCGGAATGGGTTTTTAATGTGATCAAGTATATATAATCAAATTTTAACTAGATTTGTCATGCCGTTTCATATTTTTCTTATGTTGGTTCTTTTTATCACGACGCTATCAGTTGTAAATTCATAAAAATATAACCTTTTTAGAACTTGTTATTCCCAAATTAAATCAAGACAAGTAAAAAATGAAAAGTTTTTTGAAAACAATTTAGGGTGTTTAGCGGTTCCAATAGAGTTTTGTGTAAGGCTTGTAATTAGGACTTGCAAGATTCAAGGTTTTAGCATCCCCCACACTTAAATTACACATTGTCCTCAATGTGTCCCAAAAATAATTTTTTAGGTTGATTGAATGTGTAAACGGTGTGTTAAAAACAAAATTTTATGTTACTGGGCATCTGGACACGGCCCCGTGTTGGATGAACACGGCCCCGTGGTCAGATTGCCAGTAACGAGAACTTACAGAGGGTGGACACGGGGGCGTGTCTGGTGAACACGATCCCGTGTTGGACAAAAGTCTGCATAATTTATACAAACAGCAGGTCTGGGCGGTGGACACGGGGGCGTGTAAACTGGGCACGACCCCGTGTGGACAAACTGCAAAAATGTAAAACAGGTTTCTGCTTTCGGTTCTTCTGTCCCGACTTTAGCAGCACTAACGTTTAGTGCTTTAAGCCCCGTAGGTACCTGTTTTACTAATAAATACCACACAAAATAATAACAAACATCCTAATTTACCAAAGTTTCATCATCCACATCACAAGTTAAAAAGAAAAGAAAATGTAGAAATTAAAAAGTGTTAAGGGAAGTAAATTGTTCAACAAATGGCACACAGGCCATGTAATTGTTCATGAGATAAAGGGGTTAACCTGTGAGACCTCCAACCGTGTGATGCTACCTCCAACTCCTCCCGCTCAATCCATGTCCTCGTCTTCATCATCATCATCCCCTCCGTGGCCCGCCATATACTCCCGGATGTTTCCAATATCATCCTGCATGTCGGAGATATTTCTTTCTATCACTCCGACCTGGGCGTATGTGTTGCTGGCCATGTTGTAGGTGTTCCTGGTGCACATAAGGTTTTCCTGCAATTAATCATGTAAGCTTTGAAAGTTAGGAAAACTACCTCCTTGAGAGGAAGATTGACATGGATCACCCTGGGGCTGGTAGTGGTACTGGGGAGGAGGACGGATGTGTGGAGCGTGTAAGACGAGAGCCTCTTGAAAGTTCCATGCATGCCCTTGAACTATTTGAAAACTGACCGTCCCGTCACCCGCTTCATAGATCAAGTTCATGGAGCGGCAAATGACCATGTCCACTTTTCCCGACCACGGTCCCTTTTGAAAGGGCCTCTGCATCCTTGGCACAAAGTGTTTGAAAAGGCGGTAAATCCACCCTCCAAATAGGATAGGAGTCGGGGGAGTAGTAAGTTGGTTCAAGTGCATGTTACGGAGTAGCAGGTGTGGAACATCGAGGTTGACACTATTGTGAATGCAATGGAGGACTAGAAGATCACGCAACCCTACAACACCACCACTATCGTGTCTCTGGCAGAGAGAGTAGCTGAGGACCCTGTGGATGTAGCGGTAGAGAGAGTCCCTCAACATTGTGCTCTTAGTTCGGCTCGGGTTATAGTTGCCATCCCTGATTTGAACCCAAGCAGCTTGGCATTGATTCTCTAGAATCTCGCGGAGACCGCCGGTGTTCTCTTCCTCTCCAGCATCCTCTTCCGAGTACAACCCGACCATTGCCGCAAATTGAGCGATTGAGATCCTGTACGTGGTCCTTCCACAACGGAACTCTACCCCTTCATTGTCAAACGGATCCGCTCTTATCTTGAAGACGAACTTGCTGTAAAATTCCATGTTGTATTCATGCACGGAGTGAAGCCGGGTGCAAAGGGCAGCTCGTAGTGGGCCGGTGACAATGTTGTTGAAGTGGTTTATCTGGTTCACTGCTTCAAGAGTGTCCATGCACACTTGTCATGGATTTTCCTCGGGCCTAGTTCTTAGCACATCATACCGCGCCTGAGCAGCTAACTCACTTGCGTTGAATCTGGTAAGTTTCTTGGCCATATGAAAGAAAA
Source organism: Helianthus tuberosus (assembly GCA_030545235.1). Taxonomy (NCBI): domain Eukaryota; kingdom Viridiplantae; phylum Streptophyta; class Magnoliopsida; order Asterales; family Asteraceae; genus Helianthus; species Helianthus tuberosus. Next base: position 108,284,631 of record CM060383.1, read on the forward strand.
CACCAAACAATTAGCACAAAACAGTGAAATTTTCGAAGAAAACTGAAAACAGTCGGCTGAACACGACCCCGTGTTCAGCGGACACGCCCCATGTTTGACTGAAATCGTCTGGACATGCCCCCGTGCTCGCTGAGCACGACCCCGTGTCCAGGCGTCTGTTTCCCAAAATTCCCATTTTTCGACCCGATCCCGAAAACTTGAAAATTTTTGGTCCAGTAGGGGCGGTTTTCCCCGAAAATGAAACCCCAAGTGTTGTTTTTCCCAAAACAAACCATTTACCCCTTCAATTTCATCTTTTTCGGTTCAAAAACAAGGGTTTGGTGTTTTTGTGAGAAATCGGGCAAATCTACAAACAATACAAGTTGATTTACTTCCTATAACATGTATCTATACTAATGCTAACAGATTTATGCAAAAATTTGAAGTTCGATCCAGTTCAAGTAGAAGAACCCTAGATTTTTCCCCAAATTTTGATGTTAAACTACATGCAAATACTTAATCTAACTAATTAGGGTGGTAGAATCATACCTTAACGTTGTTAGAAGTCAGGGGAATGTAGAAATCTGCAGAAATTTTCGCCGAAACCAGAGAGTTTTTGGGGAAACGGGGCGTGTGGAATGAAGAAACTGAATGAAAAAGGGGGTTTTATCCCGACAGTTGCGCAGACATGGCCCCGTGGGCGGGCAATTTTAATTTTTTTAAGTGCTCGTGTGAGTGCCCTGTTTCCCGAAACTTGGTTTTAGAAATCTTACCGATTTAGATGTTTTCCCGATGTTCATAACTTACAAGGTACGATGTTGATGCTTGAACCTTCGTTTCATTCTTCGACCATTTGAAGCGAGATTTTTTCCTCCTCATCCTCAATAAATCCTTGATAGAGCTTCAGCCGTTGGTCATTGACTTTGAATGGAATTCCATTCTAAGATTTAATTTTGATTGCACCGTGTGGGGAAATATGGGTAATGGAAAAAGGTCCTGACCACCTAGACTATAATTTACCAGGAAATAATTGAAGTCGTGAATTAAGCAATAGAACTTGATCCCCTACCAGAAATTCATTAGGTTTAACGTGTTTATCATGCAAATTTTTCATTCTTTCCTTATAAATTTCGGAGTTAGAGTATGCATAATTCCTTAATTCGTCTAATTCATTTAATTGGCAAAATTGATTTTTACCTGCAATTTCTAAGTCTAAGTTTACGTTTTTAGTTGCCCAGTAGGCCTTGGTTGCTATTTCTACTGGCAAATGACAACTTTTTCCGTACACAAGCTTGTATGGGGTTGTACCTATTGTTGTTTTGTACGCTGTTCGAAAAGCCCATAAAGCATCGTCTAATTTATCAGCCCATTCTTTTTTATTTAACCCTACGGTTTTTCAATTATTCTTTTTGAACCTCTATTTGTCACTTTGGCTTGTCCGTTTGTTTGAGGTTGATATGCTGTTGAGACCCGGTGATAGACCCCATACCTTGTTAAAAAAATTTCAAGTTGATGGTTACAAAAATGGGTACCTCTGTCACTAATTAATGCTTTTGGTGTTCCAAAACGAGAGAATAATCTTTTCAGAAATCTTACCATGACTCTCCCATCGTTTGTTGGAAGTGCCTCTACCTCAGCCCATTTAGACAAGTAATCTTCCTCCACAAGGATATATTTGTTTCCTTTTGACGGTAGGAAAGGTCCCATAAAGTCGATTCCCACACATCAAAAATTTCACAAACAAGAATGCCATTTTGTGGCATTTTGTTTTTGGAAGAAATATTACCTGATCTTTGGCAAGCGTCACATGTCTTGATAAGACTTTGGGCGTCTTTGTAAACGGTTGGCCAATAAAATCCTAAATCAAATACCTTTCGTGCGGTACTAGCGGCACCATGATGTCCTCCGTATGGACCTTCATGGCAATGGCGGAGAATTCTTCTTGCTTCACTACCATGTACGCATTGGCGGATGAGTTGATCGGCACACATTTTGAAAAATAAGGATCTTCCCAAAAATAATGCTTTACATCGGCAAAGAATTTCTTTCTTTGATGATGTGGCCATCCTTTTGCGACTATACCGCTAGCTAGGTAGTTAGCATAGTCGGCGTACCATGGCTCTTCTCGGTAGTCCACCATTTCCAGGGACTCCGTTGGGAATTTTTCATTGATTTGCTCATCCCTGGTTGCCTCCAAAGCTGGGTCTTCCAAGCGCGAAAGATGATCTGCTGCGGTGTTTTCTGCTCCTCTTTTGTCTTTGATTTCAATGTCAAATTCTTGGAGGAGTAGAATCCACCGAATCAAACGTGGTTTAGCATACTGTTTTTTGAAGAGATATCGAATGGCTGCATGATCTTTTGGAAGTTATTTGAGCTCAAGAGGTGGGTCTTTAGGAGACTCCTTATTTGGTTGCTCATTTTGATCAAGAACCACAAAGGTTTGTTCTATGGCGACCTCTTCTTCAACACAATGGTCTCTTGTATCGGGTGGTTCATCTTCATCTTCAATTAGGGGGTCATCATTGTCGAATGGATATTTCATGGAACGCTCGAGATCGACAATCTTTTTAAATGCCCCTAATTGAATAGATAGATTGTTGTACTTCCAATTTTTCAAAGCTTCGTGAGTTTTTACAAAAGGTCGTCCCAACATTAGAGGAGCGTCATCAATGATGACAAAGTCGGTTGGGATTACCATTTGATTGGTTTGGACCAAGACATCCTCAACTACCCCTATTGATTTTATTACTTTCCGATTAGATGGAAAAATGGGTATTTGAAGTGGAGAAAAATCACCAATACTTAATTTTTTGAAATGTAATTTGGCATTATATTAACACAAAGATCTTTATCAGTTGTGATATTACTAATAAAGGAATTTTGAAAAAAACATGGAACCGGTGTAATGTTAATTTCAAATGGATCTTCTTTTATTAGTGCAGTTTGATTATTTGTTAACTTAATGCTTACCGTTTCGTCAATTTTAGTGTATGTGTTTAAATCTTTTAAAAACTTAGCATGAGTGGGTACTAAACAATGATTTTTGAAAGAAGGTGACAAGAGATTAATTTCTTCAAAATTAGACTCTTCTTGAATTTTAACATTGTCGGACTCACCTTTTCCGTTGTTTAACTCATGTATCGGCTTTTAACTTACTTCTTCTTCCATTTTTACATTTTCAACTATCTCTTCTTTATTACAAGTTAATTCTTCCCTTGCACGGGACTCCGCTTCCCTTGCGCGGGACTTCGCTTCCCTTGTGCGGGCTTCTTTTATGCAGCTCTCGATAGTTTTAATGTGTTCTATTATCTTATCGGCTCTGTGGGTGATAGAGTAAGGATCTGGATCTTCAAAGCTTGAATTCGGATGTTTGATCCTTGGTTCCTCATAATACTCATATGAAGTAGATGATTCACACCATTGTTCCTCATTGTAAGTATATGATGGATAAGGGTCATAACTTTGGTCTTCATAATACTCATATGAGGTGGGTTGTTCACGCCATGGTTCCTCATAATAAGCATATGAAGGTGGAGGCTCATATCTTGGTTCCTCAAAGTTTGAGTACGAAGGCTCATACCTTGGTTCATCAAAATATGAGTATGATGGAGAAGGTTCATACCTTGGGTCTTCATAGGATGTGTATGAAGTGGATGGCTCGTACCTGGGCTCCTCATAGTAGGTGTATGAAGTGGATGGTTCAAAGAGGTCACAATATTGTACCGAGTGAGGGTTACCACAAATGGTGCAATAGTCTTCCCTATAATCATCCTCCTCATAGGTGTAGTTGTAATCTCCTGAGTATTGATCCATAAGAATCACTCAGCAAACCACAACAGAGTCTCGAGACCAGAAAACAAAAATAAAAATGGAAACAGAGGCTGGACACGGCCCCGTGTTCAGTGTGCACGACCCGTGTTCAGTTCCTGTATCTGGGCGTTTTAATAAAAGTGACTGGTTTCGTGCAGCACGGGGGCGTGTTCAGTGAGCACAACCCCGTGTTCATACTCTGTATCTGGGAGTTTTGTAAAAAATGTACAGCACGGCCCCGTGTTCAGGGAACACGGCCCCGTGTTCAGTCTACTATTAATGCAAAAACTAACTAAAATACAGAAAATGTGCGCGCGTTTTAAAAAGGTTTTGAAAAATTGATTAGGCCGTCGATTTTAAGCTTTCTTAAAATCCTTGTGTCCCCGGCAACGGCGCCAAAAACTTGATGTGTGCGGTGTGTTATATATTTTTATGTATATTTTTAGCCCTCTTTAACACTTTAGTCAAGTTTTAAATTTATAAAACACGATATTTTACTAACACTAAACATACATATGGGCAAGTGCATCCATCGTGAGCGTAGTATAGCGTTGGTAAGATACCGAGGTCGTCCAAGGACACAAGAGCTTTTAGTACCGGTTTATCCTCAACGTCTAATCAAATCAAAATTTAGAAAAAAAGGTTTTAAAATGAAAATAAAAACTAAAAATGCTGAAAATAAAAATAAAATAAAAACAGATAGACAAGATGAATCACTTGGATCCGACTCGCCTTTAGTGTAACCTTTGATGTTTTCTGCACTTGTGCACTTTTTAAGAGATTATCTTAGTTATAGTAGTAGGCCCCTCTTTTGAAGGTGACGTTACCCTCAACCCAGTAGTTTGAGTCAGCAATGATACAATCCTAAAGAGTTGGATTATTGATAGATAATTAATTAAGTTATTAATGCATAATGTGGTAGGCCCCTCTTTTGAAGGTGACGTTACCCTCGGCTAAGTGGTTTGAGTCAGCAGGGATACAATCCCAAGTAGCCGGGTTAATGTATTAATAGTAGTTTACATATGAGGGGATCAAGCCATTCGCACCCCACCATCCAATACTAGTGGGTATTGAAGGAGGTCCAACTAAGCTTGACCCAGGTCCTTGCAGGATCTATACACTGAACAAGGCAAGAACCTTACCAAACCATTCCCTTAACCCCCGACCAGGTAGCCAACATATCTCTAAATAGACCGTAGAGATATGAATGGTGTAAATCTTTTATTTTATATAGACAATAAAATAACGCCAAGACACCACAGACAAATGATAAGGAAGTTTCACCTTCAACATAAAAAACTAGTTATTAAAGTCATTAATACATAACCAAATAAAAAGTGCGAAAAGATAAAAAAAACAAAAGTATTACACTAAATGCTTGTCTTCACCAAATGATGTAAGAGACTTAGGCAAACATGGACTTTGATTGTCAAGAACTCTTACTATCAATCTTGTATCCCGAGACTACTCACACACTCTATGATGGATGATGGTGGTGGATGTGGGTTGTGATGGTGGTGGAGGGTGGGTTAAGTGTGAGAGAGGTGGTTTGCCAAGGGATGCCTTTGAAGTGAACCAAGCACCTCTCTTTATAGCCTGCACAGAAGCCTGGACACGGCCCCGTGTCCATCCACTTTCTCTTTCTTCATTAAATGCAGTTTGTCTACATTAGTTGACCACGCCCCCGTGTCCGCTGGGCACGGCCCCGTGTGCAGCAGTGTATCTATACTATCAAGATTTGCTTGGATTCTACGAATCTTAGCGTTGACCACGACCGTGTGGAGCTGGGCATGCCCCCGTGTTGGGAGATAGAAGCTTCTACAACTTTGTCTTTTTTGCATACTCCTGGGCACGCCCCCGTGTCCGCTGGGCACGGGGCGTGTTCAGCCTTCTGATGTCTTGTTTTTGCTTGGGAAGATGCTCTCGAGGGGTCGGGCATGCCACGTTTATTCCTCTTCTTGTATTTATGTTAGATTTATCTGTATTTTTGCTACGTTTGTTCATTTGAGCTCATTTAATCCTGAAAATACAAAAGAAAAACAAAAGCACACTTTTTCCAACATTAGTACTAAAAAAGGGTTAGTTGTATGCCTCATTTGATGTAATTTATATGTTGCATTTTACACACATCACTGACCAAAAAGGAACATGAGCTAGCTCAGGAGCAGGCTCTAGGTCGTGTGGAGGTGTGGGATCTCGAGCAGGTGATAGTGCGGCAGACATAGCAGTGTCGTCGTCCAAGTCAGTAGCAAAAAAACTGCAATCCGACCGTCTGTAAAGCTGAAGGTGTCATAGACTCAAAGGAGTCTGAAATCGAGTGCAAACTTGAGTCAGAAGATACCTTAATGACAGGAATCTTAGGAAGTGGAATAGCAACAACGTCCTCGTCTATCCCTCCATCATCATGGGCGTCGACAGGAGGACCATCAGCAAACAAATCAACTTTATCATCAAACAAATCGTCGGAAGGCATATCCTCGGGAGGAATGACCAAGAGAGGGACGGGATTGAGGATCGGAGCCACGATGTGCTCACCATGGGGATGACCAATGCTGAGGTGGTCATGGACTGGAACAGGGATGACAAAAGGATCCTCGTTAGGGAAACCATAAGCAAGGTTAAATCATCACCAAAGTCTGGTAGCAAAAATGGTTGGAAGTCGTCCTCGTCCTCGGACCGCATGTCAGGATCACTCTCAGTGCTAACGTATATATCTCTGGCGCGGGCATGACCTCGTCGTCTGATGCGACTGCCTTCGGGTTGCGGGCATCCGATAACCCATTCTCTGAGGATAACATGTGTGCCTGCAACATCGTAATCCAAACATATGTACGTATAGTAACCACTAACACCCAACATATGCAAACAAAGGCAATTTATCATGTAATCATGTATCCTTGTTATTCCTCATGAAACCTCTCTATCCTTCCTACTCTCCCAGACTAAACCACCTAGTCTCCCAGACTAGACCACCTAGTCTCCCAGACTAAACCACAAACATAAGCCTTGCAATCGTGTTTTCTTGTCTTTCCTTTTTGTAAGAAAAAAATGTTTGTTCCATGGATCTGGGCGTTCCGTGTATGCAATGAAAACATGTCGTAAAAATATTTTCGTGAGAGCCCTAATGATTGTAGTCTAGATTCAAGATGGAATCCTAGTTCGATACAATCGAAGCTCTGATACCAAACTGTCACACCCTGACTTTTGCGGAAGCGTGATTTGGTGTGACTTGCTTAATACCATTGCATTCAACCATAACAAACATCTATATGATAAAACCATGATGTTATCCATAAATTAAGTTTCGAAATATTACAATCGTCATTGATTAACCACAAACCAGGACTTCAATTTCTAGTACATAACAATCTAAGTTTTAAGTTCCAATATGGACTTAACAAAAGACACTAACAAACTAGGTTTCGAGCCATGTATCTTACCCAAGATAAAATACATAACCCAAACCCTTCGACTTCGGATAACACCTTTTATTATTAGAGACATGACTTGTAAACTTCAACTCCCGCCAGACCCATACTTAATTTTCTGAAATACATGTAGTTTGAAAACATCAACAAAAGTTGAGCGAGTTCATGTGTTTTGTATGTGTGCACGAACATCCTTGAAAACATTTGTAAGTATGTATGTGTGTACTTGTAAATTGGTATGAAAGCAACAAGGAAACAGATTAATTAATGTGTAGATAATACATTAATATTTGTGAAATGGTGCAGGAAGACTCAATCCTAGCAGATTTTGCACCGGGCTTTAGTTTAAAGACATAGTCACCACATGGCCCATTTGGCGGGCGCATGGGTGGGGCTCGCTACACCCAAATAGATCTATCACTCATGTCACTCGGTCCTACTATGAGGATTAATGGTCTTAAGCGTTGTACCCACCACTCACATGATCTAGCAGTACCTTTCCTTAGCTAACCATACCATGTATAAACGTTTGTAAACAGTATGTAACATGTACTTCACCCCCGAAGTTATAAAACTGAAAACAGTTAAAAGAAAAGGGGGGCATGAACTCACAGTTTTGCGTTTTTCGTATCCAATGTAACTCAAAGCTTCCTCTAGAACGCACGACTACCTACATGCGTACTACGGTTCATTAGACGGGTGGGTCGTGCCTTGACCTTGGTCTTATTTAGTATTTTTGAGTCACGTTTCTTTGTGTCACCAATGTTATTCTAAGTATATAATTATTTGTCAAAATAATAAATATTTTAACTTAAATTATATTTATTACATTTTGGAACAATTGTTAAAATAATATATTTTAACTTGACACATAAGTGTATTTGTACATGTATATCCTTCCCAAGGATGGGTGTATTTGTATTCGTATTCTTATACTTGTATATTTTTGCCATCTAACTGTGTCGTATTCCGGAGTGTATTTATACGTACGGAATACATATTTTCTTGTAATTGTTAAGTATTCTTATACTTATTTTGTGTTAATTTTTCCGGAATAATATCTTAAATAAAATACATCAATATATATTTCCAAAATATATATTTTGGGAAATATTACTTAGAAAAATTACTTATAATTTTTCTTTTGGCAAAAATATTTGTAAATTTCATACAAGTCTCAAAAAAATAATATATTTCCAAGTCTAACTTAGAAAATACATATAAATCCATTTTTCTTCCAAAAATAATATACTTCAGGTTTATTTAAGAAAATACATTTTCTCTCAAAAATAATGTATTTCATGTTTGTTTGAGATAATATATATAATTCTTCAAAACATCATACATCTTCTAATAATTCCAAGAAAATATATATCTTTATTTGCCCAAAAAAAATATATTTTCTTCTTGTAAAAAATATGATATAATCTTGTAATAATTGTAAAAATCATATTTTTGTTTCCTTGGTGTCCAAAATATTATTTACCAAAAATATACTTATGAATAATATTTCTGGAATATTTTGTAAGTTATATTCATTTGTTCGGTTCCACCAATAAATTGGGTATTCTTTGTATATTTATTCCTTGGAATTTTGGTAATATTTTGGATCATAATATCTTGGTATTTTGATGAGTTATATTATTTCAAGTCCTAAAATAATATAACTAATACACATAATATACAAATAATCACACACATGGTGACATCTAAATATATATTTTCCTAAATACATATTTAGTCACTTTTATTTATAAAACCCAACTGTTGATGCACGAAATGTCTGTTGACTGCGTCTACAATAAGCCTGAAGTCAATATTGGTAAACAGGGGGTCAAAGTGTAAATATTGTGTGAAATAGGGTTAGGATCGCTTATATGTCATTGTCTTAAGTCTGGACCGCTCATGTGTCATGATGTGGATCGCTTTTATGTCAAAGTGTTCTGGACCGCTCTTATGGCATGTCGTACGAGCGGACCAGAAACTCTATAAATAGGTTGAGCTGGTTCATTAGTTTGTAACGTGTATGTGTGTGCTTGGGAGCCAAAACTCTGTCAAAATTTCATTAGAAAGCTAATAAAGTGAAGGAATTGAAAGGATAAGCTGCTGTTACATTATGTATTCTGATTCCGCCTTTATACGTAATAATGAACTTTCTCAACTGATCGTTTAGGGTCACGACACGGTCCAACAAGTGGTATCAGAGCTTCAGGACGAGAAGTTCATACTACATCAGCTGTTTCGACACTTTTATCATCTTTCTACTCAATTTCTTTTATTTTTTTTTCGGATTAAACAAGTTTCTTCGGACATAATGGTTTGAAGTTCAAGTATATTGAGCGAAAATAGTTTTTAAACAATCAGTAACAGTATCAGACCTTAAAACATAGTAAAACTCATTCAATTTTATCAAAAACAGGATCGGTTCACGGACAGAATTTTCAAACTCAGATCTGGAACGATTTTGCGGTCGAAATTGAACAATAATCATATCATTGTGTTCGGAATTCAGTGTAGATCATTCCTTGAAAGTATCAGATTGTAATTCGGACTAAAAATGGTAAAAACGGGCTAAAAACTGTGGTTCACTTTTCGGTCATCGCAAGTTTCTGGTTCGCTTTTAATACACTGTCTGGTCCGCTGTTACGTACATTATCAGATCCGCTCGAACGAACAAGTCTGGTCCGCTCGAACGAACAAGTCTGGTCCGCTCGAACGAACAAGTCTGATCCGCTCGAACGAACAAGTTTGGTCCGCTCGAACATACATTGTCTGGTTCGCTTATCTGAACCTGTTTAGTCAACTTATCTGTCACGTGCACAGATTGGTTCGCTTTTGTGGTTCTGTTTTTCAAAAATCTCGAAAATTTTTCTAAGTGTTGATTGATTTTGCAGGTACGATCAAAATGGATGATATTTTCATGAATCCGTTCAGCGATATGTATGCATTCACGGGTAGTTCAGGAAACAACGATACTTCTTCAAGCAATGCAAACAAAAGTCCACCGAAAGAAAGAAAGAAGGAAGCTTGGGAGTCCGAAAGCGCATTTGGAACATTTAACAAACCTCCTAAGCTGATGGCTATAGAAGATTACAGCAGGTGGGCAACAAAGTTCGAAGATTGGTTGATGGCATTTGCTTTTTCTAGCTGGAAGAGTATGAAGAATGGTTATGCCCAAGGAAAGAAGAATGGTGAAGCATTAAGATCAGCTGAAGAGATTGACAGTTTTGTGGCCGAGCAAAAATGTGTGGCATTATTGTTTCAATCGGTGCGTGAAGACCTCATTTCGCTGATAGATTACTCCAATGCTAAAGACTTATGGGAAAAATTAGAAAAGAAATGTTTAGGTAGTACTGAAATCATAAAAAATAAAAAGAAACTTCTTAGGAAAGAGTTTGATATGTTTGGTTGTCTTAAGAATGAGTCAGTGTGTAAAATGATTGAAAGGTTCGGTCATCTGAAGCTGGAATTAGCAAGACATGATATCAGATATTCTGATGATGAGCAAGTAGACAAGTTGTTCGATTCGTTGCCAGACGAGATGGAGTGGAGATATTATGCTCTCATGCTTAAGAACACTATTCCTTCTGAATTGTTGAAACCAGATTTGGTGATTGAGAAACTTGAAAGTCATGAACTAGAGCTGAAGAAAACGTTTAAAGTTAATAATTCATCTTATCAGCAAAATCTGGATCTGTACTATCCAAAAAGTTTGATCCCGAAAGCTACTTCTCCAAAAACTGCATTTTCTGCTGAGAATGTTTCTCCAGCAAGCAAAGAAAGTCAAAGCAATTCAAGCAGCGGAAGCCATAGTGGTTATCACAGTGGATCTACGTCTTCTGCAAATTTTTCTGATGCGAAGTTTTCTTGCAATATCGCGATAGATCTGAAGAACGCACAGAACTTTGATGAGGAATCGGCCAAGCAGCAGATGATCTTTCTAGCATCAGTGTTGGAATCGTATGAAGGATTGGTAGCTGGGAAGATTGGCAATACAAATCTGACGAAAGAAGATTACGATCAGATTGATCCGGAGGAAATGGAACTGATCGATATTCGTTGGGCTATGGCAAGTGCTGTTCGTCGTGCACAAAGATTCATGGAAATTACTGGCAGAAAAACAATTGGTGGTGCTTCTACTAAGCTGGGGTTCGATAAATCCAAAGTGACATGCTTCAAGTGTAAGCAGAAGGGTCACTTCAAACGAGAATGCCGAAACGCTTATGCTGATGAGTCGGAGAACCCTTTCAGAGATGATTACTACAAGAAGGCGATTTATCACCAGAATAAATCCGAGCCGCCTAGATTGAAGCAGGTTGAAGACAACAGAGAGAAATCTAGAGCTCTTGCGATGATTTACGATGATGAGGGTTATGACTGGAGTCAAGAGGTTCTACCAGAAGAAGATGCGATTGGTTATGCATTTATGGCGAGAAATGACGATCCTATTCCATGGAAAGACGATCGAACTGAAGAGCAAAAATATCAATACAGAAAAATGATAGCTGAAAACAAAATCATTAGAATATCTCGTATCTTTCTGGATGCAAGAAGAGCCAATAGATGGGATCCAGATAGAGAGTGCTATCTTGATGAGTATGGAAATATTGCAATTGATGATAGTACACTTGATATTGAAGCCATAATCCAGCAATACAAAGAAGATGATGAGTATTGGCAACACAAATGGTGGGGAACTCCAACTTCGAAAATGATTGAAGAAGAGAAAGAGAAAGAGAGAAAAGAGAAAGAAGAGATCGAGAAAGCAAAGAAGATTGATACTTGAGTTATTGATACAACGCAGGAGTTGACTGCTGAAAATTTTGGAAGAATGGCTGACAAAGTGCTAGCTGCTAAGGCACTTGAGGTAGACTCTAACTCCGTGTCTGAGTCAAAAAGCCAGGTCAGTTCAGATGTGTCAACAAATGCATCAGGTAAGAAAATCGATGGAAATGCTGATTGCAAAAATTGCAACAAAGAGTGCAAATTTTGTATCACAGTCACGTATCTCAACGGGAAGAAAGTTGATGATCTGACAGCTAAGGTCAGAAGTGTTGAGAATCAGATTCTTGATCGTGACAAAACAGTTAAAGCTTCAACTGAACGGATAAGAGAATTAACTAAACAAATTGAAAATGATAAAATTGATCATGACAAAATTAAACAAGAAAATGAAAAGTTGATTCTTGAAAACCGTCAGATTTCTGAAAAATTTGAAAAACTAAAAGGCACATTGAAAGATTGTGATGATCGAAATGGTAAAACTTTTAAAGAAAATGAACATCTAAGAGCAGTGCTTAGAGTCAAAGAAGAATCAATCAATCAACAACTGGATGAAATCGCTAAATTGAAACTTAAAGTTCAAGAGGCTGTAATTGAAAACGAGCGAATCCAGTTGAAGCTTAACAGTTACAGCTCTGCAAGCTTTGTTTTGCAACATATCATTCCCAAACCCATCGGGAAAGACAAAGCGGGCGAAGATGTGTATTGTGATGGAACTGGGGTGGGGTTTCATCAAGTTCCACCACCTGTTCTTGATAACTACACGAAAAAACAATCTGGGTTGGTTGAAATTGAGGAAGAAAAAGAAGTTAAACTTCCGGAGAACATTGATGTCACTTTTACATCATCTGATGATAGTGTTCAGACAGAGATTGTTAAGAGCACAGCTGAAAGTGTTTTGATGTCTGATTCAACTGAAGATGATGGGTGTTTCTTAGACAAATACATTCAGAAATCAAAGTCCAAAAACAACTTAAGTGATGAACCGGGTCTTATGATGTACAAGATGGCTGGATCTGATAAGTTGTATTCGGATTCTGAGTTTCCCATTGAGAATGTTAATGTGAAAAAGTTGACAAATGTTTTCAAGTTAGTTGAAGTTGAGTTATCAGAAGTGAACAGTTTGTGTCAAACAAAAAGGCAAATGAATTTTGAGAACGATAAAGCTTATTACAAAAAGCCTGTTGTTCCACCACGTTTTTATAATAACATTCGAAACAATTGGTCGGGTGGTTATCAGGGTGGTAAGAGCTATCAGAAAAGGAATTTTCAAAACAGAAGGTTTGCTGAAAAGAAGGTGTTTGTGAATGGTTCAAGTTCACTTTCTGATGAGGAAAATGAAATTTTTTCAAAATCAAATAAAGAGTTCTTTGAGAAAAGAGCTTCACATTATCGGTTTGAAGGCACAAGTCGAGTTGTTGATACTCGAACATGTTTCAGATGTAATCAAGTTGGTCACATTGCACGAATGTGTACCAATGTGAAGCCTAAGATTGAAAATGTGAAGTTTCAACAGAAGAAAGTTGATGTGAAGGGTAAAGCACCAATGGTTGTTGAGAAAAAGAATGTGAAAAATGACAACATCAAAGTGAAAAATGAATCCGTAAAGAAAGTGGTAACTAAAAATGACAAGTTTTATAAACGGGTTGCATTAACTGAACAAATTTGGAAACCTAAAACTGAAATGAAAATTTCAACTTCTGAAGTGAAAAAGGCTGAAGAATCAATTTCGGTTGATTATGATGCAAATTTTCCACCTTTGAAGGCTGAAAATTTCAAAATTCAAATTGCGAGAGTCAAGGTTACACCTAAGGCTGATGAGGCCTGGGTGGACACCATGTTCGAATAAGCAGTTTGAATGGCCGGAGCTTCCTGGTTCGCGAAGCATGAATCGGCATCTTTATTGAAATGTTTTAAAATCAACTTATGGTATGTGCAGGATCTTCCAAGAGCCATTTCAAGATGGATCATGGATAGTGGCGCATCTCGACATATGACAGGAAAAACTGCATTACTGTATGATGTGAAGAATATCAATGGTGGTTATGTGGGATTTGCAGGTCATGAAGGTGGTCGAATTGTTGGTGAAGGAACGTTATCCAATGGGATTGTGACGTTTGAGAGAGTTAACTACATCACTGAGCTGGAAAACAATCTGCTTAGTATCTCGCAGATTTGTGACAATCAGTATACTACTCACTTCACTGATAAAGAATGTTTGATCTTGAAACCTGGTTTTGTTATCTCTGAAGAATGGATTATTATGAGGGTACCTAGAGTGAATGATTTATATGTGTTAGATATGTCTGTAGCAACTACAACTACTGGTCAAGCACATTGTTTTGTGTCTAGAGCAACTGAGAAAGAATCAAGATTGTGGCACCGAAAGATGGGGCATATTCACCTAAGGAAGATGAATCACTTGGTGCACAATGATTTGGTATTGGGAGTTAATATCAAAGGTTTTCATCTAGAAGGGGAGTGCATTAGCTGCATCAAAGGCAAGCGGAAGAAGAAGTCACACCCTACAAAGCAAGTCAATTCAGTTTCGAGACCTCTGGAAAGACTTCACATGGATTTGTTTGGTCCGGTGAATGTCAAAAGTATTACAGGAGATTACTATTGTTTGGTCGTTACTGATGATTATTCCAGATTTTCGTGGGTTTCTTTCTTGAAGACGAAAGATGAAACATTTGACAGTTTGATGGGTCTATTCAGGAAGATTGAGAATTTGTACCAAAGGCGTATCAAGAGAATTCGAAGTGACAATGGTACTGAATTCAAGAACAGCAAGATGGAAGAATTTTGTGATGAAAGAGGTATTTTGCATGAGTTTAGTGCTCCGTACACTCCGCAGCAGAATGGAGTCGCAGAACGCAAAAACCGGACGCTAATCGAGACGGCTAGAACTTTGCTCGCAGATTCAAAGTTACCAATTAATTTTTGGGCTGAAGCTGTTTCCGCCGCATGCTATACGCTCAACAGGGTTCTTACTGTTAAGAAGTTCAACAAAACATGCCTTGAACTAATCAATAATCGCAAACCGAATTTGAAGTATCTAGAACCGTTCGGGTCACCCTGTACGGTTATAGAACCTTTTGGGAAGTTTGGTCCGAAGTGCATTGAGGGAATATTTGTTGGTTATGCAAATCCATTGCGACGTGTTTTCGTTCCAAGTGAGAAGCGGATTATTGAAGCTGCAAATGTTGAATGTCAAGGTTATACTATGCCGCCGCAGAATCCTGGTGATTCATGGCGTTATCATTATGACAAACTTTGGGATTCGTTTGACATGAGAGAAGAATCAGAGGATGATGAAGATTTCTTTGATGAGTTGGATATTTTGCGTGAATATGAGTCGCAGTTAAGATTTCCAGCTGAGTATTCAAGAAGACCACGGGAAACTTCAAATGATGATGAAGCAGGTCCAAGTAATGCTGGTGAACATGATGATGTCCAACAGAATGAAGTTGCTCAGGATAATCAGTCGGCTCAGAATGATAATCTAGAAGCTGAAAACATGCCAGTATTTGATCATGGTGATTCAGATTTAGATTCTGAGGGGGAGCAAATTCAGATTTCAAGTCAAACAAACCAAGTTGGTGAACAAGATGCAGAGCAGAATGTTACTAATCTAGAGGGAAATGTAGATGTTCCAAGCGAAGTGATGCCGAGAACTTTTTCATATCATCCAGAGGAGTTGATCATAGGAGAATTGCAGAAAGGCGTTCGCACTCGAAATCAGATTGATAAAGGACTTACATGTTTTTATACAAAAGTTGCTCCTTTACAAACTGAATTCTCATTAAGTTGTTTTATCTCGCAGGTTGAACCAAGAACTTACAAAGAGGCGCTTACTGAAGACTCGTGGGTCAATGCAATGCAGGAGGAACTTAGTCAATTCGAGAAATTGGGAGTGTGGAAGTTAGTTGATTTGCCGGATGGTCAGAGGAAGATTAACACCAAGTGGGTGTTCAAATGTAAGAGGGACGATAGAGGAGTGGTTGTAAGGAACAAAGCTCGACTTGTTGTTCAGGGATTTAGTCAACAGGAGGGAATTGATTTTACTGAAGTCTATGCTCCTGTAGCACGACTAGAGGCTATCAGAATTTTTCTAGCATTTGCGTCTTGGAAGAACTTCAAAGTTTATCAGTTGGATGTTAAATCGGCGTTTCTTTACGGGAAGGTCAAAGAGGAGGTTTATGTCGGTCAGCCGCCGGGCTTTACCGATCCAATCCACAAAAACAAGGTCTACTTATTGGACAAAGCGCTGTATGGTTTACACCAGGCCCCGAGAGCTTGGTACGAGACTTTGTCTCAACACCTACTAGCCAACAAGTTCAATCGTGGAAAAGTGGATGCCACTCTCTTCACTAAAGAGGTCGATGGTCATCTTCTGATAGTTCAGATTTATGTGGATGATATAATCTTTGGGTCAACAAATGAAAATCTGTGCAAAGATTTTGAATCAGTGATGAAGCAAAAGTTTGAAATGTCATCAATGGGGGAGATGAAATTCTTTCTGGGATTACAAGTTGAACAACTTCCTGAGGGAATTTTCATTCATCAATCAAAGTATGTTCATGATATTCTAGAGAAATTTGGGATGTCAAGTTCTACTCTAGCTGCTACCCCACTTGCAACAAATCATGGGATTCACCCAGATCTCACCGGAGACAGGGCTGATGAAACTTTTTACCGTTCCATGATAGGTTCTTTAATGTACCTAACTGCTTCACGTCCTGATATCATGTACCCAACGTGCCTCGCAGCAAGATTTCAATCTAACCCGAGAGCATCACATATGATCATTGTGAAGAGGATATTGCGCTACCTGAAAGGAACTCCTTCATTGGGGTTGTGGTATCCTAGGAAAGGTGATTTTACGCTCGAAGGGTATTCCGATTCGAATTTCGGATGCTGCAAAGTAAATTCAAAATCAACAACTGCAGGATGCCAGTTCTTTTGTCCTAGATTGGTTACCTGGCAGTGTAAGAAACAAACGTCTGTGGCGTTATCTACTTGTGAAGCGGAGTATGTTTCTGCTAGCAGTTGCTGCTCTCAGATCTTGTGGATACAGCAACAGATGCGCGACTACGGTTTGCAGTTTCTTAACACACCTCTTTTTGTTGATAATGAGGCCGCAATAAATATAACAAAGAATCCAGTACATCACGCTAAAACTAAACACATAGAAATTCGTCATCATTTTATTCGTGATTGCTTTGAAAAAAAGTTGATACGAATTGAGAAAATCTACACTGACGAACAGAAAGCTGATTTACATACCAAAGCTTTTGATAAAAATCGGTTTAACTATTTGTTAAAACTGAATGGTATGAAGCTTTTGTCGGTGTCGGATGGCATAATTGGCGTTGATGAAAGTACTGTTGCGGATGAAGACGAGAAACAATCTGCAATGGTTTGTCGAATTTTTACTTGTTTTGGTATTTAGGGGGAGTAGATGTTTGTACATAGTTATTTTCAGAAAATACAAAAACAGTAAAAAATGCAAAAATACAAAAACATGATAAAATCTGAAAAAGAGCTTGTGTATATAGGGAAAATGATAGTACATCAGCTAGACGTTTACAGTATGCTAAAGATTTGAAAAGTATAAAAGAGTTAAACAATCTTACTGATGATGTGTTGATAGGTTTTCGCACATTTCGTAGATTTATTCGGGATATAAACCTAAAATTCAAACTTGTGAATTCGTGGGGAACACTACTTGGATATATAGGTAACCCCTGAAATCTCGTTTGAAAGGTCTCTTAATCTGATATACTAGGTCTTTATACTCAATGATGTCTGGAGTATTATTCCGGGACTTCTGCTGAATGGTGGTTCTGACCTAGTCCCTGGCTAATACTTGCTGCAATGCTTGAAACACAGCATTAAACCCTCAGCATGCTGAAACAATAAAATTGATAAATGCTGCTGTTGTAAGCAAAAAGATCCTCTAAAGGGGACACACTGAAAAGTCGAAGCTGATATCTCTCTGCGTATACGAAAGTATCGACCTGAGATCCCTCGGCCCTCGCATACCTAAATTATATACAGATATCATTGTAGTATTCTCACCTGTAAGACTGATTATTGAGATTCTGGATACGGGAGTATATTCAAGAGGTGGGACACATGAATGATCTAAATTCTTAATTCATCTAAATCGTATCCTGAGTAAATTGAAATTTGTGTGAGAATTTAAGATGGATCAGTATATCGACAATCGAGGTAAATTGTTTAAGTCTGAATATGTAATATAGCTTAACGGTACTTGTAATCTGTCTGAAAAGCTGATATGATTCCCTGACACGCTCACCAAAAATATGTTTGTAAATAGTTTACTTTGTTTAATTTCTGCAATTTAAGTTTTCTGTATTTCATTTCTTAGTTTAGAACACTTTATAAAATTCAAAAAGATTTTATTTCTGCTTTATTTTCCGACAAACCAAAGTGGAAAGTTGATTGTTGGATTCTTAGATGTTTGAAGCAGATGCAGGAGATTCTGGACTGAAGAATGAGGAGAGCTTACTTTGAAGAAGTTTGAATTGATTGAAAAGTCAAAAACAAGTTCATTAACTTGATACTTGTTATTTTCAGAAAATGTTTGAAATTGTTTGTTTTAAAATCAGTATTGATTCGTCAAAAGATCAACCAAGGTCATTAATTTGGACTTGGTAGATTAATCAAGTGATCAGGGTCATTAACTTGGACTTGAATACTTGAGTGGATTTCTAAAACTGTTTGGTTTGTGAATTATTGTTGAAAAGATAGAATTGTAATGATTATTGGTTGAGAAACAGGTTTGGACATTATTTCCCAACGGAGGCAAATTGTCAAAGCTTGAGCCAGATATCTCAAGATTCCAGCATACTGAGAGGGGGAGTCTGTGAAAGGGGGAGTCTAGATCAACAGTTATTGGGAAGTTGAAGTTAGAGCAAGGTGATGCTGAAACTTGTGAAGAATGCTTGTGAAGATAGACAGAGTTGGTGAAAAGACTAAGACTGAAGACTACGGATCTGAAGATACGTAAAGACTACGTCAACATCCAAGGGGGAGTCTGTTGATGGACGAAATGTCTGTTGACTGCGTCTACAATAAGCCTGAAGTCAATATTGGTAAACAGGGGGTTAAAGTGTAAATATTGTGTGAAATAGGGTTAGGATCGCTTATATGTCATTGTCTTAAGTCTGGACCGCTCATGTGTCATGATGTGGATCGCTTTTATGTCAAAGTGTTCTGGACCGCTCTTATGGCATGTCGTACGAGCGGACCAGAAACTCTATAAATAGGTTGAGCTGGTTCATTAGTTTGTAACGTGTATGTGTGTGCTTGGGAGCCAAAACTCTGTCAAAATTTCATTAGAAAGCTAATAAAGTGAAGGAATTGAAAGGATAAGCTGCTGTTACATTATGTATTCTGATTCCGCCTTTATACGTAATGATGAACTTTCTCAACTGATCGTTTAGGGTCACGACACGGTCCAACTTTATGTGGAAGTTTATGGTTTAAAATATACTTGTAAATATTTGTTTAAAAATATTTTTCTAAGTGTTAGATTTTTAGAAAATTTTTGCCATAATTTCCCCTAAAAATAGAGGTTTCCATGCCTTTAAGGTATATCATTTTCTTTTCTAAATCAACACAATCAATCAACAAATCAATCTATACTTACCATCTTGTCAAAATCAAGCATAACTACTACTTCATGAACTTGAAAATTTACAAAAAATTGTAGTAACTTACTGGTGTATTTAGTAAGTCTTGTTACCCTTTAAAGTGTGGTTGTTTCTCTAAAACATCATTTTTAAAGAAAATAGTTCTTTACAACTTGTGATCACATTTTCTAAAAATGCTTCTTCTTGGATTTTTCTTGTTACATATGTGTTTCTACACTTTATTAACCACCAAAAACATGGTCGATCTCTTTAAGAACCAATATTAAGTAAACCTTTTATTTTTAACTTGGTTTCTTGAAAAATAATTCTTGAAATCTTAGATTTACAAGACTTTATACTTATTTTGATCATCACTTAACAAGAAAACAATTTATTCTTTCAAGTTCATGACTTTTGTGAGGATGATCCATTAATCTCTAACACTTTCATCCTCTCATCTTGCTAGATTATGTTTTTAATCATTATCTAGCAAGATCATATGATGATCTACATCATTAACATAAGTAAACAACAATCAACAAGCATAACAACACACAAACATAAAGTTTTCTTATGATTTTAAGCTTATGTTCATGTTTCATCTTCTTGATTCTTAGTGTTCTTCAAGTTTAATATCATGTATCATTCTTTAACCACTTAAATAAGATGTAAAATGAAGAGTTTAGTGTTTTTACTACTAGCTCAAGGCTAGGGATGATCAAGAGAAGAAAAGAAGTGGATAAAAGCAAATGGTGAAGGTCCTTTAGCTTCCGAAAGCTCCAAGCTTCCTAATACACCTTCTTACACCTTTGTATATATGTGGAATGGATGGAATATGACTGAAAAAAGCGTGGATGTATGTGTGTGTCTTTGGCCGTGAATGGGGAAGAAGAAGAGGAGAGAGCTCAAGTGTTGGTGTGAGTTTAGAAATGAAGGTTATGGATCCTTGGTTAATCTTATAAACTTCCACCAATGTTAAATCTATTGGTTTTTATGTTTAGTAAAGAAGGAACAAGATCCATTAATATAATCAAATGAAATCACAAGTGGGCCACCATGTCTAGCCGTGAACTAGGTGGGGGGGAGGGTATAGGTTTAGGTTATAACTATAAGTTGGTTATTATGGTTAGAATCCAAGTATTAGTTAGGTATTTTAGTTATTTGTATGATATGTAGTGTGTTATGATGTTCGGGAACCATAACTAGCTTGGTAATGTTAAAACAATGCTTCTAGTGAAAATTTGGTGTTTTGGGTAGTGTCCAGTTGTTCGGTTGGTTACCGGTTCATTAAGGTGCTAAACTACGCAGTTTAGTGAGCTTTATGTTACCTTTTGTGACAGTTTCGATTCCCGACACTTAGGAAAGCATTCAGGACCATTTAACCATATTTTTGCATGATATTAGATTGTTTAAATGTTGAATTTGCTGATTTTCTGCAGAATTCTGCAGTTTATGTAAGTTTTAGGCACTTTCCAGCACTTAAACTATCACTAGGAAGGCATTTTTGTGATCCTTACTTTCCTGCACACTATACTAGTGTAACTCTTGGTTTCTGGCCCATTCCGTACCTCAATACCATATCTGTCTATGTTTTGAACTATGTCAGCATTTTTCTGATTTGTCTGATAATTGTGCTGTCGGTGCTTCGTGCATCATTCGGATTAACAAAGTTTACATGCAGTAAAGATATATCTTTTGCAATTTATGATGCACATGTATGTATATGGCAATAGTCAGAAAGCAATTCAAGTAACTAATTGTAATTCTGCACAGTCATTAAGCACTAATCATTGTTTAATAATTATACGGATGTATGCAAATTTGACAGTTGTCACAGGTAATGAGAGGGTTGTGTCGGTAAAGGAAATGAAGTGGATGAGTTAACGGGTTGTGTTTGATTAGGTGGGGCAGTGCTATGATCATCAACAATCCTCACATATGGTGAGGAATGTTGGATGTTAGAGGTTTGGGTGAATATTGGGTATTGTAAGGATGTTGATTGAGTTGTGAAGGGTGGCATATTGTCTAAATTAGGGAATGGTGGTGGTGGCATAGGTGGAAGTGGAGAAGTAGCTTGGGTGGTTTGTGGTTGTTGTTCAGACGGTACAAAGGTATTGGGTGATGGCTGTGTAGGAATCGGTGTGAATTGGTTTTGTGGAGGTGAATTTTCGGATTGCTTTTCAAGATTGCTTGAATTCTCCATTGTTTTGAGATTTGAAGCTGGTGCTCGCACTATCTTGTTTCTCGTTACACAACTCGGGTGTGCCTAACGGTTCTTTTGATTTCCGGATCAAATACTAGTGGTGAAGCTTTTCCGGAGTTTCTCATATGATGCATGCACGTACAAGCTCACCTGCGCAACACAAACAAACAAAACAAAATAAAAAGACTTAACACTAAACACTTTGCGCACGCCTCCCCGGCAACGGCGCCATTTTGATTTCTGTCGTTAAGGACATGCAAAAACCAACTAAACCACGTAGATAGGATAAGTCGGATATCGAACCAGAGGAGGATTGTGGAAAGTGTCATGATGCTAAGTATTGATTAACTATTGCAGAAAAAGTAAATCTTGTTGGATGGTTTGATTGTCTAAAAATTACGAACTAAAAGTGAAGTTTAAAGCAATAGAGTGAACAATGGTTCCTCCAGATTTCAGGTTTTACAGATAGATTCAATTATGTGTTTAATCGAAACACTTACATAGACATAAGTGTTGAATCTAATTAACCAATTGTGATAATCAACGACTAAGTACTCGGGTCAATACATAACGGGAGGTTATCAAATAATTATCAATTGCAATTACCAACCCTAATCCCATAGCAAATATATCCCAATTACTAGAACTCTCGGGAATTGAATGATTAAGAACTAAGGTTAAATAAAATGCAACCGGTTATAATTGATTAATCAAATCAAAGGTGAAACTCATTGAATGCTTAGATCACCGAGTTATACGATTGTCACAAACACATAAAATCAGTTAACTTACAAACAACCCTCCATCCGGAGGAAACCACAAAAGGTTTAGCCGCTCATCCCACAAGTGAAATCGCCAAAAGTTTGATAAACGGATGAACACATGATTATGGTTGATGATTCGGTAGGATGAATGATGGATTGGATGCGAAAAAACTCGAATCCCCTTGCTCTTGGATGCCCTAGGTTGAAGTTAGATGATGAGATAATGAATACCTCCTTTACAAAACCCTAATATACCTTTAAAACCTTCAAATTAGTGTTTTTCCATAACACCAACCATAAGCTACGATTAGTGAACCGTAAGCTACAGTTCTGGAACTCTGTTTCACATCTGCACCCAACCGTAACCTACGGTTGGTGAACCGTAGCTAACGGTCGGCAGATTCTTCCAAAATTGTTTTCTTCATAACTTCTTCGTTTTAGCTCTGTTTTACGCACCGTTTTCGCCCACGTCTTCGTAATTCAACCCTCTATCATGCCATCTTCTAATATCTTCATTTTCAATCCATTAACATTCCCCAAAACTCATCCAATCTTCGTATTTAACCTACAAAACATCATTTTCTCATAGTTATCCAATTCCACACATATAAACAACCAAATATGCATAAGATTAGACATTAAACACATATAAATCACATTCCTAAACCCATCCATCATGTGCTACTTGTATATTATGTGTATTAGTTATATTATTTAGGAACTTGAAAATAATATAACACACCAAAATACCAAAAATTGTAATTCAAAATATTAACAAAATTCCAAGATATAAATATAAAATTTATACCCGAATATTGGACAAACCGGAAAAGGACTATGAACTATAAGCATATATATTCCGGAAATAAATTCATATTTCGACAAATGTGTTAAACGGTATTTTGAAAACCGAAGAAACGATAAAATATGGATTTTTATAACAATTACAAAATATATCATATTTTAACAAGTAGAAAATATATTGTTTTTTTAGAGGAGAAAAATATATATTTTCTTAAACAATTTAAAGATATATTATTTTCGAATGGAGAAAATATATATTTTCTTAAACAATTTGAAGATATAATATTTTTGAGTGAAGAGAATATATATATTCTTAAACAAATTAAAAATACATTATTTTGGGTGGAAACTAGAAATATATATATTTTCTAAGTTAATCTTAAAAATATATTATTTTTGAGGTTTATATGAAAATATATATTTTTTTTGCCAAGTAAAGTTTATAGACAATTTTTTATAAAAATTCTCTTAAAATATGAATATTTTAAGAATACAAAGTTGGTAATTTTTAGTTGTCTAAAAATAATATTCCGGAAAATTAAATACAAAATTAAGTATAAAATACTTAATAAATAAAAAGAAAATACGTATCCTCAAACGTATAAATACACACCGGAATACACCACCAATACTTGGCAAAATACACAAGTACTAGTGCACCCATACTTGGGAAATACTCATGAAAGAATTACAAAACGAACTAAGTCCAAAATATATTATTTTAACAATATTCCAAATAAATGGATGAATATAACTTAAGTTAAACTATTATTATTTTAACTAATAATTATATACTTCGGAATTATAAAATGTACATCAAAGATGTAACTCAAAGTACACCAAGAATTCCAAAACAAGTCTTAATAAACAACTAAGACTAAGAGTCGTTACACGAACTAAGCGCCTAATGAAACATAACACGTGTGTAGGTAGTGGTACGACATCTGGAAGCGATCTTTGAGTTACAGGATACAGGACGCAAATTAGTGAGTTCACGTCCCCCTTTTTCTTTTAACCGTTTTCAGTTTTATAACTTCGGGGGTGAAATACATGTTACAAATATTTCAAAAGTTTACAAATGGTATGATTAGCTAAGGAATGAACTGTTAGATCATGTGAATGGGTAGGCGCACACTTAAGACCATTAATCCTTGTATAAGGACCGTGGGGCATGAGTGGTAGATCTATCTGGGTGTTGCGAGCCCCACCCCTGGGCCGGGAGTGGCCGAAGGTGGTGACTATGTCGTTCCAGCCGGGTGGACCGGTACAAAATCCGCTAGGTTTGAGCCTTCCTGCACCATTGCACACATATTAATGACCTTGCAAATCATTAATTGATCTGTTCATAGACGCTTTCATACCGGATTACAAAGGCATACATACAAATGTTTACAAGATTATTCGAACTCATACAGAAAAACATGAACTCGCTCAACTTTTGTAGATGTTTTCAAAATTACATATATTTCAGGAAACAAGATGGATCTTGGGCGCTGATGTTGTTTTCAAGACGTAAATTACAAGTTTAGATGTCATCCACTTTTGATTTGTAACATAACTTGAGGATTTGTTGGTTGGAACCTAAATGAATTGTGTTATATCATTTTAAACTTATGAATGTATGAACATCATGTTTTAATCATATAGTTGTTTATTATAATTGAATGCAATGATATTGAGCAAGTCACACATCATACGCTTCCGCAAAAGTCAGGGTGTGACATTAAAAGTGTCACACCCTGACTTTTGCGGAAGCGTATACATGTGACTTGATCAGTTTTCATTGCATTCAATCATAATAAACAACTATATGACTAAAATAACGATGTTCATCCATTCATAAGTTTAAAACATTACAAACATAAGTTGTTTAAGTTTTCAACCAACACAGTATTACGTTTAAGTTACAATCCATCAAAAGATATAAAGTTCCATAAAAGGACTTCTTTAACAACAGACTAGTTTCACGAGGCTTTGCATCTTATATTCCATCAAGGATGAGATATACGAATCAAACCCTCCAAAAGTGGATGACATCTAAACTTGAAATTCACCTCTTGAAAACGACACCAGCGCCAAAGATCCATTTAGTTTCCAACAAAAGTTGAGCGAGTTCATGCGTTTTATGTGAGCTCTAAATAAACTTGTAAACATTTTAGAGATTAATGTCTCCAAATAAACACTTGATAACAGGTATGTAAAGCGGCTATGAACATATCATTAATGTTTTGCAAGGACATTAATATGTGTGGTGGCTTAGGAAGCACTCAAACCTAGCGGATTTCCTCTGGTCCATCCGGCTGGAACAACAAAAGCACTACATGCGGCCACACAAGGACCCATGAGTGGGGCTCGCTACACCCGATAGATCTACCACTTCTGTCCCCTGGTCTTAAACAAGATTAATGGCATTTAAGAGAGATACTACCCATCCGCATGATCTAACAGTTCATTCCCTAGCTAAACCATACCATTGAAACATGTATTTCACCCCCGAGAGTTAGAAATCCGAAAACAGTTAAGAGAAAAAGGGGGACATGAACTCACAAGTTTGCGTCCATGATCGTGTACACTCAAAGTCGATATCCGCGGTGTGTGTCGCTACCTACAAACGTGCTAAGTTTTATTAGACGCTGTGGTCGTGTAACGACTCTCAGTCTTAATTATTTATTAGGACTTGCTTTGGAATCGTGTTTACTTTGAGTTACACTTTCGGTGTATGATGTGTATATAATTTTCATAATTATATTATCCAAATTTAATATATTAGTTAAAATAATTATATTTTAACTTATTTTATTTTCATGCAATTATTCGGGGATTTTGTTAAAAATAATATATTTTTTACTCGTTTTGTCACGAGGTTCTCATATACGCATGTTTGTAGTTTCCATGACCATCATACCGTTTATTGAGAATTATACATTTATACGTATTCCCAAGTATATGTATACTTGTATTATGAGTATGTAAGTATGTCACTTTGTATTCTCATATTTATGTATAATACTTGTACAAGGATATTTTACCAAGTGTTGGTAGTGTACGTTGGTATGTATTTATACATATAGGAATACATGTTTTCAGGTATTTATTAAGTATTTTCATGCTTAATATATATTTAATTTTCCGGAATATTGCTCTTGCACAATTAAAAATCACTATTCTTATATCCTTAGTATGTGTATTTTAAGATAAGTTTATAGAAGAATATTCATATTTTGACTTGGTAAAATATACATATATTCACATGTATCTTAGAAATAATTTATTTTTATGATCAAAGCAAGAAAAATATATATTTTTAGTTTCCACCAAAATAATATATTTTTAAGTAATTTATGAAAATATATATTTTCTTACACTCAAAATAATATCTTTTCAAGTTTGACAAAACATAGTATATTACTTGTAAAAATATATTTTGTAACTTGTTCGGTTTTCGGAAATTATATTCTCCACCAAGCCTTGACATGTTATTTCTAATCCGGAATATATATAGTGTTCATTATGTCCGATAAGTCCGTTTGTCCAAAATCCATTATTTGTGTCCAAATGTATATTTTGTATTATTGTAATTTTTGTAATTCTTTAAATTACAATTTTTGGTATTTTTGTGTGGTATATTATTTTCAAGTTCCTAATTTTAGTATAACTAATACAAATAATATACACATAGCACATATTTTGTGTGATCTCTAAATATATATTTTCCTAAATATATATACTTAACCATTTTTATTTTTGAAAATCAACCTCCATTACTTGAAATTTTTACTCCAAAAATTATGGCAATTTTTATACTTAAAACCATGATTCAAGATCACTTCGAAACACTTATTTAAAACATATTTTTCTAAGTGTTTAAATTCTACAAAAATTTTGCCATAGTTTCCTTTGAAAAATGGAGGTTTCCATGCTTTAAGCATATCATTTTCTTTTTTCAAAAATCATAAACAATCATCAACAACAATACTTCGCCCTAACATCAACATAAAATGCATCTCTTTGATGAGGTTATGAATCTAAACTTTTAAAAAAAACTGTAGTCTTTTAACATGATGATTAACATGATCCATTAACTTCAAAAACATGGTTTTTATTTCATAAGAACCATTTTTATAAAAATTCTTACTTTACAACTTGTAAACCATTTTTGTAGAAATTCATTTTCTAAAACTTTTTATGCTTTAAACACTTCAAGTGTTTCATTTTTACATACGTAAAAGTTTTACTTTCTTTCAAAACTCAAAACCATGTTCATCATAAGTAAACCTTGCTTCTTTGAACTTTAATATTTCAAATCCTTCATTTTTCATGGTCTACACTTTGTAAGAATCATAATCTACACAAAATCATACTTATTTTTCAAGTTCATGCTTCACATAAAGTATGCTCTACATGGATCTTTCAAGATCCAACATCATACTTTCTAGATCATGTTTTAAATCATCATCTAGCAAGCACTTATGTGGTGTTTAACACCATACACACAAGAAATCATCAAACATGCTCATCACATATCATAAACAACTTATATTCTTGTGATTTTTAGCTTTATTCTTATGTTCATCTTCTTGTTTATGTAAGATCTTGAGATTTTTAGTTATACATATACTTTTAACTACTAAAACAAGATGTAAAATGAGTTCAAGATACACTTACTACTAGCACAAGGCTAGGGTAGAAAGTAGAAGATGAAGATGAAGAGAAATGACACAAAGTTGATGGTTAGAAGCTCCAATGAGAGGTCCTTCAAGATCCAATGCCTGCCACCTTCTTTGATTGCCTTGATACACCTTAGATGAGCCTTGAAATTACTAGGAAGTGATTGAAAGAGAAGAGTGGGGTGGGCTTGGTTTTGGCCAAACACAAGGAGAGGAGAAGGAGAGTGTTTTGTGAAGTGATATTATGTTAGAATGAGATGGGTGGTGTTATTTGAGGTGATGATAAGGTTTATTACACAAGGGTTCTTAATTTCCCTCCTAATTATTGTCCAAAGGTCATCAAAGTGGCATCTTTGACTAAACTATGTTTAGTCAAGATGATTAATGTGTGGGGTCCCTTAGGGGACGGTTAGAGATGGGGGGTGTGGTTTGGTTAAAAATTGTTAAGTGTAATAACATTGGTAAGTTATGTGTTTTAGTTAGAAGGTTTAGGTGTGTTATGAATTCTTATGTTTAAGAAGGTGTTTGATGTCGTAAACTAGTATTATGATGCAAAAATATTGGTAACTAGTTCACAAGATGCTTCTAGTTGTGTTCGGATGTTCATTTGGTTCTCGGATCGTTTAAAAAGTTAACATTAGTGTCTTGTATGGTATATTGTGTAACTATGTAATGTTAATGTTTTCAACACCTTTTAAGCTACTGTGAACATTCTGGTGTTGTTTCTGATTATTACCTAAGCTGATAAATGCTGATTTTTGCTGAATTATGCTGAATTTTACTGTTTAGTGCTAGTTTCGGGCAGTTTCTAGTGTTCACTTGTCACTTGAAAAGCAGTATTATAACTCCTTACTTTCCTACATAGAGTTTTAGTATAACTTTGGTTCTGGGACTCAATCTGTGTCCTAAACATGTTGTCTGTCTGAGTACAGAACTCCTGTCAGTAATGCTAGTTTATCTGATAAGTGTGCTAGTTTCGTTCTGTGCACTGTTTGAACTGTTTTGAGTCGAAATCAATAATAATAGTCATCATGCATCATGAAATATTTTGTGAGTTCTTTAAACGTAATCCATGGATTCATGCACATCATATGTTCAAAATACACAACCATAACATATAAAATACTCTTTACTTTGTACGGAAATTACATGAAAAATGCCAATTGTCACATTCTCCCCACGTTAAAAAGAATTTCGTCCCGAAATTCAAGCTACGTTATCGGTTGCAGGGGAGTTTTGAAACAAATGCGGGTACTTTGACTTGATTTGGTCTTCACGTTCCCATGTAAACTCTAGGCGGTGACGTGAATTCCAACGGACTTTGACGAGTTTAATACCACTTCTCCGTGTTTTGTGGACCTTCCAGTCCGTAACCTCAACAGGTTCTTCAGTAAATTGGAGTATGTCGTTGACCTGAATCTCGTCTGCCGGAATAACGACTGTTTCATATGTAGGACTTTTTTTGAGATTAGACACGTGAAACCTGTCGTGTACACTGTTGAGTTCTTCTGGAAGCTTTAGCTTGTATGCAACGGTTCCGATTTTCTCCAGAATTTCGAAAGGTCCAATGTAACGCGGATTCAACTTTCCACACTTCCCAAATCGCATTATGCCTTTCCAAGGCGAGACTTTCAACAAAACCATGTCTCCAACCTCAAATTCCAAGGGTTTGCGTCGTTTATCGGCGTAGCTCTTCTGTCTATCACGAGCTGTCTTGATACGATCACGTATCTGAGCAATCTTATCGGTGGTTTCATGAACCAACTCTGGACCGATAAGCTCTTTATCTCCGGTCTCCGCCCAACGCAACGGGGACGACACTTTCGCTCATATAAAGCTTCAAACGAGCAGCCTGGATGCTAGTGTGATAGCTATTATTGTAGGAAAACTCCACTAAGGGCAAGTGAGTATCCCAACTTCCACCGAAGTCTATCACACAAGCACACAACATGTCCTCCAAAGTTTGTATCGTTCGTTCACTTTGGCCGTCCGTCTGTGGGTGAAAGGTCGTGCTAAGATTCAATTGAGATCCAAAAGCCTTCTAAAACGTTTGCCAAATCCTTTACACAAAACGACCATCTTGGTCGGATATGATAAAAACAGACACTCCATGCCGTGCTATGATCTCCTTGAGATATATTTCCGCCAACTTCTTGGTGCTGTCCTTCTCGCTGATCGGTAGGAAATGCACGGACTTTGTGAGTCGATTAACAATTACCCAGATCATATCATGACCTCTTTGAGTTCTCAGTAGCTTAGTAATGAAATCCATTGGTATTTGTTCCCACTTCCACATGGGAATCTTAGGTTGTTGCAACAACCCTAATGGTTTTTGGTATTCTGCCTTAACCTTGGCACAAGTAAGGCAGTTACCCACGTATGTAGCAATATCGGCTTTCATCTTAGGCCACCAATACAAGTCCTTCAAGTCTTGGTACATTTTGTCTGATCCCGGATGTATAGAGTACCTTGACTTATGAGCTTCGTCCAAAATAAGTGCGCGTAGATCGCCGAAGAATGGTACCCAAATTCGCTCCATGAAGTACAATGTTCCATCTTCCTTTGGCAACAATTGCGCCTCCATTCCACGTAATGACTCGGCTTGCAGATTAACCGGTTTAAGCGCTTCTTGTTGAGATTCACAAATCCGAGTAGTGAGATCAGTTTGTATGGTCATCTCTAAGGCTCGCACCCTTAAAGACTTTGCACGCTCCTTGCGGCTCTGGGCTTCCGCTACAACGTTCGCCTTGCCCGGGTGATACTTTATCTCACAATCGTAATCATTCAATAGCTCGACCCATCCCCGTTGTCTCATGTTTATGTCTTTCTAATCGAAGATGTGCAGCAAACTCTTGTGATCCGTAAAAATTGTGCAACGAGTACCATACAGATAGTGACGCCGAATCTTCAATGCAAAAATCACCGAACCTAGCTCAAGGTCATGCGTGGTATAGTTCTTCTCATGCACCATTCAATTGGCGAGACGCGTACGCGATGACTTTGTCCGATTGCATCAACACGCAACCAAGACCTTGTTGAGACGCATCACAATAAACCACAAAACCATCGGTACCGTCGGGTAAGGATAAAATCGGCGCGTCACAAAGCTTATCTTTCAACAGTTGGAAAGTCGTTTCTTGTTTCTTACCCCAATCAAATTTCTTATCTTCTGTGTTAGGGACGTTAGCGGTGGGGAAATCTTTGAGAAGTTCTCTATGAATCGCCTGTAGTAACCCGCTAACCCAAGAAATTGTCGTATCTCAGTTGGGGTCTTAGGTGCTTCCCAATTTTTGATTGCCTCATTCTTGGCAGGGTCGACATGAATTCCATTCTCATTCACCACATGACCTAGGAATTGCACCTCGCGAATCCAAAATTCGCACTTCGACTGCTTCACATACTTCCTTCTTCAAGAGTTCCAAGATAGCTCAAAGATGTTGCTCATGCTCCTCCTTGGTTCGCGAGTATATGAGGATGTCATCAATAAGTACAATCACAAATTTATCCATATACGACTTACACACCCGATTCATGAGATCCATGAATACCGCCGGTGCGTTCGTTAAGCCAAACGGCATGACAAGGAACTCGTAATGCCCATAGCGAGTCCTAAAGGCCATTTTAGGGATACTTTCTTCTTGTATTCTCAGTTGATGATATCTCGATCTCAGATCGATCTTGGAGTAGTAGCTGGAACCTTGGAGTTTATCAAATAAGTCATCAATTCTCGGTAAGGGATACTGATTCTTGATGGTTAACTTATTCAACTCCCTGTAATTAATGCACATACGAAAACTGCCATCTTTCTTTTTAACAAACAACATTGGAGTTCCCCAGGGTGAGAAGCTCCGCCTGATAAATCCCTTGTCTAGCAACTCTTACATCTGTGTCGATAGCTCCTACATCTCTGATGGAGCTAATCGGTATGGTGCCCTTGCCACCGGTGCCGCTCCTGGCACTAGATCTATCCTAAAAACCACTTGTCGCTGTGGAGGTAGCCCAGGAAAGTATTCGAGAAAGACTTCTAGAAATTCTCGCACAACGGGGATGTCTTCTAACTTTTGCTCCTTGGTCACCTCAATTGTACAGCCCTTAATCACCTCAATTGCTTCAACTAACTTTCCATTTACCAGTTCTATAGAATATGGGATGTCTAGCTTACTTGAAACTAGGCCAAGTGTATTCTTAAATTCTATAGATACGAAACTAAAGTCGGCGGCAGTATCAAACAGAACAGATGCATAGTGTTGGTTAATAGGGAACATACCCGTAACCATATTCGGATCCTGGCGTGCTCGCGCTCCAATAGTGAACATTCTTCCACGGGCTTGATTATCTATAGGGCAATCCCTCTTGAAATGCCCCATGTCTTCGCAGCCATAACAGCCTTGGCCACGACCATTACCATTCCCGCTTTGATTGTTATTGTTGTTTCCCCCTCAGTTCCCATTGCCAGCTTAATTACCATTTCTGCCTCTATTCCTATTTCCTCCCTGATTACCATTCTCACCTTGGTTCCTATTTCCTCCTTGATTTCTATTACCGAATCCCGCACCAAACCAACGCGTGTCTTTAGCATGCGCAGTCCTACCACAGTTTTCACACTTACTAGTCCTGCACGGACCCGTGTGATGATATCAGCACCTATCACACTTAGGCAGAAAACCCTCATACCCTTTTCCCCTAGTCTCAGTGTTTGTCGCCCCAGTCTGGACCTCTACTGGCGGGTTTGCATCCCTACGCTTGTTGGAATCATTGTTTGCTCGCGTACTCTTTTTGAAGTTCGAAAACTTTCTCTTGTTGTCATTCTAGGACTCCACATGAGTTTCTTTCTTGTTTGCACCAGATTTCGAGAATTTTCCCAAACGGAGTGCCTCTTCAGTGAGTGCAACACTTAAGTCAATAGCCTCAGCGATGGTAGGAGGCTTTGAGGCAGTAACCATGCTCAGGATCTCGGGAGCAAGACCCCAGATGAATCTCTCAATTCTCTTAAATTCAGGCTCAACCAAATAGGGAACAACCCTTGATAAGTCATGAAAACGCTGGATGTACTCAGCAATCTTTGGTCCATCCATTTTCAAGTTCCAGAATTCAGTTTCAAGCTTCTGAATTTCGGCTCTGGAGTAGAATTTCTTTCGCATCAACTCTTTGAGCTCGTCCCAGCTCATTGCGTATGCAGCAGCCTCGCCCTTGGTTTGAACCTTAAGGTTGCACCAAGAGAGTGCACCATCCAAGAACAATCCCGAATTGTAGGTAACTCTCTTCTCAAGCAAACACTTACTCATCCTCAGAACTGAATCAGTCTTCTCAACCCACCGAACGAATGCAACAGCACCTCCTGTGCCATCAAAGCTCAAGGGCTTACAGTCTAGGAACTGTTTGTATGTGCAGCCTGAAACACATGCAACAACAATTCACGAGTGAGTATTGACAAAGCACAAATGGAAAAACCCAAAAAATTTGTAATGTGTCTTGGGTGACTTAACATTACTAGTGGGAGGATTGTTTCCTGAAGTGCCACCGCTTTGTTCAGAGCTGAGGGCTTCGTGCTGCGCTATTGCCAGAGATATGTGCTCGTTAAGTTCCGCTTCAGTTCTTGGTAATGGGTTTGTGTTTGTGTTCCGTCTAGGCGGCATTTTCTTCTATCAAGGAGTATCAGGTAGGTTTGACAAATATTCACCAAATAAATATCTATATAAGTAACACCATAGTAGACACTTATGTTATATATATATATATATATATATATATATATATATAACACAAATGATCATCACAACAAGCAAACATGTAATCACATAAATGGCACATGCACTAACTACTGCATCCCTTTCGCCGCTTATGTGTGCATGTGTGATAAAGAAAACAACTACTGAGCTTTTATATATGTCTGACAACTTGATACATTGCTTTTGTAGAAGAAAAACAAAAGGGACTCGAGGTTACATCGCCTCGGTCATACAAGTTTCATAATAGAAAAGTAGCAACTATTTTCTCCTACATTGGTCTTCATAGTCTTCAAGTATCCCTAGCTCAATCCTGGTCTTCATAAACACACAAAAGTGGCTTTGGGACTCCCAGACCCACTTAAAAAGTACCTGCAAACAAAAGTGTCTAGGGTGCTGGAGGAGATGGAGGTGTAGGAAAGACCAGGCTATGAAGATGAGCTACCTCATCTTCGAGCTCGTGGACTCGACGGATCAAGAAACTAACCCGCTACTCTAGAGTAAGGAATCGAGCAGCATGACCATCAACTGGTGCATGGGCAGGTGGTGGTGGAGACACTGGTGGAGGTAAAGATGGTGGTGGTGGTGTGACTGGTGGGGTATAAGCTGGTGGCGGAGGTCGCCTAGTGTCAGCCTCGCTCTCTTGCTCGTAGACTCTACGGCAGAGTATCTCTACATGCAGCTGGAGTGATAATAAAAGATCATCTCTGGTGTAACCAGAGTGATCAGATGGATGGTATGGATCAGACAATGGCATAGCGTATGGAGGAAACAATCGAGGTGACTGATGATGTGTACTCGACTCAGGTGGAGAAAGGTAAGGTGCAAACATGTTACCAACGGGTGCTCGAGTGTCAGAATAAGGGGGCTTTTGGGATGTGCCCTCCCCAGGACGGGGTGCTGGGATCTCATGGGAAAATATAGTGGGTAGATCAACATAGTGGGGATCAGCAGTGGGCGGTGTAAGTGGACATCCAAGAATAGGAGTTACGGAGGTAGTGTGGCGAGAGTCTGTGCATCAGGTGGAGCAACTATGGGTGCATCAACAGGAACTAAAATGGAAGCAAGTGCATGATCGGGTGACTGGGTAGCAATACGTATGGTATCAAAACTGCTATCTGTTGCATCCGCATGTAACCCAGCTTGGCGGTTGTCAGTGGAAGATGCGTCGTCGCTAACATCTGAGGAAGAAATGTCAATGACCGAAACAACAGGTGAAGACACCTCTAGAATAGCTATGTCAAGAAACTCTCCATCACCGATCTCGTCATCAGGATGGTCGACATGAATGACGAGGACGTCCTCCTCATCATCAGAGACAGCAACGACTCCATAAACTGATGCTAAGGGAGCAACATCTAAAGGTATGTAATCAACGATATGGGCTCTATCGGGGTGGCCGATAATGAAAAACTGGTTCAGCTATGGTCCCGCAGCTAGAACGTCATCCTCTACTGGCTCTCCATCATGGACAGGATCGGGCAGCGCAAAGGGCTGGAAGTCATCCAGATCCTCATCATCAGATGAAACAATCTCTATGAAGGGCTCGTCATCGGAAGATATGTCCATATGGCCATAGTCATCATATACCCCGCTACTAGCTGATGATGCCAAGGTGTCCTGTCAAAATAATTTGTACACATATATGCATATATATTAATGAACAATAATGTTACTTAGTATATACAGGCAAGTAAAGGCAACATGTCACATATAACTCTCGTTTGTTCTTACGTGGGTCACTTCTAGTTTGGTAAGTCTATCCCATATAGACCATACCATCAACTAATGTCCTTGCTTTGTCTTTCTTTGAAAAATGTTTGACTCGTGGATCTTGGCTTTTTTATTTGTAAATGCAATGAAAAACATTTTGTTTGCTGTAAAAATGTTTTCATGAGAGAATCCTATTGATTGTAGTCTAGACTCAGGAAGGAATCCTAGTTCACTACAATCGAAGCTCTGATACCAACCTGTCACACCCTGACTTTTGCGGAAACGTATACGTGTGACTTGATCAGTTTTCATTGCATTCGATCATAATAAACAACTATATGACTAAAATAACGATGTTCATCAATTCTTAAGTTTAAAACATTACAACCAAAAGTTGTTTAAGTTTTCAACCAACACAGTATGGCGTTTAAGTTACAAACCATCAAAAAATATAAAGTTCCATAAAATGACTTCTTTAACAAAAGACTAGTTTCACGAGGCTTTGCATCTTATATCCCATCAAGGATGAAATATACGAATCAAACCCTCCAAAAGTGGATGACATCTAAACTGGAAATTCACTTCTTGAAAACGACACCAGTGCCAAAGATCCATTTAGTTTCCTGAAATACATGTAAGTTAAAAACAATCAACAAAAGTTGAGCGAGTTCATGCGTTTTATGTGAGCTCCAAATAAACTTGTAAACATTTGAGAGATTCTTTTGATAACATGTATGTAAAGCGTCTATGAAGAAATCATTAATGTTTTGCAAGGACATTAATATGTGTGGTAGCGTAGGAAGCACTCAAACCTAGCGGATTTCCTCCAGTCCATCCGGCTGGAACAACAAAAGCACTACATGCGGCCACACAAGGACCCATGAGTGGGGCACGCTACACCCGATAGATCTACCACTTATGTCCCTCGGTCTTCAACATGTTGTCTGTCTGAGTACAGAACTCCTGTCAGTAATACTAGTTTATCTGATAAGTGTGCTAGTTTCGTTCTGTGCACTGTTTGAACTGTTTCGAGTCGAAATCAATAATAATAGTCATCATGCATCATGAAATATTTTGTGAGTTCTTTAAACGTAATCCATGGATTCATGCACATCATATGTTCAAAATACACAACCATAACATATAAAATACTCTTTACTTTGTACGGAAATTACATGAAAAATGCCAATTGTCACATTCTCCCCACGTTAAAAAGAATTTCGTCCCGAAATTCAAGCTACGTTATCGGTTGCAGGGGAGTTTTGAAAAAAATGCGGGTACTTTGACTTGATTTGGTCTTCACGTTCCCATGTAAACTCTAGGCGGTGACGTGAATTCCAACGGACTTTGACGAGCTTAATACCACTTCTCCGTGTTTTGTGGACCTTCCAGTCCGTAACCTCAACAGGTTCTTCAGTAAATTGGAGTTTGTCGTTGACCTGAATCTCGTCTGCCGGAATAACGACTGTTTCTTGTGTAGGACTTTTTTTGAGATTAGACACGTGAAACCTGTCGTGTACACTGCTGAGTTCTTCTGGAAGCTTTATCTTGTATGCAACTGTTCCGATTTTCTCCAGAATTTCGAAAGGTCCAATGTAACGCGGATTCAACTTTCCACACTTCCCAAATCGCATTACGCCTTTCCAAGGCGAGACTTTCAACAAAACCATGTCTCCAACCTCAAATTCCAATGGTTTGCGTCGTTTATCGGCATAGCTCTTCTGTCTATCACGAGCTGTCTTGATACGATCACGTATCTGAGCAATCTTATCGGTGGTTTCATGAACCAACTCTGGACCGATAAGCTCTTTATCTCTGGTCTTCGCCCAACGCAACGGGGACCGACACTTTCGCTCATATAAAGCTTCAAACGAGCAGCCTGGATGCTAGTGTGATAGCTATTATTGTAGGAAAACTCCACTAAGGGTAACTGAGTATCCCAACTTCCACCGAAGTCTATCACACAAGAACATAACATGTCCTCCAAAGTTTGTATCGTTCGTTCACTTTGGCTGTCCGTCTGTGGGTGAAAGGTCGTGCTAAGATTCAATTGAGATCCAAAAGCCTTCTAAAACGTTTGCCAAATCCTTGACACAAAACGACCATCTTGGTCAGATATGATAAAAACAGACACCCCATGCCGTCCTACGATCTCCTTGAGATATATTTCCGCCAACTTCTTGGTGCTGTCCTTCTCGCTGATCGGTGGGAAATGCACGGACTTTGTGAGTCGATCAACAATTACCCAGATCATATCATGACCTCTTTGAGTTCTCGGTAGCTTAGTAATGAAATCCATTGGTATTTGTTACCACTTCCACACGGGAATCTCAGGTTGTTGCAACAACCCTGATGGTTTCTGGTATTCTGCCTTAACCTTGGCACAAGTAAGGCAGTTACCCACGTATGTAGCAATATCGGCTTTCATCTTAGGCCACCAATACAAGTCCTTCAAGTCCTGGTACATTTTGTCTGATCCCGGATGTATAGAGTACCTTGACTTATGAGCTTCGTCCAAAATGAGTGCGCGTAGATCGCCGAAGAATGGTACCCAAATTCGCTCCATGAAGTACAATGTTCCATCTTCCTTTGGCAACAATTGCGCCTCCATTCCATGTAATGACTCGGCTTGCAGATTATCTATTTTAAGCGCTTCTTGTTGAGATTCATGAATCCGAGTAGTGAGATCAGTTTGTATGGTCATCTCTAAGGCTCGCACCCTTAAATACTTTGCACGCTCCTTGCGGCTCAGGGCGTCCGCTACAACGTTCGCCTTGCCCGGGTGATACTTTATCTCACAATTGTAATCATTCAATAGCTCGACCCATCCCCATTTGTCTCATGTTTATGTCTTTCTGATCGAAGATGTGCAGCAAACTCTTGTGATCCTTAAATTGTGCAACGAGTACCATACAGATAGTGACGCCAAATCTTCAATGCAAAAATCACCGAACCTAGCTCAAGGTCATGCGTGGTATAGTTCTTCTCATGCACCTTCAATTGGCGAGACGCGTACACGATGACTTTGTCTGATTGCATCAACACGCAACCAAGACCTTGTTGAGACGCATCACAATAAACCACAAAACCATCGGTACCGTCGGGTAAGGATAAAATCGGCGCGTCACAAAGCTTATCTTTCAACAGTTGGAAAGTCGTTTTTTGTTTCTTACCCCAATCAAATTTCTTATCTTCAAGGCCAAGTGTATTCTTAAATTCTATAGATACGAAACTAAAGTCGGCGGCAGTATCAAACAGAACAGATGCATAGTGTTGGTTAATAGGGAACATACCCGTAACCACATTCGGATCCTGGCGTGCTTCTCGCGCTCCAATAGTGAACACTCTTCAATGGGCTTGATTATCTTTAGGGCAATCCCTCTTGAAATGCCCCATGTCTTCACAGCCATAACAGCCTTGGCCACGACCATCACCATTCCCGCCTTGATTGTCATTGTTGTTTCCCCCTCAGTTCCCATTGCCAGCTTAATTACCATTTCCGCCTGTATTCCTATTTCCTCCCGGATTACCATTCCCACCTTGGTTCCTATTTCCTCCTTAATTCCTATTACCGAATCCCGCACCAAACCAACGCGTGTCTTTAGCATGCGCAGTCCTACCACAGTTTTCACACTTACTAGTCCTGCACGGACCCGTGTGATGATATCAGCACCTATCACACTTAGGCAGAAAACCCTCATACCCTTTTCCCCTAGTCTTAGTGTTTGTCGCGCCAGTCAGGACCTCTGCTGGCGGGTTTGCATCCCCATGCTTGTTGGAATCATTGTTTGCATGCGTGCTCTTTTTGAAGTTCGAAAACTTTCTCTTGTTGTCATTCGAGGACTCCACATGAGTTTCTTTCTTGTTTGCACCAGATTTCGAGAATTTTCCCAAACGGAGTGCCTCTTCAGTGAGTGCAACACTTAAGTCAATAGCCTCAGCGATGGTAG
Source organism: Helianthus tuberosus (assembly GCA_030545235.1). Lineage (NCBI taxonomy): Eukaryota > Viridiplantae > Streptophyta > Magnoliopsida > Asterales > Asteraceae > Helianthus > Helianthus tuberosus. The sequence continues at coordinate 108,324,121 of CM060383.1, forward strand.
GAGGCTTTGAGGCAGTAACCAAGCTCAGGATCTCGGGAGCAAGACCCCAGATGAATCTCTCAATTCTCTGAAATTCAGGCACAACCAAATAGGGAACAACCCTTGATAAGTCATGAAAACGCTGGATGTACTCAGCAATCTTTGGTCCATCCAATTTCAAGTTCCAGAATTCAGTTTCAAGCTTCTCAATTTCGGCTCTGGAGTAGAATTTCTTTCGCATCAACTTTGTGAGCTCGTCCCAGCTCATTGCATATGCAGCAACCTCGCCCTTGGTTTGAACCTTAAGGTTCCCCCAAGAGAATGCACCATCCAAGAACAATCCCGAAATGTAGGTAACTCTCTGCTCAGGCAAACACTTACTCATCCTCAAAACTGAATCAGTCTTTTCAACCCACCAAACGAATGCAACGGCACCTCCTGTGCCATCAAAGCTCAAGGGCTTACAGTCTAGGAACTGTTTGTATGTGCAGCCTGAAACACATGCAACAACAATTCACGAGTGAGCATTGACAAAGCATAAATGGAATACCCAAAAAATTTGTAATGTGTCTTGGGTGACTTAACATTACCAGCGGGAGGATTGTTTCCTGAAGTGCCACCGCTTTGTTCAGAGCTGAGGGCTTCGTGCTGCGCTATTGCCAGAGATATGTGCTCGTTAAGTTCCACTTCAGTTCTTGGTAATGGGTTTGTGTTTGTGTTCCGTCTAGGCGGCATTTTCTTCTATCAAGGAGTATCAGGTAGGTTAGACAAATATTCACCAAATAAATGTCTATATAAGTAACACCATAGTAGACACTTATGTTGTGTATATATATATATATATATAAAACACAAATGATCATCACAACAAGCAAACATGTAATCACATAAATGGCACATGCACTAACTACTGCATCCCTTTCGCCGCTTATGTGTGCATGTGTGATAAAGAAAACAACTACTGAGCTTTTATATATGTCTGACAACTTGATACATTGTTTTTGTAGAAGAAAAACAAAAGGGACTCGAGGTTACATCGCCTCGGTCATACAAGTTTCATAATAGAAAAGTAGCAACTATTTTCTCCTACATTGGTCTTCATAGTCTTCAAGTATCCCTAGCTCAATCCTGGTCTTCATATACACACAAAAGTGGCTTTGGGACTCCCAGACCCACTTCAAAAGTACCTGTAAACAAAAGTGTCTAGGGTGCTGGAGGAGATGGAGGTGTAGGAAAGACCAGGCTACGAAGATGAGCTACCTCATCCTCGAGCTCGTGGACTCGACGGATCAAGAAACTAACCCCGCTACTCTAGAGTAAGGAATCGAGCAGCATGACCAAAACTGGTGCATAGGCAGGTGGTGGTGGAGACACTGGTGGAGGTAAAGATGGTGGTGGTGGTGTGACTGGTGGGGTATAAGCTGGTGGCGGAGGTCGCCTAGTGTCAGCCTCGCTCTCTTGCTCGTAGACTCTACGGCAGAGTATCTTTACATGCAGCTGGAGTGATAATAAAATATCATCTCTGGTGTAACCAGAGTGATCAGATGGATGGTATGGATCAGACAATGGCATAGCGTATGGAGGAAACAATCGAGGTGACTGATGACGTGGACTCGACTCAGGTGTAGAAAGGTAAGGTGCAAACATGTGACCAACGGGTGCTCGAGTGTCAGAATAAGGGGGATTTCGGGACGTGCCCTCCCCAGGACGGGGTGCTGGGATCTCAAGGGGAAATATAGTGGGTAGATCAACATAGTGGGGATCAGCAGTGGGCGGTATAAGTGGACAACCAAAAATAGGAGTTACGGAGGTAGTGTGGGGAGTCTGTGCATCAGGTGGAGCAACTGTGGGTGCATCAACAGGAACTAAAATGGAAGCAAGTGCATGATCGGGTGGCTGGGTAGCAATAGGTATGGTATCGAAACTGCTATCAGTTGCATCCGCATGTAACCCAGCTCGGCGGTTGTCAGTGGAAGATGCGTCGTCGCTAACATCTGAGGAAGAAATGTCAATGACCGAAACAACAGGTGAAGACACCTCTAGAATAGCTATGTCAAGAAACTCTCCATCACCGATCTCGTCATCAGGATGGTCGACATGAATGACGGGGACATCCTCCTCATCATCAGAGACAGCAATGACTCCAGAAACTGACGCTAAGGGAGCAACATCTAAAGGTATGTAATCAACAATATGGGCTCTATCGGGGTGACCGATAATGAAAAACTGGTTCAGCTGTGGTCCCGCAGCTAGAATGTCATCCTCTACGGGCTCTCCATCATGGACAGGATCGGGCAGCGCAAAGGGCTTGAAGTCATCCAAATCCTCATCATCGGATGAAACAATCTCTATGAAGGGCTCGTCATCGGAAGATATGTCCATATGGCCATAGTCATCGTATACCCGCTACTGGCTGATGATGCCATGGTGTCCTGTCAAAATAATTTGTACACATATATGCATATATATTAATGAACAATAATGTTACTTAGTATATACAGGCAAGTAAAGGCAACATGTCACATATAACTCTCGTTTGTTCTTACGTGGGTCGCTTCTATTTTGGTAAGTCTATCCCATATAGACCACACCATCAACTAATGTCCTTGCTTTGTCTTTCTTTGAAAAATGTTTGACTCGTGGATCTTGGCTTTTTTTTTTGTAAATGCAATGAAAAACATTTTGTTTGTTGTAAAAATGTTTTCGTGAGAGAATCCTATTGATTGTAGTCTAGACTCAGGAAGGAATCCTATCTCACTACAATCGAAGCTCTAATACCAACATGTCACACCCTGACTTTTGCGGAAACATATACGTGTGACTTGATCAGTTTTCATTGCATTCGATCATAATAAACAACTATATGACTAAAATAACGATGTTCATCAATTCTTAAGTTTAAAACATTACAAACATAAGTTGTTTAAGTTTTCAACCAACACAGTATGGCGTTTAAGTTACAAACCATCAAAAGATATAAAGTTCCATAAAAGGACTTCTTTAACAAAAGACTAGTTTCACGAGGCTTTTCATCTTATATCCCATCAAGGATGAGATATACGAATCAAACCCTCCAAAAGTGGATGACATCTAAACTGGAAATTCACTTCTTGAAAACGACACCAGTGCCAAAGATCCATTTAGTTTCCTGAAATACATGTAAGTTGAAAACAATCAACAAAAGTTGAGCAAGTTCATGCGTTTTATGTGAGCTCCAAATAAACTTGTAAACATTTGAGAGATTCTTTTGATAACATGTATTTAAAGCATCTATGAAGAAATCATTAATGTTTTGCAAGGACATTAATATGTGCGTAGGAAGCACTCAAACCTAGCGGATTTCCTCCGGTCCATCCGACTGGAACAACAAAAGCACTACATGCGGCCATACATGTGAATATATGTATATTTTTCCTAAATATATACTTAACCATTTTTATTTTTGAAAATCAACCTCCATTACTTGAAATTTTTATACAAAAAATTATGACAATTTTTATACTTAAAACCATGATTCAAGATCAATTGGAAACACTTGTTTAAAACATATTTTTCTAAGTGTTTAAATTCTACAAAAATTTTACCATAGTTTCCTTTGAAAAATGGAGGTTTCCATGCTTTAAGCATATCATTTTCTTTTCAAAAATTATCAACAATCATCAACAACAATACTTCACCCTAACATAAGCATTAAATGCATCTCTTTGATGAGGTTATGAACTTAAACTTTTATAAAAACTTGTAGTCTTTTATAAATCATCATCTAGCAAGCACTTATGTGGTGTTTAACACCATACACACAAGAAATCATCAAACAAGTTCATCACATATCATAAACAACTTATATTCTTCTTGTAGGACCGGTTTTGACTCCGAAACGATTGCGAAACGAACGTGAAACGTGCGGAATCCGTACACGAACGTGACCTAAACACACATGACGTAATATAAACGTGATTCTTTGATAAAATCTGATAACGTACAGCACCTGAATCACAAACAATAAACTTTCTCTCTCTAGCTTTCTCTCTCTAGCCTCTAGCTCTCCAAGATGTGAAAATGTCAAAAGTCCTAAATGAGAAACCCTAGAGATCTATTTATAGGACAAGGGATTAATGAGGAATCTCATTAATTACAGTTATGCCACCTTGCCTTTTTGACTAACTAATTCTAAAATAACAATGTAACTCTCGTTTTCTTCAGCTTTCTACTACAGACTAGATTGACGGAGGCGATAGACAGATAAATGCACTAACAGACTCCCCCTTGGATATTGTTGTAGTCAATCTGTAGTCAAGCTTGTAGCGACTTTTCTTTCTCTTTCTCTCTTTGAATCTTCTCGAACAGAATCCCGGTGGATCTGTCTTCAGTTTCAGCTTTTCCTCTTTTCTTCATCAGGCTCCCCCTTTCGTCAAGCTTCCGTGCTTTGGGATCGACACCTTGCTTTCCGTATACAAGCTCCCCCTTGCTTTGAGCTCGTCTTCAGACTCCCCCTTAGACTCAGCTTCCGGGATCGTAGTCTGGTATCACATCTGCAATCACTCAAACATTTATAAGTAACATCATTTCAAATTTTAGCTATCCAGAAATTGTAACCTGGCTCACTCAACTTTCTAAAACAAACCATTTTCAAGAAATTTGGCAATTTCATCGAATCGAATCGGAAACTAGCTCTATAACAGTATAAGCATCCAAATCCCCCACAGTTAATCATCCAAGTTCAAGTTAATGACCTTGGAGATATCACAAACTGTTTTTGAAATTTTTTTTATAAAAAAAAATTCAAGTCTCAAATTAATGAACTTGTTTTATTTTCAGAAACACAATCAGCTTACTTAAATTTTGAAACTCAGCACTCAGACATCAGTTGTCGAAAATAAAGCAGAATCAAAAATCTTTTTGTATTTTCTGAAAATATAAAGCAGTAAAGAAATATGTACAAGCATATTTACAGACAATATTTTTGTTTGAGTATGCGTCAGAGGATCATATCAGTTTATGACAAGTCACAAGTACCGTTGAGCTTAAAATCACATTACGCATTAAACAATTCACTTAGATTGTCGATATACTGATCCACTTAAATTTTTATACAAACTTCAACTGATTCAGGATACGAATTAGGTGTATTATGAACTTAGCTCATTCATGTGTCCCACCTCTTGAATATACTCCCGTATCCAGAATCCCAATAATCAGTCTTACAGGTGAGTATACTACAATGATATCTGTATATAAATTAGGTATGCGAGGGCCGAGGGATCCCAGGTCGATACTTCCGTATACGCAGAGAGATATCAGCTTCGACTTTATGGTATGTCCCCTTTAGAGGATCTTTTTGCTTACAACAGCAGGGACTATCAATTTTATTGTTTCATCGGCATGCTGAGGGTTTAATGCTATGTTTCAAGCATTGCAGAAAGCATTATCCAAGGACTAGGTCAGAACTACCGTTCAGCAGAAGTCCCGGAATAATACCCCAAACATCATTGAGTATAAAGACCTAGTATATCAGATTATGAGACCTTTCAAACGAGATTTCAGGGGTTACCTATATATCCAAGTAGTGTTCCCCACGAAATAAGCAAGTTTAAATTTATGTTTATATCCCGAAAAGTTTACTAAATGTATAAAAATCTACCGACACATCCACGATGAGATCGTTTAACACATTTAAACTTTCCATTCTTTAGCGTACTGTAACTGTCTACTGATGTACTATCATTTCCTCTTTTTACTCAAAACTCAAATTTTTGAATTTTATCATGTTTTTGACTTTTTCAAATTTTCAAATGTTTTCGTATTTTCTAACAATATATTTCTCCCCCTAAAATGCAAAATCATATAAAGAAAATTTGACAACCAATACTGATAGCTTTGTCTCGCCATCCATTTTCTGCTTCAAGTGTACTGATTTGCAGAAAAACTAACGTAAAGTACCCCCATGATTTACAACACATTGATTTTTACAGTTTGAAAACCGTTTTTCAATCTGATGAAAGTAATCATGTTTGTTCAGCCGTGAGGGTTTCGGCATATTCATTCAACACATATTTTTGTATTTTTGAATATTTGACAAAAATTAAAAACAAACATATTTTTGGTTTTTCAAATTTTTTTTCAATTTTTAGAGTTTTCGAAATATTGTTTATTTATTTACAGAAAACATATAAACTTCCTGTTTCAACCAACACAGGATCCAGCAGCCTCCTCTCCTTGTTGTGCCAGGCTGCTCCAACTTCCATTCTTACAATCTTCAGATTTGTTGAGCACCTGCACATACAGACTACTTGATTACTTGAACAATTTAGCCCAGGTCTGTTGAACCTTAGGCATTTCAACACAATAATTTTCATTCAATGCTGGAAATTCTTTGTCATTTTTCACAAAAACTTTCTCAATTTTAACTTCAACTTTCTCATCTTTTACCAAATCAACATGTTTCTTAACACTCCATGTTTGACCTTTTGGTGTTCCTCGTTTATAAAAATGTGAATCTTTTTGAACACTTTGATTTTGAACAACAATTTTTGGTTTCCAAAACTCTTGAGGTTTTGTCATATCAACTGTGGTTTTCCAACTCTGTGTTGTTCTGAATCTGGGTGTGTGAGAATTCCAGGTCTGTCTTGAATCGAACCTGTTCTGGTTTGATTTCCAGTTTTGATTCGAAGCAAACTTGTTTGTATTATACCTCCAAGTTTGTTTTGAATCAACTCTGGTTGACCTTTGTCTCACATTCTCAGATTTTTGTTTCTCAGCATCAATCTTCTTTTTGTCAACATCCACAGGTTTTAGATTAAGACACTTGCGTGCAAGATGTCCTTTTTGATCACATTTGAAACATGTTCTCATGGACACATCTTTGACCTGTGGTTGTTGTTTTTGCTTTTTAGCAAAGAACTCATCATTAGACTGTCTCATTTTAAGTTCTTTTTCTTCAGCTAAACTGTTTCCTTGAACAAAACTCATTTTTTTCTGAAAATTCGGAGTTTCATTTCTTTTCCAACTTTGTTTCTTCTTATAACCCAACCCAGCCTTCATGTTCTTCTTTTTGAAACCAGGTTTGGTATATGAACCTCTATGACTCTTACCGACAAACTTTGAAATCTCAGACTTCTCAATCTCAACCATTTTGAAAACTTTGTCGACTTTTTCTGAAATCACATTCTGAATCGGGAAAACAACATCTAAGAACAATTTGTCCGATCCAATCATGGTATAAACCAATCCTTTTGAATCATCATTCAAACTTTCCTCGGATTTTGTATTTTTCAGATAACCATCATGAAGATTTCCTTCATCTTCATCCTGTGATTCAGATTTACCTGTAACAACTGACTCTTCTTCCAACACACTTTCAACGACTTTACCTACCACCTCTGAATCATGAGAATCATCAGATTTGGAATAGGTTATGTCAATGTTGTCTGGCAATTGGTCTACCATGTTGAAAGCTTTTTCGACCTTTTCCTCATCATAAAATGCAAATTTTCCCGGTGGTGGAACTTGATGAAACTCTGAGCCAATGCCTTTCTTGTTCTGTTCAGACTCACCATCACCCGGTTTTATATTGAAAATTCTTTCAAGCACATATGACGACACATGGTAACTTTTTAACTTGTTGTTATCCTGTTCTAAATCAGCAATTTGTCGCTTCAACTTAGCAACATCCTCAATATAGGAATTAACAACATCTTGTTTTATCGCATACATTCGTTTAAGCTCTTTAGTTGTTTCAGACATATAATTCATTCTAGATTGAGCATATTTCATTTCATCTTTCACTTTGTCGTATGACTCTTTCATAATATCATATGCTAATTTCATTGAGTCATAATCTTTCTTCATTTCTTGACAAGCAATTTCTTTTTGTTCACATTCATTTGTCATTTTCAAAACATTTTCTTTCAAAACTTCATTTTCTTTCTCTAATTTGTTACATTTTTCTGAAAGTTTCTCATCATTTTCTTTAAAAATCTTTTCTTTTTCTAACATCTCTTTGCATTTTTCTTTGAAAATGTTTTCTATTTTTGTGAATTCAAGATCTCTTGTTCTGAATTGCTCATCTTTTTCAGTACAAGCTCTGCACTGTTCCATGCATTTCTTGCACTTATCAATCTGTTTTAAGTTTTCAGAATCAGAATTTACCTCAGTGATTGGCACTTCGGTGTTTTCAGCAACCTCTGTCTGCTCAGCAACATTCGGCTTTTCTTCAACACCGACTTCATCACCAACATTATCAGCTTCCTCATTCTCATTCTTTTCTACTTTTTCTTCTTTCTTCACCTCTTCTTCAATCTGCTGTTCTTCAGTAACAGCTTTCTCAACCACTTCATTCACAACTTCAGCTTTAACAGTTTCTGTTTTAACTTCTTCAGCATCTTTCTTCAGATTGTTCACCATTTCTTCAACATTCTTCTTCATTCTCTCTTTGTCCCTTTTTCTTAGACATGATAACATGGCATATCTGATATCCTTTTCATATCTCTTAGCGTATGTGTCATCTTTCAATACTCTTCTATAGTATTCAGCTCTTAACGGGACTGCAAGAAGAACATCATCGAAGATTATGTCTTTCTTGGGAACAACCGGTTCTCCTTCTCTGTTATAGTAGCATTCTCTCTTTTTATCCCATCTTTTGCTACCGACAGCCATCTCATACTCCTCCTACATATCATCCATTCTGTTGTAGACCACATTTCTTTCTCGATAAGTTTTCTCACTCAAAATCTCTTCTCTTGTTTTCTCTTTAACCTCAACAACAATATTTTCTTCTTTGTTTTCAGCCATGATGTAAACCTTGATATTCACACCTCGTAAATCACAACACAAGAAACAATCAAATAACAATGATTATTTTCAACAAGAATATCAACCAACTGAAACGGACGAGTATCCGATCAAGTGAGTCAACACAAGTCAATAGTGACAATAATCGCGTGACAACGCTGTTCGTTCAGGTGGGATTGAAGCTGTCTGAACGGATAACTTCTCAATGTATGGTACTAAACAAAAAATGTGTTGTCCGTTTTGGGTGACGGCTGAATCTTTGACTTTAATGCAAAATCACATGCAAACTTGAATCAAACCACGTGCAATAACAATCTTCAATTAATGTAGTCGTCGATTTGTTGCATTTTGAACTTGAACCAAACAAAATGCCTTGAATCGGATTGTGACCCGGATCAAATTTAAACAAACTGAACCACCTCTTGTGAGCTGAAATCGAATTCAAGCCGTGTGAAACAAAATTCACTTTGACAATACTTCACAAATTCTAGCACAAGTTCCAATGTTCAACAACTTGACACCACCCACTAGCCGACAAATTTAATTGTGCATGAAATTTCCGACAACTTTACATTAAATGTGATGTATAAGTTCGAGACAACCTCTTCAATTAGTCAACATTTACATTCACTCTCTTCAACAGTAATATTGATGAATTAATGTTTGGATTGCTGATTGGGCCGCAACTTGATATGGACTGCACTTCAAATTTCCGACAATTGATAATGGGTCTAAACTTTGCAAATATCAAATCATACTTTGAATTTCACAATTCCAAAACATGTGCAGCCGACAATATTAATACTTCAAAATCAATGATTGGACCGCCATTTTGCATGAATATCTATTTGTGATAACTTGTTCCAATATCAAACTTCCTTACAAATCGATTGCTGATGTATTCCAAGATTAATAAACGACAAAATCAATATCACATGAGCCTCTGTTCACTAAGCCGACAACACACCTGACCAAATTCTTTGTATCTTGAGCTGATAATTCCACTAAACCAACAACATAATTCTCATTGGACCTATATTTTGGTTGTAAAAATATGATAGAGCCAAAAATACCACTAAAAATGATCACATGTAATATCCACTAAACCGACAATTTCACATGAGCTGATGAAAACTAGTGCCGACAACTTTTAACCTCTAAAGTCTCATTGGTCCGCTGATTAATGACTTCACATGGGTTGATATGATTTACTTTGAATTAACTGTCAAACACTTAATCTCGTGAATATAACAATGACCAACAAACTTTAGTCAAACCATTTTAATTGGACCTTTAAGCTCACTAACCGACAACATCAATAGTCACAATTCAATTTCACATGTAAACTGTCAATTTTTATTTAATACATCACATTCAGTTGACAGTTATTAAATGTATCACGTGAACTTCTGAATCAATTTCAAACGGACAACGTGTTTCAAAAGCTACCCTCAAACTGAACGGTCATGTGTTTGATTTCAAACGGTCAGGTGTTTGTTCAAACTGTCAGATGCTTTTTCAAACGGTCATATTAATTTTCAAACTTTCAGGTTAGTTTTTCAAACGATGGTTCAAACGGGACTGCCTCTTTCAAACTTTCAACTTCAAACTGTCATGTCCTCAAACGGTAGTGTCAGTTTCAAACGATAGTTCAAACGGAACCCAATTTTTCAAACGTAACAGGCTGTTTCAAACGACGGAACCTAGATTTCAAACGATAGATCACTTTTCAAACGGACTAGTGCTGTTTCAAACGGCCAGACGTTGATTCATACAAACTGCGGACTGAAAAACTCGAATATCTCCTAAACGGCTTGGAATTTCGATCTGAAACTTGGTAGGATTTTAAATCAGATGTTTTCGCACCACATATCAAAAAATCAACTGATTCGGACCGTAAACACCTGTTCAATTTGACGAAAAATAGTGAAAAACGTGAAAAATAAGAAAAAAATGAAGAAGTAGATGAAATCCGGATCTGAAATCGATGAAATCACGATCGAAAATGTGTGTTGGATCAGTGCAATCGAGCTCCTGCTCTGATACCACTTGTAGGACCGGTTTTGACTCCGAAACGATTGCGAAACGAACGTGAAACGTGCGGAATCCGTACACGAACGTGACCTAAACACACATGACGTAATATAAACGTGATTCTTTGATAAAATCTGATAACGTACAGCACCTGAATCACAAACAATAAACTTTCTCTCTCTAGCTTTCTCTCTCTAGCCTCTAGCTCTCCAAGATGTGAAAATGTCAAAAGTCCTAAATGAGAAACCCTAGAGATCTATTTATAGGCCAAGGGATTAATGAGGAATCTCATTAATTACAGTTATGCCACCTTGCCTTTTTGACTAACTAATTCTAAAATAACAATGTAACTCTCGTTTTCTTCAGCTTTCTACTACAGACTAGATTGACGGAGGCGATAGACAGATAAATGCACTAACACTTGTGATTTTTAGTTTTGTTCTTATGTTCATCTTCTTGTTTATGTAAGATTTTGAGATTTTTAGTTATACATATACTTTTAACTACTAAAACAATATGTAAAATGAGTTCAAGATACACTTACTACTAGCACAAGGCTAGGGTAGAAACTAGAAGATGAAGATGAAGAGAAATGACACAAAGTTGATGGTTAGAAGCTCCAATGAGAGGTCCTTCAAGATCCAATGCTTGCCACCTTCTTTGATTGCCTTGATACACCTTAGATGAGCCTTGAAATTGCTAGGAAGTGATTGAAAGAGAAGAGTGGGGGTGGGCTTGGTTTCGGCCGAACACAAGGAGAGGATAAGGAGAGTGTTTTGTGAAATGATATTATGTTAGAATGAGATGGGTGGTGTTATTTGAGCTGATGATAAGGTTTATTACACAAGGGTTCTTAATTTCCCTCCTAATTATTGACCAAAGGTAATCAAAGTGGCATCTTTGACTAAAGTATGTTTAGTCAAGATGATTAATGTGTGGGGTCCCTTAGGGGACGGTAAGAGATGGGGGGTGTGGTTTGGTTAAAAATTGTTAAGTGTAATATGTAACACCCCGTGTTTCGAAAGTCAAAGTCAAGATTGAAGTCAAAGGAAGAAAATATTGCTAATTGCGATCTGTCACTCCTTGCTTAACTACTGTTTTGACTTCTTTGACTTGTTATCGAATCTTTTATTTTAATCGCTTTAGTTGTATTATGTGGAGTATCTGTGAATAATCGAGGTTTAATCGATGTTTATCGCATGTTCTATCGCTTATCGCATCGCAATCGCATTCACAACTGGAATTATGCGTTCTGGGTATTGTTTTACGTGTGTGTGCTATTTATGTGTTACTTATGCATGTTCACTTTATGTTTGTGGTGATTAATCGAAACGCAACCGCAACTCTATCGCAATAGAATCGCAAACGCGAAACGCTAGTTATTTATGATGATTGTATGTTAGATATAGTATTTGTGTGTTGATTATTAATCTATCGCATCGCTCGCTCAAAACACATCGCAACACTCAACACGCGACAAAACCCAACACGCCGGACACCAGTATTGAGTGGCCAACTGATCGAGTGGCCATCCGATCGGATTGCCATCCGATTGGTGACCAATCCGACCCTATGCACTTTCCTCTTTTGGAAACCCTATAAATACCCACCTGTCACATCATTTGTGATGTGACAGCTCCTCCACTCGACCAGCCGCACTCAAGCCTTCTTTCTCTCGATTTATCGCGATTCTTGTAAGTTTTCAACCTAAATCTTGTACTTCTATGATCTACATTGAATCTTAACTTTTAACCGTGAGGTGTTCTAGGGTGATGTCATCATGGAGTTCTTATGAACTTCAAGTGCTGGCCTCATTCCACCAAGAACAACTCAGATCTGAAGTATTTCCATATGATTAAACAACATTTTCGTATAGATCTACACATATTCATGGTTAAAAGGATTGAAAGATAGTTTTCCAACTTTCTTTCAACGCTTTTACACTCAATGCACTTAAAACTCTTTTACACTCAATGCACTCAAAACTGATACACTCAATGCACTCAAAAGTGATGTGTTGGTTCGAGATCTGGCTTCTATCAAAGAGACCACCGATTTCGGGTTAAACATGAGCAACTGTCTTGAACAAGTTAACTGATCGGATTAGGGTGGTTCCTATTCGATCGGATAACTTGGGCCGTGATGGGGTTTCTATTGTTTAGCACGTTGTCACTCCGTCTCGAGCAAACCGCAAAACTTAACAAATTTCAAGTTAGCAACACAATCAGGACACGGGACGGGACGGATTGCCGTCCGATCGGATTGCCATCTGATCAAACTGTAATCCGATTGGATTGCACTTGAAGGTTCAACACTTATACTTTTTATTCAACTTTTCAAAGATCTGAACGTCGAACGGATTGCCATCCGATCGGATTGCCATCTGATCAAACGACCATCCGGCCATGTGACGTTTGGAACTTCAACACTTAAACAATTTTCAACATGTTCAAAGATCATCAGTAACTAATGGATTTCCACCCGATCGAATTGTTATCCGATCGAGTGACAAACCTGCTGTGAACTTGTTCTCTCTAAGTGTCCTGCCAATCGGATCGCTATCCGACCGAACCGTCATTCGATCGACCGACCTGAAGGGTAGAGGTACTTCTCTGTTTTCAAAATGCTACAACGAAAACTTCAAAGCCATCATACACAAACACATCCTTACCAAAAGAATGTCAATCCAATCGAATGGCCATCCGATCGGATGACCACCCGAATGGATTGACATCCGATCGACTGGCCAATCCGATCGGATTGCCATCCGATCGCATTAACATCCGACACTTAGACACTTTGCACCGTTTGTACGTGTTGTTCTTCGCTTATGCTATCATTAACTGTTCAGGCTAGTCTCTCATCGCTCCCTTCAATCCAAGAGAGTGTTTACTTGTTAAACACAATCTATGAGTATACTCGATCCCTTTTTGCTTTATGCACTTTTGGGTGTTAGATACGTTACTTATTCAAATTACAATAAACTTCACACAATGCAAACACTATTTATACGCTGACCATTAATGCATGCTACATGTTATTCGATGAATGCTTGTATGTTATGTTAACACAGTGATTGTTGCCTGACACCTTAGCAACGATAGTACTATAGTTTGGACTCAGCACCTGTCATGGATATGGGTTGTTAAGGGCTTTACTTCATATGTCCTAGTGGGGATATGTGTTGCGCATTCTACAACTTGCAGTCACGTTTGTGCATATTTCTCCGTCGATAACCTACTTTCCTTCACTTTATACATGTTACATGCTGGTTATGCGTAAACAATTTCGAACTCTATTATTATTATCAAACTTGTATGCTCACCTTTACACTATGTGTATTGACCTCTATTTTAACGTATGTGACAGGTGCCTAGGATGTTGTGCTTTGCCTACTTTTGTGGAATCAAGTAGGATGGGGTCTAGAAACAAACAAAAACAATTTATCTATTTGAACCTGAGTTGTCGGAACTTTTGATCTGTCTTTGAGAAAACAATGTCTGTAATAACTTCTTTTATTTGATATATTATGGTATGGGATATAATGATAATCATCTGGTAATTTTAGTTGTTATGGATTTCTCCTGGACAATCTATTTCGCTCAGTGTCGCGCCCCGATGTTTCCGTCATCGGTTGGGGTGTGACATATTGGTATCAGAGCCATAACTATAGGGAATTAGGCAAGACTCGACCCAGTCCGGGTTGATGTCTTAGAAACGACCTAGTCTATAGTTTAAGTACCAACAGACCAACTTGTGCGAACCTAGTAGGGGTTCCGCACGAGTCTACCTGCTATTCTCGCTCGCACTTGCTGAACACTACACTGTCACTGCACACTACTTTGAAATGAACAAGTGATTAGGTCGAGATTAGGTGTGAAAACCGCAAACACTCGACTGAATCATTTGCTCGACTCGCATTATTGTCTATAAACAGGAGAATTTGTGTTGAACCAGGAGTGAAATCCGCACTTCGACGCAAATTTCCCTCTCTATTTTATCAAAACAGGAACGAAGTTGTTAAGTCAGGGGTGAAACCCGAACCTTGACAACTTGTTCCGTGCTCTATGTTGGTTTTACAAAAACTCTCACCAAAGTCTCGACGGACTCCAATGACTTGAAGTCACATTATAACTAGAAGGATGCGTGCCGTTCACCCAAATCGAGGCACATCCACTTTAGTTACCTGAAATACACGCTAGTTTTTGGAAAAACGTCAACATAATGTTGGTGTGAATTCATGCAGTTCTTGTATTGAACGTTTGTATACTTTGTATGAGAAACATGGTATGTATCTTGTATAAATCAAGTATTCTTATATAAATCAAGTATTTCTGTATCTATCTAGGTTGTTAATGGGTTGCAAGGCCATTAACATGTGACTCGACATAGGAAGCATCCAAACCATAGGCATTTTTCTAGTTGTCGATTCACGACTGAGACACAAAAGCACTACTCGGTACTCGTTCTCACCAAGAGTGTGGCTGCCCGAAAACCCGTTAGATCTAACCTTTTGTTCTGCGGTCTAGGTATATTGTTGATTAATGGTGCTTATGGTACCCTATTCGTGACATGATTTCTCGTATCATTTCTCGTATCATTTCTCAATTCTCGTATCCATCATACCATTTGTAAACACTGTAACATTTGTAACATGTATTTCACCCCCGAAGTTATAAAACTGAAAACACTTAAAAGAAAAGGGGGAGCATGAACTCACAACTTTGCGTTTCTTGCACCGTAAACTTCACCGGTTTTTGCTTATCTAGCGTCGTGACAACTGGCTCACTTTTTTTTCAAGAAATCAACTTATTATTCAAGTTCATGTTCATGCATGAGGATGATCTTCTTGTGTTAGCTCATAATCATCCTCTAACTTGCTAAATCATGTGTTTAATCACAATCTAGCAAGCTCCTTATGATGATCAACATCATAATCTCAAATAACAACACCAAGTATCATACATATACTTAACAACATTATTTCAACAAGACTTCATCATTTTTAAGCTTCATGTTCATGATTCTTGTTTAAGTCTTTTAGTGTTCTTGTGATAAACAATATACTACAACTTTTAACCAACAAAAAGAGAAGTAAAGACTAGTAACAAGAAGCTTACAACTAGCTCAAAAGCTAGGGAAGATCACTAGAGAAAAAGATGATGAAAATGATGGGTGAAAGCAAGCTATGGAGTTTCTTCAAGTTCTACAAGCTTCAAACTTCATACAACACCTTCTATCACCTTGGAATGACCTTGATATTGGATGAATGGTGGAAGAAATGGTGGTGGTGGTGGCGGCACTACTAGGGCTGAGAGGGAGAGAGAGGAAGGGAGTGAGTGGTGAAGTTAAGATGGTGGTGAGATCTTGTGTACTTATAATATTCAAGAGAAATCTAAAGAATATCCAAGGAAATCTATGCAAGATCTAACATATCTAATAAAATCCCAATATATCTTGTAAGATCAAGAAAGGATCTTGATGGTGGGGCCACTATCTTGTGACCGTAAATCATAATTGGGGGGGGGGGGTAATGTGTAAATTCCAACTCCAATTTATAAACAAGTTAGCTTTCATGTGTAATTTTTAGGGACTTGTTGTGTTATTATGTTATAAGAGGTGTTATGGTGTTCTGGGACCATAACTAGTTCAGAAACATTAAAACAATGCTTCTAGTAATATTTTTATGTTCCGGGTAATGTCCGGTTGTTCGGTTAAATACCGGTTCGTTAAAGTGCTAAATTGCACCGTTTAGTGTCCTTTAAGTATCCTTTTGTAACTCTTTTAATTCCCAACACTTAGGAGGGTATTCTGGATAATAAAACATGAATTCTGCATAATATTTATATGTTAAAAAGCTGATTATAGCTGATTTATAGCTGAATTATGCAGATTTCTGCATTTAAAGTGCGTTTCGGGTGCTTTTTAGTGCATATTCTAGCTTCCGGAAAGTCTATATGTTAACCCTTGTATATACTCTTGGGTTTTAATGTATTCTTGACATTGGACCTACACCTAGGCTCCAATTCTATTTTCTGACTGCTTTCTACAGAATTGTTGACACAATGTGTATTACCGGTGAGTTTACTAGTATTTCTGACGCAACGCTATCATTAATGCATAAAGCAAATTTCTTGTAGTATAAAACGTGCATGAATTCAGAAGTATATCATGTAATCAAACAATGTTGACATTTAAGCACATAATTTCAGTCATTAAGTATTAGTTAAATTGTTCGGAAATTACCGGTTTGGTGCCAGTTGTCACAGTCTCCCCCCGTTAAAAGAATTTCATCCCGAAATTCAGGCTGAACTAACTCTCGCAGGAGTTTTCTTGAACATGTGGGGGTACTTTTCTTTAAACTGGTCTTCACGTTCCCACATGTACTCGGGTCCGTGCTTAGAGTTCCAAAGTACTTTGACAAGCTTGACACTACTCCTTCGAGTCTTGTTGACTTTCCAGTTTGTAACCTCAACGGGTTTTTCTGTAAATCGAAGGGTATCGTCAATATGCACGTCATCCGCAGGGATGATCACTGTTTCTTGTGTTGGACTCTTCTTGAGGTTGGATACATGAAACGTATCATGTACTCCATAAAGTTCTTCCGGTAATCTCAACTTGTATGCCACGGTACCAATTCTTTCCAAGATCTTGAATGGTCCGATGTATCATGGATTCAGCTTTCCATGTTATCCGAATCTTACTACGCCCTTCCAAGGTGAGACCTTTAACAAAACCTTGTCTCCTACCTTGAACTGTAATGGTTTTCGTCTTCGATCAGCGTAGCTCTTTTGTCGATCTCGAGCCACCTTAATGCGCTCTCGGATCTGCATAATCTTGTCGGTTGTCTCTTGCACAAGTTCAGGACCAACCATACGTTTGTCTCCAGCGTCTGCCCAACATAATGGCGAGCGGCACTTGTGGCCATACAGAGCTTCGAACGGTGCGGCCTTTATGCTCGTATGATAACTGTTATTGTAGGAAAACTCAACTAAAGGTAGATGAGTATCCCAGCTGCCGCCTAGGTCCTTAACACATGCGCGAAGCATATCTTCCATCGTTTGAATTGTCCATTCGCTCTGACCGTCTGTTTGCGGATGGAAGGCCATGCCTAGATCTAATTGAGATCCAAAGGCTTCCTGAAAGGATTGCCAGATCCTTGAGACAAAACGTCCATCTCTGTCTTAAATAATTGAGGTAGGCACTCCATGACGTGCCACGATTTCTTTTAAGTATAGCTCAGCAAGCTTTCCAGTGCTATCCTTTTCTCGGATCGGTAGGAAATGCCCGGATTTCGTCAATCGATCAACTATCACCCATATCATGTCGTGCCCTCTAGGGGTCCTGGGTAATTTCGTTATGAAGTCCATCGAGATTTGCTCCCACTTCCACATGGGTATCTCTGGTTGTTGCAGTAGGCCAGACGGTTTCTGATATTCAGCCTTAACCTTAGCACAGGTTAGGCATTTTCCAACATAGATAGCAACATTGCTTTTAAGTCTTGGCCACCAATAGTAATCTTTCAAGTCTTGATACATTTTGTCTGATCCTGGATGGATCGAGTATCTCGACTTATGAGCTTCTTTAAGGACGACTTCTCGCATACCGCCATAGAGCGGAACCCAAATACGCTCCTTAAAGTACAAGGTTCCCTCTATGTTTGGCACCAAATTCTTCAGCATACCTCGGAGGTATTCAGCTCTACGATTCTCCATCTTAAGGGCTTCTTGTTGTGCGTCGCGAATGCGTGCAGTGAGGTTCGTTTGAATAGTCATTTCCAATGCTCGAACCCTTAGGGTCTTAACCCTTTCTTTTCGGCTTAACACGTCTGCTACAACATTTGCCTTTCCTGGATGGTACTTAATCTCACAGTCATAATCGTTCAGCAACTCAACCCAACGTCGCTAACGCATATTTAATTCCTTCTGATCAAATATGTGTTGTAGGCTTTTGTGATCTGTGAAGATTGTACATCGTGTACCATATAAATAATGTCGCCAGATCTTCAAGGCGAATACCACTACGCCTAGCTCCAAGTCATGAGTGGTATAGTTCCTTTCGTGTACCTTCAACTATCTTGAAGCGTAAGCGATGACTTTTTGGCATTGCATGAGCACACAACCCAAACCTTGACGTGAAGCGTCGCAATATACCATGAAGTCTTCCTTGCCTTCAGGTAAGGATAGTATTGGTGCATCGCATAGCTTATTTTTGAGTAGTTGAAAGGCTTCTTCCTGCTTATCACTCCAGTCGTACTTCTTGTCTTTCTGTGTAAGGGTAGTTAGCGGTTGAGCTATCTTGGAGAAATTCTCAATAAACCGTCGGTAATAGCCCGCTAAGCCCAAAAATTGTCGAACTTCAGTTGGGGTTTTGGGAGCTTCCCAATTCTTTATGGTTTCTATCTTGGATGGGTCTACATGAATGCCTTTCTCGTTCACAACGTGACCAAGGAACTGTACTTCGCAAATCCAAAATTCGCACTTTGAAAACTTTACATAAAGTTTCTCTTTCTTCAGTAATTCCAAAATGGTTCTGAGGTGTTGCTCATGCTCTTCTCTTGTTCGCGAGTAAATCAGGATATCATCGATAAATACAATCACGAATTTGTTGAGATATGGTTTGCATACGCGGTTCATCAGATCCATAAATACCGTTGGCGCGTTCGTCAATCCGAATGGCATCACAAGGAATTCGTAATGCCCATAGCGTGTTCTGAATGCAGTCTTTGGTACGCTTTCCTCTTGGATTCTTAACTGATGGTATCCCGATCGAAGGTCGATCTTGGAATAGTAGCTCGATCCTTGCAATTGATCAAATAAGTAATCAATCCTCGGTAGTGGGTACCGATTCTTGATTGTGAGCTTGTTCAGTTCTCTATAATCGATACACATCCGCAGTGTTCCATCCTTCTTCTTCATGAACAATACTGGAGCTCCCCAAGGCGAGAAGCTTGGCCTTATGAATCCTTTATCCAACAACTCCTGGAGTTGTGTAGATAATTCTTTCATCTCGGATGGTGCAAGCCGATAGGGTGCCTTGGCTACAGGAGCGGCTCCTGGAACCAAGTCTATACGAAATTCGACTTGTCGTTGCGGAGGCAGTCCTGGTAGATCTTCGGGAAAAACATCAGGGAATTCCTTCACCACAGGAATGTCTTCAAGTTTCGGCTCCTCAGCCTTCTTATCTACAACGTGCGCCAAGAATGCAACACATCCTTTACTTAAGCACTTCTGCGCCTTCATACAACTGATGATTCACAGAGGCGTGTCTTGTTTTTCTCCATGCACGATGAGAGTTTCATCATTCGCCAAAGGGATGCGAATGATTTTCTCGTGACAAACAACTTCAGCTTTGTACTTGGACAACCAGTCCATTCCGACCACTACATCAAAGCTACCCAATTGAATAGGTAGGAGATCGATGCTAAATCTTTGCTCACCAAGTTCTAATGTGCAACCTCTAACGACTTCGCTCGATTCAACGAGTTTACCATTGGCTAGTTCTATGGAGTAAGGAATATCTAATCTACTAGATTCTATTCCAAGCATACGTTTAAATTCCACAGACATGAAGCTATAATCGTCACCAGTGTCAAATAGTATGGAAGCAAAGTGATTGTTAACGAGAAACGTACCGGTGACCACATTAGGGTCCTCGCGTGCGTTCTTTGCTCCAATCACAAATGCCCGAGCCTGAGCATTGTTCCCTCTTGGGCAATCTTTTATGAAGTGATCCTTGCTTCCACAACCGAAGCATCCTTGGTTCTGCCCAGCTCCATTACCATTCCTGTTACCATTACCATTCCTGTTACCATTGCCATTGCCATTTCCACCATTGTTTCTATTACCAGCACTGTTGCGGTTTCCGTTCCCGTTCCTACCTTTACCCCAACAATCCTCAGTATGGTGACCCAGTTTACCACACTTGTCACATTTTGGAACGCGACAAACTCCTTCGTGATGACATTTGCACTGGTTGCAGGTGGGCAGAGTGCCCAGGTACCTTTTAGCAGGTGCGTCATTCATGGTTGCAAGAGTCTTCGCCTCCTGAGGCGGGTTGGAGTCATGCTTATTGTTATTGGAACCCTTGTTGTTGCGTGCTGCTTGATTCAGGTTCGCATGCTTCCTTTTCTTGTCACCAGACGACTCAGCATGCGCCTCGGTCTTTTCAGTTGGGTTCAATGACAACTTCTTCATACGGACAGCATCTTCAGTAAGGCTGACAGCCAGAGTTACCTCAGTGATCGTTTGAGGTTTGGGCGAAGTTACCAAGCTGCGAAATTCTGAGGCCAATCCCCAAATGTAGCGTTCAACGCGCTTAAATTCGGGAGTCACCATGTAGGGGATCACTCTCGACAGATCGTGGAACCTTCGGGTATAACCAGTAATGTCAGCACCTTCCATGGTCAAGTGCCAAAACTCAGTCTCCAACCTTTGGAGTTCAGCACGAGAGCAATACTTCTCTCTCATACGTTCCTTTAGCGCATCCCACGCCATGCCGTACGCAACATCATCACCCAGAGTCTGGACTTGCAAATTCTACCAAGTCAAAGCCTCATCAACAAACAACCCATTAGTAAAAGTGACTTGTTGATCTGCGGTACACTTGCTCATACGGATAGTGGCATCAGTCTTCTTCGTCCAGCGTACAAATGCCACTGCACCTCCTGTGTCGTCGTAGTTTAGTGGCTTGCAGTCGAGAAACTGCTTGAAAGTGCAGCCCTGAGCTGCGTTGCCTCCAGATGAATCTCCATTCCCATTGCGTCTAGCATTGCTTGGTCCTCCACTTTGTTCAGTACGGTTCGCCTCGTACTGGGCGATAGCTGCGGAGATCCTTTCTTCCAGGAGGGTGTTCAGTTCTTCAGCAGTTCTTGGCAGTGGGGGAGGAGGAGGTTGATCAGAATCCCGATTGTTCACAACTCTCCTAGGTGCCATGTTATGTCGGAACATAACACAACATGGTTAGACATTTGTTTGATATCGTCACACGAGACGGTAGTATATATATAGACAGGCATATACCACATAAGTGACATCAAATAATCCGCTGAATGTATAAATAAATTCATACAGCAACCAGCTTGCATAATTAGATAAATACTGATGCGTCATAAGATTTTCACCGATGTCTTTACACATATCAGGGCAACTTGTTACGTCATTGTTTGCAAGGTAAGCAAAAATGTTTAAGGGTTACATCTCCCCAGGGTACAAGTTAATATATGTAAAGGATAAATACCTTACTTCACATTGGCGGTTCATGTCTTTATACCCTAAATTATTACTCTAAAAGAGTATTTAATAGGCTGGGGGAAGGGTGTTCACGTTTGACCTTCTCTTGTATTTGAAGGAATCTCTTATGATACGTGACAAGACTTGCTGTGGTTTCTGTGCACTGAATTCCATAATTATGTATGCATCCATAATTGTGTAACTCCTTGCACCGTCCACACAGTTCGTTTTACCCTCGTATCACTTCCTTCAGATAGGCCATTGTTTCCAGGTAAAGTCACAAGTATCTGAGACATTCTATTTCTAGTATGTGTATATATCAACTATCACACATAATTGCAAGTAATTCTTAATCACAGACAAGTGTTACTCCAGTGCACCCTAAGTCTCATAGTGTCTTTTCTTGACCCTTGTAAACAGATTCAGGTAGTGGATGTCGCGGAAAGTTTTATGCAATGAAAACTTTTTGAAAAATTGTTTTCGTGCAAGGATCCTAGAGATTGTAGTCTAGACTCGAGAAGGAATCCTGGTTCACTACAATCGCAGCTCTGATACCAATCTGTCACACCTTTTCTAAGGTGGAAGCATGAGGTGTGATCATGAAAGGTTCTCATTGCATACGAAAGGTAAACATACTACATGCTCGTAAAAATAACTTCAAATACCAAACATTTCATAACTGAAATCATAATTTAAGTGTTTACATCACAAGACAGCATTTTGTCTGAAAAGTTTACAACATTATTCAATAATAAACATAAACAACATCCAAGAGCATGAGTAAGACCGCGCGCACATCCACTTTAGTTACCTGAAATACATGTGAGTTTTTGGAAAAAAACGTCAACATAATGTTGGTGTGAATTCATGCAGTTCTTGTATTGAACGTTTGTATACTTTGTATGAGAAACATGATATGTATCTTGTATAAATCAAATATTCTTGTATAAATCAAGTATTTCTGTATGTATCTAGGTTGTTAATGGGTTGCAAGGCCATTAACATGTGACACGACATAGGAAGCATCCAAACCATAGGCATTTTTCTAGTTGTCGATTCACGACTGAGACACAAAAGCACTACTCGGTACTCGTTCTCACCAAGAGTGTGGCTGCCCAAAAACCCGTTAGATCTAACCTTTTGTTCTGGGGTCTAGGTATATTGTTGATTAATGGTGCTTATGGTACCCTATTCGTGACACGATTTCTCGTATCATTTCTCAATTCTCGTATCCATCATACCATTTGTAAACATTGTAACATTTGTAACATGTATTTCACCCCCGAATTTATAAAACTGAAAACAGTTAAAAGAAAAGGGGGAGCATGAACTCACAACTTTGCGTTTCTTGCGCCGTAAACTTCACCGGTTTTTGCATATCTAGCATCGTGACAACTAGCTCACTTTATTTCTTATTTTTTTTTTCAAGAAATCAACTTATTATTCAAGTTCATGTTCATGCATGAGGATGATCTTCTTGTGTTAGCTCATAATCATCCTCTAACTTGCTAGATCATGTGTTTAATCACAATCTAGCAAGCTCCTTATGATGATCAACATCATAATCTCAAATAACAACAAAAAGTTTCATACATATACTTAACAACATTATTTCAACAAGACTTCATCATTTTTAAGCTTCATGTTCATGATTCTTGTTTAAGTCTTTTAGTGTTCTTGTGATAAACAATATACTACAACTTTTAACCAACAAAAAGAGAAGTAAAGACTAGTAACAAGAAGCTTACAACTAGCTCAAAAGCTAGGGAAGATCACAAGAGAAAAAGATGATGAAAATGATGGGTGAAAGCAAGCTATGGAGTTTCTTCAAGTTCTACAAGCTTCAAGCTTCATACAACACCTTCTATCACCTTGGAATGACCTTGATATTGGATGAATGGTGGAAGAAATGGTGGTGGTGGCGGCACTACTAGGGCCGAGAGGGAGAGAGAGGAAGGGAGTGAGTGGTGAAGTGAAGATGATGGTGAGATCTTATGTACTTATAATATTTAAGAGAAATCTAAAGAATATCCAAGGAAATCTATGCAAGATCTAACATATCTAATAAAATCCCAATATATCTTGTAAGATCAAGAAAGGATCTTGATGGTGGGGCCACTATCCTGTGACCATAAATCATAATGGGAGGGGGGGTAATGTGTAAATTCCAACTCCAATTTATAAACAAGTTAGCTTTCATGTGTAATTTTTAGGGACTTGTTATGTTATTATGTTATAAGAGGTGTTATGGTGTTCGGGGACCATAACTAGTTCAAAAACATTAAAACAATGCTTCTAGTAATATTTTTATGTTCCGGGTAATGTCCGGTTGTTCGGTTAAATACTGGTTCGTTAAAGTGCTAAATTGTACCGTTTAGTGTCCTTTAAGTATCCTTTTGTAACTCTTTTAATTCCCAACACTTAGGAGGGTATTCTGGATAATAAAACACGAATTCTGTATAATATTTATATGTTAAAAAGGTGATTATAGCTGAATTATGCAGATTTCTGCATTTAAAGTGCGTTTCGGGTGCTTTTTAGTGCATATTCTAGCTTCCGGAAAGTCTATATGTTAACCCTTGTATATACTCTTGGGTTTTAATGTATTCTTGATGTTGGACCTACACCTAGGCTCCAATTCTATTGTCTAACTGCTTTCTGCAGAATTGTTGACACAATGTGTCTTACCGGTGAGTTTACTAGTATTTCTGATGCAACGCTATCATTAATGCATAAAGCAAATTTCTTGTAGTATAGAACGTGCATGAATTCACAAGTATATCATGTAATCAAACAATGTTGACATTTAAGCACATAATTTTAGTCATTAAGTATTAATTAAATTGTAAGGAAATTACCGGTTTGGTGCCAGTTGTCACACGCTATGTACTCGTTGATCGCAATCGCTATTCTCGAACACGCGAAACCTTCGAATGATAGGTGAATACGTGAAATATGTGTAGGAAACCATACTATATTCTGCGTACGTGTTTCTGTGTTCTAACTGCCTTATGTGCTACTATGACCTTACGTGCTTCTGTGCTCTATGTGTTTATGTGCCTCTGTGATTATGTGACTATGTGTTACGAGATTGTATTCCTAAGCTTTAGTGGTAGTGTGTGTGAGGAGAGATTCGATTATAATGTGTTTGAGACCTGTGGCGATGTCTATTGCAGACAATGTCGTCATTTGGATCCCTTCACTCTCGAACTGCTCGCCACAATCATGATGACAAACGCATTGCTGCTCTCGTCGGTAAGCAAATGGCGAAAGTTATCCCCCAGATTGTTAGTGAGCTGAATGAAAACGCTAGCAAATCCTTTAAATAGTCCAGGACTGATGCTCCTAAAGCTGATTTTAGCTTCAAGCAGTTCAAAGCCTGCGGCCCGAAAGAATTTACCGGCGAAGAGGGGCCTACGGCCATGTTCCAATGGTTTGATTTGATCGAGGTCACCCTGCGCCAGAGTGGCTGTCCTGATAATCTCCGTACTCTTAACGCCACTGGCGTCTTCCAATCCCGAGCTCTTGATTGGTGGACGGTCGAGAGAAACAAACGCGGAAATGATGCAGCTTATGGGTTGACGTGAGATGAGTTGAAGGACGTTATGATGCAAGATTTATGCCCTCCCCACGAGCGCCAGAAGCTGGAGGACGAGTTCTGGCATATCAAGCAGAAGGATGGTGACAATGCTGGTTTGACTGCTCGCTTCAAGCAGCTAAGCATAATCTGTCCAGGCCAAGTTACTACGCCCGAAATCACCATCAAGAAGTATATCCGTGCTCTTCCGGATTGCGTGGTTGATTTCGTTCAAGCTGCAAAGAGGACGAAAATTGAGGAAACCTACTTACTCGCTGCTGAGATCAACGACAAGCGAGTCAAGTCTGGTTACTGGGATAAAGCCTCTAAGAATCTGCATCAAGCTACCACTGCTGCAACCGCTGAAACCGCCGCCGCACCGCAATCCTCAAAGTCCTCTCGTCGCAAGAGGAAGAACAACAACAATAGTAGCAAGAATTGCGCTGTCACAATTGCCGCTCCTCTTCAAGCTATCCCTACTCAACCGCAGCCTCAACACCGCCAAGTAGCGGCACCTGTTACCAACGCATTGCCGGCTAAGCGTGCGTATACTGGTCCTCACCCGGCATGCCCTACTTGTACTTATCACCACCCAGTGGGAATCACTTGCAGATACTGTGTGCACTGCAACATGTATGGCCACTTCACCGCCAACTACCGTACAGGTCCTCGCCAAGCTCCAACTCCAGCTCAAGGCAAAGCTCCGGCTCAACAAGCTCTACTTCCTGCTCCTCAAGGCCAGCAAGCGGCTCCTGTACCCGCGATCCATGCTAGAGCTTGCTTTGTGTGTGGTGATCCCAACCACTTAGCAAAAATGTGCCTGAATCAAGTGGTGAAGCAAGAGCCACAACAGCAACAGCCCCAGCAACAGCAACAGCCGGCAGCCCGCGGACGCACTTTCAACATCAATGTCCGCCAAACTAAAGCCGATAACAACGTGTTCAATGGTACGTTCCTTGTGAATGGTATTTATGCTTCGTGTTTATTTGATACTGGAGTCGATAACTGTTTTGTGTTGATTGAATTCGAAAAGCTCCTTAATCGTAAGCGTGCCTATCTCGCCTCGACGTTCGATGTTGAAGTTGCCACCGGAAGAACCGTCGCTGTCAATTCTGTTCTTCGTGATTGTACTCTTGAACTCAACAATCACGTCTTCCCTATTGACCTTATTCCGATGCAGCTCGGTAGTTTTGACGTCATAGTAGGCATGGACTTTCTTCGTGAAAACCATGCTGAAGTTGTTTGTTTCGATAAGATGATCCGTTTCTCGCTCGCTAATGGTGATCAACTTTGTGTGTATGGTGGAACTCCTTCGAAGGGTCTCAAACTTATGTCATGTGTCCAAGCTAGCAAGTATCTCCGCAAGGAATACAAAGCTTTCTTGGCTAACATTGTAGTAGCGGAGAAGGAAAAGAAAGGGAATACAGGAGTGAAAGATGTCCCCGTTGTTCATGAATTTCCTAACGTCTTCCCTGATGATCTTCCTAGATTACCTCCGAGTCATGACATCGACTTTCGTATCGACCTCATTCCTAGAGCAAATCCTATTTCTAGAGCTCCTTATCAACTCGCTCTGTCCAAAATGCACGAACTCTCGAGTCAGCTCCAGAAATTGCTTGATAAAGGCTTCATTCGCCCTAGCACCTCTCCTTGGGGTGCACTAGTCATTTTCGTCAAAAAGAAGGATGGGTCGTTCCGGATGTGCATCGACTATAGGGAGTTGAATAAGCTGACAATCAAGAATCGCTATCCCCTGCCTCGAATCGACGATTTGTTTGATCAGTTATAAGGTGCTACGTGTTTCTCCAAGATTGATCTATGCTCAGGCTATCACCAACTACGTATTCAGGAGGAGGATATACCCAAAACCGCTTTTCGCACTCGTTACGGCCACTATGAGTTCGTTGTTATGCCTTTTGGTTTAACCAACGCGCCAGTGGTTTTCATGGATCTGATGAATCGCGTGTGTAAACCGCTTCGTCATCGTGTTCATCGATGATATCCTGATCTATTCTAAGTCGAAAACCGAACACGCGTAACATCTACGTTTGGTTATCGAGCTACTCCAGGGGAATCGACCCTATGCCAAGTTCGTCAAGTGTGAATTTTGGATAGAGGAGGTTCAATTCCTCGGCCACATTGCCATTAGTCAAGGTATTCACATCGACCCCGCGAAGATCGAAGCTGTTAAGAGTTGGGTTACACCTCGGAACCTGTCTGAAGTCCGTTCTTTTCTCAGACTAGCGGGCTATTATCATCGATTTATCGAAGGATTCTCTAAAAACGTCGTGCCGCTCACTTCTCTCACACACAAAGACAAGACTTTTGATTGGGGAACCAAACAAGAGACTACCTTTCAAAATCTCAAGCACATGCTCTGCAATGCTCCCGTCCTCACTTTACCCAACGAAAACGATGACTTTATTGTCTATTGGGATGCCTCGAACCTTGGTCTTGGTTATGTCCTCATGCAACGAGACAAGGTTATCGCTTATGCATCTCGACAGCTCAAGATCCATGAGAAGAACTATACAACCCACGATCTCGAGCTAGGTGCAGTTGTTTTTGCGTTGAAGATTTGGCGACACTACCTTTATGGTACTAAGTGTACAATCTTCACAGATCATAAGAGCCTACAACACATCCTCAGCCAAAAGGAACTGAATATGCGCCAACGCCGATGGATAGAACTTCTCAACGATTACGACTGCGAGATTCGTTATCACCCTGGCAAAGCAAATGTCGTTGCCAAAGCTCTAAGCCGAAGGAGCTATTTGCATAGCGCTCGTAATACCCAAACCCAGCTTCATCTCGAAACTCTCGTCCGCGAAGCCCAACATGCTTGTTTCACCGAACGCACTTTGAAGAAGGAAAGGATTTTGAATGATGGAGCCCAGCTATTGAATAAGTCGAATGGGATATTCCATTATCTGGACCGCATTTGGATCCCTAAGCGGACCAATTTATGACAGATTCTGATGGACGAAGCCCATCAGTCTCGATATTCTATTCATCCCGATGCCGATAAAATGTACCAGGATCTTCGCTTTAAGTACTGGTAGCCGGGCATGAAGAAAGATATCGCTCTCTACGTTTCGAAGTGCCTGACTTGCACGAAAGTCAAGGCCAAGCACCAAAGACCCTCTGGCTTACTCGTCGAACCCGAGATCCCCATGTGGAAATGGGAGAGTATAGCTATAGACTTCATAACGAAGCTTCCGCGCACGCCATCAAGTCACGACAACATTTGGGTTGTCGTTGACCGTTTGACTAAATTTGCTCACTTTCAGCCAATACGAGAAGACTATAAGCTAGAAAAATTAGCCCGAATCTACACCGATGAGATCATTTGTCGACATGGGACGCCTCGCGACATCATCTCTGACCACGATGGTCGGTTTACCTCACGTCTTTGGGAAACGTTTCAATCTGCTCTCGGTACTACGCTTAATCTAAGTACCACTTTGCATCCCCAAACCGACGATCAGACTGAAAGAACGATTCGTACCCTTAAAGACATGTTGCGCTCATGTGTCATAGATTTCGGTGGTAATTGGGACGCATACTTACCTTTAGCCGAATTCTCGTACAATAACAATTATCATTCCAGCATTCAAATGGCACCATTTGAGGCATTGTACAGAAGAAAATGTCGATCGCCTATTGTATGGTACGAGATTGGAGACTTGCAAATAACCGGTCCTGAGCTGTTGCAAGAAACGACTGAAAAAATCCTCCAAATTCGGGACAATCTACTGAAAGCTCGGAGTCGTCAGAAAAGTTACGCCGATAGACGCCGCAAGCCCCTTGAATTTGACATTGGCGATCACGTATTCCTAAAGGTTTCACCTTGGAATGGTGTGGTCAGATTCGGCAAGAAAGGAAAGCTCGCGCCTCGATATGTGGGACCCTTTAAGATTCTGGAAAGGATCGGAAAAGTAGCCTACAGACTCGAAATACCGGAGGAACTTAGCAACGTCCACCCGACTTTCCATGTTTCGAACCTCAGAAAGTGTCTGGCTGAGCATGATTTACAAGTGCCACTTGAGGATCTACAAGTGGAGGAAACATTACACTTCGTGGAGAAGCCTGTCGAGATCATGGACCGAGAAACCAAGCAGCTCAGGCGCTCACGCATTCCCATTGTGAAGGTGTGACAACCGTCACTTTTCCGTACATTCCATACACTAAATAAACAGTAATCTGTGCTTTAATGACTGTGCACAATCTTGATGTGTGTAAAATGCAACATATAAATTACATCAAATAAGGCATAAAACTAACCCTTTTTAAGTACTAATATTGGAAAAAGAGTGTTTTTGTCTTCCTTTTGTATTTTCAGGATTAAATGAGCTCAAAAACGCAAAAGAAGCAAAAAGACAGCTAAATCCAACATAAATACAAGAAAAGGAACATTAGTGGACTGCCCGACCCCTCAACGGCACCTTCCAAAGCAAAATAGAGAAGGCAGAAGTCTGAACACGCCCCGTGCTCAGCCAGCACGGGGGCGTGCCCAAGAAGCAGCAGAAAAGACAAACCTATAGAAGCTTCTATTGCCCACCACGGGGCGTGCCCAGCGGACACGGGGGCGTGTCGAAAGTACAGCAGGCGCATTTATTGTAATAGCGAATTACAATTAATGAGGAGAGAGAGTGTCAGACAAGCACGGGGCCGTGCCCAGCTCTCTGTTCAGCCTATAAATAGGAGTGCTTGGATTCATTTCATCTCATCCCTTGGCACACCACCTCTCTCACACTTCATCCACCACCCACCACCATCACAACACCATCATCCACCACCATCATCCATTGTCCATCGTAGAGTGTGTGAGTCGTCTCGGGATCCAAGTTTGATCGTAAGAGTTCTTGACAATCAAGGTCATGTTTGCCTAAGTCTCTTACATCACTTGGTGAAGACAAAGTGTCTAGTTTAATACTTTTTATTTCTAATCTTTTGCACTTTTTATTTGGTTTTGTATTAATGACTTTAATAACTAGTTACTTATGTTGAAGGTGATCTTTCCTTATCGTTTGTCCGTGGTGTCTTGGCATTATTTTACTGTCTATATAAAATAAAGGATTTTCACCATTCATATCTCCACGTTCTATATGGAGGTATGTTGGCTACCTGGTCGGGGGTTAAGGTAACGGTTTGGTAAAGTTCTTGCCATTGTTCAGCGTTTAGAGGTCCTGCAATGGACCTGGGTCAAATTTAGTAGGACCTCCTTCAATGCTTCACGGTATTGGATGGCGGGGGTCCAAACTCTTTGACCCCCTCATAAGTTAACTACTATTAATACTATAACCCGGCTATTTAGGACTGTATCCCTGCTGACTCAGACTACTTAGCCGAGGGTAACGTCACCGCCAAAAGCGGGGCCTACCACAATACTGCATTAATAACTTAATTCATTATCTTCCAATAATCCACCCTTTTAGGATTGTATCCTTGCTGACTCAAACTACTGGGGTGAGGGTAACGTCACCTTCA
The DNA here is from genome assembly GCA_030545235.1 of Helianthus tuberosus. Classification (NCBI taxonomy): domain Eukaryota; kingdom Viridiplantae; phylum Streptophyta; class Magnoliopsida; order Asterales; family Asteraceae; genus Helianthus; species Helianthus tuberosus. The sequence goes on from CM060383.1 coordinate 108,355,222, forward strand.
AAAGAGGGGCCTACTACAATAACTAAGATAATCTCTTAATTATGTGCAAAAGTGCGGAAATAATCAAAGGTTATACTAGATACGAGTCGGAACCAAGTGATTCATCTTGTCTATCTGTTTTTATTTTATTTTTATTTTCAGCATTTTAGTTAGATTTTATTTTTTTCTTAGCTTAAAACATTTTTCTAAACTTTTATTTTGATTAGACGTTGAGGATAAACCGGTATTAAAAGCTCTTGTGTCCTTGGACGACCTCGGTATCTTACCAACGCTATACTACACTCAACGATGGGTGCACTTGCCCATATGTGTGTTTAGTGTTAGTGAAATATCGTGTTTTATAAATTTAAAACTTGGCTAAAATAAGTGTTAAAAAGGGCTTAAAATATACACCTAATATATATAACACTTCACACGCATCTAGTTTTTGGCGCCGCTGCCGGGGACACAAGGATTTTAAGAAAGTTTGGAATCAATGGCCTAATCATCTTTTATTTTTCTTTTTAATTTTTTAGGATTTTCTTAGTTTTTCAGCTTCTGCAGAGCTCAGCACGGGCCGTGCCCGCTGAACACGCCCCCGTGCTCAATCATTGGAACTGGCAATCCTGTTTTACGTCAGACAGTAAGCTGAACACGGGGCCGTGCCCACTCAACACGCCCCCGTGCCCAAGTTTCAGTTACTGAAAACAGAACCGTTAGATCCCGACGGTTGGTAATTTCTGACATAAACATGAGTGATAGTAATTGTTTTTACTTTCGGCACTCTTATGGTATGTGGTGTCAATTATGTCGTGGCAAACATGAAGAAGTAAAATGCTACTTTCTAAATTATAGGCCCCACTACATGGACCCACCGACTTCTTACAACCTTAAGAGGGGCGAAAGTAAAAATAAGCACTATTTCTCCCTCGAATGCGCCCAGCCAGATATTCTAGGGGAAATGCTCCTTGATGAGTTATTTCAACTAGAAAAACTAATTCTGAATTGGTTAGAAGAGCTTAGGAAGGATTTTATTGATCCACCCCAAGACGATAACCATGAAGAAATGTTGGAACCGCATTCCGACAACCTCGTTGCTCCCGAAAATACCTTCGTTCCTAGCAAAGACTTGGACGATAGTCGTCCCTGTGTCGATTGTGCCGTGAAGGACTCTCCATCGAATTCGTTCGGTGCATACATAGACCTGAGCGATTCGGCATACACCTTCTTTAACAAGAGCCCGGGAAAGGGTTGGACTTGTCCACCTAGAATGAAAATAGGAATTACCCTTACCGACAACCTCTTGCGTTCTCGCCTTAGTCTAGGACAATTAAGGTATCTTAGGCACTTTGGGGTTGTTCCAACCAGTAAGGAACCACCCGATTTCGACGAGATCCTTGAAGTAGCAAAACTCTATAAAGCAGCCTCCAGACACGGGGCCGTGTCCAGGTCAACATGCCCTCGTGCTCACCAATAAGATTCTCTGCTGATTTGGTCAGAATACGGACAAAATGTGTCAGGATTTCCTCTGAACACGGGGCCGTGTCCACTCAACACGGGGTCGTGCCCAGTGCGCTGTCGTTTTCTTTAAATGCAGCCTGATTCCTGCTCATTTTGACCACTTCAATTGACAGAGATCCCTGGGATTTTCACTCATACCATCCTAGGTAAGTGCTAAAAGAAGGTTCCAAAGGACCCTCTTGTCCCTTCCACTTTTATTCATTTCCTCCTCTTTCAAAATTTTTCAAAATTTCCTCCATGGAAGCTTGGAAATCCCTTGATTCCAACCCTCTATGTGAAGTTTGTAAGATTAATTGCTAAAGATTCTTGTTTAAAGTTAGTTGTATAACTTTGTTTTAAATTATCTGAGCTTAAAACCCAGATAAAAATCATGAAAATAATTTAAAACTCCAAGAATCTTTAGCCAAAAATCCTGCAGACTAATGGACACGGGGCCGTGCTCAACGAGCACGGGGCCGTGTCCAGGGCTCTGTTTTGTAAAAATTTAGCTTTCTCCGGTTTCCTTCACAGAAAATGGCAAGCAGAACAAACGGATCATCTTCAAGAAGTAACCGAAAAGGGAGGAGATCTTCAACAGCAAAAGACTCTCTTGTAAACTATGTTTACGCTCAAAGGGAGGCTATTGATGAAATGACGGGAGTGGAGGAAGCATTGGTCGACCGTATCAACCATCTTACAGTGGGGCTGGAGGGCTGTCTCCATGAAGTAAACCTCTTGCACCAGAGGTTGAACCTTCTCGCCTCCGCGCCTTTGGTACCTATAATAACCCAAAGGGCGTGGAACATGGTACCCGAAGTTGTCATTCCAGCCGAATGGTACGCCATGCACCAAGAGCCTCCGCGAAGAGTGGTGCAAGGAGTCCCGGTGAATGTTCCTCCTCAGCCACCAGTTGCGGAAGAAAATGAAGTCGCATTCTTTCTTCCTAGGGAGATCGAAGAATGGCTTTAAACAACGTTTAGGGAAGAATCCATTCGGCTAAAAGTCCTACTACATCGGGAAACTATTCTCGAAATTTTCTTAAAATAGTAGAACTCCTTATGATAACCTCGTGTACTTGCTGACCTATTTTAGTTAAGTTTTAATTTTATCTAGTTTAATTTAGGACTATGTAAGTTCTCTCTATGATGAAATGAAATGATGGTTTTAAGGTTTGGATGGTTTGTAATGAATAAAACACACTCATGGTGGTAAAGGATGAAAAGGGGAACGAGAAAAATGATCCCATGCACAAGAACAAGGCAACCCGACAATTCTCTCCAGTCCAGAAGGTTCAACACGGGTCGTGCCCAACCAACACGGCCCCGTGCTGCACCACCTGCAGAAAAACGCCCAGTTCAGGTACCTGGACACGGGCCGTGTTCACCCAACACGCCCCCGTGTCCAAACTTCTGTATCTCTTATTTCAATTTTGTTACTAGCACTTGAACACGGGGCCGTGCCCGGATAACACGGGGCCGTGTTCAGTGCCCAGTAACACAAATTTTTGTTTTTTAAACACTATTTTACACATCTAATCAACCTAAAAATTTATTTTTGGGGCACATTGAGGACAATGTGTAATTTAAGTGGGGGGGGGGGGGGATGCTAAAACCTTGAATTTTTTTGCAAGTCCTAAATACAAGCCTTACACAAAACTCTATTGGACCGCTAATCACCCCAAATTTTTTCAAAAATTTCATTTTTTTTACTTGTCTAGGTTTAATTCGGGAAATTCAAGTTCTCAAAAAGGTTATATTTTTACGAATTTACAACCGATAGCGTAGTGATAAAAAGAACCAACATAAGAAAATTATGAAAAGGCATGGCAAACTTAGTAAAATTTGATTATATATACTTGATCACATAAAAACCCATTCCCACAAAAGTGAGTTTTGAGCCTTTATTGAGCATACAAATTTACATCTTTAGACTAAATGCTCATTTTTCGTTTCTTGTGTGAATAGCCGCTTGGTTCTTACAACTCTAGAACTTGCCATGACGATACATTCCCAGTCCTTATCAACTTAAACCCGAGTAAGTAAATGATGGAAGCATTAGGACTAACCCTTTTTATTTCTACACCATTATTTTTCTTTTTCTTTTACCACCTACCCAAAAATCCCCCTAGTTAGCCCCTTTGAGCCTAAACCTTTTCATTTCATCACCCAAAACAAAAACCCTTTTACCCACCAAAACCTTTTTTATTTTTAACCCTTTGTTTTAGTAACAAGTTCGGTTTTTCGTTTGAAAAAAAAAAATGTGTTGATGATAAAGCAAAAAGAAAATAAACAAACAAGTTCATCAAAAATAACTTTGTTTGAATAAAAGCTTCATCAAAATAAAAAGTTACAAAAATAGAAAATCTTACGAAAACCGACACTTGTTACGCTTTTTCGCCCTTTTTCTACTAACTACTAACCATTAACCCAACCACCTACCTTTAACCCAAGCCTAACCCTTAACCCACAAAGTCCTCTTGATATTTACAAAGGTATAAAAGGTAAAAAGGAGGAGGATTGATTGCTTGGCAAGCCTATGGTAGGAATAAGTTCCATGCCGCTCTCGAGTGATTCACTAAAAATACACCTTCGGCCGAGTGTGAGTGATTTCTCCCGTGAGGTATGTGAACTTGTATATAAATGGAATTTTAAAAAGGGCATGTTATGCCCAAATAAGTAATTTCTCCTATGAAAAGTTCTAAATAAATCATTACGAATAGGATTGTAAATAAATAAAAATAAAACCCAAAAAGATCTTGGACATCCCGACACTCTACGACAAGCCCAAAACCTTCTCTTCTACCTATTCCATTTGGGAGTGTAAGCCACATATTAAAGAGTTTTGCTTGAGGACAAGCAAAAGTTCAAGTGTGGGGGTATTTGATGTGTGTAAAATGCAACATATAAATTACATCAAATAAGGCATAAAACTAACCCTTTTTAAGTACTAATATTGGAAAAAGAGTGTTTTTGTCTTCCTTTTGTATTTTCAGGATTAAATGAGCTCAAAAACGCAAAAGAAGCAAAAAGACAGCTAAATCCAACATAAATACAAGAAAAGGAACATTAGTGGACTGCCCGACCCCTCAACGGCACCTTCCAAAGCAAAATAGAGAAGGCAGAAGTCTGAACACGCCCCGTGCTCAGCCAGCACGGGGGCGTGCCCAAGAAGCAGCAGAAAAGACAAACCTATAGAAGCTTCTATTGCCCACCACGGGGCGTGCCCAGCGGACACGGGGGCGTGTCGAAAGTACAGCAGGCGCATTTATTGTAATTGCGAATTACAATTAATGAGGAGAGAGAGTGTCAGACAGGCACGGGGCCGTGCCCAGCTCTCTGTTCAGCCTATAAATAGGAGTGCTTGGATTCATTTCATCTCATCCCTTGGCACACCACCTCTCTCACACTTCATCCAGCACCCACCACCATCACAACACCATCATCCACCACCATCATCCATTGTCCATCGTAGAGTGTGTGAGTCGTCTCGGGATCCAAGATTGATCGTAAGAGTTCTTGACAATCAAGGCCATGTTTGCCTAAGTCTCTTACATCACTTGGTGAAGACAAAGTGTCTAGTTTAATACTTTTTATTTCTAATCTTTTGCACTTTTTATTTGGTTTTGTATTAATGACTTTAATAACTAGTTACTTATGTTGAAGGTGATCTTTCCTTATCGTTTGTCCGTGGTGTCTTGGCATTATTTTACTGTCTATATAAAATAAAGGATTTTCACCATTCATATCTCCACGGTCTATATGGAGGTATGTTGGCTACCTGGTCGGGGGTTAAGGGAACGGTTTGGTAAAGGTCTTGCCATTGTTCAGCGTTTAGAGGTCCTGCAATGGACCTGGGTCAAATTTAGTAGGACCTCCTTCAATGCTTCACGGTATTGGATGGCGGGGGTCCAAACTCTTTGACCCCCTCATAAGTTAACTACTATTAATACTATAACCCGGCTATTTAGGACTGTATCCCTGCTGACTCAGACTACTTAGCCGAGGGTAACGTCGCCGCCAAAAGCGGGGCCTACCACAATACTGCATTAATAACTTAATTCATTATCTTCCAATAATCCACCCTTTTAGGATTGTATCCTTGCTGACTCAAACTACTGGGGTGAGGGTAACGTCACCTTCAAAAGAGGGGCCTACTACAATAACTAAGATAATCTCTTAATTATGTGCAAAAGTGCGGAAATAATCAAAGGTTATACTAGATACGAGTCGGAACCAAGTGATTCATCTTGTCTATCGTTTTTTATTTTATTTTTATTTTCAGCATTTTAGTTAGATTTTATTTTTTTCTTAGCTTAAAACATTTTTCTAAACTTTTATTTTGATTAGACGTTGAGGATAAACCGGTATTAAAAGCTCTTGTGTCCTTGGACGACCTCGGTATCTTACCAACGCTATACTACACTCAACGATGGGTGCACTTGCCCATATGTGTGTTTAGTGTTAGTGAAATATCGTGTTTTATAAATTTAAAACTTGGCTAAAATAAGTGTTAAAAAGGGCTTAGAATATACACCTAATATATATAACACTTCACACGCATCAATCTAGTTTACCAGACAAATAAATTTCTGAATTCCATGCAAGTGAATTCATGCACGATTTATACTACAAGAATTACTTTATGATAGCGTTGCGTCAAAAGTATTAGTAAACTCACTGGTAAGACACACTGTGTCAACAAAACTGCATAAAGCAGACAGACAATAGAATTGGAGCCTAGGTGTAGGTCCAGTGACAAGAATATATTAAAAACCCAAGAGCACATACAAGGGTTTATATATAGACATTACGAAAGCTAAAATACGCACTAAAAAGCACCCGAAACGCACTTTAAATGCATAATTTTATTAAATTCAGCTATGAACCAGCTTTTAACCTCAAAATACCATGCAGAATTCATGATTTATCATCCAGAATACTTCCCTAAGTGTCGGGAATTGAAATGGTACAAGAAGGATAGTTAAAAGACACTAAACGGTACAATTTAGCACTTTAACGAACCGGTATTTAACCGAACAACCGGACATTACCCGGAACACCAAAATAATGCTAGAAGCATTGTTTTTATTTTTCTAAGCTAGTTAGGGTCTCCGAACACCCTAACACACTATATATTTAATAACACACCATAAACCACTAAATATTCCAATTATTCTCTAACTAGATTGTAACTAAACATTGAAACCCAACCCTATACACCCCTCCCCCCTTGGAGACGGTTACCATGGGTGTCCCCACCCATGGATTTGATTGAATATTATAATAGATCATGTTGGTGGATAATGAGGCATGTTATACAATGGTTACTGAGGATTAAGAGGATTATAAGAAAGACTTGGAGTCCATCATTCTCATCAACACCATCAAACTCAGAACACTTGCAACTCTCTCTCCCTCTCTCCTTGGGTTCGGCCGTGAGCCACCACAACCACCATCATTATCATCCAAGCTCATTCATGCAATCTACATACTTCCAAGGGTGTTAGAGATCATACAACGAAGCTCGGTGTGTTCGGAAGCTCAAGGACCTCTCTCGTCTTCTTTTATCCACCACTTTTCTACACTTGAACTCCCCTAGCCTTGTGCTAGTGGTAAGCACTTAGATCCTTGCATTTTACATGTTGTTTAAGTGGTTAATGATGATTAAAGATCAAAATGATAAGAACTCTAAAGAACCATAAACAAAGTCTTGAACATAAACTAACATAGTGATGAAGTATGGTTAAAATGATGAAGAAATCATGATATTCCTATGTTGTGATGCTTGTTGATTAATGTTTGCTAGTAGAAATGACATGGATCATCATATCGTCTTGCTAGAGCATGATTAAAAACATGAACTAGCAAGATGAGAAAGTAAGAATGTTACGCATAAACTATGAACTTGAATAAATGGGTGTTTTCTTGAAAAATAAAGGTCAAAGTAAGTTATAGTCTTGTAGATCTAAAGATCCATGAGTGGTTTTTCAAAAGAACCAAGTTAAAAATATGAGTTTCACTAAAACTTGGATCTTACATAAACTAATCACATTTTTGGTAATAAACAAGTGTAGAAGCACTTGTGTAAATAGAAGAGTTCACGAAGAAATATTTTTTTAGAAAATATGATTTTAAGTTGTAAACACTTACACTCTTTAAAAATAAAGTTTTAAAGAACTAATCACACTTTGGAAGGTAACAAGACTTACTAAGTGTGCTAGTAAGTTACTACATGTCTTCATAAATATTCAAGTTCATGGGTTTATAGTTTATGCTTGTTCTTGACAAGTTTGGTAAGAAGAAGTTGCATATTGTTGATTGTTGAGGATGTTTTAAAAGAAAATAAACACATGTTTTGAAAACATGGGAAACCTCCATTTTTAGGGGAAACTCTGCCAAAATTTTTATAAATTTTGACACTTAGAAAAATATAAGTTTTTGAGAAACTTATTCCCTAAAAATGTATCTAAAAAAATTTACCAAGGTTTCCCCAACTTTTGTGTTAAGAAATGATGATTTCTTCAGGAATAAAATTGATACTAAGTATGTATATTTTTGAGAAAAATATATATATTTTTTTTATCACCAAATTTTGTGCTAAGTGTATGTAGTATGTATTATACTTGATAGTGTATTAGGACTTGAAAATACACTAAATACTCCTAAGGAGTGAAGATACAAAAATACACATACAACGTACTTAGACAAATACAAGATACTTATATTTATTTTTGAGAAATAATATAAGTAAGACACATAGTTAAAATATAAATTATTTTTAACACAAGAACACATATACAAAAGATAGTGACGTGTACTTGTGCGAAACAAGTCTAGGGACTAACGTTAATAAACACGTTTAGGTCACGACGCTAGATAAGAAAATCCGGTGAAGTTTACGACGCAGGAACGCAAAGTTGTGAGTTCATGCTCCCCCTTTTCTCTTAACTGTTTTTAGTTTTATAACTCTCGGGGGTGAAATACATGTACAAATACTTAAACGGTATGAAATGCCTATGAAATACTAGATCATGTGAGCATAATACTAAAAATGCCATAAATTCTTGGTGAAAACTAGTACCAAGAAATGCTAAAAATGCCATAAAGTCTTGGTGAAAACTACTGCCAAGCCATTTAAAAACATTCATTAATTAGGGACGAGGGTTAGATCTAACGGGTACGGCCGAACCCCACTCATGGTCACAACTAGTACCTAGTAGTGCTTCGGAGTCCCAGTCGAGGTTAATCGACACAGTCGAGGGTAATCGACACAGTCGAGGGAAATCGACACAGTCGAGGGTAATCGATACAGACAAGGAGTCAGAACGAGTACTCCGACAAGGAATCAGAACGAGTATTCCGACAAGGAGTCATAACAAGGACTCCCCATGTCCTCACATGCCTTAAAATAGCCATTACAAGTGCTCCCTGTGCCTTAAAATCCCTGTAAAACATTCATGTTCATACACGCTTTTCATACCTGTTTACAAAGGATTCCCTCAAAGATTTACGAGAATTACATTACACAAACAATACGCATGAACTCGCTCAACTTTATGTTGATGTTTTCCAAAATTACATGTATTTCAGGTGACATGATGGATCTTGGACGCAGGTGTCGTAACTAGAAGTTTAGATGTCATCCACTTTTGTTGGTTTGTAACCTAGTCGAAGGTTGTGTTTTAAAAACTTGAATAAACAATGTTTGTAATACTCAAATTTTATGAATGGATGAGCATCGTTTTGATCATGTAGTTGTTTATTACGATTGAATGCAATGATATTAAACCAGTCACACATCATACGCTTCCGCAAAAGACAGGGTGTGACAGTTTGGTATTAGAGCTTCGATTGTAGTGAACAAGGATTCCTTCTCGAGTCTAGACTACAATCACTAGAGTTCTCTCATGAAAACATTTTACAAAAAGGTTTTCATTGCATTCACATAAGCGTCAAGATCCACGAGTCAAACACTTTTCAAAAAGAGACAAGGCAAGGACATTAGTAGGGAATACCCTCAAGATAAGGTGCCAATTAAGGCATAGTCTACATGAGATAGACTTGCCAAAAATAAAATACACTCTTGGTGATAACTAGTACCAAGTAGTGTTTTCGTCGTGAATCGACAACTAGAAAAATAACCCCTCCCCCCTCAAAAACGAGAGTTATACGTGATACAATGCATCAAATTGCTTGTTTATGCTAAGTAGCATATTTGTTATTGATATACATATATACAAATAAGCGTACGGAATAAATAATGACGTGAATACATACAAATAAGTGTACGGAATGATTATTGACGTGAATAAGATACTTTCGACTCCGACTCCCATTACTGTACGTGGCTTGCACGATGAAGCTATCGACCTCGCGTCCTTTGCAAAGCTCACGGCTGGAAGTGACTACCAAACAAGATTCTGAGCTTGCTTCCGTAGGAAATGGTTGCTCTTCCCTCTCGATCGTGAAGGTGCCTGACTACAGTGATGATGACGAGGCAGAGGCGGCAACCTTGAACAACTTCTAATTAGCGAGACGAGATCCCTGCGACTTTTTGTGAAGCGAGATTGACGACATACTTGACCAGAAAAGGAAGATGAAGTATTCATCTTGAAGGTGCCCCTCCAACTACTAGGAATTCTCTCTATTCCTATTTCATCTAATCATCGTGCCTATACACGCGTAACGATAACAAGTGTTAGCGCATGGACTATCGCAAAGGTCTTTTCCATGACAGATGTATAAGGACAGTAGTGTCCCCTCCTTGATTGATCATCTGCTTGGACGAGAGAAAATTGGGGTAACTGTGCAAGACAATTTATTATTACGGGGGCCCACGTAATAACGACTTGTAGTGCACAGAAATCCTAGTGGACTCTGCGGGTCAAGCTAATGAAAACCACACAAAATTTATCGGTAGGTGTTCACACCTTCATCTGGTAGAACAATACATAGATCAGTGATTTAGCACTTTACAAAGTAGGAAACCTGTCTTGCCTACTTCGTGTCAACCTGCGTACGAGACGTTTAAGAAACGATATTTAAACAAGTGAAGATGGATGACATTCGGAAAAGATTTAGTGACGTTACACTCTCTATCACCCCTACATGAACAACCCCATCTCTGGGAAAATATACACATCAGTAAAGCTAAAGACCTAAGAAAACCAATGTAGCAGGAAATAACTAAAACTTGAATGCCCAAGGCAATGTAGCCTCGAGTCCATTTTTCCATTACAAACAATAAGCCAAGTTGGCAAGCCTATGTGAAGGCTCAGTAATTGTTTCCTCGCTCATACATTGTTGATTATATATACATGTGAAATTGGGTGATTACATGATGGCTAATGGTGCTAGGTACCTCATAGACAATTGGGGAATATTGTCTAACCTACTTCATACCATTTTGACAGAAGAGAATGCCGCCCAGACATGACACAAACACCAGTACGTTACCAAGAACAAAAGCTGAGCTTCAAGAACGAATCTCACAGGCAATAGCACGACATGAAGCCCTCCGCTCCGAACACAGCGGTGGCGCTACCGGAAATAACCCTCCAACTGGCTGCACCTATAAACAGTTCCTAGACTACAAGCCATTAAACTTTGACGGCACAGGAGGTGCTGTTGCGTTTGTTCGTTGGACAGAAAAGACTGACTCCGTTCTAAGAATGAGTAACTGCTCACCCCAGCAGAGAGTTACCTTTATCTCAGGGTTATTTTTAGATGGCGCACTCTCCTGGTGGAACCTTCAGGTTCAGACCCTTGGTGCAGATGCTGCTTATGCACTGAGCTGGGACGAGCTCAAGGAAATGATGGAAAAGAAATACTGTTCTAGGGCTGAAATCCAGAAGCTTGAGGTGGAGTTCTGGAATTTGAAAATGGACGGACCGAGGATTCCTGAATACGTCCAAAGATTTCATGACTTATCTAGGATCGTCCCCTACTTAGTCAAGCCAGAATTCAAGAGAATTGAACGATTCATTTGGGGACTTGCACCTCAGATCAGGAGCTTGGTTACTACCTCAAGGCCTCCAACTATCGCAGAGGCTATCGATTTAAGCGTTACGCTTACTAAAGAAGCTCTACGTGCGGGAAAATTTTCGGAATCTGAGAATAACAAGAAAGAGACTCATGTGGAGTCATCAGGCAATAAGAAAAGGAAGTCTTCGAACCTAAAGGTGGGCACAAAAGTCAGCTATGGAAGCTCTAAAGCAAACAAAAGAAAGAAAGTGAATCCGCCGCATGGCAGAAAAACTGATGGAGCCGCTAATAAGGCCGGTGGTAAAGTTTACTCGGAGGCTAAGCCAAGGTGCGGGGAATGCAACTTTCACCATGAAGGTCGATGTCTGAGGCCTAAGTGCGGGAAATGTGGAAAAGAAGGGCACATCAAGGACGCCTGTTGGGCGAAGGACCCAGATGGAAGAAATAAGAGAATACCAGGTTGCTACAGATGTGGTGAAGCAGGGCACTGTAGGAAAGATTGCCCTGGGAAGAAACAAGCAAGGAAGGTTATTCACGATCGAAACTCGTGAAGCACGCCAGGATCCAGATGCGGTTACGGGTACGTCCCCTATTAACCAACCCTATGCATCTACTTTTAATTAATACTGGCATCAATTTTAACCTTGCATGCTTAAAACCTAAGAAACTGCTTGGCCTAGTTTCAAGTAAAATAGATGTCCCGCATTCTTTAGAAATGGGCATATAGAAGGCTAGTTGAAACAGACGAAGCAATGAAGGATTGTGTTAGGGACACGGAAGGTCGGAACCTTCTGTTACCATTGACCTGAGAAGTCATGATATGATAGCCAACATGGATTGGATATCCAAGTATAGAGCCTAAGAACATCCCCATTATGGAAGACGCTCCAGTAGCCTTTTCTGAAGACTTGCCAGGATTACCTCCAAGCAACAAGAGGAACCTCGTGCTAGGAGCGGCACCAGTACCGAATGACACCATACCGACTAGCCTTGTTCGCGAAGCTTGAGCTTCCGGTATAACTACAAGAGCTACTAGACAGAAGGAATTAAAGACGTGACATCCTTAGTTAAGGACATGAGAAGGAAATTGACAGTTTCCGTTTTGCATAAATTCTAGAGAATTGAGAATCAGAATCCTTTACCAAGGACTGATAACATGAACAGACAAATCGTCAGGTTATAGTTGCCACTCAAAGACCAACTTGAGGGCAAGATGTCCTCCACCATGAATACAAGGATGAAATATCCCTAAAACGACCTTTAGGACTCGTTTCGAACATTACGAGTTCCTTGTCGTACCATTTGGCTTAACACATACATCGACAATAATCATGGACCTCATGAATCGAACGTGTAAGCCATACCTGGATAAATCATGATTATACTTATTGACTACGTTCTTATATGGCCAACGACCAAGGAAGGTCGTGGGCAACAGCTGCAAATTACCTTGCAACTTTTAGAGAAAGAATAATTATGTGCTATGATGAAGAAAAGTGGATTTCGAATTCGCAAAGCGAGAACTTTAAGATATATGGTGGATAAAAACGAGATTCATGCCAATCCTGCAACCAAGAGCTAAGGAGCTAGAGTTGCAATTATGTGACACTTCTAGACAAGGTCTCGATGGTACATCGATGCAACGAGACCACATCATTGCATACACGGCACATTGATTAAGGAATCATAAGAAGAAACCTTGAGCTAGATACAGTATTGTGCGCCGCAAATTTGACGTCATTACCTGAAAGAAAACGTTGCACGATCTCTACTGATCACAAAGATTGCAGCACACCGTTGATCGCAAGAACTTAAATATTAACATAGATGAACTAAGCTACTGAATGATGCAAACTGTATTGACATGATACGTGCTTGTGTGATAAACTTTGATGAAAAAAATTGGAACACTCACTTGCCTTTAGTAGAGTTTTCCTACAGCAGTATTTATCACTCCGCCGTTTAAACCACTACGTGTGAAGCGTTAGATGGAACATAATAAGTCAATCCCCGTCGTGTTGAACGGAGACCAAAGATAAACAATCTACTGGTCCGAGATGGTCCAGGAAAAAACTAGAGGCAAGATCATTCAGATAAGTGATCATATCGAGACAGCCGCAGAATACAGAAAGATTGCGCCGATGAGCGGCGGAAATCGTAAGAATTTGAGATAAGAAGTATGACTTTAATGGGAGCCTCGCCTAGAAAAGGCGTAGTGTGATTTGGAAAACTAAAAGGGTTGAATCCCCGATGTAGGGATCGGAACCATTGTTCACAAGATGAAACTTCCAGAAAAAGATCAGTAGTGATCGCGACACATTCTATGTGTCTAGTCTTTAAAGGAGTTTGACTCAAGGAACAGTCGTTGTTCCCACAAATAAGATTCACACCAATGACAAACGACAAAATTACTATAAAACCTGTTAAGATTCCGGACTAAGAGTCCACAATACTATAAAACCTGTTAAGGTTACGGACCAAGAGTCCACAATACTATAAAACCTGTTAAGGTTACGGACCAAGAGGCCACAATACTATAAAACCTGTTAAGGTTACGGACCAAGAGTCCACAATACTATAAACCTGTTAAGGTTACGGACCAAGAGTCCACAATACTATAAAACCTGTTAAGGTTACGGACCAAGAGTCCACAAGATACAGAAAAGACATAATTGATCTACTTGAGTACGATAGAATTCATAACATGACCCAGAGAATTCATGGGAACATGAAGACAAATCATGAACCCAAGTGACCACATTCGATTCACAACTCCCCTGAGACCAATGGCATCGCTTGAATTTTGAATTTCGGGATGAAATTCTTTTAACGGGGGGAGACTGTGATAACCGTCACTTTTCCGTACATTCCGTACACTAAATAAACAGTAATATATGCTTTAATGACTGTGCACGATCTAGTTTACCAAACAAATAAATTTCTGAATTCCATGCAAGTGAATTCATGCACGATTTATACTACAAGAATTACTTTATGATAGCGTTGCGTCAAAAGTATTAGTAAACTCACCGATAAGACACACTGTGTCAACAAAACTGCAGAAAGCAGACAGACAATAGAATTGGAGCCTAGGTGTAGGTCCAGTGACAAGAATATATTAAAAACCCAAGAGCACATACAAGGGTTTATATATAGACATTACGAAAGCTAAAATACGCACTAAAAAGCACCCGAAACGCACTTTAAGTGCATAATTTTATTAAATTCAGCTATGAACCAGCTTTTAACCTCAAAATATCATGCAGAATTCATGATTTATCATCCAGAATACTTCCCTAAGTTTCGGGAATTGAAAGGGTACAAGAAGGATACTTAAAAGACACTAAACGGTGCAATTTAGCACTTTAACGAACCAGTATTTAACCGAACAACCGGACATTACCCGGAACACCAAAATAATGCTAGAAGCATTGTTTTTATTTTTCTAAGCTAGTTAGGGTCCCCGAACACCATAACACACTATATATTTAATAACACACCATAAACCACTAATTATTCCAATTATTCTCTAACTAGATTGTAACTAAACATTGAAACCCAACCCTATACACCCCCTGGAGACGGTTACCATGGGTGACCCCACCCATGGATTTGATTGAATATTATAATAGATCATGTTGGTGGATAATGAGGCATGTTATACAATGGTTAATGAGGATTAAGAGGATTATAAGAAAGACTTGGAGTCCATCATTCTCATCATCACCATCAAACTCACAACACTTGCAACTCTCTCTCCCTCTCTCCTTGGGTTCGGCCGTGAGCCACCACAACCACCATCATTATCATCCAAGCTCATTCATGCAATCTACATACTTCTAAGGGTGTTAGAGATCATACAACGAAGCTCGGTGTGTTCGGAAGCTCAAGGACCTCTCTCGTCTTCTTTTATCCACCACTTTTCTACACTTGAACTCCCCTAGCCTTGTGCTAGTGGTAAGCACTTAGATCCTTGCATTTTACATGTTGTTTAAGTGGTTAATGATGATTAAAGATCAAAATGATAAGAACTCTAAAGAACCATAAACAAAGTCTTGAACATAAACTAACATAGTGATGAAGTATGGTTAAAATGATGAAGAAATCATGATATTCC
Source organism: Helianthus tuberosus (assembly GCA_030545235.1). Taxonomy (NCBI): domain Eukaryota; kingdom Viridiplantae; phylum Streptophyta; class Magnoliopsida; order Asterales; family Asteraceae; genus Helianthus; species Helianthus tuberosus. Next base: position 108,370,801 of record CM060383.1, read on the forward strand.
TATGTTGTGATGCTTGTTGATTAATGTTTGCTAGTAGAAATGATATGGATCATCATATGGTCTTGCTAGAGCATGATTAAAAACATGAACTAGCAAGATGAGAAAGTAAGAATGTTGTGGATGATGGAATCATCCACACATAAACTATGAACTTGAATAAATGGGTGTTTTCTTGAAAAATAAAGGTCAAAGTAAGTTATAGTCTTGTAGATCTAAAGATCAATGAGTGGTTTTTCAAAAGAACCAAGTTAAAAATATGAGTTTCACTAAAACTTGGATCTTACATAAACTAATCACATTTTTGGTAATAAACAAGTGTAGAAGCACTTGTGTAAATAGAAGAGTTCACGAAGAAATATTTTTTTAGAAATATGATTTTAAGTTGTAAACACTTACACTCTTTAAAAATAAAGTTTTAAAGAACTAATCACACTTTGGAAGGTAACAAGACTTACTAAGTGTGCTAGTAAGTTACTACATGTCTTCATAAATATTCAAGTTCATGGGTTTATAGTTTATGCTTGTTCTTGACAAGTTTGGTAAGAAGAAGTTGCATATTGTTGATTGTTGAGGATGTTTTAAAAGAAAATAAACACATGTTTTGAAAACATAGGAAACCTCCATTTTTAGGGGAAACTCTGCCAAAAATTTTATAAATTTTGACTCTTAGAAAAATATAAGTTTTTTAGAAACTTATTCCCTAAAAATGTATCTAAAAACATTTACCAAGGTTTCCCCAACTTTTGTGTTAAGAAATGATGATTTCTTCAGGAATAAAATTGATACTAAGTATGTATATTTTTGAGAAAAATATATATATTTTTTTGATCACCAAATTTTGTGCTAAGTGTATGTAGTATGTATTATACTTGATAGTGTATTAGGACTTGAAAATACACTAAATACTCCTAAGGAGTGAAGATACAAAAATACACATACAACGTACTTAGACAAATACAAGATACTTATATTTATTTTTGAGAAATAATATAAGTAAAACACATAGTTAAAAATATAAATTATTTTTAACACAAGAACACATATACAAAAGATAGTGACTTATACTTGTGCGAAACAAGTCTAGGGACTAACGTTAATAAACACGTTTAGGTCACGACGCTAGATAAGCAAATCCGGTGAAGTTTACGACGCAGGAACGCAAAGTTGTGAGTTCATGCTCCCCCTTTTCTCTTAACTGTTTTTAGTTTTATAACTTTCGGGGGTGAAATACATGTACAAATACTTAAACGGTATGAAATGCCTATGAAATACTAGATCATGTGAGCATAATACTAAAAATGCCATAAATTCTTGGTGAAAACTAGTACCAAGAAATGCTAAAAATGCCATAAAGTCTTGGTGAAAACTAGTGCCAAGCCATTTAAAAACATTCATTAATTAGGGACGAGGGTTAGATCTAACGGGTACGGCCGAACCCCACTCATGGTCACAACTAGTACCTAGTAGTGCTTCGGAGTCCCAGTCGAGGTTAATCGACACAGTCGAGGGAAATCGACACAGTCGAGGGTAATCGACACAGTCGAGGGTAATCGACACAGACAAGGAGTCAGAACGAGTACTCCGACAAGGAATCAGAACGAGTATTCCGACAAGGAGTCATAACAAGTACTCCCCATGTACTCACATGCCTTAAAAGAGCCATTACGAGTGCTCCCTGTGCCTTAAAATCCCTGTAAAACATTCATGTTCATACACGCTTTTCATACCTGTTTACAAAGGAGTCCCTCAGAGATTTACGAGAATTACATTACACAAACAATACGCATGAACTCGCTCAACTTTATGTTGCTGTTTTCCAAAATTACATGTATTTCAGGTGACAGGATGGATCTTGGACGCAGGTGTCGTAACTAGAAGTTTAGATGTCATCCACTTTTGTTGGTTTGTAACCTAGTCAAAGGTTGTGTTTTAAAAACTTGAATAAACAATTTTGTAATACTCAAATTTTATGAATGGATGAGAATCATTTTGATCATGTAGTTGTTTATTACGATTGAATGCAATGATATTAAACCAGTCACACATCATACGCTTCCGCAAAAGACAGGGTGTGACAGATGGTTCGCTGGGAAGGCAAACGCGGCGCAGAGTTCACCTGGGAACTCGAAAGCGACGTGAAGGCGAAGTACCCGCAGTTGTTTGTTACGGCTAAAGCCTAATTTCGGGACGAAATTCCCTTAACTAGGGGAGGCTGTAACACCCCGTGTTTTGAAAGTCAAAGTCAAAGTCAAGATTGAAGTCAAAGGAAGAAAAGATTGCTAATTGCGATCTGTCACTCCTTGGTTAACTATTGTTTTGACTTCTTTGACTTGTAATCGAATCTTTTATTTTAATCGCTTTAGTTGTATTATGTGGAGTATCTGTGAATAATCGAGGTTTAATCGATCTTTATTGCATGTTTTATCGCTTTATCGCTTATCGCATCGCATTCACAACTCGAATTATGCGTTTTGGGTATTGTTTTATGTGTGTGTGCTATTTATGTGTTACTTGTGCATGTTTACTTTATGTTTGTGGTGATTAATCGAAACACAACTGCAACTTTATCGCAATTGAATCGCAAACGCTAAACGCCAGTTATTTATGATGATTGTATGTTAGATATAGTATTTGTGTGTTTATTATTAATCTATCGCATCACTCGCTCGAAACGCATCGCAACGCTCAACACGCGACAAAACTCAACACGCCGGACACCAGGATCGAGTGGCCAACCGATTGAGTTGCCATCTGATCGAATTGCCATCCGATCGGTGACCAATCCAACCCTATGCACTTTCCTCTTTTGGAAACCCTATAAATACCCACCTGTCACATCATTTGTTATGTGACAGCTCCTCCACTTGACCAGCCGCACTCAAGCCTTCTTTCTCTCGATTTCTCGCAATTCTTGTAAGTTTTCAACCTAAATCTTGTACTTCTATGATCTACACACACTCCTTCATCTTTTGCACCCTTGAATCTTAACTTTTAACAGTGAAATCAACGGATTTGAGGTGTTCTAGGGTGATGTCATCATGGAGTTCTTATGAACTTCAAGTGTTGGCCTCATTCCACCAAGAACAACTCAGATCTGAAGGATTTCCATATGATTAAACAATGTTTTCGCATAGATCTACACATATTCATGGTTAAAAGGATTGAAAGATAGTTTTCCAACTTTCTTTCAACTCTTTTACACTCAATGCACTCAAAACTGATAGAATCGGAGCTCGTTCTGATCTTCTACTCCTTCTTAGTGATGTGTTGGTTCGAGATCTGGCTTCTATCAAAGAGACCACCGATTTCAGGTTAAACATGAACAACTGTCTCGAACAAGTTAACTGATCGGATTAGGGTGCTTCCTGTTCGATCGGATAACTTGGGCCATGATGGGGTTTCTGTTGTTTAGCACGTTGTCACACCGTCTCGAGCAAACCGCAAAACTTAACAAATTTCAAGTTAGCAACACGATCAGGTCGCGGGACGGATTGCCGTCCGATCGGATTGCCATTTGATTGAACTGCAATCCGATTGGATTGCACTTGAAGGTTCAACACTTAAACTTTTTATTCAACTTTTCAAAGATCTGAACGTCGAACGGATTGCCATCCGATCGGATTGCCATCTGATCAAACAACCATCCGACCATGTGACGTTTGGAACTTCAACACTTAAACAATTTTCAACATGTTCATAGATCATCAGTAACTAACGGATTGCCACCCGATCGGATTGTTATCCGATCGAGTGACAAACCTGCTGTGAATTTGTTCTCTCTAAGTGTCCTGCCAATCGGATCGCTGTCCGACCGAACCGCCGTTCGATCGACCGACCTGAAGGGTAGAGATACTTCTCTGTTTTCAAAATGCTACAACGAAAACTTCAAAGCCATCATACACAAACACATCCTTACCAAACGAATGTCAATCCAATCGAATGGCCATCCGATCGGATGACCATCCGAACGGATTGACATCCGATCGACTGGCCAATCCAATCGGATTGCCATCCGATCGAATTAACATCCGACACTTAGACACTTTGCACCGTTTTTACGTGCCGTTCTTCGCTTATGCTATCGTTAACTGTTCAGGCTAGTCTCTCGGCGCTCCCTTCAATCCAAGAGAATGTTTACTTGTTAAACACAATCTGTGAGTATACTCGATCCCTTTTTGCTTTATGCACTTTTGGGTGTTACATACGTTACTTATTCAAATCACAAAAAACTTCACACAACGCAAACACTATTTATACGCTGACCGTTAATGCATGCTACGTGTTATTTGATGAATGCTTGTATGTTATGTTAACACACTGATTGTTGCCTGACACCTTAGCAACGATAGTACTATAGTTTGGACTCAGCGCCTGTCGTGGACAGGGGTTGTTAAGGGGCTTTACTTCACGTGTCCCAGTGGTGATATGTGTTGCGCATTCTACAACTCGCAGTCACGTCTGTGCATATTTCGTTGTCGATAACCTACTTTCCTTCACTTTATACATGTTACATGCTGGTTATGCGTAAACAATTTCGAACTCTATTATTATTATCAAACTTATATGCTCACCTTTACACTATGTGTATTGACCTCTATTTTAACGTATGTGACAGGTGCCTAGGATGTTGTGCTTTGCCTACTTTTGTGGAATCAAGTAAGATGGGGTCTAGAAACAAACAAAAACAATTTATCTATTTGAATCTGAGTTGTCGGAACTTTTGATCTGTCTTTGAGAAAACAATGTCTGTAATAACTGCTTTTATTTGATATATTATGGTATGGGACATAATGATAATTATCCGGTAATTTTAGTTGTTATGGATTTCTCCTGGACAATCTGTTTCGCTCAGTGCCGCGCCCCGATGTTTCCGTCATCGGTTGCGGTGTGACATAATAACATTGGTAAGTTATGTGTTTTAGTTAGAAGGTTTAGGTGTGTTATGAATTCTTATGTGTAAGAAGGTGTTTGATGTCGTAAACTAGGATTATGATGTCAAAATATTGGTAACTAGTTCACAAGATGCTTCTAGTTGTGTTCGGATGTTCATTTGGTTCTTGGATCGTTTAAAATGTTAACATTAGTGTCTTGTATGGTATATTGTGTAACTATGTAATGTTAATGTTTTCAACACCTTTTAAGCTATTCTGAACATTCTGGCGTTGTTTCTGATTATTACCTAAGTTGACAAATGCTAATTTTTGCTGAATTATGCTGAATTTTACTGTTTAATGCTAGTTTCGGGCTGTTTCTAGTGTTCACTTGTAACTCGGAAAGAAGTATTATAAATCCTTACTTTCCTACATAGAGTTCTAGTATAACTTTGGTTCTGGGACTCAATCTGTGTCCTAAACATGATGTCTTTCTGAGTACTGAACTCCTGTCAGTACTACTAGTTTATCTGATAAGTGTGCTAGTTTCGTTCTGTGCACTATTTGAACTGTTTCGAGTCGAAATCAATAATAATAGTCATCATGCATCATGAAATATTTTGTGAGTTCTTTAAACGTAATCCATGGATTCATGCACATTATATGTTCAAAATACACAACCATAACATATAAAATACTCTTTACTTTGTACGGAAATTACATGAAAAATGCCAATTGTCACAAAAAACCCCACCATCTCCATTTCCCGCATCAACTTTACAAACATGTGAATCACCAGAAGGTATCAAACACATAAACTCCATCAACAAAGCTTGTCTAGGCACTTTAAACGGTTGTTTTAACGTTGGAAACTTTCTCCCTAGCCACAAAAAGAAGCAACTCCAACAACCTCCCCAAACTATATAAAAAGTTTGCAGGTGATATAACATCTATAAACTGCATGAAAGAAAAGCTTATAGCAATCAAAGTTGACATTAATATCCCAACCAATGGAGTGTCGAATCACTTTGACCGGAGCTAGAAAACTTCGGTAGGAACCCGAATCCGTCATACCGAGTGTTTGAAACGTGCAACTGCTTAACAATGTTTCGAATAAGCCAATGGTGGATAAGACTTCCCCGATTTCGATCCAGAATTTTAGCCATTTGCCCGCGATTATTTCAGTTGCAACTGCTGATGATGATGTGTGGATATGAGTCCATTGGTTGATTGTTTCCGTTTTTCCTTTATTTTGTTTTATCACTTTAATCAACTGTTTGTGGTGGCTATGTTGGTGGCGGTGACAGATCTGTTTGAAGATGGTGGTGGACCTCGTGGTAGTGGATATGTTTTACAACTGTCAACGGCGGTTTTTTTGTTGGTGATCATGACGAAACTGTTTGGTAATGATGTGGTTGTGGTTGTGATGGTGTTTATGGTAAGGACGATGGTGTTGATGATAATTGTGGTGATAATGGGAGTTGAAAAACTCGGAGATGTGTAAAGATCCAAGAACAGAGGTTCGGATTTAGGGTAGAAACGACTTGAAACTCAGAATGATCGGTGGCTGTTATTGCTTAAAATTTGGGTCCATTTTTTAGACTTCTTTTGAATTCCGATATTTCCATATTTCATTGTTGATGTTTGAACTACAGTTTGTCTTTGTGTAATGTTTCAGGTCTAATTTTACAACATAAACGAAAGCTTGTATTTTGGACTTTCAGCTTTACTTTGCTGCATAAAGTAGATGTTTTGGATCATTTAGTGGTTATTATTGGTTTGTAATTCGGGTGTATTTAGAGGGTCAGTGACAATGCCTACCACCATACAGTTTTTAGTAGTTTTTTTCTTTTTCATAATTTTTGAGTTTTGGTCCTTTCAGTTTCAGTACAATCAGGTTTAATTGTTGTTGTTGGTCTTAATTTTTTGTATGCTTGATTTGTTTCTATAGTGTTGGTAGTGTTGCGCTTATGTTGTTGGATTTTTTGGTTTTTTTTTTTTTTTTTGGTTATATAGAGCCAGCTGTATGATATATGACCATGTAAATACTTTGTCTATTTTGGGTAAATATTTATATCATTTGGTAAATGCCCATTTTTTATTTGTTTTAAAAGAAAATTTGCACTGACGGTGTAGATGAAAGAAGAAGGCATATGTAAATTTAGGTCCAATTGTGTGATGGGAGATTCTTACTTTATCACTACCCTGATGAACCACCTTTGGGGTGAACGTGAACCCCAGATTAGAGACCCCAAAATGCCTAGGATTGCTTGGTTAGATCACATACCAAAGTGGCAGTATCCAAAGGCATACCTTTGGAAGTGGTGGTATGTTTTTAGGAGACATGGCTGTGTGTGTATCAAAAGGAACAAATTCGAATATATAAAAAAAATATAGATGGAGAATATAATATTGGTATTGAAAAAAGATGCTTCCAACTTTACTAAAAATGAAAGGGCATATCCTCTAGTCAGTGTAGCCCTTTGGTACAAATATCAAGTAAAACCCCTAACATTCATTTATAGCAATGCAAGAACAAAGAAGTGCTACACTACTCATGCAAATAGTGTTTTAGCACACTTGTAGTTTAAATATGTATAGGACAACTACAAGCAATTGAGAACGTTGTCCTGTCCCTAATCACAATATTATGTGCATATCCTTTTTAGCTTATAATTTTTATACGAGTTACATTGTTATATGTTGAAAGACAGTTGTACCTGCAAAATAAACGAGGATGGCAGAATATATTGATAATTGTAAAATATGTTAACCAAAATCGCTAAAACTATATTTATCAATTGTATTCATGATTTATCTATTTACTAAACAATAATCTCTAAAAATATGTTATGAAATCATCGAAGTCTGCTTAAAAAAAGTAAAAATTACAAAAGAATTTTCCATAACATGAAAAAACTATTTCTAAAAAATACACACCATTCACATGATTCTGTGAAATATCCTTTGAGATAATTTGACATTATTCTAGAATCTTATATAACTAATAAAAAATATTCAATACCCAAAGGTCAACCCAATTTCTAAGTGTGTCAATGAGTAGCAACTGAACGTGATACTGCTTCAAAAGATCACTTGGTCAACGACCCGCAACTGCAGTTAAGCTAACAGATAAGAATTTGACACCCGCAAACCTACTAAAGTTGAACCTGTTTCTTATGCCTCGTCGTTTTCCTTATCCATGGAGTCGGTAAGAAAGCTCAATATGAAGTCATCGATTTCACCTTCAAGTACTGAATCAGGGTCCGAAACCTCATAATTGGTCCGTAAATCCTTTACCATTCGATAAGGCTGTAACGATGACAGAAAAGGAAGATGATTAATATCTTACTAGGCACTTCGACCCATTTACCTGTATAAATTGGTCAACGGATTGTGTAACAAAGTCTAACTAAAAAAAAACGATTTAAGCATGCAAGATCTAACCCGCAAACAAAATCAAATGGGGTTGTATTTTATTCCAAGAAGACACATGGGCCAACCCAGATTTAAATATTACACATTTTGACCCAAGCCTGTTTTGATTCGTTAGCCACTCATTTTGCCACATTTATAAACAAGTCAAAATGTAGACTCTTTACTAAGCAGATGTAGAACAACGGTTGTAAAAACATACATGAAGTACATACGACCGTATTTGATTGCCCCAACTATTGTCTGTTAGACTCTGTGTATATTGTGCATTCATCTGAGCCTGGCGAGCCATCTCCCGTTGATCCAACCGTGATTGTAGTACTGCCATTGCAGATGCCTTGTTCTGGTGTTGCGACCTAAAATCAAATATAAAATGGTATGTAGAAGCTGTAACTTTGACCCATTGACTTATGAATGGGTCGATTAAGGTTGTATACCTTTATTGCATCTAAAATGAATAATTTTAGCTATAAGTGGAACATGTCAAATGGGTCGGAGGAAATCATCCAAAGCCTCAATTTTAGTACATAAAATTACAACCTTCTAAATTGTTTTATCATACTATTCAGATTACCAGTGCAAGAATCTTCTACCTGTAATCATAAATTTTATTATTTACTAAAACCTTTATAATTTAAATACTGTAATAAATATTGTTTCCATAATTCCATGCCAACTAAAAAATGACCCATATTAACACAAGTCTGTTTTATTCAAAGATTTAGATTATTATTGAAAAAACCTTGTATCTATAATCAAGAATAATGAATTATTCCGTTATTAAAAAACTTTATACTTATAAAAACATTGCTTGCGGGTTAACACGGAAAGACCTAATGTAACACCAGCCTCTAGCAGTCAACAGTTGGCAAACTGAAGGGAAATTGTGCAAATTATACCTTTCATTTTGGCATGTAGCGGTGATTCCAGTAGGTATGTGAGTTATCCTTACAGCACTATCTGTAACATTAGCATGTTGACCACCGGCTCCTCCTGAACGGTATCTTTCAATTCTTAGATCCGCTTCATTGATTTGAACATGGTGAGACGCATCACCTAAAATGGGTGTCACGGCAACGGCGGCAAACGAAGTGTGGCAGCGCTTGGCACTATCAAAAGGTGATATACGAACCAGGCGGTGGGCCCCTACTTCTGCTTTTGCATATCCGTATGCATATTCACCGTCTACTTTAAGTGTTGCCCTCTGATACAAAAAAACAAAGAAGACCATTAACGCACATATTTCATCACATTTCGTTATCATGTTTGGTTGGCATCTACATATAATATGAGTTTTCTAAAGAAATTTATATAACGTAATGTGAATATGGTGTATATTTTAACAAAGGAATGAACAAGAGATCATGCAAGTTGAAAACCTTAATTCCTGCAATCTCACCACGCATTTCATCCACAACCGTGACTCCATATCCATGGCGTTGAGCCCACATTTTATACATTTGCATCACCATACCTGCCCAGTCCATGCTCTCAGTGCCACCCGCCCCTGCTTGCACCTAAAAAATCATACTCCATTAATAAAAAGGTTTTATGCCATAAGTCAAAAAAGCTTATCACATACCATGGCCATGAGGGACAGCAATGGGCTGGGTATGGCTAATCCCATACCCATACCCGGCCCATTACCAGTCGGGTATCGGGCATACCAGTGAGTATTTTCATGTATATATATTTTTTACTTTCCTTTATAATTTTATATTTTAAAAATCTATATGTAATATATTAAATTCTGATAAATAACATACATGTCATCACTATAATAAGATTTGATATATATAAAAATGTAAATATATTATAATATTAATCTCAAAAAATAATTTTGTATTTCATAGCATATAATTGATATAAATATGAATAATGCCATCAAAATATACATTTCAAATGAAAAGTTTACTTTTCAAATAATAAAGCTACAAGAATATGAAACATTACTAAACTATAGTTATTAAAGACTTAAAGGAAAATAAATATAAAACTTAAAAGTTTTGGGGTATATATTTTGGGTAAACGGGTATAAAGTTTCGGATAATCAGGTAGGGTATCATGACCCGTCCCATACCCGCGAAATATTATTTTTTCCATACCCATACCCGGCACAATACCCGTCGGGCTCGGGCATTTTTGCTATCCCCGGCCACCCGAGAATCCTAAAAAATCTTTGGGCCCCAGGCGAGTAGTAAAAATCAAGCCTTAAAATATATATTTAAAAAAAATGTATATAAAATAGCTTAAAATGTATTAAAAATGCTTAAAATATATAAAAGCCGCAAGAACTTGGTCATAAACCATTCGAATTCAAAATATTTTTTCACTTATCATTATTATTCGAATACAATGTTAGAAATTAAATTTACATGTTTAAATTTACATGTGATCGTAAATATTGAAAATTTACACATGTGTAAGTTTCTCATTTACAGATGTGTAAATTTGTTGTATTTAACAGATTTACACATGTGTAAAAATTTTAATAAGAGTGATTTTGAGAGGAGAAATGAATGCAAAAAGTCCTTTTTCTAAAAATTCCGAGCCCTCCGGAGATTTGGGCCTCGGGAAGCCGGGCCTGTCACACACTCTTTGGGCCCCAAAACTCATTGCATTTTGCAAATACAATAAACAACAAACCTCTATGTAACAAGAGCAAGAATCATGTTCCCCGGCTAGCAAAGCTTCAAGTTCCTTCTCTTTCACGCTTTGTCTCATCCTTAATAATGCTTTTACGGATTCCTGTACCACAATAAACACAAGTTAAAACAGTGTCATGATAAAAGTTCCACCCTAAATTTAAATAACAATAGTTGCATGAAATAAACAAAATGCATAATCTTATCTTAGTTTGTATGTATCCCGCATCTAGGGCTGTTACAACTTAAATGGAGTCATATATTTTGTTAATTTCAGGAGTATATCAAGAAACACAATGGTCAGGTTTTTTTGTACTAGGAATTCAATAGGAAAACGATAAGACAAAAGACTCGATTTTCTAACTGTCAAGAATAACTGTTTGCTAACAAAATCAGACTCCAGATTTAACAAATGGATTATCACTGAAGTTAACAGCTAGATGTAGCAATTTTAACCCATTCATATACAGCTCAGTCGATTTCGATTGTGTTTTATATCTGAGAGATAATATGGTTTAAGCTCTTAAAGATTTAACTAAAAAAACTGGTAAAATGAGTTGAGCAGGCCAAGCAGAATGTAAGTCACAAAATTTATTCGAAATGCCTATAACCTTCTGAATTCTTCTATTGAAAAAAGTTTAGATTAGTATTGTAAATTGTAATATTATAGTTCTGTTAGTATGTTAACAAATTAACTGTTTATACAGAGGTAAATGAAAAAGAAAAAAGGTGATTGTGGTTTGGCCGATTTCGATGGTCAACAGTACTAGAATTTGTCCATTTGACCCATCACCCAATCCGCCCAATATGTCACTCCTAAATCCTAATCATCTCAGCATTCGACACAACCATAAAAAACAACTCACGAGGCACAGAAAATCTAAAACAAAATTTGAGGGCCAACCGATTCTAAATCAGGATCATTCTCTTCATGAGCAAGCTTGATCATGTCAATATGGTCGATTAATTCTTCTTCAAGACCGTTAACTTCCTTCATTTTGCCCATGAGTGAACCGTGCTCACGGCTTATTCTCCCTGCATGAACAGGATCATCCCAAAGGTCTGGCTTTTCCATTTGAAATGATAGCATCTCCAATCTTACTTTTAACTTTGTCCACTGCCAGACACAAAATAACACCATTACATAACATCAATAAAAGAAACTTGGGAATTTGACCATACAGAAATAATCAAATTACACAACAAAGAATTTGATTCCAAACATATCACTATGGCAACTCATAACTTGACAAACCAACCACAACTTAAAAGTAATATGACTTATGAGCTTGTGCATCTAAACTAAAACTCCTTCAACATCATAGCTAATGTCCATTCTGATGCAAATATGTAATGATTCAATCCTAGTGCAATTATAGCTAATTTTCATGCAGTAGCAATCTTTTCTTATATCCATGTAGTTCTTCTTGCCTCCTCTAACTTGGGTTTTAAAAAGCATGCCTGAGGCGCAGGGCGTACAAAAGGCGTGTGTGGCACACGTAAAATGGGATTGAGGCGCGCCTCTTGTACATGGCAAGTTTTGTATATCAAGATGTTGTACATTACCTATTTACCCTTTTAAGTTGTTCATACAGATTATTTATACATTAAACCATATACAAAGCTTATTTATATCCAAATTCTGGTACATGATGCTACAAGTTAGTGAGACCTTTGCGCCTCAACTCAAGACCCTTTCACCTCCATGCGCCTCACCTCAAGCTTTGTAAAACTAAGCCTCTAACATAGTATTTTATAGAAAAGCTAACACACATGCCCTCTAAACATACTATAAATTTACAACAATGTCCATCACGGAACTAAAACCCTCACCCACTTGGGAGGAACATCTTTACTACATCTCGATGCCCCTAGGCTACAAGCCCTCTTGTTAGCCTCTAACATAGTTACCAATTTTTTTTCTCACAAATTTAATGTTCATTGGGTTCTTAGGGCATCGGGCATCCGTAGTGGGGCGCCACCTCCCGGCGTGATCAAGCATAACGCTCCCATAGCGCCGCCAAGAACACTACGGCGGGCGCTATGGGGTGGGTTTTTTCTTCCGGCGTGATCTCCTTCCCGGTGTTATCTTCTCCGACATGTTTCCCCCACTCACACACATATATACACATACATATTTTTGAAATTATATATACACATACATATGTATGTATAATTGAAGGGGTTATATAACCCCCTTACCACTACACTCTCTTTTGATATAACGCCCCATAAAACCCCTCTCTTACGCATTTCGCCACGTGTCGCATAACGCCCCCAATACATAGTCTTAAATAACGAGCCAGAAATGTGAGTCAAAATAACAATTTCACCAAAATCCCTAATGAAAGCTAAAGTTATCAACATGACATAAAAACATACTTACACATATTAAACCATGTACGTAGATTCTAGAGCATATATATACCTGCAATCGTTTCTTGATCAAACGAATCGATTGAGCAACTGCAGAAGCATGGCTCTTCCAATCACTCTCACTCTCATCAAGAATCGCCCACTGATTAGCAATAATGTCATCTACAGTAAGCCCATCAGAGGTCGCTACGGCTGCTTGACTACTAAATGGCAGCGTATTGATCAAGCAAGACCCACATGAAAAATTCAATATTTTATTCAAAACTGAACCAAACCCAGATGCATTCTTCGATAAAGATTCAAACCCAGAAACGTGATTCTGTTGTTTATTGGTGGCTCGGGGATCGGATGGAGATTGGAAAAGCGTGGAAAAAGATTGGTAACGAGACAATATGGAAGATGATGTTCTGTATGACCTACGAAATATGATTGATGACATAATTCGTTTTGATTGTGAAGCTCTTGGCTTCAGATTGGAGGCTTTCTTCAAGCTCGCAAAACCCCCCAAACTATTCTTGGAAAACAGGGTTTAATGTTTTGAGGAGTGTACTGGGTTGACCCTTCAATTTTTTTTTTTTTTTCGAACAGCACTTTTCATTAAACACCCCTAGCAAGCTGCTAGAAACGGGCATTTTTTAGATTTATATCGGTACTAGGTTATATACCCGTGAGCTTCACGGGTTACGGGTTGTTTTATAAAAATTTATATTTACAAAAGAATTTTATATATATGATTTCTTATAATTGGATAACCTCTTCATACTAACATTTTATTGGATACTCATCTCTATTGGATAACCTTTTTCCCTGCGGATACTCATCTCTATTGCTTCATACATAGGCTTGAAAATCTCTCAGTTGGCTGGCTTTTCTCAAGACTTTGTTCATTCATCGACGACATTGTTCACTTTCTCTCTACTTGTATGCTCCTAACCCTGTTAAACAACACCATTTATCAAATTAGGGATGTTCATTATTGGAACCAAACACAAAAAACCTGAAATTCCAACTGAACTGAGTTTATAAAACTCAGCAACGTATGAAGAAACCACATAGTTCTTCTCACACCATTCATGGGACGATGTGACCGGCCCCCAAAAGCTTGATATACCATCTGCCATGTAAATGTATATGTTCTCACCAAGTAATAGGTTGCAACTATAGCATCACTTTTGAAATCTTGCTTTTTTTTAACTGATGTAGCTGCACCCAACAAAAGATAAGTTACTTTATGAAGATATAAATACCAATAATCAAAACCACATGAAATGAATCAACATTTGAAACACATATTAACATAATACATTTTTAACATCTGAACCAATAACACTAATCTAAAACCTAAATCACTAAAGCCACATCCAAATTGAGTAAAAACATTCTAAAACAGTGATCAAAAGCTTGCAATTCCAATAATCAATTCAGATTTCATCAAATTCGCTACGATTCAACCTAAAAACTCAAAACACGACAAAACCGTAACTGCGTAAACTAAACCTAATTACACCAAAACTATGATTCAAAAATTTGAAACTCGTATTAACATAATAATCACATTTTTAACATCTGAAGCAATAACACTAATCTACAAACTACTTCACAACCTAAATCACTAAAACCACATCCAAATTGAGTAAAATTCAGTTAACTATAAAACAATTCCAATTTACCCATACTCTGATAATATAAGTTTACAAAGTAAATAAAAGTACCTCTAAAACAATCGTTGGTCGAAGGTCCTTCACCGGTGATCAAATATGTTCTATCTTTCTCTGGCGATCAAATCTGTTCGATCTCTCTCTGAAACTGGTCAATACACTACATATTATGCGATTATCTATCCCTCTCTGAAACTGATCAATACCCTACATATTATTCGATTAAACAATCTGTATGCTAAAATAATGTGTACGCTAGATGAAATATTACACATAGTCACTTCAAAATTTGAAATATACAATGATTAATACACTACATTATATTCAAATTGAATAATATCAGTATATGACATAAAAACATTGAAAAAAACATCTACTGGCATCAAATCGAACAAAGCACCACTGATCGAAACGAAACGCGAATTCAAATTAACATGAATCAAAATGATGATTAATAATCGGATGATATGGATTCAATAAACCTAGGTTTTGAGGTGTGTGTGAGAATGAAACTCCATTAAAAGATTGGATTCGAACCCAACAGTGATTGTTTTAACCCAACAGTGGTTTCAACCATTGTTTTAACCCAACAGTGGTTTCAAACCACAGTTTTAACCCAACAGTGGTTTCAACCACCGTTTTAACCCAACAGTGGTTTCAACCACCGTTTTAACCCAACAGTGGTTTCAAACCACCGTTTTAACCCAACAGTGGTTGAATTACAGCTCCATCCGGAATTTCCAACTTCTCTCCAGAATTTGCAGCAACCACCACTTTACCCTTCAGTAATGAAATTCAAAAATTAAAAGAGGAATAAAACAATCAAATTTTATAAAATGAGTTTAGATATTAAAAGAGTTGATACCTTGAGAACAACATTAGATCCAAACCACACATCACCAGAAACCTTCAAGCTATCAAGCTCAATAATGCTGGGGATGGACTTGAACCTCTTCAAGAATTCTCCAACCTAAGGGAAGGGACAATCAGATATGCATTTTCGACCGTGTATTTTAGAAATGAGTTGATTCAGGTTATGTTAAATGAGTAAAACCTTAAAATCATATGTGTCGGGTTTTCGTTTCACCTAGAATCTCTCAGGTCCTTACAGTGTTGTGAAATTACAAGTCCTTAATCACATAAGATGCCAGGAGTCCAAATCCCCTCACCTGAAACATCAAACATACCACCTCCTAAATCAAACACCAAACATTCAAATTTCAACCCACCATGATCAACAAAACTAATTATTTCACAAAATAAACCTTACTTTTTTCAACAAAATCGTGTGGTAAGCTGCTACTAAAAGCCTCGATAATATCTACCAACACCTTCTCCCTCGTGGATACTCTTTAAAATCATAAAAATCACAATTAATTCAAGTTTCCATTTTCGAATTGTTTCAAATCAGTCATATTTAAACAAAATCAGGGATGAGCAAATGGTAGGCAAAAGAAATCAGTTCATGAATAAAAAAAATAACTTACAAAAGCAATAACAACATCTCTAGCTTTACCCTTAGTCTCCTCAAAAACCTATATGAAAAATCATCAGCAATAAAAAACAAAACCAACACCTGTAAAGAACTGTGTGCTCAAGTAACTAAAGTAAATACTAACCGATTCACGAAAACAGGTTAGACCAACTTCATTTAGGGCAGGTAGGGACCTTCGATTAATAAAATAGCGATCGAGATAATGGAAAAACCGTGAAAGCCACCTAACCATTATTTTATGATTTGACCATCGTTTCACAAGCTCCCTCAACATGAACTCGTCATACTTCTCTCTTAACAACGGCAGTACCTTAAAAATGATGTCAAATGTAGCCATGAAAAACAATAACAAAAATATGTAAGCCATGAGTTGCATATAAAAGTCCTAATAAGACTTGGGCAGTATTTATAGAATTCTTTAATCTATACTATTATAAAAAGGAGAAGTGATGTACAGAAACGTAATTTTACATCGCGTCTAACACTTTAAGCGACATGTACAATTGATGAATGCTTGTTTTATGAGGGTAAAATTGTCTAGAACATAAAATTTTAAGACACTAAAGGGGTATTATAGAGATTTCATCTATGGAATGAATGAATACTTAGCATTAACCTTTTGATTAATGGCCGGCTTCTTGCCTACCATCCTCAGATGTTACCCTCATTTACATATAGATCGACGAAATCAGAGTATAATACCTATAAATCCTTAACCTTTCCACCTCCTACTTCACAATCGATCTCTGTGTGTGAGAGAGAGAGAGAGAGAGAGAAAAGAAAAGAAAAGAAGAAGAAGAAGAAAAGGAGACACCGGCGACGATTCCGGTCACGGATGCGGGGGTTGTTCTGGTCGAGAGCCTATGTTTTTTAATCTCTACATCCAATCTTGTTCTAGGTATCTCATTTTTAACCTAAACAATCTTTGTTCTATTTTATGATTTTGACATTTTGAACAGACTTCAAGTAGCATGATTTCACAAATCATTTTTCACTTCAACTTGTTCACCAAGCCACAGATTTCTCACCTAGGGTTCGTACAAATCCCCAAATTGTGTCCAATTTTCAACGATTCCGTTTTTCTAGCACTACAATTGAATCCGAAATGGTACGCTTTATGATACGATTACGACACCATCTTGCAATTTGATTGTAATTCATATATATTCATCTTTGAATGCTAATTGAAATCCTCTGTTTATGTTTTTTTAGGGAGTGTGGAGAAGTAGATGATGCTTAACAGTGATGTCTGCGGACCGAAAAAAGGCAGCGATTGATATTTTTCAGCTTTGCTTCGAGAATCGTGCGTGGAAGACACAGAATGATCAGATTGTTGTGTTGTCTAGGCTGCATGGTCAGTTGAAGCAGGTGAGAGTTTTGATTTGTATGTGTGGTTGAAGTCGAGTGTGTTATGGTTTTATGATGACATATGGATCTATGTTGTTTGTTGTTTGAATGCTTGAAACTTATATGTGGTTGATGGAATAGGTTTACAGAAGTTAGTATTGTAGGATCATGCCTACTATTTTGATTGAGTATAGTATATTCAAGGTAGAGTTATGTATGGTTTTAAGGTCGCTTTATGTGAGATATATCATACATGAACAATTGAATATGTCAATTGACTACACAGAAAGGTCATTACTTTTCAATCTGGCCAGTTAAGAATTATAATAGATCAGTCATTCAATGGATCCGCCATGAATGGGAATTGGAAATAATCCCAAAGTAACAGATCGACCATGATGTTAATGATGGGAAGCGGAAACATGCGACATGTATGTAGACGTTGGTATACATTACGATCGAAGCTACCCTATAACCATTCGATATACCAAAATTTATGTACCTTTTCTCTCTAAGCATCTCCACTGCCACTAATCCGGCTGAACGTGGGAGCGACATTGCTCCAACACATTAACGGCTTCGGTAAACCGTGGAAAAAGTAAATTGTTGACAAAGTTATATGTTGAAAAAGTTATGCTATATAACTTTTTATTAGAAAAATATTACTCCCATGTGGGGATAATTTGGAAGGGGAAGTGACATTGTCACAGCTGGTATTTTTTAAATGATGTATTGCAGTTTTTTTTTGTGGGCTTTATACTTGTATCACATTAGGTTCATATGAGTGTTTTGTGGCCGCAAAATTCACTTTCACTCTTTTTCTTGTAGGATTTTAAATGACCTGCCCGGATCTGAAAGTTCTAAAACAGCACCAAAGTCGAATGAGGAGAAGAGGTAAGGAAATGGTTCAAAGCTCTTCATGGTTATGCATAATATCAGTTGCAATGATCAAATACTTAGGTCCTAATGTATCTATATTTTGTACTTCAACCAACTTACTAGGTTGTGATTATTGGTTTCAATCGCAAATACCGTATCTGGAGTCGATTGATTGGTTACCTGGTCGCTATGAAGAATTGCCCTTGCCCAAAAGTGGGAGGTTTCGAGTGAACTTTGTGAACCATTTTGGGGTGTTGAGGTCAGCTGTAAGTGTAATTATACTGGGAAAAATGTATTTTTTAATTGTTTTGGAATAAATAGTTATTTGTCCGGTTGTTCAGGTGAGGTTGGTAAGAAATAAGGACACTAGCATTCAGAAGTAAAGATGATGTTGAATAGGCCACTGAAGAGCTATATGACAAAGAATTTAAGGTATAAATCAACTTATTCTTATCTTTATGACTGCTCATAAGGATTATTGCAATTGTTTTTTTTTTTTTAATTTCTCTGTTTTTGAATATAAATGCTTAATGAGGTTATTGCTGACCCATTTACGTATAAATGGGTCAACAAGTTTCATGTAGTTAGATAACCTCAATTTTACTCTACATAACTCGGCATGGTAAACGGGTCAGACTGGGCGGGTTTTGGTTGCGGGTCAGAATGGGTAGGTCAAAACAGGAAGGTTCAATAAGGGTTATTTTTGTTCGGGTTGGGATCGAGCGCTTAACCCAACGCTCAACGTGTAAGCAACTCTGCGCGATTACTTGTGCGGTTCTGGGCTACGCTTGCACCGGGTTGCGACATTGGTTTTGTTCAAAAGGTCTTATCTTCTTCCAACTCAAGTGTACAGGTTATTATTTTGAAACCACTATGATTTTTAACAGGTATGTACTGATTATTGGCTGTACATAGCTGCAAATCTAAAACCATTTTTTTATTAATTTTTTCGTTTTATAAAGTTATAAATATGCAAACTATGACTCAATAGGTCTTTAAAAATTTGAGTTCAGTTTGTATGACCCAATCACGTGTGCCAGTTCACCTTTCCTCAGTCTCCACTAAATCTCTAAACTTTCTTTAAACAAATTTTCCCTTTTTTGTGTTTATGTCCTTAAATAACTATCAAATATGCCCCTTATGCATATGATTGGGTCCCTAAACTCGTGTAAAAAACAAGATGCAAGCATCAGCTAAACCGGTAAATCGTAAGCATGCTAGGAATTATCTTCTTTTGCTTTTTGAAACCAACAAATCAATAAATGTAATCAACATTTCAATTCCATTCCGTTTTCACGAACGCTACCTAAGGGTTTAAAAGTCCACTTTTGTTATTCGATATTATTGACCACATGCAACTTTCATACGTGACTAATTTAAATGAGTATTACTTGCATGATTTGTAACATTAACAAGTAATCAAAGGATATTATTTCCATATTTTGGTAGGGATATTCACCACTTGGTTCTCTGGGGACGTCGTTCATCAAAAGCGATGTACTAAAAAGCCCGGTTCTAGCTTCAGTAGCTGAAAAACTGGGAGACACGCCTGCTCATGTTGCGCTCCGGTTACAACTTACAAATGGGTCGTAGTACACTTCCCAAGAGTACAAGAGAATCTTGAATCAAAGAAAATTTTGATGTCTTTGAAAGTTGTACTTCCTATCTTTCTTTTTTCTTTTTACCTTTTTTTGCTGTTACATATTCTTATTGGAAATGTCTTAAGCATCTTTTATTTCATAGAATACACCTTCATTTTAGTCTCTGTTAATATATTTGAAAGTCACAACATAGTAAAACTATGTTTGAATGCTCATAATACATAATCTTATCTATTGTTTGAATGCTCATTATATAATTTTATTTTTTTTTGGACGAAAAATCAGAACTTATACACTTCTAAGTTCTACCCGAAACATTGGGGTGGGCGGGTGCACCCCCGGGCACCCACTATACTTCGCCAGTGGATACGTGTATAGCATCATGTATTCTTCATATGTAAACTGTTCTAGATAAACAAAAGGCTTACTCTGGAACATGGTAACTAAAACATGAAAAAACAATAAAAAAATCACAATACAAACCAGTAGGCTACAACAGTTGAGGATGAACCAAGTTGAACAACCCCGGTAAATTGAATCCTAGATTATCAATTTCTACAAATCCTAACCGGCAAATTTCATATGTACTCGTCTTGTAGCAAGTTCTCAAAATTACAAGCCTAATAGAAATCCATATAGATTAAAATATCAAGTGTATGTACAATCAAATATATAAATATAAAAAGTAAATTAAAAATTACTGTTAGAATGATTTAATATTAAAAAAATAATCTCACAATAGCTAAGTTAATGATTTCTCCACATCTTATAGTTACTTGTTTGAGTATTCGGCACCCCTTAAAACATGATCAGTATCACCAACTTTATTAAATGTATGTCAGTTTCCAATATAGAATATAGAAAAATATCACATACCATTGCAGCCTCTAATCCGCCACCTAAAGCAACCCCGACAATAGCAGCAACAGAAGGTTTTCTTGCAGCTGAAGTCAACATAGCAAACACTTTTTAAAAGAGATTCTATTAATGAGTAGTTAACAATAAAAACCAACAAAAGGGTAAAATAAAAATCACAAAAATAAGATTAAGAAAACTCACCTTCCATGGTATCAGACAGAATATGAATTGATGCACAACGAAGTTTGATTCCAGTCCGGTTTCCATTGCTGTAAACAACAAATCAACATGAAAAAGTAATAAAGTTTGTAGCAAAACTAATGGGTTAACAAAAAAACTTTAACATACTTATTTACAAGTGGGTCAGTTTGGGTTATGTTCTATCTTGATTTTGAATTTGGGTAAGAGTAAACCCATCAAACTGGTTGAATGGACCAAACAGCTCAAAAGTCGCATAAAGTCTAACTTTAATGCCTAAAACATCAAAAAAACTTTAAATTATTTCTTCAAATGCTAGATAAATAGTAAAATGCATATGCTGATGATTTCACAGAGCAGAATAACTCACAGGTTCCGTGGAATCTTAAAATCCTTCATAGTAAACACAACCATAGGCTAATTATGCCCAACAAAAGGTGTGAAACTCCTACATATACATAAAATCACCAAACATTAACGCAGAAACAACCTTCAATATGTTTTGTTCTAGCATGGAATGTAGGAGTAGGATTCTCACCTAACATAATCGAGGATATATTGTCTCAAAATAAAGTCACCTTGCTGCACATTTTCTGATGTAATTCTTTCCTTAGTTGTACCAACCAAACACTCTCCTGAGTAGCCAATGCAGGCTGCAGCTGCACAATACTGTGCTTTAGTATTAGACGGAGACACAATTTAATTATCTCTTGCTACACCACCCTGCTTCAATAGTGTAAACACATAACCGGAAGCTCCAATATTCAGCATCACAATAGCCAAACAAATCCACACTCGACTCCCTCTTAAACGGTATACCATAAGTAGGAGTCATTTTTACATACCTCCTCACCGGCCAAAAGTGCATCCCGGTGAGGTTTCAACCAAGGGCGGACTTATTACCTTACAAGGGCGGGCGGGCGCCCCCTTGAATTCTTTTTTTATTGTTATACGTACATGAACATCCCAAGCGCCCCCCATTAAAAATCACAAAAATAAAAAAAATAAAAAAATTAAAAATAAAAAAAAAATTAAAAATCAAAAAACTATGCGTCTGGAAAGTTGGACAACGGGTCAAAAAAAGTTCACTTTTAGGGTGGGTCGGGCTCGGGCCCAGCCTATAAACACCTTGTTTTTTCTCTTTTCTTTAATTATAGGAATAAAACTAAGGCTTCAACTATAATTCAAAAACTATATTATTACAACGATAATCTTGTTTTTAAATGAAATGTTTTAATGCATTATGAAAACATTTTGGCTTTCACTTTAACCAATCATTAAATAAATCCCATTTAGCTCGATAGAGGCAAAGTGTGACCCAAAGTAATCCGTACAAGGGTCAAAAACTGATTCGTAAAAGGGTCAAATATGACATCTTTTATCTAATATCGAAACTTCTTGTCAAGCCTTGGAGGGTCAACCCAATCTATCTGATAGATAGTTTACAACCTTCACTAAATACTGGATGTTTGAATTAGTTTGAAAAACAATGAGCAAACAAAAGGAAGACTAAGAATGCTTACGTCCAATAAGTCCCATTTCAGTAGGTGATGACTGTATAGCTAAACAAATTCCAACAATTCCTCCCTGCAATTCAACAAAAGGGCACAAAAAACATTATGATCTTCAAACAACAAACGCAAGTACTACTTCGTAAAACCATAAGTGGGACAAATTGGGACAAATTAGTACCGATACAGAAGTTCTCTACTCCAATAATGTAGGTAATGCTGCATATATAAACCCAAAGACCTGTAAAACAACCAACATTGCTAGAACCAAACATGATTCCTTACTACATATATTAATCAACTAAAAGCAATTTATAGCTAAAATGAAGAGAGACGAAACTTACGATTGCTAGAACCAAACATGATTCCTTCCTGTTACTTCACTACACGCTCAAACACCAAGCTCTTGATCTCAAACTCTACAGAAACAAAAAAAACAAAGATTTATAAAATGATGTAAACTACTTACATAGTTCAAAATTTCAAATACAAATTAGAAAAGTTCCTTTTATGTTCAAGTCAAACATTGCATATCTTTTTGGCATAATTTCATATACTTACGCAACAGAAAAGCAAGTGGCCACGTGTGTATACGAAATTCAAGCTGATATGGACCCCTCTTTAGAAAAGTTGTTTAGAATACACATTATGTAGACTGTTGAACTTGAACATCTAAAATAGAACATAATTCTTTTTAGTTTCTCAAACGTCATATTTGGGAAACTAATGGTTAGGTACCAAAATACCAAATCATCTGAAAATTCCAAACTATCATTTAAGCTCTATCTAAAATCAATATTTATCTAATATGAATCTTGACTGCAATAGATTGTTCCGCAACCTTGACCTATAGGGAACTTTACAAACTATTGTCCTATAGTCAATCGTTTCTAACGTATTTGTGGAACACAAAGTAATGTGTACAAAATATGCAAGGTACCTGGAGAAGGCTGCTCTAGTGACTCTTCTTGAACCTTAGACCATTGTCTCTCTAAATTTTGAACAATCTCTTCCAAAGAAGCCTACAAGATACAAAAAGTGTACAGTAGTGTCATGAAATCAAGAATGAAGTAAGGACAAGTTTACAAGAAATAGAATGCCATCGAAATAAGAGATACAAAAATTGAAAAGGTTATAACAAACCAGTTCCTTTTTCTTGTTCTCTAAACTCTCCTGCAAGGAAGAAATTTGCGCTGGGGTATGCGCTTCAGCTTCAGCTGTTGATTTAACTGAAAAACCAGCTGAATCTCCCAACTCTTCGTCATTTGGTGCAGACTGTTCAATTTGCAGCTTGGTTGTTTAAGTTGCATCCAGTTCCTGCAAGGAAATTTTGATAATTCAAATATGAACAATTTCATCCATTTAATAAGAAAGACCTCCTCAGACATTGCCAGATGACAATGTCTTCGTCACCCTAAATCATAACAAACACTCAACCACCCCCAAAATCAAACACACAAATCAAAAGATATACCCAAAATACCAAAACCCTAGATGAAACACACAAACCATACCTGTATCTATTACCGGTTGGTTTCAGATCAAGCACTTGAACAACAATTTCTGGAACATCAACGATTTTGAGGGAAGAATCGTTGCTCTCTCTCCCCGCTCTCTCTCTCTCTCTTCTTTTTCTCTGGTTCTCTCTCTATAGATAAGGAATTTGAATTTTGAATGAGAAACTGTTTGAGGAAACTGGAAAGGTGGAATCTTTCTGACGTTTGAACCAGATAAAGCTGGTTTGAGCGTGTAGGGTTTTGGATAGGGAAGAGAGATGGAGCTTTCAATGCAGGGAAGAGAGATAGAGGTTTTGTCAGCAACCTCTCTCAAACACGTGATGAAGTTTGACTTTGAAATTTATTAAAAAAAAGAAAAATTCTGAAAATTTGACACGTAAGGGAAAGCAAATGTGGATAGCCTGGTTTGTTGACACCTCAGAAAAAAGAGACGTGGATACTTTGTTATGTTGACACCTAGGATTTTTTGGCTTTGATTTATTATATTAGTAAGATTTAGATAGAGGTTCATGTAAAAAAGAGGATTTTTGTGAAAATGGTAAGAAATAATCTACATGGTTGATATCAATAGGGATCAAATTATAAAATGTGTTTTTTATTATTTTGGACCGATTTGAAATATGTAGGGGTAATAAATTCTTTATATCCATTTTGAAAATGGAAACCGTATCAAAAACCCTACAAAATCGCGATTCACTTTGTATCATCTTCTTCTCCACTGTAAAGATTTGTCTCTGTCAACCACCGTGGTAGACATCCTCACACCAGGTATCTCCGACATAGGTACGTCTCTCTCAGGTGGGTGTCGGGTGGTTGGGTTCGAGCGGGAGAAAGTTACCCGGCAAGGTGGTGTTTGGTGGTTGGGTTTGAGCGAGAGAAAGAGAAGAGAGACTGTAGAGAGGCGGCGCTGGCCACCTCCCCACGTGGTGGTGCCGGCAGTGGAGAAGAAGATGATACGGAGATGTAATGATTATTGAATGGTCTTATATATGTGCTGAATGATGTTATATTCTTTAATAAATGGTGTTATATATGTGTTGAATGGTGTTATATACTTTATTGAATGGTGTTATATATGTGCTGAATGGTGTTATATACTTAGGGTATGTTTGGTATGGTGTTATATGTGCGAGTCGACCGAGAGATAGCAATAAGCTCATACGGAACCCCTAACGGGTTCGCACAAGGCGGTCTGTTGGTACTTAGACTATAGACTATGTCGTTTCTAAGACATCGACCCAGACTAGGTCGAGTCTGGCCTAATTTCCTATAGTTATGGCTCTGATACCAATTTGTCACACCCCAACCGATGAAGGAAACATCGGGGCATGGCACTGAGCGAAACAGATTGTCAAGAGAAATTCCATAACAACTAAATTACCGGATAGTTAATATTATGTCCCATACCATAACCTACCAAGCAATTAAATTATTACAAACATAGATATCCTCAAAACAAAACATGTTCCGACAACTCAGATTTAATCAAATAAATTGTCTTTGTTTCTAGACTCCTACTCGGTTCCATGAAAGCAAACAACATCCTAGCATCTCAAACACCTGTCACATACGTTAAAATAAAGTCAATACACATGGTGTAAAGGTGAGCATACAAGTTTAATAGTAATAATAGAGTTCGAAATCGTTTACGCATAACCAGCATGTAACATGTACAAAGTGAAGGCAAGTAGGTTATCAACAGAGAAATATGCACAGAAGTGACTGCGATTTGTAGAATGCGCAACACATATCCCCACTGGGACACGTGAAGTAAAGCCCTTAACAACCCCTGTCCACGACAGGTGCTGAGTCCAAACTATAGTACTATCGTTGCTAAGGTGTCAGGCAACAATCACTGTGTTAACATAAGATACAAGCATTCATCGAATAATACGTAGCATGCAATAACGGTCAGAGTATAAATAGTGTTTGCGTTGTGTGTCGATTGTGATTTGAATAAGTAATGTATGTAACACCCAAAAGTGCATAAAGCAAAAAGGGTTCGAGTATACTCACAGATAGCGTTTAAGTTAATAAACACTGTCTTGGATTGAAGGGAGCACTGAGGGTTTAGCCTGAATAGTTAACGATAGCATAAACGATGAGCGGCACGTTAAACGGTGAAAAGTGACTAAGTGTCGAGTGGCAACCCGATCGGATGGCTATCCGATCGGTTAGCCATTCGATCGGATGTCAATCCGTTCGGATGGCCATTCGATTGGATTGACATTCGTTTGGTAAGGATGTGTTTGTGTATAATGGCTTTGAAGTTTTCGTTGTAGCATTTTGAAAATAAAGAAGTATCTCTACCTTTCAGGTCGTCGATCGAACGGTCGTTCGATCGATCGGATAACGATCCGATTGGCAGGACACTTAGTGAGAACAAGTTCACAGCAGGATTGTCACTCGATCGGATAGGAATCCGATCGGGTGGCAATCCGGTACTTACTGATTGTAACACCCCGTGTTTCGAAAGTCAAAGTCAAAGTCAAGATTGAAGTCAAAGGAAGAAAAGACTGCTAATTGTGATCTGTCACTCCTTGCTCAACTCCTGTTTTGATTTTTTTGACTTGTAGATAATCTATTTATTTTATCGCATTAGTTGTATTATGTGGAGTACATGTTAATAATCGAGGTTTAATCGTTATTTATCGCATGTTTTATCGCTTTATCGCTTACCGCGTCGCAATCGCATTCGCAACCCGAATTATGCGTTCTGGATATTGTTTTACGTGTGTGTGCTCTTTATATGTTACTTGTGCATGTTTAATTATGTTTATGTGGTGGTGATTAATCAAAACGCAATCGTAACTCTATCATAATCGAATCGCAGACGCTAAACGCAAGTTATTTATGATGATTGTATGTTAGATATAGTATTTGTGTGTTTATTATTAATCTATCGCATCGCTAAATCGAAACTCGCATCGCAAAACTCAACGCACAAAACGAAACGCCGAGACTCAAATCGTCGGAGCCACTCGATCGAGTGACTACTCGATCGGACTCAAATCGTCGGAGCCACTCGATCGAGTGACTACTCGATCGGATGGCCAACCGATCGGACAACCATCCGATCGGTGACCCACTCGACCCCTTGCACCTTCCTTTTTGGGAAACCCTATAAATACCCTCACTTGTCACATCACTTGATGTGACAGCTCTCCACTCGACCCAACTGCACTCCAGCCTTCTTTCTCTCGATTTCTAGCGATTCTTGTAAGTTTTCAACCTAAATCTTGTACTTCTATGATCTACACGCACTCCTTCATCTTTTTCACCTTTGAATCTTAACTTTTAACCGTGGAATCCATGGATTTGAGGTGTACTAGGATGATGTCATCATGGAGTTCTTATGAACTTCAAGTATTGGCCTCATTCCACCAAGAACAACTCAGATCTGCAGGATTTCCACATGACTCAACAACGATTTCGCATAGAGCTACACATATTCATGGTTAAAAGGATTGAAAGATGGTTTTCAAACTTTCTTTCAACTCTTTTACACTCAATGCACTCAAAACCGATAGAATCGGAGCTTGTTCTGATCTTCTACTCTTTCTTAGTGACGTGTTGGTTCAAGATCTGAATTCTATCCAAGAGACAACCGATTTCGGGTTAAACACGAACCACCATCTCGAACAGTTGACCGACCGGACTAGGGTGATTCCTGTTCGATCGGATCACCTGGGTCTTGGAGGGGTTTCTGTTGTTTAGCACGTTGTCATATCGTCTCGAACAAATTCGCAAACTTAACAAATCTCCAAGTTAGCAACACGATCAGGTCACGGGACGGATTGCCGTCCGATCGGATTGCCATCCGATCGGACAGTCACCTGATCAGATTGCACTTGAAGGTTAGCACTTAAACTTTTTATTTGATTATTCAAAGGACTGAACGTTGAACGGATTACCGTCTGATCGGATTGCCATCCGATCGAACGACCATCCGACCATGTGACGTTTGGACTTCAACACTTAAACAATTTTCAACATGTTCAATGCACGAACAGTGACCAACGGATTGCCACCCAATCGGATTGCTATCCGATCGAGTGACAGCCTGCTGTGAACTTATTCTCACTAAGTGTTCTACCAATCGGATCATCACCCGATCGAACCGCCGTTCGATCGACCGACCTGAACGGTAGAGATATTTCTCTGTTTTCAAAATGCTACATCGAAAACTTCAAAACCATCATGTCACACCCGCTCGTAGCGGAAGCGCGAGGTGTGATCTGATCGGTTCTCATTGCATAACGATATAAGTAAACATACTAAATGAATAAAACATGCTCCAATGCCATTGTCATAATTGTTCAAAAGATCGCAACATGATTTAAGTACATTGTTTACAAACCATCAAATGAAAATAAGTTGTCATTGTTTTATACATCAAATGTAAGTCTAAAAATGTAAAGGCTTTGACCACTATATCACCGCAAAGAGGCGGTATATAACAGGCAAACCCTTCAATAGTTGGCATGGAGTATTGATACTTTGAATGCTTTTCGTTTCGTCGTTGGCTAGTTTACGGCACTTTTGTGGCGTACCGACGGAAGTTTGCCGTAAGTTGTCATTCCGCATTTAAAAGATGTATGAAGTTATTTTGAATCCCAAAATAAGCTTAACTAGTTCACTAAAGCTTTCATTTGGTTGTTTTCGATGTTGGTAATGTCGTTTATTAGCTTGTCGGTGCAGAAACGGACAAGTTGTGGGGGTTGCAACGCAGTGTCGAGAGCTTATGTTTCGAATACCCCATTAATATCCTCATATTGTTTCCATATGTTTGTCATCATTTGTCATATTTTCGGAGTCCCGGAAATGCTAAATTATTATTTTGGACAAGTTAACATTGTCTTATTTTTAGTGAAACGGACGATTTAGCGATTAGGGCGTTGTACCGGAAAGTCTTATATCCTTGTAAGATATGTTTTCGTATTAGTGTTTTCTTATATAAACGGACTCAGTTATGTCATCCATGTGTCGTTTTTCCTTGTTTCGTTCTGTTTTCACGGTTTTGCTGGCATGAATAGTGTAACCGTGAATAGTGCGCGCAGCACTTTTTACCAACACTTTTAGGAAATTGTTTAATTGGTTTCGCAATACGACGAAAACCAATATATGTTATATCATTGTTTTCTTGTCCTAACCTTGTCGTCTAATATACGACACCGTTACGTAATTAAATTACGCTAATTGCATGAGATTATATACTAAGAATAGTGATTAGACTGTACGGAATTTCCGGTTATTTGCCATTTGTCACATTCTCCCCCTGTTATTGAGAATTTCGTCCCGAAATTCAAACTGAGTCATCCTTTGTAGGAGACTACTCAAACAGGTGAGGGTATTTGGCTTTGATTTGATTTTTCACGTTCCCAAGTATACCCGGGTCCGTGTCGAGAGTTCCAACGTACATTTACTAATTTGATACGACTTCTCCGTGTTTTCTGGACCTTCCAGTCCATGACCTCAACAGGTTCTTCGGTGAATTGAAGTTTGTCGTCAACATGAATCTCATCCGCAGGGATGATAACCGTTTCTTGTGTTGGACTCTTTTAAAGATTTGACACATGAAACGTGTCGTGTACACTGCTTAGTTCGTCTGGTAACTTCAAGTTGTAGGCAATAGTGCCAATCTTTTCTAAGATTTCAAATGGTCCAATGTAACGTGGGTTAAGCTTTCCACGTTTACCGAACCTCGCTACGCCCTTCCAAGGCGAGACTTTCAACAAGACTTTGTCTCCAACCTCGAAAGATAATGGCTTCCGCCTCTTTTCTGCGTAGCCCTTTTGTCGATCGTGAGCCGCCTTGATACGGTCTCGGATCTGAAAAGTTATATCCGTAGTCTCTTGGACTAATTCCGGACCAATTAAATGTTTAACGCCAGTTTCCGCCCAACATAGCGGAGATCGACACTTTCGACCATAAAGAGCTTCAAACGGTGCCGCTTGTATAGTAGTATTGTAGCTGTTATTGTAGGAAAACTCAACTAAAGGTGGATGAGTATCCCAATTGCCGCCTAAATCCATAACACATGCGCGAAACATATATTCGAGTGTTTGGATTGTCCGTTCGCTCTGGCCGTCAGTTTATGGATGAAAGGCCGTACTTGGATTCAAATGAGACCCAAAGGCCTGTTGAAATGATTTCCAAATTCTAGAAATAAAACGACCGTCTCGGTCTGAAATGATTGAAATAGGCACTCCATGACGAGCCACTATTTCTTTGAGATAGAGTTCCGCTAGTTTCTCAGTATTATCCTTCTACCAAAACGGTAAGAAGTGCGTGGACTTTGTTAGTCTATCGATGATTACACATATCATGTAGTGACCTCTTGAGGTCTTGAGTAACTTCGTAATGAAGTACATCGATATTTGTTCCCACTTCCAAACGGGAATCTCGGTTTGTTGTAACAAGTCCGAGGGTTTCTGATATTCAGTTTTGACTTTTGCGTAAGTCAAGCATTCTCCGACATAAGTCGTGATATCACTTTTGAGATTAGGCCACCAATAGTATTCTTTTAATACTTAGGCCTATGTGCTTCCTCAAAATATTATCTCGAAGGCCACCAAAGAATGGAACCCAATTTCGACCCCTAAGGTATAAAGTTCCATCTTCTTTCGGCACTAATTGTTCCTTCATGCCTCGAAGTGTTTCTGCTTGAATCTGCTCTTCCTTGAGCGCTTGTGAATTATCTTCTCTAATGCTTGAACTCTCAGTGTTCTTACTCGCTCCTTGCGGCTCAAGGCGTCAGCTACAACGTTCGCCTTGCCCGGATGGTACTTTATTTCACCATCATAGTCGTTCAACAATTCAACCCCACATCGTTGATGCATATTTAATTCTTTTTGGTTGAATATGTGTTGAAGACTTTTATGATCCGTGAAAATAATGCATTGAGTACCATATAAATAATGTCGCCATAATTTTTAAAGCGAATACCACTGCGCCTAACTCAAGGTCGAGAGTGGTATAGTTCTTCTCGTGAACTTTTTAATTGGCGCGACGTGTACACGATAACTTTTTTCACGTTGCACGAGTACACAACCCAATCATTGATGCGAAGCATCATAGTTTACAACAAAGTCATCGGTATCGTCGGATAATGATAAGATTGTAAAATGCTATGCACCAATCTCAAGAATAAGTTGTAATGTTATATCTTGTTTTTCGATTGGGACGGATTTATTGTCTTTATGTGTGAGGGAGGTTAGCCATTGAGTAATTACAAAAAAAAATCTCAATAGATCTCCGATGATATCACGCTAATCCCAAAATTTGTCGGACTCCAGTTGGAGTCTTGGGCACCTCCCAATTCTCATTTGCTTCAATCTTAGCTGGGTCTACTTGAATGCCTTTCTCGTTCACTACATGCCTGAGGAATTTGTACTTCGCGAATCCAAAATTCGCACTTGGAAAATTTCGCGTATAGTTTCTCCTTCTTGAGTAGTTCCGAAATGGTTCTCAAATGTTGTTCGTGTTCATCAGTCGATCGTGAGTATTTTAATATGTCATCAATAAATACTATGACATTTGTCGGGGTACGGCTTGCACACGCGATTCATTAATTCCATGAAGACCGCTAGTGCGTTCGTTAAACCAAAGGGCATAACGAGAAACTCGTAATGACCATAACGAGTTTGAAAAGCCGTCCTTGGCATGCTTTCCTCTTATATTCGTAACTTGTGATACCCCTGATCGTAAGTCTATCTTGGAGTAGAAGCTTGGACCTTTCATAAACCATTTGAGTTAGTGAAATTTATATGTAACAATGTTTAGAAATATGAATTTTTGTTCATTGAAATGTTGTGCAATTTTGCAAAACCTGCATCTCTCCCCTGAAAACCTTTAAAAAGATGTAAAATGATGAAGAGTGGGGGTTATGAACTCACAACATCCTTATTCGGTAAATTACAAGGTTCAGAAGGTGCTAATCAACATGGAGATTTGGCTACGGGTGCAGCTCCCTGTACCAAGTCGATGTGAAACTCGACTTGTCGATATGGTGGTAGTCCTGGAAAGTCTTCAGGAAAGACTTCAGGAAATTCTTTTACCACTGGAATATCTGTCAGCATCGGCCCAACGGCCTCCTTGTCGACAACATGTGCCAGAAAGGCAACACAACCTTTCCGTAAGCACTTCTGTGCCTTCACGCAATTGATGATCCACAATGGTGTATCGTGCTTCTCTCCATGAATAAAAAGTGTCTCTTTATTCGGTAGTGGTAGGCGAATGACCTTCTCATGACAGAAGACTTCGGCTCAATTATTGGATAGCCAATCCATGCCAACCACTACGTCGAAAATACCCAACTCAATGGGTAAGAGATCGATATGAAATTTCTGCTCCTGACTCGACCAGTTTACCATTTGCCAATTCTATAGAATGAGGAGACGTCTAGCTTACTTGACTTTAGGCCATGTACATTTTGAATTCTATGTAGTAAGGACTTCATTGTACAAATGTAGAGGACAACCCAATCCCTATGTTTAGATGTAGGATAACCCAATCCCTATGTTTAGATGTAGGATAAATCAATCCCTAATTGTAGCTAGGACATTCCCGTCACTAGCCATGAAACTATGCATGCGAAATGTTGAGGTAAAACTAAAAATTGGCAATGGTATCAAATAATATGGATGTGAAATGTTGATTGTTAGGATACATACCGGTGACCCTTAATGATTTGACATGTCTCAGCTAATTCCCCATTAGCTAACTTGATATAGTAATGTGTGTCCAACATAACTCTAATTCGAGTATATGCTTAACATTTAAAGACAATAGCTAAGCTAGTTGTTGGTATTAAAAGAATTGATACATGATGATCGTAGAGTGTACGTACTCATGAATTCATTGGGATTTTGTGGAATATTCATAGTTCTAACCACACACACACTTATTCACATTTAGGATTTCGGCAGTTACCAGCATACATCCTGGTGCCAAAATCGTTTATGGCAGTAGTTGCCTTCATTTCTCTCATGGCGAGAGTTATTGTTTGAGTGATCGAGGTAGGGAGGGATGATGCGGTTATGCTTCGGATCTCTGAGGCTAAACCCAAAATGTAACACTCAGGGTGTTTGAATTCGGGTGTTACGTAGTATGGAAACAACCCTTGAGATATTGTGAAAGCATCAAGTGTAACCAACAATATTGGCTCCAGTTATGATAGAGTTCTTTTATAAAATCATATGAAAATAGATATGAAAATTAGATGATATAAAAGAATGATGTATGGTTAAATAAATAACCATTAGAAATGTAGTGTATAAATATATCATGTCTTGAAATAGAATATTATGTCTTGTGTAGAGGATGCCATGTCTTGTGCAAAAATGTCATGTCTTGTCTTTGTTGAAGAGGTTTGAGTAACACCACGATATGCAATATAATATAAGCACTTATATATAGGAAGTACCAGCGGCGTATCCACCATGCTTTTATCATATTACACACGTCTCATCACTTATCAATAACTACCAAAAATGTGTTGTGTAAACCAACGTCAAATGTCATGTATACCAATGTCTTGCGTAACAATGTCATGTATAAACCACGTCTTGTGTAAAAGCAATGGTTTTTAACACATAACTTTTGACTTAAACATTTGTTTCTTTTGGTGCCATGATATTTTTAATACACACTATTAAAAACATTCTAGACATATATTTGGATAAATATAGTCTATCATGCGCCCAAGAATGAAGAATGCAATCGGTCATGGAAACCTCAAGATCGCATTATTCATATATGTTTGAATATATGATAATATGGATAACCGAAAAAAAATGATAATGTGAATAACCGCAATCAAAATGCATAGTGCCTCTTGCGTGTATTGGTTATATGTTTAAGTGGCAAAGAAATAATTCGTTGAGGAGGGAAAGCCAACCCGTGGTCTCCGTCCCTATAATATGTATTCCATACTATATGGACCTCGGTCGTCCCAAGTAAAGAAATTTCTTTGTCTTATTTGTCCATGTGATAAATATGGTAATAGTGCTTGAGTTTCACGAACTCTAGCGAAATTATTAGAATCTCTAAAGAGGTCGAATAGAATGTAATGAGGGAGTTGCAGCATGGTTCATGCCATACCCTTCATTGAGAAAAGACAAATGTCAAGCGACGGAATTTATTGTATCATTTCCAATAAATATGATAAGGTGGAATAGGATAACGTAAGGTAAGGTAAAGTAGGATAAAGTGTCATAGACACCCTGGAACCAACCCATGTTCAAGAATTTCGAGAATGTTGAGGAAAATCCTCCATGAGTAGCTAACACGTTTTGTTTGTTTAGATGACTAGTCTCAACTGAATCGTGATGTAGATCGAATGTTAGATGTGAACAAATACGTGTCGTCTTCCTGTATTGTATTGTATTGTATTGTATTGTATTGTATTGTATTGTATTGTATTGTATTGTATTGTATTGTATTGTATTGTATTGTATTGTATTGTATTGTATTGTATTGTATTGTATTGTATTGTATTGTATTGTATTGTATTGTATTGTATTGTATTGTATTGTATTGTATTGTAGGGTGTTATACTAACCACCCCCAGTTCGTGTTCTACTAGATAGGAAGAATTGAATCTCAAGTAATAACTTAAGAATTTTGAATGAATAGTGATCATTAGCTTGACCCGCAGAGTCCACCAGAATTTCCATGCACTACAAGTTGTTATTACGTGGGCCCCCGTAATAATAAATTGTCTTGCATGGTCACCCTAGCATTCTCTCGTTCAGAGCAGGCGATCAGTCAGAGAGAGGACACTATTGTTTATATACCTTCAACATAGAAGGAAACTTCGTGATAGTTCACGTGTCAACGTCCGTTGTTGTCACTCGCAGGACGGTACGACGTTAGATGAAATAGAAATGGAAAGAATCTGTAACAATAACAATTGAAGGGGCACCTTCAAGATGAGTACTTCATCTTCCTTGTAAGGACAAGAGTATATCCACCTTGATTAGTATGAGTCACATGGATCTCGTCCCACTAATGGAGTTGTTGTCCAAGGTTACCACCTTCGCCTCGTCGTCATTATCATGGTCAGGCATCTCAGCATTCGCGAGAAAGCAACCATATTTTACGGAATTAAGTTTAAGATTTCACTTAGGAATCATGTTCGCCATAAGCTCCGCAATAGACATGAGGTTGATATTTTCATCGTGTGAGTAAAGAATAATAATAGAGTTTGAAGTCGAAGGTATTTTGTTCTTGGCAAAATATTTCATGCAACATATATATGAACCACCTATATATATATAATCAAGTAAAATCCTATCAATCAAGGAATTCTATCTTGTATAAGCTGAACTTGTAAACTGTTTATAATGCATAAACTGATAATGTAATGTATTGTAGGCACATAGTCTATTAATGTATTGTGTCTGTTTCTCATAGACTTCACCCATGGAAATGTCCTCGCTTGATTTATGTGAAATGAATTTTTGCTGTAGTGGACCTTGAAAAATGTTTATGCAATGAAAACCTTTTGACTTGTCCAATTTTATTTATAATCTGTTCAACATGAACAAGAGGTTTTCGTGAGAGATCCCTAGTGATTGTAGACTTAAACTCGAGAAAGAATCCTGGTTCACTACAATCGATGCTCTGATACCAATCTGTCACACCCGCTCGTAGCGGAAGCGCGAGGTGTGATCTGATCGGTTCTCATTGCATAACGATATAAGTAAACATACTAAATGAATAAAACATGCTCCAATGCCATTGTCATAATTGTTCAAAAGATCGCAACATGATTTAAGTACATTGTTTACAAACCATCAAATGAAAATAAGTTGTCATTGTTTTATACATCAAATGTAAGTCTAAAAATGTAAAGGCTTTGACCACTATATCACCGCAAAGAGGCGGTATATAACAGGCAAACCCTTCAATAGTTGGCATGGAGTATTGATACTTTGAATGCTTTTCGTTTCGTCGTTGGCTAGTTTACGGCACTTTTGTGGCGTACCGGCGGAAGTTTGTCGTAAGTTGTCATTCCGCATTTAAAAGATGTATGAAGTTATTTTGAATCCCAAAATAAGCTTAACTAGTTCACTAAAGCTTTCATTTGGTTGTTTTCGATGTTGGTAATGTCGTTTATTAGCTTGTCGGTGCAGAAACGGACAAGTTGTGGGGGTTGCAACGCAGTGTCGAGAGCTTATGTTTCGAATACCCCATTAATATCCTCATATTGTTTCCATATGTTTGTCATCATTTGTCATATTTTCGGAGTCCCGGAAATGCTAAATTATTATTTTGGACAAGTTAACATTGTCTTATTTTTAGTGAAACGGACGATTTAGCGATTAGGGCGTTGTACCGGAAAGTCTTATATCCTTGTAAGATATGTTTTCGTATTAGTGTTTTCTTATATAAACGGACTCAGTTATGTCATCCATGTGTCGTTTTTCCTTGTTTCGTTCTGTTTTCACGGTTTTGCTGGCATGAATAGTGTAACCGTGAATAGTGCGCGCAGCACTTTTTACCAACACTTTTAGGAAATTGTTTAATTGGTTTCGCAATACGACGAAAACCAATATATGTTATATCATTGTTTTCTTGTCCTAACCTTGTCGTCTAATATACGACACCGTTACGTAATTAAATTACGCTAATTGCATGAGATTATATACTAAGAATAGTGATTAGACTGTACGGAATTTCCGGTTATTTGCCATTTGTCACACATCATACATAAACACATCCTTACCAAACAAGATGTCAATCCAATCGAATGCCCATCTGATCGGATGACCATCCAGTGACACCCGGCCCCTCAGGCCGTACTTGACAATCGTGATCTGTGTAGTAGACATGTAATATGACTAATTGTGACTGAATGTGATGCTAATATATGATATTTGTTGTGTTGATAAAGTTAGATGTGTGTAGAAATTATGTTGGCAACGATAAAACTAACGCTTATCGCATAACGTTTAAAATACAAAACGAACGTCGGTGACCACCTGATCAATGTTAAAATCCTAAAAAATAGTCTGTTACGATTAGAATAATAATTTTAATCATATCCGTGAGGAAAAATAAATTAAAACGCTAAGAAACTCTATTTTTCAAATTTGAGCGCGTACCGCGCGATACTGCGCGAATTAAACAAAATGCCGTCAACGCAGCCAGTCAAGGCAACTGGTAATTATTTTAGTAATAATTTTAAAGTGATTATTTTTATAGAACGACAAAAATAATTTAAAACGCACTAAAACGGGATTAAAAAGCTAGATAAAATACCCGCTATTCAGTAAAATACCTGTTTTGAGTCTATTTGCATATAACATGTGTATGTATATATATATATTGATGTGAGAGAGAGGCATGGGGGCGGCAATGTGGGCTGCCCACATTGTCTTGATTCTTGTGACTTGGACACATGTCCTAACATAGAAGATGATGATAATGAGTAATCTTGAATACATGCATCTATACATCTATATTCCAAGACACAAGTTCAAAAACTACCTTCTCTCTCTCTTGCATATTCATGGCCGAACACCCCTTATCACACAACCATATCATTTTCCAAATCAAAACATGAAGAATCAAGAGCTATAAAGGTGATTTTAAGCTTGTAAGAGAGTTTGGAAGTGATTTCAAGCAAGCTTCAAGTAAAACCAAGTCTCATATTACCATCTTTTCTCAAAAACCCACTTTGAAAACTTGAAGGTATAAAATATTTCTTTAAACATTGTTCTTGATCCATATTGATAATAAAGTTAGTAAAAAGTTTCTCTTGATTCTTGAAATCTAAACATAAACTTGAAAATTTCAAACAAATGAGTTTTGAATAAAATAAAAAGGAGTGAATGCATGTATGTATATATGGCCGTAGATGTGTGTGTGTACATGTATATATTGTATTTTGATTTTTATGAAAAAGATCTTGATTTATTTGATTTCTTGAAAAGTAAGATGATTAAAGTAAGTGTTGGTTGTCATACAAGAATATTTTAAAATGATATATGTGTTATATTTTAAAAAATACGATGTTAATATGTCTAGAATAAGATTGGAACATGAATGATGATGATAAAATTTGTAGAAGTGCATTAGATGCACAAATGTAATCATGCATGATGATATATGAACTTAAAAAGATGATTTGAACATAATATGATAAAAATCCATTTTGATCAGAATATAAACACTAAAATAAAGATTATTTTGAAGTGTTTAATGAAATATAACTTTGTCATAATGTTTACTAGCTTTGCATACGGTACATGGTGCATAAAAAGTTGTAAAATACGTGAAATCGCATGATTTATGTGACTTATATAAAAACTTCACTAATCTGATTACAACCACTATTTTAATCAGTAAATAACATTTATTGTGTTAAAATATCAAGTCGTTTCGAGTTGGGATGGTTACGGTAACGTTTAACGCAAAACTATGCGTTAAAACGGTCAAAAATCAGCTTTTCGGGTGATTTCTGTAAAACTGAATTAGATCAGTAAATAAACTGATATTTTTAGTTTAAAAATAAGTATTTTAACTAATTTTAAGTTTACTTGGTGTTTGGTTGGTCATGCGTGACTTCCGACGCCCGAAAACGTTACCGAATCGCTAAAATATGCATTTTTCAATGAACATGAGTGTGGGTAAATTTTGAGTGTATCTTATGAGATAAATTGTATTAAGTGATTTGAACATGTAAATGTGATTATATGTTAAGTGCTAACTTGATAATGGGAAAATTAGACTATGCATGTATGCATGTATGTTTTGTGCGGTAGAATTGGTAAATCTGCGTTAAATGTACACAACTTGTTTGTCGAGCATGAAATTTAGTATCTATGAGATGTTTTATGTATATATATGTTACGACGTGCAAATCATAGATATATAACGTATAAACGGGAGAGTTAACGGATTTACACAATAATGGT
Source organism: Helianthus tuberosus (assembly GCA_030545235.1). NCBI lineage: Eukaryota > Viridiplantae > Streptophyta > Magnoliopsida > Asterales > Asteraceae > Helianthus > Helianthus tuberosus. The sequence continues at coordinate 108,410,119 of CM060383.1, forward strand.
CACCAATAAAACCGTTCAAAACGCAAAATCATAAAGATATATATATATATATATATTAGCACGCCGACATAATCAAATCTCAAAGTTATGTGATAATTCTAAGAAATGGAGAAACTTAGGATTTTTGCAATTAAATGTTATTTTGATTTAGAATTGTTCCCATATTAGGACGTACATAATCAATTTCTGGGATTGCGGTATTAAAATACGCACCCAAAGGTGAGTGTCACTAAACCCCTCTTTTTACTGCTTTATATATTTTGGGGGTAGAACACGCTAATAAAAGGGTTTAATAATGTTTTTGAAATAAAACATACCTTTTGATATAAATTATATATTTTCTTTGAAAATATATGGATTTTTAAGAAATTATATATGTATTTCGGGATGAAATGGTTTTGAAGAATAAATGTGTTTCGGGTAGAAACAGGATTATGCACGGTGGTTGGGGGAAAAACGACCGTGGAGTTGGTACGAATATTGCTTGGTCTCAAGAGAGTAAGTATCAACATAGGCTTACATTTCGTCGGGGTTTTCAGGGGATTCGTACAACGTCGTGTATTAAATTGTCATATTAGTAGGATATATATATTGTACGTGAGGCAGACGTTATATTGTTCTTGGAGAGAAAGAACCCTGCGCCCATGATGTCGTTTAATCATTTAAGTATTGCACGCGATGAATTGTTGGTAGATCTATCGGGTTGACAACCCCGTCGTGACTGGTCGCCCTGAGTCAATGTCAAAGGACGAATTTAAATTCTGTTTATTGTCTAGCTTTTGTTATCCCTGAATGGTTAATATATAGTTCATATCGTCTAGCTAACATACGAGTCTGAAAATAGACGCGATAATTTAATATACAAAACCTGGGCAGTATTACAATTGTCGGAGTAATGACCCGATGGAAGGCCCATGGATTTTATCAAAGGAGTAAAATGGACTCTCTAAAATTACATAGATGTTTTCAAATAAACGCATAGTCAGAAAGTTTTCCTCGAAATAAAATCTGTTAGTAAACGAATAAGTGAACTCACCTTCCTTTGTGTTGACACTTGATTTTAACGTGTTCTACAGGTATATGAAATCGGCTTCGGGAAATCATGGCGTATCTTGTGGATGATGATGCATGTTGTTATGTTTAATTATGTTGGACAACTTTTAAACTATCTGGGACGTTTGTAATAAGATCCGCGAGGATCAAAACAACTTAACTTATGTGGCTGTGACGTGACTTTTAAAAATGTAATGTTTAATAGTTATGTTTTAAAATATGTCAAAATTTCCAACAAAAGAGTGCATCGATCGACAAGATATAAATGGGCACCAACTTCCGTCTCCACTACGTTTAATATTCCGCTGCGACGTTTTTGGGGTGTGACAGAAGTTGGTATCAGAGCCATTGGTTGTTAGCGAACTAGATGTTTTTGTGAAAAACACTAGACTTCAACCGAAGAATTTTGAGATATAAAGTCCAAAATTCTCGAAGCCAGGATTTCTAAATAGATATAGAAAATATTTTACCATGTATGAAAACCATTATGTGTTTTATGTGCATATGTGATTTTCTGTTTATTTGACTTTAATTGTTACTGTTTATGTTGATTACGCACTTACTTGTACGATTATATGTGTGTCACAGATGTCGCTCGAACACGAGGTCATCGAGATCCACGACTTAGATTACGAGCCAGATTTCGAGACTTCACCCAGACCTACGCCGCCAGAGACACCTATCACGACTCCATAGATGGTTGGTACTACCGAGCTTACCTCATCTTTCCACGTCAACCCTGCTGCTTTTGCCAGCCAGGGAGACCCTCGATGCGCCTTCACTAGCAACAGTTGGATAGATGATGATGATGTACCTCTCTCAACTCATGAGACGGGACGATCATCTGGCACTGTACCAGTTATCGATGACGTGATCAGGAGTGTCCCTACTATCAGAGGATCTTCTAGTATCGCACCAGTGGTGGACGTCACTATCGTTACAGCTCGACCCTTAGAGCCATCAGTCGTCCCACCTGCTGCTGTGATCGAGCCTGCTACTGAGATCCCTCCGCTTGTTTTGTCTGAGTCTTCCTTTCCTGTTATAGAGTCATGCACTTCTTCGACGCCGTTGTTAGTTTATTATCGTCATAGGAAGAGGATTAGGCCCGCTGGAGATAGGATAGATCGATATTGCCGTTGTGATCGACAGCTCGCCGCATTACGCAAAGACCTAGACATACCCAAAGGAAAGGCGAAGTACCTCGAGGAATAGATGGATGACCATGAGGAGTTGAGGGTTATAGATCACACCGTAAGAGATGAGATGCTCTGGAGGGTTGTGGATGTGGAGAAGCTTGTCTAGGAGATGTTAGAGTCTCTAGGTCTGAGGCGTGGATGATTAATCATTTGTTTGTTTGTTTCATTGTTTAATGGGTTGTACTAGTAGACATTTCTTTATATGTTCTTCATATTTGTGGCCCGTGTGCCAGTTTCATCTTTGGATATTAATTAGGAACTTTATATGAACTTGTTTATGGAATGTCGATGTAGGCATGCCGAGAACAGTCCTTGTACTGAAAATGAGTTTAAATGATCTCTTTAACAATTACCAATGATGTACTTTTGGTTTAAATTTTTTCTCGTTAAAATGTGGATATTTTACATGCGCCATGTTGGATCCATTAACATTTAATGATTGAATTATTTTTGGTTATCGTCTTATGTGGATATTATTGTTATGATAATAGAAACGACGAAATGCCACCAAAAGCAAGACAGGGTACCAGATTACCTACCACACCGGAAGAGTTGGCTCAACTCATAGCCCAACACGATACCGCCATTATGAGTTTCTAGTTATGCCCTTTGGTTTAACTAATGCGCCCACTGTATTCATGGGTCTCATGAACAGGGTATGCAAACCCTACTTGGACAAATTCGTGATAGTATTCATCGACGATATACTTATTTATTCACGAACCAAAGAAGACCATGAGCAGCATTTGAGGTTGATTTTGAAGTTCTTAAAGGAAGAGAAGCTGTATGCCAAGTTATCTAAATGTGAGTTTTGGATTCGAGAGGTTCATTTTCTCGGACATGTCATAAATGAAAAGGGTATACATGTAGATCCGTCCAAGATTGAAGCAATAAAGAATTGGGAAACGCCAAAGACTCCATCAGAAGTGCGGAAATTCTTAGGGATTGCTGGGTATTACCGGATGTTCATTGAGAACTTCTCCAGAATAGCGCATCCATTGACGCTATTAACCCAGAAGGAGAGGAAGTTTGACTGGACGGAAAAACAGGAGGAAGCTTTTCAGTCGTTGAAGGAAAAGCTCTACAGTGCACCTATTCTTTCCCTTCCTAAGGGAAGTAATGATTTCATTGTTTACTGTGATGCTTCACGTTTGGGTCTTGGATGCGTTCTAATGCAAAGAGACAAAGTGATAGCCTATGCGTCCAGACAGTTGAAAGTGCACGAGAAGAATTACACAACACATGATTTGGAGCTTGGAGCTGTTGTGTTTGCTTTGAAGATCTGGAGACACTACTTGTATGGCACGAAGTGTACGATTTACACGGACCATAAGAGCCTCCAGCACATCTTCGATCAGAAGGAGCTCAATATGCGACAACGCCGTTGGGTGGAGTTACTCAACGATTATGAATGTGATATCCGTTATCACCCAGGGAAAGCAAACGTTGTTGCAGATGCGCTCAGTAGGAAGGATCGGGAAAAGCCTCTACGTGTGCGTGCTTTGGGTTTGACTATACAAACGAGTTTGACCGATCAAATTCGTGATGCACAGCGGGAAGCTTTGAAGGACGATGATCTGAGAAGAGAAGGTTTGAAGGGCTTAGAATGTAAACTGATATCGAAAGCTGACGAAGTAACGTACTTCATGAACCGAGTTTGGGTTCCGCTTAAAGGTAACCTCCGTGAATTGGTTATGGACGAAGCTCATAAAATCCAAGTATTTCATCCACCCAGGTTCTACCAAGATGTATCAGGACATTAAAGAGTTTTACTAGTGGCCAAAGATGAAGAGAGACATCGTGGCCTACGTGAGCAAATGTCTGACGTGCTGAGCACCAGAAGTCGTCTGGGCTTCTGCAGCAACCGGAGATTCCTAAGTGGAAATGGGAACATCTTACGATGGACTTTATCACCAAGTTACCCCGTACGTCGCGTGGACACAATATGATCTGGGTAATTGTGGATTGATTGACAAAGTCTGCTCATTTCCTGGCACTTAAGGAAACAGACAATACATAGAAGATATCGCAGCTGTACCTTAACGAGATTGTAGCCCGACATGGAGTACCTGTGTCAATCATTTCGGACAGAGACGGACGATTTGACTCCAGATTTTGGCGATCTCTCCAGAAATCGCTAGGTTCTCGTTTGAATATGAGTACTGCATATCATCCTCAAACGGATGGTCAGAGCGAAAGGACCATTCAGACATTAGAGGATATGCTGAGAGCGTGTGCGATTGATTTCGGCGGAAGTTGGGATACTCATTTGCCTTTGGCAAAGTTTTCTTACAACAATAGTTACCACGCCAGCATAAAAGCCGCTCCGTTTGAAGCCCTGTATGGAAGAAAGTGTCGATCACCGCTTTGTTGGGCTGAAGTCGGCGAGAAGCATTTGACCGAACCCGAAATCATTCAGGAAACTACGGACAAGGTTGTCCAGATCAAGAATAGGCTGAAGGCTGCCGCGGATCGACAGAAGAGTTATGCTGACAACTGAAGGAAACCGTTGGAGTTTCAAGTTGGTGATAGAGTTATGCTGAAGGTACCACCATGGAAGGGCGTTGTGAGGTTTGTAAAAGGGGGAAAGTTGAGCCCACGCTATATAGGTCCCTTCGAAGTCGTCTCTCAAGTTGGACCGGTGGCGTATAGACTCACGTTGCCACAGGAGTTGATTGGAGTCCATGATGTATTTCATGTCTCCAACCTGAAAAAGTGTCTGTCTGATGAGACACTAATTATACCCCCTGGAGAGGTTCGGGTAGACGATAAACTGAGATTTATCGAAGAACCAGTGGAGGTTCTGGATCGGAAAACCCAGAAACTCAGGAGGAGTAAGATTGAGTTGGTCAAGGTCCGTTGGAATTCTAAGCGTGGACCCGAGTTCACCTGGGAGCGACAAGACCAAATGCAACAGAAATATCCTCACCTCTTCCCACCAAGTGCGAAAACGAGACCTGTAAAGAGTAGAATTTCGGGGACGAAATTCCCTAAACAGGGGGAGACTGTGACACCCGACCTCTCAGGCCGTACCAGACAATCGTGATCTGTGTAGTAGAGATGTAATATGACTAATTGTGACTGAATGTGATGCTAATATATGATATTTGTTGTGTTGGTAAAGTTAGATGTGTGTAGAAATTATGTTGGCAACGATAAAACTAACGCTTATCGCATAACGTTTAAAATACAAAACGAACGTCGGTGACCACCCGATCAGTGTTAAAATCGTAAAAAATAGTCTGTTACGATTAGAATAATAATTTTAATCATATCCGTGAGGAAAAATAAATTAAAACGCTAAGAAACTCTATCTTTCAAATTTGAGCGAATACCGAGCGATACTGCGCGAATTAAACAAAATACCGTCAACGCAGCCAGTCAAGGCAACTGGTAATTATTTCAATAATAAATTTAAGTGATTATTTTTATAGAACGACAAAAATAAATTAAAACGCACTAAAACGGGATTAAAACGCTAGATAAAATACCCGCTATTCAGTAAAATACCTGTTTTTGAGTCTATTTGCATATAACATGTGTATGTATATATATATTGATGTGAGAGAGAGGCATGGGGGCGGCAATGTGGGCTGCCCACATTGTCTTGATTCTTGTAACTTGGACACATGTCCTAACATAGAAGATGATGATAATGAGTAATCTTGAATGCATGCATCTATTCATCCATATTCCAAGACACAAGTTCAAAAACTACCTTCTCTCTCTCTCTTGCATATTCACGGCCGAACACCCCTTATCACACAACCATATCATTTTCCAATTCAAAACATGAAGAATCAAGAGCTATACAAGGTGATTTTAAGCTTGTAAGAGAGTTTGGAAGTGATTTCAAGCAAGCTTCAAGCAAAACCAAGTCTCATATTACCATCTTTTCTCAAAAACCAACTTTGAAAACTTGAAGGTATAAAATATTTCTTTAAACATTGTTCTTGATTCATATTGATAATAAAGTTAGTAAAAAGTTTCTCTTGATTCTTGAAATCTAAACATAAACTTGAAAATTTCAAACAAATGAGTTTTGAATAAAATAAAAAGGAGTGAATGCATGTATGTATATATGGCCGTAGATGTGTGTGTCTACATGTATATATTGTATTTTGATTTTTGATGAAAAAGATCTTGATTTATTTGATTTCTTGAAAAGTAAGATGATTAAAGTAAGTGTTGGTTGTCATACAAGAATGTTTTAAAATGATATATGTGTTATATTTTAAAAATATGATGTTAATATGTCTAGAATAAGAATGGAACATGAATGATGATGATGATAAAATTTGTAGAAGTGCATTAGATGCACAAATGTAATCATGCATGATGATATATGAACTTAAAAAGATGATTTGAACATGATATGATAAAAATCCATTTTGATCAGAATATAAACACTAAAATAAAAATTATTTTGAAGTGTTTAATGAAATATAACTTTGTCATAATGTTTACTAGCTTTGCATACGGTATATGGTGCATAAAAAGTTGTAAAATACGTGAAATCGCATGATTTATGTGACTTATATAAAAACTGCACTAATCTGATTATAACCACTATTTTAATCTGTAAATAACATGTATTGTGTTAAAATATCAAGTCGTTTCGAGTTGGGATGGTTACGGTAACGTTTAACGCAAAACTATGCGTTAAAACGGTCAAAAATCGGCTTTTCGGGTGATTTCTGTAAAACTGAATTAGATCAGTAAATAAACTGATATTTTTAGTTTAAAAATAAGTATTTTAACTAATTTTAAGTTTACTTGGTGTTTGGTTGGTCATACGTGACTTCCGACGCCCGAAAACGTTACCGAATCGCTAAAATATGCATTTTTCAATGAACATGAGTGTGGGTAAATTTTGAGTGTATCTTATGAGATAAAATGTATTAAGTGATTTGAACATGTAGATGTGATTATATGCTAAGTGCTAACTTGATAATGGGAAAATTAGACTATGCATGTATGCATGTACGTTTTGTGCAGTAGAATTGGTAAATCTGCATTAAATGTGTGTAACTTGTTTGTCGAGCATGAAATTTAGTATATATGAGATGTTTTATGTATATATATGTTACGACGTGCAAATCATAGATATATTACGTATAAACGGGAGAGTTAACGGATTTACACAATAATGGTCACCAATAAAACCGTTCAAAACGCAAAATCATAAAGATATATATATATATATATATATATATATATATATATATATATATATATATATATATATATATATATATAGTGGGAGGTTCAAATGAGAAGAAAAAAATATTGAGAAAAAAAAGAAGAAAAGTTAACCAATAAGAATGCTTTATTCATAAGGGTAATGAGGTAATTTTAACATTATATATAGTTAATGTAATAATTTCCTATAATCTAGCTATTCAAATTAGTTCATTTATGGTTTTCACTTTATAACTTAAAAATAAAATAAGATATATAAATAAATTAATTAATTAATTTATTCAACCACCCTACTTCATATGACATACTTACTACACAAACATATAATTCAACTTTCTCTAACTCTTTGGGTAGGAACATAACCCTTAAAAAGGTTGTACGGATATTATATGTTTGTGTATGAACATCCAGAGGGTGTGAAGGAACATCCAGGGGGTGTGTAGGATAATAAAACACATTAATGACATATAATTCAACTTTCTCTAACTGTTTGTGTAGTAACATAAGCCTTAAAAATGTGTTTAGGAACATTATATGTTTGTGTAGGAACATCTAGAGGTGCATAGAATTATCCTATTTGATGTATGAGGTGTGTAATAACATTTTTTTTTTGTTATGTAGAAACATGATAAAATCCTACACAAACATTAACATAATGTAACCACCAAATTAACATAAATGTTCTTACACTAGTTAAAAAATTGTAACTCCCAAATAGATAACATAATGTAACCACCAAATTAACATAAATGCAATCTTACACTAACATTACCATAATACCCTTTTCAATTAAGAAAACTCATAAAAAGATTGTTTTATTTACATCTTTGCCACACTTATTTATTACCATTGATCATGTTAATCTATGGCTAGGATATTCTTCTCATTCTTCTCATTTAATTATTTCTTCTCATTTGATCCTCCCTCTATATATATATATATATATATATATATATATATATATATTAGCACGCCGACATAATCAAATCTCAAAGTTATGTGATAATTATAAGAAACGGAGAAACTTAGGATTTTTGCGATTAAATGTTATTTTGATTTAGAATTGTTCCCATATTAGGACGTACATAATCAATTTCTGGGATTGCGGTATTAAAATACGCACCCAAAGGTGAGTGTCACTAAACCTCTCTTTTTACTGCTTTATATATTTTGGGGGTAGAACACGCCAATAAAAGGGTTTAATAATATTTTTGAAATAAAACATACCTTTTGATATAAATTATATATTTTCATTGAAAATATATGGATTTTTAAGAAATTATATATGTATTTCGGGATGAAATGGTTTTGAAGAATAAATGTGTTTCGGGGTAGAAACGGGATTATGCACGGTGGTTGGGGGAAAAACGACCGTGGAGTTGGTACGAATATTGCTTGGTCTCAAGAGAGTAAGTATCAACATAGGCTTACATTTCGTCGGGGATTTCAGGGGATTCGTACAACGTCGTGTATTAAATTGTCATATTAGTAGGATATATATATTGTACGTGAGGCAGACGTTATATTGTTCTTGGAGAGAAAGAACCCTGCGCACATGATGTCGTTTAATCATTTAAGTATTGCACGTGATGAATTGTTGGTAGATCTATCGGGTTGACAACCCCGTCGTGATCGGTCGCCCCGAGTCAATGTCAAACGACAAATTTAAATTTTGTTTATTGTCTAGCTTTGGTTATCCCTGCATGGTTAATATATAGTTCGTATCGTCTAGCTAACATACGAGTCTAAAAATAGACGCTATAATTTAATATACAAAACCTGGGCAGTATTACAATTGTCGGAGTAATGACCCGATGGAAGGCCCATGGATTTTATCAAAGGAGTAAAATGGACTTTCTAAAATTACATAGATGTTTTCAAATAAATGCCTAGTCAGAAAGTTTTCCTCGAAATAAAATCTGTTAGTAAACGAATAAGTGAACTCACCTTCCTTTGTGTTGACACTTGATTTTAACGTGTTCTACAGGTATATGAAATCGGCTTCGGGAAATCATGGCGTATCTTGTGGATGATGATGCATGTTGTTATGTTTAATTATGTTGGAGAACTTTTAAACTATCTGGGACGTTTGTAATAAGATACTCGAGGATCAAAACAACTTAAATTATGTGGCTGTGACGTGACTTTTAAAAATGTAATGTTTAATAGTTATGTTTTAAAATATGTCAAAATGTCCAACAAAAAAGTGCATCGATCAACAAGATATAAATGGGCACCAACTTCCGTCTCCACTACGTTTAATATTCCGCTGCGACGTTTTTGGGGTGTGACACATCCGAACGGATTGCCATTCGATCGGATTGCCATCCGATCGGATTACCATCCGACACTTATCACCTTTGCACCTTTTTACGCGCCGGTTATCGTTTATGCTGTTGTTAACTATTCAGGCTAATCTCTCTCAACGCTCCCTTCAATCCAAGAGCCTGTTTACTTGTTAAACACAATCTGTGAGTATACTCGATCCCTTTTGCTTTACGCACTTTTGGGTGTTACATACGTTATCTATATTCAAATCACATTCGACAAATAACGCAAACACTACTTATACGCTAACCGCTATTGCATGCTACGTGTTATTCGATGAATGCTTGTATGTTATGTTAACACAGTGATTGTTGCCTGACACCTTAGCAATGATAGTAATATAGTTTGGACTCAGCACCTGTCGTGGACAGGGGTTGTTAAGGGCTTTACTTCACGTGTCCCAGTGGGGATATGTGTTGCGCATTCTACAACTCGCAGTCACGTCTGTGCATATTTCTTTGTCGATAACCTACTTGCCTTCACTTTATACATGTTTCATGCTGGTTACGCGTAAACTATTTCGAACTATATTATGCTATATCAAACTTGTATGCTCACCTTTACACTATGTGTATTGACCTTTATTTTAACGTATGTGACAGGTGTTTAGGATGCTATCTGTTAGGATGCTTGCTATGTGGAACCGAATTAGGAAGAGTCTAGAAACAAACGAACAATTTATTTAAAATCTGAGTTGTCGGAACATGTTATTTGTTTTTGAGATATCGCTGTCTGTAATAACTTATTTTGCTTGATGGGTTATGGTATTGGACATAATATTAATCATCTGGTAATGTAGTTGTTATGGAATTTCTCTTACACAATATGTTTCGCTCAGTGCCATGCCCCGGTGTTTCCGCCATCGGTTGGGGTGTGACAGATTGGTATCAGAGCCATAACTATAGGGAATTAGGAAAGACTCGACCTAGTCCGGGTCAATGTCTTAGAAACGACCTAGTCTATAGTCTAAGTACCAACAGACCGACTTGTACATGCCCCTAAGGGTTTTGTACGAGCTTACTTGCTATTTCTCGCTATTCCCGCCTACACTACACTACACTACACTACACTGCACTCTAATTTTCGAAAATGAACGAGTGATTAGGTGTGAAAACCGCAAACTCTCGACTAAATCTGTGACAACCGTCACTTTTCCGTACATTCCGTACATGAAATGAACAGTAATTTGTGCTTAAATGACTGTGCATGATCTGGTTTACCAGACAAATAAATTTCTGAATTCCATGCAAGTGAATTCATGCACATTTTGTGCTACAAAATATAGCTTTATGCATAAACGAGAGCGTTGCGTCAGAAATATTAGTAAACTCACCGGTAAGACACATCGTGTCAACAGAACTGCAGAAAGCAGTCAGACATTAGAATTGAGGCCTAGGTGTAGGTCCGACGACAAAAGTACATTAAAACTCAAGAGTACATGTAAGGGTTTAATTTATAGACATCGCGAAAGCAAAAATAAGCACTAAAAAGCACCCGAAACGCAATTTAAGTGCATAATTTTGTATAATTCAGCTCAATTCAGCATTTAAACATATGAATATTATGCAAAAATTTCGTTTTATCATCCAGAATATTTCCCTAAGTGTTGGGAATTGAAAGGGTACAAGAAGGGTACTTAAAAGACACCAAAAAGTGTGATTTAGCACTTTAACGAACCAGTGTCTAACCGAACAACCGGATAATACCCGGAACACCAAAATAATGCTAGAAGCATTGTTTTTATTTTTCTAAGCTAGTTAGGGTCCCTGAATACCCTAACACACTATATATTACTTAACATACTTAAACACTAAATCTAATACTTAACATGTAACTAGATAGTGTAAGTAACATTTAGGATGGAACTAGGACCCCCCCCCCCCCCATAACCGGTTGTGTGTAAGTGGGGACACCCCAAGATTTCTTCCATTTATTTATTGGATCATGTTGGATGAAAGAGGAACACATTAACCTAAAGGTAAACACTTGTTGGAAAATCCTCTTATAAACCACAAGACCTTACCACTTCCCATCTTCACTTAGAACCAACACCAAAACTCTCTCCTTCCTTCTTCCTTGGCTACGGCCTCAACTACACACACACACACTTTCATTTTTGATCCACATCCATCCATTCCAAGGTGATATTGGGGTGTAAGAAGGTCACTAACGAAGCTCGGTGCAAGCGGATCTTGAAGGACCTTCACCATTTGCTTTTATCCACCTCATTTGCACTCTTGAACTTCCCTAGCCTTGAGCTAGTAGTAAGTGTTCTAAAACATCCTCTTGTTCTTGTTTAAAGTGGTTAATAGGTGATTTAACGGTTAAAACTCAAGAACACACAAGATCAAAACTAAAAGTCTTGAAAGAAAGATAAACTAGTTGGATAAAGAGTAGATATGTGTGTAAATCATGTGAATCTTGTATGGTTGTTATTATTTGATGTTGTTTGTTACTAGAAGTGGGATAGCTCATCATCTAACCATACTAGGTTATGTTCAAGAACATGAACTAGTAGTATGTTAGTGCTAGAGATGCGAAAGATGATGAACCCTTCCACTCATGAAACATGAACTTGAGTAAAAGTAATTTTTCTTGTAAAATAAGACTCTAAACATGTAGATCTAAAGATCTACAAGTGGTTTTTCGGAAGAACCAAGTAAAATATATGCAAGTCTTATTTTAAGTCGGGTCTTTCATGAACTAGAGGTGTTTTTGTGAACAAACAAGTGTGTGGACACTTGTGTAACAAAAGTTTTAACAAAGAAATAATTTTCGTAAAAACCGACTAGAAGTTGTGAAACTTCATATTCTTTAAAAATAAAGTTTTTAGGAAATTAAACTTATTTTTAAAGATAACAAGACTTACTAAATGTGCTAGTAAGTTACTACACATTTTTGTAAATATTCAAGTTCATGAAATGGAGAAATTAGTGATTATTGTTGATGATCATTGTTGATAATTGTTGTTGATGATTGTTGACGATTTAAAAGAAAATAAACACATGTTTTGAAAACATGGGAAACCTCCATTTTTAGGGGAAACTCTGTCAAAATTTTTATAAATTTTGACACTTAGAAAAATATAAGTTTTTGAGAAACTTATCCCCTAAAAATATACCTAAAAACATTACCAAGGTTTCCCTAAACTTTGGTGATAAGAAATGGTGATTTCCTCAAGAATAAAAATGGATATTAAGTATGTATATTTTTGAGAAAAATATATATATATTATTTGATCACCAACTTGTGTGCTAAGTGTATATAGTATGTGTTATACGTGCTAGTGTATTAAGACTTAAAAATACACTAAATACTCATGAGGAGTATAAACATAAAAATGCACATACAACATACAAGATACATAATTCGGGTGCAAAGTGCAAAACACGAGACACTTATATTAATTTTAGAGAAAATAATATAAGTAAGATACTTAGGTAAAAATATAAAATATTTTTAACACAAGAAATTATACACAAAAGAGAGTGACTGTACTTGTGCGACGCAAGTCTAGTGACTAACGTTAAGAAAACGCTTATAGGTTACGACGTTAATTAAGCAAATCCGGTGAAGTTTACGACGCACAGGAACGCAAAGTTGTGAGTTCATGCCCCCCCCCTTTTCTCTAACTGTTTTTGGTTTTTATAACTCTCGGGGGTGAAATACATGTTACAAATATTATAATTTTTACAAAGGGTAAAAATACAAGAAGCACTGTTGGTGAGAACGAGAACCGAGTGCAATATGATTTGAGAATACGAGAAGCACTCGTGGTGAGTGCAATATGATGAGCTTTAAGAAAAGCCTAGAAAATACTAGATCATGTGAGCTTAAACTAGATATTGAGATGCCATTAATACTTAATTAAGGACGAGGGTTAGATCTAATGGGTACGGCCGAGCCCCACTCATGGTCCTTATGTGACCTCATGAGTGCTTCGGTGTCCCAGTCGAGGGAAATCGACACAGTCGAGGTCAATCGACACAGTCGAGGGAAATCGACACAGTCAAGGGAAATTGACACAGTCGAGGTTAATCGACACAGTCGAGGGTAATCGACACAGTTAAAGGAGAAAACACTAAAGCTCCCTATGTCCTCACATGCCTTGAAGGAGAATATACTAAAGCTCCCTATGTCCTCACGTGCCTTAATGTCCTTGTATAAACAATCATTTAAAACGTGGGGTACACAAGAAAACTTGAATGATACTTGAGTACGTGGGGTACTCAAGAAAACGGGAATTATACTTGAGTACGTGGGGTACTCAAGAAAGACTTGAATTATACATGACACATACTATGTTTTCATACAAAGTATAAAAAACGTGAAATACAAAAACGCATGAACTCGCTCAACTTTATGTTGATGTTTTCCAAAATTACATGTATTTCAGGTGACAAGATGGATCTTGGGCGCAAGTGTCGTAACTAGAAGTAGACTACAAGTTTAGATGTCATCCACTTTTGTTGAATTGTAACCTTGTCAAAGGTCGTGTTTTGAAAACTTAAATAACAAGTGTTTGTAATACTCAAATTTTCATGAATGGATGAACATCGTTTTGATCATGTAGTTGTTTATTACGATTGAATGCAATGATAACAAGCTAGTCACACATCATACGCTTCCAAAAAAGACAGGGTGTGACAAAATCGCTTGTTCGACCCGTATTTTTATCTATAAACAGGAGAATTTGCGTTGAATCAGGAGTGAAATCCGTACTTTTACGCAAATTTTCTTCTCTATTTTATCAAAACAGGAACTAGGCCGTTAAGTCAGGGGTGAAACCCAAACCTTGAAGACTTGTTCCGTTCTTATTCTGGTTTTACAAAGCTCTCACCAAAGTCTCGACAGACTCCAACGACTTGAAGTACCACTGTAACTGGAAGGATGCGTTCCATTCGCCCAAATCGAGGCGAGAGCATAGTCCCGAAAGCCAAAGTGTGTACCAAAAGTCTTTGAGAATAGTCGAACCACTTTGGGTAGTCGAAGTCTATCTAGCCTTAGACAATCTATTTAGATTTCTATCTCGCAATCGCTGATTTCATGTGTTTCAATTTTGAGCCCGCATCTGCTAACTCTGATATTTGTCATTTTATGTGGATTTTATGTGTTTCATGTAGTTTTATGATTTGTTAGCATTTTGAGATACTATTGGTTTTGATCTGACGCCTTTTGCTTCCGCTGATCACACAACACCCACTACACTACATTAACAAATTGTCGTTACTTGTGGATGATCGCATGTTATGTTACTCGCTTATGCTATACTTCTCGCTATGTTACTCGCTGATCGCAATCGCTATTCTCGAACGCGCACGAACTGTGAATGATAGGTTTCTGTATTTTGAATGCTTCTATGTGCCCTATGTGCCTTATGTGTTTACGTGTTTTGTGATTATGTGCTTATGTGATTTGTGCTTAAGTGGTTGTATGGTTGATGTGTTCCTGCGCTTTAGTAGTAGTACGTGTGAGGTGAGGTTCGATTTTATAGTGTTTTGAATCCTATGGCGCTGTCTATTGCAGACAATGTCATCATTTGGATCTCACACTGCTCGCTCCGTCCGTCGCAACCATGAAGACAAGCGTATCGCTTCTTTGGTTGCTAAGCAAATCGCGAAAGTTATCTCCCAGATTGTTAGTGAGCTGAATGAAAACACTAACAAGTCTTCTGAAAAGTCTAGGACTGATTCGACAAAGTCTACTTTTAGCTTTAAGCAGTTCAAAGCTTGCGGTCCGAAAGAATTTACCGGCGAAGATGGTCCTACGGCCATGTTTCAATGGTTCGATTCGATTGATGTCACCCTGCGTCAGAGCAACTGTCCTGACAATCTCCGAACTGTTAACGCGACCGGCGTTTTCCAGTCCCGCGCTTTAGACTGGTGGACGGCCGAGAGAAACAAGAGAGGAAATGACGCAGCTTATGGTTTGACGTGGGATGAGCTGAAGGACCTGATGATGAAAGAGTTCTGCCCTCCCCACGAGCTCCAAAAGTTGGAGGACAAGTTCTGGCATATGAACCAGAAGGATGGTGACAATGCTGCTTTAACTGCTCGCTTCAAGCAGCTAAGCATAATCTGTCTGGACCAAGTTAAGACTCCCGAAATCACCATCAAGAAATACATCCGTGCTCTTCCGGATTGTGTGGCTGATTTCGTCCAAGCTGCCAAGACATCAACCATCGAGGAAACTTTTCTACTTGTTGCGGATAAAGCTTCCAAGAATCTGCATCAAGCTACCACCACCGCAACCGCTGAAACCGCCGCCGCTCCGCAGTCATCAAAGTCCTCTCGTCGCAAGAGGAAGAACAACAACAACAGTTGCAAAAATTGCGCTGTCACCACTGCTGCCCCGCTTCAAGCTGTACCAGCTCAATAGCAGCCTCAACACTGCCAAGTTACGGCACCAGTTACCCAAGCACCGCCAGCAAAGCGTGCTTACACTGGTCCTCACCCGGCTTGCCCGACTTGTACCTATCACCACCCAGTGGGAATCGCCTGCAGATACTGTGTGCATTGCAACATGTACGGCCACTTCACCGCCAACTGCCGTACTGGTCCTCACCAAGCTGCAGCTCCAGCTCCTGCTCAGCATACTTCCCGCTCCTCAAGGCCAGCAAGCGGCTCCTGCGCCTGCGATCCATGCTAGAGCTTGCTTCGCGCGTGGTGATCCTAACCACTTCGCGAACATGTGCCCGAATCGAGTGGTGAAGCAAGAGCCACAACAGCAGCAACAGCAACAGCAGTAGCAGGAACAACAGCAACAATAGCCAGCAGCCCGTGGACGCACTTTCAACATCAATGTCCACCAAGCTTAAGCCGATAACAACGTGGTCAATGGTACGTTCCTTGTGAATGGTATATATGCTTCGCGTTAGTTTGATACTTGGGCCGATAACTGTTTTGTGTCGTTTGAATTCGAAAAGCTCCTTAATCGTAAGTGCGCCCATCTCCCTTCGTCATTCGATGTTGAAGTGGCCACCGGAAGAACCGTCGCTGTCAATTCTGTTCTTCGTGATTGTACTCTCGAACTCAACAATCACGTCTTTCCTATCGACCTTATTCCAATGCAGCTCAGTAGTTTTGACGTCATAGTAGGCATGGATTTTCTTCGTGAGAATCGTGCTAAATTTGTTTGCTTCGATAAGATGATTCAATTCTCGCTCGCTAATGGTGATCAATTGTGTGTTTACGGTGAAGTCGCCTCAAAGAAACTCCAACTCATGTTGTGTGTCCAGGCTAGCAAGTATCTCCGCAAGGAATACCAAGCTTTCTTGCACACATTGTAGTAGCGGAGAAAAAGGAAGTTAAGGGGGTAGGCCAGGTACCCGTTGTGTGTGAATTTCCAAATGTATTCCCTGATGATCTACCAGGATTGCCCCCAAGTCGTGATATCGACTTTCGTATCGACCTCATTCCTGGAGCAAATCCCGTTGCTAGAGCTCCTTATCAACTCGCTCCGTCCAAAATGCGTGAACTCTCGAGTCAGCTCCAGGATTTGCTCGATAAAGGCTTCATTCGCCCTAGCACCTCTCCTTGGGGCGCACCAGTCCTTTTTGTCAAAAAGAAGGATGGGTCGTTCCGGATGTGCATCGACTACAGGGAACTGAATAAGCTGACCATCAAGAATCGCTATCCCCTGCCTCGGATCAATAATTTTGTTTGATCAACTACAAGGTGCAATGTGCTTCTCGAAGATCGATTTACACTCAGGCTATCACCAATTATGTATTCAAGAGGAGGATATACCCAAAACCGCTTTTCGCACTCGTTACGGCCACTATGAGTTCGTTGTTATGTCTTTTGGTTTAACCAACGCACCCGCGGTTTTCATGGATCTGATGAATCGCGTGTGTAAACCATTTCTTGACCGTTTCGTCATCATGTTCATCGATAATATCCTGATCTATTCCAAGTCAAAAGCTGAACACGCGCAACATCTACGTTTGGTTCTCGAGCTACTCCAGGGGAATCGACTATACGCCAAGTTCTGCAAGTGCGAATTTTGGCTGGAGGAGGTTCAATTCCTCGGTCACATTGTCAATAGTCAAGGTATTCACGTCGACCCCGCGAAGATCGAAGCAGTTAAGAGCTGGGTTACACCTAAGAACCCGTCTAAAGTCCGTTCTTTTCTCAGACTAGCGGGCTATTATCGCCGATTCATCGAAGGATTCTCTAAAATCGTCGTGCCGCTTACTTCTCTCATGCACAAGGACAAACCTTTTGTTTGGGGAGCTGAACAAGAGTATACCTTTCAAACCCTCAAGCACATGCTTTGCAATGCTCCCGTCCTTGCTTTACCCGACGGAAACGATGACTTCGTTGTCTATTGCGATGCCTCAAACCTTGGCCTTGGTTGTGTTCTCATGCAACGGGACAAGGTTATCGCTTACGCATCTCGTCAGCTCAAGATCCACGAGAAGAACTATACAACCCACGACCTCGAGCTAGGCGCAGTTGTTTTTGCATTGAAGATTTGGCGACACTACCTTTATGGTATAAAGTGTACGGTCTTCACCAACCATAGGAGCCTACAACACATTTTCAGCCAAAAAGAACTGAATATGCGTCAACGCCGATGGGTGGAACTTCTCAATGATTACAACTGTGAGATTCGTTATCATCCTGGCAAAGCAAATGTCATTGCCGACGCCCTCAGCAGACGAAGCTATTTGCATAGCGTTCGTAATATTCAAGCCCAGCATCATCTTGAAACTCTCATCCGCGAAGCCCAACATGCTTGCTTTTCCGAGCGTACTTTGAAGAAGGAAAGGATTCTCAACGATGGAGCCCAGTTAGTGAATAAGTTGAATGGGATATTCCATTATCTGGACCGAATTTGGATCCCTAAGCGGACCGATTTACGACAGATTCTGATGGACGAAGCCCACAAATCTCGGTATTCTATTCATCCCGGTGCCGATAAGATGTACCAGGACCTCCGCTACAAGTACTGGTGGCCGGGCATGAAGAAAGATATCGCTCTATATGTTTCGAAGTGCCTGACTTGCTCGAAAGTCAAGGCCGAGCATCAAAGACCTCTGGCCTGCTCGTCCAACCCGAGATCGCTATGTGGAAATAGGAGAGTATTACCATGGACTTCATAAGGAAACTTCCGCGCACGCCATCAGGTCACGACAACATCTGGGTTGTCGTTGACCGCCTGACTAAATCTGCTCATTTTCTGCCGATACGAGAAGCCTACAAGGTAGAAAAATTAGCCCGAATCTACACCAATGAGATCATTAGTCGACATGGGATGCCTCGCGACATCATCTCTGACCGCGATGGTCGGTTTAACTCGCATCTTTGGGAAACGTTTCAATCCGCTCTCGGTACTACGCTCAATCTAAGTATCGCTTTCCATCCCCAAACCGACGGTCAGACTGAAAGAACGATTCATACCCTTGAAGACATGCTCCGTTCGTGTGTCATAGATTTCGGTGGTAATTGGGATGCATACTTACCTGTAGTCGAATTCTCGTACAATAACAGGTATCATTCTAGCATTCAAATGGCATCGTTTGAGGCTTTATACGAAAGAAAATGTCGATCGCCAATTGTGTGGCATGAGATCGGAGATTCGCAAAAAACCGGTCCTGAGCTACTGCAAGAAACGACTGACAAAATCCTCCAAATTCGAGACAATCTGCTGAAAGCTTGGAGTCGTCAGAAAAGTTACGCCGATAGACGATGCAAGCCCCTTGAATTTGACGTAGGCGATCACGTACTCCTAAAGGTATCACCTTGGAAGGGTGTGGTCAGATTCGGCAAGAGAGGGAAACTCGCGCCTCGATATGTTGGACCCATTAAGATTCTGGAAAGGATCGAAAAAGTGGCCTACAGACTCGAACTACCAGAGGAACTTAGCAACGTTCACCCGACTTTCCATGTTTCGAACCTCAGAAGGTGCCTGGCCGAGCATGATTTAAACGTACCACTAGAGGATCTTCAAGTGGACGAAACATTACACTTCGTGGAGAAGCCTGTCGAGATCATGGACCGAGAAACCAAGCAGCTCAGGCGCTCACGCATTCCCATTGTGAAGGTCCGATGGGAAGGTAAACGAGGCGCAAAGTTCACCTGGGAACTCAAAAGCGACATGAAGGCGAAGTACCTGCAATTGTTTGTTACGGCTAAAGCCTAATTTCGGGATGAAATTCCCTTAAGAGGGGGAGGCTGTAACACCCCGTGTTTCGAAAGTCAAAGTCAAAGTCAAGATTGAAGTCAAAAGAAGAAAAGATTGCTAATTGCGATCTGTCACTCCTTGCTTAACTCCTGTTTTGATTTCTTTGACTTGTAGATAATCTATTTATTTTATCGCATTAGTTGTATTAAATGGAGTACATGTTAATAATCGATGTTTAATCGCTATTTATCGCATGTTTTATCGCTTTAACGATTACCGCATCGCAATCGCATTCGCAACCCGAATTATGCGTTCTGGATATTGTTTTACGTGTGTGTGCTCTTTATATGTTACTTGTGCATGTTTAATTATGTTTATGTGGTGGTGATTAATCAAAACGCAATCGCAACTCTATCATAATCAAATCGCAGACGCTAAACGCAAGTTATTTATGATGATTGTATGTTAGATATAGTATTTGTGTGTTTATTATTAATCTATCGCATCGCTAAATCGAAACTCGCATCGCAAAACTCAACGCACAAAATGAAACGCCGAGACTCAAATCGTCGGAGCCACTCGATCGAGTGACTACTCGATCGGATGGCCAACCGATCGGATTGCCATCCGATCGGACAGCCATCCGATCGGTGACCCACTCGACCCCTTGCACCTTCCTTTTTGGGAAACCCTATAAATACCCTCACTTGTCACATCATTTGATGTGACAGCTCTCCACTCGACCCAGCCGCACTCAAGCCTTCTTTCTCTCGATTTCTCGCGATAATTGTAAGTATTCAACCTAAATCTTGTACTTCTATGATCTACACGCACTCCTTCATCTTTTTCACCTTTGAATCTAACTTTTAACCATGGAATCCATGAATTTGAGGTGTTCTAGGATGATGTCATCATGGAGTTCTTATGAACTTCAAGTATTGGCCTTATTCCACCAAGAACAACTCAGATCTGCAGGATTTCCACATGAATCAACAACGATTTCGCATAGATCTACACATATTCATGGTTAAAAGGATTGAAAGATAGTTTTCTAACTTTCTTTCAACTCTTTTACACTTAATGCACTCAAAACCGATAGAATCGGAGCTTGTTCTGATCTTCTACTCTTTCTTAGTGATGTGTTGGTTCAAGATCTGAATTCTATCCAAGAGACAACCGATTTCAGTTTAAACACGAACCACCGTCTCGAACAGTTGACTGACCGGACTAGGGTGATTCCTGTTCGATCGGATCACCTGGGTCTTGGAGGGGTTTCTGTTGTTTAGCACGTTGTCATATCGTCTCGAACAAATTCGTAAACTTAACAAATCTCCAAGTTAGCAACACCATCAGGTCACGGGACAGATTGCCGTCCGATCAGATTGCCATCCGATCAGATAGTCACCCGATCGGATTGCACTTGAAGGTTAGCACTTAAACTTTTTATTTGATTATTCAAAGGACTGAACGTTGAACGGATTGCCGTCTGATTGGATTGCCATCCGATCGAACGACCATCCGACCATGTGACGTTTGGACTTCAACACTTAAACAATTTTCAACATGTTCAATGCATGAACAGTGACCAACGGATTTCCACCCGATCGGATTGCTATCCGATCGAGTGACAACCTGCTGTGAACTTGTTCTCACTAAGTGTTCTACCAATCGAATCGTCACCCGATCGAACCGCCATTTGATTGATCCATTTGAAGGGTAGAGATACTTCTCTGTTATCAAAATGCTACAACGAAAACTTCAAAGCCATCATACATAAACACATCCGTACCAAATAAGATGTCAATCCAACCGAATGGCCATCTGATCAGATGACCATCCAAACGGATTGACATCCGATTGACTGGCCATCCGATCGAATTGCCATCCGATCAGATTGCCATCCGACACTTATCACTTTTGCACCGTTTTACGCGCCGCTTATCGTTTATGCTATCGTTAACTGTTCAGGCTAATCTCTCTCAGCGCTCCCTTCAATCCAAGAGCGTGTTTACTTGTTAAACACAATCCGTGAGTATACTCGATCCCTTTTTGCTTTATGCACTTTTGGGTGTTACATAATATTCAAATCACAATCGACACACAACGCAAACACTATTTATACGCTAACCGCTATTGCATGCTACATGTTATACGATGAATGCTTGTATGTTATGTTAACACAGTGATTGTTGCCTGACACCTTAGCAACGATAGTACTATAGTTTGGACTCAGCACCTGTTGTGGACAGGGGTTGTTAAGGGCTTTACTTCACGTGTCCCAGTGGGGATATGTGTTGCGCATTCTACAACTCGCAGTCACGTCTATGCATATTTCTCTGTCGATAACCTACTTGCCTTCAGTTTATACATGTTTCATGCTGGTTACGCGTAAACTATTTCGAACTCTATTATGCTATATCAAACTTGTATGCTCACCTTTACACTATGTGTATTGACCTTTATTTTAACGTATGTGACATGTGTATAATCTGCTAGGATGCTTGCTATGTGGAACTGAGTTAGGAAGAGTCTAGAAATAAACGAACAATTTATTTAAAATCCGAGTTGTCGGAACATGTTATTTGTTTTTGAGATATCGTTGTCTGTAATAACTTATTTTGGTTGATAGGTTATGGTATGGGACATAATATTAACTATTTGGTAATGTAGTTGTTATGGAATTTCTCATGAACAATCTGTTTCGCTCAGTGCCATGCCCCGGTGTTTCCGCCATCGGTTGGGGTGTGACACTGATGATCTTTGAAAATTATAAAAATGATTAAGTGTCGAAGTTCCAAATGTCACATGGTCAGATGGTCGTTCGATCGGACGACAATCTGTTCGACGTTCAGATCTTTGAAAGTTTGAAGAAAAAGTTTAAGTGTGAATCTAGGTGCAATCCAATCGGATTGCGGTTCGATCGGATGGCAATCCGATCGGACGGCGATCCGTCCCATGATCTGATCTTTTTGCAAACTTGAAAGTTTTTTAGTTTTGAAGGTTTTGCGGTTTGATCGAGACGGTGTGACAACGTGCTAGACAACAGAAACCCCATCATGACCCAAGTTATCCGATCGAATAGGAATCACCCAAATCCGATTAGTTTACTGGTTCGTGACGGTTGTTAATGTTTAACCCGAACTCGGTTGTCTCTTTGATAGAAGCCAGATCTTGAACCGACACATCACTAAGAAGGAGTAGAAGGTTTGTACAAGCTCCGATTCTATCGGTTTTGAGTGCATTGAGTGTAAAAGAGTTGAAAGAAAGTTGGAAAACCATCTTTCAATCCTTTTAACCATGAATATGTGTAGATTTATGCGAAAACATTGTTTAATCATGTGGAAATCCTTCAGATCTGAGTTGTTCTTGGTGGAATGAGGCCAAAACTTGGAGTTCATAAGAACTCCATGATGACATCATCCTAGAACACCTCAAATCCATTGATTTCACGGTTAAAAGTTGAGATTTAAAAGAGAAGATGATGAAGAAGCGTGTGTAGATCATAGAAATACAAGATTTAGGTCGAAAACTTACAAGAATTGCGGGAAATTGAGAGAAAGAAGGTCTTGAGTGTGGCTGGTCGAGTGAGAGAGCTGTCACATCATGTGATGTGACAAGAGGGGTATTTATAGGTTGACAAAACGGGAAAGGGGGTGCAAGGAATGCACCTCGATCGAATGGCAATCCGATCGAATGGCCATTCGATCGAGTGGTCACTCGATCGAGTGGCTCCGATGAGTTGCGAATTGGCGTTACGTTTCGCATGTTGGACGTTGCTATGCGTTTAAGCGAGTTCCGATGATAGGTTAATAATAAACACACAAATACTATATCTAACATATAATCATTATAAATAACTTGCGTTTATCATTTGCGATTTAATTGCGCTGCGATAGAGTTGCGATTGCCTTTCGATTAATCACCACAAACAGTAAGTAAACATGAACAAGTAACACATAAGTAACAAACACATGTAAAACAATATTCAGAATCTATCAATTAAGGTGCGAATGCGATTGCGATGCGATTAGCGATAAAGCGATAAAACATGCGATAAACATCGATTAAATCTCAGTTATTAATAGATACTCCACATAATACAACTAAAGCAATAAAATAAAAGATTCGATTACAAGTCAAAGAAGTCAAATCAATAATTAAGCAAGGAGTGACAGATCGCAATTAGCAATCTTTTCTTCCTTTGACTTCAATCTTGACTTGGACTTTGACTTCCGTAACACGGGGTGTTACAGCCTCCCCTTCTTAAGGGAATTTCGTCCCGGAAATTAGGCTGAAGCCGTAACAAACAACTGCGGGTACTTCGCCTTCATGTCACTTTCGTGTTCCCAGGTGAACTCTGTGCCTCGTTTTCCTTCCCAACGAACCTTCACAATGGGAATGCGCGAGCGCCTGAGCTTCTTGGTCTCTCGATCCATGATCTAGACAGGCTTCTCCATGAAGTGTAATGTTTTGTCCACTTGTAGGTCCTCTAGTGGAACTTGTAAATCCTGCTCGGCTAGGCACTTTCTGAGGTTCGATACATGGAAAGTCGGGTGGACGTTGCTAAGTTCCTCCGGTAGTTCGAGTCTATAGGCCACTTTGCCGATCCTTTCCAGAATCTTATAGGGTCCAACATATCGAGGCGCGAGCTTTCCTTTCTTGTCGAATCTGATGACACCCTTCCAAGGTGATACCTTTAGGAGTACGTGATTGCCAACGTCAAATTCAAGGGGCTTGCGTCGTCTATCGGCGTAACTTTTCTAATGACTTTCAGCAGATTGTCTCGAATTTGGAGGATCTTGTCAGTCGTTTCTTACAGTCGCTCAGGACCGGTTAGTTGCGCACCTCCGATCTCATGCCACACAATCGACGATCGACATTTTCTTCCGTATAATGCCTCAAATGGTTCCATTTGTATGCTAGAGTGATAACTGTTATTGTACGATAATTCGATTAAAGGTAAGTGAGCGTCCCATTTAACATCGAAATCTATGACACACGAGCGAAGCATATCTTCCAGAGTACGAATCGTTCTTTCAGTCTGACTGTCGGTTTGGGGATGGAAAGCGGTACTTAGATTAAGCGTAGTATCGAGAGTAGATTGAAACGTTTCCCAAATACATGAGGTAAACCGACCATCGCGGTCAGAGAAGATATCACAAGGCGTACCGTGTCGACAAATGATCTCATCGGTGTAGATTCGGGCTAATTTTTCCACCTTAAGGTCTTCTCGTATCGGCAGGAAATGAGCGGATTTAGTCAAACAGTCAACGATAACCCAAATGCTATCGTGACCTATGGTTGTACGCGGGAGTTTCGTGATAAAGTCCATGGCTATGCTTTCCCATTTCCACATCGAGATCTCGGGTTGCCCAAGCAAACTAGAGGGTCTTTGTTGTTCGGCCTTAACTTTTGAACAAGTCAGGCACTTCGAAACATAGATTGCGATATCTTTCTTAATTCCAGGCCACCAGTATCATAGACGAAGGTCATGATACATCTTGTCGGCACCAGGATGAATGGAATATCGTGACCTGTGGGCTTCATCCAACAGGATATGTCGCAAGTTAGTACGTTTGGGGATCCAAATTCGGTCCAAATAATGGAATATCCCATTCGATTTATTCACTAACTGTTCGCCGTTATGGTAAATCCTTTCCCTCTTCAAAGTGCGTTCGGTGAAACAGGCATGCTGAGCGTCGCGGATAAGAGTTTCGAGATGATGCTGGGCGTGAACATTACGAATGCTATGCAAATAGCTTCGTCTACTGAGGGCGTCAGCAACAACATTTGCTTTGCCAGGATGATAACGGATCTCACAGTCATAATTGTTGAGAAGTTCTACCCATCGGCGTTGGCGCATATTCAGTTCTTTTTGGCTGAAGATGTGTTGTAGGCTCTTATGGTCGGTGAAGACCGTACACTTGGTACCGTAAAGGTAGTGTCGCCAAATCTTCAACGCAAAAATAACTGCGCCTAGCTCGAGGTTATGGATTGTATAGTTCTTCTCATGGATCTTAAGCTGACGAGATGCGTAAGCGATAACCTTGTCTTGTTGCATGAGAACACAACCAAGACTGAGGTTCGAGGCATCACAATAGACAATGAAGTCATCGTTTCCTTCGGGTAAAGCGAGAACGGGAGCATTGCAGAGCATATGCTTGAGAGTTTGATAAGCAGTCTCTTGTTCAGTTCCCCAAACAAAAGGCTTGTCTTTATGCGTCAAAGAAGTAAGCGGGACAACGATTTTCGAGAAGTCAGCGATGAATCGACGGTAATAGCCCGCCAATCCGAGGAACGAACGAACATCAGATGGTGATTTTGGTGTAACCCAACTCTTAACAGCTTCGATCTTCACGGGGTTGACATGAATACGATGACTATTGATGATGTGACCGAGGAATTGAAACTCCTCTAGCCTAAATTCACACTTGGACAATTTGGCATAGAGTCAATTCCCCTGGAGTAACTCGAGAACCAAACGTAGGTGCTGCGCATGTTCGGTTTTCGACTTTGAATAGATAAGGATATCATCGATGAACATGATGATGAAGCGG
Source organism: Helianthus tuberosus (assembly GCA_030545235.1). Classification (NCBI taxonomy): domain Eukaryota; kingdom Viridiplantae; phylum Streptophyta; class Magnoliopsida; order Asterales; family Asteraceae; genus Helianthus; species Helianthus tuberosus. Next base: position 108,436,583 of record CM060383.1, read on the forward strand.
TCAAGAAATGGTTTGCACACACGGTTCATCAAATCCATGAAAACCGCAGGTGCATTGGTTAAACCAAAGGGCATTACGACGAATTCATAGTGGCCGTAACGAGTGCGAAAAGCGGTCTTCGGAATATCTTCCTCCTGAATGCGTAACATGTGATAACCTGAGCGTAAATCGATCTTCAAAAAACATGTAGCACCTTGCAATTGATCAAACAAATCATCGATTCGGGGCAGTGGCTAGCGATTCTTGATAGTCAGCTTATTCAACTAATTATAGTCGATGCACTTCCGGAACGACCCATCCATCTTTTTAACGAAAAGGACTGGTGCGCCCCAAGGAGAGGTGCTAGGGCGAATGAAGCCTTTGTCAAGTAATTCCTGGAGTTGACTCGAGAGTTCACGCATTTCGGAGTGAAACGATCCAAATGACGACATTGTCTGCAACAGACATCGCCATAGGACTCAGACACAATTCGATTAATTTTCTAGTATAGTCTAGCGAATTCTCCAAAATCCACTTTATAAAGCACAGGAACACGTCGAATCACATAATCACATAGGCACATAATCACAGAAGCACATAACACGTAAGCGCAGAGCACATAAACACGTAAGCACATAAGCACACTATATATTGCACGTATTCACCCACACATATTGCACGTATTCACCCATCATTCAAAGTCCGCGAGTTTGAGAATAGCGATTGCGATTGGCGAGTACACAACGAGTAACATAGCGAATAGCATAGCATAGCATAAGCGAGCAACATAGCATGCGATTAATCCACATGTAGTAGCGGTTTGTTAACGTTTTGAGATAGATGTGCAGTGCGATTTGTGTGTGTCGATCAAAGCGATCAGCGAAAGGCGTACAAATCACCAAAATTGAAACATATAAACAGGTAAAATCACATAAAACACATAAAATTTCACATAAAACGACAAATATCAGAGTCAGCAGTTGCGGGCTCAGAATCGAAACACATAAAATCAGGGATTGCGAGCTCGAAATCGAATATAGATTGTCTAAGGCTTGATAGACATTGACTACCCAAGGTGATTCGACTATTCTCAATGACTATAGGTATACGTTTTGGCCTAATAGATTGTGCTCCATCACCGACATACGGTGATTAGCATGCATCCTTTCGGTTACTCATGCAACTCGAGTCGTTGGAATCCATCGAGACTTTGGTGAGAGTTTTGTAAAATCAAAATGGAGAGTGGAATGTGTCATCAAGGTTCGGGTTTCACCCCTAACTTAGCGACTACATTCCTGTTTGTGTGATAGAATCACGAGATGTGAGAGGGAAGTTTGCGTCGAAGTACGGATTTCACTCCTGATTCAACGCAATTTCTCGTGTTTGTAGTAAAAATGCGGGTCAAACAAGCGATCTGATCGGGAGTTTGCGGTTTTCACACCTAATCTCAATCTAATCACTTGTTCATTTTCGAAAATAATGCAGTGCGACTGCCTTAGGAAAGGAAATGTGATAGTATATCATAAGTGCGAGTCGATCGAGAGATAGCAATAAGCTCATACGGAACCCCTAACGGGTTCGCACAAGGCGGTCTGTTGGTACTCAGACTATAGACTAGGTCGTTTCTAAGACATCGACCCGGACTAGGTCGAGTCTAGCCTAATTCCCTATAGTTATGGCTCTGATACCTATCTGTCACACCCCAACCGATGACGGAAACATCAGGGCATGTCACTGAGCGAAACAGATTGTCAAGAGAAATTCCATAACAACTAAATTATCGGATAGTTAATATTATGTCCCATACCATAACCTACCAAGCAATTAAATTATTACAGACATAGATATCCTCAAAACAAAACATGTTCCGACAACTCAGATTTAATCAAATAAATTGTCTTTGTTTCTAGACTCTCCTACTCGGTTCCATGAAAGCAAGCAACATCCTAGCATCTGAAACACCTGTCACATACGTTAAAATAAAGTCAATGCACATGGTGTAAAGATGAGCATACAAGTTTAATAGTAATAATAGAGTTCGAAATCGTTTACGCATAACCAGCATGTAACGTGTACAAAGTGAAGGCAAGTAGGCTATCGACAGAGAAATATGCACAGACGTGACTGCGAGTTGTAGAATGCGCAACACATATCCCCACTGGGACACGTGAAGTAAAGCCCTTAACAACCCCTGTCCATGACAGGTGCTGAGTCCAAACTATAGTACTATCGTTGCTAAGGTGTCAGGAAACAATCACTGTGTTAACATAACATACAAGCATTCGTCGAATAACACGTAGCATGCAATAACAGTCAGCGTATAAATAGTGTTTGCGTTATGTGTCGATTGTAATTTGAATAAGTAACGTATGTAACACCCAAAAGTGCATAAAGCAAAAAGGGTTCGAGTATACTTACAGATAGCGTTTAAGTTAATAAACACTGTCTTGGATTGAAGGGAGCACTGAGGGTTTAGCCTGAACAGTTAACGATAGCATAAATGATGAGCGGCACGTTAAACGGTGAAAAGTTACTAAGTATCTAGTGGCAACCCGATCAGATGGCTATCTGATTGGTTAGCCATTCGATCGGATGTCAATCCGTTCGGATGGTCATCCGATCGGATGGCCATTCGATTGGATTGACATTCGTTTGGTAAGGATGTATTTGTGTATGATGGCTTTGAAGTTTTCGTTGTAGCATTTTGAAAACAGAGAAGTATCTCTACCTTTCAGGTCGTCGATCGAACGATCGTTCGATCGGATAACGATCCGATTGGCAGGACATTTAGTGAGAACAAGTTCACAGCAGGATTGTCACTTGATCGGATAGCAATCCGATGAGGTGGCAATCCGTTAGTTACTGATGATCTTTGAAAATTATAAAAATGATTAAGTGTCGAAGTTCCAAATGACACATGGTCGTATGGTCGTTCGATCGGATGGCTATCCGATCGGACGTCAATCCGTTCGACGTTTAGATCTTTGAAAGTTTGAAGAAAAAGTTTAAGTGTGAATCCAGGTGCAATCCAATCGGATTGTGGTTCGATCGGATTGCCATCCGATTGAACCGCAATCCGATCGGACGACGATCCGTCCCGCGATATGATCTTTTTGCAAACTTGAAAGTTGTTGAGTTTTGAAGGTTTTGCGGTTTGATCGAGACGGTGTGACAACGTGCTAGACAACAGAAACCCCATCATAACCCAAGTTATCCGATCGAACAGGAATCACCCAAATCCGATTAGTTTACTGGTTCATGACGGTTGTTAATGTTTAACCCGAAATCGGTTGTCTCTTTGATAGAAACCAGATCTTGAACCGACACATCACTAAGAAGGAGTAGAAGGTCTATAGAAGCTCCGATTCTATCGGTTTTGAGTGCATTGAGTGTAAAAGAGTTGAAAGAAAGTTGGAAAACCATCTTTCAATCCTTTTAACCATGAATATGTGTAGATTTATGCGAAAACATTGCTTAATCATGTGGAATCCTTCAGATCTGAGTTGTTCTTGGTTTAATTAGGCCAAAACTTGGAGTTCATAAGAACTCCATGATGACATCATCCTAGAACAGCTCAAATCCATTGATTTCACGGTTAAAAGTTGAGATTCAAAAGAGAAGATGATGAAGAAGCGTGTGTAGATCATAGAAGTACAAGATTTAGGTCGAAAACTTACAAGAATTGCGGGAAATCGAGAGAAAGAAGGTCTTGAGTGCGGCTGGTCGAGTGAGAGAGCTGTCACATCAAGTGATGTGACATGAGGGGTATTTATAGGTTGCCAAAAAAGGAAAGAGAGTGCAAGGGATGCACCTCAATCGGATGGCCATTCGATCGAGTGGTCACTCGATCGAGTGGCTCCGACGAGTTGCGATTTGGCGTTTTGTTTCGCATGTTGGACGTTGCGATGCGTTTAAGCGAGTTTCGATGCGATAGGTTAATGATAAACACAAAAATACTATATCTAACATACAATCACTATAAATAACTTGCGTCTAGCGTTTGCGATTTAATTGCGTTGTGGTAGAGTTGCGATTGCGTTTCGATTAATCACCACAAACAGTAAGTAAACATGCACAAGTAACACATAAGTAACACACACACGTAAAACAATATTCAGAATCTTTCAATTAAGGTGCGAATGCGATGCGATTAGCGATAAAGCGATAAAACATGCGATAAACATCGATTAAATCTCGGTTATTAATAGATACTCCACATAATACAACTGAAGCAATAAAATAAAATATTCGATTACAAGTCAAAGAAGTCAAATCAATAATTAAGCAAGGAGTGACAGATCGCAATTAGCAATCTTTTCTTCCTTTGACTTCAATCTTGACTTTGACTTCCGTAACACGGGGTGTTACATATAAGGTGTATCTGTAAAATGTGAGTTGTATAAAATGTATCTGTAAAATGTGAGTTGTATAAGATGAATCTGTAAAATGTGAGTTGTATAAGATGAAAACCAGTATGTAAAGCGTCAATGAAATCGTTGATCATTAATGTTTTGCAAGGACATTAATATGTGTGACGAAATAGGAAGCAATCCAAACCTAAACGATTTTGTGTCGACTATCCTCGACTGGGACACAAACGCACTCTTCTGTGTGGGTCCACGACCAAGAGTGGGGCTCGCCAAAACCCATTAGATCTAACCCTTTGTACCTAGGTCCAAACTGGATTAATGGTGCTTAGTTGTATAACCCTATTCGCACATGATCTATGGTGTTTCATTCCTTGACTTATCATACTATTGAACATGTATTTTCCCCGATAGTTGTAAAGTTGAAAAGCATTTAAAATGAAGAGGGGACATTAACTCACAGAATTGCGTTTCGTAAACTGTATATAATTGTAACATCACATGCAATTGTCTTGAATTGTATCACGACCTACAAAGGTCCTAGATTTGTTAAACACTTCGGTCTTTGTATTGACTCATGTACAAGTCTTCTATCTTGAATATGTATTAAGATAGAATTGTTATCATTGAATTGTGTATTAGATGTATGAATTGATAAACTGTTCAATATATATTTCACTAAATATATATATATATATATATATATATATATATATATACACTCTTGTATCTTGTGAGTTGTATTATCGAATCAAGTCTTTTTGACTTCGTGTTTCGTATGAATAAATTGTATATGCATACTTCTTGACTTCGTGTCTCGTATGAATAAATTGTATATGTATACAGCTTGACTTCGTATCTCACACGAATAAACTGTATGTGTATGAATGTGTCTTGTATGAGTAAACTGTATGTGTATGAATGTGTCTCGTATGAGTAAACTGTATGTGTATGAATAATTCTCATGTATGGGCATACTTGTATAATTGTATTTTCACCAAGTGTTGGTGATGTAAGTGAGTATATAATTGTACGCATAGGAATACGTATATCCTTGTATCCATTATACGCTATCTCGTATTCTTAAAATAAATATATTTTAAGATATGTTTATACGAATATATATCACTTATGCTTGGTAAAGGTATGTATAATGTTTACCTTAAAAATAATCTATTTTTAAGATTAGTTCATGGAAAATATATAATTTTAGTGTGTATTGAATGGTTTCGGGATGGGTAATGTGGAGTTTGTATGGTTATCTTAGCTTGTAAAGGACCATCAAGTTGTAGATAGGTCTTCAACACAAACATAATGCTGGACCTTTTTACTATATCATAACTCCCATTCCTGCCCTGTTTTTTTGTGTGATCTTTATTAACAGTATTTCGGATTGTTTCAGCAGGTCAGGTGGGGATGATGGCCGATCATGGGGTAATGGGTAGGTGCAAAATTAAATTAGAGAGGTGGAAAATAGATAATGATTTGCGAGTGGTGATTTTTTTCGGTGTATAAAAAACGGATGTAAAATAAGAATAGAAGTAGGGCTTGATCATTTATCCCACGCGTATATGTTTTTGAAAAATAAAAGAATTTTCTATTTAATTTTAATATTATATCGCTAGATTACTTTTGATGAAGACGTAGTAGCGTCTTTATTAATCCTAACTGTTTACAAATAAATATTTTACAAGTATATTGTTTCTATTAAGTGATGGATTTCACGAAATCATAGCATATGGAATAATTAAAGTAGAAGTTTAAAAGATTATAAGTTAATCAACTTCTCTAAAATTATTTAAATATATTATTTGAGAATTAGGAGGAGACAAAGTGGAAATTTGTATTCACTCTAGCATGATTAATGTATTTAAATGTTATTTGAGAATTAGTATGCCAACTATTTATATCTGTTTAGCGCCATTGTCGCAACACCACTTTCACCATCATTGGCACCACCGTTTCTTTCTATGGGTTCTTTTTCGTCGCTAACAAACCACCACAACTACTCACTGCTACTAACGTGCTTCAACAAATTAACCTTAAAATTACCGTTAAAAATAAAAATTACCTCGTCGCGAAGTGCAGGTGCGTATACACACATGCACGCACAAATTATATATGGTTTATTCTTATCATTTAAGGTATAAATTATATTCCCATCTTGGATTGTCATCTCTACCGCAATGCGCGAGTTCCACACTATTATTACTATATAAAGCATTTCCTATGCACAAAATGGTAAATTCTCATCAAATTTTAAGATGACATATGAAAGGTCAAGTTAAAATGACTAACTACGAGTTCCCCGCTGCAACTACGAGGCAACAAAATAGACAAACCCGCCGCAACGGACGGGCTTTTCCTCTGGTCTAGAAATAAAAGACAACGAATAATTTAAGGATTAAACTAATAAGAGAAAAGAAAGGGCGGGAAAACAATTTTGATAATACATAGAAATATGACACGTGTCCCCCATGTGTTTACTTTATTATATAGTACTAGCGGTAAGACCCATGTGCAAACACGGGTGGTTTTTAGAAAACCATACATAACACATTATTAAAATTGTAAGAAGTTTTTATTTATATACAGATAGACACATCTAAGACTAACATGGCTAAATTTATTATTCTAATATCAACTATTAGAATTACATTATTGAAAACATAATCCTGAATTTTAACATTTTGTATGCATTCAAGCTAGTATCATGTGCAAATGCCATGGTCCACAAGGCTACCGTACAAAACCTAGAACTTGCCTATCAACCGTGTTTTTTTATATTATTATGCTTTTAAATTTCTAATGTGTAATTACTTTTCTGTTCACTGTAGTAAACCACCTATCCAGCAGCAGCAACCTATTTGGTTACAACTTACAAGTTTCACTATATCAATCAAATATATATAATGTGAATTCTCTACCAAATCATGCATCACCAATACATCAAATCCACCATAAACACTATTAGTCAATATAGTCAAAACAGAACTAACTTCTAAGTTCTAACCATAATGTCTAAGTTTCAGAAAGCATTTGTCTACTAAATGGACCGAGCTAGAGAAGCATCAGTGCTTCTAACGGGCCAAGCTGGAGAAGCGTCGGATGATCCCTTTTTCTCAGCAGTGAGAACCGAAGATAAAGCGGCCACTGCGGCTGCTCTCTGTGAACCTCGACTCAGTACTTTTGGAGAAGCGGAATGTTGGTGCACTAGTGTCTGTTAACTTCGTCTTAATCGAGTCTTATGTCTAAATAGGATAAACGAGCACACAACAGGGTTAGAAATTAGGGTTTTATGTGTGTAAGTGGGTAATTCCGCTTGAAAGTGACAATGTCCAGTTTAAGCGAAATTAACAGTTATAATTCCGCTTGAAATGGGCAGTGCCACCTTCAAGCGAAATTAGCATCACTATAAATAGATGTTGTGTGATTCCGTTTCTGTTAGTTGTAACATTCGAGATTCAGAGCCGAGGTGCTGCCAATTTGTCAAACGACCTGTAAAAAGCTTTAGAATCAATAAAAGAAGATAATTAAAAGGAATCTAGCTGTTTTCACGTCTATTTCATTGATTCCGCCTCTGAAATAGATGCTAAACTCTTCTGATTGACTCGTTAGGGTCACACGACGATCCAACAAGTGGTATCAGAGCTCAGGACGAAGAGTTTATACCAATTCAGCTTGTTTTCATTACTTCTACACCTTCTTTTCTGAATTGAACAAAATTTAACAGACAAAATGGCCTAAATTTCACATATGTCACGTAAAACACTGTTTTAAAGAACCCTTGAAAGAATTGGACCAAAATTCGCTCAAAATCTGGGTCAATTTGACAAAATGGTGGCCGATTTGCTGACATCATCCTAATTCCGCTTGAACTTGCACGTGTGATTTCAAACGAAATTAGCTATTTTGGGTAATTCCGCTTGAAACTGTTGTGGAATTCATACGGAATTACCTTTTTCCATTTGAAAGTTATTGTCTGATTCCACTTGAAATCAGATTCCGTTTGAAAGTTCAAGCAAAATAAGTGATTTCGCTTCAAAGTGACTGATTCCATTTGAAACTGCCACTGATTTCAAACGAAATTAGATTTCGTTTGAGATTTCAAACGAAATTAGCTATTCCGCTTCAAACCTGATTCCGTTTGAGTGCTATTCCGCTTGAAAAGCAATTCCGCTTGAAAAGCTGATTTCGTTTAAGATAATTCCGTTTGAAATTGTTTTTTTTTTCAAAATCAAAAATTTTATAAGTGTTTGTTGATCATTTTAGGTACTTGAAGATGGATGAATTCATGAATCCATTCTGTGATGTTTTTGCTTTTGCTGGAAACGGAGGAGATGATATTTCAACCGACACATCAAACAACACAAATGAGAAAGCTCCGAATGCGAGAAAGAGTCTTTCTGATGCATTAAGTGTTGAGAGTGCTTATGGAACGTACAACAAACCTCTCAAGTTGATGGCGATTGAAGATTACAATAAATGGTTGAAAAAGTTTGAAGAATGGCTCAAAGCATTTGCATATCCCAGTTGGAGAATGTTGAAGAATGGTTTTGTTATGGGAAGATCAAATTTTGAAAATTTGACAGAAAATGAGGAGATAGATAGATATGTGGCTGAACAAAAGTGCATTGCACTGATTCATCAGTCTGTGAGAGACGACATAACAGCATTAATTGAGTACACAAATTCGACAGATCTATGGGCTAAATTGAAAATAAAATGTGAGGGTAGTGCAGAGATAGTCAAAAACAAAAAGAAGTTGTTAAGAAAAGAATTTGATCTTTTTGGTTGTTTGAAAAATGAGTTTGTTTCTAAGATGATTGAGAGATTTGGACATCTGAAGATGGAACTGGCAAGACATGGAATCATTTATTCTTGTGAAGAACTGGTTGACAAGCTGTTTGATTCTTTGCCTGATGAACAAGACTGGCAATACTTTGCATTGATGTTGAAAAATACAATCGAGTCGGAGAAACTTACAGTTGATCTGTTAATTGAAAGACTGGAGAGTCATGAGCTGGAGATCAAGAAATCATTCAAAGTCAATCATTCCACATATCAGCAGAATGTTGGGTTGTATTACAGAGGTGATGGGATACCGAAGAATGTGTCTCCTAAAACAACTTTCTCAGCTGAAAGTTCTTACAAGACAAATCAAGAGAGTTCGAGCAGTGGTTTTCATAGTGGTTCATCTTTAACAACTCCAAACCAATCGGTTCCGAAGAATCTGTTCCAATGTAATATTGCAGTGGATCTGAAGAATGCTCAAAACTTCAGTGAGGAATCCGCAAAATAGCAGATGGTGTTTTTAGCGTCTGTTCTAGAGTCGTACGAGAGCCTGGTTGCGGGTAAGATTGGAAATACAAATCTCACCAAGGAGGATTATGACCAGATCGACCCAGAAGAGATGGAGTTGATCGACAACAGGTGGTGTATGGCTAGTGCGGTCAGACGAGCTCAAAGGTTCATGGAGATTACTGGCAGACATTCAATTGGCGGACCTTCCACCAAACTTGGTTTTGATAAATCAAAGGTCACGTGCTTCAGATGCAAACAAAAGGGACATTTTAAACGCGAATGTCGAAACGCACCTGGTGATGATACTGCAAATCCGTTCAGAGAGGATTATTACAAGAGAGCTATCTACCATCAAAACAAATTTGAACCTCCCAGAATGAAGCAGCTTGAAGATACCCCCAAAGAAAAATCAAGAGCTCTTGCTGTTATTCATGATGATGAGGGATACGATTGGAGTGATGTGCTACCAGAAGAGGATGCAGTGGGCTATGCATTTGCTGTAATAAAAGAAGTTCCTTTCAAAGATAGCAGGAATGAACAAGAGAAATATAATTACAGAAAGATGAAAGCTCAAGACAGGATGATTAGAATGTCTAAGATTTACAACGAAGCAAAGAGAGCAAAAAGATGGGATGCTGATAGAGAATGTTACCTAGATCCCGATGGTAACATAACTATTGACTCAAAAACCATTGATGTTGAAGTTCTCACCAAACAAATTGCTGAAGAAGAAGAAGCTAAACAGAGAGAATGGTGGGGAGGAGGAGAAGCTGAAGAAAAAGAAAAGGAAAAGGAAAAAGAGCAGCAGCCAAAGAAAATTGATAATGAGATTATTGATACGACACAAGAGTTTACCGCTAAGAATTTGAAGAAGATGGCTGACAAAGTGTTCGCTGCAAAAGAACTAGAGGTAGTTTCTGGTTCTAGCACTGAGTCCAAAAACAAGGTCAGTCATAATGATGCTATCAAAGAATCAGGTAAGAAAGATAAAACTGAGAGCGACTGCAAAAATTGCATGAAAAATTGCAAGGTTTGTAGTACAATCACTTACCACAGTGGTAAAAAGATTGAGGATCTGACAAAAAGAGTCAGAGATGTTGAGGATCAGATCTTAAACCGTGATAAAATGTTAAAAGCTTCAAATGATCGCATAAAAGAACTAACTGAGAAAATCAAAAATGATAAAATTGAAGTAGAAAGAGTTAGGAAAGAAAACGAAAAGTTGATTCATGAAAATCGTCAACTTTCAGAAAATTTTGAGAAGCTAAAACGAACGGTGAAAGATTCTGATGAAAGAAATGGTAAGACATGTACAGAAAATGTGCAATTAAAAGGAGTTCTTAGGGTTAAAGAAGAGTTAATCAACCAACAACTGGATGAAATTACTAAGTTGAAGCTTCAGTTTCAAGAAGCTAAAATTGAAAATGAATGCATCCAGTTGAAACTGAACAGTTACAGCTCCGCAAGTTTTGTTCTTCAACATATTGTTCCTAAACCGATTGGAAAGAACAAAGCAGGCGAAGATGTATACGCTGATGGAACCGGGGTTGGGTATCATCAGGTTCCACCACCTGTTCTAAACAATTATTCAAAGAAAAATTCAGGGTTGGTTAATGATGAAGATGAAAATGAAATGAAGCTTCCAGACACAATTGATGTTACATTCACTACATCATCTTCATCATCCGATGAAGGAAGTGTTCAATCTGAAGTTGTTAAAAGTGTGGTTGAAAGTGTTTTGAAATCTGATAGTGACACTCCTGAGGATGATGAATGCTTTCTGGACAAATATATTCCAAAATCAAAGTCCAAAAACAACTAACATGAAGAACCACATCTTGTGATGTACAAGATGGCAGGATCGGATAAGTTGTATTCGGATCTTGATTTTCCTTTGGAGAATGTGAATGTAGGGAAACTAAGAAATGTGTTCAAGTTGATTGAGATTGATGTGTCTGAAATAGAAGGTTTGAGAAATGCAAAAAGACAGCTAAACTTTGAAAAATATAAAGCTTACTACAAAAAGCCTGTTGTACCGCCGAGTTTTTATAACAACAATCAAAACAGATGGTCGGGTGGTTATCAGGGTGGTAAGAAATGTCAGAGAAAGAATTTTCAAAACAAGAAGTTTGCTGAGAAAAAGGTGTTTGTAAAAAGCTCGAGCTCTCATTCCGAACAAGAATCTGAGATTTTTTTAAAATCAAATCAAGAATTCTTTGAGGAGAGGGCCTCACAACCTCAGACTGAAGGCACAATTCGAGTAGTTGATACTCGTACATGCTTCAAATGTAACAAAGTTGGGCACATTGCACGAAAATGCACCAATTTAAAACCTAAGTCTGAAGTTGTTGAGAAACAGAAAACTGATGCAAAAAGCAAAGCTCCAATGGTTGTTGAGAAAATTTTGAAAAACAAGAACACAAAAGTCAAAATTGAACCTGTTAAGAAGTTGGAAACTAAAAATAACAATTTTTACAAACGGGTTGCTTCATCTCAACAAACATGGAAGCCAAAAAGTTTTCCAAAACCAAAGGTTTCAGAGTCAGAAAAACAATCGTCTTCTACCACTCCGGTAAAGATGAATGTTCCTTTGGATTACTATGAGAAACTTGAAAAACATGAGTCTATCACTTCTGAGAAGAAAATGTTTCAAAGAAAGATGTTTCAAAGAAAGATGTTTCAAAGAAAGACCAATCATCTGGACATGAGTGTAGCAACTACAACCACGGGTCAGGCTCATTGTTTTGTGTCAAGAGCAACGGAAAAAGAATCGAAATTATGGCACCGGAAGATGGGTCATATACATCTGAGGAAAATGAATCACCTGGTGCACAATGATTTAGTAACTAGTGTTCATGTGAAAGGTTTTCATCTGGAAGGGGAGTGCATTAGTTGTATCAAAGGCAAGCAAAAGAAGAAATCACATCCTCAAAAGAAAGTCAATTCAGTTTCGAGACCGTTAGAGAGACTTCATATAGATCTTTTTGGTCCTGTGAATGTCAAAAGCATAACTGGTGATTACTATTGTCTCGTAGTAACTGATGACTATTCCAGATTTTCGTGGGTATCATTTTTGAAAACAAAGGATGAGACGTTTGAAAGCTTGATGGCGTTGTTCAGAAAGATTGAAAACTTGTACCAAAGGCGTATCAGAAGAATCAGAAGTGATAATGGTACTGAGTTCAAGAACAACAAGATGGAAGAGTATTGTGATGAAAGAGGTATATTGCATGAATTTAGCGCGCCTTACACTCCGCAGCAGAATGGATTCGCTGAAAGAAAGAACAGGACGCTAATTGAAACGGCCAGAACAATGCTTGCTGATTCAAAACTACCAGTTAACTTTTGGGCAGAAGCAGTATCCGCCGCATGCTATACGCTCAATCGGGTTCTCACTGTAAAGAAATTCAACAAGACATGTTTTGAGTTGATCAATAACCGTAACCCGAACCTGAAGTATTTAGAACCGTTTGGGTCTCCCTGCACAGTTCTAGAGCCTTTTGGAAAGTTTGGTGCAAAGAGCATTGAAGGAATTTTCGTGGGTTACTCAAGTCCATTAAAACGAGTCTTTGTTCCTAGCTTGAAGCGGATTATTGAGGCACACAATGTTGAATGCCAAGGTCACACAATGGCACCGCAGAATCCAGGCGACTCATGGCGTTTTCATTACGATACTTATGGGATTCGTTTGACATGATTGAAGAAAAACATATTTCTTTGACGAGTTGGATATTTTGAGAGAGTATGAAGAATCGCAGGAAAGATTCCCAGCAGAAACTTTCAGTCGTCAACGACAAGCTTCGAACGATGATGAAGCAGGTCCAAGTAATGCTGGTGAACATGATGATATTCAACAAGATGAAGTTGCTCATGATAATCAGACGACAGTCAATGATAATCAAGAATCTGATAATATGCCTGTATTTGATCGTGGTGATTCAGATTCTAAGTGGGAGCAGATCCCGATTTCAAGTCAAACTATTCCAGTCAGTGAACAAGGTGCAAATCAAAATGTCACCAATTTGGAAGGCAAAGTAGATGTTCCAGGCAAGGTGATGCCGAGAACTCTTTCATACCATCCAGAGGAGTTGATTATTGGAGAATTGCAGTCAGGCGTTCGCACTAGACGACAAATTGACCAAGGCCTTACTTGTTTTTATTCAACAGTTGCTCCTTTACAAACTGAGTTTTCACTAAGTTGTTTTATTTCGTAGATTGAACCGCGAACATACAAAGAGGCGCTAACTGAAGATTCTTGGGTCAATGCTATGCAAGAAGAGTTGAGTCAGTTTGAGAAGTTGGGAGTGTGGAAATTGGTAGACTTGCCTAATGGTCACAGGAAGATAAACACCAAGTGGGTGTTCAAGTGCAAGAGGGACGATAAAGGAGTTATTATTCATAACAAAGCTCGACTCCTAGTCCAGGGCTTTAGTCAACAGGAGGGTATAGATTTCACCAAAGTGTATGCTCCAGTTGCGAGACTAGAAGCGATCAGAATCTTCCTAGCATTTGCATCTTGGAAAATTTCAAAGTTTATCAACTAGATGTTAAATCGGCGTTTCTCTATGGGAAGGTAAAAGAGGAGGTATATGTCGGTCAGCCACCGGGCTTCACCGATCCAATCCACAAAGACAAGGTCTATTTGCTGGATAAAGCGCTGTATGGTTTACACCAAGCCCCGAGAGCTTGGTACGGGACATTGTCTCAACACCTGCTAGCCAACAGCTTCATTCATGGAAAAGTGGATGCCACACTCTTCACCAAAGAGGTCGGCGGTCATCTTCTGATAGTTCAGATATACGTGGACGACATCATATTTGGGTCAACGAATGAAAATTTGTGCAAAGATTTTGAAAGAGTTATGAAGCAGAAATTTGAAATGTCATCGATGGGTGAGATGAAATTCTTTTTGGGACTACAGGTTGATCAACTACCCAAAGGAATTTTCATATATCAAACGAAGTACGTTCATGATATCTTGGAGAAATTCGGGATGTCAGGTTCTACTCCAGCTTCCACCCCATTAGCGACGAATCATGGGATAAACCCTGATCTCACCGAAGAGAAGGTGGATGAAACGTTGTATCGTTCTATGATCGGTTTGTTAATGTATTTGACAGCTTCAAGACCCGATATCATGTACCCAACCTGCCTCGCAGCGCGGTTTCAGTCTAATCCTAGAGCTTCGCATATGGTGATTGTGAAACGGATATTACGCTACCTGAAAGGAACTCCATCATTGGGGTTGTGGTATTTAAGAGAAGGCAATTTCACGTTCGAAGGGTATTCTGATTCTGATTTCGGATGCTGCAAAGTTAACGCTAAATCAACAACAGCGGGGTGCCAGTTTTTCGGACCACGATTGGTCACCTGGCAATGCAAGAAGCAGACCTTTGTAGCTTTTTCCACATGTGAAGCTGAATATGTATCTACGAGCAGTTGCTGTTCTTAGATCTTGTGGATCCAGCAACAGATGCGCGACTACGGTTTGCAATTTCTTAACACCCCTATCTTTGTTGATAATGAGGCAGCGATAAATATTACTAAGAATCCAGTTCATCACGCTAAAACCAAATACATTGAAATTCGTCATCACTTCATTCGCGATTGTTTCGAGAAGAAGTTGATACGAATTGAGAAAATCCACACTGACGAACAAAAAGCTGATTTACATACCAAAGCATTTGATAAAACTCGTTTTCAATATTTGCTAAAACTGAACGGTATGAAGCTTTTATCGGTGTTGGAGGAGATTCTTGGCGTTGATGAAGGAGACATTGTAGATGATGTTGAGAAGCAGTCTGCAATGGTTTGTCGATTTTTTACCTGTTTTGGTATTTAGGGGGAAAGTAGGGTAATATTTTCAGAAAATTCAAAAACAGTAAAAAATTTCAAAAATACAAAAACATGAGATATTTCAAAATCCAAAAACAATAAAAAATGAAAAAGAGCTTGTGTAAAAAGGGAAAATGATAGTACATCGGCTTGACAGTTATGGTATGCTAAAGATATGTAAAGTCTAAAAAGTTTTAAACAGTCTCGCTGATGATGTGCCGATAGGTTTTTACACATTTAGTAGGTTTGTTCGGGATATAAACCAAAATCTTTACTTACTTATTTCATGGGGAACACTACTTGGATATATAGGTAACCCCTGAAATCTTGTTTGAAAGATCCCTCTTTCTGAGATACTAGGTCTTTATACACAGTGATATCTGGGGTATTATCCCAGGACTTCTGATTTTGCGGAAGCAATGGCCTAGTCCCCGAAGAATACTTTAGTGCTTGCTTGAAATATAGCACCCCCCCCTCAGCATAAAAAAATGATGAAACATTGAAAAAATATGTAAATCATGTGCTGTTGTAAAAAAGATCCTCTAAAGGGGACCCACCTAAAGTCGAACCGTCATCTCTCTGCTGAACGGAAGTTCTGACCTGAGCTCTCACGGTCTCGCAATTTAACCCCATACAGATATCATCTGTGGTATACTCACCTGTAAGACTGAATATTGGGATCTGGATACGGGAGTATATTCAAGAGGTGGGACACATGAATAAGTTTAAGTCTTAAAATACTAAATCCGTATCCTGGGCAGATTGAAATGTGTGTGAGAATTTAAGTGGATCAGTATATCGACAATCTAAGTGAATTGTTTAATTCTGAGTATGTAATCAAAGCTTAACGGTACTTGTGACTTGTCGAATAGCTTATATGATTTCCTAACACGCTCACCAAAAATATGTTTGTAAATAGTTTACATTTACTACATTTTATTTCTGTAATTCATTTCTAGTTTAGAAACTTTATTAAAAATCCAAAAATATTTTACATTTCTGCTTTATTTTTCCGACAAACCAAAGTGGAAAGCTGATCTTCAGATTCGAATTGAAGCAGATGTAGGAAGTTTCTGGGTTGGAGGATGAGTTTAGAGCTAATCATAATTAACTTGAGAAATTGAAAAGTCAAAACAAGATCATTAATTTGATACTTGTAAATTTTTTAGGAATTGTTTGAACAATGTTGAACTAAATGTCAGTGTGATTTATCTCAGGTCAACCAAGGTCATTAAGTTGGACTTGGAAGACAAATTGAGTAATCAGGGTCATTAATTTGGACCTGAATACTTAAGTGGATTTCTAATTCTAACAAGATCATCAAATTGAAGGTGAATGGTAAGTTTGGATTGAAACTGTTATTGTCATATATCTTATATTTAGGTAGAGATTGTACAGGTAACAGGTATGAATTTGAGAGAAGCAGCTAAGCAAAATCCCAGCCTACTGATAGGGGGAGTCTGAAGACTTAAAGTCAGATACAGTTCCTGGATCTACGTTCAAGGGGGAGCTTGAAGATTGTTAAAGATTCAGATACTGTGATTTATGCTAGCTGTTGATTGAAGAAAAGAAGATTTGAAGGAAGTATATATTGTTAGACAAATTGAAAAGAGACAAAGACTAATGACTCGACGCCGAAGACTTCGTCAACATCCAAGGGGGAGTCTGTTGGTGCACTAGTGTCTGTTAACTTCGTCTTAATCAAGTATTATGTCTAAATAGGATAAACGAGCACACAACAGGGTTAGAAATTAGGGTTTTATGCGTGTAAGTGGGTAATTCCGCTTGAAAGTGACAATGTCCAGTTCAAGCGAAATTAACAGTTATAATTCCGCTTGAAATGGGCAGTGCCACCTTCAAGCGAAATTAGCATCACTATAAATAGATGTTGTGTGATTCCGTTTCAGTCAGTTGTAACATTCGAGATTCAGAGCCGAGGTGCTGCCAATTTGTCAAACAACCTGTAAAAAGCTTTAGAATCAATAAAAGAAGTTAATTAAAAGGAATCTAGTTGTTTTCACGTCTATTTCATTGATTCCGCCTCTGAAATAGATGCTAAACTCTTCTGATTGACTCGTTAGGGTCACACGATGATCCAACACTGAAAATTTAGTGGTCGGTGATAAAGCTGAAGAAGTTCATGCATATATGATGCTGGAAACTTTCTCTTACTTTTATCTAATCGGGTTTCTTTCTGTCTCTCTCTACGAGTTTTAGCTCCTGAATCGTCTCTCTCTACGAGTTTTAGCTCCTGAATCGTCACCTGCAGCTTGTAAAATAGAAGCATATAATCGTAACAACGATCGAGGGAAGAAATGGTTAGCCAAAATAGGTAACTTTGAATCTTTGATCACACAGATTATTTCTTTTAGACTGCTGTATTATACGCACCTGTTTAGAAACCAAAGAGGTAGTGGACATTAAATCTGATTGTTTTGAAGCCTTTGAATACTTAACCATATCCCCAACAAACTGAAGCAACTCCTTGCTCTTTTCTGCTGTCACTGGAAGCTCAAATGTCACCTACATTCACAAAATTCATTCGAATCATCGATTTTAACACAAAAGGTGTTGATTTTGTGGTTCTCAATGGCAAACACTAACATCATTAAAACAGCGTTTTGAAACCACTGTTTAACCTAACAGTGGTTTTAAAAGTGGGTTGAAAACACTGTTTTAACCCAACAGTGGTTTCAAACACTGTTTAATCTAACAGTGGTTTCAAAACACTGTTTTAACCCAAAACAGTGGTTTCAAACACTGTTTTAACCCAAAAGTGGTTTCAAACTCTGTTTTAACCCAAAAGTGGTTTCAAACCACTGTTTAACCTAACAGTGGTTTTAAAAGTGGTTTGAGAACACTGTTGCTTTCTTCAACTCTTCTTCTGTGAAAATGGTCACTTGGTTGGCAGTATTTTTGCTTCTGTAAATAACATTATGTTCCTAAGACTCACACTAGATATCTAAATTAAAACACGAAATTAACAGTTGTGTAATAACGATATCTTGCATATACATCATTTGATGCAAAACCAATGTAGTGTAGAGAGTACCTTGACATCCACTCTTGATGTATGGATTTCCCTTGAATCCCAGTGAGCAATTGCAGCGATATCCAAGAAAATTATCTTCTCGAGATCCAAACAAAACACTATGCACTGAACGAACCGTGATTTTTCTCCTATGCTTGACTCCCCAGAACACAAAACTTATTGTCAAAGCTACACCTGTAACACCTTCACTAATACCTGGTAAATTGACAGTGGATATGTGTCTTATTATTTATATATGTAGCAGCATCTCTAGGAATACTCAAAATCCAAAAGCATAAGTTTATAAGTATCAAGAATCTACATTGGGTTATGGTTACATAAACATTAATTATATTAAAATTACACTTCCTAAATAAATGAATCTATCCAAGAATATATGCTTTCAAGTTTCAACTGTTTGTGTGTATGTGCATGGTGTAGGTGACGATAAATTGAATTGAAGTTAAACATAACCTTTTAAGCATGCTCATCTGGTAACTGTAGTAAACATAAATGGAGTTAAAGTTGGAAGTTATCCAAAAGGATGATAGTAAGCGTTATAAACAGAAGAAAAGTTAGTGCTACCTTTCACAAATTTGTTAAGATTAGGTGACTTATCTTGCTCTATATGAGCCATCTTAGCTTCACTATTTTCTTTCCATTGACCAAGTAGCACCTGTAATTTTGTCATAAGGTTTCATGCCGATGCAACATCCATCACAGCTCTAACCTCCTGCATGGTTTCCATTTATCATATGATAAGCATGAAAATATAGATATTGTCCATTTATGA
Source organism: Helianthus tuberosus (assembly GCA_030545235.1). Taxonomy (NCBI): domain Eukaryota; kingdom Viridiplantae; phylum Streptophyta; class Magnoliopsida; order Asterales; family Asteraceae; genus Helianthus; species Helianthus tuberosus. The sequence goes on from CM060383.1 coordinate 108,455,892, forward strand.
TCAAAATCTCATATATTAAATGCCATTTCTTGCAAAAATTGATGGTTCACTTTAAAAATAGCAGAGCAATAACTAACGTATGGAAGATAACATGCACTTCGTGATGTGCATACATCATATGAAACCAATGTGAAGGTGGCACCTTGAGAACTACCTTGCAAATAGTTTGAACTACAACTCCCCCTCAACCTGAGATCATAGAGTTTGATCAGGCCTTTGACTTCCAGCAGTTCTTTGACTTCAACAGACTTTATACTTCAGCAGATCTTTGTACATAATAGACTTTAGATATCAGCAGACTTTAGAGATCATCAGATGTTGGATGCCATTGCCACGTGGCTCTCTGTTGGTGACTTATCTTGCTCTATATGAGCTATCTGAGCTTCACTATTTTCTTTCCATTGATCAAGTAGCACATGCAATTTTGTCATAAGGTTTCGTGCCGATGCAACATCCATCACAGCTCTAACCTCCTGCATGGTTTCCATGTATCATATGATAAGAATGAAAATATAGATATTGTCCATTTATGATCAAAATCTCATATATTAAATGCCATTTCTTGCAAAAATTGATGGTTCACTTTAAAAATAGCAAAGCAATAACTAAAACGTATGGAAGATAACATGCACTTCATGATGTGCATACCTCATATGAAACCAATGTGAAGGTGGCACCTTGAGAACTACCTTGCAAATAGTTTTTGACTTCAGTAGACATGGTTACTTTTGGCTCGATAACATCAGCTGGATAAATCTTTAAACTCTTTAAGTCAGTAAATGGCTTTCCATATGCGTACTGATCCATCTATCGGTGAGATTATCACATAGCTATACATCGGCACCGCTATTTGTAAGTATCAAGATTCCACAACAACAAAGAACACTCTCTTCCGCTTCAAATATGCTTCCTTCAACGCTTTGGATCTAAGTGAGAGAGAAATTAGATCAAAAAATAAAATAGTTTGGCTTCATTCACTCTAAGTTCATTATTACCACCCAAGAACAATACAAACCTATTTGAATCTTGTTCGTTATACTGTTGAACTTAGCTGCAAATTGAACATGAACAACGCATATATAACAATTAGCCAAGATACAATTAATCAGCAAACTCGAGTCGCCGGCTTAAATTGATAGCGATATTAGTATTCATATATTTATATATACAAATAAGTAAAGGAAACAATCCTATATAAACATAAAATAGTTAAAAGACATATAATAAGCGAATCACGCAAGAACTTTTAGAATTTCTCACAAGTTAAGCTCAAATTCTACACATAAATAATACTTGAATGGGTCCAGTTAAAACTTTATTAAGTTGAACATGCTTAACTCTGCTTTACACTGCTCAAAATCAAGAAATCATGTTAGCAAAAAGAGAGCAAAATGAAAAGAAACATAGTTATAATTACAATTGCTTTGTAATATTTGGTTGTGCTTCAAGCTTCATGCACCATGCTCGTATTACTAACTTACTTGAATTGGGAAAAAAAATACAAAATACAGAAAAAAGGTGTAATAATTTATGTTTGATGTTAACACCTCATTATGTTAAGTAAAACTATATCGTTATTGTAATAGTTAAGGGTGTGTTCGAGGAGATGAGATTCGACTTTGACTTTGAGCACTAAGCGAAATCAAAGTTATCGATAAAACAAAAAAGGTTTTTAAAACCATTCGGCTTCTGTTAACTGAGTATTAGTAATGTGGTTTGTTAGGATCTGAGTTTGGTTTTTATTGTGTTTTACGTTTGAAATAAGATGAAGATGAATGAGTAGTGCAGCGGAATTTAAGATGGAAACAAACTTTGCACACAATCAAACAGGAGAATTGCTTTAATCAAACATTTTCAACAAAGAACCGAAAGATTGAATTTATTTCAATAACGATTACAATGCATGTATGAATACAAACTCCCCCTCAGCCTAAGCTCACAGTGTTTGTTCGTGCAGGAAGAAGATTTTGTGTAGAGCTAATAGAATAGTGCATCGTACTATTCTATTTATAGGCACAGACAAACCACTGCGGCATCAAAGCTGACGTCACCATGAAAGTGACATCTAACCTCCTAACAACTTCTAACAACTGATCTATACAAACACTGCTTAAGCTAACAACTGCTATACAGTACATTACATAAATAATCTAAACTACTGCTGGTCCTTCCACTGTTGTGACTTCAGCAGTACTTGATAACAACCAGCAGTGCTTAACCCAAACCAGTAGATTGAACAGCAGGTCTTTAGTCTTTGACTTGATCAGTGGTTGCAGGCCAGCGGTTGTAGTGATCAGTAGATAGGAGGTCAGCAGATGTTAACACCACTTTCAAGGGGAGAGACTTGTAACACAACATCTACTTATTCTGGATCCACTGTCCTGATCTAGTTTTGGCTTTAATTATCTGTTCCTCTGATAGGGTTCAATCCCAACAATCTCCCCCTGGAACAGATAATGACAAAACCCTTCATTATTGTGGAACTTAATTGCCTCATCAACAGTTCCCTGATCTGACCTTTAAGTTGCAACTCAAAGTCTAGGGCATCTGTGTCATCTTCATCCCTACTAAGTGGAAGATCAAGGAGATCCTGCATATCTTCAAGACTTAGGCCAAGTGCTTGTTCCCTTGTTATTTTCTTTACTTCTCCACTAGACTTGAACACAGTCAGTACATGGGTCTGTTTGTCAGTTTTCCACTTTAGTACTTTAGAGCCTGGTGGGTTTCTTGGGAGATTTTTATTGGATGAGGTGTTTGGCGATGCAGGCCTTGTGATGACTGTTTAAGCAGTGCTTGCAGGTTGATTCAGGCCAAGAGTTTCAGCTATCATTTCTTTAATACCTTCCTTTACAAGCTCTTCTCCTGCCATTAATTCTTCCACTGTTTCAGTACCCAACTGTTTTTGTTGCCTTCTTTTAAAGATGGCTGCACCAGCTGGAGCAGTGGCTCTCCTGATTTGCAGTTTTGGTGGTCTTGTTGAAACCACTGCTTCAGGGTAGTCAGATTTTTGTGGAACTTTAGGATATTTCTTCCTTAATTCCTCCAACCTTTTGTAGGTGGACCTGACTATGTCTTCTTTCCATCTCGCCACTTGATTTTTGGACCCATAGTCAGCAGCAACTAATTCCTCTTTCATTCTCTTCAGCTCTAATTCCTTATCAGGCACATTTTTTTGTACTTTGACCAATTTGGAGGAGTGTGTTTGACCTTATTCTTTATCATTTCTTGAATCCTGGCTGCTTCTTGTTCAAGCTCAGGAATGGTCCACTCCTTGTACATATGTTTTCTCCCTTGTACTTCTTGGTTGCCATGATGCTTTCAATGTAGTCTTTTCTCAAACTTTCATCTGCTCTTTCTGAGATTTGTTGACAAACATTTTTTGCAAATTGCTCTAAGGATCTGACTTGAGTAAATAGAAACTGGTAATGCCTTTGAATTTCTTTGTCAGATTTTCCTTGAGAGTTTCTTTTGGAAATATCCTCTGTCTGCTTAGCCTTAACTTTCAAATATTCTTCAATGTTGTTAGGCCTTGGATATCCTTCAACTGATGGCAACTTCCTTTTAGCAGGGTCATCCTCATAGTAGAAGGATTTGATCTCTTCTCAAACTGCTTCAAGTTCTAGAGGAAATTGGACACCTGCAGGAGTAATGATAGGGATTTGTTGTTGTACTGGAGCTGATGAGAGAGGAACAGGGTTTGGAATAAGTGCAAGTGATTGTGAAGATGTTGGTGGTGATGGAGAATCATCATCAGGTATGAAAATCCTTCTCCTTTTTATTGAAGGAGAGGCTGATGAAGTCTTGAGTGGATCAGTGGTGGTATTTTGAGTGGTGGATGGTGGCTGACTAACAGTTGTTGAAACAACTGGTGTTTCAACCACTGTTGCCATTACAACAGATGTTGTAACATCTGGTGTCTTCTGCTTTTTGGCAGGAGGTGATGATGGTAAGGTTATTTTTGGTGGTTTTATTGGTGGAGTGATTTTTGGTAGTGATGGTAAGGTAGTGGTTGTGGTTGTGGTGTGTGTTGAAGTGGTGTGTGTTGAAGTGGTAGTTTAAGGTTTGGAGCCTTTAGTAGGTGGTTTGGAGGCCTGCTTTTTAGGTTGCCTCACTTGTCTAGTGGGCTTCTTCTTTTCTTCCTTGGGATTTTTATCATCCATAGGTTCAGAAGGACCTTGTGCATTTAGCTTCATGAAAGCTCTCTTCTCCTGTTCCCACCTGGCTTTATCCTTAGCCTCTCTATCCCTTTTTACACTTGCTTTTGCTTCAGCTAGAGCATTTTTAGTAACATCAAGCTTTTTACTACCATCTGGCAAGGGAATGTTTTTAGTCATGTTTTCCTTTTCTGGTTCAATATAAATACCATCTTCAATTCCCTTCTTTATCCAGTGTTTGATTTTCTCCCCCTTTTTGGCATTATCTGGTGGTGGTTTATCCACAAAAATAACTGAGGGAAGAGCAGTGCCAGTGGTGTTGAATAAATGGGCCTTTAGTGCCTTGATGTCAGCTTGAGTATCTTTAAACCTTGCTTCCGTGAGATTTCTGACCTTTTGAACCTGTAACTCATGTTGCTGATCAGCTAGTTCTCTTTGATGATGGAGCATAGGTTGAAATAGACTCCATAGTTCATTGGATAATGAAGCAGTTGTTGGAGGTGGTGCAGCAGTGGATGTAGACTTTTGCAAATTTAACACCTACTGCAGCATTGTTTTGATGTCTGCAACAGTTGATTCAATTCTGTCCACTCTGTTCGTAAATTCTTTATATTTTAAACCATCACCCAAATGAATGGGATCATCTGATTTCCCACCAACAGCGGTTGTATCAATGTGTGACTTAGGACATGAAGCCCAAAAATCATCCATTGATTCCCCTTGTTCTTGGTACTGGGGACTTCTTTCCTTATTTGTGGACACTTTGAACAGCTCACCAGTGGTTAAAGAAAACTCACCAGTGGTTTCCCTAGTTGTCTCTGAAGAAATTGCCTTTAAGGGAGTCTTATTAATAGAACAACTGACCCAATGTAGACCAGTGGGTCCAACACTAGTAGTTGCTGCTCCACTTGAACTACTGACAGGAGTTACTTGTAATTCCTGCAGTGTAACCTCCTCAATTGTTGCTGGGATAGCAGAGGTATAGGCAACAGACCCAGTCACTTGTGGGAGTATACTCTCATTGATAGGTGGTTGAGAGGAACTGGTTTGTGTCTGAGCTATATCAACTGCATGCAACAAAGGTAGCATGGATTGTGGTAATATGAGGGGTGAAGGTATTGGTGTAGAAAGAGACATGTCCTTGGGATCAGGACTGAGGAAGATGGATCCAATTGGACCCAGAGCTTCATAATGTGGGGTCCCTATGCTTACAACCTGATCCTTTTGTGAGGATGCAGGATGAGTTTTAGGCAAAGGTGGAGATCTTTCTACCAACTGCTGTGAGGAAGTAGCAGCAGTGGTTATTGGTGACTTTTGTGTTGTCACTGGCAGTTGCTCTGGGATCTCATCTTCCAGAGTTGCCTTTTTGATGGGTTTGGGGGGCTTTTTGGATGTTTTCTTTTTGGTCTTTTTGGTAAGAGCAGGTGTGGGTTTCAAAGCAGTGGTTGTGCTGCTTTGATCACCTAGAGCAGTGGGCTCAGCAGCAGATACCTAAGGAGCAGTGGTAGCTGCTAAATTCTGTTCAGGCACCTCTGCTTGTGTTTTTGTAGCTTTTAACATTCTTATGAATGTTTCAGGTGTTAAACTGTTTATTTTAAAAGGAGGACCCTGTACAAGTACATGGGCATTATTTTCTGAATTTTTTTTTATTAAAATAGTAACTCAAAAATCTTGTAAATAATAGAAAAGCCTTTTTCTCAACATTTTTGACCAAATTATCGAAGATTACCTGGGAATAATTAAAATTTTCATCTTTAAGTATAGCATAACCCAGGTATTGTATCTTCAACGGGATTTCATTGAAAGCAGTGGTTTTGTTAGAAACACACATAAGGAGGGTATGAAATAAAAACCTTATAGCAGATGGAAAACTGCCCTTTTGTAAAGTATATATTTTCATTTCTTCTCCATACCCTCTTTTAATGAAATCTCCTTGGTACTCTGTTTTTGGAAAAGAATTTTTACCTTCCAGATCATTGAGCTCAAATACTTCAGACATGGCTTGAGGTGTGATTGAGATTTTTACACCTTTTATTGTGGAATTGATGGCAACAACCTTTTTGTCCATCTTCTCAAGAGTAGCGTTTTCCAAAATTCTCGTTGAGTATCAAGATAGACGGTTGCATTGTAGGTGAGCAAAGCTTTGTACTTTGTGGAGGATAATGTGTCTATGATGGAATCGAAGGTCTTTGTGTCACTGGGTTTTTCAAGAATACCCAAGTAATTGTGAGACCATTTGTATGGAATTTCAATCTCAGTAGGCTCCTTTGTTTTGGATTTGCTTGCCTTTTTCACCATGATTGAAATAGAGAATGAGAGAATGAAGTGAGAATGATGAGGATTGTGGGAGAATTTTTTTGGAAAACTGTTTTGAGAAAAGAATTTTGAATTCGAATCGACAATGAAAACCCTGTTTGGGGGTTTAGGGCAGGGTTTTATATGATGCAAAAGTGAATGCTGACGTGGCAGCGGTTACAAAGATCTGACGAATAAATACTGACCACGTGTCAACCTCTGATGAAAGGATGAAATAATGGAGGACAATTGTTTGAGAAACCACTGATGAAGCAATACCAGTGGTTCACAAAGGAAATGAAAACAGTGGGTGACTTTTACTATCAGTGGATAGCTTGTGTCAGTGGTTTTACAGCACTGGAGTTTGTCAACAGTGTTTTACCAAGAGAAATGAGTGAACAGAGGTTGACTTTCAGCAGTGGATAGCAAATAACAAACAGATGTTTGCACCAATCAGTGGTTATGGCAGACTTTTAAGGATTTAATGAAAAATTCATTTTTAGCCATTTTTAAGGATGGATTTTTGATTTTCTGAAAACATTTTAATGCTTTTATTCATAGAAAAACAAGATTTTGCTTGTTATTCCATGTTTAGCATGCCAATCCTAGAGACCAAGCTTTCAAAGGTGGATGTATCTAATGCTTTTGTGAGCACATCTGCCAGCTGGTCTTTAGTTGGAACATGATGCAGAGAAATCAAACCTTTTTCAAAGCAATCCCTCACAAAGTGATGTCTGATGTCGATGTGCTTGGTGGTTGAATGGGAAACTGGATTTTTGATGATATTTTCTGTTTCCTGGCTATCCAACATGAGTGGTGTCTTTAAGGCAGTGATACCAAAATCCAGCAACTGATTTTGAAGCCACAGGAGTTGGGCTGTACAGCTTGCAGCAGCAATGTATTCAGCTTCAGCAGTAGATGTTGAAACAACTGCTTGCTTTTTGCTTTGCCATGAAACCAAGCAGTTGCCTAGAAACTGGCACCCTCCTGAAGTGGACTTCCTTGTGTTGTTACATCCGGCAAAGTCACTATCTGAAAAGCCTGAAAGCTGGATATTCCCATTAGCTGGATACCAGATACCAAGTGTGGGAGCACCTTTTATGTATCTGAAGATCCTTTTTACAGCAATGAGATTTGATTTTCTGGGAGCTGATTGACTTCTTGCACAGACACATGTTGCAAACATGATGTCTGGTCTAGATGCAGTTAGGTACAGTAAAGACCCAATCATGCTTCTATAAAGTGTTTGGTCAATCAGCTCATCCTTTTCATCAGACATGACTAGCTTATTGGTTTCCATGGGTGTGCTGCATGGTTTACAATCATTCATATCAAATTTATTTAAAAGTTCTTTAGCATATTTGCTTTGATGAATGAAAGTTCCATTTTGCATTTGCTGAACTTGGAGACCAAGAAAGCATTGCAGCTCACCCATTGCACTCATTTCAAACTCAGCGGTCATGAGTTGCCTAAACTCTTCACACATTTTATGACACGTGCTTCCAAAAATAATGTCATCCACATAAATTTGGACAATCATTAAATCCTTTCCTCTCCATTTTAGAAACAGTGTTTTATCAATGGTACCTCTTTTGAAACCATTTGAGAGTAGAATGGTGGAAAGAGTTTCATACCAGGCCCTAGGTGCTTGTTTCAGGCCATACAAGGATTTGTTTAGCCTGTAGACATGATCTGGATAAAATGGATCCTCAAAACCTGGAGGTTGACAAACATACACCTCTTCTTGAATTGTACCATGGAGGAAAGCACTTTTGATATCCATTTGGAACACCTTCATGTTGTGGTTGACAGCAAAGGCCAGGAACAGTCTTATAGCTTCCAATCTTGCTACAGGGGCAAAAGTTTCATCATAGTCTATCCCCTCTTCCTGTTTGTAACCTTGAACCACAAGCCTGGCTTTATTCTTGACAACAATGCCCCTTTCATCAGTTTTGTTTTTGAAGACCCACTTTGTGCCGATGGGGCTTACATCTTTTGGCAGTGGTACAAGCTCCCATACTTGTTGTCTTTTAAACTGTTGGAGCTCTTCTTGCATGGCTTCTACCCAGCTGTTGTCTTTCAGTGCCTCTTGGTACTTGACTGGCTGATGGAGTGATAGAAAACCAGCAAAAAGACAAATGTTTTGGGTTTGGCTTCTTGTGAGTACCCCTTCATTGATGTTGCCAATGATTTGGTCAGGTGGATGAGATCTCAAGAAGATTAAATCTCCTTGGTATGGTATGATGGCATTTGTTGGGGAAGGCTGCAGATGTGTATCATCTGAGCTAACCACTACTGGTGACTTTGATGATCCAGCAGTGGCTTCAAAAGGTGGTGGAATAGGAGATAATGGAGTGGACACATGCTGACTTTTATCCACTATTTGGGGACTTTTGTCAGCAGTGTTTGATGATGTGGAAGCAGTGGTTGATGGGCTACTTTGGTCAACAACTGTTGAGGTAGCAGTGGTTGAGCTTTGAAAGCTGTTTTGTACAACTGATGCTTTTCCCATTGTGGCAGAATTTTGTTGAGGAATGATGATCTCATACCCATAGTCTGGTGATGAATCCTCTGATGGACCTGCATTGTTAGTCTTGGCAGCAGTATTTGCAAAAGTGAATTTATCAAGATTAAATAAATCAGCAGGATTTGCTGGGATTTTCATTGATCAAAGTTCATTGAACTTCACATTCAAAGTCTCTTCCACTGTTTTAGTCCGTGTGTTAAACACTTTGTAGGCCTTAGCAGTGGTAGAGTATCCCAAAAGATAACCAGTGTCTACTTTGGCTGCAAATTTTGATATGGAATCTTTTAAATTCAAAATAAAGCATGGGCAGCCAAATACTTTAAAGTATGAGATCAGTGGTTTGATTTTATACAGAATTTCATAAGCAGTCTTTTTATGCCTGGGGTTTATTAAAACTCTGTTTTGGACATAGCAAGCAGTGTTTACTGCTTCTGCCCAGAAAGTCAAAGGTAAACCTGAATCAGCAAGCATGGTCCTAGCTGCTTCAATCAGTGTCCTGTTCTTTCTTTCAACTACCCCATTTTGCTCTGGTGTTCTAGGGATGTTGTACTGCCTTACAATCCATTTCTTCACACAGAAGGCATCCAACTCCTTATTTTTGAATTCTGTGCCATTGTCACTCCTGAAGACTTTTACTGGAAGGTCAAATTGCTTTTCAACCTGTGTCACAAAGTCTTGCAAAATGCCTGCAGTCTCATCTTTTGAGTGTAAAAAGAAAGTCCATGTAAACCTAGAAAAGTCATCAATAATAACCAAACAATATTTCTTCTTTTTGAGACTCATGACTTGAACTGGGCCAAACAAATCCATGTGTAGCATTTGCAAACACCGGGTTGTTTTGGACTCTTCAATGGACTTAAAGGAGCTTTTATGTTGTTTTCCTTTTAAACAGGAAACACAATGCTCAGGACATGAAAACAATTTTTGTGGTAAGCCTCTTACCAAGCCATTTTTTGAAATTTCAGTGATTGTCTTGAGATTTGTGTGCCCCAATCTTTTGTGCCAAAGTTCTGTCTCTTTGTTAGAGGCAGTTGAGAACAGACAGGCATCAGTTCTAGGACACTCTTTTGACATATCAACAACATAAACATTGCCACTTCTTTGAGCAACAAGTTTTGTTTTTCCAGTTTTTATTATTGCTTCAATCTTTTCAACCATTTCTGGTCCAACAATCCTACAACACCCCTTTGTGAAGAATGATCCATACCCCTTATCACTCATTTGTGAAACACTCAGGAGGTTGAATTTTAGATTGTCTATCAGATTGACATTTTCAAATTTTACATTTCCAGTTTGTACTGTACCAGACCCTAGAACTTTCCCTTTACTATTATTGCGAAAGGATATATCACCCCCTCCATGGATTTTGAAGTCTTTGAGGAGGGCTTTACATCCTGTCATGTACCTGGTTGTTGTTGTTCCCATTGCCCTGGTTGTTGTTGTTGTTCTGGTTTCGGTTTAGCTGAGGGCAGTGCCTTTTGAAGTGACCTTCGGCGCCACACTGAAAACATCCTTTGTTGCCCTGTTGCTGATTTTGCCGTGCTTGCTGCTGCGGCTGATTCTGATTTACAGGCTGTGGGCTCCTACAATCCTTGGCCTCATGGCCCGTCCTGAAACACCTTTGACAACGACCCCTGTTACACTGGCCATTGTGGTGCTTGTTGCAGATGTTGCACTTTGGGAGGTTCCCTCGATAACCACCCTGCTTGTGACTGCCCGAAGAGTGTTGACTAGGGCTCTGGTAGTTGTCAGTCTTTCGTTGCTGAACTTGGGGCTGAACTGAAGCTGATCCCTTGCTGGAATCCCCCTCCCATTTTCGCTTGCTGTCACTGGGAGTAGCAGGAGTAACCGAAGTAGTAGCTGTAGGGGTAGCGTTGATGCGTTTGGGCAACCGGTTCTGCTCCACCGCTTGATCAGTGAGACGGTGAGCCAACTGAACAACCTGCTGGTAAGTGGCATGATTTGCTGAAGTCACATGACTCTGGATCTCTGGCACCAGACCCTTAAGATAAAGTTCAATACGCTTGTCCACCAGAGTAGGACACAGTAATGCAAGCTCATTCGATCTCTTGGTATACGCTTCGATCTCAGACCCCGTCATCTTGAGGTTGAAAAACTCGACTTCCAGCTTATGAATATCATCTCGACTGCAGTATTCCTCCTTGATCATCTCTTTGAAATTGTTCCATGGGGTGGCGTTAGCAGCAACCAACCCCAGTATTTGGACCTGTGCTTTCCACCATGTGAGGGCTAAACCCTCGAGGGTACCGGTAGCATATTTCACCCTGCGTGCCTCAGGGCATTCACACATCTCAAACACCGACTCTATCTTTTCAAACCAGTGCAGGAGACCTACGGCTCCTTCGGTGCCGCTGAAAGTGGATGGACGACAGTCCATGAAAGTCTTGAAAGTGCAAACAGGTGCTTGACCTGTTGTGTAAAAGATTTAGGACAAGTTTAAACACGAGAGTTGATTTAGGAATTGTAGGATCTAAGGATCCTAGTGTGAGTTGTAACTGCAGGGTATACCTCCTGCTTGTGCGGCTGCAACTGCCGCAGTAACTCGTTCGTTAATGAGGGCCGTCAACTGGTCCTGAGTCATGTTGATACGTCCAGACATGATCTTCATAGTAAAGATAACGTAAATGAGATAGGTTCGCGAATAGTGCGATGACAGAAGAGAGTGAGCACACAAGTGTTCTCATGCAATAACAAATAGTGAGCAATGTAATCTAAGCATACCACGAGCAAAGTTCTATGTAATTCTAATATGTAGGCAATAAACATAACCCTTATTACCTAGGATGTCGAGTCTTGCACGTGGAGCGAAGCGTCGTTGTGGATCGTTGAGAGCACTGTTCTGGTTATAGTCTGGTTTTAATAAAAATCGTTTTCCCCATATTAAAACCGAGTTCTCTATAACCAATGGCTCTGATACCAATCTGTCACACCCCCAAAATCAACCTGCGGAGTATCACCGCTTGGGAGCGTGACTGACCAGGATCAAGCCACCAATCATATAGAACAATGTATAAAGTAAATGTAATTGCAATTTAATTCCAAACAATCCATATGAAAGGTGTTCCAAAACATAAATATGTTATCACTGTATAGCGGAAGCGTATAATTAAACCCAACATAATAAAGTATGAAATGTCATAAAGTCTAAACAAGTATTCAAGATCCTTGCCCACAACGACTACGCCTCCCGTGCAAGCTCCATAAGTACCTAAGGTCCTGCAAGGCATGTAACAGAGGATCAACAACTAGTTGAGCGAGTTCACAGAAAGTAAATGCGTAATAGTAAGTTCGTATGTAACATGTGGCTCTACTGGGCCGATAGTACGTTCTATTGGTGGGGGCTTCCCATGTTATATCCCCTAGACTATTCGTAATCATAAGTATCCTTCCCAATCCGAGGATAGTAGTAAGTATAGGTTTACGCAGGTTTTATGTAAGTGCCCTTCCCAACCGAGGACAGTACGTAGCGAGTACGTAGGTTTAGCGCTGGCGTCCTTCCCAATCCGAGGACGGTAGTACGTAGGTTTAGCACTGGCGTCCTTCCCAATCCGAGGACGGTAGTACGTAGGTTTTACGTAGGTTTAGTGCTGGTGTCCTTCCCAATCCGAGGACAGTACGTAGGTTTTGCGTAGAATTTGGCACAGGCATCCTTCCCAATCCGAGGACCGTGGTAAATAGTCTAGTGTTAATGTAAGTACAGGTAATCATTCAATCCCATTCCCAACCCAACTGGGGAATCCCATGCCTTGGTAAGAGTGTGAACTCACCTTGGTTTGCTCGGTATGCTAAGTATGTGCTCAAAGTAAAATCAATCACGTCCTAATGTATGCATGTATACGTAGTCAGTTTATGTTCAAGTCATTCACATATAAGCGTGTAACACGTAGTCAAAATCATACAAGTCATGTTTATCATTTAACAGCAGTTAAATATCTCAGTTAACTTCTAACAGAGTTAAGTCAGATTACTGTTCAAGATATCCAAGTCGACGAAACACATAAGTTGGCGAATCACAATATTGGCGAAACACATGCTCTGTTTCGTCGACTTATCCTTCGGCGAAACACAAGTTCTGTTTCGTCAACTATCATTTGGCGAAACACAATTTCTATTTCGCCGAGGGTTCTGTTTCGCCAAACCCGTCAATTTCGTCAAACATCAGTTACGTCAAATATCAATTATATCAATCATGCCAAATCAGTTACAGTATCAACACAGCAACCCTAATGATCATTCTATCAGCCGTCATCACAACAGAAATTATATGGAGATCAATGTGCATATAGAATCATCATAACTTAATCATTCAAGAATTATTGTCTAGCATGAACCCTAGCTTAACCGTTCCTCAAACCGATTATCATACAACATCATATCATCAACCCCTATCCAGATACTAATGTGTATTCGAAATCAAGACATATTAACAACATCCAGAGCCATGTATTCGATCATGTTAGGTTTCGCATATAGTTACGTATCCGATTAACCATGCATATCAAAATCTATATCATTCTCATATTCATATCACAGCAATAAGACACCTCAATCACATATCTAAACATGAATCGAGACAGAGCAGAACATGAAATCGATTACAAACATACACTAACTGATTCGGGATGAAACAAACAAGGATTCGAGAGCTAGGGAACGTTAGATTGCCGTCAACAGAGAAGGAGAGACTCTAGGGTTTCGGTTGTTATCATAAAAGTGTGAAACTGATGTAGTTTTACGTAATAAAACTCAAAATAACATGTTGGGCCCGAACTGGGCTTCGGCGGATCTGGGCTCGGCGAAACAGCTTGTTTCGTCCAGTGGTATTTGGCGAAACATAATCTGTTTCGTCGGGATTAGTTATGGCGAAACACACTTGTGTTTCGTCGGGTTCTCTCTTATGTTAGGCAGTTTATGTTTCACGACAGGTTCCATGTTATAAAGTCAAACACATACTCATGCAAACACCATGCATTTATCATATCACAACTATACAGTCAAAGTCAACGTGCATTTAATGCGAATAAAGAATGTCGGAAATTCGAGTTGTCACATTATCCCCAACTTGAAAGAAATTTCGTCCCGAAATTTAGCATGCGGTTACTGAGGAAAGCTAATGGTGTGACGTTGTTTACCTGTATTGTATCGCGGCTCCCCGAGCAGGTTTGCGAAGGTTACTGGTTTTCCTGGGGTGTCACATTATCCCCCCGTTGATTTGGAATTTCGTCCCGAAATTCTGTATTGGTAGCTTCAGCCTCAGTAGTAGTTGCATTGGTTCCGAATAACTGGGGATACTTGAGTTCCATTTGATCTTCACGCTCCCAGGTGAACTCTGGGCCGCGGCGGGAGTTCCAACGAACTCGTACAAGAGGGATTCTCGTGTTCTTGAGGACCTTAACATCCCGGTCCGTGATTTCAACAGGTTCCTCGACGAAGTGCAACCGTTCGTCGATAGTGAGTTCTTTCAAGGGAACTATGTGGGTCTCATCTGACGTACACTTCTTCAGATTCGACACGTGAAAGACGTTGTGAACTGCACTGAGTTCAGGTGGTAAGTTCAGTCTGTAGGCCACTTTTCCTATTTTCTCAATAACTTCGAAAGGTCCGACGTATCGTGGATTAAGTTTGCCGCGTTTTCCAAAGCGAACCACACCCTTCCAAGGTGAAACTTTGAGTAGCGCTCGATCCCCAACTTGGAATTCGAGTAGTTTTCTATCTTTATCGGCGTATACTTTCTGACGGTCACGTGCTGCCGCCATGCGTTGTCGTATTTGAGCAATCTTTTCAGTAGTATCAACTACCATTTCTGGACCTGTGATCTGACTATCTCCCACCTCTGCCCAACAGAGAGGTGACCGGCATTTACGCCCGTACAATGCCTCGAATGGTGCAGCTTTAATGCTTGTGTGGTAGCTGTTATTGTATGAAAATTCCACAAGTGGCAAATGTTTTTCCCAACCATTGCCAAAATCAATTACGTACGCCCGAAGCATGTCTTCTAGAGTTTGAATAGTGCGCTCAGACTGTCCATCTGTCTGAGGGTGATAAGCTGTGCTCATGTCTAAACGAGAGCCAAAAGATTTATGCATTGCTTGCCACAGTTCTGAAGTAAAACGTGCATCACGATCAGAGATGATGGAGGTGGGCACCCCGTGCCTCGAGACCACTTCTTTTAAGTAAACGTCTGCTAAGGTAGAGAACTTGTCTGTTTCTTTGATAGCCAAGAAGTGAGCAGACTTTGTGAGTCGATCCACGATCACCCAAATAGTATCATTTCCGCGCTGAGATCTAGGTAGGCCAGTAACAAAATCCATGGAAATTTGCTCCCATTTCCATTGTGGTATCTCAGGTTGTTGGAGTGGTCCTGACGGTTTCTGATATTCTGCCTTGACTCTCGCACAAGTCAAGCATTTGCTAACGTATGTGGCTATGTGGGCCTTCATGCTAGGCCACCAGTATGTAGTCTTAATATCGTGGTACATTTTATCCGAACCAGGGTGTACCGAGTAGCGAGACTTGTGAGCTTCATCCATTACCAGCTCGCGTAAGTTGCCGTACAGTGGGACCCAAATGCGTCCTGTTACGTAATAAGCACCATCTTCCTTCTGTTCTAAGCGTTGCCTTGAGCCGCGTAAGGCTTCTGCCCTGACGTTTTCTGGTTTTAATGCTTCCACCTGAGCATTTCTTATTTGGGAAGGAAGACTAGACTGTATAGTGAGTTGTAAAGCTCGTACGCGCTTAGGCGCGGTGTCTTTTCGACTGAGGGCGTCAGCCACAACATTGGCTTTGCCTGGGTGGTACCTGATTGAGCATTCATAGTCGTTTAGCAGTTCGACCCATCGTCGCTGTCGCATATTCAGTTCCTTCTGCTTGAATATATGTTCAAGGCTCCTGTGGTCAGTGTAGATAGCACATTTGGTACCGTACAAATAGTGTCGCCATATCTTAAGTGCAAAAACAACCGCTCCCAGCTCTAGGTCGTGTGTCGTGTAATTCCGTTCGTGAATCTTAAGTTGGCGCGAAGCATAAGCAATAACTTTATCCCTCTGCATCAATACACATCCAAGACCTTGGATAGATGCGTCGCAGTAGACTACAAAATCGTCCGTGCCTTCAGGCAGTGAGAGGATAGGCGCGCTACAAAGTCTATCCTTTAAGTGCTGAAACGCTGTTTCCTGTGCATTACCCCAACGATAAACAACACCCTTCTGCGTCAGTAGTGTAAGTGGCTGAGCAATCTTTGAGAAGTCTTTGATGAACCTCCTGTAATAACCCACCAAACCCAAGAATTGGCGTATTTCTGTTGGTGTGCGAGGTGCAGGCCAGTTCTTGATCGAATCCACCTTGGATGGATCTACATGAATCCCATCCTTGTTTACCACGTGGCCTAAGAAGTGGACTTCACGAAGCCAGAAGTCACATTTGGAAAACTTAGCGTATAACTGTTCCGTTCGCAGAAGTTCCAGTATAAGTCGTAAGTGCTGCTCGTGTTCCTCCTGACTTTTCGAATAAATCAGGATGTCGTCGATGAAAACAATGACAAACTTGTCGAGATAGGGTTTGCACACCCTGTTCATAAGATCCATGAATACAGCAGGCGCGTTCGTTAGCCCGAATGGCATGACCATAAACTCGTAGTGGCCGTAACGTGTTCTAAACGCTGTCTTGGAGACGTCCTCATCCCGGACTCTCAGTTGGTGATACCCTGACCTTAGATCAATCTTCGAGTAGTAGCTCGACCCTTGCAACTGGTCGAATAAATCGTCAATGCATGGAAGAGGATAACGATTCTTGATCGTCACCTTGTTGAGTTCACGGTAGTCTATACACATCCTGAACGTACCGTCTTTCTTCTTTACGAATAACACTGGAGCTCCCCAAGGCGAAGAGCTAGGACGTATGAAACCCTTTTCCAAGAGTTCTTGTAGCTGCCTTGACAGTTCTTCCAATTCAGTTGGAGCTAGACGATAAGGTGCTCGAGCTATGGGCGCTGCTCCTGGAGCTAGTTCGATCTGGAATTCGACTTGACGATGAGGCGGTAACCCAGGTAATTCCTCAGGGAACACTTGAGGAAAGTCACGTACTACAGGAATATCTTCAATCTTTTTCTCTTTCTTCAAGGTATCTGTAACGAGTGCCAATATAGCAGTATGCCCCTTTCGTAAACACTTCTGAGCCTTCAGGAAGGAAATGATGCCACTCACGACACCACTCTTGTCGCCCTGAACTTCGAGAGGTTCTTTGCCCGACCGAGGAATACGAATAACTTTTTCTTTGCATAAAATCTCCGCTTGTTGTTGAGATAGCCAATCCATACCAATGACGACGTCAAAGCTACCCAAGGTTATAGGAATGAGATCGATGGAGAAAGTCTGACCAGCGAGGATAAGATTACACCCTTTAACTATGTGTGTGGCTTCTAAACTTTTACCGTTAGCTAACTCTACGACATGTTTGGTGTTTAAGAGAGTTGGTGCACGTTTTAACATTTCACTAGCTTTTAGAGACATGTAACTTGTATCCGCACCAGAATCGAATAGTACAGTAACATAAAAGTCGTCAAGAAGAAACTTACCCATAACCACGTTGGGATCATTCCTGGCATCACTGTCACACCCCCAAAATCCACACGCGGAGTATCACCGCCTGGAGGCGTGACTGACCAGCATCAAGCCATCAATCATATCAAACATAGTATTTAAGTGTAAGAGTAAGAAAATATAATTCATCTTGACATGACTGATGTTCATAACCAAACATTGTTTAAGTAGCGGAAGCATAATAATGAAAACCCAAAGTAAGTTATAAGTTCAAATATTGTCTACGATCCGTATCCCACAACGACCTGCTCCTTCCTGTGCAAGCTCCATATGTACCTAAGGTCCTGCAAGGCATGTAAGAGAGAGTCAACAACTAGTTGAGCGAGTTCACAGTTAACAGTTCAGTAATAGTATAGCGTGAGTAGTAGTATGTTCGTTCGTTACAATGTATCGTATTAGTTTCCATCGCGGCCAATGTCCTTGGCAGGTGTGCGAAGATGTTGGGGAAGGTCTTTCCCCAAGTTTTTCTAGACTAGGTTTGTTCGTATCGCGGCCAATGTCCTTGGCAGGTGTGCGAAGATGTTGTACGTTTAGTTCGCGGCCAATGTCCTTGGCAGGTGTGCGAAGACAGTCATAATATCGCGGCCAATGTCCTTGGCAGGTGTGCGAAGATCGTTCAATAAGTGTTACTAGTCTAGCAGTAGGTTCTGTCATCAATGTATGTACAGTAATCATCAAAACCCCATTCCCCCCTGGGAATCCCATGCCTTGGCTTGTGTGAACTCACCTTGGTTTGCTCGGTATGCTAAGTGTATGCTCGCAAGTAATCAATCACGTCCTAAAGTATGCACGTATGTGAAATCAGTTTGTGTTCAAGTTGTGCACGTATGAACATGTAACACGTAATCACAATCATATACAAGATGATTACATTTAACAGCAGTTAAATATTCCAGTTAACACTTAACAGAATTAACCCAAGTTACTGTGCAGATTACATATACGGCGAAACACAAAATTGGCGAAACATACATGCCGGCGAAACACATACATCGACGAAACACATTCTGTTTCGTCGAGTCTTGTTTGGCGAAACAAAATTTCAATTTCGTCGATTGCCCTTGGCGAAACACTTTCTGTTTCGCCGAGAGTTCTGTTTCGTCAAACAGTTCAGTTACGTCATATCAGTTACATGCAGGAACCCTAATCATCACTAACAGCCGACATCAATATTATCAATCATGCAGTAATCATTCAACACAAAATCATCGTAACATCATCATAGCATAATCATCGGATTTCTTTAACGTCTAGCATGAACCCTAGTTTACGAATACAACACATCGATTAACATATCACCTCATCAAACCCTATCAAGATGCTAACTTGCATTCAGAATCAGATCATAATAACAACATCCAGAACCGAGTATTCAATCATATTAAGTTTCGCATTAAAACCATTTATCCGAGTACAATATTCATATCGAAATCCGTATCATCATCATCATAACAAGAACCCTAATATTTAACATGTATCGATTTCAAATATACAACATCAAAGCAGAATCACATGACACAGAAACACATTCACGGATGAACGATCAATCAAGACACATAAATCTACTAACCGAGATGATGGTTTGATCGCACAAGGGTTTCCGGTGGGTTCTAGTTCGCCGTCACAGTGAGAGAGCTCTAGGGTTTCGGTTGTGTTGGTAGAAAATGTAAAGTGATGTTGTTTTTACGTAAAAATACTCAAAATACGTTCTGGGCCCAAGCTGGGCTACTGGGCCGGCGAAACAGACTTCTGTTTCGTCGGGATGTATATGGCGAAACATCCTGTTTCGTCGGGTATGTTCATGGCGAAACACCCCTGTGTTTCGTCGAGCAGTCTCATGTGTTTAACCAGTTCATGTGGTTTCTAAACTAATATGCTATAACAACAACACAAAATCAAGTAAACACAACGCATTTATCATATCACAACTATTTAGTCAAAGTCAACGTGCATTAAATGCAAATAAAGAACGTCGTAAATTCGAGTTGTCACAATCACCCTGACCGATCACAAACATACGGCCTCTAGCACCATTGTTGTTATTGTCCCCACCGTTGTTGTTGTTCCCATTGCCCTGGTTATTGTTGTTGTTCTGGTTTCGGTTTAGCTGAGGGCAGTGCCTTTTGAAGTGACCTTCGGCGCCACACTGAAAACATCCTTTGTTGCCCTGTTGCTGATTTTGCCGTGCTTGCTGCTGCGGCTGATTCTGATTTACAGGCTGTGGGCTCCTACAATCCTTGGCCTCATGGCCCGTCCTGAAACACCTTTGACAACGACCCCTGTTACACTGGCAATTGTGGTGCTTGTTGCAGATGTTGCACTTTGGGAGGTTCCCTCGATAACCACCCTGCTTGTGACTGCCCGAAGAGTGTTGACTAGGGCTCTGGTAGTTGTCAGTCTTTCGTTGCTGAACTTGGGGCTGAACTGAAGCCGATCCCTTGCTGGAATCCCCCTCCCATTTTCGCTTGCTGTCACTGGGAGTAGCAGGAGTAACCGAAGTAGTAGCTGTAGGGGTAGCGTTGATGCGTTTGGGCAACCGGTTCTGCTCCACCGCTTGATCAGTGAGACGGTGAGCCAACTGAACAACCTGCTGGTAAGTGGCATGATTTGCTGAAGTCACATGACTCTGGATCTTTGGCACCAGACCCTTAAGATAAAGTTCAATACGCTTGTCCACCAGAGTAGGACACAGTAATGCAAGCTCATTCGATCTCTTGGTATACGCTTCGATCTCAGACCCCGTCATCTTGAGGTTGAAAAACTCGACTTCCAGCTTATGAATATCATCTCGACTGCAGTATTCCTCCTTGATCATCTCTTTGAAATTGTTCCATGGGGTGGCGTTAGCAGCAACCAACCCCAGTATTTGGACCTGTGCTTTCCACCATGTGAGGGCTAAACCCTCGAGGGTACCGGTAGCATATTTCACCCTGCGTGCCTCAGGGCATTCACACATCTCAAACACCGACTCTATCTTTTCAAGCCAGTGCAGGAGACCTACGGCTCCTTCGGTGCCGCTGAAAGTGGATGGACGACAGTCCATGAAAGTCTTGAAAGTGCAAACAGGTGCTTGACCTGTTGTGTAAAAGATTTAGGACAAGTTTAAACACGAGAGTTGATTTAGGAATTGTAGGATCTAAGGATCCTAGTGTGAGTTGTAACTGCAGGGTATACCTCCTACTTGTGCGGCTGCAACTGCCGCAGTAACTCGTTCGTTAATGAGGGCCGTCAACTGGTCCTGAGTCATGTTGATACGTCCAGACATGATCTTCATAGTAAAGATAACGTAAATGAGATAGGTTCGCGAATAGTGCGATGACAGAAGAGAGTGAGCACACAAGTGTTCTCATGCAATAACAAATAGTGAGCAATGTAATCTAAGCATACCACGAGCAAAGTTCTATGTAATTCTAATATGTAGGCAATAAACATAACCCTTATTACCTAGGATGTCGAGTCTTGCACGTGGAGCGAAGCGTCGTTGTGGATCGTTGAGAGCACTGTTCTGGTTATAGTCTGGTTTTAATAAAAATCGTTTTCCCCATATTAAAACCGAGTTCTCTATAACCAATGGCTCTGATACCAATCTGTCACACCCCCAAAATCAACCTGCGGAGTATCACCGCTTGGGAGCGTGACTGACCAGGATCAAGCCACCAATCATATAGAACAATGTATAAAGTAAATGTAATTGCAATTTAATTCCAAACAATCCATATGAAAGGTGTTCCAAAACATAAATATGTTATCACTGTATAGCGGAAGCGTATAATTAAACCCAACATAATAAAGTATGAAATGTCATAAAGTCTAAACAAGTATTCAAGATCCTTGCCCACAACGACTACGCCTCCCGTGCAAGCTCCATAAGTACCTAAGGTCCTGCAAGGCATGTAACAGAGGATCAACAACTAGTTGAGCGAGTTCACAGAAAGTAAATGCGTAATAGTAAGTTCGTATGTAACATGTGGCTCTACTGGGCCGATAGTACGTTCTATTGGTGGGGGCTTCCCATGTTATATCCCCTAGACTATTCGTAATCATAAGTATCCTTCCCAATCCGAGGATAGTAGTAAGTATAGGTTTACGCAGGTTTTATGTAAGTGCCCTTCCCAACCGAGGACAGTACGTAGCGAGTACGTAGGTTTAGCGCTGGCGTCCTTCCCAATCCGAGGACGGTAGTACGTAGGTTTAGCACTGGCGTCCTTCCCAATCCGAGGACGGTAGTACGTAGGTTTTACGTAGGTTTAGTGCTGGTGTCCTTCCCAATCCGAGGACAGTACGTAGGTTTTGCGTAGAATTTGGCACAGGCATCCTTCCCAATCCGAGGACCGTGGTAAATAGTCTAGTGTTAATGTAAGTACAGGTAATCATTCAATCCCATTCCCAACCCAACTGGGGAATCCCATGCCTTGGTAAGAGTGTGAACTCACCTTGGTTTGCTCGGTATGCTAAGTATGTGCTCAAAGTAAAATCAATCACGTCCTAATGTATGCATGTATACGTAGTCAGTTTATGTTCAAGTCATTCACATATAAGCGTGTAACACGTAGTCAAAATCATACAAGTCATGTTTATCATTTAACAGCAGTTAAATATCTCAGTTAACTTCTAACAGAGTTAAGTCAGATTACTGTTCAAGATATCCAAGTCGACGAAACACATAAGTTGGCGAATCACAATATTGGCGAAACACATGCTCTGTTTCGTCGACTTATCCTTCGGCGAAACACAAGTTCTGTTTCGTCAACTATCATTTGGCGAAACACAATTTCTATTTCGCCGAGGGTTCTGTTTCGCCAAACCCGTCAATTTCGTCAAACATCAGTTACGTCAAATATCAATTATATCAATCATGCCAAATCAGTTACAGTATCAACACAGCAACCCTAATGATCATTCTATCAGCCGTCATCACAACAGAAATTATATGGAGATCAATGTGCATATAGAATCATCATAACTTAATCATTCAAGAATTATTGTCTAGCATGAACCCTAGTTTAACCGTTCCTCAAACCGATTATCATACAACATCATATCATCAACCCCTATCCAGATACTAATGTGTATTCGAAATCAAGACATATTAACAACATCCAGAGCCATGTATTCGATCATGTTAGGTTTCGCATATAGTTACGTATCCGATTAACCATGCATATCAAAATCTATATCATTCTCATATTCATATCACAGCAATAAGACACCTCAATCACATATCTAAACATGAATCGAGACAGAGCAGAACATGAAATCGATTACAAACATACACTAACCGATTCGGGATGAAACAAACAAGGATTCGAGAGCTAGGGAACGTTAGATTGCCGTCAACAGAGAAGGAGAGACTCTAGGGTTTCGGTTGTTATCATAAAAGTGTGAAACTGATGTAGTTTTACGTAATAAAACTCAAAATAACATGTTGGGCCCGAACTGGGCTTCGGCGGATCTGGGCTCGGCGAAACAGCTTGTTTCGTCGAGTGGTATTTGGCGAAACATAATCTGTTTCATCGGGATTAGTTATGGCGAAACACACTTGTGTTTCGTCGGGTTCTCTCTTATGTTAGGCAGTTTATGTTTCACGACAGGTTCCATGTTATAAAGTCAAACACATACTCATGCAAACACCATGCATTTATCATATCACAACTATACAGTCAAAGTCAACGTGCATTTAATGCGAATAAAGAATGTCGGAAATTCGAGTTGTCACAAGATGCATGGGCAGTGGTTAGGTCAGGGGATTGGACAGTTTTAGGACTGTTTTTCTCTAACCACTGTTGTGGGTTTTGACCAATCACCTACTGATAACCAAAAGGATGCCTATTCACTCTTGGTTTAGGGGGCCTTTTGCAGGTCTCATAAACGTGTGGAATCCTTTGGTAAGATGATTGTCCCTTGCCTCTTCTGAATTGGTTAGCAGGGGGTGCATCAGTCACTTGAACATCTCTTTGGACAGATGTTTGATGCAACTGTTTTGTAACAGCTGTTTGGACTGGCACAAACAGTGGTTGATTCTTGGTGAATTTGACAGATGATATTGATGGACTCAAGGATGTTTTAGCAGTGTACTCATTCTTTTTTACATCAAAGTTTTTAAGATACACACATTCTTGAGTTTTGTGGTTTGGTTTGGTTTACCACAGATGGTGCAGCTTTTAGCAGGTACTATGATACTTGTTTTGTTTAAATCATATGCTTTTAAATGGAAACAATCTTTTGTTAGATGATTCCTTTTTTCACAAAATTCACAAAACAGGTTTTTGATCTTTTCTCTCTTCTTTCTCTTTTCAGACTCCTTTGCAACAGAGTTTTTAACCTCTGTCGGGATGTCCTTGAGAGGGATGACTTTTGCTTTTGGAGCTTTAACACCATCAGTGGTTGTGAAATCCATGGGTTTAAATTTTCAAGAATGTCACACTCGTTAGACCATGAGGGTTTAAATTGGTATTTCTCAATTTCCTCAAAAGTAGAGGATCCCACTGGTCTTTCAAGTGTGATTTTGTTACCAAGTTTATCAGTGATTTTCACTTCTAGGCCATTCTTGTTTGTGGGAATGAATTCAGTGGTTACATCAGTGGTTTGAATAGATTTTTCAAAACCAATGTTTTTATCATCATGTTTTCTATAACCAACACCAAATTTCACATTACTTTTAATCTGTTTTTCAAGTATTACTTCATACCCTTTGCAGGATTCCACCCATTTTTCACATGTGATTTGGGTGGATTCCAACTCCTCTTTACAAACATGATATTTTTCTATCATTGTTTGGAGTTGGGTTTTGGTAATGCTTTGCTCTTCTTTTAGACAGCTAATTTCTTTGTCTTTTTTCAGCCAACTTGATTTTAAGTTCTTTTAATGACTTCTCAAATTTGACTTCATCAATTAAGACCCTATTCCGAAGGTTTTCATTCACCTCTTTGATGCTAGCAAATGCAATAATGCATTTGTCTGAACACAGATTTTTAAGAACCTGAGGTGATACCTTGGCAGCTGCCATCATAGCACAATCACATTGATGATTTTCTTCATCAGCTCTTTCTTCTTTCTCACCCTCTTTCTCCTCTTCTTTTTCTTCCTTGTCTTCTTTGGACCAAGGATCAACCAGTGGTTCAATTAGCGTTTCTGAATTTTCTCTCAACAGTAGTTCACCAGCAACTGCAGTAACCACTGCTTCAGTCACTTTATCCACTGTTTCAGCACTTAGCTGTTCACCTTCAGTTTCTACCCCTTCTAGTATAGACTCTAATGCCATCAAACAAAATTCATCATTAGTAGGATCATTAAAAGCATTGAGTGCAAAATTTTCATCACTAAGCTCATCAGGCATACTGCTCCAGTCAACAAAGCCTTGAGTGAAAAAACTTTGTTGATCTGGTTGTGTTACTGTTGGAGCAGCTGGTTGAGGCGCAACAGGTTGCACTTGTGCCTGAGGGACAGGGGTTTGAACATACTGAATTTGTGGAACAGTGGTTTGAACATAATGCACAGGCATAAGGGTTGCAGCATAGTGAGCAGTGTTAACATGGGCAGCAGGGGTATATTGGGTATAGTGCACAGTGCTTTGATGTTGTGGTCTAGGGTTTGAGCTGGGGTGAGTGATTATGGGACCAATGGTTTGACTCCTGCATTCCCTAGCAAAATGACCTAGCCTATTGCACTTATAGCACTTAATTTTTGACTTATCCAACCCCACTTTTAAATTCCCATGTAACCCTGGGAATTTTCTCCCTGTTCTTTTGTAGAATTTGCTTGTTCTTACACTAAGCAAAGCCAATTGATGCAAAATGCCCATCTCTTCTAAGTCAGTTGGATCAAAGTGCTGTAAGTCATTGAGTTCAAAGCACAAGTTATCTGAGTTCTAACTTTCTCCGTTTGCTGTGAAAGCAAAGTTAGATGAGTGAGGATCAAAGTTGAAATTACCTCCAGCAGTTATGTCAATAAAATGATCATAACTCTGATCCTTACTGCTGCAAGACTCTTCTTGACCCAAAAGAGCCGTGTTACAAAATGAATAGTCATCTGTAACTTTACCAGACTCTTGCAACTTCCTTTTCTGGTTTAACTCCCTTTCATAGGTCAAGAGTCTACCATGAAGTTGGGTTAGTGTCAGGTCTTTGAACTCAGCAGAATTTCTAGTCACAAATGCAATTGTGTCCCATTTATCAGGTAGTGATCTAAGAAACCTACTATTTTGTGTTGATTTTGGAAATTCAACTTTAACAAGTCTTAGCTCACTGATGAGACAACTGAAACGTTCAAACTGTTGGGTCAATGATTCACCCTTAATGTGACAGAAGGTTTCATACTGCTGATTCAGAATTTCCCTATTGTTCTTAACTACTTCTTCAGTTCCCCCAAATTGTTCCTTAAGTGCATCCCATAAATCTTTGGCACTGTTACAATGTAACAGCCCAGCATAGATTTCATTTGGTAATGCAGATGCAATGATGCTAAATGCTTTGGCATCCAGTTCGAACTTTTGAAAATCAGTTTCAGTATAGTTTTCATAACTTTTAGGTTTGAATTTCTTTGGATCCTCAGCACTTGGCACCATTGGAACATGAGGGCCAAAAACAACTGATCTCCAACATCCGGTATTTTGTTGAGCAAGGATATGACCCATCCTTCTCTCCCAGATGTTGTATTCATTTCGTTTAAGCATAGGTGGTTTGAAAAGAGAGCCAATGTTATTCTTATCATCTTGTGATTGTGGCGTCATCCTGGTTGTTTTACAGGCACTGATTAATCAACTTTGATGGTGATTAAACCTTACTCTGTTTTTCAACAAAACGAACAAATATCAGTATCAACGATTTTGAGCTGAACTATTTACGTCAAAATGATTGTTAGATCAAATTTGACTGCCCAAGCTCTGATACCAATTGTTAGGATCTGAGTTTGGTTTTGATTGTGTTTTACGTTTGAAATAAGATGAAGATGAATGAGTAGTGCAGCGGAATTTAAGATGGAAACAAACTTTGCACACAATCAAACAGGAGAATTGCTTTAATCAAACATTTTCAACAAAGAACCGAAAGATTGAATTTATTTCAATAACGATTACAATGCATGTATGAATACAAACTCCCCCTCAGCCTGAGCTCACAGTGTTTGTTCGTGCAGGAAGAAGATTTTGTGTAGAGCTAATAGAACAGTGCATGGTACTGTTCTATTTATAGGCACGGACAAACCACTGCGGTATCAAAGCTGACGTCACCATGAAAGTGACATCTAACCTCCTAACAACTTCTAACAACTGATCTATACAAACACTGCTTAAGCTAACAACTGCTATACAGTACATTACATAAATAAACTAAACTACTGCTAGTCCTTCCACTGTTGTGACTTCAGCAGTACTTGATAACAACCAGCAGTGCTTAACCTAAAGCAGTAGATTGAACAGCAGGTCTTTAGTCTTTGACTTGATCAGTGGTTGCAGGCCAGCGGTTGTAGTGATCAGTAGATAGGAGGTCAGCAGATGTTAAAACCACTTTCAAGGGGAGAGACTTGTAACACAACATCTGCTTATTCTGGATCCAATGTCCTGATCCAGTTTTGGCTTTAATTATCTGTTCCTCTGATAAGGTTCAATCCCAACATGGTTCAGTTCAGTTTCGGTTAATAACCGAAGTGTTTTTTTGCTTGGGCTAAACTTTTGATAAGAATCAAACCCAACTGAACTAAATGTTAAAATTCACTTAATGTATACAATATGAATTGTGAAAGCCTATAGTGGATACTCAATTTCTATTCAATGGCCAACTATCAAAACCAAGAAATTGTTACTACTCATCTCATATCTTTGAATATGTTGCCTTGACCGAACTTGTGTACCTTATTTCGTTTAATATGTCAAAAATACAAGAACAATCATTCTACACACAAATTAGGTTCTAACATGATAATGTCGCACTGAAACCATTAGAAAAGTGGAGAGACTGATTTGATTAGTTTAAAGATGCAAAATACTGAATAAGGACACTTTAAGTTATATAACAGTCTACCTTTGATCAGCAACATCCATTCAAAACCATGATAGCAACAACAGAGAAAACCATGTAGTACACCAAATCAACAGCTATATCTACATAAAGAAGATGATCGGTATAAAGAAAAGAAAACCCGGTAAACAACCATTATTCATTCATGAGTTAAGAGGCTTTAATTAATGAAAAGATGATTGGCAAATCAAGATTATAAAACTCTGAAACATGAATAATAAAAAATAAATCTTACCTTGTTGATGAGATTAGAGATCAAAGAACATTTTGGCGGCGACTGAGAACTGACGGGTTTCATCAAGAGCTGCTTGCATAAGATTCAGTCATGTGGAAGAGATTGTTTGTGGTTTAATTTATCTCAGTTTCGGCGTCTCCTGGATTCCAACAGATCCGACAATCGTCCTCTTCTCCTTCTGCTACTAATTGTGGAAGTAGGATACTCTCGTTTTGTTGTTTTTTATTTGATTTGTGTTTTTGAAACCCTAATTTTGAGTTTTGATTTGGGTTTGAATTGATATCTGAGAGAGAGAAGAATTGAAGCTCTGATGACATTAAATGCAAATTACATATCCCTATAAGTTTTAAATTTCAAATTACCCCCCCCCCCCCATTTTAATGAAACATCAGTGGTTTGAATTTTGAATGAACATCAGTGGTTTCATAATTGAATGTGGGCCAGACCTTTTAAATTTGAAAGTGGGGCAGTGGTTTGATGACAAATCTTTGAATTATGATGTCACTATGCTCCCTCTATGGCTGCCACCTCATCGTTGATGACATAAGAAAAGCATTGTTGGACAGCCTCTCTGGCTGACACATCAGCTTTTCTTATGTCATTGGGATTTCTCCTTTTATAGAAAGTATAGATAGATATATAAGTAAAGTTGGGTCCCATGGTTTAACATATAAGCAGATAAAATGAAAATAAAAGAAAATGGAAAATCACGCCTTTACCCTTTATCAAACAAGAACTTTTTAATCGAGATTTGTTTTTTTGACTGAAATGACACGTTTCAAGTATGTCAAGGAGGAAATAGATACAATTTTGAAAATGGGCCCAAAATAACAAAAGTTGACAAACGATAAGGACGTAAATGTCACTTAACTCGGTTAAACAATTTCTGCTTAATATTTCTTATAGCCATGGCCCAAAATGACAAAAGTTGACAAACGGTAAGGACGTAAATGTCACTTAACTCGGTTAAACAATTTCTGCTTATTATTTCTTATAACCATATATGCCACACTTTTCTTCTTTTTACGTCTGTACTGTCTTGAGTTCCTCTATTGTTTCTTTTAAGGTAGAGTTAAATGCCATTTTAGTTTTTGTGGTTTCGGTCATTTTGACAGTTTAGTCTAAAGGTTTCATTTTTCAGATGTGGGTCCAAAAAGGTTTGACCATTGCCATTTTAGTCCACTAGGTTAATTTGATCCATTTTTTCTATTAACGAGAAGGGCAATTCGGTTATTTTATATGGCCGAATTGACCTTCTAGTTAACAGAATTACATATAAAATGATCAAATTGCCCTTCTTGTTAACAGGAAAAATAGATGAAGTTAACCCAGTGAACTAAAATGGTAACGGTGAAACCTTTTTGGACCCATAGACAAAAAATGAAAGCTTTAGACTAAATTGCCAAAATATCCAAACTTTTAAATGCTAAAATGACCCTTTATTTTAAATGCTCAATGACCCTTTATTTTAAATGCTCAATGACCCTTTACTTAGGTCATCCTGAAAGGAGAGCCATACTGAATGAAACAAATCAGGTACACTTTCTCTTGCAAAGCTTATGATTAGACCAAGCAAATCAAGGTAACTATCCTTGTTTTCTTCTAATTGAGTTTGTTGGAGACAAAGTTGCATATGCCCTTTCTCAAGGTCATTGCTAGGAATAACAACAGATCAATTGTTTAAAATAATTATATTTGCATCCAACAAGCGTCTTTAATAATGTTCTGAGATTTCATTTTACTTTCTATGTAGGCTTTGGATCTTGGTAGAGGTGGACAAATTTGGGAGGAGCTTGCAAGTGCGAAATATAAGGAATGGGTACATGATTCTACCAAATGAACTTTTATCTCTGCAATATAGTTATTACTGTAATAACATAGTAGTGTAATCATGTTTCACATATTGATTTTGGTTTTATTTCGAACAAAAAGGAAGCAGAAGTTTTTTTGTTTTTGTTTTTGAAGAATTGCAAGTCTAACCACGTTTTTGTTTTTGAAGAATTGCAAGTCGAACCAACCTGGCATATAAGAACTCTTCATCTTTTCATCTATTAAATTATATCAGTAAGGTTTTAGACATATTCTTTTTGCACAGTAAGCTTTACTTCACTTCGCTTTGTCCATAGTTAAATTAAAATTTGATATATACGATATGTGTTTGTTTCTTATATTTTTTTTTTCATTTAAATTTTTTATTAACCCAAGAACGTGTAGCACATGGGATTCAAACTAGTAAAGTTATATAAAAATCAAACAACTTTATTTAGGTATATACGTTTGAAGATAAATCTGAATCATAATAAAAAGACTGCTCTTAGTTATGACATCTCATAGTACGTTTAAGATACGCCTTCTCCTTAATATGTAGGGTACATGTACCCTGGCAACCGTGGCTTAGCAATTGCCACAAGAGGTGTAGCCAAGCAAATGTCATCGTGATTTTCAACAAGCTCAATTGATCGCTCATTATCCGGTGCCTCCCAGGTGAAACCCTGGACCATCCTTGCTAACAACATTGTAGTCATGATTGTGCCTAACATTATTCCAGGACAACCACGTTTCCCCGTGCTAAATGAGATCAACCTAAGGTTATTATCTGAAAGAACCACATGTTTTTCTTCCCCATGTAGATGTCGATCTGGGTTAAAGTGCAACGGGTCTGCCCACACATTGGGATTCCTTCCTACCCCATATCGACTCAGTATAACATGGCTACCCTTAGGTATGAAGTAACCAGCAACTGTAGTATCCATCATAGAAACATGTGGCGGAAGAAAAGATACAAACGGGTGCAACCTAAAAGCTTCCTTGATGCATGCCTTTATGTAATTGAGTTGGGGTACATCATGCTCTTCGACTAGCCTTTGGTGACCTACTATATGCTCCAACTCCTCAACTGCTCTCTTCAGGATCATAGGTTCATTGATCATCTCACCAATCGTCCATTCTACCGCGTTATACGTATTATCAATTGTGGCCATCATTAGTTCCTAGAATTTGATAAGTGATAAAGAAAACTTTAGACAAGTATCATTATGCAAACGTAAGTAAAACGTGTAAAATCAAAACTATAAAGTCTAAACCACCAAAGAAAATAATCGTGAAAATAGTAATTAATGGCGAGAGACTTACAACAATTTCTGCTTTAATCTCCTCTGGTGTAAGCTTAGGATTTTCAAGTGTGATAAGAACATCAAGTATATCGGATTTTTCCTTTCTATCTCCATTGTTCCACATTTGAATGCGTTCATCGACCAATGGATCCTGATACTTTCGAACATTTTCGATTGCAGTCCGAATTATCTTTTCATGTCCATCAAAGTCTGTCTTCCCTCTTAACCATGGGAAGTAATCAGTGATACAAAACGCATAAAGGTACTTGAGCAAGACAAAAAGTGCAGCAACATGTTCAGTTTCTTCTTCACCTGGCCCTCCATCTTCAGTTCCTTGCCCAAAGAATCGTTTCCCGAAAATAATATTCCTCATTGTGTTTGCAAAGAAATGTTGGCTCAGAGCACGAACGTTTATTAACGCGCCATCAACTATAGAGTCTTGTTTCTCTATTTGGTTACATATGTACCTGAGAACTTGATCAGCTTCTTCGTCACGTTTAGGTTGAAGCCATTTCTGTATTGGTGGTGAAAGAATATCCCGATTTATAACTCTTTTCATCTTCCTCCATTGTTCTCCATACGGGGACATGACTGCAGTGCGGTATCCACCACTTATTAGATAGGCTGAAAGGACATCAGGCCTTGACATGAATATTTCATCTTGTTTCTTGAGGAACTCACATGCTATGTCTGGCGATGAAACCACAATGACGTGGGTTGATGGCCCTAGACGGAGACAAAGGATTGGGGTGTCAAACTGGTCCATAAGCTTATCAATCCACCGGAAAGTCGGTTTATTTAGGAGCATTTGGATAGCGCATCCAAAAAACGGCAAAGGTGTTGGACCAGGTGGTAATGGACACGATGAGCGGCTTGCAGATTTCTTGTATAGAAACCTACCAACAAATATGAACATGATGACAAGGAAGATGATGGTTAAAGACATGGTTACTGATCCTGAAGATAAAAGATGTTGAAATATGAATTTGAAAACATGTTTTTGGGATGGTTTAAATAATGCGAAGTACCGGGAAGAAATATGAACATGAAAACTAGATAAAATGTAAACATGAGGATTCGGATAAAAGATATGACATTAATCTCAGCAGCACTAGAATAATTTATTTTGGTAACGTTATGAATTTTGTATCATTTATTTCACATTATTCTCTCTATTAAATTTACTACCATATCCATTTACTAATTCATACATTTAGTATTTTGAAAATTATTATTTTATGTATGCAAGTTAAACCCCAACGTTAAATAGTGTATCTGTTTTTTTTTCCAACTATGAACTTTAATTAATATAATTAGCAACTTTGTTGACAATTAGGAACTTTACTTGATACAATTAGCAACTTTGTTGAATAGTAATTTTGTTTTTGACTTTTTAAGTTTTGACTAAAAGTTGTTTTTAACTTTTGTTTTTTGCTTTATTTTTATATTTCAGTTATATACTAGTATTAAGCACCCCCGCGTTGCGGCGGGGGCAAGCACTAATACCACACTACTGCCAGCGACAAACGACATTGAAGTTGCGGCGTGTTAATGCGAAGAAATTAAAACGAAACGTAAAACATAGAATAAAATAACTAAGTTGATCTAGGGCTCGCGCGTCACGATGAACTCGCGTCTATTTTTTCCTGTTTGACAGGTTCATTGTAATCTATATATAATATAGGGTGGGAGTTGGTCACAAAGTTCATTTTTCCTACAAAGTGTAAAAAATCATAAAATATCATAATGTCAACCAAAGGGGTATAGTGGTAAACTCGAAACAAATTATTAGTAATAACTTAATAGGTTAAATACGTTCTAAAAATCGTGTCAAGCAGCACTAATGCCACACCACTGACAACGACCACCAACATTAGAAGAACTCGTAAAAATAAATTAAAAAAAAGTAAAAAAAAAATCACCAAACAAAAAACAGACGTAAAATCGTTGAACCACGCACGCCCGTTGCGACGTATTAATTCGAAGAAATTAGCCATAAACGTTAAACATTGAAAATAATAACTAACTCGATTTACGACCCTCGCATTGCAACGAACGCAATAGGTACTCACCTCACACCTAGCCCAATAAAACAAAAGAACTCCAAATCTGCACATTGTACAACTCATAATGCATGTTTATGTTGCAATTTGATATTATATAAATGTTTTTAACCTAATAGTTATATTTTTTTTAATATATGGTTTTAACCTAATAGTTATATTTTTTAATAACTTTCTTTCTTTAGTTTTTTTATAAAAACTAAATATGTGATTGCGTTAAATTGTTTCTTCCGATATAAATTTTATTTAAAGAAGATTTGAATTCGAAATAATGATACATTGACGATGGATGTAAAACATGACGTATGTAATTTTTATGGTATTCGATCGATGTAAAACACGACTTTATTTTTTTAGTTACATAATACAACTTTTGCATAATAAAACTATTGTAAGTGTAAATATTACTACACCGACTCGGTTCGTGATCATACTGTTATTATACCTATATACATTTTAGCAATGGGAGAATAATGTTTTTTTTTTCTTCTAATGACTTTATTACAGTTGCACCCCTTGCACTCTTACGTTTCTACCCTGAACTTTAATAGAGTTATTATAAGGTCCTTGAAGTTTAATAATTTTTTTAGCCATTATCTGTTTTTAGTTCTGAACTTTAATAGAGTTGTTATACGACTGCTAAAGTTTATTTTGTTTTTTTCTTATAAATTTTAAGATACCTTTTTCTCCAATATACCGTTAGGACGTGCTTATTTTATCTACGATTCAATAACAATTTTATTCGAAAGAGTTAAATATAGTTGATTTTTTTACCATGAGGAACCAAACAACTACCATCTAAACAACATCGGTATCATTAACGTATTTGTTTTACGGTTTTCCTAATGTGGCGGTATGATATTTGCAATGGAGTATTTTCTTGATACTGTAAACTATAGCGAGTGCCGGTATCATAACAAACCGAACCCATACCAGTCGAACAACGTCGATATTGGTATTGGTATTCGTTTTTATAGTTTTTAATCAATGTAAAATACATGTGATATCCTCTTAGGCAAACTTTTTTTGTTTGCTATATCAAGTGTTGGTATCACACCATACGAAATTGATATAGACCGAAAGCCCAAAGAGAAGCGTGGATAATCCTGCTAGTTTATAACTATTTTCATTTAACAATATTTTCATTTAACAATAAAAGTTATGATTGCACTCATAACTTTTGATTTGTATCACAACACTCTCAACTTTACACTTATTTTCCTCTGGCACTTCCAAACTAACCAAACCCTAACCTTGCTAGCTGACGCCAGGCGCCACGTCACTAATCAAGTGACACATCAGATGCCACGTCAACAAAGAGTGCCATGTCAGATGCCACGTCAGCAAAAAAATGCCACATTAGATGCCACATCAACAAAAAAAACTATCTGAGTTATGGTTTAGTTAGTTTGAGAGTGCTAGAGGAAAATAAGTTGAATGCTGGGAGTGTTGTAATACAACTTGAAAGTTAGTAGTGCTATTGACCAATTGGTGAAAGTTGGGTTATTGAAATATAATATCCCATTTTTCAATGGCTAACTTTTCATACAATAGTAATCGGATTTTTTCTTGTCCCACTAAAGTCACTCTAGTTTTTTTAGATGTTAAAATAAATTTAAGTGAGGAAAATAAAACATATATGAATTGTAATTAATATTTTGTGATTATATTTTTTTCTAATTAGACTTAAGTTGAACAATTATGAAATTCAGTTAACACTTGGTGAACTTATTTCATGTTATTACCTTTTACTTTAACTTTTTTAACAACAAAAAATCTCACATGTAAACTTATCATGCTCGGGGCTATGTTCAAGGTCGACTCCTCGATCGCCATGAGACCATACTGTAAGTGTAGTAATCTGCTGGGTAACTGTGGCTTTATCAATTCTGTGAAAAATCCAATATCTAAAGTCAAAGTTGTTAAGAAATGTTATAAGTTCCGGACAACTTTGTGATTTGAGGGTATTTGTATAATCCTGAAGATGGTCCGGAATACATAATGTATGTGTGTGATAGGATTGTTCCGAGTAAACTCATGGTTTCCCGGAACACATCTAGTTCCGTATTACTTGTATGACTTTTGGACTATGTGTAGTTGTCCGAAAGTTTGATCTAGCCTATAAATATAGGTTTGTATGTTAGATTCAATACACTTTCAGATAGACTTTTTGACAAACTTTTGGAGAGTTCTTGGTGAGATTAGTTTAGAGAGGGAGAAAGTGTGGGTTTACGTCTTTTGACCTAAACCAGTTTGTGAAGATGATGTATACTCTTTCGGTTATCAATCTGTTATGAATAATATGAAAAGAGTTCAATTTACATCTTGTTTCTTCTACATTTTCTTGTTCGTGTTATGTTCTACGTCTTAATCAAGTGCAACGTTTTGGTGCTCGTCACCAATGTAGAAGGTAACATATCAAATTAAACTTCATGTCTTTGTGGAATTTGAAGTTTTCGATATTGGGCATTGGAAATCTGACGTTTCTATCTTCTACTAGTTAAGTTTGAGATTAAGGGATCGAGTGATGTTCTTACATTTGGCTGTAGGATGGTTCGTGTTAGCTTGATTCGGGAGTAGTTTGAGGGGGAGGAACTATTGGGTTTGGTGTTGGATTCTTCAAGTTTCACAGAGCGGCCATTAAAGTGTTCATCAACAATTCTTTTATTAGAAGGGTTGAAGTTCACCATGCTCTACAGAAAGATTAAGACTTTACCAAAGTGAAAAGTGTAACATTTGAAAAATCTCAACTATTGTACACTTTCGATCGTTTTCGTGTTTAATAAAATTTTATATTTTATTTACAAAATACGTAATCATATGTAACAACCCTCAGTAAAACGACACTCTCAAAATATTTTCGACACCCTATTATATTTTAAAATGTCTCAATATGCCTTATAATACAACCCGTATGTGAAAACCAAGCCCGATATACATTAAATAGTATTTAAAATAAATAAAAACCTGATTTTTAAGCTAAGGCGGGCCGCGTAGACCCATCTCAAGCCCTTACGCGGGCGGTATCAAGGTTATAACCTGATTCCATCTGATTTCTTAAGTTCAGGCGGGCCGCGTGAACCCCTTCTCAATCTTACACGGGCCGCGTAAGATCGACAACGCAGCAACACCAGAGGCCGACACGTGTCGACATCGTGGCGAGTCTAGGCGATGACCCGGATCACCTAAACCCTACCCGGCTACGACGCGGGCCGCGTAAGCCCTGCTTATACTTTACGCGGGCCGCGTAAGACCCAAATTGAGCACCTATAAATAGAACGCATCGGATTTCATTTCAATTCATTCACAAACGTTTCTGTATCTCAAATTCTGAAATATTAGGCATAGAAAGCTGGTATTATACCCCCTAATTAGCGAGGTTCTGCTCCGTTGTAAGTATTATAACCCCAGTTTCATAGTAGATACGATGCCCGATTGATTTAGGATTCCGTAACAACTGTCGTGGTTGTGCCCGACGTAGTTGTTGGAATACCGTCTCGGGGAGGGTATCATTAATATTTTCAAAGGGTTATGATACTAACCAATGTACATTTGTATAAATTATAAATTATATCCAGGAAACCCTTACGCGAAGTCTAAGTTAGCAAAGTGAGTTTATCCTCTTTTTGATAACCTTTTTGTAATATTTTACAAAACCTTAATTGTTTTACAATGTGATTAAGCGGTGATTGAGTCTTTGTAATTCTTCAATTACTGCCGGTATGTTGGGGTTTTGTATACAAAATTTACTACCGCGAGTAGTAAGTCGAGGATGACAGTACGTTACCATTGGACAACGAGTTAGCCAATGTGTAATATGACCCACAAGTCAGGATTGACAGTACTGAATGAGTAATTGTGTAGAAATAAACAATGTGATCGCTCTCAATACTGTTTTAATTGACAAAATGTTTCTTGATTAAACTGGGATTCACTCACCAGTATTTCCCACTGACAAATGTTTTTAAAACACGTTTCAGGTAACACAATGTGACAACCAATTAGTAAAAAGCCAGCTGGAGAGCACTGAAGGCTTGGGAAAAATGTGGCTATAAAAGTTACCTAAAAGACGATGTTTTAAATTCAATAAAATAGGGTTTATCCCTATAAACGTATTGTAATAAGAAACTTGGGTTTTGCCCACGTGATTATTAATATTAAATATGGTGGTTTTACTCTGATAAACATTTCCTAACTACGGTCCTGATGTAAATTCCGCTGCCAAATTAACCAACCTGATACCACCGAAAATCTGAATTCGCGTCCGCCCGTTCCCGGGACAGATAAGGGATCGGGGGTTGCGACAGGAGGTGGTATCAGAGCCTAGCCACTGGTCTGAGCCTAAGAAGTGTTCTGCTGACATTTAAATTTTAAATTTTGTGTTAGGAAATAAATTACGGAAATATGTGCATAACTGTATTTATTTGTTATGTGTTATTTGACTATTTGTTAGTTTACAGTATAAGTGATCAAGGACCCTCAGACATGTGTCGTCAGTTGTCTGATTCACCTAGGAGTGAAGGTACCTCATCACAGCCTGCCCTTTCTGGGTATTCTGCTGATCAGGAAGAAGGAATGTTTGCTTTTAAAGCTCAGTCAGAAGAGCCATTCCCTCATAAGAAACGAGGATGGTTCAGTAAGGAAGCTTTTGCACGTAGGAAAAGAATGCGAAAGTTGCAACAGCAAAGAGTTCTAGTAGCTGCTAAGTGAGAGACAGATGCCCATACACAGGATATGCTTAATAGAAGCCTAGCCAATTTCCATATCCTAGCTACAACTGCTGCTGACCCAAGTCTGGAACAACTAGTATCCCCACAACCACTAATCCCAGACCAACCCATGGAGATAGAAAACCCTGAAAACCAAGTGGAGATGCATGATTTTAACCCAGAGGAAATACCTAGGATACCTGCACCAAATCCCCTAGACCCAAATTACGACCCCTAGTGGGACGATAATAGAGACTTTGTGCAACGTTACCCGATGCATGAAGACACACCCATACAAAACATCGGAGCCTATCCAGGTATGGACCCTTTAGATCCCTATTACCACGATGAATATATTAGGGAAATCTTAGAAGATCCTTACCGATTTCAGGCACTTTCACCCCCATATCAGGAACCCGCACCCCAGATTCCGAACCCAGTCCTAGAACCTGCACCCCCAATGAGTGCAGAAAACGTGCAAGAACTTAGGACTTTTGGGGAGGAAATTTTAGAAAGCAGTGAGAGAATGAGACAGGTGGGAGAGCGTCTCGTATGGAAATACGATGAACGCAATATGGATTTTTGG
Source organism: Helianthus tuberosus (assembly GCA_030545235.1). Classification (NCBI taxonomy): domain Eukaryota; kingdom Viridiplantae; phylum Streptophyta; class Magnoliopsida; order Asterales; family Asteraceae; genus Helianthus; species Helianthus tuberosus. Next base: position 108,494,205 of record CM060383.1, read on the forward strand.
ATAAATCCATATCCGTGATGTGATAAAGGAGATGGTAATAGTAATAATAATATAATAAAATAAAAATAAAATAAAATATGTGTGTAAGGATGCATATTACTATTAGTGTGATTCTATTTCTGTTGGTATTGTAATTTTTATTTCAATACTAGTGTGTAATAGAAGCATAATAGTATATGGAAATAGAGTAAAAGTAGCAATGATCTACGTTTTTGGCTAGATTGCGTATCATGTGATTAACTATATTAAATATTATCTTGTGATATTAATATGGGGTAAATGTTTAAAATTCAGATGGCCGATGAAGGAAATCAAGGAAATCTGAATAATGATAACCAGAGTAACATTAATGTGGTTAATGAGAATCCAAGCATCAATAACAATGGAAACCAAATGGATAATAGTGTTGTTCAACACATAGTGGCACAAGGAATCATAGATGCCATGCCATTTATTATTCAAACTATTCAAGAAGCGAATAATAAAAGTAAGCATAGCAGTAAGCGACCCATCGAACCCGAAAACAGTGTAAACAATGGACCTTTACTTCAATTGCCTATTCCCAAAAGGAGAAGAACCGTGTCTTACGGTTGTTCTTATAAAGAATTTTGGTCTTGTAAACCAATGGAATTCTCTGGCAATGAAGGGGCCATTGCAACTCTACGCTAGATAGAGAAGACTGAGGCAGTCTTAAGAATAAGCAAGTGTGCTAAAGAAGATAAGATATTGTTTGCTTCTAATCTATTTAAGAATGCAGCACTAGAATGGTGGAACACTATCCTCCAATCAAGAGGAAGTGATAGAACCTACAATATGGAATGGGAAGAATTTAGGAATATGGTAGAAAGGAAATACTGCCCTCCTAATGAAAAAGAACAAATAGCAAACAAATTCCTAAACCTTAGGATGACTGGTGTGGATAGTAAGGGATACACTAAAATATTCTTTGAATATGCTAGAATAGTGCCAACTCTTGCATCACCTGAACCAGTATTAATTTCCCGTTACATCTGGGGATTAATTGGAGAGATTAGACATGTAGTCAAGGCAGCTAGACCTCAAACCATAGAAGAAGCTGTAGAACTAGCAAATACCTTGACAGATGAATTAGTTCGTACCCGAGAGGAGGATCAAAGGAGGAACCTAACCCAGAAACTCACACAAGAATTTCATTCTGGAAATTCTAACCGTGGAAGAAATATAGGTTCTACCTCTGCACCTTACTGTAAGAATTGCAAAAGAAATCATTCAGGAAGATGCTCTATATACTGTAACTTTTGCAAAATATCGGGACACAAGGAAGAAAACTGCAGGAAGAAAGCTAATAACAAGATATGTTACAACTGCGGAGAACAAGGTCATATCAAGCTTAATTGCCAAAAATTAGCTCCAGCTGCAAACAACAAGAATACTCAAAATGCTAGAGCATTTGTTCTAATTGCAGACGAAGCTAAGATGATTCCAGATGTCATAGCTGGTACGTTTTTAGTTAATGATGTTTTTGCTAAAGTATTATTTGACTCTGGTGCAAACCAAAGTTTTATTAATACATCATTTTGCAAATTTCTAAATTAGTCATTAACTAAACTACCACAAGAATGTTTAGAAGAGACAGCTAATGGAGAAACCATTAGGATTTCTGAAATCTTACAGGAAGCAAGAATAGAAATTTTAAATCAGAAATTTATTGCAAATCTTTATCCCATGAATCTGGCAGGATTCGATGTTGTTTTAGGAATGGATTGGTTAATAGCTAATAGAGCCAGTATTTTATGTGATCAAAAGTCAATTCAAGTAAATGCACCAAAAGGAAAAACGATCACAATTAAAGGAGATAAACCAAATAGATCCACAAAATTCATCTCTGTGATGAAAACTGCAAGTTATATAAGAAAAGGTTCTATAGTTGTAACACCTCGTAATTTCATGTCCAATATAATATCGACACGTGTCATGAACTTTAAACGTGTAAAGGATTACTGTAGAAGGACTAAAGTTGACAAACAAGGAAAGTATGTGAATATAAGGGTTCAAAATGTCAACAATGGATAAATATACTTTAAAATAACCCTACATGATGTTTATACCCTTAAACGAATGAATCATGGATCATACGAAGCTAATTGTGAAAGAAAGTGAGAGATTACAAACTACAGGGGTTAAATGTGTCAACATGTTTAAGTTATACCTCTGAGTGACCTTTTAGCAAACCCAAAGCTTTGTAACAATTAATTATGCTCACTAGAATACATGATAAAAAATTCACCAAGTTTCGTTATCGTATGAGAAAGTTATGAAAAAATTCGTATGCGAGGGGTTAAAAGCGTCAACGTTGAAATTTATGACCTTTCGGGTGATCACAAAGTAACCAAGGACTTAACAAAGTTGGTATAAGTCTTGAAGCCCTTAGGAATCAATTTAGAGGGCTTATAATGCAAGAAATAAAGGTAAAACAAATTTTAGAAGGACCAGGGACCAAAACTGCAAATAGTGGAAACTTGCTTAACCTGATCAGGGGCTCCATACGGGGCGCGTAAGGTTGCCCAGAACCTTATGCGGGGCGCCTCAGCCTCCCAGATACAGAAAACATGGACAGGTGTCTGTCCAGCCTGTTTAACCGACTCTTATTGCTTGTTTGCAATACCATGTGCTGCACAAAAGGGTTTTTAGGCTCTAGGGACACTTGTGATTGATCAGGGACCCAACATAGACTTGTTTGGCACAATCTTGAGCAATCAAACCCACTATATAAAGGTCCACATTATTGCAATTTTGATCATCCATTCCCAACTCAACTCCTGAAGGTTTCTGGAGCACAAGGCCACTCCCCAAGCATCATTAGTCGTGCATTAGACCTTGGTAAGCTTCCTTAACCTTCCTTATTCGTGTTATACTTAGTTAATTAGCTTAAAGTCAAACCGTCGTAATTAAGGTTTAACTTAACGATTAATCACTAATGGTCCAGTGATTAGTCAAATTGAAAGTAGTTAGAAGTTGGTAATTATGTGGGCTTTAAACCCTTGAAAGGGCACCCTCTGATTCCCGTTCTAACTGGGTCAAATGTCGGGTCAAACTTAATCCGAAAAAGTCAACAGAATCTTAATTTTCAATTTAACGCATAATTAGCAATGTAGGAGACGTGTAACCTGTTTTACCACTCATATAACTTGGTAATTAGTATAAGAACTGGTCTAAGCTTGTTTGATCCGACAATTTTCTGTTTTGGCTCGGTTCGGAACCGAAAGTCCAAAAACTTTGACTTTTGTTTTGACTTCAGTTCTGACCCGTTTTAGATGGATTTATAAATGCCTTAGAGCTTCATTAGGACCAGCTTGTACGATAGTATAACCCTCTGCGATTATACTACTCGACTCGTTGATTGTCCGACATTTCCGTTAAATGCCTAATGTTGACCAATATGCCCATTTGACCTTAAAACGAGAATTTTAGAAATGTGAGAGGACAATAATCTTTGTTACTGATTTATAAACATGTCCCTAAAATTTCACATCAGTTGGAGGTCTAGATTAGGAGTTATGCTCAATAGCGTAATTAGAAAGCTTTTTATTAATTAAACGACGTAATTAGCATAAAGCCTATCTAAACCCAATTTTGACACCAAACCTTTTACCCACTGATGTAATATAATATTTTGGGATTTTTGAATATTTTTAATTATTTTTAAACTGATCATAACCTAAGGTTATTGCCTTGATTCGGTAAATACCAATTATACCCTTTTTGCTTATAAAATGAGTTTTACATAACATTTAGACACCAAACCTTTGGCTACTGATGTTATATGATAGATGAAGTATTTTGAACTTTATAAACTGATCAGAAAACTAAGATTTCTGTTATAACCCGGAAATCGCTTTAAACGACTCCTTACGCGTATTAAACACATAGTATGGGTTTAAAACCATTTTGTCATATAATACTTATCACCATCTGATATAACCTATTAAATTAAGTTGTTTTACTGATTATCTCAGACCCGAATCTCAGAATTATAATTAATCTCTTTTATAATCCTTTAAATGACCAAAATACCCCTACGGGGCTTAAATTGAGATTAAACTCGTTTTGGGCATAATGGAAGGTATCCTACTGATATCACAACATATTTAAAGCATATTAACTTAGGAAACCTGTTCGTGACTCTTTCGGGTACCCGTTATGCGTTATTCGCGTTCGGTTCGGTTTATGTAACTAGTTTGCATAAATTAGCCGAAACGGGTCGAACCTTATGATTTTTATCTCAAAATCCAGAATGTGTTTAGTTTACCCATATTATACAAGTCTTCAAACTTGTCGGGTCTAAATCACATTCTATTCCGGTCTTCGCTTAATCATGCGTTCGAACCGTATCTTCCTTTAAAACTAACCGGTCTAAGTTTAGGCTTAATTAAAGACCCGTTAGGATTCTAATAGGTTATTATAAACCTTCGTTCCAGAATAGGAGACCCGGTAAAATCTATTTGCACTTGCTGTTGTGATTATACTTTGCTCAGGTAAATAATTTTAACTTATTTTCCCTATACGGGCTTAGGGTATGGTATATAAAATACCGCTTGGTCGGGCATTGAATCTTTAATCGAATGGAGGTTAATTCATTGAAATGACCCGTTGAAATTGTTTTATTGCTTAAAGCCTTTGGGGGGTTAATGACCATGTCCCGGATATCCTTGGCATCATTTTACGAAATGGCGACGACCTAAGCGCGGGGTGTAGGCGTACACCCGACGGTGCGTAAATAAATAATAAGGTATAACCGCCGGTTACGGGAATAAACCAATGTGGGACTATATCATGTGGTGTGTCTATTAAGCTCTAACCCGGTGTCAACCCGGGCTACTAAACGCATAAGAAACATGTAATTCTTTTACAAGTATTATATTCAAATAAATATCCCAAGTTATAAAATGTTTGTGCCTCGTGCATTTAAATCAACTTTCTAAACCTTTTCAAAATGAGTCAGTTGATTGTATTTACCAGTGTAAACTGACGTATTTTCCCAAAAATATTAAGTACAGGTACTACTCGAAATAGGTTGGCTTTCTCCTTAGCATCAATAAGAGTCTCGCAAGCTTGGATGCATTTCAGTTTGTTGAACAATGTTTCTTTTTAATTGATCCACCTGTGGATTATTTTCAATTATTTTGTGATACTTAATATTACAATCCTATTCGGTTGAAATGAATCTATCTTTTGCTTCCGTTGTGCATTTAAATATTGTGTTGTTTGACTATAATGATATCAACTACGTCACGATACTCTCCCACCGGGCCCACCGGTAATACGTGGATATATCGGGGTGTGACAGGTTGGTATCAGAGCCAACACTTAGTGAATTAAACACTAGCCTTTTGTGTTTAATCTCAGTTACACAATTGCACATTCCTAAATTTTCGAGTCTAGACAAAGAACTTAGGACTAATCCAAATTGTTTTTTTTATTTTAACTTTGTCCTTTATATTTCTTTGTTGTATCTTTCATTTGTTGTAACAAGAAATATGCCACCGAGGTTCCGAAGAGGAGGACGAGGCAAGGGGCCAATCCACGCCCCCAACGATCACGAGGCCGGGCCTTCACACCGGCAAACTCCTTCTGCTACAATGAGTGCCGATCCTCAAGGAAACCGGAGGACCTATTTGGAGCCCGCTAGGTGATCTGCCTCGATAAGCTCAACGCCTCCTTATCGTCACTCCTTTGGGCCGCAATCAGAGAACGAGCCCGATGACTCACGCCACTCCTTCTTGCCATTGCAGCGATCCCTTTCGCACCATTCCTTTGGCGACCCCACTCCTGTCTTTCAGGGCCGGTTTAACCCGGTAAACTATATTCAAGAACCAGTGGGTTTTAACCCATTGGGACCAGAGGATCATTTTTCCGACGATCACGCCATGGATATGGATGAGGACACCGACCCTGTTGAACCACCGACTGGAACCCCCGCGCACCCTATTGAAGTCTCTGATGGATCATCTTTCCATGGATCACCTTACCGTGGTCCAGACAGTTACCAAGCAAGGTTCAACCAGTATGAGTGGTATTTTACACCCTCTCACCATTCATCGCCTCATGAGCAGCAGCAGGATCCCTCCAAGGATTCACGTTTCGTGGCAGTCACGCCACCGCCACCACCAGGCGTAGAAGAATAGGCGCACGAATATCCGCGCGAGAAGGGGGTTTTCACTTTAGCACCCCCCATCACTCAAGTGGCAATCACTATCCGCCACTGCATGAAGACCCACGAATGGGTGGGCCTTCAAATCCAGTTTCAGAGGTGAATTCTGCACCAGTTGCACCACCACCGCCACCATTGGGATTTGGTAACCCGATTCCTACATACGCCGGTTCAACGGCGTACAATCCTTTTGAGCAGCCGGCTCACACTCAGTACAACTACGCTGAAGCCGACCCATATCGTGTAGCAGCAAACTACAACGCCCTTTATCCTGAAGGACCATATGGAGCCCCTTGGGGAGTGGGATACCCAACTCATGGGTATCAAATACCTGCTCAACCTCCGGTTCAGCACCAGCCGCAGCCACCACGGTTTTCCCCACTGGAACAGGAAGAAATCCTCCATAGGCTAAACATAGTGGAGCGAGAATTTCAAGAAGAACGTAGGAACAACCGGGGATTCCTCAAGGGCCTAGCAAGCTTGTTAAAAGGAAAGAAGAAGAGGGATCATTAAATCCCTATATGTATTGTTGTATTTCCTTATTTCTTTAGTCCATGCGTGGACATTTATCTATGTACCTAGTCCCTGCGTGGACTTATCTTTCTTTAGTCCCTACGTGGACTTGTCTTTTTAGTCCCTGCGTGGACACCTATCTTAGAAATAAGTCCCTGCGAGGACTTGTATTATTAGTTTAGCCCCTGCGTGGGCAAATTATTTCTGTTAAAAGTCCCGTTTAGGGCAATGTGTACTCCTTTTAATGTTTAATGGAATGTTAAATTTAAAAATTTCATTTTTGTCATTTTTATGCATAAATATATTATAAATGAAATAAATAAATTAAAAATCATTCCTCTTAAAAATAATCTGCCTATTAAATATTGAATAAGAATCTTAAAGGTGTAACCTAACATGCATGTCATTAAAAGACTTGGCCAAAATGGTAAGACCTGTTTAAAAAGATTCAAATCCCTGTTAACATCTGAAAACATGTTAACACTCTTGGCAGACGTGATTCGTTAAAATCACACACGCCATTCTTATAAAAGGATTCTTCAAAAGATTCCTACCCTAACCTGATGATCTATAAATCATGGGTTTAAATCATCAATTAAGATGATCATATATTAAACATCCATAGGTAATGAAGTGCCTACAGGCCATACCCATTGTCATATAAGACAAAAGACAGTAGTAGTCTACGACTCCCTGTCAGAAAAAGGTAAAGAACTATGTTCAAACCTTAATGCCATGATTCTCTGAAATCATGGCTTATGATCTAAAAATGTCCCTGTGACTAGGCCTTTTGTGCCACTAATAATATTGTTATTGTTTTATAATTAGGATACATTATAATAAAAATCCTAAATAAATATGATTAACAAATTAACCAAATATGGTCTATGTTTACCATGGTTAATGAATTGCCATAAAAGACAATTCCATAATAAACTTCCAAATAAATTATTGTCAATATCTTATGTAACAGTTCAAACTACATGGCTGACTCGGATAAGATCAACAGTCACCCAAGGGAGAATCATGATAATACCCGAATCAACGTAGCGGGTGCAGAACTGCAGGCAATGATAGACAATGCCATTACTCGAGCTTTGGATAGACAGTTCCATGAATCCAGTGGTACCCATGTAAGGACCCAATCTGCACCACACTCTAAACCACCCTCTAAAACTCACACAGCTCACAACAGTAATTCCCATCACTCATCAAACCAAAGGAGTGTTCCATCTCGAAGGATCGTACCGAATCAGGTATCCCGTGATAAGGGTTGCTCCTATAAGTATTTTGTTTCATGCAAACCCAGGGATTTCACTGGGGAAAAAGGAGCTATAGACTGCATGACATGGTAGGATTAAATGGACACTGTGGTGGATATCAGTGGTTGCGCTAATAAGGATGTGGTGAAATTCGTGTCTCAGTCATTCAAGGGTGTGGCATTAGCTTGGTGGAGGTCTTTGACCCAAGCTACAGGGAAAATCCCATTGTACAATATGACTTGGGAACAGTTTGTGTCATTGATCAGGGAGAACTACTGCCCTCAAAATGAGGTTGAGAAGATTGAAGCTGATTTCTTGTCTCTGGTTATGAAAAACCTGGATTGTCAAGCCTACCTTACAAGCTTCAACACCATGTCAAGGTTGGTTCCTTATCTTGTGACACCGGAACCCAAGAGGATAGCTCGATTCATTGGGGGTTTAGCCCCAGAAGTTAAGGCCAGTGTGAAAACCTCTAGACCAGCTACCTTTCGGTCTGCAGCTGATATAGCATTATCTCTTACTCTGGACGCGGTCAGGCAGAGATCGCTAAGAAACACTGATGCTGAGAAAAGGAAGCGTGAAGATGATAGCTCACGACGATCGGATAAGAGACATAAGGGAAACAATGACCATAAGAAGGTTCTGGATCTAAGAAAGATGGTCGTCAATCGGGTGATAAACCCAATTGTAAGATCTGTAAGAAACAGCACTTCGGGAAGTGCAGAAATGAGTCGAAATCCCAATCACAGCCAAGGGCATGTGGGATTTGCAAGTCTTCTGAGCACAAGACCCTAGACTGTAAGAAAATCAAGGATGCTACGTGCTATAGCTGCAATGAAAAAGGGCATATCAAGTCCAACTGTCCAAAGCTTGCAAAGAAGACTGAGGATGGGAAAAAGACCAATGCAAGGGTCTTCCAGATGGATGCAAAGGAAGCTATTCAGGACGACAATGTGATCACATGTACCTTCCTCATAAATGATGTTTATGCAAGAGTGCTATTCGATTCAGGAGCTAATAAATCATTTGTAGATAATAAGTTTTGTAAGTTACTGAATTTACCTGTTAAAACCCTAAGTGTGAAATATGAGGTGGAATTAGCCGATGGAACCATAGAAACAGCGTCAACCATGTTAGATGGATGTGTTATAACCATTAGGAACCACTCTTTTCCATTGTCTTTACTTCCTTTGAATATAGCCGGTTTCGATATAGAAATAGGCATGGATTGGTTGTCTCGCAACCAAGCCCAGATCGTTTGTGCAAAAAAGCAAGTGGTTGTCAGAACTCCTCATGACGAGCCTTTGACAATCCAAGGAGATACTAAGTACGGAATGCCTGAGCAAGTGTCCATGCTCAAGGCATCAAGGTGTTTGACAAAGGGTTATGTTATCTACATGGCACAAGTAACTATTGATGAACCAAAGCCTAAGATCGAAGACATAACCATTATCTCTGAATATCCAGAGGTATTCCCTGAAGAACTACCTGGTTTACCCCCAGATAGGCAAGTGGAGTTCAGGATTGACATTATTCCTGGAGCAGCACCTGTTGCAAGAGCGCCTTACAGATTGGCACCAACGGAGATGAAAGAGTTGAGAACTCAACTGGATGATTTGTTAAGTAAAGGATTTATTAGACCTAGCTCATCTCCTTGGGCAGCACCAATCCTGTTTGTGAAGAAAAAGGATGGGTCGATGCGTCTGTACATCGATTATCGAGAACTTAACAAAGTTACTATCAAGAATCGGTATCCATTACCCAGGATCGACGACTTGTTCGATCAGCTTCAAGGAGCGAGTTACTTTTCCAAGATCGACTTAAGGTCAGGATATCATCAACTGAAAGTCAAGGATGAAGATGTACTTAAGACTGCATTTAGGACTCGTTATGGTCATTACGAGTTCTTAGTGATGCCTTTTGGACTCACTAATGCACCAACCGCATTCATGGACCTCATGAACCGCGTCTGCAAGCCCTACATGGATAAATTTGTCATCGTCTTCATCGATGATATTCTTATTTACTCAAAGAGTTAGGCTGACCATGAGAAGCACCTTCATTGCATTCTGAAACTGCTTCATCGAGAAAAGCTCTACGCCAAATTCTCTAAGCGTGAATTTTGGCTTCGAAGTCCAATTTCTTGGACATGTGGTTAGCAAACGCGGAATCCAGGTAGATCCCACTAAGGTTGAAGCTGTCATGAATTGGCAAGAGCCGAAGACGCCCACAGAGATTCGCAGCTTCTTGGGATTGGCAGGATATTACAAGCGTTTCATTGAAAACTATTCAAGGATTGCTGCACCCCTAACTTCTTTGACTAGGAAGAATATTAAGTTCGACTGGGGACCGAAGCAACAAGAATCCTTTGATATCCTTAAGCAGAAGCTAAGCAATGCACCTGTGTTAACATTGCTTGATGGAATAGAAGAGTTTGTGGTATATTGTGATGCATCACACACCGGGATGGGATGTGTGCTTATGCAGAAAGGCAAAGTTATTGCCTATGTTTCACGTCAGTTAAAGGTGCATGAAAAGAATTACACCACCAATGACTTGGAGTTGGGTGCCGTTGTATTTGCACTGAAGCTATGGAGGCACTATTTATATGGTATCAAGTGTGTGATCTATTCTGATCACAAGAGCCTCCAGCACCTGTTTAACCAAAAGGATTTGAACATGAGGCAACAACGTTGGATGGAAACTTTGAATGATTATGACTGTGAGATAAGATACCATCCTAGCAAGGCGAATGTAGTCGTCGATGCCTTAAGTCGAAAGGAAAGAGTGAAGCCTATAAGAATCAATGCCAAGAGCATTGAGATAAAGAATAGTTTGAATAAAAGGTTGTTAGCTGCACAGAAGGAAGCTGTATTGGAAGCTAACTATCCTGATGAAAAGCTAGGAGTAACTGAAGAACAGTTATCCTTTGTCAAGGACGGAATCCTGAGATTAAATGGACGAATATGGGTTCCTGTTTATGGAGGACTTCGGGATGTTATCCTCCAGGAAGCCCACAGTTCTAAATATTCCATTCATCCTGGAGCTGATAAGATGTACCAGGATCTGAAGGCAAATTTCTGGTGGATAGGCTTGTAGAAGTCTATAGCTACCTATGTAGCTAAATGTTTGACGTGTGCGCAAGTCAAAGCTGAAGTTTGCTACAACAGCCTGAACTTCCCACGTGGAAGTGGGAAATGGTGACAATGGATTTCATCACCAAGTTGCCAAAGAGAAAGAAGGGAAATGATACTATATGGGTGATAGTAGATAGACTGACTAAGTCAGCACATTTCCTACCCATTAAGGAGACCTATAGCTCCGACATGTTAGCCCAATTATACGTAGATAAGATTGTATCTATGCATGGCGTACCAGTGTCTATTATCTCTGACAGAGATACTAGATACACATCACATTTTTGGAAAATTTTCCAACAATCTTTGGGCACGCGCTTAAATTTTAGTACGGCTTACCATCCTCAGACAGACGGGCAGAGTGAGCATACAATCCAAACTTTGGAAGACATGCTTCGTGCATGTGTGATTGACTTAGGTGGTAGTTGAGATAACCACCTGCCATTAATCGAGTTCTCATATAACAATAGCTATCATACAAGCATTAAGGCTGCGCCTTTCGAGGCCTTGTACGGTAGGAAGTGCAGAATGCCCGTTTGTTGGGCAGAAGTTGGAGATATCCAACTGACAGGACCTGAAATAGTCCTGGAGACGACGGATAAGATTGTGCAAATACGCGATCGTCTCAAAGCTGCCAGGGATAGGCAGAAAAGCTACGCGGATTTAAGGCGTAAACCTCTGAAATTCGAGGTAGGTGACAAGGTACTACTTAAGGTATCACCCTGGAAAGGGGTAATGCGTTTTTGAAAGAAAGGCAAGTTTAGCCCCAGATACATAGGACCATTCGAGATCATCGAATGCGTCGGATCAGTGGCTTATAAGTTAAGGTTGCCTGAGGAGCTCAGTGGTATTCATAACGTATTCCACATCTGCAATCTGAAGAAATGTCTAGCTGATGAATCACTAGTCATACCACATACAGATGTGCACATTGACGAGAGCTTAAAGTTTGTTGAAAAACCTTTGTCGATTGAGGATCGACGGGTTAAGAAGCTTCGAAGGAAGCATGTACCGATCGTAAAAGTTAAATGGGATGCCCGTAGACGTCCCGAGTACACGTGGGAGGAAGAATCCACAATGAAAGAAAAGTACCCTCATTTGTTTCAGTAAATCTCGAGGTCGAGATTTTTTTTAAGGGTGTAAGGATGTAACACCTCGTAATTTCATGTCCAATATAATATCGACACGTGTCATGAACTTTAAACGTGTAAAGGATTACTGTAGAAGGACTAAAGTTGACAAACAAGGAAAGTATGTGAATATAAGGGTTCAAAATGTCAACAATGGATAAATATACTTTACAATAACCCTACATGATGTTTATACCCTTAAACGAATGAATCATGGATCATACGAAGCTAATTGTGAAAGAAAGTGAGAGATTACAAACTACAGGGGTTAAATGTGTCAACATGTTTAAGTTATACCTCTGAGTGACCTTTTAGCAAACCCAAAGCTTTGTAACGATTAATTATGCTCACTAGAATACATGATAAAAATTTCACCAAGTTTCGTTATCGTATGAGAAAGTTATGATAAAATTCGTATACGAGGGGTTAAAAGCGTCAACGTTGAAATTTATGACCTTTCGGGTGTTCACAAAGTAACCAAGGACTTAAAAAAGTTGGTATAACTCTTGAAGCCCTTAGGAATCAATTTAGAGGGCTTATAATGCAAGAAATAAAGGTAAAACAACTTTTAGAAGGATCAGGGACCAAAACTGCAAATAGTGGAAACTTGCTTAACCTGATCAGGGGCTCCATACGGGGCGCGTAAGGTTGCCCAAAACCTTATGCGGGGCACCTCAGCCTCCCAGATATAGAAAACTTGGACAGGTGTCTGTCCAGCCCGTTTAACCGACTCTTATTGCTTGTTTGCAATACCATGTGCTGCACAAAAGGGTTTTTAGGCTCTAGGGACACTTGTGATTGATCAGAGATCCAACATAGACTGGTTTGGCACAATCTTGAGCAATCAAACCCACTATATAAAGGTCCACATTATTGCAATTTTGATCATCCATTCCCAACTCAACTCCTGAAGGTTTCTGGAGCTCAAGGCCACTCCTTAAGCATCATTAGTCGTGCATTAGACCTTGGTAAGCTTCCTTAACCTTCCTTAATCGTGTTTTACTTAGTTAATTAGCTTAAACTCAAACCGTCGTAATTAAGGTTTGACTTAACGATTAATCACTAATGGTCCAGTGATTAGTCAAATTGAAAGTAGTTATAAGTTGGTAATTATATGGGCTTTAAACCCTTAAAAGGGCACCCTCTGATTCCCGCTCTAACTGGGTCAAATGTCGGGTCAAACTTAATCCGAAAAAGTCAATAGAATCTTAATTTTCAATTTAACGCATAATTAGCAATGTAGGAGACGTGTAACCTCTTTTACCACTCATATAACTTGGTAATTAGTATAAGAACTGGTCTAAGCTTGTTTGATCCGACAATTTTCTGTTTTGGCTCGGTTCGGAACCGAAAGTCGCAAAACTTTTACTTTTGTTTTGACTTCAGTTCTGACCCAATTTAGATGGATTTAGAAATGCCTTAGAGCTTCATTAGGACCAGCTTGTACGATAGTATAACCCTCTGCGATTATACTACTCGACTCGTTGATTGTCCGACGTTTCCGTTAAATGCCTAATGTTGACCAATATGCCCATTTGACCTTAAAACGAGAATTTTGGAAATGTGAGAGGACAATAATCTTTGTTACTGATTTTTAAACGTGTCCCTAAAATTTCACATCAGTTGGAGGTCTAGATTAGGAGTTATGCTCAGTAGCGTAATTAGAAAGCTTTTTATTAATTAAACGGCGTAATTAGCATAAAGCCTATCTAAACCCAATTTTGACACCAAAACTTTTACCCACTGATGTAATATAATATTTTGAGATTTTTTAAGATTTTTAATTATTTTTAAACTGATCATAACCTAAGGTTATTGCCTTGATTCGGTAAATACAGATTATACCCTTTTTGCTTATAAAATGAGTTTTACATAACATTTGGACACCAAACCTTTGGCTACTGATGTTATATGATAGATGAAGTATTTTGAACTTTATAACCTAATCAGAAATCTAAGATTTCTGTTATAACCTGGAAATCGCTTTAAACGGCTCCTTACGCGTATTAAACACATAGTATGGGTTTAAAACCATTTTGCCATATAAGACTTATCACCATCTGATATAACCTATTAAATTAAGTTGTTTTACTGATTATCTCAGACCAGAATCTCAGAATTATAATTAATCTCTTTTATAATCCTTTAAATGACCAAAATACCCCTACGGGGCTTAAATTGAGATTAAACTCGTTTTGGGCATAATGGAAGGTATCCTACTGATATCACAACATATTTAAAGCATATTAACTTAGGAAACCTGTTCGTGACTCTTTCGGGTAGCCGTTATGCGTTATTCGCGTTCGGTTCGGTTTATGTAACTAGTTTGCATAAATTAGCCGAAACGGGTCGAACCTTATGATTTTTATCTCAAAATCCAGAATGTGTTTAGTTTACCCATATTATACAAGTCTTCAAACTTGTCGGGTCTAAATCACATTCTATTCCGGTCTTCGCTTAATCATGCGTTTGAACCGTATCTTCCTTTAAAACTAACCAGTCTAAGTTTAGGCTTAATTAAAGACCCGTTAGGATTCTAATAGTTTATTATAAACCTTCGTTCCAGAATAGGAGACCCGGTAAAAGCTATTTGCACTTGCTGTTGTGATTATACTTTGCTCAGGTAAATACTTTTAACTTATTTTTCCTATACGGGCTTGGGGTATGGTATATAAAATACCGTTTGGTCGGGCATTGAATCTTTAATCGAGTGGAGGTTAATTCATTGAAATGACCTGTTGAAATTGTTTTGTTGCTTAAAGCCTTTGGGGGGTTAATGACCATGTCCCGGATATCCTTGGCATCATTTTACGAAATGGCCACGACCTAAGCGCGGGGTGTAGGCGTACACCGGACGGTGCTCAACTAAATAATAAGGTATAACCGCCGGTTACGGGAATAAACCGTTGTGGGACTATATCATGTGGTGTGTCTATTAAGCTCTAACCCGGTATCAACCCGGGCTACTGAACGCATAAGAAACATGTAATTCTTTTACAAGTATTATATTCAAATAAATATCCCAAGTTATAAAATGTTTGTGCCTCGTGCATTTAAATCAACTTTCTAAACCTTTTCAAAATGAGTCAGTTGATTGTATTTAACAGTGTAAACTGACGTATTTTCCCAAAAAAGATTAAGTACATGTACTACTCGAAATAGGCTGGCTTTCTCCTTAGCATCAATAAGAGTCTCGCAAGCTTGGATGCATTTCAGTCTGTTGAACAGTGTTTCTTTTTAATTGATCCACATGTGGATTATTTTCAACTATTTTGTGATACTTAATGTTACAATCCTATTCGGTTGAAATGAATCTATCTTTTGCTTCCGCTGTGCATTTAAATATTGTGTTGTTTGACTATAATGATATCAACTACGTCACGATACTCCCCCACCAGGCCCACCGGTAATACGTGGAAATATCGGGGTGTGACAATAGTGTATTTTATTTCTATAATCACTAACACTAAAGAAAAAGAACTAAAAGATATTCCAGTAGTATCTCAGTTTTCAGATGTTTTTCCAGAAGAATTACCAGGACTACCACCAGACAGAGAAGTTGAATTCAGAATTCACCTACTGCCTGGAACAGCACCGATTGCCAAAACACCTTACCGTTTAGCACCCGCAGAAATGCAAGAATTAAAGAAACAATTGGACGAATTGTTAGAAAAAGGATTCATACAGCCAAGTTCGTCACCATAGGGAGCGCCGATACTGTTTGTTAAAAAGAAGGACGGATCAATGCGTATGTGCATTGACTACCGTGAATTAAACAAGGTCATGATTAAGAACCGGTACCCATTACCAAGAATCGATGTTTTGTTTGATCAACTGCAAGGAGCTCGATTTTTCTCTAAAATCGATTTAAGGTCAGGATATCATCAATTAAAGGTACAGGAAGAGGATATTCCTAAAACCGCATTTAGAACAAGGTATGGACATTATGAATTTACTGTCATGCCATTTGGTTTAACCAATGCCCCAGCTGCATTTATGGACATGATGAACCGAATATGTAAGCCATATTTGGATAAATTCATAATTGTTTTCATAGATGATATTTTAATTTACTCTAAGAGTAAAGAAGATCATGCAAAGCATTTGCACGCACTTTTAAGTTTGTTAAGAAAAGAAAAGCTTTATGCTAAATTTTCTAAGTGCGAATTTTGGTTAGAACAAGTACAGTTTCTTGGACATCTAGTCAATCATGAAGGAATTCATGTAGATCCGACAAAGATCGAGGCGATTACTAAATGGAAAACCCCTGAGTCACCAACCGAGGTTAGAAGTTTCTTAGGATTGGCCGGTTATTATAGAAGATTTATTCAAGATTTTTCTAGAATAGCCATTCCTTTAACTAAGCTAACCTGTAAATCTGTTAAGTTTGAATGGGGATTAAAACAAGAAGAAGCCTTTAGAATTCTTAAGCAAAGATTAACCCATACACCCATATTAGCTTTACCAGAAGGAACTGAAGATTTTGTAGTCTATTGTGACGCTTCCAAATTAGGTTATGGATGTGTGTTAATGCAACGACAAAAGGTTATAGCTTACGCATCTAGACAACTTAAGAATCATGAAAAGAATTATTCAACCCATGATTTAGAACTAGGAGCTATAATTTTTGCTCTTAAGATTTGGAGACATTACCTTTATGGTAGTAAGTTTACCATATTCACTGATCATAAAACTTTAAGGTATATTTTCAAACAAAATGAGTTGAATATGAGACAAAGACGTTGGATGGAAATGCTTAGTGATTATGATTGTGATATCCAGTATCATGAAGGAAAAGCAAATGTAGTAGCAGCTGCTTTAAGTCGAAAGTATCATGAAAAGCCAAAAAGGGTACGTTCTCTTAAATTAAATCTACAAGTAGATTTAAATGATCAGATAAGAGAAGCACAAGAATCAGTAATCAAGGATAATACTTAAAAATTAAAAGGTATGCTAAAAGAGTTAGAACAAGGAACAGATGGAATTTGGAGATTCCATGAAAAGAGAATGTGGATACTTAAATTAGGAAATCTACGTTATCGTATTTTAGAAGAAGCCCATAAATCTAAGTATACGATGCATCCAGGTAGTGATAAAATGTACCAGGATTTAAGGAAAAATTTCTGGTGGATAGGAATGAAGAAGGACATAGCAGCCTATGTTTCTAAATGTTTAACTTGTTCTCAAGTCAAAGCTGAACACCAGAAACCCTCAGGATTGCTACAACAGTTAGAAATGCCAGTGTGGAAATGGGAATTGGTAACAATGGATTTTGTTACTAAATTACCCAAAACAAAGAAGGGAAATGATACAATCTGGGTGATTGTAGATAGGCTAACCAAGTCAGCTCATTTCTTACCTATGAAAGAAACTTTCAGTATGGAACAGTTAGCTAAATTGTATGTAAATGAAATTGTTTCTTTACATGGAATTCCTTTATCAATTGTTTCTGATAGGGATAGTCGATTTACCTCTCATTTTTGGTCAAGTTTCCAAAAGGCAATGGGAACCAAGTTAAAATTGAGCACATCTTATCATCCTCAAACGGATGGACAAAGTGAAAGAACAATTCAGATAATGGAAGACATGCTTAGAGCTTGCGTAATTGATTTCGGAGGTAATTGGGACGATCATTTACCTTTAATAGAATTTTCTTATAATAATAGTTATCACACAAGTATCAATGATGTACCATTTGAAGCACTTTATGGACGAAAATGCCAAACCCCAGTCTGTTGGGCAGAAATTGGGGAAAAGCAACTATCTGGACCTGAAATAGTGCAAGAAACAACTGATAAGATTATTCAAGTCAAAGAACGACTGAAAGCAGCACGTGATCGACAGAAGAGCTATCCTGATAACCGACGTAAACCATTGGAATTTCAAGTAGGAGATAAAGTATTATTAAAAGTCTCTCCTTGGAAAGGAGTGGTAAGATTCATCAAATGAGGAAAGCTAAGTCCTAGATATATTGGACCTTTTGAGATTATTAAAAGAATAGGACCTGTAGCCTATCAGCTACAACTGCCAGAAGAAATGGCAGGGATACATAATGTATTTCATGTATCAAACCTCAAAAAGTGTTTATCTGATGAGTCACTGATAGTACCTCTTAAGGATATAGAGGTAAATGAACAACTCAAGTTTGTAGAAAGACCTTTACAAATTCAAGACAGGAAAGTCAAGAAGCTCAAGCATAAGAGACTAGTTCTGGTCAAAGTAAAGTGGGACTCCAAAAGAGGACCTAAGTACACATGGGAACTCGAATCTGAAATGCAAAGAAAATATCCGCACTTATTCCAGTAGATCTCGAGGACGAGCTCTAAAACAAGGTGGGGAGAACGTAACAACCCTCAGTAAAACCGACACTCTTAAAATATTTCCGACACCCTATTATATTTTAAAATGTCTCAATATACCTTATAATACAACCCGTATGTGAAAACCAAGCCCGATATACATTAAATAGTATTTAAAATAAATAAAAACCTGATTTTTAAGCTAAGGCGGGCCGCGTAGACCCACCTCAAGCCCTTACGCGGGCGGTATCAAGGTTAGAACTTGATTCCTTCTGATTTCTTAAGTTCAGGCGGGCCGCGTGAACCCCTTCTCAATCTTACACGGGCCGCGTAAGATCGACAACGCAGCAACACCAGAGGCCGACACGTGTCGACATCGTGGCTAGTCTAGGCGATGACCCGGATCACCTAAACCCTACCCGGCTACGACGCGGACCGCGTAAGCCCTGCTTATACTTTACGCGGGCCGCGTAAGACCCAAATTCAGCACCTATAAATAGAACGCATCGGATTTCATTTCAATTCATTCACAAACGTTTCTGTATCTCAAATTCTGAAATATTAGGCATAGAAAGATGGTATTATACCCCCTAATTAGCGAGGTTCTGCTACGTTGTAAGTATTATAACCTCAGTTTCATAGTAGATACGCTGCCCGATTGATTTAGGATTCCGTAACAACTGTCATGTTTCTGCCCGACTTAGATGTTGGAATACCGTCTAGGGGAGGGTTTCAAAGGGTTATGATACTAACCAATGTACATTTGTATAAATTATAAATTATATCCAGGAAACCCTTACGCGAAGTCTAAGATAGCAAAGTGAGTTTATCCTCTTTTTGATAACCTTTTTGTAATATTTTACAAAACCTTAATTGTTTTACAATGTGATTAAGCGGTGATTAAGTCTTTATAATTCTTCAATTACTGCCGGTATGTTGGGGTTTTGTATACAAAATTTACTACCGCGAGTAGTAAGTCGGGGATGACAGTACGTTACCATTGGACAACGAGTTAGCCAATGTGTAATATGACCCACAAGTCAGGATTGACAGTACTGAATGAGTAATTGTGTAGAAATAAACAATGTGATCGCTCTCAATACTGTTTTAATTGATAAAATGTTTCTTGATTAAACTAGGATTCACTCACCAGTATTTCTCACTGACAAATGTTTTTAAAACACGTTTCAGGTAACACAATGTGACAGCCAATTAGTAAAAAGCCAGCTGGAGAGCACTGAAGGCTTGGGAAAATGTGACTATAAAATTTACCTAAAATACGATGTTTTAAATTCAATAAAATAGGGTTTATCCCTATAAACGTATTGTAATAAGAAACTTGGGTTTTGCCCACGTGATTATTAATATTAAATATGGTGGTTTTACTCTTATAAACATTTCCTAACTACGGTCCTGATGTAAATTCCGCTGCCAAATTAACCAACCTGATACCACCGAAAATCTGAGTTTGCGTCCGCCCGTTCCCAGGACAGATAAGGGATCGGGGGTTGCGACATCGTACGATCGAGCAAAACGATATTCATGACATTTTCGAAACAAAATGCCTTTATACCCTTCAAATAACCTGAGCAATGAGTTAGAATGGTTAAAAATGGCAAACAATTGATAATACAAGTCTAGGGGTCAAAACTGTCAAAAATGCAAAAATTTTGGCGTTAGAGTTCCTTACTATAAGGGCATTAACTTGTTTAGGTTTACGTTTGTCTTGCTTTACTTGTTTAGTTTGGGTAAATATAGATTAGTGGGCATGATTGATGGTGTGGGGGTCGATTGGGTTAGGGCTTGGCCCATGTGCTTTTGTACGTGTACGAGTACCAGACGGTCCTTGTGATCGTGTGGTCTTTATTGAGTCAATACAAGATTTCTGTTTCAATCTTCTACATCTTTCTTGTGTTTCCGCAACATGTTAAGGTGTCGTGATATCCGATTGTCAAGTATTCTGGACTTACAATTGGTATCAAAGCCTAAGTAGTCTCATGAAGGCTTGGCTGGATCGGATATCTTTGAAGATTGGAATCAAGATCGGCGTGTTTGCTGCGTTTGCTGATTGAAGACTCCAAGAACACAAGCAAAGGTCGAATTACGTTTACACTCTAATTTGTTTTTATAATTCTGTTTTGTTCGACTGAGTTGTTTGTTTGTTTAAGTGTTTTTTGCAGGTTTTTCCTCTTGAAAAACTAACTTGTTTGTGTTATTAAAGAACTGACCATATTTGCATCGATCTATCCCAGATTATTTTTGATACAACAGTTAATTGAAACAAGGTTTTGATACTAAAATCTAGACTTTTGAAAAACAGCAGGTTGAAAAGTTATAAAATTCGGAATTTTTGTTCAAAAATTGTCCTTAGCAACTTAAAAATTCAGGATTTTTGTTCAAAGACATCATAAAAATTCATAAAAAATTTTCGATAAAACTGGGCATTTGATCCTTTGTGGTACAAAGTCAATTCTGTTGGCAGGTTTTTCGGGATTTTGGTTGAAGAAAAGATACTGAAAAAGATACGAAAATTAAAATTCCCATAATCTCGGAAGTTTGGTGCAAAAGAAATCGATATTGGTTTCCATTTATAAGTGTGCGGGACAGTGTGCGACCAAAACTGTGCTAGCAAACATTGTTGGACTCTTGGAGAGTGTACGGGCCCATTTAATAGGTGTGCGGCCCAACTATTAATGACTGTGCGGTCCATTAAAGAGTGTACGACATCAAGTAAAGTGTGTGGTCTCCTGATTTGGACCTTTGAACTATGCGGAGGCTATACTGGACTGTGCGGTTTGATTTTAACTCTTTGGAAGTGTGCGGGTTCACTGTTCAGAGTGTGCAAGTTAGACTTGAACTTTTTCAAGTGTGCGAGTTCATTCATGTGACAACTGGCACAAAACCGGTAATTTCCGTGCAGTTTTAATTATTATTTATTATCTGCAATTATGTGCTTAAACGTCAACATTGTCTGATTACATGCTATACATGTGAATTCATGCACGTTTCATACTTCAAATATTGCTTTATGCATTACTTTTACCATTGCGTCAGAAAGACTAGTAAACTCACCGGTAAGACACACTGCGTCAGCAGTTCTGCAGAAATCAGTCAGATAATAGAATTAGGACCTAGGAGTAGGTCCAACATCTAAAATACATTAAAACCCAATTGTGGATTCGAGGGTTAACATATAAACCTTCCGAAAACTAAACTATGCATTAAAAGACACCCGAAACGCACTTTAAATGCATAATTCAGCATAAATCAGCACTAATTCAGCTATAATCAGCTTTTAAACACATTAATATCATGTAGAATTTATGTTTTATTTTCTAATACAACTTACAAAGTGTCGGGAATTAAAACTGCCATTAAAAGTGCTTTATACCTAGTGAAACTGCGCAATTCAGCACTTTAACGAACCGTAACGAACCGTAACGAACCGAACAACCAGACAATAACCGGGACATCAAAATTTGACTAGAAGTAATGTTTTTATGATATTAAACTAGTATTGATGCTAGAACACCTTAAAAATCATAAAAACACTGAAGGGGTAAGGTCCCGAAAACCTCATAGTAAGGGCTAGGGACCATACCACAACTTTGCCTTTCAACCTTTTTACCTTGCGCGGCCGTGCACTGGTCTTACAAAAGAGGCTTGAGGCAGATATCAGATAACACTTGAGCGCCCAAGGAAATTATAAACCCTTGCGCTGTCCTCCATAAAACAAAGGATGAAAATCCTAGATAAAACACTTCCGCTTAACACCCAGACTTGGGATTTACTTATTCAGCTGATTCCACACGATAAGGAATCACACCAGATTACAGCAGTAATCTTCTAAAAGGGATTCAATCGTGCACCACTAAGACGGTTGTAACCGTCTGGACACGTGTCGCCTTTTCAGGCCTCCCTGAAATCACAACAATAGCATGTAAATGGGGAGTAATCTCCACTTGATCACTTTCACGTGGCATATCCCCAGCCATAGATCTAACAGCGATCTGTGTGCATTCACGTCGGATCAAGAAGATTAAACGGAAGGAAATGTAACCACTCACACTTCTATTAACTTTTCACTAACGGGTTTTCCCGCCCAAAGACTCCCGACTATAAATATGAGAAACAACTCAGGTATGAATTCAAGTTACACACACTTCTCAAATACTTCTTCTTCTTCATAACCTATACTGATTCTCACACCGAAGTCGGGTCAAGGAGAGAACCCCTTTTCTCCCCTTGGCGAGGCTAACGGTGCTTCTTTTTTGCAGAATTCACCGGAAGAGAAGATCAATTGTTATCGAATCAAACGAGAGGAAACTCACCTTTTTATGCGGATTCAAACCCCCTAGATAATTGATTCCGATCGATTAATCTAGTGTTTCTTCATTGGCGCCCACCGTTTTTTCTCTGTTTCACCCGTTTCTCTCTTGTTTTTTCGATTCACTTCATCGTCTCCAATTGCATATGGAGGAAACGTCATCTCATCGGCAAACCGGCCCCCGACCAAACGTCGAAAACAACTTTCAAGTAGAAGGAATCCCAGAGGATGCCTCAGATGACAACGAGGTTCAATCCAATCGAGCAAACGACCCTGTCACTACAGGAGTGTTACCAGCAAACCCTGCTTATTCAATTCTGCCACCAGGAGAAACTCCAATTTCTTGGTACGTCAGGTCTCAAGGGGCACTAAATGCAGTATATACACAGCTGTGTGCTCAGACTGCTCCCTTAACTCAGTCACGGAGACCAGGATCTCGTGCTAACGCTTCCCAACGGGAGGATTCAACTTACGAGAATACAGAAGTTTATGCCAGATCCACGTCAAAACGTGAGTACACTCAGTCAGGAAGTCACCAGAGAGAATATCATGGTGAACTACACCTTCACTGAAGACAATCGGTTCACGATAGGTTGGGTTCCCAATGGAACACCCACACCGACGAATCTGATCCAACATACCGTTTAAGTGCAAATACCAGTGTGTTCAATCGATTGCAGCCGAATTACAACAAATGCAGGCCTCGTGCGGTTTATAACCCTGAGGCAGAGAACAACTATGATTTGATTTACCGCCCTGCGGAAGCAGCAGAAAATTCAACGTTCATCATGGAAATAGCTTGGGTGACAGGACCCAATAGTGGTATGACCATCATCACGCAATGTGACACGGCGCCAGATAAAAAATAAGATAGAAGCCATTGTAATAGCTCTTATGCTGTAATTGATAACTATGTGTCGTTTTATTAAATAAGAGTGACTCGCCAGCATTTCCCCGCTGATAAAATAATTTTAAAACATGTTTCAGGCGACCTGCTGTAAATCAAGGAAACGTGCTACGGAGCACAACCAGCTTGAAGAGGTGGCTCAGTTAAAATAAATAAACATGTTTTAATAAATTAGGGAATTTCCTAGTTAAATTCCTATATTGTAAATTACGGGGTTTTATCCTAAATAATGGAATAAAATAAATTGGGCATTTTGAGTTTTAAAAGATCCTGTTAAAATTCTTCCGCTGTCGCATCATCGATACCACGGGTTCCTGTCCCGCGGCTCCTGACCGGGTCAAACTGGGGCTGGGGCCGTGACAGGAAAAGGTGGTATCAGAGCCACTAAACGAGCCACTGACTTAAGCCTATTAAGTATTTCAAAATACTTAATTTTCCTGATTACCAAATCTGTGATTTTGTGATTATATGTTTTATTATTTGAATATTTGTTTACAATATGGGTAAGAAAAGACTTTCGGATATCTACCATAAATTAGATACTTCACCAAAAGAAAAGGGAAGTTCATCCCGGTCAAATTCCTCAAGATACTCAGTAGATCCTGAGGAAGGAATATTTGTTCGAAAAGCACAATATGAGGAACCACTTTCTCCTAATAAAAGAAGTTTGATTATTAGGAAAAGTCAGGAGAAAATAAAGAAATCACAACCAAAAGAAAGGAGAGTTAATCAAGAAACTCAGGAACTAGGCAGTAACCCACCATGGGAAGACAAGTTAGATGAAAAATGGGCAGATTTATATATGCTAGCCACTATAGCAGTAAATACAAATCTTTAAAATATCATGACTCAGTTCCAGCACCCTTATCATCTACAAACCATAAAATTTACCCAGTAAATAAATAAATTACAATAAACCCTAGTATGTTTTAATTGTCAGTTGTCCTTTGTATTAAATTAGTCACACGGTATGCAATAATACTTGAAGGTTATCGGTGAAATATTGTTATAAAATCTTAACTTAGTATTTTTTTTTATATATGCTAAAACAGCATGAATGAGTTATCTGGAGCCCTAGAGAATCTCAACCTCTACCCTGTGAACATAGAAGTTTCCAGAGATTTTACTGGTTACTTGCCCGATATTGAGGAACCTATGGAATTTCAAGCTACACCTCCGAAGAAATCAAAGCCTAAGAAAAGAAGAAGATTTGTAGGCTGGAGACGGGTACGCAGAAGGAAACCAACAACTATGAGAATTCCTAAAATAGAGAATCCCATGGATAAAGGAAAGGGGATAGAAATTGAGGAAGATTCAAGGCAAGTAGGGATAGAAATTGGAGAAAGTTCTAAGCAAGAGATTGGAGAAAGCTCCAAGCAAATCAAAGAAATGACATTGCAAGAAGAGCTAGATTTCATACTAGCAAGCTGTGATACCATTAGGCCTATCAATAACAACCTTTACCCTTATCCTGCTGAAACTCAAATCCCAATAAACCTAGAACCAGCCATTCCAGACCCTCTGATCCACACCCAACAACTGGATGAGTGGTGGACTAACGACTGGCAGTTTCAAAACCTCCTCAACAGCCCCTATACCTTTTTCCCTCAGTTCGACCCAGAACCTATACCAAACCCACCAATGAGTAATGAAAACTTAGCTGAACTCCGCCATTTCGGCGAAGAGTTGATGGATGCAGGGAATAGGATCCGGGAGATAGGAGGACAAATCTCCTGGAAATATGATGAGAGGGAACATCGCTTTTAAATATGCTAGCTGACAAGGGAAAAAGGGGATTATGAAACTATGTTTGTATAATAATAATAATAATAATAATAATAATAAAAACCAGTATGTGTAAAATAAACAATAAAACGGTTGTAAAATAACAGTATGTACAGAAGCATATTATAATATATAAACATAGAAGTTGAGAAATTGACAAATTTGGATGTATATTTGTTTATGTGGTTATATGAGATTAAATTGTTATATTTGGTTGTTTCTTATTTATACTAATTAATTATATAAAATTTATTACCAGATGGCAAACGCTAGTAATGAACAAATTAACGAGGGTAATCAATCCGAGCACAACAATGAGAATCAATTTCTAAATAGGCAAGATATCGAAAATATCGTTGCTCAGGGAATAGCCAATGCTATTCCAGCAATCCTTGCTGCTGCTCGAAATCCAATCGAACCTCAACAAATTGTTCCTAGTAAACGAACTCAGGAAGATAATTTCAGTAATAGTGTAAATGGAGGCGGCAATCATATTAATAACAACAACAATGGGATGCAAGCTCCGCTCCTTAAGAAAATGAAAGCTGCAACACATGGTTGCACTTACAAAGAATTTCTTGCTTGTAAACCGGCTGAATTTGCAGGTAACGAAGGAGCAACTGCTGCACTGCGTTGGTTAGAGAAAACCGAAGCAGTAATTACAACAAGTAAATGTGCCGAGGACAACAAAGTCATATACGCGTCACATCTTTTCAAAGAAGGGGCGCTAGAATGGTGGAATACAGTACTTCAAGCCAAAGGAAGAAATGTGGCCTATGCCATGAATTGGGAAGAATTTAAAAATCTAATGGAAAGAAAATTTTGTCCCGAATATGAGAAGGAGCAAATGGCGAATAAATTCCTAAACCATCGGATGATGGATGTAGACTGTCGAGGGTATACTTCGACAATCTTCGAATATGCGAGAGTAGTACCAACTCTGGCTTCGCCAGAGCCGGTGCTTATTTCCCGTTATATTTGGGGATTAATTGGCGAAATCCGTGACATTGTCAAAGCTGCGAGACCACGCACTATTGATGATGCTGTGGAATTAGCTAACACCCTAACTGACGGGCTGGTACGTATACGAGAAGAAACCAGGAAAAAGGAAGTGGCCCAAAAGATTACCCAAGGATTCCGTATGGGTAACCGTAACAATTTCAAAAGAAGAGGGACTGGGCAATCTTCCACTGGTCCATTTTGCAATTCTTGCTAAAGGAAGCATTCTGGAAGATGCAAGGGATATTGCAATTTCTGCAAAATTCCGGGGCATCAAGAGGAAGACTGCAGAAAGAAAAAATTCACAGTTTGCTACAACTGTGGAGAAGCTGGACATATTAAGCCAGACTGCCCTAAATTGGTTAAACCAGCTGATAACCAAGCCAACCCTGCAGAAGGAACTAACAAGAAGAACGTAAGAGCCTTCCAACTGACTACTCAGGAAGCAGAACTAATTCCAGATGTAATAACTGGTACGTTTCTAGTTCACAACGTCTATGCAAAAGTATTATTTGACTCTGGTGCAAACCAAAGTTTTATCAATACTTCATTCTGCCAAGCTCTTAAACTACCACTAACCAACCTTAGGCAGATTTTTACAGTCGAAACAGCAGATGGGAATTCTGTTAACATAGATAAGGTTTTGCAAAAAGGAAAGATAGAACTTTCAGGTCATAAATTTCATGCAAACCTATTACCAATGAATTTAGCTGGGTTAGATGTCGTGTTAGGAATGGATTGGTTAGTAGCCAACCATGCTCGAATCCTTTGTGATAAGAATTCTATAGAAATTCATGCACCCTCAGGAGAAGTAGTGGTGATTACAGGAGATAAACCACGAAAGCCAATGAAGTTCATTTCAGTAATGAAAGTTGCTAGTTATGAACGAAAGCAAGGAATAGTGTATATGATTTCTGTAATCATTAACACTAAAGGTAAAGAACTTAAAGATATTCCAGTAGTATCAGAATACTCGGAAGTATTCCCAAAAGAACTACCTGGATTACCACCTGATAGGGAAGTTGAATTTAGAATTCATCTAATTCCTGGAACTACACCGATAGCTAAGGCACCTTATCATTTAGCACCCACTGAAATGTTAGAACTGAAAAAGCAATTAGATGAATTGCTCAGTAAAGGATTCATACAACCTAGTTCATCCCCTTGGGGAGCTCCAGTGTTGTTTGTAAAGAAAAAGGATGGTTCGATGCGAATGTGTATCGATTATAGAGAATTGAATAAGGTTACAATTAAGAATCGATACCCATTACCTAGGATTGATGATCTCTTTGATCAACTTCAGGGAGCTAGATACTTTTCTAAGATAGATTTACGCTCCGGATATCATCAATTAAAGGTACAAGAAGAAGACATACCTAAAACTGCTTTCAGAACTAGGTATGGTCATTACGAGTTTACAGTCATGCCCTTTGGGTTAACAAATGCACCTGCCGCATTTATGGACATGATGAATAGAATCTGTAAACCGTATTTGGATAAATTTGTAATTGTCTTCATTGACGATATACTTATTTATTCCAAAAGTCAGGAGGAACATTGTGAGCACCTACATGTACTCTTAACTTTGTTAAGAAAGGATAAGTTGTACGCCAAATTCTCGAAGTGTGAATTTTGGCTACAAGAAGTACAATTCTTAGGACATATGGTAAATCACAAAGGCATTCACGTAGATCCTGCTAAGATAGAAGCAATCACCAAATGGAAGGTTCCGCAATCAGCAATGGAAATTAGAAGTTTTATAGGTTTAGCTGGATATTATAAACGGTTTATTAAGGATTTTTCTAAGATAGCCGTACCATTAACTAAGCTAACCTGTAAATCAGTTAACTTTGAATGGGGAACTAAACAAGAAGAAGCTTTTAAGATTTTAAAGCAAAGATTAACAAATGCTCCAATTCTAGCCTTCCCAGAGGGAACAGAAGATTTTGAAGTATATTGTGATGCTTCAAAGCTAGGATTAGGATGTGTATTAATGCAATGCAAGAAGGTAATTGCGTATGCATCAAGACAATTGAAAAAGCACGAGGAAAACTATACGACTCACGACTTAGAGTTAGGAGCCATAATTTTTGCCCTCAAAATTTGGAGACATTATCTGTATGGAAGTAAGTTTACTGTCTATACGGATCACAAAAGTTTAAGGTATACATTTGGACAAAAAGAGTTAAACATGACACAAAGGAAATGGATGGAAATACTAAGTGATTCCGACTGTGATATTCAGTATCACGAAGGAAAGGCAAATGTAGTTGCAGATGCCTTAAGTCGTAAGTATCATGAGAAACAACGACGGGTCCGTGCTCTTAGATTAAATCTACAGTTAGATTTAATGGAACAACTAAAGAATGTTCAAGAAACAGCAATCAAGGACGATGCTGAAGGAATGAAGGGACGAATAAAAGAATTGGAACAAGGAAGTGATGGAATTTGGAGATTCCACAAGAAAAGAATTTGGGTACCTAAGCAAGGAGAATTAAGAAATAAGATTTTAGAAGAATCTCATAAATCTAAGTATACCATACATCCAGGAAACAATAAAATGTACCAAGATTTAAGAAATAATTTCTGGTGGATAGGAATGAAAAAGGACATAGCTAGATATGTTTCTAAGTGTCTTACTTGTTCACAAATTAAAGCAGAACACCAGAAACCTTCAGGTCTACTTCAACAATTAGAAATGCCAGTATGAAAATGGGAACTCATAACAATGGATTTTGTTACTAAGTTACCCAAAACCAGAAAAGGTAATGATGCGATTTGGGTAATTGTGGATCGATTAACCAAATCAGCTCATTTTCTACCCATGAAAGAAACCTTTAGCATGGAAAGGTTGGCAAAGCTGTATGTGGATGAAATAGTATCCTTACATGGAGTTCCACTCTCCATTATATCGGATAGAGATAGTCGTTTCACTTCCCACTTCTGGACAAGTTTCCAGGAAGCAATGGGAACCCGACTAAATCTAAGTACTGCATATCATCCTCAGACCGACGGACAAAGTGAAAGGACGATCCAAACTCTGGAAGACATGCTCCGAGCATGTGTAATAGATTTTGGTGGAAACTGGGACGATCACTTACCTTTAATTGAATTCTCCTATAACCATAGTTATCATTCAAGAATCGAAGCTGCCCCATTCGAAGCACTGTATGGACGCAAATGCAGAACTCCGGTTTGTTGGGCAGAAATAGGAGAAAGTCAATTATCAGGTCCCGATATTGTGCAAGAAACTACCGATAAAATCACTTAAATCAAGGAAAGACTAAAGACGGCTCGAGATCGCCAGAAGAGTTATGCAGACAATAGACGAAAGCCGTTGGAATTTCAAATTGGAGATAAAGTACTATTGAAAGTTTCTCCTTGGAAAGTAGTAGTTCGATTCGGTAAGAAAGGAAAGCTAAGTCCACGATACGTAGGACCATTTTCAGTAATCCAACGTATAGGACCAGTTGCCTATCGTTTACAACTACCAGAAGAATTAGCTGGAGTACATGACATATTTCATGTATCCAATCTCAAGAAATATCTATCTGACGAATCTCTGGTAGTACCTCTTCAAGATATAGAGGTAAATGAAAAGTTAAAATTTGTTGAGAAACCATTACAAATAGAAGATAGAAAGATCAAGTTTCTCAAGCACAAGCGACTTGTGCTGGTCAAAGTCAAGTGGGATTCAAAGAGAGGATCTGAATACACTTGGGAGCTGGAATCAGAAATGAAGCGAAAGTATCCTCACTTATTCCAGTAAATCTCAAGGACGAGATTTTTATTAAGGTGGGGAGGATGTAACAACTCTCACCAAAACTATTATTTATTATTTTTAATTCAATAGGAAACCCTAATTAAGACCCCCAAGTGATCCTGCATAAACCCTAAAATTTTCAGAACAATCGTAATCAGGATCAGGGCCCCTAAAACTCAAGGGGGGTAAACCCTAGTTGATAATATCCAAACAGTTTTGCGTGTATAACGAAATTGCATGCAAGACCAACTCACCTGAGCTACTGGGACACGAGGCTTCTCTATGGTAGTAGGGTACCCCTCGCGCCACACGAGAGGTCCTCGCGCCACGCGAGGGCGCGGTTTTCCAGGTATAAATAGGGGAGTCTGGTACTTGCAATTGTGCGTTAGTTCGACGTTCAAACTCAAAACGTATACTGAGATATCGTATAAACAGTCCCAAAACACACACAAATCACGAATCGCTGCCGCAAAACAGGGTAATAACTCGATCGCTGCTATGATTCAATGTCCGATCGATTAATATATCCAATGGATGTTTAAGCGCTGCCCACATTAGGGTTATGCTTTGTCATTCGTCTTGAATTCGATGGATGTTTAAGTATCGCACTTTGTCATTCGTTGTGAGGATTTAATCTCGTGAGTTATCGTAAATGTTGTATTAGTTACTAACCCAGTTCGTGTGCATGTTATTTAATTTAGGTCAAAAAGGCTAATCAGTAGGCTAAGCTTTGTCCAATTAAACTTGCAATGTGAGTCATTCTCTTTTTATCAAATATTTTACAATACTCCATTTTCAAATGTTATAATTACAGGGAGTAAGTCGTGGTTATCTTAATCACTGGCTAGTGGGGTATTGTGCACATTACTAATTTTTCACTGGTTAGGCTAATATATCCTAACAGTGATCGTCACTACTTGGGTGACAGGACCCAATAGTGGTATGACCATCGTCACGCAATGTGACATGGCGCCAGATAAAAAATAAGATAGAAGCCATTGTAATAGCTCTTATGCTGTAATTGATAACTATGTGTCGTTTTATTAAATAAGAGTGACTCTCCAGCATTTCCCCGCTGATAAAATATTTTTAAAACATGTTTCAGGCGACCTGCTGTAAATCAAGGAAACGTGCTACAGAGCACAACCAGCTTGAAGAGGTGGCTCAGTTAAAATAAATAAACATGTTTTAATAAATCAGGGAATTTCCTAGTAAAATTCCTATATTGTAAATTACGGGGTTTTATCCTAAATAATGGAATAAAATAAATTGGGCATTTTGAGTTTTAAAAGATCCTATTAAAATTCTTCCGCTGTCGCATCATCGATACCACGGGTTCCTGTCCCGCGGCTCCTGACCGGGTCAAACTGGGGCTGGGGCCGTGACATTCACCTCTGGATATTTTCACGTCCGACTTCGAGGCTGACCCTGAGATGATAACCAAGGATGAAGATCTCGACGATGTCTTAGCCTTACCCTTACCTCTTCTTGGCTAGCAGATCGTAGGATATCCAGATGGTGGACATCTCGTTGAACCTATCCCCATCCATGTTGTTCCTTTCGCTGCCATCCCTGTTGAGGACTGGTCTCTCGTCGATGACCTGGAGTATGATGTGGCGACCCCTGTTGTGCCTATTGCCGATATTCCTTCTGATTCTGACCTCGAGTCTGATGCCGATTCTTTCAATTTGGTGATATCTTCAGCCCTTTCTGCTACTGGACTGAGAGTTTACCCGACTGGTGATGATGATGATGACGCTATGCCTGTTGTGCCATCCACTCCTACCCATGTCTCTACACCTTCCCACACTCCTACTCAGATCAACTCCCTCATCCATCGAATTCATGAGCTTGAGGATGAAGTGACCCTTCTTCATAGTTTGAACTTCCCTACACCCACACCCCCTCCCCCAACCTATTAAGTACTCTGTTGGAGTAGTATTTTGGGTATAAAAACTAAAACCGAGCTTGAGTACAACTTGAAGACAAGAACCGCCAATGTGAAGAAAGATATTTTGTCCTTTATATATATTAAACTTGTACTATGGGGTGGTGTAACCCTTATGCATTTTGTTTCTTCGCAAACAATGATGTAACAAGTTGTCCTAATATGTATAAAGACTCGATGAATATCTTATGACACATCTGCTCAAGAACTATGGAATTCTTTGTTGGCCATGTATGAAGGGAATGAAGAAATGAAGGAGAGCAAGAGGGGTATGCTGACTCAGAGGTTCAATATGTTCAAACACTATCCAGGATAGACACTTGAGAACCAAATTCAAAGGTTCATCTCCTTGATCAGTGAGATGATAAAC
This sequence comes from Helianthus tuberosus, assembly GCA_030545235.1. Taxonomy (NCBI): domain Eukaryota; kingdom Viridiplantae; phylum Streptophyta; class Magnoliopsida; order Asterales; family Asteraceae; genus Helianthus; species Helianthus tuberosus. The sequence continues at coordinate 108,526,835 of CM060383.1, forward strand.
TATGCTATGCCAATGCCAAATTCTATAGTCAACAAAAAGTTGTTGATTGCTCTTCCAAGAACTGGGATACAAACGTCACTCTCATAAAAAACCAAAGATCTGACAAGAATGAGCATTGTAGAGTTGATATCTTTGCTCAAGTCCTATGAAATGGATGACAAGCAAAGACTATACAACCACACCTCAAGCTACAATAATGCAGGGGTGTCAACAAACACTACACTGGTTTCTCAACAAGGAGCTGGTTCTTTTCAGATGTTTCCTTCTACAATAACCAAACCTACCAACTACTCAAATACACCATCTACAGTTCTGTTTCCTTCCAACCTTGGCACTTATCCTAGTTACTCTGGATACTTTCCTGCTCCAGTTCAACAAGTGAACCCAGTTCAATCTGCACATGCTCTTGCACAAACTATAACAACCCTCCAAAATATTTTCGACACCCTAATATATTTAAAATGCCTCAATATGTCTAAAAATACACCCCGCATGCGAAAAACGAGCCCAATTACCCTTACATATTTAAAAATTAAATAAAAACAAAATCCTGGTGTCGCTCGCGGGCCGTGTAGAAGTAAGCTTAAGCTTATGCGGGCCGCGACAACTCAAAGTCAGGGGGACACCCTAGCGTGCCACGTGTCAGCATCGTGGCAAGTCTACAACTGGCGAATCAGCGCAGCTAGGCCCTACCCCCTATGTCGCGGGCTGCGAAGGATTGACCTTCGGGCTACGCGGGCCTCGAGGAAGTGCTGTATCAGCACTATAAATAGGGTCGAGCGGTTTCAGTCGAAATCGTTCAAAACTTTTCAATCTCTCTCTCAATATTCTGCATAGCTATTATACTCTTGGGCATAAATACCCCCTAAATAACAAAGTTCTGCCTTGTTGTAAGTATCATAATCTCGGTTACGTATTAAATACGCTGCCCGATTGATCCAGGGTTCCGTAACGGCTGTCGTGGTTCTGCCCGACGTGGTCGTTGGAATGTCGTCTAAGGGAGGGTATTACTAATGTAAATATTGGGTTATTATACTAACGCGTGTGCATTTGTGTAATTTATAGATAATCACTAGGAAATCCTTAAAGGAAACCCTAAGACAACAATGTGAGTAATCTCCTTTTGAAAATTGTTTTTACAAAACCTCACACAATTAATATTATATTAAACAGTTATTGAGTATTTGTATTCTACAATTATCATCGGTATGTTGGGGTTTTGTATACAAAATTTGTTACTACCTTGCGAGGAGTAACATGACCACAAGTCGGGTTGACAGTACCGTGGGTGGTAATTAAAGTAGATGGAAACAAATGTAATTGCGCGACCGCCCTCAATACTGTACAATGGTTTTACTTAACTTGATTAAACTGAGATTCACTCACCAGTATTTCCCACTGACAAAATGTTTTTAAACGTGTTTCAGGTAACAAAATGTGAAAGCCAAATAGAAGCCAGCTAGACAGCACTGAAGGCTTGGAAAAGTGGCTATAAATTACCTAAAATAAAAAGATGTTTTTATTAAATAAAATAGGGTTTATCCCTAAAAAAATGTGTGTACTGAAAACTTGGGATTTTTCCCACATGTTTAATATTATGAAAATGTGGTATTTTACTCTGATCAAATATTTCCTAACTACGGTCCTGATGAAATTTCCGCTGCTAAAATGATAAAAACGGATACCACCGAAACTGGTCGCGGCCGCTCGTTCCCGGGTTATTAGGGGACGGGGGTTGCGACAGAAGGTGGTATCAGAGCTAAGTTAAGCCACTGATTCAGCCACAGAAGTGTTCTGCTGACACCAAGATAGTATTCAATATGTTAGGAAATTTTCTACGAAACTACGTGTATATTTGTATTTTATTGTTGTGTGTTATTTGACTATTTGTTAGTTTACAGTATGAGCGACCAAGGACCTTCTGACGCCTACCGTCAGTTATCCAACTCACCTAGGAGCGAAGGCACCTCTTCATAGCCTGCCCTCCCAGGGTATTCAGCTAACAATGAAGATGGGATATTCGTGTTTAAGGCTCAGTCTGAAGAGCCATTCCCTCCTAAAAAGAGAGGATGGTTCAGTAGAGGAGCGAATAAACGTAGGAAAAGAATGAAAAAGTTACAGCAGCAACGTGTGTTAGCCGCCGCTAAGAGAGAAATAGATGCTCATGCCCAGGATATGTTAAATAGGATTCTAGCAAACTTCCATATTTTAGCAACTACAGCCGCAGATCCTAACCTGGAGCAACTTATAGCACCCCAACCATTACCCTTGTTTCCCACCCAGCCAATGGAGATCGAAGCCAACCCAGAAAACCAAGTCCAAATGCATGATTTTAACCCAGAAGAGATACCTAGAATACCAGCACCCAATCCCTTAGACCCAAACTATGACCCGTGGTTTGACGACCATAGGGATTACCAACAACGATACCCAATACCAGAAGACGAACCCATTCCGAATCTAGCAGCCTATCCAGGTTTGGACCCTCTAGATCCCTTCTATGATAGCGATCAATACATTAGAGAAATTCTAGAGAATCCATACCCGTACCAGGAACCTATACCCCAGTTCCCAAACCCAGTACTAGCACCTGCACCCCCAATGAGTGCAAAAAATGTGCAAGAACTCCGAACCTTTGGTGAGGAGATTTTAGAAAGTAGCGAGAGGATGAGACAGGTTGGAGAACGACTCGTCTGGAAGTATGACGAGCGTAATATGGAGTTCTGGATGAACCCATATCCGTGATGGTGAAAGTAGTAATATATATATATATATATATATATATATATATATATATATATATATATATATATATAATATGTGTGTATGTTTGAAAAAAATAAAATAAATAAATAAATAATATATTTAGACGATAGCTATGGATGCATAATAGTATTGTAATTTTCAATTCCAGTTCCAGTTTGTATTAGATGCATACTATATATAAGAAAAAGTAAGTCGCAATGTTCGACGATTTTGATCTATATGTGTGTTGTGTGATTGTTTGCATTATATGTTATTTTGTAATATTAATAATTGGCAAATGTTTAAAATTCAGATGGACAACGAAGCAAACCAGGAAAACCAGAATGAGAATAACCCGAATGACAATAATCCAAACAACGATAATCCGAAAATGATAATAATGGAAACCAAGTGAATAATAGTGCCATCCAACATATAGTGGTACAAGGGATTAGAGACGCAATGCCATTTATTATTCAAACGGTTAAGGAAGCTGATAATAAAAGTAACAATGGCAGTAAGCGACCAACTGAACCAGATCATAGCGTACACAATGGACCAGTACTTCAAGTGCCCATTCCCAAAAGAAGAAGAACCATGTCTTATGGTTGTTCTTACAAGGAATTTTGGTCCTACAAACCAATAGAATTCTCGGGCAATGAAGGACCCATTGCAACTCTACGCTGGATAGAAAAGACCGAGGCAGTCTTAAAAATAAGTAAGTGTGCGGAAGAGGAAAAGATAATGTTTGCTTCTAATCTGTTTAAGAACTCAGCCTTAGAATGGTGGAACACTATCCTCCAGTCTAGGGGAAGTGACAGAATTTACAATATGGAATGGGAAGAATTTAAGAATATGGTAGAAAGGAAATTTTGCCCTCCCAATGAAAAAGAACAGATAGCAAATAAGTTTTTAAACCTTAGAATGACTGGAGTGGATAGTAAGGGTTATACTACTACATTCTTTGAATATGCTAGAATAGTACCAACCTTTGCATCACCAGAACCAGTATTAATCTCCCGTTACATTTGGGGATTAATCGGTGAAATTAGGCATGTAGTCAAGGCAGCTAGACCCCAAACCATAGAAGAAGCTGTAGAACTAGCAAATACCTTGACTGATGAATTAGTTCGTACACGAGAAGAAGACCAGAGGAGAAACCTAGGTCAAAGGCTTACCCAAGAATTTCGTTATGGAAATTCCAACCGTGGAAAAAATGTAGGTTCTACCTCTACACCCTACTGTAAGGCTTGCAAGAAGAAGCATTCGGGAAAATGCTCTACTTACTGCAATTTTTGCAAGATACCAAGGCACAAGGAAGAAGATTGCAGGAGGAAACCTAATGATGGGATGTGCTTCAACTGTGGAGAAAAAGGTCACATCAAGCCGAACTGTCCGAAACTAATTCCAGCCGTGGGCAATAAGACTACTAAAAATGCTAGAGCATTTGTGCTGACCACGGAAGAAGCAAAGATGATTCCGGACGTGATTGCCGATACGCTTTTAGTTAATGATATTTTTGCTAAAGTATTATTTGACTCTGGTGCGAACCAAAGTTTTATTAATACTTCATTTTGCAAACTTCTCAATCAACCATTAACTAAACTCCCACAAGAATGTCTAGTAGAGACAGCAAATGGAGAAACCATTAAGATTTTCGAAATCTTGCAGGGAGCAAGAATAGAGTTTTTAAATCAAAAGTTTATGGCAAACCTTTATCCAATGAATCTGGCAGGATTTGATGTTGTATTAGGAATGGATTGGTTAATAGCCATTAAAGCCAGTATTCTATGTGATCAAAAGTCGATTCAAGTAAAGTCACCAAAGGGTGAAAATATCACAATTAAAGGAGATAAGCCATCTAGATCCACAAAATTCATCTCTGTGATGAAACAACAAGTTATATAAGAAAAGGGTTATTAGTGTATTTGATTTCCATAATCACTAACACTAAAGGAAAAGAACTGAAATATATTCCTGTAGTGTCTCAGTTTTCAGATGTGTTTCCAGAAGAATTACCAGGACTACCGCCAGACAGAGAAGTCGAATTCAGAATTCATCTGCTACCAGGAACAGCACCTATTGCCAAAGCACCCTACCATTTGGTACCTGCATAAATGCAGGAATTAAAGAAACAATTGGACGAATTGTTGGAGAAAGGATTCATACAGCCAAGTTCATCGCCATGGGGAGCACCAATACTGTTCGTCAAAAAGAAAGACGGGTCAATGCGAATGTGCATTGATTACCGTGAATTGAACAAAGTCACGATTAAGAATCGGTTCCCATTACCGAGGATCGATGATTTGTTCGATCAGTTACAAGGAGCTCGATTCTTCTCTAAAATCGATTTACGATCAGGATATCATCAATTAAAGGTACAGGAAGAGGACATTCCTAAGACCGCTTTTAGAACAAGGTATGGCCATTATGAATTTACTGTCATGCCATTTGGTTTAACCAATGCCCCAGCTGCATTTATGGACATGATGAACCGAATATGTAAGCCATATTTGGATAAATTCATAATTGTTTTTATAGATGATATTCTCATTTACTCTAAGAGTAAGGAGGAACATGCAAATCATTTGCACGCACTTCTGAGTTTATTGAGAAAGGAAAAGCTTTATGCAAAGTTTTCAAAGTGCGAGTTTTGGTTAGAACATGTACAGTTTCTTGGACATTTAGTTAATCATGAAGGAATTCATGTGGATCCCGCCAAGATCGAAGCGATTACTAAATGGAAAACCCCTGAATCACCAACTGAGGTTAGAAGTTTCTTAGGATTGGCCGGTTACAATAGAAGATTTATTCGAGATTTTTCTAGAATAGCCACTCCCTTAACTAAGCTAACCTGTAAATCTGTTAAGTTTGAATGGGGACAAAAACAAGAAGAAGCCTTTAGAATTCTTAAGCAAAGACTGACCCATGCACCCATACTAGCGTTACCAGAAGGAACTGAAGACTTTGTAGTTTACTATAACGCTTCTAAGTTAGGTTATGGATGTGTGTTAATGCAACATCAAAAGGTGATAGCCTATGCGTCTAGACAACTTAAGAATCATGAAGAGAATTATTCAACCCATGATTTGGAATTAGGAGCTATAATTTTTGCCCTTAAGATTTGGAGACATTACCTTTATGGTAGTAAGTTTACCATTATTACTGATCATAAGAGTTTAAGTTATGTCTTCGGGCAAAAAGAATTGAATATGAGACAAAGACGCTGGATAGAAATTCTTAGTGATTATGATTGTAATATCCAGTATCATGCAGGAAAGGCTAACGTGGTAGCTGATGCTTTAAGTCGAAAGTATCATAAAAAGCCAAAAAGAGTATGTTCTCTTAAATTAAATCTACAAATAGATTTAAATGAACAGATTAGAAAAGCTCAAGAATCAGTAATCAAGGATGATACTGAAAAGTTAAAAGGAGTGATTAAGGAATTAGAACAACGAACAGACGGAATTTGGAGATTCCACAAGAAAAGAATGTGGATACCTAAATTAGGAAACCTACGCTACCGTATACTAGAAGAAGCCCATAAGTCTAAGTATACGATGCATCCTAGAAGTGATAAGATGTATCAGGATTTAAGAAAGAATTTTTGGTGGATAGGAATGAAAAAGGATATAGCAGCTTATGTTTCTAAATGTTTAACCTGTTCACAAGTCAAAACTGAACACCAGAAACCCTCAGGTTTATTGCAGCAGTTAGAAATGCCAGTATGGAAATGGGAATTGATAATAATGGATTTTGTTACCAAATTACCCAAAACAAGAAACGGTAATGATACAATCTGGGTGATTGTAGACATGCTAACTAAGTCGGCTCATTTTCTACCAATGAAGGAAACTTTCAGTATGGAACAATTAGCTAAGCTGTATGTAAATGAAATAGTTTTATTACATGGAATTTCCTTATCAATTGTTTCTGATAGAGATAGCCGTTTTACCTCTCATTTTTGGGCAAGTTTCCAAAAGGCAATGGGAACCAAGTTGAATCTAAGCACAACTTATCATCCTCAAACAGACGGACAAAGCGAAATGACAATTTAGACAATGGAAGACATGCTTAGAGCTTGTGTAATTGATTTCGGAGGTAATTGGGATGACCACTTACCATTAATAGAATTTTCTTATAATAATAGCTATCATACCAGTATCCATGCTGCACCATTCGAAGCACTTTATGGGCGAAAGTGCCGAACCTAGTCTGTTGGGCAGAAATTGAGGAAAAGCAATTATCTGGACCAGAGATAGTACAAGAAACAACAAACAATATTATTCAAGTCAAGGAACGACTGAAAGTAGGACGTGACTGACAAAAGAATTATGTCGATAACAGACGCAAGCCGTTAGAATTTCAGGTAGGAGACAAAGTGTTTTTGAAAGTCTCTCCTTGGAAAGGAGTGGTAAGATTCATCAAAAGATGAAAGCTAAGCCCCAGGTATGTTGGACCGTTTAAGATTATTAGAAGAATAGGACCTGTAGCTTATCAGCTACAACTGTCAGAAGAAATGGCAGGAATACATGATGTATTTCATGTATCTAATCTCAAGAAATGCTTAGCTGATGGATCACTGGTAGTACCTCTTAAGGACATAGAGGTAAATGAGCAGTTAAAACTTGTAGAAAAGCCTCTACAGATTGAAGACAGGAAAGTCAAGAACCTCAAGCATAAGAGATTAGTTCTGGTCAAAGTGAAATGGGACTCCAAAAGAGGACCAGAGTATACATGGGAACTTGAATCAGAAATGCAAAGGAAATATCCACACCTGTTCCAGTAGATCTTGAGGACGAGCTCTAAAACAAGGTGGGGAGAATATAACAACCCTCCAAAATATTTTCGACACCCTAATATATTTAAAATGCCTCAATATGTCTTAAAATACACCTCGCATGCGAAAACCGAGCCCAAATACCCTTACATATTTAAATATTAAATAAAACAAAATCCTGGTGTCGCTCGCGGGCCGCGTAGAAGTAAGCTTAAGCTTACGCGGGCCGCGACAACTCAAAGTCAGGGCGACACCCTAGCGTCCCACGTGTCAGCATCATGGTAAGTCTACAACTGGCGAATCAGCGCAGCTAGGCCCTACCCCCTATGTCACGGGCCGCGAAAGATTGACCTTCGGGCTACGCGGGCGAGGAAGTGCTGTCTCAGCACTATAAATTGTGTCGAGCGGTTTCAGTCGAAATCGTTCAAAACTTTTCAATCTCTCTCTCAATATTCTGCATAGCTATTATACTCTCGGACATAAATACCCCCTAAATAACGAAGTTCTGCCTCGTTGTAAGTATCATAACCCCGGCTAAGTATTAGATACGCTGCCCGATTGATCCAGGGTTCCGTAACGGCTGTCGTGGTTCTGCCCGACGTAGTCATTGGAATGCCGTCTCAGGGAGGGTATTACTAATGTAAATATTGGGTTATTATACTAACGCGTGTGCATTTGTGTAATTTATAGATAATCACCAGGAAATCCTTAAAGGAAACCCTATGACAGCAATGTGAGTAATCTCCTTTTTGCAAATTGTTTTTACAAAACCTCAGACAATTAATATTATATTAAATAGTTATTGAGTATTTGTATTCTACATTTATCGTCGGTATGTTGGGGTTTTGTATACAAAATTTGTTACTACCTTGCGATGAGTAACATGACCACGAGTCAGGTTGACAGTACCGTGGGTGGTAATTAAAGTAGATGGAAACAAATGTAATTGCGCGACTGCCCTCAATACTATACAATGGTTTTACTTAACTTGATTAAACTGAGATTCACTCACCAGTATTTCCCACTGACAAAATGTTTTTAAAAGCGTTTCAGGTAAAAAAATATGAAAGCCAAATAGAAGCCAGCTGGACAGCACTGAAGGCTTGGAAAAGTGGCTATAAAGTTACCTAAAATAAAGAGATGTTTTTATTAAATAAAATAGGGTTTATCCCTATAAAAATGTGTATACTGAAAACTTGGGATTTTTCCCACATGTTTAATATTATGAAAATGTGGTATTTTACTCTAATAAAATATTTCCTAACTACGGTCCTGATGAAATTTCCGCTGCCAAAATGATAAAAACGGATACCAGCGAAACTGGCCGCGGCCGCTCGTTCTCGGGTTGTCAGGGGACGGGGGTTGCAACAGAAACCCATCCTACCACTTCTGCTACATCTGCTACATCCAACTGGTCACCTCCCATTACAGTCTCTAAAGAGTTCGAAGAGCACATGGTTTTCATGGCAGGGGTCATGAACTATTATCATGCATTTATCACTGGGAAATTGGCTGCTAATCAGATTGCATCAAATGAGCTGCACGAGCTCCATCCTTATGATATTGAAGAAATGGACATTACTTGACAAATGGCCATGACAGTGTTCCGTGCTAAGAAGTTTGTCAAAAGGACCGGCAGAAACAAATGGTAATCGACTGATCAAGAACTTGGTTGGAACAAGTCAAAGCTCAGGTGCTACAACTGTCACGAACCTAGGCACTTTGCTTGTGAATGCCGACAACCAAGAAGGGAGAGACCTGACCCCAATGTCACTGTTATTATCAGTTCAGCATCAAGACCAACTCCAAATGTCGTGTCTACCTCACACGTCACTGTTACTCGTCCTGCTCACCGTTCAAACTCGAACAATGCTGCTAGAAACTAAACAAGCTCCTTGGGATCTACTACAAACCCTGGAAACACTTTGGTGGTCCAGGAAGGAGGTGGGTTTGATTGGTCAGAACAAATGAATGACCTGCAGATCACTAAAGACACTGTGTATCAAGCACATCAAGCACTCATGGCACAGGTGAACGACGATACTCCCTGGGCTACTGAGATCACTGAGGAAATCGTTTATCAAGCTCTCATGGCTCAGATGAACGACTATACTCCTTTTGCTGCTGAGGTATGTGTAGATAATATCTCTTGTACTCCTGCATGTAAGGAAAAACTTAGTGGTTACAAAGAGCAGGCTAACTCGCTCGTTATGCAACTTAGATTGTCCAAATCTGATGAATATCAGATTAAAAAGAAAATTAACGGATATAAGGATATGGTGGAGGCGCAAAAGCGTGATATCCGAAAGTTGCAAAACGATCTAAGTCAGGAGCAATGTAGGCATCTCCACTTTAAGAAATTATTTGAAAAATTAACTGTTGAACTTGATAACCTAAAATCAACTTTTGAAAACACTGAGTTTAATTTTAAAAAGTTTGATGTGTCAAGTGAGAAAGTTGAAAAATGATTAATCAACAATTAAAATACAGTAAAAAGGAAGTGAGGACTAAGGGATTGGGATTCGTATGCATACCTCCACCATATAATCACAATTACACCTCAATTCCTATGACTGATGAGGAGATAGCCGACTTGCCTGACATGGTATATGGGAAACCAAAGGGGGTAAAGGTCGAACCTGCTAAACCAAAGAAAGTAAAGATCACAAGGCCATATAAAACTGAACTCATTTTAGAAAAAAAACATGCCTACAAGAAAACGTTTATCAAACCTGCTGATGTTTCGAAACACACCGAGACTCTAAATTTTGAGAATAATGCTAATATTAACAAACATTTTCAAGTATTAGATAATATTGAGTCAAGTTTTTTTCTCAAGAATGCTGAGTTAAATTTCTTCTATGCTGAAGGGGGAATCGCTAGACAATACAGCGCTGCTAGGACTGCATAGCAAAATGGAGTTGTCGAAAGAATGGATAGAACCCTAATTGAAGTAGCTCGCACTATGCTATGTGATTCTAAGCTCTCAGTTTTCTTCTGGGATGAGGCGATAATACAGCGTGCTACGTTCAAAACAAAGTGATTATCAACAAGGCATGCATGAAGACACCTCACGGAGTAATGTTTGGTGAAAAACCCTATGTTGGGCACTTTAGAGCTTTTGGTTACCCATGTACCCTATTGCACTTGGAAGCAGTACCAAAGTTTGATGCTAGGGGAGATGAATGCTTTTTCATCGGCTATGCTGGGAAAGCTTCACGCGAGAACAAGACAGCATATAGAGTGTACAACAAGAAGACAAGACAGATTGTTGAGTGTTTCGACGTACAATGGCTCGAGGAAAATCAGACTAATGCTGGAAATGGGCCATTCACTCTATATAACTATGCTCATTTGTTAAAATCTTTTGTATTATTGATGATTCTCCTGTTGCTCATGCAGATAACTCAGTTCCTTCAAATGTTGCTCCTTGGCCCTCGACTGTTACACACAATGCTGAAGAAGAGGGGGATGTTAAATTTGAGGGGGATTCAACAGCTGTGGGGGATCGCACACCTGCAGCCTCATCTTCAACATCTGCACCTGAGATACAAGTAGCTCCAGATTACGCCGACATTCTCAACACAGAAGGGGAAGCTTCAGATTCATATGATGATGAAGACACGTTGAACAATCAAAATGACAAGTTCTTCGATGGGCCCCTTCCAGCTGAGTTTGTTGCAGATGATTCGGCGGAGGAACCTGTTATTGATCAGACAGATTTGGCAACAATTGAGAACTTCACTAATCTGCCACCGTCTGGAACTGCTCCATAAACTGCTATTCCTGCAAGTGTCCAACGTGATCACCCTATTGAGAATGTGATTAGGCCTGTAGGAGCTGGGGTATTGATCAGAAGTAAGACAGGAGTCATCAACATATGCATGTTCTCATGTTTCATCTCACAAATCGAGCCTAAGACAATCACTGTGGCTCTTCAAGAACCTAGCTGGGTAGATGCAATGCAGGATGAATTAAACCAGTTCAAAAAACTACAAGTGTGGAAGTTGGTTCGATTGCCTGCTGGGAAGACATCACTCGGAACTTGATGGGTCTATTGAAACAAGCAAGACGATAGTGGAGCGATTGTTCGAAATAAATCAAGATTGGCCGTTTAGGGGTTTAAATAGATTGAAGGCCTTGACTACGATGAAGTGTATGCTCCTGTAGCTATAATGGAAGTAATTTGGATCTTTCTGGCCTATGCATCGTTCATGGGGTTCAAGGTCTGTCAGATGGATGTCAAAACGGCGTTTCTTTATGGAAAAGTGAAAGAAGAGATCTATGTGTCACAGCCACCCAGTTTTGTTGATCCACGATATCCAGGTCATGTTTATAAGCTTGAAAAAGCCTTGTACGGGTTGCATCAAGCTACTTGTGCATGGTATGCTACTCTGACAGAGCATCTGCTCGTAAACGGATACACTTGTGAAATTATAGATCAGACTCTTTGCATTCGCAAGGTGGGCGAAGATCAAATATTTGTGCAAATCTATGTGTACGACATCATCTTTGGATCCACTAGTGAAGCACTGTGCAAGGAGTTCGAAGAAGTAATGTAGAAACAGTTCGAAATGAGTGAACTGGAGAAATGAACTTCTTTCTGGGTTTGCAAGTTCGTCAAGACGCCAAAGGAATTCTAATTCATCAAGGAAAATATGTTGACGACATCATTGCAAAGTTCAAACTTCAGGACGTAAAACCTGCAAATACTCCTATGGCAGAAAGACCAGTGATGACTTAAGATCTGGAGGGATAAGCTGTTGACGAGACGTTGTACGGGTCAATGATTGGCTCGTTGATGTACTTGACCGGCCAGTAGACCAGACATTATATTTGCTGTGTGTTGAGAGAACGTGTTTGAATCGATTCCAATGTTCTTGAATGTTCCGTTGCTTGCGTAGATCTCGTATCTTGTGCGGAATCCAAGTACGAGAGTGGATTGAACAAGAACAAGTAAATTTAAGATGATTTCTATTGATTGATTAACAATACAAAACCACGAAATCACTTGGACAGAGCTTCGCTACTCAATTCCACAAAGTTGTGAGAAACAAATGACCAAGACACCTATTTATACTAAGTCGTGATCCGCACTAAACCCTAAACACGGATGGACATCATAACTGTTGATCAACTAGCTTGTGCGGATCAGCTTCTTATGCGGATGGAGGTCTTGCGCGGATGGACTTCTTTATACTGATGCACAGATATCAATACAAAACCCTAATTTGGTGCAATATTGGTTCATGCAGATATCAATACAAAACCCTAATTTAGAGAACTCGCTAGTCACTAGTCGGCCGGTGAGGTGGGGTCTAACGATTACTCGGAATTAATCGAGATTAATCGGATCTGGTTTTTTATATGTAATTTTCAGTTTTATGTATACATATACATATTGTAACACCCCGTGTTTCGAAAGTCAAAGTCAAAGTCAAGATTGAAGTCAAAGGAAGACAAGATTGCTAATTGCGATCTGTCACTCCTTGCTCAACTCCTGTTTTGACTCCTTTGACTTGTAGATAGTCTATTTATTTTATCGCTTTAGTTGTATTATGTGGAGTACTTATTAATAATCGAGGTTAATCACATATTAATCACATGTTTAATCGATTTATCGCTTATCGCTATCGCATTCGCAACTCGAATTATGTGTTCTAGATATTGTTTTACGTGTGTGTGCTATTTATGTGTTACTTGTGCATGTTATATGTTGAGGTGATAATCGAAATCGCAATCTATCGCATCGCAATCGAATCGAAACGCTAAACGCAAGTAAATTATAGTGATTGTATGTTAGATATAGTAGTTGGGATTAAAAGTAATTTAATGAGTAATCCTATCGCATCGTTCTCTCGAATCGCATCGCATCGCTCATCACTCGAATCGAAACGACAAAGCTCGTCGCGCCGAACACTCGGATCGAGTGGCTGATCGATCGGGTGGCAGTCCGATCGGATGGCAACTCGATCGGGTGACTTTCCTTTTTGGGAAACCCTATAAATACCTCACTTGTCACATCATTTGATGTGACAGCTCCCTTGTTCGACCAGCCGCACTCTCAAGCTTCTTTCTCTCGATTTCTCTCGATTATTGTAAGTTTTCAACCTAAATCTTGTACTTTCTTGAGCTACGTGTACTCCTACACCTTTCTATCTTTTGAATCTTAACTTTTAACCATGAAATCACCAGATTTGAGGTGTTCTAGGGTGATGTCATCATGGATTTCTTACGAACTTCAATGTTTGGCTTCATTCCACCAAGAACAACTTAGATCTAAAGGATTTCCACAATATTTATCAATGATTTCACTTAAATCTACACGAATTCATGGATGAAAGGATTGAGAGAAGGTTTTCCAACTTTCTTTCAACTCTTTTACACTCAATGCACTCAAACCCGATATAATCGGAGCTTGTCCTGATCTCCTACTCATTCTTAGTGATGCATTAGTTCCAGATCTGAATTCTATCCGGGAGAGATATTGATTTCGGGTTTGAACATGAACTACCGACTCGAACCGTGAACCGGTCGGACTAGGGTGATTCCTGTTCGGTCGGGTCACTTGGACCGAGATAAGGGTTCTGTTGTTCAAGCAAGATGTCAAAACGTCTCATTCAAACACTACAAAACTTCAAACAATCAAGTGCCAAGACGAACGGATCGTCGGGACGGATTGCCACCCGATCGGATTGCCACCCGATCGACCGGCCATCCGATCGGGTTGCACTTGGCTCCTTACTTAAGTTATTTTCAAACTATTCAAAGGTTCTGAACATTGAAACGGATTACCACCCGATCGGATTGCCATCCGATCGAGTGACCGTCTGATCGTGTGACGTTTGGGACTTGAATACTTAAACAATTTTCAACATGTTCAATACAAACGGATTGCCATCCGATCGAGTGACCGTCCTGCTGTGAACTGGTTCTCAAACTAAGAAGTCTCGCCAATCGGATTGCTGTCCGATTGAACGACTGTTTGATCGACCGACCTGAAAGGTAGAGATACTTCTCTAATTTTGAAATGCTACAACGAAAACTTCAAAGTACAAACCATCATACACAAACACACCCACACCAAGCGAGGTGACAATCCAATCGAATGGCCATCTGATCGGATGACCACCCAAACGGATTGCCACCCGATCGACTGGCCATCCGATCGGATTGCCATCCGATCCTTGGTACACCTACACCGTTTTACACGCCGACTTTCGCTTATGCTATCGTTAACTGTTCAGGCTAATTACGCTCTAGCGCTCCCTTCAATCCATTAACTTTATCGTTGTGAGTATACTCGACCCCTTTTTGCTTTACGCACTTTTGGGTGTTACATACGTTACTTATTCTAAATCACATCGAACAACAACGCAAACACTATTTATACGCTGACCACTAATGCATGTTATACGTGACTCGACGAATTCCTGTTTGTTATGTTAACACATTGATTGCTGTCTACCTGGCTTAGCAACGATAGTACTATAGTTTGGACTCAGCACCTGTTCCCTCAGGGGTTGTTAAGGACAATTACTTCACGTGTTCACAGTGGTGAACATGTGTTGCGCACTCGCTACTCGCAGTCATTGGTATTGATAGGATCTTTGTCAATAACTTACATGCTTCACAATATGCGTTATTCATGCTGGTCATGCGTAAACGATTTCGAACTCTATTATGCTATTATCAAACTTTTATGCTCACATTTACACTATGTGTATTGACTTTTACTTTAACGTATGTGACAGATGCTTAAGATGCTAGGATGCTTTGTTTGTTGTGTGATGAAATCGATGCTAGGAAAGAGTCTAGAAACAAAGACAATTTATATTTTCATTTGAAATCTGAGTTGTCGGGACATAATGTGTTTTGAGAACATCGCTGTCTGTAATAATTAGATTACTTTATGGGTTACGGTATGGGACTTAATGTTAACTATTTGGTAATTTAGTCGTTATGGAATTTCTCTTGACAATATGTTTCGCTCAGTGCCGCGTCCCGATGTTTCCGCCATCGGTTGGGGTGTGACACATATTTTTATAGGTAAATATTTTAAGTAGCTAGGTTTTAACTCTTACTCAACTCATTTTTTAAGTATACAAGATTAATTGTTGGAATTCACATGGTTTGGTTGGAAACTGGCTGGAATTTAGAGGTTTTTGCCGGAATATACATGTTTTTTGCCGGAATCTGGCTGGAATTGCCGATTTTTGGCTGGCCGACTAGGTTCGACTAGGTCCGACTAGGCCCGACTAGCGATTAATCGCCGCCTAGTCACGATTTTTACAACACTGGTTTTATACTTCTATTTCATGCATTTATACATTCATTTCATGTATTTATACCTCAGTATTACGTATTTTTAAACAAAATTTGTTTACTAAAAAACCGAATAATTAATAAAATAGACTCAAACTAAAAACAACCAATTAACCGAATAAACCAAACCGATTAACTAACCAACCAAGAAATCCACACCCTAAAAGTTAGTTTAAGTTAACGTAAAAGGGACATTTAGCAAAATAAAATAATATAAAATAAATAATAAACCTTCCAAACCAAAATTGTGTAATCCATCCTGTGACCGTAATGCCCGTCTGCTCCCTGCCCTCAATTCCGTCCATCTCACCACCATCAACCACCGTCTTCCGGTATCCATTCATGGCGGCCCACCACCACTCCGATTCTCTGGATAACTATCCGGTGCCACTGTCCCCACCATTGCCGCTCATATCGAAAGACATAGAGCTGAACAGAGCCATGTCTGCTTCTTCTAAATCGAGCCTCTTTTCTCTGTCTAGAAGTGATGTGCTTCACGAAGACGAGTGGCTCATTGCTTTGAACAAACCCCAGGGGGTTTATTGTGAGACGATTTTGAGTTCTGTTCAGAGTCTCGTCAACGATTGTGTTTGTGGATCAGGTGAACATTTATTTTGCCTTTTGACTGTTTTTAAATTGGTCAGATTGATTATGATTTGGTTAATATATTAGGCTATACGGTATGTTGATGGTCCTCCCTTGAGGATGATCCGCCACGTAGGCGCCCGTTGGATGGGGCAAAGGGGATGAAACTAAGGAAATGGGGGGATGAACCTAATATATATACATATATAAGTTGTATGTATAGGTGTGTGAGAGAGGGGGAGGACCGTCCTAAACGGCCTGGTGGAGACGTGGAGGACGCCGGAGCTGGGGGCGAGATGGGAGGCGCCGATTCGGGACGTCCCTAGGACAATGCCCATACCGTAAAGCCTTATAGTTAGCTGTATCAAAGCATGCGGATTTGGACTTGTAGTCCTACGTTGTTTACTTTGTTTTCTGATGGTATTATATATGTTTCTGTTTTTACACCCCTTCCTTTGTTATTAGTTGCTTTCAATTCCTATATATTTAGTGCAGTTTGTTTTCGAGCAGCATCTCTATCTCTAGAAATAGAGGTAAGGTTATTGGGTCATAGTTTTTGATTTTCTCTTTTAGCGAAATAGATATTGTTAGGCATTGGTTTAGATGCTTGATTTTAATCCTGCGATTTGAGATTAGGGTTAAAAAGGCTCAATTAGTGATCTTACTTTTCAGTTTCATGTTATTAGGTTAATCACTTTATACAATGCCATACTGATAGATACCCGAAAACAAGAGGCCGATTTATTGAAATATTAAGATAGTTGGCCCGATTCGAGAGGGGCTAATCTCCAATACAAAAACACTAGATAATCCAAATAAACAAGACATTCCCAACTAGAACATGAAATGAAATACTTAAACGAAAAATAAAAGAGTTCCTTCCTAAACTTCAGCCCCTAAATTCAGCCTTTTGACTTTGAATCTTCTAAAATTCAGCCAATCCAGATTTGAATTAGCAGGTTTGTAACAATACTTCTGGCCCGAAAAAATCGACTTGTCCTCAAGTCGAAAAGAAGGTGAACCTGGGATTGCAGTCAATAACAAATTCCCTGAAGGCCTTCAACAGTTGTTTCTTTTTCTGCTTCCACCTATGAATTGCAACTTTTTCATGATCGTTAACCCAAACCTTGTAGTCACCATCATAAGAAGAATGGACAGCCATAGGCTGATTAGTTAACGATTTCTTCTCTACGCCATATCTTACCTTCCATCGAACACCACCTCTGATTCCATAAACACCATCGCGAATCTTTAGTTGACCACCCAAGACATGGTCGTTGATCTTCAATCGATCACCCAAGACGTGCTCAAATCGATCTGCGTCGATACTATCAAGATCTTCCTCTTTGACCGGACCTGGGAGTGGTCCGTGAGGCTCATCTTCGGGTTCTTTGGTTAACTGTGTTTGTCTTGCTAGCCAAATTTCCCTGATCGCTACAATATCATTCTTCAGAGATAACAAGGAATCGAGTTTTTCTGAAATGATCTCCAATTGCGCAGCGATTGAATCATAGTCATATAATTCACTAGTTGAGCCACGATCTCCGATCCAGTTCGAACGATCCCAATCGCGGTACGTTCGCGATCCCGGAATGCGATTTCGAAGTTAAAATTGGCGTTCCCAACTCATCAATTCAATCGTATTACGTGCTATCGGGATCACGATTTGCTTGAATTCGGAACGTGTCTATGTTGTCAAAAGCGCAAAAAGCGAGCGCCTAGGCGCCCGGGCACAGCGAGGCGCCCCTATAGCACCTGGTGGCAGCCTAGGCGCAAAAAAGTTTTTTTTTTTGAAAAAAACGTCTTGAGGCACGGCAAAAACGGTCTGAGGCGCAGCAAAGGCGTGCAAAAATGGTCTGAGGCGCTGCGCACAAGCAGAAAAAAAAAACGAAGCTAAGTGCGCATAAAAAACTGCCCCACGCGGGCCCGGGTTTTTCGGAGCTGCATTCGTGTCCGCAGGTGCGGGCACGCATGAGTTCAACCAAATTCCAGCTCAGAAACTCATTTTTGCAACCCCCCCCCCCCCCGATCTCCGATCCAGTTCGAACGATCCCAATCGCGGTACGTTCGCAATCCCGGATCGCGATTTCGAAGTTAAAATTGGCGTTCCCAACTCATCAATTCAATCGTATTACGTGCTATCGGGATCACGATTTGCTTGAATTCGGAACGTGTCTATGTTGTCAAAAGCGCAAAAAGCGCGCGCCTAGGCGCCCGGGCACACCTGGTGGCAGCCTAGGCGCAAAAAAGGGTTTTTTTGAAAAAAAAGCGTCCTGAGGCGCTGCGCACAAGCAGAAAAAAAAACGAAGCTGAGTGCGCATAAAAAACTGCCCCACGCGGGCCCGGGTTTTTCGGAGCTGCAGGTGCGGGCACGCATGAGTTCAACCAAATTCCAGCTCAGAAACTCATTTTTGCACCCCCCCCCCCCCCTGCGCGCGGGTAGGACTTGTGGTAAAACATGTCATAAAGCTACAATAGAGTAGTAAAGGCTTTACCTTATAAACAACCACTCACTTTGTCCCCACACCAATGTGGGACAAAGTATTTACCACCTTTTGAGACTTTTATTCACACACCCAAAACTTACAACATATAAGTCCTAAACTTTTGCTACTAACTATTAGCTCCATGATCTTAAATGGCATATATAATAGTTTTTTTTAATTTTATGTGTGGAATCTTATTTATTTTCAAAGTATAACATATTTTTTATATTTTTTTCTCTATGTGCGCTTTTCTTAAAAAAGCCCACGCTTTCTTTTGCGCCTTGCGCCTAGGCTCCGGGCGAGGCCGATGCGCCTCGCCTGCGCCTTGCGTCTTTGACAACATAGGAACGTGTATACAAATACGTTGGAACGTCGAACCAAACCTGAAGATGGAAAGTCGGACAGATAAAAAAAACAATTTCTGTCTGAAACCAGGAATAGCAGCGGCTGCGTTTTAAGCCTTCTAGGGTTTTAATATAATAAGTTTAGGTGTTTTAACTTTTAGCCCCTCTATCTTTCACTAGTTCACATTTAATCCCTAAAACTTGTAAAGTTTATATAAAAAGTGTAAAATTAGTTTGTGTATTTTAAAATTTAACCCTATCTTCACTACTTTACATTTTATACTTAAACTTATAATAGCACTTCGTTATGTAATCTGTTTTGAAATTTGAAGTTTGAAGTTACTTATGAAATATGATCCAAAATAACAGCACTTAGTATAATTGGTACATCGTACCGCATGATATGGTACATCGTACCGAAACGAACCGAAATGAGTCTACCCCCCTTCGTACTGGATTTTAGGGACCTAGCGAATTGCGATCCCGTACCACGTTCCCGTACCGGAGCGTACCGCGAACCATGTGACTATGGATTGAATCATAAAAAATTTCGCTGCCTCCAATATGGTTGCTCCGGGTCTGCACCATCAGGTTTCCCGGCAATGGAACCATTGATAGATACCCGAAAACAAGAGGCTGATTTATTGAAATATTAAGATAGTTGGCCCGATTCGAGAGGGGCTAATCTCCAATACAAAAACACTAGATAATCCAAATAAACAAGACATTCCCAACTAGAACATGAAATGAAATACTTAAACGAAAAATAAAAGAGTTCCTTCCTAAACTTCAGCCCCTAAATTCAGCCTTTTGACTTTGAATCTCCTAAAATTCAGCCAATCCAGATTTGAATTAGCAGGTTTGTAACACATACCCGATGACAGGTTATGGTTTAGTATATCCAGTGTTGTAAAAATCGACTAGTCGGCAATTATTCGCTAGTCGGCCAGTAACTGAGTAGTTTTTCGTTAATCAGTCAATTAATCGCTAGTCGTCCTAGTCGAGCCTAGTCGGACCTAGTCGGCCGGCCAAAAATCGGCGATTCCGGCTAGACTCCGGCTAAAAACCTGTATATTCCGGCCAAAACCTCTAAATTCCAGTCAGTTTCCAATCAATCCATGTGAATTCCAACAATTAATCTTGTATACTTACAAAAATGAGTTGAGTAAGAGTTAAAGCCTAGCTACTTCAAATATTTACCTAAAAATGTGTATATGTATACATAAAACTAAAAATTACATATAAAAAACTCGATCTGATTAATCCCGAGTAGTCGCTAGTCCCCACCTCACCGGCCGACTAGCGACTAGCGAGTTCTCCAACCTTGAGTATATCTGAATGATAGAATCCCCCAACTCAATTAGCCGGATAACCATTTAGCATTGAACAATATAAACATTTAAAACTAGTATATTTGAATCCCGAAATATACTCGGAGACGTAGGATACATATTAGGGGAGGTGTATGGATTTATTTGTCTTGGCTTGTCCAACTTCATATACTTACTGTGTAGGTGTTTCATGACGCTTTTCTGTCTTTCCTTTTTTTTCTCTTCTACTGCTAGTTTGCCCTCGGTGAGCTCACCCTCCTCAGACCCCACCTTACAATGGGGACTTTCCTGGGTATATTTGTTTATTTGTAATTTCTTAATCCCTACGATCAAGAATGGACAATGTTCTTGCTATAGAGGGGGTACTAGATGATGCTTTGTTTTCTTATGCATATAATGTATGCGCTTCAATGCATGCTCCGTTCTTGAAGATTGAACATAAATGGGTTGCATCTAGGATGTGAAAAATGCCAAGGATATTGTGTGTTAGTTCTCATTTTAGGGACCGTGCTTTCAAAAGGTGATATATGACTTTGGGGGGGGGGGGGGGGGGGGGGGATTCTTTTTACATTCTTTTACTTGCAGTTTGAGCTACTGTACACGATTGGAAACAATTTTTTGGTAATCATGTCCTTATTTATAGGTACCCAGTCCAAGAAGACGGAGTTCCATCTTGCAAATAGACTTGATCGCGATACAAGTGGTGTGATATTAGTCACAAAATCACATAAAGTGGCTGCAAAGCTTGTTAAGGCTTTCACAGATCACAAAGTGAGAAAAGCATACATTGCTAGTTGTGTTGGGCAGGCTCCAAAATGGAAAAAGATGACTATTAAATCAGGTCATGGTCGGTCAAAGTTTGGAGCTTGGCGCGTGTATGCTGCAAAAGATGTGGGCAGGACATTACCAGGTGGATCTTCCGTTAGAGACATGGAAACTTTATTTGAAGTATTATCAATCAATGGTGACCAATGTAACCAAGAGTCGAGCGAAATAGATATTGTGGTTGAAGAGAAATCATCGGTTGAACTTGTGGGAAATAAAGTTGCGGTTTTGGTGAGGGCCTATCCTAGAAGTGGAAGGACACATCAAATTCGGTTGCATTGTCAATATCTTGGGATTCCTGTAAAAGGAGATGTGAAATATGAGGGTGTTTATGAGTGGAATGGGAGAGTTTATGATGGTCATCAACTTCATGCTGAGAGTTTGTCTTTTGAGCATCCTGTGACGGGTTCTTCTATCGTCATTAACGCACCTTTGCCATCATGGGCTACTCAAGGTTGATGGTGTCATCCTCTTCTAAGTCAGACCGGTTATCGCGTATGCAAAACGTGGATTCAAGGCTTTCCGGTACTGTCTATTGGCACTCTCTTCATATTAGAGTTAGACAATTTTTATTTGTGCACTTGCAAGTTTTTATTTAATTATCACTTAGGGCTGCTTAACCAGCCTCCTAGGAGTTAAAACTCCTTTTTAGAATCAAGCCCAAGTTGGAGTCTCCTTTTTCCACATGTCATCTCTAGTATGTAGCTTGTAACTACAGTGGTACAATGGACGGGTTGGGTAACTGGTCAAAATAATTATTATTTTTTTATTTTTTATATATTTAAGCTTGTAACTAGAGGTTGTAAAATGGATGGGTTGGGTAACATGTTAACATGATTTATTTTTTCTACAGCTGCCAATAGTTCTTTTATCTATTTTTTTAATTATTAAAGTAGTTACTAGAATTAACTGTTTGAATAAATCGATTTAGATGGTTGAAAATATTTGAGTAACAATTTGGGTGACTTTCAACTCATTGTAAATGCTTGACTTCTTTTATTAGGGGTATTGGATTTTAATAATCCCAAGTTTCACTAATTGGCCGGTAATAATCCCAACTTCAAAAATAGCCTACAACAGTCCCAACTTGTAAGATTTTGGCCACCAATGATCATTTGCTAACTAGGTTATAACCCAGTTAGTTTTGAGAAGCGGAGAAGATTACAGGAGGTCGGAGATGATTGGTGGTGGTCTCGTTTGGTGGTTTCAGGGGTAAAACGGGTCGCCGGAATAAGTTGCAGGTCACCAGAGTTGGGTTTTTTGAACTTCTGAGCAGCGGAGAAGATTACAGGAGGTCGGAGATGATTGGTGGTGGTCTCGTTTGGTGGTTTCAGGGGTAAAACGGGTCGTCGGAATAAGTTGCAGGTCACCAGAGGTGGTGATGGTGCCACGTCAGCAGCCTAGTCAGCAAAAAACTAACTGGGTTATAACCCAGTTAGCAAAGGATCATTGGTGGCCAAAATCTTACAAGTTGGGACTGTTGTAGGCTATTTTTGAAGTTGGGATTATTACCGGCCAATTAGTGAAACTTGGGATTATTAAAATCCAATACCCCCTTTTATTATTTGGGTAAGTTTAAAATTTGTTAATTGGAGATGTTCACAATAGGCCGATACTGATTGTTGAGAAACATTTATCCTTGTGGTAAAGCCAACCACCATTTAAAGTGTTCTTAGCATTGTGGTTTTGAAATCGTTGGCCTATTTGTTAATTGGATGTTAAGAATGCCTTTCTCCACGAGAAACTCAACGACACGGTCTATATGGATCAACCTATAGGGTTTCTAAATGCACAATTTTCAAATCATGTGTGTTTATTGAGGAAATCCCTTTATAGCCTAAAGCAAGCACCACCAAACAATCTGTAGAGTACGCGTCTTGTGTAGGGTTAAAACAGAACTGTTGTGAATGTTCTGTATTCGTATTTCACCATGGGTAGGAGACAACCTATATCTTGCTCTATGTCAATGTAATTTTATTGGTTACCTCTTTTGATGAACTATGACATCCATTCATGAACCTTTTGGCAAATGTGTTCGCCATGAAGGAACTTGGCCTTATCCGTTATTTCCTTGATGTGGCAGTCCCTAGGTATCCTATCAGTCCTTATGTAAATGTTTAGGCCAACAAAACTATGATGTTGGGATCCTTGAGCGTGCGGGTGTGGCTACTTGGAATCCCCCAGTCACCCCGGTTGATACCCATCACCAAATGAGTTCTTCACATGAAACTCCTCTTGATACCACAACTGAATATTGACAACTTTGTGGGGCTCTGAAGTATCTCACATTTACGACGCCTGACTATGCAGTTTAGAAGGTCTGCATGCACCCCGATTCACCCATGTGGCTACCCTTAGATGCATTTTGCATTACATTCAAGGGACTATTAATTTTGGACTCACCATTTATCGGTCGGATACTTGTTCCCTCGTTTCATACATCGACATTGATTGGGTCGGGTGCTCGGATACACAATGATCAATCTCAGGTTACCATGTTCTAGTACGGAAGCGGAATATAGGAGCGAAACTTCTTGGGTGCAAAACAAACTAGGCTAGCTACATCGCTCTCCATCGAAAGCAGCGCTTGTTTATTGCGACAATGTAATCACGATTTATTTATCAACAAACCCGGTCAACCACCAAAGAACGAAGCATATCGAGATAGACATTTATTCAACACGTGAAGGTCACTCGGGGAGAAGTCCAGGGTCTCAATATTCCATCACGCTTCTAGAATGCTGATATATTCACAAACGGTCTTCCCCGTGTGCTATATGAAGATTTCAGATCCTATCTCAACATTCTGCCTCCTCCCATTTCGATTTGGGTGGGGGGGGGGGGGGGGGGGGGGGTTATTAGCAATATATTGTGATATCTTGTATTGTTAGAAACATATTTGGTAGTCAATGTTAAATATTAACCAAATATAGATTTGGCCCTCTTGTACTATATATGTTACGGTTGAGAATGTGAATAACATAAGAAGGTTACTTTACCATACTTTCAGTTTGTATTATGTTAGTATGGGTTAGGATGGGTTTGGGTTAGAATGGGTTTATTAAGAAATGGGTTAGGATGGGTTTAGGTCAAGATGGGTTTTTGTCAATATGGATTTGGACATTAGGTTAAAAATATAAATAAATCAAAAAAATCAAAAAAAATTTAAAAAATCAAAAAAATTAAAAAAAATTAAAAAAATCAAAAAAATGTTAAAAATCAAAAAAAAAAATTAAAAAATTAAAAAAAATTAAAAAATCAAAAAAAAATTTTAAAAATAAAAAAAAAATTAAAAAAAGGCTCAGTGCTACATACCATTTGCAGTTTGAAGAATGTGCAAACGTGTCTCAATGCCATTCTGTATTTGCAGTTAAAAAAAAAAAGCTTTGTAACTTAACATTGAGTCAATGGCAATCACAACCTTGCACTGCATGCCAAATGTTAAGTTACCAAATTCTGTATAAAATTTAATTTCTTTATCAGCCTATCATTATATTAGGCACATACCATTTGCAGTTTGAAGCTCTTCACCAAACATTACTCAACATTAAAATACGACAAACCTGTTGCTGAATCTGCTGCCCAGGAACACCAGCACGGCTTCCCCCTGGACGCGGTCCATGCTGACCTGGTTAAACCATTGGCATGTAAAAGTTTGGCATTGGGCTTCCATTTGGGCTCATACCTTGAACAAGTTGATTTTCATTTGGTACAAGGAGTTCAACGAGTGTAAAGAAAGCAACAGGAAACTGGTTTGCCCTATGATACTAGAAGAACAAAAAACAACTGATATGGAGTCAAATTTTCATATTGCATACAATGATTCAACTAGACATCAACTTTACCAAAAAAAAAAAAACTAGACATCAACTAACTATTAAAAAGTAGAAGTAGACTTTTTTGATGACTGTGGACATTTTGGGCCGAAGCTTTGTGACCTCTTGAATACATAATAACCCGACCTTCATGAACTGCACACCTTCGGCTCTTAACCTATCATCATCACCCCCTTTTAACAACACCGGGTCCACCTGAATAACGATCAAAACAAGACCAATATTTCACCCTTTTAAAATTAAAATTAAAATAATATGCTTACAACCCGCCAACCGATTTACAACTTGAACTGCCACTAGATATACAAACCGTAAAAATCCATAGAATTTGATATCTAAATGCCCTAATCACTTCAACTGCCACAATCTATATACAAATTTCAACAATCTATAGACTTTAATATCCAAATTTCAACTGCCACAATCTATATACAAATTTCAACAATCTATAGACTTTAATATCCAAAAACCTAAATTGATCAACAAAAACCCAAAAAAAAAAAACAGCAAAAAACTCCAAATTTGACTCACCCCCTTCAAGATTTGAATACTAAAACCCTAAATTCTTAATCAAAACATTGAATTTCATCAAACCCATAAAACAATTTCAATAACTTACTCAAAACGTTTGCAGATTCGTCTGTATGAAGATTCGTTTGCAATTAATTCGTCTGTATGGTGATTCGTTTGCCAAGGGTGGAAGAAGCTCGAAAAAGGAATGATCCAAACACTGTATGGAGATTCGTTTGCCAAGGGTGATTCACTATATGGAGATTCGTCTGTAGACGAATCGCACCAAGGGTGAGAGCATGATTAGAAAGGATTATCGTATGAAGATTCACTGGAGTACTGGACGCAGCAGAAACGAAGATTATCGTCTGTTGTATGAAGATGCGTGTTTTAGGTTTAGGGAGTAAAAACCCATCTTGACCCATGTGAAAATTTAGATGGGTATTTTAAAACCCATTCTAACCCATCTTGACTAAATCCCTAGCCCAATCTAACTTATTTTCTTTTTTAAATAGGCCCAAAATAACCCAAAATATGATAGTTGGGTTTTGTTTGCCACCTCTAGTTTGTATTATGTTAGTGTTGGTAAAAGTTGTGAAGGGTAAAAACAGTTTAGAAACCGTTTTGCTTAAGTGTCGCCAAAAATGAAACATGCCACTTCATCTCCTATTTATTAGTAGTTTTTCTTAACGGCAATACCAAGCACTATATAAAAGCTCAAAAGGACTTCTTGTCAAAGGGGCAAAGAAGACCACACAGCACTACAAAAAGAAACAACAATAACAGCTTAACAAGTACAACTATTACAATGGAACAACAAAATTGCACCAATCTTCCTGACATACTCCTACGTACTTTGATCTATATATGTAACCATGCAAATGAGATTTTGTAAATGCAGTACGTGATGACTGATGATTATCAGTGTCTCACAGAATTGATGGCAACAGCTTAGGTGGAGTCTGTAAGTGCAATAATCTGCAAGTAACTGCGGCTTTATCAATTCTGGTCAACAAAGGTGTGGATCAAACCCTCACAAGGCATGAGGGATTAAACCCTGACATGTCCATGGGGGATTAAACCCTCACAACCTATGAGGGATTAAACCTGACAAATGCCAGATCAAACCCTCACAAGGTGGCATAAAATTGTCAGGGTTTAGTAAAAAGTGTAAGTTGCCAGGGTTTATGTGTTTCTAGCCTATACATTTGTTATGTTAGGTTAGATTAAAAAATTCATTGAAGTAAGATTCAATTCAGAGAGTTTTAGAGAGTGAAAGTGTGGGTTTAGGTCTTGGTAACCTAAACCAGTTTGTAAGGTCGAGTGTAGTGGGGCGCCATATGGGGTTTTTTTGGGCTATAGCGCCCGCCACACCACGATAAGCGGCGTTATGGGGCCAAATCTTGATGCCAACGTTATGTCCATAACGACGTGAAGGATTTGCAAACCTTTCCCCCACTCACACACACATATATATATATATACATACATATGTATGTATAATTGAAGGGGTTATTAATTAATTGAGTAATGATGAGGTAGGGGCTTTATGACTACGGGCTCTATTGATATAACGCCCCATAAAACCCTATGTGACGTGGCACGACACGTGTCACATAACGCCCACAAAGGGGCTTTATGACTTACACATGGCCTAAAGATTATGATAATCTGTGATGATTAATGAAAGACTTAGCTTACATCTTACTATCTTCTACCCTTTCTTGTATGCTTTATGTTTATGTCTCTATCAAGTGCAATGTTTGTGGTGTTTGTAATCGATCCAGGGGGTCCCGGCTCCCGGGGACTTTCAGATATAATTTATTAGTAGTTGTTTGTTTAAACATTTAGTTAAATTTGAATATTATTTTTATCTCTTTACTCGTTTCAATTCATTTCAGTTTATTTCAATAGCAATTGCTAGTTATAAGAACGTATATTTTCAAGTTAGCCAAAGTTAAAAGATGAAGTCGAAGAGTTACTTGTTGGATGGTTGGTTCAAGCTCATATGATTAAGCGTTCTACTTAAAATTTAGCATATCACAAGATTTATTTTAACATGATGTTTTGTAACCTGCAAATTATAAATTAATGTTTCAAACTCATTTTTATTTCTTATCACCTGGAAATACATGCAATTCATAATGCAATGTTTATTCATAAGTTGTATTTATGAGCAACAACATACAATGTCTGCTAGCACACGTATTTGTCGTATAATCATAATCGGCTACCCATAAGTTAACAACTGCAGTACCAGTGAAGGTTCCACTACGTCGGCAAGGTTCTCGCCATAAGGTCATGTTTCCAATGAGAACTTGGGCACGTGCCAAAGTGGCGGATTTCAGGAAATTTTTCCACTGGGTTCCTTTTGGTAAATTTTCACTAATTTTTTCCAAATCATACAATGTTCTCACTATTTTTTCTAATTTTTTTCAAACCTAATGGGTTCCTGGAAACCCACAAATATGGGCTAGATCCGCCCCTGACTGTCGGAAAGAAGATAATAGATAGTATAGGGGGCTAATATGTAACTTGGTGTTCTATATAAACACCATTCTTTGTAACCCTATTTTTTGATCAATACAATTCAAAACCCCAATTGCTGTGTTTGTTCTCTACACTAGACAACATGGTATCAGAGCAGTGTTGATTCTTGAACACTTTGCTCACCATCAATCCGACTTCAAACTAGAAAAAAACCAAAATCAAAATCAAGTTATCGAACCTGCAAGTTTTTTTTCCAATTCATCAAACCACAACAGCAGCCGCAACTGGTAACCGTTGTCGTTCATCAGTTCTGGCAAACTTCATTGGCTTTTGTTTCTGTCCGATTCTATCCGCTTGTTGTCAGTTCGTTCAAACTGCTTGCTTCAGTCCTTGTTCTCTTAACCCTAATAGTGCTGTTTGGGAGTCATAGTGGTGGCGGCGGCGGAGATTTGGAGTGCGGACAAAGTAGGGTTAGGACAGAGGATAAAGTCTCTGCTACAAGAAACCCTAACCGACCCTAGTAGCGTATTTAATCAGCTCCCCGTTTTTTGCAACCTTAGTTTTTTTCTGCAGTCCCTATGTTAGCGGAAATAATTGTTTGAATAAAATAGCGGACTTGTTCCATTCGGGAGTCAGCGAAGGTGTTTGGGCGAAATTGTTCGGGGTTAACTTAAATCTTGAACGCGAGTTCAAGTTGCCCGGCGTAATTGATAAATACGCCGGTAAGATAACGTCTGTCTCGGGTGTCGTGAGTCTGGCGGATTTGAGTGGCCCAACATATTTGCTTCTGGCGTAATTGATAAATCTTGAACGCGAGTTCAAGTGGCCAGCATATTTATTTAATACGCTGGTCTACGTCTTGTCTGTAGTGACAACTTTTTACCAAAAAAAATCGGAAAAAATGGAAATCAATCATGGAAAAAACAATTCTTGGATATTTGATTCTGGTGCCACTGACACCATGACGTTTGAACCATTAGACATACGGTCAATGACCCAACCTCAAAAATCTCAAATACATATAGCAAACAACGGAACGATGCAAGTGAAAGGAGGATGAGTAATTGAAATTTCACCAACTATGAAATTGTCAAATTGCCTCTATGTTCCGTCCTTATCACACAAATTACTGTCAATCAGTCATATTACCAAAGAATTAAATTGCACGGTACTAATGCACCCTACTTTCTGCCTCCTACAGGATATCAGGACGGGTGTGATTATTGGGCGTGGTACTGAGAGTCACGGATTGTACTACGTGGATGAAGTGACTCAACAGGGTACTGTAATGTTGGCACATGGAACCGAAAACCGGGAAGCCTGGCTATGGCATAGACGTTTGGGGCATCCATCCCATGGCTATTCGCACCTTTTGTTTCCAAAACTCTTCCCCTCGAATGGAAAAATAGATTGTGAAACCTGTCTTCGTGCTAAAAGCCATCGACAACCCTTTAAACCTAGCAATACGAAAGTTGCTTCACATTTTTAACTAATCCATTCTGATGTGTGGGGTCCTGCTCCTGTGATGGGGGGCAGGGTCTTCGGTACTTTATACTATTCGTGGATGATTGCACTCGCATGACATGGGTATATTTTTTGAAAAACAAAGCCGAAGTTTACGAAAAATTTATCACGTTTTATGCTATGATTCAAACTCAATTCCAAACCCAAATCCAAATCCTTCGATCCGACAATGGGGGATAATTTGTCAATACGTCCATGAAACAGTTCTTTAAAACCAAAGGATTAGTTCATCAAACCTCTTGTTCTCATACCCCCGAACAAAACGGTGTTTCCGAACGAAAAAACCGTATTATTCTTGAAATGACTCGAGCCCTTTTGATCGAATCTCAGGTTCCTAAATCTTTCTGGCCGGAGGCAGTTGCAACCTCTGTGTATCTCCTGAATCGGCTCCCCACAAAAGCTCTTAAATTTAAGACTCCCTTAGATTGTCTGTCTAAGTCTGCCAGTATCCCCCATCCTCTTACACTTGAACCTCGAATTTTCGGGTGTACCACATTTGTTCACATACCCAAAGTCAACCGAAACAAGCTCGGCCCATGTGCTGAGAAATGTGTGTTTGTCGGCTATGGGATCGACCAAATAGGTTATCGGTGTTATAATCCAAAAACTTATTAATATCGGGTGGTTCCTGACTGGTTGGAACAACCCCAAAGTGCCTAAGATACCTTAATTGTCCTAGACTAAGGCGAGAACGCAAGAGGTTGTCGGTGAGGGTAATTCCTATTTTTATTCTAGGTGGACAAGTCCAACCCTTTCCCGGGCTCTTGTTAAAGAAGGTGTATGCCGAATCGCTCAGGTCTATGTATGCATCGAACGAAGTCGATGGAGAGTCCTTCACGGCACAATCGACACAGGGACGACTATCGTCCAAGTCTTTGCTAGGTACTAAGGCATTTTCGGGAGCAACGAGGTTGTTGGAATGCGGCTCCAGCATTTCGTCATGGTTATCGTCTTGGGGTGGATCAATAAAATCCTTCCTAAGCTCTTCTAACCAATTCTGAATTAGCTTTTCTAGTTGAAATAACTCGTCAAGGAGCATTTCCCCTAGAATATCTGGCTGGGCGCATTCAAGGGAGAAATAGTGCTTATTTTTACTTTCGCCCCTCTTAAGGTTGTAAGAAGTCGGTGGGTCTAAGTAGTGGGGCCTATAATTTAGAAAGTAGCATTCTACTTCTTTATGTTTGCCACCACATAATTGACACCACGTACCATAAGAGTGCCGAAAGTAAAAACAATTACTATTACTCATGTTTATGTCAGAAATTACCAACCGCCGGGATCTAACGGTTCTGTTTTCAGTAACTGAAACTTGGGCACGGGGGCGTGTTGAGTGGGCACGGCCCCGTGTTCAGCTTACTGTCTGACGTAAAACAGGATTGCCAGTTCCAATGTTTGAGCACGGGGGCGTGTTCAGCGGGCACGACCCGTGCTGAGCTCTGCAGAAGCTGAAAAACTAAGAAAATCCTAAAAAAAATTAAAAAGAAAAATAAAAGATGATTAGGCCGTTGATTCCTAACTTTCTTAAAATCCTTGTGTCCCCGGCAACGGCGCCAAAAACTTGATGTGCGGTAAAGTGTTATATATATTAGGTGTATATTTTAAGCCCTTTTTAACACTTATTTTAGCCAAGTTTTAAATTTATAAAACACGATATTTCACTAACACTAAACACACATATGGGCAAGTGCACCCATCGTTGAGTGTAGTATAGCGTTGGTAAGATACCGAGGTCGTCCAAGGACACAAGAGCTTTTAGTACCGGTTTATCCTCAACGTCTAATCAAAAATAAAAGTTTAGAAAAATGTTTTAAGCTAAGAAAAATAAAAACTAACTAAAATGCTGAAAATAAAAATAAAATAAAAACAGATAGGCAAGATGAATCACTTGGTTCCGACTCGTATCTAGTATAACCTTTGATTATTTCCGCACTTTTGCACATAATTAAGAGATTATCTTAGTTATTGTAGTAGGCCCCTCTTTTGAAGGTGGCGTTACCCTCGGCTAAGTAGTCTGAGTCAGCAGGGATACAGTCCTAAATAGCCGGGTTATAGTATTAATAGTAGTTAACTTATGAGGGGATCAAAGAGTTTGGACCCCCGCCATCCAATACCGTGAAGCATTGAAGGAGGTCCTACTAAATTTGACCCAGGTCCATTGCAGGACCTCTAAACGCTGAACAATGGCAAGACCTTTACCAAACCGTTCCCTTAACCCCCGACCAGGTAGCCAACATACCTCCATATAGACCGTGGAGATATGAATGGTGAAAATCCTATATTTTATATAGACAGTAAAATAATGCCAAGACACCACGGACAAACGATAAGGAAAGATCACCTTCAACATAAGTAACTAGTTATTAAAGTCATTAATACAAAACCAAATAAAAAGTGCAAAAGATTAGAAATAAAAAGTACTATACTAGACACTTTGTCTTCACCAAGTGATGTAAGAGACTTAGGAAAACATGGCCTTGATTGTCAAGAACTCTTACGATCAATCTTGGATCCCGAGACGACTCACACACTCTACGATGGACAATGGATGATGGTGGTGGATGATGGTGTTGTGATGGTGGTGGGTGGTGGATGAAGTGTGAGAGAGGTGGTGTGCCAAGGGATGAGATGAAATGAATCCAAGCACTCCTATTTATAGGCTGAACAGAGAGCTGGACACGGCCCCGTGTCCGCTGGACACGGCCCCGTGTCTGTCTGACACTCTCTCTCCTCATTAATTGTAATTCGCAATTACAATAAATGCGCCTGCTGTACTTTCGACACGCCCCCGTGTCCGCTGGGCACGGCCCCGTGGTGGGCAATAGAAGCTTCTATAGATTTGTCTTTTCTGCTGCTTCTTGGGCACGCCCCCGTGCTGGCTGAGCACGGGGCGTGTTCAGTCATCTGACTTCTCTAATTTGCTTTGGAAGGTGCCGTTGAGGGGTCGGGCAGTCCACTAATGTTCCTTTCCTTGTATTTATGTTGGATTTAGCTGTCTTTTTGCTTCTTTTGTGTTTTTGAGCTCATTTAATCATGAAAATACAAAAGGAAGACAAAAACACTCTTTTTCCAATATTAGTACTTAAAAAGGGTTAGTTTTATGCCTTGTTTGATGTAATTTATATGTTGCATTTTGCACACATCATTGATCCAGTTGTTGAACATGTTGAACCAGTTGCAGCAGAGACTACTGGAAGATACTCTCTTCCACCTAGAGCCAATAGAGGGGTTCCTCCATAACGGTACTCCCCAGAGAGGGAAACCAGAAATTCAAGATATCATGTAGCTAATATGGTCGACGGGAACTTATCTAACAGTGCGAAAGCATTTGTTACTTCACTATACACTGAACAAATACCTAATTCCGTAAAGGAAGCTCAAGGTAAGAAGAACTGGGAAGAAGCAATGTAAGTGGAGATGCGTGCTCTTATGAAAAACAATACACGGGAGAAGTGCATTCTTCCTAAAGGAAAGAAAACAGTTGGATGCCGGTGGGTGTATTCGATTAAATATAAACCAGATGGTTCCATTGGAAGATACAAAGCCCGGCTTGTAGCCAAAGGGTACACTCAGACGTATGGGATCGATTACTCTGAGACATTTTCTCCGGTTGCAAAAATGGATACCATCAGAGTCCTCTTTTCTGTGGCAGCTAATAAGGATTGGCCCCTTCATCAATTTGATGTTACAAATGCATTTCTTCATGGAGACCTAACTGAAGAAGTTTACATGGAAGCACCTCAGGGTTTTTCAAGGGGTTTTAAAGATGGGGAAGTTTGTAGGTTGAATAAATCTCTATAAGGCCTAAAACAGTCTCCTCGGGCATGGTTTGGAAAGTTCACCTTGGCCATGAAAGAATACGGGTATCGCCAAAGTAACGCTGATCATACCTTGTTCCTCAAAAGAAGGAACGGCCTTGTAACTTGCTTGATCATATATGTGGACGACATGATTATCACCGGAGATGATGTAAAAGAAATAGCCCAGCTGAAAAGGAATTTGTTTTCAAAGTTTGAAATGAAAGACCTTGGGAATCTCAAGTATTTCCTTGGAATAAAAGTTCTCAGGTCTAAACGGGGGATTTTCATCTGCCAAAAGAAGTATGTTCTTGATCTCCTGGCGGAAACTGGGTTGATTGATTGTAAACCAGCATATACGCCAATGGTGGTGAACCACAATCTTCACATGGAACTCGATGGAAAGCTCGCAGACAAAGAAAGATATCAACGGCTCGTGGGCAAGTTAATTTATCTCTCCCATACTCGCCCTGATATAGCTTACGCTGTTGGAGTAGTAAGTCAGTTTATGCACCAACCACAAGTTGCCCACATGGAAGCTGCTCAGAGAATTCTAAGGTATCTCAAGGGAACCGCAGGCCATGGAGTGTTGTTCAAAACAAATGGGTATTTAACTGTTGAGCTCTACACTGACTGGGCAGAAGATAAGGGAAACCGAAGGTCTACATCAGGGTACTTCTCCTTGGTTGGCGGAAACCTTGTTACCTGGAGAAGTAAGAAACAGAAGGTGGTTGCTCTGTCAAGTGCAGAAGCAGAGTTCAGAGGCATAGCTCGAGGGTTAAACGAAGTTCTTTGGATCAGGAAGCTTCTAGAAGATATTGGTTTCTCCCAAAGGGTACCCAGTAAAATTATGTGCGACAATATAGCTGCAATACAAATCTCAGAAAACCCAGTTCAACATGATCGAACGAAACATGTAGAGGTTGATCGGCATTTCATCAAGGAAAAACTGCAGGAAAGGATCATAGAGCTCCCGTATGTAGCATCAAAAGATCAACTCGCAGATATCCTCACAAAGGCAGTCAACGAAAACGCGTTTAATAGCTGTTTGAGCAAGTTGGGTATTGGTAACCCCACTACTCAACTTGAGGGGGAGTGTCGGAGAGAAGATAATAGATAGTATAGGGGGCTAATATGTAACTTGGTGTTCTATATAAACACCATTCTTTGTAACCCTATTTTTGATCAATACAATTCTCAATACAATTCAAAACCCCAATTGCTGTGTTTGTTCTCTACACTAGACAACACTGACGTGCCACATTGTGAGTATCTAAGTAATCTTGCTGGGGTTTTGTGCATCGGTGATGTGAAATTTGGCGAGAGTGATGAAATAGATAAGTGCAAATGAGAGTTTGAATGACCCCATAACTAGCTAGAAGGTTAATAATTGGTACGTGTTGGATGATGCATGGCTAAAAGGCTATTTATAGAATGTTATATGCTATTATACTAACTATTTAATTGGCATGTGGAAAGGTCAGTAAGTTAAGCGTACTATTCTAAGCAAAGTCAATTACAAAACTTTCCCTTTGCGCATTACTGCATTATGGCCTTTGGTTCAATTCGTAAAATTACACAAGTTGGTGGCAGATTCATTCCCCAATTGGCAACTGCTAGTTTTGCTCACTTGAAAATATACAAAACAAATATAAGTAGTTTTTATAAGAGAAATTTACGAAAATAGCCAAGAAAATGTTTGACTTACCAAAATGGCCAGCTCATGCGTCGATGGAGCAAGGCATCACTGATTACGAGAGAGCTTATGCGTCTGCAGGGCTCATTCATGCATCCGCCAATGTAGAAGTGACACGTGTCTCAGTGACATCATGCGTCCCATGCGTCCGTGACTCATAAAATTTACTTTTAGAAGCTTTGAGGCATTCCAATGCGTCCGTGACTCATCCCATGCGTCTGTGACTCATCCCATGCATCCCATTTTCGTACTTGCTGCTTCATCCATACAA
This sequence comes from Helianthus tuberosus, assembly GCA_030545235.1. NCBI lineage: Eukaryota > Viridiplantae > Streptophyta > Magnoliopsida > Asterales > Asteraceae > Helianthus > Helianthus tuberosus. The sequence continues at coordinate 108,562,377 of CM060383.1, forward strand.
GCATCCATTTAAAGCACTAAGGACGCATAAGAGGGATGATGCCCCGTTCCAACAACGCATGAGATGGCTATTTTGGTAAGTCGACTTTATTTTTGGCCATTTTCGTAAATTCCTCCTTTTATAATATGGATGATAAAATGTATGGTTTAGATAACAGGTATGGATGCAACATATGTAGATTCTCTATATTAAAACCTATAAATTAGCAACAATTTTGAGCTTAGGGTGGTTGTACATTTAGATAACTGGTCTTGGTAACCTAAACCAGTTTGTAAAGATGTGTACTCTTTTGGTTTATGATAATCTGTGATGATTAATGAAAGAGTAAGCTTACATCTTACTAATTTCTCTACTTTCTTGTATGCTTTATGTTTATGTCTCTATCAATTGCAATGTTTGTGGTGTTTGTAATCGATCTAGGGGATCCCGGGGACTTTCAGATATAATTTATTAGTAGTTGTTTGTTTAAACATTTAGTTAAATTTGAATATTATTTTTATCTCTTTACACGTTTTCAATTCATTTCGGTTTATTTCAATAGCAATTGCTAATTATGTGAACGTATATTTTCAAGTTAGCCAAAGTTAAAAGATGAAGTCGAAGAGTTACATGTTGGATGGTTGGTTCAAGCTCATATGATTAAGCGCTTTACTTAAAATTTAGTATATCACAAAGATTTATTATAACATGATGTTTTGTAACCTGCAAATTATAAATTAATGTTTCAAACTCATTTTTATTTCTTATCACCTGGAAATACATGCAATTCATAATGCAATGTTTATTCATAAGTTGTATTTATGAGCAACAACATATATATTAACTAATAAGGACTAAGGACTAAGGAGACTGGCCAATGTAGTTTCCTCGAGGATAATAGCTGCAAATAACGAACCACCAACCATTAATAGTGCACTGGACCCTAGCACACCCAAGTTGAACTTAATTACGCCACACTACTTGAGTATAGTGTCCACAGACATGTCCGCTAGCACACGTATTTGTCGTATAATCATAATAACTTTTCTCTGTTACCCATAAATTAACAGCCGCAGTACCAGTGATGGTTCCACAACCCTCGTCCCTCGGCAAGGTTCTCGCCATAATGTCCACCAGAGTGGACAAGGTTGTAGTCCCCTATCCTCTGGTTAGCGTAGTTCTGATCATAAGTAGCAACAATGGCTGAAGAAACACAGAACTAATTTTAGGTTATTAGTTTGGTTTATGTTTCGACCATAGAGGTTAATCTTCTTAATCCTTCCTGAGCTAAAGCCTTGTTCCTTCCTGCAAAACAATCAACACCCCGTTAAGCTCGTTAAGAGGGGAATATGGGGGTTTCCCTCTTAACCACTCTCCGGCGTGAGAATAAGTATTTGTTTTGAGGAAATAAGTGTGTGTTTAAGAGTGAGAGACAGAGAACAGAGTGAATTAACCTGTACATGAAGGTCCCTATTTATAGCCGGAGAGTGTAGAAGGAGATGGGGTGATGGGCTTGGGCCTAGAGTTGACAACAAGGAATATCCTTTTTGTCTCTTCTATGACGACCGTTAGTGTTTCTAGAAGGTTATCGGAGCTGACGCACCTTGAGTGGAGCCACATGTCCGGGTTGTCGTCCTTGTTGTCTCCCTGACATCAGCAGGTGAGTGGAGATCATGGGGAAGGTGTCGCCGCCCTCTGATTGGTGCCATGTAGGCGTCCTTGTGTACCTTCTTGTCTCCTGCATGATTGTTGATCGTGGAGCACGATAGGATACAGCCTGTTGGACGCTGATTGGCTCATTCCTCTGCCACTCGTTCCTTTCATGCTATCTGGAATGAACCTGCGCCTCTACCCTCGCGCGGCCTCTGGAGCATATCCATACAGCCGGCGCAAGGTCTAGGGAGTGAGGGTTTTCAACCAGGACGCTAAGTGTAGGATCTGACCTTTAACCTTGCTTGGGCCTCGCGCGTGACTTAGGTTATTCCTATTTAGTCGATACAGGTTCTGTAGGTTTGTCAGATTGATGTATTAGGAGTATGGTCTCGCGCGCGACCTGATTGGTCTACGTTGGCTTTTTGGGACCATACCCCCTTCAAGTCCCCCCAGTCCAGTGCTGCTTCCATGCGCGAAGTAAATTGTTGGAGCTCTGGACTCGAAAAAGAGAATTAAGTGGGTTGGTCTTTCGAGCATTTTCTAAGTCTTGGTAGCCGGCGCGCGTGTAAGTGTTTGGCAATTACTACAGCGCGACTATCAGACTTGTTTCTTGAAAGGTCTTGTTTCTATGTACTTGGTGTTTAACTTATTTATTTTCTTGCTCATGAGAGCTGGCACGCATGATCATTGACTGATGATGCATGTGGCGCAGCTCTTGCTGTCTTCATTATGAAGTTTCTTTTAAAATTAGGCGGGAAACTCCTCGAAATTTGAATCCTGACAGGTTGGTTCTAATGTCATTGATAGCGACCCTTGAGTTGACTGCTGACACGGCGATCATCATGTTGTCACTATGGCGGTTCGCTGTTGTCAGACGAGTGAGGCCCACGCGCGCGTGGTAACCGTCACCCCATAAATCTCGCCTTACGTGGCGGTCCCTGATTGGGTACGCGCGCAGTGCGTTCGGCACAGTTACCCATCGCATTAAATGCGATGGTATATATATTCGAGGATAGAGTGAGAATTGACATTTACTCCTTCGAATTCTCTTCTTTTCTCTCTAAATTCCTTTGAATCTTCAAATCTTCAAAAGTTTCTTGATAATCTTCAAGCTTTTCCTAGAAGTTTGTGAAGATCTTCATTTGTTTCCTCAGTCTTGTTATAAATGGCTGAAGAAGAAGTTATTCCCGTAGAAGAAGGTGCTGGTCCGGTTCTGGTTCTCAAATGGGACCAGGGCTTGTTTGAACAGATCGTTAGGGGATTCCAATTTCTGGCCGAGTGGGATGCTCATTATCCTCAGTAGGGCCAGACGGCCACCAATGCACCACCCGACTACATCACCGTATTCGACGACTTCTTTATTGACGGTAATTTCCGATTGCCGGCCCCCCACTTCATGGCGGCGATCCTGCATTTTTATGGCTTCCACATCTCCCAACTCAGTCTGATGGGAATGGTGAGGATTCGCCATTTTGAGTTCATATGCCAATCATAGGGATTAGAATCGTCTGTCGACAAGTTCCGGGTGTTCTACCAACTTATCCGGAAGATGGGGTTTTATTCGTTTGCTCAACGCGGAGCAAAGAAGATATTGATAAATCCGCCGAAGAGTTTTCATGATTGGAAGATGAAGTTCTTCTTTATACGTGAAGAGGTTAAGCGTATTGCCATGATCTTCCGAGAGTCTGATAAGATCGAGAAAGAGGAATTTCCGATTCCGAAAGCAGAAGATTGGTATATGAGGTTGATGGCTACACCCAACCGGGTTTTTGGAGAGCAGGTTTTGGTTGCGGCGGGAATGAGTAATAAGTGGCCCACGCACAGTAAGGAAGTTCCTGTTCTAATGTTCAGCGGAGAGGGTATGTTTCCATACTTCGTTTATTTTTTTCCTTTTGAAAGGCTTGCGCCTAATTGCTATTTCTTAATGTAGTTGCTCAGCTTTTTCAAAGTGCATTTCCCACTTTCGGTGGAGCTATGGGAGTGCGACCTTTAGGAGATGGTGAGGTCTTCTAGTATGAGCAAATTAAAGACACTTTCATGTATCCACCAGCGGGGATATTCGCCGCTCTTCCTACGGCAACCGAAGGTGCGCATCTCCCCAAACCAAGCCCTTTACGAGGTGTGACTTCCGCTGGGAAAGAGATTCTTTATCTTTCCAGCGAGAAGTCTCTCGGCTCGTCAAATGAAGAGCTAAGTTCATGGTCTAAAATATTTGCAGGTGTGTTTCACCACCTGGGTATAGACCCTGAGTAGAAGAAGACTAAGAAGTCTGCGACGAAGAAGGTTGCATCAAAGAAGAATGTGACTATTGATGTGTGCAAAATGCAACATATAAATTACATCAATTGTGGCATAAAACTAACCCTTTTTTAGTACTAATGTTGGAAAAAGTGTGCTTTTGTCTTCCTTTTGTATTTTCGGGATTAAATGAGCTCAAATTAACAAAAGAAGCAAAAATGCAGCTAAATCTAGCATAAATACAAGAAAAGAAACAAACGTGACATGCCCAACCTCCCCGAAAGCATCTTCCCAAGCAAAACAAGAGAACAGAAGGCTGAACACGCCCCGTGCTCAATGAGCACGGGGGCGTGCCCAAGTGTCAGCATAAAAGACAAAGTTGTAGAAGCTTTCATCGCCCACCTCGGGGCCGTGCTCAGCGGACACGGGGCCGTGGTCAACTATAAGATTCGCAGAATCCAGGCAAATCTTGATAGTACAGATATGCTTCTGCACACGGGGTCGTGCCCAGCGGACACGGGGCCGTGTTCAACTAATATAGACAAGAGCAATTAATGAAGACAGAGAATGATGTGGACACGGGGCCGTGCCCACTGGACACGGGGCCGTGCCCACTGGACACGGGGCCGTGCCCGAGCTTCTGTTCAGCCTATAAATAGGAGTGCTTGGCTCAAGCTCAAACCATCCCTTGGCACACCACCTCTCTCACACTTCACCCACCACCACCATAACACCATCATCCACCACCATCATCCATTGTCCATCATAGAGTGTGTGAGTCGTCTCGGGATCCAAGATTGATCGTAAGAGTTCTTGACAATCAAGGCCATGTTTGCCTAAGTCTCTTACATCACTTGTTGAAGACAAAGTGTCTAGTGTAATACTTTTTATTTTTAATCTTTTCGCACTTTTTAATTGGTTATGTATTAATGAATTTAATAACTAGTTTCTTATGCTGAAGGCGATTCTTCTTTATCGTTTGTCCGTGGTGTCTTGGCATTATTTTACTGTCTATATAAAATAAAAGATTTTCACCATTCATATCTCCACAGTCTATATGGAGGTATGTTGGCTACCTGGTCGGGGGTTAAGGGAACGGTTTGGTAAGAGTCTTGCCATTGTTCAGTGTATAGATCCTGCAAAGGACCTGGGTCAAATTTAATAGGGCCTCCTTCAATACTTAACGGTATTGGATGGCGGGGGTCCAAACTCTTTGATCCCCTCATAAGTTAAACTACTATTAAAACTTTAACCCGGCTACTTAGGACTGTATCCCTGCTGACTCAGACTACTTAGCCGAGGTTAACGTCGCCTTCAAAAGAGAGGCCTACCACAATATGCATTAATAAGTTAATTAATTATCTTTCAATAATCCGACCCTTTAGGATTGTATCCTTGCTGACTCAAACTACTGGGTTGAGGGTAACGTCACCTCCAAAAGAGGGGCCTACTACAATAACTAAGATAATCTCTTAAATAGTGCAAAAGTGCGGAAATAATCAAAGGTTACACTAAACACGAGTCGGAGCCAAGTGATTCATCTTGTCTATCTGTTTTTACTTTTATTTTTATTTTTCAGCATTTTAGTTAGTTTTTATTTTCTTAGTTTAAAACATTTTTCTAAACTTTTGATTTGATTAGACGTTGAGGATAAACCGGTACTAAAAGCTCTTGTGTCCTTGGACGACCTCGGTATCTTACCAACACTATACTACGCTCACGATGGGTGCACTTGCCCATATGTGTGTTTAGTGTTAGTAAATATCGTGTTTTATAAATTTAAAACTTGGCTAAAAAGTGTTAAAAAGGGCTTAACATATACATTTAAAACTAATAACACTCACGCACATCAATTTTTTGGCGCCGTTGCCGGGGAACACAAGGATTTTAAGAAAGCTTAAAATCGACGGCCTAATCAGTTTTTCAAAACCTTTTCAAAACGCGCACACATTTTTCTGCATTTTAGTTTAGTGTTGCATTTACAGTAACCTGAACACAGGCCGTGCTCACTGAACACGGGGCTGTGCTGCACATTTTTCATAAAACACCCAGTAACAATAGCTTGAACACGGGCCGTGCTCACTAAACACGCCCCGTGCTCAACGAAATCAGTAACTTTAATTAAAACGCCCAGATACAGATTCTGTACACGGGGTCGTGTCCACTGAACACGGGGCCGTGCCCAGCCTCTGTTTCCATTTTTATTTTTGTTTTTGTTTTCTGATCTCGAGACTTGGTTGTGGTCTGCTGAGTGATTCTTATAGATCAATACTCAGGAGGTTACAACTACACCTATGAAGAGGATGATTATAGGAATAACTATTGCACTAATTGTGGTGACCCGCATTCGGTTCAATATTGTGACTTATATCAACCATCCACTTCATACACCTACTATGAGGAGCCCAGGTACGAGCCATCAACTTCATACACATCCTATGAAGACCAAAGGTATGAACCTCCTCCCTCATACTCATATTTTGATGAACCAAGGTATGAGCCTTCTTACTCATACTTTGAGGAACCAAGATATGAGCCATCAACTTCATATGCTTATTATGAGGAACCATGGCGTGAGCAACCCACCTCATATAAGTATTATGAAGAACAAAATTATGACCCTTATCCATCATATGCTTACAATGAAGAACAATGGTGTGAACCATCTACTTCATATGGGTATTATGAGGAACAAAGGATTGAACAACCGGATTCAAGCTGTGAAAATCCCGATCCTTTTTCTATAACCGAAGTGACCGATAGGATATTAGAACATCTTAGAGTTATTGATCGCTATATAAAAGAATCTCGCGCAAGGGAAGAGAAGTCCCGCGCAAGAGAAGAATTAAATAAAGCAGAGATAACTGAAAGTGTAAAAATGGAAGAACAAATAAGTGAAAAACCGACACATGAGTTAAACAACGAAAAAGGTGAGTCCGACAAAATTCAAGAAGAGTCTAATTTTGAAGAAATTAATCTCTTGTCACCTTCTTTTGAAAATCATTGTTTAGTTCTCACTCATGCTAAGTTCTTAAAAGAGTTAAACACTAACACTAAAATTGACGAAACGGTAAGTGTTAAGTTAACTAATGATCAAACATCGCTAATAAAAGAAGACCCATTTGAAATCAACATTACACCGGTTCCATTTTTTTTCAAAATTCATTTATTAGTAATGTCACAATTGATAAAGATCTTTGTGTTAACATAATGGCCAACTACATTTTCGAAAAATTAAGTATTAGTGATTTTTCTCCACTTCAAATACCCATTTTTCTATCCAATCGGAAGGTAATAAAATCAATCGGTGTAATTGAAGATGTCTTGGTTCAAACAAATCAAATGGTAGTCCCAACCGACTTTGTCATCCTCGATGACGCTCCTCTAGTGTTGGGACGACCATTTGTAAAAATTCACGAAGCTTTGAAAAACCGGAAGAACAACAATCTACCTCTTAAACTAGGGGCATTTAAAAAGAGTGTCGATCTTGAGCGTTCAATGAAATATCCATTCGGCAATGACGACCCCCTAATTGAAGATGAGCCAGAACCACCCGATAAGGAGGGTCTAGCCAAGGACCCTTATAAACGTGGTGCACCACAGAGGCATTCCGCGGAACTATCCGTAGTTATAGTTTAGATTAAACTTTTATGTTTTCTAGTTTAGTTTTAATTTTCAGGAATAAAACACACTCGGGATGATGGAGGTTACTAAGGGAAAATTGAACCCACACCCCATGCACAAAAACAGAGCCTCCCAATGATTTTTCTTCATTACAGCAAGTTTAGCACGGGGTCGTGCTCAACCCAACACGCCCCCGTGCCCAAGGTTTTGCAGAAAATGCCCAGTTCAGGTAACTGGACACGGAGCCGTGCTCACTGAACACGCCCCCGTGCCCAGCCTTCTGTTTAAATTTGATACTTGCAGTCTGACCACGGGGCCGTGCTCAGCCAACACCACCCCGTGTTCAACTACTCAGTAACATAAAATCTTGTTTTTAACCCACTTTTACACATTTTAATCAACCGAAAAACTTATTTTTGGGACACATTGAGGACAATGTGTAATTTAAGTGTGGGGGGATGCTAAAACCTTGAATCTTGTAAGTCCTAATTACAAGCCTTACACAAAACTCTATTGGAATCGCTAATCACCCCAAATTTTTTTCAAAAATGTTCATTTTTTTTACTTGTCTTGGTTTAATTTGGGAATAACAAGTTCTAAAAAGGTTATATTTTTAGAAATTTACAACCGATCGCGTCGTGATAAAAAGAACCAACATAAGAAAATTATGAAACGGCATGACAAATCTAGTTAAAATTTGATTATATATACTTGATCACATTAAAAAACCCATTCCCACAAAAAGTGAGTTTTGAGCCTTTATTGAGCATACAAATACACATCTTTAGATTAAATGCTCATCTTTCGTTTCTTGTGTGAATAGCCGCTTGGTTTCTTACGACTCTAGAACTTGCCATGACGATACATTCCCGGTCCTTAGCAACTTAACCCTGGGTAAGTAAATGATGGAGGCATTAGGACTAACCCTTTTTCTTTCAACACCATTATTTTTCTTTTTTTTTTACCACCTACCCAAAATCCCCCTAGTTAACCACTTTGAGCCTAAACCTTTTCATTTCATAACCCAAAACAAACACCCTTTCACCCACCAAAACTTTTTTATTTTTAACCCTTTGTTTTAGTAACAAGCTCGATTTTTCTTATGACTTTCAAAAAAAAATGATGATGATGAAGCAAAAAAGAAATAAACAAACAAGTTCATCAAAAATAACTTTGTTTGAATTATGGCTTCATCAAAATAAAAAGTTGAAAAATAGAGAAAGTCTAACGAAAACCGACGCTTGTTGCGCTTTTCACCCTTTCACTAACCACTAACCCAACCACCTACCTTTAACCCAAGCCTAACCCTTCACCCAAAAAAAGTCCTCTTGATATTTACAAATGTATATACTTAAAAAGGAGAAGGATTGATTGCTTGGCAAGCCCATGGTAGGAGTAAGTTCCATGCCGCTCTCGAGTGATTCACTAAAATACATCTTCGGCCGAGTGTTGAGTGATCCCCCGTGAGGTATGTGAACTTGTATATAAATGGAATTTTAAAGAGGCATGTTATGCCCTAATAAGTAATTTATCTTATGAAAAGTTTTAAATAAATCATGACAAATAGGATTGTAAATAAATAAAAATAAAACGTAATAAAGAATCTTGGAAATCCCGACACTCTATAACAAGCCCAAAAAAAACCTTCTCCTCTACCCATTCCATTTGGGAGTGTGAAGCCACATTATAAAGAGTTTTCCTTGAGGACAAGCAAAGATTCAAGTGTGGGGGTATTTGATGTGTGCAAAATGCAACATATAAATTACATCAATTGTGGCATAAAACTAACCCTTTTTTAGTACTAATGTTGGAAAAAGTGTGCTTTTGTCTTCCTTTTGTATTTTAAGAATTAAATGAGCTCAAATTAACAAAAGAAGCAAAAAGGCAGCTAAATCTAGCATAAATACAAGAAAAGGAACAAACGTGACATGCCCAACCTCCCCGAAAGCATATTCCCAAGCAAAACAAGAGAACAGAAGGCTGAACACGCCCCGTGCTCAATGAGCACGGGGGCGTGCCCAAGTGTCAGCATAAAAGACAAAGTTGTAGAAGCTTCCATCGCCCACCACGGGGCCGTGCTCAGCGGACACGAGGCCGTGGTCAACTATAAGATTCGCAGAATCCAGGCAAATCTTGATAGTACATATATGCTTCTGCACACGGGGTCGTGCCCAGCGGACATGGGGCCGTGGTCAACTAATACAGGCAAGAGAAATTAATGAAGACAGAGAAGGATGTGGACACGGGGCCGTGCCCGAGCTTCTGTTCAGCCTATAAATAGGAGTGCTTGGCTCAAGCTCAAACCATCCCTTGGCACACCACCTCTCTCACACTTCACCCACCACCACCATAACACCATCATCCACCACCATCATCCATTGTCTATCATAGAGTGTGTGAGTCGTCTCGGGATCCAAGATTGATCGTAAGAGTTCTTGACAATCAAGGCCATGTTTGCCTAAGTCTCTTACATCACTTGTTGAAGACAAAGTGTCTAGTGTAATACTTTTTATTTTTAATCTTTTCGCACTTTTTAATTGGTTATGTATTAATGACTTTAATAACTAGTTTCTTATGTTGAATGTGATTCTTCCTTATCGTTTGTCCGTGGTGTCTTGGCATTATTTTACTGTCTATATAAAATAAAAGATTTTCACCATTCATATCTCCACGGTCTATATGGAGGTATGTTGGCTACCTGGTCGGGGGTTAAGGGAACGGTTTGGTAAGAGTCTTGCCATTGTTCAGTGTATAGATCCTGTAAAGGACCTGGGTCAAATTTAGTAGGGCCTCCTTCAATACTTAACGGTATTGGATGGCGGGGTCCACACTCTTTAATCCCCTCATAAGTTAAACTACTATTAAAACTTTAACCCGGCTACTTAGGACTGTATCCCTGCTGACTCAGACTACTTAGCCGAGGGTAACGTCGCCTTCAAAAGAGGGGCCTACCACAATATGCATTAATAACTTAATTAATTATCTTTCAATAATCCGACCCTTTAGGATTGTATCCTTGCTGACTCAAACTACTGGGTTGAGGGTAACGTCACCTCCAAAAGAGGGGCCTACTACAATAACTAAGATAATCTCTTAAATAGTGCAAAAGTGCGGAAATAATCAAAGGTTACACTAAACACGAGTCGGAGCCAAGTGATTCATCTTGTCTATCTGTTTTTACTTTTATTTTTATTTTTCAGCATTTTAGTTAGTTTTTATTTTCTTAGTTTAAAACATTTTTCTAAACTTTTGATTTGATTAGACGTTGAGGATAAACGGGTACTAAAAGCTCTTGTGTCCTTGGACGACCTCGGTATCTTACCAACACTATACTACGCCCACGATGGGTGAACTTGCCCATATGTGTGTTTAGTGTTAGTAAATATCGTGTTTTATAAATTTAAAACTTGGCTAAAAAGTGTTAAAAAGGGCTTAACATATACATTAAAAACTAATAACACTCACGCACATCAACTATCGAAGCCGGCGCGACCAGCAAGAAGGCAGGAGGTGGCCGCGCGACTGTTTAGATTCCTCAAAAAGGTACTCTTCGCTTTCGTCAGAGTAACCTTGAAGATTACTGATGTGTGTAAAATGCAACATATAAATTACATCAAATGAGGCATAAAACTAACCCTTTTTGGTACTAATGTTGGAAAAAGTGTGCTTTTGTCTTTCTATTGTATTTTCAGGACTAAATGAACGTAATTGAACAAAAGGAACAAATATGCAGCCAAATCTAACATAAATACAAGAAAAGGAATAAACGTGGCATGCCCGACCCCTCGACAGCATCTTTCCAAGCAAAAACAAAGGAACAGAAGGCTGACCATGGCACCGTGCCCAGTGGACACGGGAGCGTGGCCAGGCACCTGCAGAAAAGACAAAGTCATAGAAGCTTTTATTCCCAGCATGGGGGAATGCCCACCTCAACACGGGTCGTGGTCAACGCTAAGATTTGCAAAATCTTGCAAATCTTGATATTACAGATTCGGTCCTGCACACGGGGCCGTGCCCAGTGAACACGGGGGCGTGTGGAGCCTAATGAAGACAATTGCAATTAATGAAGAAAGAGAAAGAGGATGGACACGGGGTCGTGTCCGGGCTACTGTGCAGGCTATAAATAGGGGTTCTTGCCTCACTTCAAAGTCATCCCTTGGCAAACCACCTCTCTACCACTTCACCCACACTCCACCACCATCACAACACCCACATCCACCACCATCATACATCATCCACCTAGAGTATGTGTAGTAGTCTCGGGATCCAAGATTGATAGTAAGAGTTCTTGACAATCAAAATGTTTGCCTAAGTCTCTTACATCACTTGGTGAAGACAAGCATTTAGTGTAATACTTTTGATTTTTAATCTTTTCGCACTTTTTATTTGGTTTTGTATTAATGACTTTAATAACTAGTTTCTTATGTTGAAGGTGAGACTTCCTTATCATTTGTCTGTGGTGTCTTGGCATTATTTTACTGTCTATATAAAATAAAAGATTTTCACCATGCATATCTCTACGGTCTATATAGAGATATGTTGGCTACCTGGTCGGGGGTTAAGGGAATGGTTTGGTAAGGTTCTTGCCTTGTTCAGTGTATAGATCCTGCAAGGACCTGGGTCAAGCTTACTAGGACCTCCTTCAATACCCACTGGTATTGGATGGCGGGGGTGCGAATGGCTTAATCCCCTCATATGTAAACTACTATTAATACATTAACCCGGCTACTTGGGATTGTATCCCTGCTGATTCAAACCACTTAGCCGAGGGTAACGTTGCCTTCAAAAGAGGGGCCTACCACATTACGCATTAATAACTTAATTAATTATCTTCCAATATTCCAACCCTTTAGAATTGTATCCTTGCTGACTCAAACTACTGGGTTGAGGGTAACGTCACCTTCAAAAGAGGGGTCTGCTACTATAACTAAGATAATCTCTTAAAAAGTGCAAAAGTACGGAAATCATCAAATGTTACACTAAAGGTGAGTTGGATCTAAGTGATTCATCTTGTCTATCTTTTATTTTTATTTTTATTTTTCAGCATTTTTTGTTTCTATTTTCATGTTTAAAACCTTTTCTAAAACTTTTGACTTGATTAGACGTTGAGGATAAACCGATACTAAAAGCTCTTGTGTCCTTGGACGACCTCGGTATCTTACCAATGCTATACTACGCGCATGATGGGTGCACTTGCCCATGTGTGTGTTTAGTGTTAGTAGAATATAGTGTTTTATAAATTTAAAACTTGACTAACATGTTAAAAAGGGCTTAAAATATAAAGAAAAATATAATACATCCGACACACACCAAGTTTTTGGCGCCGTTGCCAGGGACACAAGGATTTTAAGAAAGCCTAAAATCAACGGCCTAATCAGTTTTTCAAAAACCTTTTTAAAACTGCGCACATTTTTTTCATTTTTAGTTAGTTTTTGCATTACAGTAGCCTGAACACGGGGCCGTGTTCACTGAACACGGGGCCGTGCTGTATATTTTTTTTTTAAACACCCAGATACAGAGTCTAAACACGGGGTCGTGTTCGCTGAACACGCCCCCGTGCTGCATAAAACCAGTTACTTTTTTTTCAAACGCCCAGATACAGAACCTGAACACGGAGTCGTGCTCACTACACACGGGGCCGTGTCCAGCCTCTGTTTCCGTTTTTATTTTTGTTTTCTGGTTCTGAGACTCTGTTGTGATCTGCTGAGTGATTCTTATGGATCAATACTCCGGAGGTTACAACTACTACTATGAGGATGATTATTGGGAAGAGTATTGTACTATTTGTGGCAACCCTCATTCGGTGCAATATTGTGACTTATTTCAACCATCCCCTCCATACAACCACTATAAGGAGCCCAGGTACGAGCCATCAACTTCATACACACCCTATGAAGAACAAAGGTATGAACCTTCTCCCTCATACTCATATTTTGATGAACCAAGGTATGAGCCTTCATACTCATACTTTGAGAAACCAATATATGAGCCTCAATCTTCATATACTTACTATGAGGAACCATGGCGTGAACAACCCACCTCATATGAGTATTATGAAGAACCAAGTTACAACCCTTATCCATCATATACTTACAACGAGGAACAATGGTGTGAACCATCTACCTCATATGAGTACTAAGAGGAGCCAAGGATCAAACTTCTGAATTCAAGCTTTAATGATACTTATTCAACTCACTTTGACAAACCACCAACTATCTCACCCGTAGCCAAAAAGATAATAGAACACCTTAAAACTATCAAGCGCTGTATAAAAGAAGCCCGCGCAAGGGAAGAGGTATCCCGCGCAAGGGAAGAATTAACTTGTAATAAAGAAGAGATAGTTGAAGAGGAAGAACAAGTAAGTGAAAAACCGAGACATGAGTTAAACAACGAAAAAGGTGAGTCCGATAACGTTAAAATTCAAGAAGAGTCTAATTTTCAAGAAATTAATCTCTTGTCACCTTCTTTCGAAAATCATTGTTTAGTTCCCACTCATGCTAAGTTTTTAAAAGAGTTAAACACTAACACTAAAATTGACGAAATGGTAAGCGTTAAGTTAACAAATGATCAAACTACACCAATAAAAGATGATACATTTGAAATTAACATTACACCGGTTCCATGTTTCTTTCAAAATTCCTTTATTAGTAATATTACCATTGATAAAGATCTTTGTGTTAATATAATGCCAAACTACATTTTCGAAAAATTAAGTATTAGTGATTTTTCTCCACTTCAAATACCCATTTTTCTATCTAATCGGAAAACAGTAAAATCAATAGGGATAGTTGAAGACGTGTTAGTCTAAACAAATCAAATGGTAATCCCAACCGACTTCATCATCCTTGATGATGCTCCGTTAGTGTTGGGACGACCTTTTGTAAAAACCCACGAAGCTTTGAAAAATCGGAAGAAAAACAATCTACCTATTCAATTAGGGGCATTCAAAAGAAGTGTCGATCTTGAGCGTTCAATGAAATATCCATTCGGCAATGATGACCCCCCTAATTGAAGATGAAGATGAGCCACCCGATACAAGAAAAGAAATTGACCACTTTGTTGAAGAAGAGGTAGCCATAGAACAAACCTTTTTGGTTCTTGATCAAAATGAGCAACCAAATAAGGAGTCTCCCAAAGACCAGCCACTTGAGCTCAAAGAACTTCCAAAAGGTTTGGAATATGCTTTTCTCGACAAAGATGGTAAGTTACCTGTAATTATTTCATCTAAATTAACTAGTGTAGAAAAAGATAAACTAATCTCACTTTTGAAAAAACACAAAAATGCGATCGCTTGGAAGCTTGTAGATATTAAAGGAATAAGCCCTTCCATGTGCACGCACAAAATTTTAATGAATGATGACTATAAATCAGTAATACAACCACAACGTAGAGTAAATCCAAATGTCCAAGAAGTGGTTAAGAATGAAGTCATCAAGTTACTTGACGCAGGACTTATTTACCCAATTTTTGATAGTCCTTGGGTAAGTCCCGTTCAAGTAGTTTCAAAAAAAGGAGGTATGACGGTGGTCAATAATGAGAAAAATGAACTAATACCAACAAGAATTGTCACAGGATGGAGAGTTTGCATAGATTATCGTCGATTAATTGAGGTAACAAGGAAAGACCATTTCCCCTTACCTTTTATTGATCAAATGTTAGAAAGATTATCCGGTCATAAATTTTATTGTTTCTTAGATGGTTTTTCAGGTTACTTTCAAATACCGATAACACCCGAAGACCAAGAAAAGACAACATTCACATGTCCCTACAGAACTTTTGCTTATCGACGCATGCCCTTTGGTCTATGTAATGCTCCCGCAACATTTCAACGTTGCATGGTGGCCATTTTACACGATATGATAGAAAAGACAATGGAAGTCTTCATGGACGACTTTTCTATCTTTGGAGATTCATATGACCACTGCCTCGATAACCTTGAACAAATGTTATCCCGATGTGAGGAAACTAACCTCGCCCTTAATTGGGAAAATGTTATTTCATGGTAACGGAGGGAATAGTACTCGGTCACAAAATCTCAAGCGAAGGAATGGAGGTTGATCGAGCAAAAATAGACACTATTTCTCGATTACCACCCCCATCTTCCGTTTGAGCTATTAGAAGTTTCCTAGGACATGCAGGATTCTATAGGTGATTTATCAAAAACTTTTCAAAAATCTCAAGACCTCTAACAAAATTACTTGAAAAAGATGCTCCGTTCATTTTTTACAAGGATTGCAAGCAAGCATTTCTCACACTAAAAGAAATGCTAGTCAATGCACCTATCATGATAGCACCTGATTGGAAATTACCTTTCGAAATCATGTGTGATGCAAGTGACTTTGCAGTTGGAGCCGTCTTGGGACAAAGAAAAGATAATCATTTTCACCCAATATATTACGCTAGTAAAACACTTAACGGTGCACAAGAAAATTACACAACAACTGGAAAAGAGTTACTAGCTGTAGTATTTGCTTTTGATAAATTTCGTTTTTATCTTGTTCTTTCTAAAATGATAGTTTATACAGACCATGCAGCCATTCGTTATCTCTTTAAGAAACATGATGCTAAACCACGTTTAATCAGATGGATTCTACTCCTCCAAGAATTCGACATGGAAATAAAAGACAAAAGAGGAGCAGAAAACACCGCTGCAGATTATCTCTCCCGCTTGGAAGATCCAGCTTTGGAGGCAACTAGGGATGAGCTAATCAATGAAAAGTTCCCAACGGAGTCCCTAGAAATGGTGGAATACCGAGAAGAGCCATGGTACGCCGACTATACTAACTACTTAGCTAGCGGAATAGTCGCGAAAGGATGGCCACATCATCAAAGAAAAAAAATTATTTGCCGATGTAAAGCATTATTTTTGGGAAGATCCTTATCTTTTCAAAATGTGCGCCGACCAACTCATCCGACGATGCGTACACGGTAGTGAAGCGAGAAGAATTCTCCGTCATTGTCATGAAGGTCCATACGGAGGACATCATGGTGTCGCTAGCACCACGCAAAAGGTATTTAATTCAGGATTCTATTGGCCAACCATTTACAAAGACGCCCAATGTCTTGTCAAAACATGTGATGCATGTCAATGATCAGGTAATATTTCTTCCAAAAATGAAATGCCACAAAATGGCATTCTTGTTTGTGAAATTTTTTATGTGTGGGGAATCGACTTTATGGGACCTTTCCCACCGTCAAAAGGAAACAAATATATACTTGTGGCAGTGGATTACTTGTCAAAATGGGCCAAGGCCGAAGCCCTTCCAACAAATGATGGAAGAGTCGTGGTAAGATTACTGAAACGGTTATTTTCTCATTTCGGAACTCCAAAATCATTAATAAGTGATAGAGGTACCCATTTTTGTAACCATCAACTTGAAAAAATCTTAACAAGGTATGGGGTCTATCACCGGGTCTCAACAGCATATCACCCTCAAACAAACGGACAAGCTGAAGTGACTAATCGAGGTTTAAAAAGAATACTTGAAAAAACCGTAGGATTAAATAAAAAAAGAATGGGCCGATAAATTAGACGATGCTTTATGGGCTTTTCGAACTGCTTATAAAACAACAATAGGTACCACCCCATATAAGCTTGTCTATGGAAAAGGTTGTCATTTGCCAGTAGAAATCGCACACAAAGTCTACTGGGCAATTAAAAATGTAAACTTAAACATAGAAATTGCCGGTAAAAATCGATTTTGTCAATTAAATGAATTAGACGAATTGAGAAATCACGCATACTCTAACTCCGAAATTTATAAGGAAAGAAAGAAAAATTTGCATGAATAACACATTAAACCTAATGAATTTCGGGTAGGAGATCAAGTTCTATTGTTTAATTCACGACTTCGATTATTTCCTGGTAAGTTAAAATCTAGGTAGACGGGACCTTTTTCTATCACCCATATTTTTCCTCACGGTGCAATTGAAATTAAATCTCGGAATGGAATCCCATTCAAAGTCAATGGCCAATGGCTAAAGCTTTATCAATGATTTATTGAGGATGAAGAGGAGGAAATCTCACTGCAAGCGGCCGAAGAATAAACGGAGGTTTGAGCATCAACATCATATCTTGTGAGTGGCGAACGTCGGAAAGGCTTCTAAATCGGTAAGATTTCTAAAACCAATTTTTGGGAAACAGGGCACTCACGCGTGCACTTATAAACAAAAATAACAATAATAATAATAATATTTTTTCCCGCCCACGGGGCCGTGTTCGCATAACTGACGGGGATAAAACCCCTTTTTCCTTCATTTCTTCATTTCAGCATGCCCCGTTTCCCCCAAAAACTCTCTGGTTCCACCGGAAATTTCTGCAGATTTTCTCGTTCCTTCGACTTCTAACAACGTCAAGGTATGATTCTATCATCATAGTTAGTTAGATTAATCACTTGCATGTAGTTTAACATCAAAAATTTGGGGAAAATCTAGGGTTCTTCAACTTGAACCGAATCGAACCTCAAATTTTTGCTTAGATCTGTTAGTAGTAGTTTAGTTACATGTTATAGGAAGTAAATCAACTTGAATTGTTTGTAGATTTGCCTGATTTCTCACAAAAAGTTGAAATTGAAGGGGTAAACGGTTTGTTTTGGGAAAAACGGCAGTTGGGGTTTCATTTTCAGGGAAAACTGCCCCTACTGGACCAAAAATTTTCAAGTTTTCGAAACCGGGACGAAAAATCACATTTTGGGAAACAGACGCCTGAGCACGGGGTCGTACTCAGCGGACACGGGGGCGTGTCCAGCTAAATTCCAGCGAACATGGGGCGTGTCCAGCAGACACGGGGCCGTGTTCAGCTAGTTGTTTTCAGTTTTCTTCGAAAATTTACTGTTTCGTGCTAATTGTTTTGTGTTTTTTTTCAAATAGCCATGAAATTTACAAGATTCAACCAGAATGAGTGGGCTGCTCAAGCCCGGTTTGAAGTTCTCAAGACAAGGCCCGAAGAAAACCCACGACAAGTCTGCCTTGAAACCTTAGAAGCAGTAGGACAGCTCGACCGCTTTAACAACCTCATCACTGGTCCACTTAGGGCAGCCCTTGGTACTAGACTCCACTCGGTCCATGAATACAAAAAGGAGTTCTACAGTACATTGGCGTTCAAGGCAAGAGCTGAGTCGTTCGATAATGAGGGAGTGGAATTTCGTTGTGCTGGGAATGTGCTCTCAATTTCAATTGCACAATTTGGGGCAAATATTGGTTTATATGCTGAAGAGGATGTGAGAGATGAGGAGAACACGGGTGATCTCCGTGAGCTCCCACCAACGTCAAGCAGCATGGGCTCAGATTAGGGAAGGACACTACAACCCAAGCCAGACCAAGAGCACACAGTTGCGGGACCCTCTATACCGCTACATCCATAGGGTCCTCAGCAACTCCCTCTGCCAACGACATGAAAGTACTGGTGTTGTAAGCTTGCGAGATCTTTTGGTCCTTCACTGCATTTACAATCGTGTAGCCCTTGATGTTCCATTCCTACTCCTACGTAACATGCACTTGAACCAACTAGCCAATCCCCTGACCCCTATCTTCTTCGGAGGGTTGGTTTACCACCTTTTCAAGCATTTCGTGCAAGGGATGCCAAGGTCCTTCCATAGGGGCCCGTGGTCGGGGAAGGTGGATATCGTCATATGCCTCTCGATGGGGATTATAAACGAAGCGGATGACGGAACAATCAGATTTCAGACGATTCAGGGGCATGTGTGGAACCCTCAGGAAGCTCTCGTCCTTCACGCTCCACAAATCCGTCCTCCTCCACAGTACCAGTATCAGCACCATGGTGATCCGGGCCAATCCTCCTCCCAAGGAGGTGGTTTTCCTAATTTTCAAAGTTTAAATGATTTGTTGCAGGAAAACCTTATGTGCATCCGTAAAACCACCAATATGGCAAGCAACACATACGCCCGAGTCGGAGTTATAGAGAGGAACATCTCCGAAATTCAAGATGACATCGGCAATATCCGGGAGTACATGGCGAGCCAAGGAGGGGATGACGAGGATGACGATATGGATTGAGCTGGAGGCGGTGGTACGTGACATTTGCACCTCCACGGCCATCAAACAAATACCAAATCAATGAAATATTATATTTCATACTTGGGATTTGAATAAATATGTGTATCATTTGCACATATCAATTCTTGTTCGATTTCGAGCTCTAAATCGCTTTCTTGGAAGTTATACGCGAACTGATGCGTAAACGTAATCAGTTTAACGTGACAAACACTCCGGAACAGTGACAAGGGCTTAACATACCTTAAATAACCTTTACATAACTTAGAAATAAGATTTGGAAGGTTTGGTGTGTCGAAATCAAGTTTATTCACTTACAGGGGCTAATTTCGACAAACTGCGAAAGTATGCCGATTCGTACTGTAACAAACATTCCGGAACATGGTCATAAGTTAAACACACCCTAAATATCCTTTACATAGCTTAGAAATAGGCTTTGAGGGGTTCGGTGTGCTAAAATACACTTTTGGTCATTCAGGGACTAAAAGCGTCAAAAAGTGCATAAGTTTGCATTTTCGTGCATATCTTACGTTCTGAATACATCCGGACATCCAAAAATTTATGTAATCGTTAAATATTTTATTTTAGTGATTGGCATGATAAAATTCCACTAGTCGCGTAATTTGGATCGTTTTTCGCGTCCGTTCGTGTTTTGTCGTAATTAACCGAACAACGCAACCGTACGACCAAACGAACCAACATCCGACATATTTTTGAGCATATTTTAAGTTCCCTATACTTTAACTTCATTTTAGAGCCTTGAAATGAGGTTAACGAGGCTTAAACGAGCCAAAAACAAGTTTATTGCATTGCAGGGACATAAATTGACATTCTGCCATTTTGGTCTTTGGCGGGGCGCGAGAGGCCTCTCGCCGGGCGCCAGAGACTGATCTGGGCAGATTCTTTAATTCAGCATTCTGGTCGATTTTCAAGGGTTTAAATGCAATTTTCTCAATACCATTTGCTTGTTTTTGATGGTATTACATGTCCCATGGTATTAGAAAACCATGGGCACACATGGAGGGCCAAGATTGAAGCTCGTTTATCGAGAAACGATCCTAACGGTTCCATGATTTCTATAAATACCCACTTCCATTTCATTCCAAGCTCACACATGATCTAATTTTATGCTCTAAGTTGAAGCTTTGTGCTTCATACCTGAGTATTTAAATCAAGATCTTCCTAGCTTGGAACCTTTGTAAGTATTCTTTCGTTCTTTTATGTGTTTTTAAGCGTGAAAGTCAAACAATGTTTAACTTTCAGCTTTGACCAGTTTATGGTCAACACGAAGTTCGTTTGAACTTCACAACGTGAGCATAATCACGATGGTTATAGTCCCTAGTGACTATACCTACTGATTACCACGTTGTTTAGATGTAGTGACGAGTAATAGTTTCGGTCAAAATGCGCGTTTATGCGTATTTTGCAACCAAACTATTTTTGGGTATCAAGACCCTTTGTTTTGATATCAAACTTTTTTTCTAACTTCGTTAAACATGTTATGTTTTAACATGTTTACCTCGTCACTTTTAGTTTAGTGCTTATATACGGTCGTAAGATAAGCGGTCTAAACAACCGCTTAGACTTTCGTACCCGACCCGTTTGGTCGATCATTAGGATCCGATCAAACATGTTTTCTGACCATAGTTGTATAGGGAATAACCTTCCGAGGTCATACCTTATGGTCATTTCGTTTAAATAGTTGTATGATAGGTAGTTTATATGCCTTAGGTAAATGACCAAAATGCCCTTTTTACGCATAAATTCATTTTAAGCATATGTAACCTAAATTTTCACATCTAAACTGATTAGGTAACATTATTAGACATGTTAAGTGTAACACCCCAAAACCCGAATGTTTATAATTGTCGTATGTTCCTATATGACTTAGCATGGAATAAATAACTAGGCTATTTAACCTAGTTAAGTGTGTGGTTAAAAGTATTAAAAGACAAGAGTTTTGCCAATTATAATTAGTGGCAAACTCAAGGGACTAAAGTGGGGTAAATGAAAGTTGATTTTATAAAAAAAAATATAAATACACACATATACACACACACGTATGTGTGTTCGTGAAGGGGCCAGGAGCTCCATGAGCTCAAGAAACCCTAAGCATGAAGAATCAATTAATTGAAGGGCAAATCAAGGTCTAAATTCATGAATAAACACGGATTAATGATCACCTACACGAGGGGATCATAAGGTATGTCTCAAAACCTAGATTGGTGATCTTTCACGAAATGGGTTATGTTCTAATCCATGAATTGGTATGAAATTGAGTATGAGCATGTGTTAGAATCATCATATAGAATATGGATTATTCATGGTTTAGGTCAATTTGATGTTTAAGGGTGAAACCCGTTGGTTATGGTAAAGATGATGACACGGGTAAATCATCGATGTCCAAATTCTTGCCTATTATTGATGTATTTTGACATATATAATTGATTCTTGTTAGAGGAATTGAAAGAAATGTGATACTAGTAGGTTTGATGTTTATGCATGGATGATTCATGTTGATTAGAAGTAGGAATTTGATGAATTTTGAATGAGATTAGAAGGATATGCATGAACTAGTTGTACACTATGTTTAGAAGGTAGTACACATATCAAAAGTATGATGAAATTATGAAGAACTTAAGATTAGATCACTTGTAAGTGATTAACAAAGTAGTTATGAAGTGGGTTTTAGATGATGTAATGTAAATTGATGATTTACTTATGTTAATAATGTTTGGAATCATACATGTGTGTGAATGTTTAAAGAAATCAGATAAGAAATGATAGATTAGCATGTTATAAGGTTGAATGATAAATTCCATGTAAGATCCGTGTAATGAAAAGGTTGTGATGAATAATGAATAAGCTAACTATCTTGAGAATGATATATGATAGTTGATGCTTGATAAGCGATATGGAAGCTTGGAAAAGAAGCGGGTCAAATGGGACTAATGCGCACGGGAAGCATGTCCGGATGCTAGGTAAGTAAAACTTACACCCCTTCTTGTAGAATATCTATTTATTGTATAGATTACTAACATGGTAAATAAATATGTGAATTATGATGTTCCGACAAGTTTTGGTATGGGTCGGAACATGTGGTTATGTTAAGAAACTGAGTTTGATGGTTAAAAAGGGGAAAAAGGGTATTATGGTAATTATGGTTACGAGTTAACGAATGGAATAAGTTATATGTTGGGATATGGAATAATAAAAATCCCACGAGGTTAAAATGGACTTTTAGATATAACGGGTCCAATGGTGAAGATATCACCATTTGGCGATATTGACTAACGAAGTGTTTGTCTAGTATTATGAATTCACAGAATGATTAGCGAAAGGACATGTATTGCTATTAATTAGCGATTTAGTGGATGAAGTATTACAACGGGTCATAGCTTTGATCCGAGCCAAGTATGTGCGATTAGAGTTGTAGTTAAGTCGTGGGATTGGGTAAATGTGTAAGGAAGTCATTTGTTGTAAGGGATGGAACAAAGTTGACGAAAACGCCCTTGATGGGTAAAACGGGCAAATGATCTTAAAAGTTGATCACAAACAAGCTATTTGATTAAATGAATGTTTTGAAAAAGTAAGAAAGCAAGAAGTATGATTTTCGTAAGCTAAGGACCTTTTTATGCGCATTTGCCCTTAACGGGTCAAAATAAGCTTTTGAGCGAAAATTGTGTGGAATAAGGTGTAAAGTATCCATAAATGAATCTTTTATGATAGATGACCTTGAAATTATTAGGTTCATATGAAGTTAATGTCAAACAAACAAGTTATGTTGATAAATGCATGAACGAGTCAAGGTTTGGTAAAAGGGTAACGAGCCGAGGGCTTAATAGTCATAAATTTAGGTAATCCAAATATTGGATTTTTACTCCATGTTATGGAGAATTAAATTACGATCACGTAGGAAAAAGAATCGGGTAAAACGGATCAAAAACGAGAAAGTTATGCTCGTTTCCGTGAAATCCGGTTGTGCTGGAAATCTGCAGATCTGCAGCATCAACATTCTGTCAAAAGTAGGCAGTAGCGTAGCGCGACTGCCAAGGCCCTAGGCAGTAGCGCTACGCGACTGTGGTCAGTTTCGCGAAAATCGTTTATTTCAACTGTTTATGCATTGCGAACCCGTCTGGACCGTTTTTAAACGCGTATAAGCTAAGAATGATTAGTTATCTCCTTATTTTAGGAAAAGTAGATATGTAATAAGGTATGTATGTATGTATGTATGAATATATGTGGCGTGAATGAATGAATGTATGTGTGTATGCATGCAATTAGGTATATAAGAGCATATACACGTATGAAAGCATGCGTGAAGATATGAATGCAGGTATGTATGTAGGTGAGTATGTAGGTAGTATGTGTATGCATATATATATATATATATATATATATATATACATATTCAAGTGAGTATGTACGAATGTGCGCACGTATGTAGGGTTGTGTGAAGGCATGTAATAGGTATGTATGTAGACATGTATGCATGTATGTATGTAGGCACGCACGTATGAAAGCAGCTACATAGGTTTGAAAGTAGTTATGTGTAAACGGATGCACTTATGTAAGTATGCATGAAAGTATATATGCATGTATTCAATGAAATTGAGTATTGACGATAATAATAGCGTGCCTTGTGAACGAAGTGTAACGCAGGTACAACGAGAAAGTCTCACCACGGATTGTATGATCAGATGGAAAGCTGGGATGTATTGAGTTAACGGAACGAAAAGTAAACGTGGATAAATCTTGTATGTTTATAATGCGTACTAATGTTATGAATTTTATGTGGTGAGCGCAGGTAATACGAGCCTTGAGGATCATCAAGGAACAGAGATCGAGGATCGAGTCACTAGAGAGATTGTACGGGAACGTTGATGTATATAATGTAATAAGCATAAGCTGTGTTTTTACTTAGTAATTAAGCCGATTGATGGAATTATGTGAAAGAGTAATGTTAAAGCTAAATTTTAAATAAGTTAAAGTATTTATAATGAAAGAAATTTTATGGTTAGTATTTCCGCTGCGACTTTTGCCACGTACGAATTTAGGGTGTAACATTAAGGCATATAATACTTGTCATATGACTAGTTAGGCGATCTGAACGCGTTTTACATGAATGACGCGTTAAAGTAGCGAAAGCTACCTAAATGGGTCATAATGGGTCGTAAGCACTTAGGATAGATTTCGTTTAAGAATGTAGGCTTTGTTAAACCATATTACATGAGTTCCTATACTCATTTGGTTTAAGAAACCTCATTCTGTCCGATCTTCCGATTTAGGTCCGTTTATTTACATAGTTACCTATATTAGGTGCCGTTTGATTCCGTGATCCCTCTAGCTTTGCTTGGTTGTTATTCAAGACTTCTAAGCACCCTCAAGTGAGTAGATAGTCCCCTCTTTTACTGTTTTTCAAACGTTTTGGGGTGAAACACATGTGCCTACTTGTTACTTTCGTGCTTTCCATGTTTACATATCATATGCTTGTTATGTTCATTAGTACACTTATAGTACATGATTTCATTATGTTTTTGCTATGTATGTCCATTTAGTGCATACTTAGTACATTGTTTTACATTACATTTTATGCTATGTATGTCCATTTAGTGCATACTTAGTACATTGTTTTACATTACATTTCATGCTATGTATGTCCATTTAGTGCATACTTAGTGCATTGTTTTACATTAAATTTTATGCTATGTATGTTCATTTGTTGCATACTTAGTACATTATTTTCATAAAACATGCTTACATTTTGGTATGACATTTGGTTTGTTTAAATGGGACAAAAATACATTCATTAACATTGATCACGCCGTTCGTTAGTAGGTAGTGGTACCATAGGAATGGACAACTCCCGTTCCTGAAATCCTAGGTTTGTTTAGATGGAAGGAATGACCGAATTCGATACACATAATTCAGATAAACCTTTAAATTGTTTAAGGGTTTGTCACCACAGTCTCAAGGCTTGAATGTATGCATTTTCACAATACCGCATAGATGTTTGTATCTGTAAGGCATGCATTTGTTTTACAAAACATAACTTTTGATTTGTTCAAACACATTGTTTTGTGCATTTTACATATGGTTTAAGTAGTCACTTTTACTTACCGTACATGACATTTGTTTACACATTACATGATTTACATTTGACAATAGACATGGTTTTTACATAAACATTTGACAATTGGTTTAAACAAGACATTTTTGGTGGTTTGTTTTTGTAAGTGATTTAATTAACGAGGCGTGTGTAATATGATAAAAGCATGGTGGATACGCCGCTGGTACTTCCTATATATAAGTGCTTTTATGGTATTACAAATCGTAGCGTTACTTAAACCATTTCAAGTTAGACATAATACATTTTACACTTATATCACATCTTCATGAAACATTGTTTTACAAACAACACATTTTATACAAACTCTTTTTACTTGGTTATTCACTTCATTATGCATTATTCTTTTATATCATCTGATTTCTTATCACTGTTTATATGATTTATAAAAGAAAACATTTTACAAGGTTCATGACTAACTTTTGACAAACATTTTCTTTAAACTTACAAGTCATGAATCCTAAATCAATAAAACCTATGTATCTCACAGGCATTTTTATGCTGACGTACCTATTTTCACATGTGTTTCAGGTGCTGTTGTTATATGATTATGATGCAAACATTTGATTGGGTGTGGACCTTAGTGACAATAAAAGGTGCAAGACTAGTTAATTATGTTATGTATCTTTGTTTTTAAGACATTGTAACTTCTTTTAATTCAATAAAACAAAACTTCAATTTCCATGTGTTATGAAACAATGATTCTGTTACAACACTCCCTGACGATTCCGCCGTGATTTTTTGTTTTACGCGGTCGGGGTGTGACATGGTAGGTGATGAAACACGGTTGAAGGACGTAACAGGTTAACCCCCTTATCTTACAAAACAATTCCATGGCCTGCGAGCCATTGTTGAACAATTTACTTTCCATAACACTTTTACTTTCATGCATTTTTCTTTTTTTAGTTTATGTTGTGGATGTTGAACTTATGGTAAGGTAGGATGTTTGTTTTTTTTTTGTTTGGTGTGGTATTTTTAAGTAAAACAGGTACCTACGAGGTTTGGAAGCACTAAGTATTAGTGCTACATGAGCCTGGAAACCAGAACCGAAAGCCAAAACCTGTTTTTGCAGACTGCAGATTCTCAACACAGGGCTGTGCCCAGCCAACGCGCCCCCGTGTCCACCACCCTGTTGCTGTTGTTTGTTTAAAACCTGCCCAACACGGGGTCGTGTCCACCAGACATACCCCCGTGCCCACCTTCTGTAAGTTTTCGTTACTGGCAGTCTGACAATGAGGTCGTGCTCATCCAGCACGGGGCCGTGTCCAGCTGCCAAGTAAACACCAAAACCTTGTTTTTAACACCTTTCTACACATTCAATCAACCTAAAAACTTATTTTTGGGACACATTGAGGACAATGTGTAATTTAGGTGTGGGGGGAATGCTAAAACCTTGAATTTTGCAAGTCCTAACGTGTTAAAAAGGGCTTAAAATATAAAGAAAAATATAATACATCTGACACACACCAATTACGTTGTGGCCAGTTACTCATCGGAGGGATTACTTCATATAGGCGAAAAACCGAAGAGCAATGCGGCTGCCGCATCGAAGAGCTCGGGGAGCGCGGGATCTAGGGCTCCCGAGTCAGGTGTAACCCCTTCTTCCATTCGTGAGGAAGAAGAAGAAGAGGAAGTTGATGAGGAAGCTGCCAAGCTGGTGGCGAGAAAAAGATCTCGTGAAGAGGCAGCTGCTACAATCCTTCCTGCGCAGAAGCCTGCTCCACTAAGCCAATAGGGAAACAGGGCAGGTTGCGGAGCCTATACAAATTTTCTCCAGGTTGATACTTGACCTTTATGCCTTTATTTTTTGCCTTGGTAAATTTTTAACATTCTTTTCCTTTTCAGAAGCGCTGAAGAAGCCTGAGGTCAAGACTAAGGAACCGGAGGCTAAGAAGACCAAATTTACTGTTATCCCTCCGAAGGTTGTTTCTGAGAAGGAGGTGGAGAAGATAGTTGAGGGCCCTGCGGGCAATGTTACTGAAAAGGAAGTTAAGAAGGAAAATGAGACTGCTGCTACAACTGTTCACGATAAAGTCCTGGGTCCGGAGGTCATGCACATTACTGGGCTTGACCATCCCCTCAAAAACAAAGGCCCGGAAGTTTCTGCTGGAGGTTCAGCTACACAGCATGACGCCCCCAACCATACTACACAAGTACAAACTGCTACTGGGGTGTCCACTGTTGATGCACATGTATAGGTGGCTCAGAAAGATACTTCTGCCACTGCGACTGGTACAGATGCTGGCGGCTCTAGCGCGGCTGGCCAGAAAGGTGATCCCAGGAGAATCCCAAGGCCACGATCCCCATTGGCGCGGAAGACACTTTGGGGGATATTTACTACAAGACTTACACTGAAAAGCGTGGCAACGAAGCGCATGTCCCTGTCTAGAGCTTGAAATAGAAGGACACTTTTGTTGACTTCGAGGCGTGCAGGGATTGGTTTCTGGGAACCTTTCCTCCGGGGGAGGTGAACCGTTAGAGGGCGCGTAACCATGAAAGTTTATATCGCGCATACATTATAGGTGAGGCCAACACTTCGGCTGTCGGTAATCAAATTTTGTACGACTGGCGGACTATGCACCGGGAGCGTGCCAGCTGGGAGAAATATCGTGTGCGCCTGTCCGCTGAGGCTAAGGAATTTGAGCAGTTTAAGATTAAATTCCAAGAAGAGAAAGTTGCCTTTGACAAAGAGAAAAAGTCTGAGGAGTGGGGATATGAGGGTCTGAGAAGCAATCTCCAGGCTTGTGAAGAGCTTCTTGCCAAAGAGCGGAAGGAATGGTGGGTGGCCTGCAAAAATGACAATAAGAAGATGTTCGCTGCCCATACCAAGATCACCAACTTTGAAGCTGAGGTTGTAAGCTTGAATGAGAAGATTGAGGAAGCTAAATCTAATAGAGAGCGCGCTGAGGTCCAACAGGCTAGCCCTCTTATTTATTATACTTATGTATTGTTAGAAATATTCTAACTTAGGTTTTTCTGATTACTTGTAGGTTGAATTAAAATGCGCATATCCTGAGTAAAGACAAGGATCTGGCCGGTAAGGATGCAGAGATTGCGGAGAAGAATGAGTCATTAGAGATATATCTGGCTACGGAAAAGGTGAAGGCTGATACTGCTGAAGAGGTACGCAAAGCGGCCGAAGAGGCGCGCCAGATCAGTACTTCAGCCTTCAATGTGGCGTAGACCAATTATGTTGAAGCTCAATATATTGTAGATACGCTTATCTCGGAATCTGAATGGATGCGAAACCATGGCATAGCTGCTGTAAGTGTTTCTCTGTTTTTGCCTTAGATTGTCATAATTTGTTTTACGACCTTGTTTTACAATCTGTCTCTTGGATAGGTTGCTAACTCCATCCTAAATGCAACGGAGATGGACCAAGCAGTTTATGCGCTCACAGATGTTGCGCGTGCCATTGGGCAGTGGTTATCTTGAATGTACTCAATATGTTGAAGAAGTGTTGAAGCAACATTTCGGGACTCGCCACTGCTCTGTGACTGACCAAGTGGATGAGATGTTGGCCAAGGCTGAAGAGGTTTATGATAACCTGTCTTTGCCGATTATGAAATTGGTCGTGGATGTTCACAAGCATGATGATTATGTTGCGCACTTGAAGTCTATTTTCGTGGTTCTAGAGACCGTTGAACTATCTGATGAAGAAGAAACGGCTGGAGGTGGTGGCGGGGAGTAGATTATAGAATGTTTAGGCTTTGACTCCTTTGTAATTTTGTGACTTTTGAAAGTATGTAACAGATGCGCTGCTACGCTTTTTATGAATGAAAGTACCTTTCCTTTTTATTTGTGTCTTTACGGTCTATAGAGATGGTTCCGCTTGCAACACTACTTGTTGTTCGCTTAACGATTGGTAAAAAGCATTCACAGTAGCAATCTGTTTGGCGTACCAGGAGGCTAGGGCTTCTCCCTCTGGTAAAACTAACAACGATGATATGTTCGAAGGTGTTGGGTTTGATGGACCAGCAGTGTTACTTGTTGGGGTAGCCATTTGAGTGATGCGAGTGATGCTCGCGCAGGGTCCCCCAATGTTTGTTGCTTCGCCCTCGGCTAACTCGTCAATGGGAAGGGGTTGAACGTGCGAGGTGTCCTCCCTCGCTCTCAGTTGAGAGTGTGTACTGAAACCGAAATCCGGTATTCCCTGACCAGCCATGATTGAGAGAACAAAAAAAGCTCAGAAAAAGAAGATGAGGTGATTGTAAAAATCGGTGGGCGCCAATGAAGAAACACGGAACTAATTTTAGGTTATTAGTTTGGTTTATGTTTCGACCATAGAGGTTAATCTTCTTAATCCTTCCTGAGCTAAAGCCTTGATCCTTCCTGCAAAACAATCAACACCCCGTTAAGCTCGTTTAGGGGGGAATTTAGGGTTTTCCTCTTAACCACTCTCCGGCGTGAGAATAAGTATTTGTTTTGAGGAAATAAGTATGTATTTAAGAGTGAGAGAGCAGAGAACAGGGTGAATTAACCTATACATGAAGCTCCCTACTTATAGCCGGAGTAGTGTAGAAAGAGATGGGTTGATGGGCCTTGGGCCTTGAGTCGACAACAAGGAATATCCTATTTGTCTCTTATATGACGACCGTTAGTGTTTCTAGAATGTTATCAGAGCTAGCGCACCTTGAGTGGAGCCACATGTCCGGGTTGTCGTCCTTGTTGTCTCCCTGACATCAGCAGGTGAGTGGAGATCATGGGGCAGGTGTTGCCGCCCTCTGATTGGTGCCACGTAGGCGTCATTGTGTACCTTCTTGTCTCCTGCACGATTGTTGATCGTGGAGCATGATAGGATACAGCATGTTGGACGCTGATTGGCTCATTCCTCTGCCACTCGTACCTTTCATGCTATCTGGATTGAACTTGCGCCTCAACACTCATGCGGCCTCTAGAGCATATCCAAACAGCTGGCGCAAGGTCTAGGGAGTGAGGGTTTTCATCCAGGATGCTAAGTGTAGGATCTGACCTTTAACCTTGCTTGGGCCTCGCGCGCGACTTAGGTTTTACCTATTTAGTCGGCACGGGTTCTGTAGGGTTGTCAGATTGATGTATTAGGAGTATGGTCTCGCGCGCGACCTGATTGGTATGCGCGGCTTTTTGGGACCATACCCCTTCAGTGGCGTTCCATACCATGTTTCCAGTGCCAAATTGGGCACGTGCCACATTGTGAGCATCTAAGTAATCTTGCTGGGAGTTTTGTGCATGGGTGATGTGAAATTTGGCGAGAGTGATGAAACAGATAAGTGCAAATGAGAGTTTGAATGACCCCATAACTAGCTAGAAGGTTAATAATTGGTACGTGTTGGATGATGCATAGCTAAAGGGCTATTTATAGAATGTTATGTGCTATTATAATAACTATTTAATTAGCATGTGGAAAGTTTAGTAAGTAAAGCGTACTATTCTAAGCAAATCAATTACAAAACTTTCCCTTTGCGCATTATTGCATTATGACCTTTGCTTCAATTCGTAAAATTACACAAGCTGGTGGCAGAATCATTCCCCAATTGGAAACTAGTAGTTGGAACCCGAAGAATGGCGAATAAAGAGACCCAAATCCGTGGTCCCCTTCGGGTATCGGAGTATCCGTTTTACTGCCGACCAATGATTTTCTTTTGGAGAATGCATGAATTGACATACACGGTTAACAGCAAAAGTAATATATAGGCAAGATAGAGTAGCATACTGTAAGGCGTAAAAGACTTGATGATTTCACCGGATCGGAGAGAAGTGGGTTGTCACCAATGGTCAACACTTGGGACGTGCTCATTGAAGTATTTATCGGTTTGCAAGTAGAGAGGCCGAAATGTTGAAGGACATCTAGAATATATTTTTGTTGTGATAGGACGATGTCTTTCTTGTGATGAACCACTTCAATTCCCAAAAAAGAATGAAGCTTTCCAATGTCTTTGATGGCAAATATGGAACTCACGCGGTGAACAAGGCCATGCAGAGTCGTTGCTTCCCTTAATGATAATGTTGTCTACATAAACAAGAGTGCCACTGGAGTTAAAGATAAACAGTGAGGGATCAGTTTTTGATAGCCAAGTTCAACTAGAGCTCCTGATAAGTGATTAAACCAGGCCCGAGGAGATTGCTTGAGCCCATAGAGAGATTTGTGAAGAAGGCACACATGATTTGGTTTTTGTGGATCAACAAAACCAGGTGGTTGTTTCATGTAAACAGATTCTTTTAAATCCCCATATAAGAAAGCGTTTTGCATGTCCAACTGATGTAAAGACCAGTTGCTTGTCACGGCAAGAGACAAGAGAACCCGAAGAGTAGTTTCCTTTATTACCGGACTGAATGTCTCATGATAATCAAGACCGGGTTGTTGAGTAAACTTCTTTCCAACAAGGGTGACATTGCCTTGTGCTTTTTTCTTTAACCTGTACACCCACTTACAATCAATAACATTAGTGTTGTTGACATAGGGAACTAAAGACCATGTTCCATTCTTATGTAAAGCTTGAAACTCCTCAAACATGGCATGACGCCACCTTGGGGATTTGTTGGCAACGATAAAGGATGAAGGCTCAATGGAAGATGAAGAACATGTAGTCGTAAAAGCCGATGGATCATATCGAGTGGTTTGTTTAGGATTTTTTTCGAAGGTAAGAAGGTCGAGGCCGAGTGGGGGGGATAGGAGCTGAGTTGGGTGAATTTTTTTGTGATGGTGATGACTGATGTGGGGAAGGAGGTGACTTTGGTGGTGGTTGTTGGGAAGAAAAAACTGCATCAGCAGTTTGTTGGTCCGAAATGGTAGAAGATAAGAAGGGTCAGGGAAGAAAGGTGAGGAGGGCTTGGTGGTTCGTTTTGTGCAGAGTCAGTGGGAAGAGATGGAGCTGGTGTAGGGTAAACAGAAACATATGGGGTAGACACAGGAATGGATGATTGAGGAGCGGGAGTTTGGAAAGGAGAGACATCCTCATTGAATCGAACACGCCTTGCGATATATATGTTCAGCAACTGGATCAAAGCAACGATAGCCATGATGATCCGGGCTATAACCAAGAAAGACACAAGGGAGAGAGCGGAAGTCCATTTTGTGACGCTTATATGGGCGAAGATAGGGAAAACATTCACACCCAAATACTTGAAGAAACGAGCAATCTGGTTTGCGTTTAAAAATGTGCCGGAAAGGAGATTTGTTGGAGGATATTTTGGATGGTAACCGATTTATGAGGTAAACGGCGGTTTCGAAAGCAAAGTGCCAAAAACGTTATGGAAGACGAGACTGGGCTAGAAGAGTAAGCTCGGTTTCCACAACGTGACGATGACGACGTTCCACAATGCCATTTTGTTCACTAGTGTAGGGACATGAACTTCGATGAATAATGCCAAATTTAGAGAAAAAAGGAGATAAGTTACGAAATTCTCCTCCCTAATCAGTTTGGACACGCTTCAGTTTAGTATGAAATTGTCTTTCTACCATGGTTACAAAGTTGGGAAAGGTGACATATACATCAGATTTATTTTTAAGCGGAAAATACCACATATAACGCGAGTGGTGATCAACAAATAATAGGAAAAACTGATATCCATCAAGAGAAACAGTAAGAGAGGGTCCCCAAACATCACAAAATATCAAATCCAAAATATTATTGCTTTGAAACTTAGAATTATCCATAGGAAGTTTGGAAGATTTTCCCAACTGACATGGATTACATAATGTTGAGCATAATTTATTTGAAATCGGTAAAGAACAATTCGAAATAACAGATTGGAAAACCCGTTCATGTGGGTGACCAAGACATTGATGCCAAATTTTTTAGGGTGCTTTGGTTGCTGAAAAGACTTGTTTGTAAATTGATTTAAGATGAGGTAGATGGACGGAGTAGATGCCTTGATTACTTGGACCCATGAGAAGGATAGTGTGTGAAAACGCATCCTTCACAAAAAAGAAAGATGCATGAAATTCAAAATAGACGTTATTATCAACACAAAATTGTTTAAAAGATAATAGAGTCTTGTGAATGGCAGGTACGTGAAGAATATTATTAATATTAAAAGTTTTATTTGGTGAAAAAGATTTGGATAATCCAATATGTAGGATGGGCAAAGGATTACCGTCGCCAACGTGGAGTGCATCACTACCTTGATATACTTCGAAGTTGTCAAGATTCAACAAGTCAGGAGAGGCATGGCTATTAGCACCGTTGTCAGGGAACCACGTAGCTCCTGAGGTTGAACCCATTTCTGAAAAACTTGCAAAATTAGCCTGAGACTGAGCCTAGGCGGACCGAGGACCTGGTTGGTTTGGACACTGTGAGGGTAGATGTCCTATGCCATATTGGTTACAATGACCATACACCATATTATGTGTTGAAGCCCAAGAAAACTTTCTGTTGGAACCAGATTGTGTATTATCCATGGTTCGATTTTGACCGCCTCGGTAATTACCCCAAGAGCTTCCCTGACAATCGCCTCGATGGTTCGGTGATCGAGTGGCATAGAAGGCCTGAGGTTGTTGGTCCGATGGTGTAACTGGGTTCAACTGGTGTCCCATTTGGGATGCCAACTTGTGTAACTGTTGCAAGTTTGCAAGTTGTTGTTGAGGGGAAATGGTGTTTGTAGGCTGTTGATTTGTGGTAGCAGCAAACAATTGAGGTAATGAGGCAGGGGTAATAGGGTGTGCTTTGTTGATCATATAGTCATGATTAGATAATAAGCCAGGCAGTTCATTAAACGTGATTGGTGGGTGTCAGCCTAGAAGATTGGATTTTAAACCATTGTATTCATCTCTTAATCCAGATATTGTGAGCATAACTAGGTCCTTATCTTTCATAGGTTCACCAATATTTGACAAAGCAGAAGCATATTCCATAGCTCGGGTCAAATATGCAATTGGGGTTTCATCCCCTTTCATCATTATTAATTGAGTTTTTAAAGTGTGTTCACGAGAGGTTGTGTTGGGTACATAAGCACATTCTAAAGAAAGCCAAAGATCACGAGAAGCGTTACTTTGAACATGTTGAAATGATGCTTCAGAAATTGTTGATAAGATTTGTTGGGTTGTGGAGGATTTGACTAGCAGTGGTGCTCTTAGTTGCACCCCTTCTGCATCTAGCAGGGGTGTTCTGTGTTACACTCCTTCTGCAGCTAGCATGAGTGTTCTCTGTTGGTGTAGTTTAAAGTCAACAACCCTATATGTAACCCCTATATATACTTCTTATTCATGTACTGTAACTTTTTAGCACCTAATACAAAGAAGAACTAGTTGTGGATAGTGGAAGTAGGTCAGATTAGACCGAATGAGTGTGTGTGCTTGCTGCAGATAGTTCTAGTGTTCGTGTGATTCGTGTTCTGATCCTAACAACTGGTATCAGAACTCAGGCTCTTGATCGATTCCCGACACGGGGGCGTGCCCAGCTCAACACGGGCCGTGGTCAACGCTAAGATTCGCAGAATCCAAGCAAATCTTGATAGTACATATACTCTTCTGCACACGGGGCCATACCCAGCGGACACGGGGGCGTGTGGAGCTAACGCAGACAAATTGCAATTAATGAAGAAAGAGAATAAGGATGGACACGGGCCGTGCCCAGCGGACACGGGGCCGTGTCCGGGCTTCTGTACAGGCTATAAATAGAGGTGCTTGGTTCACTTCAAAGGCATCCCTTGGCAAACCACCTCTCTACCACTTCACCCACACTCCACCACCATCACAACACCCACATCCACCACCATCATCCATCATCCATCTAGAATGTGTGTAGTAGTCTCGGGATCCAAGATTGATAGTAAGAGTTCTTGACAATCAAAGGCCATGTTTGCCTAAGTCTCTTACATCACTTGGTGAAGACAAGCATTTAGTGTAATACTTTTGATTTTTAAACTTTTCGCACTTTTTATTTGGTTTTGTATTAATGGCTTTGTTGGACCGGTTTTGACTCTGAAACGATTGCGAAACGAACGTGTGACGTGCGGAATCCATACACGAACGCGACCTAAACACACATGACGTAATCTAAACGTGATTCTATTAGAAATCTGAAATTGTACAATCACTTGAATCACTTAGAGACTTTCTCTCTCTAGTTTCTCTCTCTAGAACTAGAGCTCTTCAAATCTCTAAAATGGCAAAAGTCCCTAAACTATGACATAAGGATCTATTTATAGTCCTTGGCTCTTAATGAGATTTCTCATTAATTACAATTATGCCACCTTGCCTTTTTGACTAGATATAACACTATAAAGACTCGTTTTCTTCTGTTTCTCGCTACTGCTCGGATTGACGAAGGCTATAGACATAAATGCACTAACAGACTCCCCCTTGGATATTGCCGTAGTCAATCTCGATCATTGAGTCAAACTCGTAGCGTCTTATTTTTCTCTCTCTCTTTGAATCTTCTTGAACAGAATCCCGGTGGATCTGTCTTCAGCTTTAGCTTCTCCTTTCTGTAGACTCTTTTCTTCATCAGGCTCCCCCTTTCGTCAAGCTTCCGTGCTTTAGGGATCGACACCTTGCTTTTCGATTACAAGCTCCCCCTTGCTTTGAGCTCATCTTCAGACTCCCCCTTAGACTCAGCTTCCGGGATCGTAGTCTGGTACAACATCTGCAATCACTCAAACATTTATAAGTAACAGCATTTCAAATTTCAGCTATCCAGGAATTGTAACCTGGCTTACTCAACATTCTAAACAAACAATTTCCATGAATTTGGCAGTTTCATCGAATCAAATCGGAAACTAGCTCTATAACAGTATAAGCATCCAAATCCCTCACAGTTAATCATCCAAGTCCAACTTAATGACCTTGGAGATATCACAAACTGTTTTGAAATTTTTGATTTTAATTCAAGTTTCAATTTAATGAACTTGTTTTATTTTCAGAAACACAATCAGCTTACTTAGATTTTGAAACTCAGCACTCAGACATCAATTGTCGAAAATAAAGCAGAATCAAAAATCTTTTTGTATTTTCTGAAAAATATAAAGCAGTAAAGAAATATGTACAAACATATTTACAGACAATATTTTTGTTTGAGTATGCGACAGAGGATCATATCAGTTTATGACAAGTCACAAGTACCGTTGAGCTTAATTTCACTTTAAGAATTAAACAATTCACTTAGATTGTCGATATATTTGTCCACTTAAATTTTCATACAAATTTCAACTGATTCAGGATACGAATTAGGTGTTTTATGAACTTAAACTCATTCATGTGTCCCACCTCTTGAATATACTCCCGTATCCAGAATCCCAATAATCAGTCTTACATGCAATTATAACACAAATGATATCTGTAAGGGGTAAATAAATTATGAAGAATCATGAGAGCTCAGGTCAGAACTACCGTTCAGCAGAGAGATCATGACTCAACTTGTAAGTGTGTCCCCTTTAGAGGATCTTTTTTACAACAGCATTGCTAAGCAATTTTATTGTCTTATCATATATGCTGAGGGTGATGCTGTGTTTCAAGCATTTGCGGAAAGTATTATTCGAGGACTAGGTCAGAACTACCGTTCAGCAGAAGTCCCGGAATAATACCCCAGACATCATTGAGTATAAAGACCTAGTATATCAGATTATGAGACCTTTCAAACGAGATTTCAGGGGTTACCTATATATCCAAGTAGTGTTCCCCACGAAATAAGCAAGTTTGAATTTAGGTTTATATCCCGAAAAAGTTTACTAAATGTATAAAAATCTACCGACACATCCTCGGTGAGATCGTTTAACACATTTAAACTTTCCAATTCTTTAGCGTACTGTAACCGTCTACTGATGTACTATCATTTCCTCTTTTTACACAAAAATTCAATTTTTGAATTTTATCATGTTTTTGTCATTTTCAAATTTTCAAATGTTTTTGTATTTTCTAATAATATTACTCCCCCTAAAATGCAAAATCATATAAAGAAAATTTGACAACCAACACTGATAGCTTTGTCTTGCCATCCATTTTCTGCTTCAAGTGCTCTGATTTGCAGAAAAACAAACGTAAAGTACCCCCATAATTTACAACCCATTGATCTTAACAGTTTGAAAACCGTTTTTCAATCTGGTGAAAGTAATCATGTTTGTTCAGCCGTGAGGGTTTCGGCATATTCAATCAGAACTTCCCCTTACAACAAACTATTTTCCCATAATGATTTCAAAACACTTAAGTTTGTTTTAATCAGAATGGTTTTCCGGAAAAATTAGTTTGTTTACCCATCACTTGTGGATTCGGGGTTATCACATCACCTTGTTCTCTTTTAACCATTTTGAAAATTTAACATTATTAGGTCAAACACCACTATCACTGGTAGAAAATCAAGTACAACTTAATGTCCTTGATTAACCACTTGTAAGACGAAATATCACAGTTACCATCCTGTAAATTTCTCAAGAATGATGCCGATACCTGCTTCACACTTACCAACCTGGAAGCTCCGGCAAGTCAGGAATTCAACCAACAGATTTTGACACCCAAGCCTGACCAGCCTTAGGCGCATTTTGAGCTTTTCTCTTTTCTTCATAAAACTCTTTCACTCCTTTTTCTTTACCATCAACCATCTTGCTAAAAATATGTTTAACATTGCTATTAAACATTTTTCCAGCATCAACACCTTTTGATTTTAGGTTTGCGGCTTGTAATGGTGGAAAGTTCTCATCATTCATTAATGGAACTGTCTCTTCCTTTTTTACCTCAACTTGTGGCTCATCTGATTTTGTGGAATCAGATTCATTGCCCGAACTTGGCTTGTCTGACTTTGATGAGCCAGATTCATCGCCAATGACTTTCTTTTTCTTCTTGTTCTCTTTTATCCTCAGATTTGCATCTGAAGAATTCGATTTGCTTGACTTTGCCGTCGAGTGAATCGATTCATCAGAACTTTTATTTGAACCAACTGGTGAACCCGAAGACAAAATCTTCTCCAAATATTCTCTCGCCTTCTTCCTCTTCTTCCTCAGTCTGTCTCTCTGCCCCTGTGAAAGCTTTACTTTCTTTTCTTGAACTTTAGGTTCTCGAACCTTCTGTTCTTTGGGCTTGACATTGACTGGTTTCTTTACCATTCTCTGAGATTCAACCCTCGATTTTCCCATCGATCTCCTTGGGCAATCTCTGGCAATATGACCTCTGATTTGACAATTATAGCATCTTCTTGTCTCATAACTCCAATTCTGGCAGTTAACAGCAATGTGTCCTCTCACACCACAGGTGTAGCACACTCTGTTATCATACCATCCACTTCTGTCAGTCCAAACCTTCAAATCATAACATTTTTTGGCTTGGTAATAATCATTTCTCCTCTTCAATGCTGGATTTGTCTTTTGAGCACTGTGGTCAAACCTGCACCACTTATTACCAACATTTTGTGAGTTTTCATTTACAAATTTTTGTGATTTTTGATAATGATTGGATGATTTATCTGATGAGCTTTTATTTTCAATTTTAGAATTTTTCAAATTTTTAACTTTTTGTTTCTGTTCTACACTCTTCTTAACAGGTTTTTGTTTAGAACATTCACCCGTTTCAGTAGATTGCAAAACAGTATTTTTAAATTTTTCTTGTAAATCTAAAAATATTTTTCTTTTCTTTTCTTTTTCATCATCAGATATTTCATCACAATCTTCAATTTTGACTTTGTCAAAATTTGTGACATTGTCACTTATTGGATTAACATTGATCGGTTTTGGACAAACGTACGATGCAGAAGTCACAAAACTTTTCAACTTATTCTCTAACTCAGCAATTTTCTTTCTATTACCTTCGGCTTCATGCTCAAGTCAAATGATTTTATCAAGATGAGAATTTATCGCACATTGTTTTTCGAGATTATTTTTACCAAAAACATCTCTCTCATCTTCTAAAATCTTTAATTGACTTTTGAAATCATTTTCTAATTTTTTAAAATTTTCATTTTCTAATGACAAACTCTCAACATTCTTCAAAAGTTTGTCATTTTCATATTTCAATTTTTCGCAGTTCAAGCGCAACTCCAGAATCTGTTCATCATCAGTTTTCTTTCCATCTTTCAACTTCTCGACTTCCGATGTCAAACTTTCTGTATCCTTCAAAAGTTTGTCATTGTCAGCCTTAAAGTTATCACATTTAGAACACACTGATTCTGAACTTGAAGATCCAAGCTTCAAAGATTCTTCGTTCTTTGGAATATCCTTTGTTTCCATCTTATATGTTCCTGCACAAAAGAGTTTAACGAAATCAAAAGGATTCATACTTTCATCAATATAACATTTCCTTTTAATATCATATTTCAGAATACTCTTTGTTGCAAGACACACACGAATTCTATTATCAATTTCAGTAATAACATCCAATTCCAATTTTTGTAAATTCTTTTCCATTTCGGTCAAAATTTCCGTCTTTTTCTTATATTCCTTACGAAACTCTCCATTAACCTCATTAAAGAACTGTTTTGGATAAAGTTCTTGAAAAAAATCTTCCCTTTTTAGCTTAACCAAGAATTTATCCCATTTAGCAGGTAATGCATTTGCCAATTTCGATATCTGTTCATCATTTGATATTCTAATATTCTTGTTTCTCAAATTGTCCATTAAATTTTTAAACCGTATTTCCAACTCATCCAACGTTTCATCCTTTTGACAAATGAAATGTTCAAATCTTTCAATCAAAACCTCCTTTTTCTCAAAAGAAGAACAACAAGTCCAATTGTTTATTCTTTCAAATTTAGTGTTTTCCAGTTCATCAAACATTTTGAATTCTTGGTATTTGTGCCTTGTAAATCACCTCGAATCACCTGCAAACAAAAACAAACAAGCTATCAGTTCAAACAAACTGAATATGTAACAGTTTTGTTTGATGAAATCAATCTAAGACTCGTTGTCGAAGACTTGCGAATAAATGTTGTTTGGGTGAGTTATCTATCCAACTCTTTGACACAAGCCACTCGACAAAACTTTAGTTAATTGGTTGGCACTTTGACTCTTTGACTTCGAGTGAGTTGTCTAACTGGATTACACGTTGACTTCTTTTACCTCAATGAATGAATCAACAAGCTCACTTGCAACAAGACAATACCTTTCACGTGAGAATCAGATTTTAATCAAAAAAAGTGATTAAATCTTTACAAAATTCAATATGTATAATGTCAGTTCACATGCAATCAAACAATTTAAAGCTAGCCGACAAACTTGATGTTATTTATCTAAATTCTCATTGAACCGATGATATAAGATGGACTGATAAAACTGATTTCACTACTAGCACATGGGTTATCAGACTTATCCAAATTTTCGACAACTTCAAGTCACTTGTACACCGATTGCTTTTAATTTTGCTGACAACTTTTAATTGACAATTTCAAATCACACAATACTTTGATTTTAACGAACCGACAATTTACTGAAACTATTCGATAATTTCAACACACTTTATTGGACCTTCAAACTAGTATGGCCGACATATCAATTACCGATCTGACAACTTCAGATGTTTTTTTTTTTTATTTCATTTGTCCGATGAAGCTGAATTACACCGAAAAATTCTATTGAACCTCACTTGATAGTGGCCAACATCTTTTCAACACATTCAGTTTTCAATGTATATTAAAACATATATCACATGCAATTGTCAGATGTTATCACACACTTGTCTATGTAATTTTTTTAAGAACCGAACAATCAGTTATCACAAACACGTGATCTCTTTTCAAACAGTCATGTTACCAATCTTCAAACGTTCAGTTTAGTTTCAAACGGTCAATGTCAAACGACCAACTATTCAAACGACAACAATTTCAAACGACCACTTCAAACGACGATTATTTCAAACGACAAATGTTCAAACGACAAACATTTTCAAACGATAGTTCAAACGGTCAGTTTGTTTTCAAACGATATGTATAAATTTCAAACGGGAGGATAGTTTCAAACGATAGTTCAAACGGGACCCTCCTTTCAAACGATGGTTTCAAACGGAACCCTCCTTTCAAACGATGTCGGACACAAAAACTCAGATTTCTCCTAAACGACTAGGAATTAGGATCTGAAACTTGGTAGGGTTATAGATCAGGTGTTTTCGCACAACATATCAAAAATTCAGACGATTTAGACCGTAAAAAGACGTTCAATTTGACGATTTTTAGTGAAAAACGTGAAAAATATGAAAAAGTATGAAGAAGTAGATGAAATTCGGATCTGAATCTGATGAAATCACGATCGGAAATGTGTGTTGGATCAGTGCAATCGAGCTCCTGCTCTGATACCACTTGTTGGACCGGTTTTGACTCCGAAACGATTGCGAAACGAACGTGTGACGTGCGGAATCCGTACACGAACGCGACCTAAACACACATGACGTAATCTAAACGTGATTCTATTAGAAATCTGAAATTGTACAATCACTTGAATCACTTAGAGACTTTCTCTCTCTAGTTTCTCTCTCTAGAACTAGAGCTCTTCAAATCTCTAAAATGGCAAAAGTCCCTAAACTATGACATAAGGATCTATTTATAGTCCTTGGCTCTTAATGAGATTTCTCATTAATTACAATTATGCCACCTTGCCTTTTTGACTAGATATAACACTATAAAGACTCGTTTTCTTCTGTTTCTCGCTACTGCTCGGATTGACGAAGGCTATAGACATAAATGCACTAACAGGCTTTAATAACTAGTTTCTTATGTTGAAGGTGAAACTTCCTTATCATTTGTCTGTGGTGTCTTGGCGTTATTTGTCACACCCCCAAAATCCACAAGCGGAGTATCACCGCAGGAGGCGTGACTGACCAGGATCTTAGCCACCAATCACATTGAACCCGTAAGTATAACTAAATAAAACTTTCATTTATTAAAAGAAAGTATTTCAAAACGTTACATATAACTCATAGTACATAGCGGAAACATAATTCATTTGTTAAATGTTATGTAAACCACGCGTAAGTAAGCCATTAGACTTGTGTTGCGATTCCATGTATCTCGACCCATGACCACTCCAGCATCCCAGACAGCAAGTTCCAACGATATGTACCTAAAAGCCTGCAAGGCATGTAACAACGAATCAACAACAAAGTTGAGCAAGTTCACAGTTGGGTGTTCGTTTTAAGTTGTTTCAAAAACATAGTGTTTCTTTAGCTGGCTTACTTGCCGTGGGGGTTACCCCATAGTTGAAAATATGATTAACCAATTCCTTCTTTCCCAAACCATAACCAGTGGGGGCTTCCCCATGTGAACCACTAGACCGTTACCATATCGACCACTGACTAAAGTAAGTTGGTGCCCTAATGTCAATATCTATCATCATTGACGTGCCCAAATCCATTAGTTCATGCCCGTCCTCTGCGGCACGGTGTGAGGCTTGTCAAACCTAAATAGTGCTATCTAACTAATGAACCGCTCGCCATTGGCCCGGCGATTAAGTCGAAATAAAATGAGGGACTTCATGATAGAGAGTTTTGGTCTAGTATCCGTGTTGTCACCCTTCAGTAAAGAGGGTGTGTACGCAATCCCCAAACCAGGAGATTACGCAGGTTCCGATTAAGTTCTTAGTACGTGTTGTCACCCTTCAATAAAGAGGGTGTGTACGTGTTCCAAACCAGGAGATCACGCAGTTTCAGTTCACAATCTTTTACCATTCCCAACCCCTGGGAATCCCATGCCTTGTAGAAAGTGTGAACTCACCTCGGTTTGCTCGGTTTGCTAAATTACGTGCTCACCAATATTCATCCAAAGCCTATAGTATGCATGTATACACAATCAGTTTCACATAGACCCAAGTCACATAGTTTCTTACTCTTACAACATAAGCAGCACACATGTATTTCACGTATTATCATGCGAGTCACAATAGCTAGTCATGCCACAAAACAGTTCACTAATTTCCACAAAAATTGATTGCTCCTGACTCACATCCACCTATAGGTGTGTCCTATAGTACGCGGCCCAATCATGTCCTGATCCACTAACATCTATACATAATTACCAACGCTGTTGTTTGAGTCCATATGTACCAAGGTCTCGGCCCACTTAACCAACACTTGTGGGCGGCCCACTATAAATTATAAGTTCCAAATAATAAATTCCATGGACATGCACATAACAGTTTCCAAGGAACAATCCATCATGCATTCTTAGTTTCATATAATGACAAGTTACCAGTTAACAAACTCATGGGCATCTGGAACG
The DNA here is from genome assembly GCA_030545235.1 of Helianthus tuberosus. Taxonomy (NCBI): domain Eukaryota; kingdom Viridiplantae; phylum Streptophyta; class Magnoliopsida; order Asterales; family Asteraceae; genus Helianthus; species Helianthus tuberosus. The sequence goes on from CM060383.1 coordinate 108,606,114, forward strand.
AGGGCTAGTCCTAACTTCACAGTTTACATGACCCATTACTAACCCCTATTACTATTGAATCACAAACACAATCATGACAAGATAATCAAACATCTATAAGATACCCTAAATCAACACACCGTCCAGCCGATCACATATAACATACCCGAATTCATTAATTACACATATATATATATAAGCACTACTCGCTAACATGCTAATCTGTTATGTAACTGAAAATTTCTATCATATGCATATTGATCAGCAATACTTTCAATTCGGAAATTATCCCTATGACTAACCAATACATAATAATTCTAATATGCATGCCTTATCACAAGTGTTACATAAATCACTTTCATGTGTTCACAATACAACCTTAATCATACTGATCGGCCCATGTGTTGTTTTTGAAAGGTCCACTAGCAATGTAAATTAGTGGGTTTGAGTCAGAAAGTTATTCTTGGTTCAATCAAAAGCAATTATTGATTTCACATGGCAAATTGTGTTTAATCCAGAAGTGGTCAGATCCTTTTTTTTTTGTTTCATGTGACCCAAACCATTTACTAGAGACCCACATCTCAAATCAATTAAATGCTAAGACTTTAATTCACACATCGATCACATATATTTATACACGTATACGAATCACACATAATTATTCTAAATCACTGATTCATTGACATGCAAATCATCGATAAGATCCATTTATCCATATTTAGCTATTTATCATACTTCACGCATACCATCATGCACAAACGTAACCGATAATCATAACATGTGTCGATATTATACTATGCATGACAAGGGAATCTGATTCGAACATAAGTAAATTAAACTAACCGAATTACTGGATTCCAACAGAAGAATGCCTCGAGGGGGGGAGGTTCGTCAACTGTGGGAAGAGGTGTTTAGGGTTATGTGTTTGTTTTCAATCTACGTACTTACAACGCCTATAAACATATGCAACCCTTTGGGTTTGGGCCAATAATAATTGAATGTGGGACAAGAAAAGGATTTGGGCCATCAGCGAATGCACATATATTAACTAGGAGGATTAAGTGGGCTGCCAAATCCCACTTGGTTTTACAAACTAATTGGGTTATATCAAAACACACATGAGATAGTTGGGCTTGGTTCGCGTTAATTCGGGCCGGAATGAAGTGTTAACAATGTGTTAGCTCACTAATGTGGCCCAATGACTTGCGGCCCAAAGCAAAACCAACAAAACAACGCGGAACTTATAACACATCGAAGGGAAATAATAAGGAATTAAATTAGAAAGTTAGACGTTACTAACCTTGAGAGTTCGGGTTGTCACATTATCCCCAACTTGAAAGAAATTTCGTCCCGATATTTTTAGCACGTAGTTACTGAGGAAGCTAGTTAGATTGCATGGTTTCCTAATTTTCCTGGGGTGTCACATCATCCCCGTGTTGGTTTGGAATTTCGTCCCAAAATTACGCAGTAGCTTCAGCCTCAGTAGTGGTTTCACGTTTCTCGAACAACTGGGGATACTTGTGTTTCATTCGGTCTTCTCGTTCCCAGGTAAACTCTGGGCCACGACGGGAGTTCCAACGAACTCGAACAATAGGTATCTTGGTGCGTTTGAGAATCTTGACCTCCCGGTCCAAGATTTCCACTGGTTCTTAGACAAATCGCAACTGATCGTCGATGGTGAGCTCCTTGAAAGGAACTATGAGGGTTTCATCTGACAGACACTTCTTCAGGTTTTGCCACATGGAATAAGTTGTGAACTCCACTGAGTTCTTCGGGTAGATTCAATCTGTAGGCCACCTTGCCAATTCTCTCTGTGATTTAGAAAGTCCGTCATATCGCCGTTTAAGTTTGCCTCGTTTACCAAAACGAACTACACCCTTCCAAGGTGAGACGTTAAGTAGTACTAAATCCCCAACCTGGAACTTGAGTGGTTTCCTACACTCATCAGTGTAGCTTTTCTGACGTTCACGAGCTGCCGCCATTCGTTGTCGTATCTGAGCAATCTTTTCTGTTGTGTCTACGACGAGTTCTGGGCCAGTGATTTGGCCGTTTTCCAACTCCTGCCCAACAAAGAGGTGGTCGGCACTTCTGCCCGTACAATGCTTCGAACCAAAAGTAGGTGCCGCTCCCGGCCGTTACCAGAGTCGATTACACATGCCCGAAGCATGTCTTCAAGGGGTTTGGATGTTGCGTTCAGTCTTCCCATCCGTCCGTGGATGACATGCTGTGCTCATGTCTAGATGTGAGACGGAGGATTTGTGCATCGCTTGCCACAAATCAGATGCAAATCGTGGGTCGCGATCAGAGATAATGGAGGTTGGCACCTCGTGCCTAGCAACCACTTCTTTCGGGTAGATGAATGCGAGTGTAGAAGACTTATCCGTTTCCTTGGTGGCTAAAAAAACGTGCTGGTCACGTGAGACAATCAACGATCATCCAGGTGATATTGTTTCCGTTTCTAGTTGTAAGTAGACTAGGGACCAAATCCATGGCAATCTGTTTTCGCTTTCCATATAGGTGTTTTTGGTTGCTAACACTTCACCTTGACTTTCCTACAAGTCAAACATCATTCCCATACCTAGCTAGGTGGGCCTTCATTGCTGAATTGATGCTAACCTCTGCATTACCCGAATACTTTCGTGACAGATAACATCTTTCTCCTCACAGGGTATATCTGTGCGATGTCTGGGTAACCAATCCATACTGACTACTGTATCACAACTATCAAGGGTAGTAGAAAGAAGGTCGATGTCGAACACTTGTCCCACCAGGTCGAGTTTGCATCCCAACGATCATATGGGGTTTCCATTGTCTTGCCATTAGCTGATTCCACAACAGGTTGGGTTTCAAGAAGCATCAGGGTTATAGAGGACAGAGACTAAGTGATTCGTTACCAAGAACGTGTGTGCCACCATGCTATTACAATCCTGGCGTCGCCCACGCCAATCCTAAATGCCCCTCCATGAGCATCATTTCCTGTGTGGTTGTACTCGTTGCGAGGATTTCCAGTACGGCCGTCGTTTCCTTGGTTGTTGTCGTGACTGTTGCCTCCAATGCTGTCGTTTGAAACGGAGCTCTACAATCTTTCATCGACAGGGTCCATCTTTTCTTATTCCATGGTACGTGCTAAGGCACTACTCACTGTGCGGGGAGTTTCACATTCCACGTTATAGTCCATTGTCATTGCTTATGTCCCGATTGATTCGTGAGAGTTGACTCCCATGAGTCGCTGACAAGGGTTAAGGATTCGATTGAAGCCAATTCGCTGGTGCTTGTTGCCGGTAATCAGGGTCGTCAAAGTACTGAGATCGGTAAAGTATCACGCTCAACCTCCTATCCATCGATGTTGCAAGTTGTTTGAGTAATTCACGGTCTGTTACGAGAGTGTTGCAGAAGTGATTACACTTCGGGATCTAAGACGTCAATACATGAGTTTCAGCAAACGAGAAGGAGTAAGAAAGGTATCGATCATTCATTTGACGCTGGGGCATCCAACTCAGGGACGTTCGTATAAGCACCTAACATTCTACATGGTTCGCTAGGTGTTCAGATGGGTGTTCAGGTAATACTCGATGGCGTCGAGATTCGAAAGGATCCAGAGGGAAATGGAAAGTTCACGTTTGAGTAGGGGACAATCACTGCTATGACCCCTAAAGGTTTATTATGTTTCACATTGATCAAATAGCGGGACGGAACCCCTTTTTCACTTGTTAAGCATCATTGGGACTCGCATACACCCCTCATTATTATTATGTGTGCACCCACAATAATATTGTGATTTGCATGCTCATCTCAGCTCCTCCTAACTCATGTCCAATGGTTCCTCCAACTCGAGTACCAAAACAAGAGCATCACGAAGCGTAAGTCATGAATGTTTAGGGAAATACCACCCTATCCGTCACATAACACATGCAAGTAATACATGAATTCATACTGTTGTGCTAAACGTGCAATCACATGCAATATCATAAGTGTTCACTAGTTATGCAGTACAATGAGTATACGAGAGACGAACCTTGCAATCTGGAGCTGAGTGTCATGGTCGTATTCACGACTTCACGTTGTCAGAACTGTTCGGTTATAGTCTGGTTTTACAAAAAAACGTTTCCCCCTTTTTAAAACCAAGTTCACTATAACCAATGGCTCTGATACCAATCTGTCACACCCCCAAAATCCACAAGCGGAGTATCACCGCAGGAGGCGTGACTGACCAGGATCTTAGCCACCAATCACATTGAACCCGTAATTATAATTAAATAAAACTTTCATTTATTAACATAAAGTATTTCAAAACGTTACATATAACTCATAGTACACAGCGGAAACATAATTCATTTGTTAAATGTTATATAAACCACGCGTAAGTAAGCCATTAGACTTGTGTTGCGATTCCATGTATCTCGACCCATGACCACTCCAGCATCCCAGACAGCAAGTTCCAACGATATGTACCTAAAAGCCTGCAAGGCATGTAACAACGAATCAACAACAAAGTTGAGCGAGTTCACAGTTGGGTGTTCGTTTTAAGTTGTTTCAAAAACATAGTGTTTCTTTAGCTGGCTTACTTGCCGTGGGGGTTACCCCATAGTTGAAAATATGATTAACCAATTCCTTCTTTCCCAAACCATAACCAGTGGGGGCTTCCCCATGTGAACCACTAGACCGTTACCATATCGACCACTGACTAAAGTAAGTTGGTGCCCTAATGTCAATGTCTATCATCATTGACGTGCCCAGATCCATTAGTTCACGCCCGTCCTCTGCGGCACGGTGTGAGGCTTGTCAAACCTAAATAGCGCTATCTAACTAATGACCCGCTCGCCATTGGCCCGGCGATTAAGTCGATATAAAATGAGGGACTTCATGATAGAGAGTTTTGGTCTAGTATCCGTGTTGTCACTCTTCAGTAAAGAGGGTGTGTACGCAATCCCCAAACCAGGAGATTACGCAGGTTCCGATTAAGTTCTTAGTACGTGTTGTCACCCTTCAATAAAGAGGGTGTGTACGTGTTCTAAACCAGGAGATCACGCAGTTTCAGTTCAAAATCTGTTACCATTCCCAACCCCTGGGAATCCCATGCCTTGTAGAAAGTGTGAACTCACCTCGGTTTGCTCGGTTTGCTAAATTACGTGCTCACCAATATTCAGTCAAAGCCTATAGTATGCATGTATACACAATCAGTTTCACATAGACCCAAGTCACATAGTTTCTTACTCTTACAACATAAGCAGCATACATGTATTTCACGTATTATCATGCGAGTCACAATAGCTAGTCATGCCACAAAACAGTTCACTAATTTCCACAAAAATCGATTGCTCCTGACTCACATCCATCTATAGGTGTGTCCTACAGTACGCGGCCCAATCATGTCCTGATCCACTAACATCTATACATAATTACCAACGCTGTTGTTTGAGTCCATATGTACCAAGGTCTCGGCCCACTTAACCAACACTTGTGGGTGGCCCACTATAAATTATGAAGTTCCAAATAATAAATTCCATGGACATGCACATAACAGTTTCCAAGGAACAATCCATCATGCATTCTTAGTTTCATATTATGACAAGTTACCAGTTAACAAACTCATGGGCATCTGGAACGAGGGCTAGTCCTAACTTCACAGTTTACATGACCCCTTACTAACCCCTATTACTATTGAATCACAAACACAATCATGACAAGATAATCAAACATCTATAAGATACCCTAAAACAACACACCATCCAGCCGATCACATATAACATACCCGAATTCATTAATTACACACATATATATAACCACTACTCGCTAACATGCTAATCCGTTACGTAACTGAAAATTTCTATCATATGCATATTGATCAGCAATACTTTCAATTCCGAAATTATCCCTATGACCAACCAATACATAATAATTCTAATATGCATGCCTTATCACAAGTGTTACATAAATCACTTTCATGTGTTCACAATACAACCTTAATCATACTGATCGGCCCATGTGTTGTTTTTGAAAGGTCCACTAGCAATGTAAATTAGTGGGTTTGAGTCAGAAAGTTATTCTTGGTTCAATCAAAAGCAATTATTGATTTCACATGGCAAATTGTGTTTAATCCAGAAGTGGTCGGATCCCTTTTTTTTTTGTTTCATGTGACCCAAACCATTTACTAGAGACCCACATCTCAAATCAATTAAATGCTAAGACTTTAATTCACACATCGATCACATATATTTATACACGTATACGAATCACACATAATTATTCTAAATCACTGATTCATTGACATGCAAATCATCGATAAGATCCATTTATCCATATTTAGCTATTTATCATACTTCACACATACCATCATGCACAAACGTAACCGATAATCATAACATGTGTCGATATTATACTATGCATGACAAGGGAATCTGATTCGAACATAAGTAAATTAAACTAACCGAATTACTGGATTCCAACAGAAGAATGCCTCGAGGGGGGTGGGGGGGTTTCGTCGACTGTGGGAAGAGGTGTTTAGGGTTATGTGTTTGTTATCAATCTACGTACTTACAACGCCTATAAACATATGCAACCCTTTGGGTTTGGGCCAATAATAATTGAATGTGGGACAAGAAAAGGATTTGGGCCATCAGCGAATGCACATATATTAACTAGGAGGATTAAGTGGGCTGCCAAATCCCACATGGGTTTACGAACTAATTGGGTTATATCAAAACACACATGAGATAGTTGGGCTTGGTTCGCGTTAATTCGGGCCGGAATGAAGTGTTAACAATGTGTTAGCTCACTAATGTGGCCCAATGACTTGCGGCCCAAAGCAAAACCAACAAAACAACGCGGAACTTATAACACATCGAAGGGAAATAATAAGGAATTAAATTAGAAAGTTAGACGTTACTAACCTTGAGAGTTCGGGTTGTCACATTATTTTACTGTCTATATAAAATAAAAGATTTACACCATTCATATCTCTACGGTCTATATAGAGATATGTTAGCTACCTGGTCGGGGGTTAAGGGAATGGTTTGGTAAGGTTCTTGCCTTGTTCAGTGTATAGATCCTGCAAGGAACTGGGTTAAGCTTACTAGGACCTCCTTCAATACCCACTAGTATTGGATGGCGGGCGTGCGAATGGCCTGATCCCCTCATATGTAAACTACTATTAATACATTAACCAGGCTACTTGGGATTGTATCCATGCTGACTCAAACCACTTTGCCAAGGGTAACGTCACCTTCAAAAGAGGGGCCTACTCATTACGCATTAATAACTTAATTAATTATCTTTCAATATTCCGACCCTTTAGGATTGTATCCTTGCTGACTCAAACTACTGGGTTGAGGGTAACGTCACCTTCAAAAGAGGGGCCTACTACTATAACTAAGATAATCTCTTAAAAAGTGCAAAAGTGCGGAAATCATCAAAGGTTACACTAAAGGCGAGTCGGATCCAAGTGATTCATCTTGTCTATCTGTTTTTATTTTATTTTTATTTTTAGCATTTTTAGTTTTTATTTTCATATTTAAAACCTTTTTCTAAATTTTTTATTTGATTAGACGTTGAGGATAAACAGGTACTAAAAGCTCTTGTGTCCTTGGACGACCTCGGTATCTCACCAACGCTATACTACGCTCACGATGGGTACACTTGCCCATATGTGTGTTTAGTGTTAGTAGCATATCGTGTTTTATAAATTTAAAACTTGACAAAAGTGTTAAAAAAAAGGCTTAAAATATACATAAAAATATATCACGCTACACACACATCAAGTTTTTGGCGCCGTTGCCGGGGACACAAGGATTTTAAGAAGTTAGGAATCAACGGCCTAATCGTTTTTCTTATTTTTCTTTTCTTTTTTAGGATTTTTCTTAATTTTCAAGCTTCTGCATAGCTCAGCACGGGCCGTGCCTGGTCGGACACGGGCCGTGCCCAGCATCGTCAATGCAGTTTTTATTTTCCGAGTTACAGAGAGTTGAGCACGGGCCGTGTTGGTGCAGCACGGGGCCATGTTAAACTCCCCAGTAACAGGGATCCGGAAAAAAATCACTGTAACTCTGACCACGGGGTCGTGTTCAGCTGAGCACGGTGCCGTGGTGAAACTTCTGACCGACAGTCTTTTTGTTTTTATCGCAGGACTTGGAACCCAGGCGCCGCACCTGAACCTCCTACGTTGTGCATGAGCTCCAGTTCCAATAAAGACGTAAAAGAACCTCTAGACGAACCCGAACGCTTTCTAAGAAAAAGGCTTAAACTTAAATCCCAAGAGAAAGTTTCGGGGGACCCACTTCCAATGGCGGACCAACGTACCCTAATGGATTGCCTACGACCCACGGTATGTAATCTTGGCGCCGCTATCAATGCACCGAACGTCGATGCCAACAACTTCGAACTTCGGCCGCATTTGATCCAAAACTCCGCAACCTTCAATGGGCTTGTGGATGAAGATCCCCATTTACAAATTACCAACTTTTTGGAAATATGTGATACTTTTCGGATCAACGGGGCATCAAATGACGCCATCCACCTCCGAATGTTCCCGTTTCATTAAAATACCGGGCTAAGGCTTGGCTTAACACCCTCCTAGTTGGATCGGTAAACACCTGGGATGAACTAGCCCAAAAGTTTTTGTATAAGTATTTCCCTCCTTCTAAAACAGCTAAATTAATGACTAAAATTAATACATACTCACAAGAGGACGGGGAATCCTTATATGAAACTTGGGAGAGGTTAAAGGTGTAACACCCCGTGTTTCGAAAGTTAAAGTCAAAGTCAAGATTGAAGTCAAAGGGAGACAAGATTGCTAATTGCGATCTGTCACTCCTTGCTCAATTCCTGTTTTGACTTCTTTGACTTGTAGTTAGTCTATTTTATGCCTTACGTTAGTTGTATTATGTGGGGTACTTATTAATAATCGAGGTTTATTCGATATTTATCGCATGTTTTATCGCTTTATCACTATCGCAATCGCACTCGCAACTCGAATTACGCGTTCTGGATGTTGTTATACGTGTGTGTGTGCCTTAGGTGTTACTTGTGCTTGTTTGTTTATGTTATTTTGTGGTGATTAATCGAAACTCAATCGCAATCGAATCGCAAACGCTAAACGAATACGAAATAAGGATGATTATATGTTGATATAGTAGTTGGGATTAAAAGTAATTTGACTAGGAAACTCTATCGCATCGCAATGCTCGCATTCGCAATCGAAACGGCAAAAATCGTCGCACTGAACACTCGAACCAAAGTGGCTAATCGACCAAGTGACCAGCCGTTCGATCGAGCTGCCGCTCGATCGGCCAGCCGTTCGATCAGGCTGCCACCCGATCGACTAGCCCTTTCCACTTTGGGAAACCCTATAAATACCTCACTTGTTACTACTTTTGGTAAGTGACATCTCTCTGCTCGAACCAGCCACACTCAAGCTTCTTTTCTTCGATTTCTCTCAAATCTTGTAAGTTTTCAACCTAACCTTTGTACTTTCTTGATCTGCACGCACTCCTACACCTTTCTATCTTTTGAATCTTAACTTCTAACCGTGAAATCACTAGATTTGAGGTGTTTTTGGATGATGTCATCATGGAGTTCTTGAGAACTTCATGTTTTGACTTCAATCCACCAAGAACAACTCAGATCTGAACGATTTCCACACAAATAAACAAAGATCTTTCATAGATCTAAACATATTCACGGTGAAAAGGATTGAAAGATTGTAACACCTGTGCCTCCACGGCCATCAAACAAATACCGAACCAATGAAATATCATATTTCATACTTGGGATTTGTAAAAATATGTGTATCATTTGCACATATCAATTCTTGTTCAATTTCAAACTCTAAATCGCTTTCTGGAAGGTTATACGCGCACCGATGCGTAAATATAACCAGTTTAATGCAACAAACACTCCGGAATAGTGACATAGGCTTAACATACCTTAAATAACCTTTACATAACTTAGAAATAAGTTTTGAAGGCTTTGGTATGACAAAAACAAGCTAATTCGCTTACAGGGACTAAATTTGACAAACTGCGAAAGTATGCCAATTTGAACTGTAACGGACATTCCGGAACATGACCATAAGTTAAACACACCTTAAATATCCTTTATATAGCTTAGAAATAGGCTTTGAGGGGTTCGGTGTGCTAAAATAAACTTTTGGGTCATTCAGGGACTAAAAGTGTCAAAAAGTGCACAAGTTTGCATTTTCGCGCATAACTTACGTTCTGAATACATCCGGACATCCAAAAATTTATGTAAGCATGACTATATTATGCTTTAGTGTTTGGCTTGCCAAAAATCCATTCGTTGCGTCATTTGGATTGTTTTTCGCGCTTATGCGCATTCCGTCGTAATTAAGCGAAGATCGCGTTCGTACGACCAAACGAACCAACACCCGGCATATTTTTGAGCATGTTTCATGTCCACAATGTTTAGGCATCATTTTAGGGCCTTAAAGTTGGCTTTACGGGCCTTGGAAGTGTCAGAAATGGCCTTAAACACGTGCAGGGACTGAAACTGTAATTTCTGAAACTTATTGCTGATCTGCGACTGATAGGCGGCCCGCCTCAGTTCCTGAGCATCCTTAGGCGGCCCGCGAGGCCCCTTCTGACCAGATTAATCGAATCTAACAGCAGTTTCCAGCTGTTTCGTTCACAACCACACATTCTCTTTCGCTTAGTCAGCTGATAAGGATCACTTTTAGCCACCATGAGTTTCCGACAAGTGTACGCCTTGGATCATGGCACGTTTTCCATCAAACGATCCTAACGGTGGACCATTTACTATAAATACCCCACCCCCCATGCTTCAAAATTACAAGAAATCTGATTTGAGAACCTCTAAGTTGAAACCATTGTTTCATACCTGAGATTCTTGAATCGGGATTAGCATTCGGGGACCCTTCGTAAGTATTCTTTCGTTCTTTTATTGCTTTTCGAGTCTTTCGAGTCTGAGAGTCAAACTTTGTTTGACTTTCTACATTGACCAGTTATGGTCAATGCGAAGTTCGTTTGAACTTCGCAACGTGAGTGTAATCACGTTGGTTATAGTCCCTTGGGACTATGCCTACTGATTACCACGTTGTCTAGGGTCGTAGGGTAAGCGATCTAATAAATCGCTTATACCTCGAACCCGACCCATTTGGTCGATCATTAGGATCCGACCAAACACAGTAGGTGACCATAGTGTATAGGGAATAACCTTCCGAGGTTATACCTTATGGTCACATCGTTTAAATAGTTGTATGATAGGTAGTTTATATGCCTTAGGTAAATTACCAGAATACCCTTTTCATGTATAATTGATAATTAAGCATATGTAACCTAAACTTTTGTCACATAACTGATTATGTAACATGTTTAGGCATATAACACTTGTCATAGGGCTAGTTAGGCAGTCCGAACGCGTTTCACGCGAACGACGCGTTAAAGTAGCATAAGCTACCTAAACGGGTCGTAATGGGTCGTAAACACTTAGATTAAGGTTTCAATTAGTATGTAGGCTTTGTTAAACCATATGACACGAGTCTCTATACTCGTTTGGTTTACGAACCCTCATTCTATCAGATCTTCCGATTTAGGTCCGGTTTATTAACATAGTTACCTATATTAGGTGCCGTTTGATATCCGCGATCTCTAGCTTTGTTTGGTTGTTACTCAAGGACTACTAAGCAATCTCAAGTGAGTACATAGACCCCTCTTTTACTGTTTTCCAAACTGTTTTGGGGTGGAACACATGTGCCTACTTGTTACTTTCATGCTTTCCATGTTTTCACATCATATACTTGCTATGTTTATTAGTACATTTATAGTACATGATTTCATCGTTTTACATTACATTTTATGCTATGTATGTCCATTTAGTTCATACTTAGTACATCATTTCACATCACATCACATGCTATGTATGTTCATTTATTGCATACTTAGTACATCGTTTTCATCACATGCTTACATTTTGTTATGACATTTGGGTTGTTTACAATGGAACAATACATTCATTAACATTAGCTACGCCGTTCGTTAGTAGGAAGTGGTACCATAGGAATTGACAACTCCCGTTCCGGACATCCCAGGGAAAGGGGATGAAAGGAATGACCGAATTCGATATACATAAGCACAGATAGACCTTTAAGTGGTTTAAGGGTTTATCGCCTCAGTCTCAAGGCTTGGATGTATGCATTTTAACAATACCGCATAGATGTTCGTATCAGTATAGCATGCATTTACACAAAACATAACGTTGATTTAAACCAAGTTTTACTTCAATACTATGTTCTTGTGCATATGGTTTAGTGATATTTATCACTAGCCATACAGATCAGTTTGGTTACACATTACATGATTTACATTGATCATGCATTTACACATTACATGATTTACATTGATCATGCATTTACACAAAACATAACGTTGATTTAAACCAAGTTTTACTTCAATACTTTGTTTTTGTGCATTTCACCTATGGTTTAGTTGATGCGTTTTCACTAGCCATACATATCATTTAGGTTACACATTACATGATTTACATTGGTCATGCATTTTGACATATTATTCAATACATTTGACAAATTCATTTATACATGGACAATTTACATTGGTGGTTTGTTTGGGTAAGTGATTAAGTAACGATGCGTGTGTAATATGATTCAAGCATGGTGGATACGCCGCTGGTACTTCCTATATATAAGTGATTGTATGGTATTACATATCGTAGTGTTATTTGAATCATTTCAGTTTGATACATATAACATTTTATACAAATAACATACTTTTTACAATACATTGTTTTACAAACAACTTAACTAATACAAACTCATTTTACATGGTTACTCATTTAACCATGCATTATTCTATTATTTATACTTATCATCTGAACTTATTGTTTTTCAAATGATTTACAAAACAAAGCAAATTAAAAGGTTCATGACTAAACATTTTCTCAAACATAAGTCATGAAACCTATTTTCACAAAACCTATGTATCTCACAGGCATTTTTATGCTGACGTACCTATTTTCACATGTGTTTTTCAGGAGCTGTTGCATAAGATGATCAAGATACACATAGGCAGACTTGGGCTTTAGTGACAATAAAAGATGCAAGACTAGTTAATTATGTTGTATTTTCTTGTTTGTTAAGACATTGTAACACTTTGAATCAATAAAACGAAACTTCAATTACCATGGATTTGAAACAATTAATTCTGTTACAACACTCCCCGATGTTTCCGCCGCGATTTGTTGTTTTACGCGGTTGGGGTGTGACAGAAAAGATGGTATCAGAGCCAATGGTTATAGGGAATTAGGTTATTAGTCATTAGTAATGCTTTGACCTAGTCTATAACCTTCTTAGGACCCTAACGCGAGTTTACTTGCGTTTAGTCATAAAACAATACTGTCACCTATCCTTAGGCGACGACCACAACAAGAACATAAATTTCAAAACCGCTTTGAAAACTAATCATCTGTTCTAGGATGATTGATTGCTAGGTTTTGAACTCTCTATTATATGGTTTTGAACCCCTTTGAGTTTTCAAAACTTCGTCAAGGTTTTGGGTTTTAAATAATGTGAACACGTGCAAACTGGAAGGGTGAATGCCTGTATTCCGGGTTTTCTGTCTAGGCAAGCACTTCGTATACATCTCATCAGACGCGAGACCAGTTGTGCTTACCTGGGAATTCTTGGGATGAGTGTTCACTTATAGGCGAGCATGTCTTCACGATACATTATTTTTGACCCATTTACTTTGATTTGTCATCATCTCATTTGTTTGCCTTAGGTAACAAACAAATGGTCAAAATTTTCATTCGTTACCATTCTGTATTGATTATCCAATAACCTTTCACTCGTTTCTTCCTATGTCTTTCATTTCCTTCTAGAATGTCTATTCCTCTCAGCACTGGTCAAACGTCCGAGCGAACAGCCAAATTTGTCCAACAAATAGGCGAAGTGATCCAGAAGACTGTGGATCTAGGCATTGCCATGGCTCGTCTCAACAATGAAGTCTCTCGTCTCGACAATGAAGTCACTCAAGAGCCACCAAAGGAAGCAGAAGTCAAGCCAGCACCAAAATCAAGGAAGCGTAAGGCTTCAAGGAAACCCGCAGCGGTTACACCTAATCAAGCGGGACCTAGTCATGTGGCAAGGCCACCAGCTAGGAAGCCGTACAATGGAACTTCACCATTTTGCAACAAATGTAAGGGGCATCACCTAGCTCACTTACAGTGTCATCGGTGTGTATCATGTGGACGAGTTGGTCACCTGGCAAGTACTTGTCGATGTAACCCGAACCAAGGTGGTCTAAATCAACCCCAAGTCAACCCAACTCAAGCTCGTTTTCCGCGTGGTACTTGCTACAACTGTGGCGATACGAGCCATTTCAGGAACAACTGCCCGAAGATTGCCAGTGCAAATCCAACCCTTGGATGAGCATTCGGCTGAACAAAGGATGTTGCTGTCTTATGCCTTTGTTTCTTTTGTTTTCGTGTATTGTGAAACAATATGTCTTGTTCATAAATAAAAGTTGTTGTTCACAATTCTGATATACAAGTATAATTACATGTATGTATGACTTTTCCTATGATACCTGCATTAAGGAACTATGTTCCTTACAAACTACTATTGTGATTCTCTCTTTCAAATGATCGCTCATGATTCCTTCAAAAATTTTAAGTACTCGTTTCATTCTAAGAAACAAAGTACAGAAAATAAAGTGACATTATGAGTGATCATGCTTCTGCACATCTGTGCCTTTAAATCCTTGGTTAGATAACTAAGGGTATTTTCAAATCTCATACCCATTACGTTTTGATTTTTCAACATACACAGTACCAGTATTTCAAAACAATCTTCATGATCTCAAAACATTTCATATAGTTTGAAAACAATTTTTCTAGATGCATTGTCTATGTTATTTCAAAAACATTGGCCATGTTATCAAAACCAACCTTTCTAATTTCAAAATATTTCATATAGTCTGAAGACAATATTAACACAATACATTTTCTGATCAAGTGCATGATTTCGAAAAGCATCATTCATGTCTTTCAAAAACCTTATACATAATTTCAAAATTCATCTCGCATGATTTTAAAACATTTTTGTAAATATATCTACCTAATACACCTACTTTATTTCAAAAGTATTATATATAAGGTTTCAAAAACGGTAAACACATTTTTTCTTAAAAGAACCCCATGCACAGTTTTCAAAAATATTTTCCTCGTACATTGACTTAACCTTCAAATTCTGCTTCATATGTCGCCTTGACATATCTAGCATCTCAACTTCATAAGCATTTTACTTCATGTTTTGACTTAAGCACATCCCGTGCAAGATTTCAAAACATCTCCAACTTCTAAAATCCATATGGGATCTTTTTATCTCCACAATTAGACCCTTGTGGATAATCATCATTCAAATCAGAGTCCTTAATTGGATTCCTTATGTACCTTAATTCGAACATTTCGATTCTTTATAATCGAAATCGAATTTTCTTTTTGAATCTTTCTATCTTTATAGTTAGATTCTTGATAATGTTTAAAGTGCCAAATGAAATCCACGAGATGGATTCCTAGTGTGCTTTAAATACATGTACTCTGTTAGCAGAACAAACTTCTAGTTAAACAATTTTGTGGTTATGTGACTATGTGTTTATTCATCTTATGTTTTCTTTTATGCATTTTTGTGTTTTTAATACTCTGGATATTCGTTATCCAAATCCTCGCAGAATCTTTCATATCTTCATATGAGGGATTCGTAGCAGGATATTCAAAAGGTACTACCTTCAATCCTTAATGGGCTTCTATGTAATAGTTAAGACCCTTGGATTATATAGTACCATTCCATGTTTCATAAGAGACCCTCTTAGTGGTCTAGTCAAAAAGATTGATTCACAATTTGGTTAAAGAACGACATTTAGTGATGTAGCTGAACAGACTCCTTGATAGTCTATTTAGATCATTTATTGATTTAATTAAAAGGACTCTATGGCGGTCTAGTCACACTCATCACAGGATTGTTCATTTGGTTTTACCCTACATATTATAAAATAGACTGTGCGAACTGTGCAAGGAATTGTCTAATTATGGACGCGTACATAGTTATGAGATACAGTGCACGGTAACCACAGTAAGATTTATTATGTGTAAGAACCGATAGTGACGACAATAACGAAATGAGAACGATGTAATAGAGGTACGGTGGACGCACCAATGACGCTTCATATACTTGTATATAAGTATCCCTCTTACATTGCAATCATGATGTTATTAAGGGTTACTAGAAGTTCAGAACCCTAATCAATATTGTTCGATCTTTTCAACTTCATATTTCCAAGCTCTCACAAGTTTCCTCTAAATAAATTTCGGGACGAAATTTCCTAAAGTAGGGGAGACTGTAACACCTGTGCCTCCACGGCCATCAAACAAATACCGAACCAATGAAATATCATATTTCATACTTGGGATTTGTAAAAATATGTGTATCATTTGCACATATCAATTCTTGTTCAATTTCAAACTCTAAATCGCTTTCTGGAAGGTTATACGCGCACCGATGCGTAAATATAACCAGTTTAATGCAACAAACACTCCGGAATAGTGAAATAGGCTTAACATACCTTAAATAACCTTTACATAACTTAGAAATAAGTTTTGAAGGCTTTGGTATGACAAAAACAAGCTAATTCGTTTACAGGGACTAAATTTGACAAACTGCGAAAGTATGCCAATTTGAACTGTAACGGACATTCCGGAACATGACCATAAGTTAAACACACCTTAAATATCCTTTATATAGCTTAGAAATAGGCTTTGAGGGGTTCGGTGTGCTAAAATAAACTTTTGGGTCATTCAGGGACTAAAAGTGTCAAAAAGTGCACAAGTTTGCATTTTCGCGCATAACTTACGTTCTGAATACATCCGGACATCCAAAAATTTATTTAAGCATGACTATATTATGCTTTAGTGTTTGGCTTGCCAAAAATCCATTCGTTGCGTCATTTGGATCGTTTTCGCGCTTATGCGCATTCCGTCGTAATTAAGCGAACATCGCGTTCGTACGACCAAACGAACCAACACCCGGCATATTTTTGAGCATGTTTCATGTCCACAATGTTTAGGCATCATTTTAGGGCCTTAAAGTTGGCTTTACGGGCCTTGGAAGTGTCGGAAATGGCCTTAAACACGTGCAGGGACTGAAACTGTAATTTCTGAAACTTATTGCTGATCTGCGACTGATAGGCGGCCCGCCTCAGTTCCTGAGCATCCTTAGGCGGCCCGCGAGGCCCCTTCTGACCAGATTAATCGAATCTAACAGCAGTTTCCAGCTGTTTCGTTCACAACCACACATTCTCTTTCGCTTAGTCAGCTGATAAGGATCACTTTTAGCCACCATGAGTTTCCGACAAGTGTACGCCTTGGATCATGGCACGTTTTCCATCAAACGATCCTAACGGTGGACCATTTACTATAAATACCCCACCCCCCATGCTTCAAAATTACAAGAATTCTGATTTGAGAACCTCTAAGTTGAAACCATTGTTTCATACCTGAGATTCTTGAATCGGGATTAGCATTCGGGGACCCTTCGTAAGTATTCTTTCGTTCTTTTATTGCTTTTCGAGTCTTTCGAGTCTGAGAGTCAAACTTTGTTTGACTTTCTACATTGACCAGTTATGGTCAATGCGAAGTTCGTTTGAACTTCTCAACGTGAGTGTAATCACGTTGGTTATAGTCCCTTGGGACTATGCCTACTGATTACCACGTTGTCTAGGGTCGTAGGGTAAGCGATCTAATAAATCGCTTATACCTCGAACCCGACCCATTTGGTCGATCATTAGGATCCGACCAAACACAGTAGGTGACCATAGTGTATAGGGAATAACCTTCCGAGGTTATACCTTATGGTCACATCGTTTAAATAGTTGTATGATAGGTAGTTTATATGCCTTAGGTAAATTACCAGAATACCCTTTTCATGTATAATTGATAATTAAGCATATGTAACCTAAACTTTTGTCACATAACTGATTATGTAACATGTTTAGGCATATAACACTTGTCATAGGGCTAGTTAGGCGGTCCGAACGCGTTTCACGCGAACGACGCGTTAAAGTAGCATAAGCTACCTAAACGGGTCGTAATGGGTCGTAAACACTTAGATTAAGGTTTCAATTAGTATGTAGGCTTTGTTAAACCATATGACACGAGTCTCTATACTCGTTTGGTTTACGAACCCTCATTCTATCAGATCTTCCGATTTAGGTCCGGTTTATTAACATAGTTACCTATATTAGGTGCCGTTTGATATCCGCGATCTCTAGCTTTGTTTGGTTGTTACTCAAGGACTACTAAGCAATCTCAAGTGAGTACATAGACCCCTCTTTTACTGTTTTCCAAACTGTTTTGGGGTGGAACACATGTGCCTACTTGTTACTTTCATGCTTTCCATGTTTTCACATCATATACTTGCTATGTTTATTAGTACATTTATAGTACATGATTTCATCGTTTTACATTACATTTTATGCTATGTATGTCCATTTAGTTCATACTTAGTACATCATTTCACATCACATCACATGCTATGTATGTTCATTTATTGCATACTTAGTACATCGTTTTCATCACATGCTTACATTTTGTTATGACATTTGGGTTGTTTACAATGGAACAATACATTCATTAACATTAGCTACGCCGTTCGTTAGTAGGAAGTGGTACCATAGGAATTGACAACTCCCGTTCCGGACATCCCAGGGAAAGGGGATGAAAGGAATGACCGAATTCGATATACATAAGCACAGATAGACCTTTAAGTGGTTTAAGGGTTTATCGCCTCAGTCTCAAGGCTTGGATGTATGCATTTTAACAATACCGCATAGATGTTCGTATCAGTATAGCATGCATTTACACAAAACATAATGTTGATTTAAACCAAGTTTTACTTCAATACTATGTTCTTGTGCATATGGTTTAGTGATATTTATCACTAGCCATACAGATCAGTTTGGTTACACATTACATGATTTACATTGATCATGCATTTACACATTACATGATTTACATTGATCATGCATTTACACATTACATGATTTACATTGATCATGCATTTACACAAAACATAACGTTGATTTAAACCAAGTTTTACTTCAATACTTTGTTTTTGTGCATTTCACCTATGGTTTAGTTGATGCGTTTTCACTAGCCATACATATCATTTAGGTTACACATTACATGATTTACATTGGTCATGCATTTTGACATATTATTCAATACATTTGACAAATTCATTTATACATGGACAATTTACATTGGTGGTTTGTTTGGGTAAGTGATTAAGTAACGATGCGTGTGTAATATGATTCAAGCATGGTGGATACGCCGCTGGTACTTCCTATATATAAGTGATTGTATGGTATTACATATCGTAGTGTTATTTGAATCATTTCAGTTTGATACATATAACATTTTATACAAATAACATACTTTTTACAATACATTGTTTTACAAACAACTTAACTAATACAAACTCATTTTACATGGTTACTCATTTAACCATGCATTATTCTATTATTTATACTTATCATCTGAACTTATTGTTTTTCAAATGATTTACAAAACAAAGCAAATTAAAAGGTTCATGACTAAACATTTTCTCAAACATAAGTCATGAAACCTATTTTCACAAAACCTATGTATCTCACAGGCATTTTTATGCTGACGTACCTATTTTCACATGTGTTTTTCAGGAGCTGTTGCATAAGATGATCAAGATACACATAGGCAGACTTGGGCTTTAGTGACAATAAAAGATGCAAGACTAGTTAATTATGTTGTATTTTCTTGTTTGTTAAGACATTGTAACACTTTGAATCAATAAAACGAAACTTCAATTACCATGGATTTGAAACAATTAATTATGTTACAACACTCCCCGATGTTTCCGCCACGTTTTGTATGTTCTACGTGGTCGGGGTGTGACAAAGATGGTTTTCCAACTTTCTTTCAACTCTTTTACACTCAATACACTCAAAACCGATAGAATCGGAGCTTGTACCAACTTTCTACTCATTCTTGTGGTTGTGTTGGTTCAAGATCTGGATTCTATCCACGAGACTACCGATTTCGGGTTAAACATGGAACACCATCTCGAACAGTTAACTGGTCGGATTTGGGTGATTCCTGTCCGATCAGGAGTACCAAGTATTAACGAGGTTTCTGTTGCTTAACACGCTATCAAAACATCTCGATAAAACGACAAACTATCAAAATGACCAAGGAAGAAGACGACCGAGACACCAGAACGGAGTGCCGCCCGATCGGACTATTGTCCGATCGAATTGTCACCCGATCGACTTGCACCCTGGCCCCACACAAAACTTTTATTTTCAAACTTTGAGGGATGAACATTGAACGAAGTGCTGCCCGACCAGATTACCACCCGATCGGACTACCAATTGACCATGTAATGATCAGACTTCAATACTTAAACAATTTTCAAACATGTTCAATATCAACAGACTGCCAACCGATCGGACCACCGTCCGATCGAGTGACAAACTGCTGTGAACTTGTTCTCACTAAAGTATCCAACCGATCGGGTTGTCGTCCGACCGAACGTCTGACTGATTGACCGACCTGAAAGGTAGTGATACTTCTATGTTTTCAAAATGCTACAACGAAAACTTCAAAAGTCAAACCATCATACACAAACACATCCTTCACAAAGGAAGAAACAATCCACTCGAAAGGTCACCCGATCGGATGACCATCCGAGCGGACTGACACTCGAACGACCGGTTGTCCGATCGGACTACCATCCGATCGAACTGTTGTTCGACCCTCTGAAACTTGTTCCGTTTTACGCGTCACTTGTCACACCCTGGCTTTGCGGAAGCGTGGTTAATTTGGTGTGACTTCTTAATACCATAGCTTAATCATAACAAAGCTATATGAGTTAAAAACATGCAAGATCATCCATTAAGTTTTGAAAACCAAATACAGTACCATTGTTTTAACGGGAACATACCCTAACAACCATAACCTTGTTCAACAGACATTACAAACTTAAACATAATATAAACATGGTTTAAGGATTGTGTCTTGTCCAGGAAAGAGACACATCCCCTAAACCCCGGATGACCTCGGAAACTAGTGCAGCGGAAAACATGCCATACCGTGCCAGATCTCGTTAATTTCCTGAAATACATGTAAGTTGAAAAATCAACAATAATGTTGAGCGAGTTCATGTGCAAGTGAGTAAGTAAAACACTTGTAAGTATAAAAGTTCCCTGGTATGTAGCAGTGTAAGGAAAAACAAAAAGATCACCAATGGGTTGCAAAGCCATTGATACGTGTGAAGTGCAAGTAGGAAGACTCAAACCTAGCGGATTTATGCGTTGGGCACAAAGTCACCCCGAGGTCCGTTCTGTTTGGGCCTGGGGCTGGGCTCGCTACACCCAGATAGATCTACAGCTCCTGTCCCTCGGTCCTACCTTGAGGATTAATGGCCTCAAGTTTCCGCCTACCCACTCACATGATCTGAATAATAATAACCCTCCTTACGCTAACCATACCATGTATAAAGTACTTGTAAACAAAGTAACATGTATTCCCCCCCCCCCCCCCCGCAGTTAAGAAAACTGAAAACAGTTAGAGAAAAGGGGGACATGAACTCACTGTGAAGCGTCTCTACCAAGTGTCTCCAAATCGGAAAGCTGTGCGACGACCTACAAGTGCTAATTCTATTAGACGGACGGCCGTGCCTTAGCTTTATAGTTTAAGTTTTTGGGAAATAGTTAGACAACTATTTCGTGTGTATGTTCTGTATATACTTAGTAGTTAAACTCCTTCCCAAGGATGGGGGATTCAATACATGTGCGTAAGTTACGTTTTAATAATCGAGTGGTAATATAATTACCGGTGTAACTTATATATTCATGTGAAAGCGTTCGCATTATTTTGGAATCGTTGACGTTTGTAAATATTATTTTTACTCCTAAAAATAATATTTATGTATTTTCACAAAATAATCATAAACAGTGTTGTGACAATATATATTTATCACGTTAAATTTTGTGAAAATCCCACCTCCGAATATTAGTAGATAAAGTCATGGCGAAATTTATATTTTGAAAATATGTCAAAAATAATTCTAACACTTGTGGTGTAAATAATTCTAAGCGTTAGGCTTTTAGAAAAATTTCGCCAGAGTTTCCTCTGTAACTGGAGGTGGCCACGCTCCCAAGCGTATCATTTTCTTTTACAAAAATCAATTCAACAACTTCTTTATTCAATCAAACAATTTCCGACACATCAAACTAGTCGACAAGTATGTAAATCGCATAATCGCATGAACTTGTAGTTTTTCCGCAACTATAGTGTAAATCCCATTATATTTTGTAGATCTTTATATAAAGTAACTTTGATCTCGTAAAAACTTCGTGTTTAGAGAAATCCGTCTTTACAACTTCTAGTAACATTTGACAAAAACTAGTTCTTTGTCGGATCTTTTCATTTCACAAGTGTTTACACACTTGTGGTTTATAAAAATCATGCTTGTCCATGTAAGATCCATCTTTTAAAATACACGATTTCCTTGATATGTGGTCCTTTGAAAATACCGGGTGTAGATACGTAGATCTACTAGTTTTAAACACTTTTGTACAAGTTAAAACATTTTTACACAAGTTCATGTTTCATGTGTGGTAGAGTTTCACCTTTTAACCCTTGTATTATCCAAAACAAGCTTATGTTAAGATCAACGATCTTACCAAACCGGGTTAAGCGGTGATCCGAGCTACCACATCATAGATCGGGTCTAAATAATCACATATTTCGAATACTACAACTTTTACACTACTTATATGCTATTAACCACCATTTTTCATACTTTTAGTAGACTTTTAAGCATCAAATTGTATGTTAACGATATTTAACCGTCATAATTCCTTTTAACCACCTTAGATAAGTTCAAAAGTGAGTTTTAAGTGTTATACCTCTAGCTCGAGGCTAGGGAAGATTCTTGACGAACAACGGGTGGATAAAAGCCAAAGAAAGAGGTCCTTCGTGTTCCGCTTGCTCCAAGCTTCCTAATACGTGACCTCTAACACTTGTATGATGATGGAATGTGATGATCAAGAACCGAAAGTATGATGGATGTAAGAGGGGTGTTCGGCCGAGAGTGAAAGGGAGCAAGAGAGAGAGTTGAAGTGTTGAGTTTAGTGATGAATGATCTTAGGTGATTAAGTGTTTACTTATAGACAAACTCTAGAGTTATTAACCATTGGAAATTATGTCCCCAAGATATTAAGCATACAAGATTAGCCAAATCAACAAGTACAAGGGGGGGTGTCCCCTAGGTGACCGATTCGGTTTGGGGGGGGTCTCTTGGTTCGATTTTAACTAAATGGTTAGGGAGTAATTAGTTAAGTTAAGTGTCTAACCCCGTTACTTGTATGTTACACGTTATGGCGGGTGTTAGGGAAATCAGGGACCCTAACTAGCTCAGAAAAGTATAAGTAAGGAAAATAATAATATTTTCATGTTCCGGGTAAGATCCGGTTGTTCGGTTGGATAGTAATCCGTTAAAGCGCTTAATAAAGCTTTAAAGTGTCGTTATTGTTATTTTTAGTGACACAACTTATATCCGACACTTTGGAAAGTGTCTAGTAGTATTTTCCCCATGTTTTGGCACTTTACTAGTCAGCTAGAAGCTGGATTATTTATTAAAGTGCTGTGTTTTGTACTTAAAGTACGTTTTAGGCACATCCGTTCATTGTAACTTATCCCTAGAGACGCAGTTCCACAACCCTTATATCCCTACACTCACTGCTAGTGTAGCAAAACATTTCAGGCTCTTACAGGCCTTAGAGGCAGTGTTTGCCTGATGCTGGCTTTATCAGCATGTTCAATAGGTTATCCGTGTATCGTGCTACTGTGCTCTTTGTGCATCATGTTTGTCACTAAGGTGCCGTATGTAAATAATGTAGTGACAGCAAGCAAGTATGATGCAAGTAAGTACATGTATCAGATATCAAGTAGCAGTTCATCAGCTAGTTCAAGCAAGCACAGTAATTAAGCAATAATTAATCATTAATTAAGTCGTACGGATACCTGGTTTAGTGAGGGTTGTCACATCACTTATCGTTATGCTATCAATCTGTTCAGGCTAACCTTACTCTCTAGCGCTCTCTTCAATCCACCAATCGCTGTGAGTATACTCGATCCCTTTTTGCTTTACGCACTTTTGGGTGTTACATACGTTACATATTCTAAATCACAACAAACACACTACGCAATACTTTAATCGCTAACCAATTACCGCATGTTATACGTGACTTAATGAATGCTTGTTTGTTATGTTTACACATGGAATGTTGTCTACCTGCCTTAGCAACGATAGTACTATTTGTTTGGACTCAGCACCTGTTCACTCAGGGGTTGTTAAGGACAATTTGTTACATGGCTCATAGTGGTGAGTGTGTATTACGAACTGCCTTGGGTAGTCAACCCGCAGTCATTGGTATCAATAGGTTCATGTCGATAACTAACATGCCTCATTTTACACTGTGTACGTGCTGGTTATGCGTAACAATTTCGAACTCTATTATATCTATTGAACTTGTATGCTCACCTTTACACTATGTGTATTGACCTTTACTTTAACGTATGTGACAGGTGCTTAGGATGCTTATTTGCTTAGCTTGCTGTGAAATCGAGGCTAGGAAAGACCTAGGTCAACAATAAACAATTGTCTGTAATAAAAATCTGAGTTGTCGGAACATAACAATTTGACTAGATCTTGTCTGTAATAATTATATTATCTCTTATGACATGGTATGGGACGTGTTGCTTTAAATAATTGGTAATTATAGCTATTATGGAAACTTTTGGACAATCTGTTTCGCTCAGTGCCACGCCCCGATGTTTCCGCCATCGGTTGGGTGTGACATAAGGAGCTACTAAGAAAGTGTCATCATCATGGTCTTGCGGTATGGCAACAAGTATCCACTTTCTATAATGGGTTGTTGCCACACACAAGACAAACACTTGACTCTAGCTTCGGGGGACTTCTAGGTAATCGTCACCCAAATGAAATTTATAATCAAATCTCAAAACAATTTTCAGTGGCACACCCCCCAAGGTACAAAATCTATTGCCCCGAACGCCCATAAGGCTGACGAAAGCACCTCTTTACAAGCTCAAATCGAGGCCCTCTCTTCAAAAATCAAAAAGTTAGAAATGGCAAAAACGGCCTCGGTTATGGCTTGTGAAGGGTGTGGTGGACCACATGAAAATTGGAGTTGTATGAAAGAAATGGATAACCAAACAGAAACGGTAAACTACATTGATAATAGACCTAGGCCGTCAGGTCCCCCGACGGGTACCTATAACCAAGGATGGCGTAACCACCCTAACCTTGGTTGGAGAGAACCCGGTAATAGTAGTAACCAACAAAATCAAAACCAACGAACAAACTTTCAACAACCAAGAAATGAGTCTCAAAATTTCTCTCAACAACAACAAGGGGGACGAGAGAGGCTTGAAGATACTATCTCACGTCTCATCTCCGACACAGAAAAGAAAAACTCGGATCGATTCCAACAATTGGATTCAAACTATAGAAATCAACAAGCTATTATTCAAAATATTGAAAACAACTAAATCAACTAGCTCAAAATTTCTCCGAGAGACAACAAGGCACGTTACCAAGCAATACCGAAACCAACCCAAAGGCGCAAGTACATCTCATCACGTTGAGAACCCGTACCGTAGGTCCCGAGGAGGCTCCATTACCACCATCAGACAAGAGTCATTCCAATCAATCCGCAACTTCGCCAACACCACAAAAGGAGACGACCCCCCCCCCCCCCAACTCACGAGCCCGCCAAGAATCTCGCGGTACCATACCCCGGGCGGTTGCTTCGCCAAAAGACCGATGAGCAATTCACAAAATTCTTAAACTTATTAAAACAATTGCATGTTAATATTCCTTTTATAGACGTCCTCACTCAAATGCCTAAGTATTCAAAATTTATGAGAGACTTTCTCACTCACAAATGGAAAATTGAGTCATTGCAATTAGTTAATTTAAGCGAAGAATGTTCCGCCTTGCTACTCAACAAACTCCCACAAAAGAAGATCGATCCCGGAAGCTTCATTATCCCTTGTTCGATTGAGGGATCACCCATACGCAATGCACTAGCCGATCTTGGGGCTAGCATCAATCTCATGCCCGCATCAATGTTCGACCGACTCGGACTAGGAAAAACAAGCCCTGCAAAGATGAGCATACAGCTCGCCGATAGGTTCATTAAATATCCACAAGGTGTCACCGAAAATCTATTGGTAAAAGTCGGAGACTTTGTCTTCCCGGCCAACTTTTTCATACTAGATATGGAGGAAGATACCGAGGTACCACTTATCTTAGGAAGACCATTCCTAGCCACCGCCCATGCAATGGTGGATATGAACGGTGGGAAATTAACATTGATGGTTGGGGACAAAGAGATGGAATTCATGGTTGGGAAAAGAGTAGAGGACGAGGACCCGGTCAATTACATGAAGGTCATAGACTCAAGTTTGGATGATGCTATCCGACGGTGCAACATGGGATGCAAGACATCCCGCTTGGGTAACATATGACCTACTTTGGGTCTAACCAAGGACCCTTATAAACGTGGCGCACCCCAGAGGCATTCTGCGGAACTATCCTTAGTTTTAGTTTATATTAACTTTTATATTTTCTAGTTCGGTTTTACTTTTCAGGAATAAAACACACTCGGAATGGTGGAGGTTACTAAGGGAAACTTAAACCCACACCCCATGCACAAAAACATAGCCTCCCGATGATTTTTCTTCATTACAGCAAGTTCAGCACCGGGCCGTGCTCAGCCCAACACGCCCCGTGCCCAAGGTTCTGCAGAAAATGCCCAGTTCAGGTAACTGGACACGGGTCGTGTTCAATGAACACGCCCCCATGCCCAGCCTTCTATTGGCAATGATACTGGCAATCTGACCACGGGGTCGTGCCCGGACCAACACGGGCTCGTGTTCAGACGCCCAGTAACATAAAGTTTTGTTTTTAAACACCTTTTTACACATTCAATCAACCTAAAAACTTATTTTTGAGACACATTGAGGACAATGTGTAATTTAAGTGTGGGGGGTGCTAAAAGCTTGAATTTTGCAAGTCCTAATAAAAATGCTTACACAAAACTCTATTGGAACTGCTAATCACCCCAAATTTTTTCGAAAACTTTTCAATTTTTTTTTACTTGTCTTGGTTTAATTTGGGAATAACAAGTTCTTAAAAGGTTATATTTTTACAAATTTACAACCGATAGCGTCGTGATAAAAAGAACCAACATAAGAACATTATGAAAAGGCATGACAAATCTAGTTAAAATTTGATTATATATACTTGATCACATTATAAACTCATTCCCACAAAAAATGAGTTTTGAGCCTTTATTGAGCATAAAATATTCATCTTTAAACTAAATGCTCATTTTTCGTTTCTTGTGTGAATAGCCGCTTGGTTTCTTACAACTCTAGAACTTGCCATGACGATACATTTCCGGTCCTTACCAACTTAAACCCAAGTAAGTAAATGATGGAGGCACTAGGACTAACCCTTTTTCTTTTCAACACCATTATTTTTCATTTTTTTTCACCTACCCAAAATCCCCCTAGTTAACCCCTTTGAGCCTAAACATTTTCGTTTCTAAACCCACAAAACAAACACCCTTTACCCACCAAAACCTTTTTTTTTAATTTTAACCCTTTATTTTAGTAAAAAGCTCAGTTTTCATGTGACATTCCTTATAAAAAAATAAAAATAAAAATAAAAAATAAAAAAATAAAAAATAAAGTATAGCAATAAACAAACAAGTTCCTCAAAAGAAACTTTGTTTGAAAATGTTTTGTTTGAATAAAAGTCACAAAAACAAAAAGTTTTACGACGACCGACGCTTTTTACGCTTTTCGCCCTTTTTACTAACCACTAACCCAAAACCACCTACCTTTAACCCAAGCCTATTCCCAAAGTCCTCTTGATATTTACAAAGGTTTATAGTTAAAAAGGAGGAGGATTGATTGCTTGGCAAGCATATGGTAGAAATAAGTTCCATGCCGGCCTCGAGTGTTTCACAAAAATACATTTTTCGGCCGAGTGTTGAGTGATTTCCCGTGAGGTATGTGAACTTGTATATAAATGGAATTTTAAAAAGGCATGTTATCCCCAAATAAATATTTTTTCTTATGGAGCGTTTTAAATAAATCATAACGAATAGGATTGTAAATAGCATAAAAATAAAACCTAAGAAAGATCTTGGATTCCCGACACTCAAGAAAAGCCCAAAACTTCTCTTCTACCCATTCCATTTGGGAGTGTAAGCCACATTAAAAAGAGTTTTGCTTGAGACAGGAAGGTGCAAATCGAAAAGTTTGACAGGAAGAAGTTTGGTTGGTGGCAGATGCAGATTGAAGCATTACTTTGTCAGAAAGACTTAGATGTAGTGCTCGAGGATGAAAGGCTAGAAAAAATGCCACAAGCAGATTGGGATAGGTTGGATAAGAAAGCCAGGGCAGTGATAACGCTTTCTCTATCGGAGAATGTTGCATTCAATATCCAGAAGGAGACCTCAGCTAGAGGAATGATGGCAGCATTATCGAATATGTATGAGAAGCCTTCTGCAGCGAACAAGGTTTATCTTATTCGAGAGCTTGTGAATACCAGGATGAGGGAAGGTGATTCAGTTACAGCGCACATCAATAACTTAAACTCAATATTGTCTCGGTTGGTGTCTGTGAACATCAAGTTTGATGATGAGGTTCAAGCCCTATTGTTATTGTCCTCATTACCCGATAGTTGGTCCGGAACCGTAACTGTTGTTACGAGCTCTTCAGATACGAGCAAGTTTACGTTTGTGAAGATGTGGGATCTTATTCTGGGCAAAGATGTCAGAAAAAGAAATTCAGGTGGATCATCGGGTGATTTAATGCATGTTGGCAGAGGTAGGAAGAATAACAGAAGTAGTGGCAGTAAGAACAGAAAGAGGAGTCAGTCCGGGGCTCGAAATGATGTGACCTGTTGGAACTGTAAAGAGGTTGGACATTTTAGGAATCAATGTCCAAACGACAAGAAAGAAGTTAATGATGCAGTAGACCATTCAGATGATGAAGTTTTGATCTGTAATGTGGAGAGCGGTGTGGATTCCTGGGTTATGGATTCGGGTGCTTCATTTCACGCTACCCACAGCACTGAAGCACTACGGAATCTTAAAATTGGGGATTTTGGTAAGGTACGACTTGCAAATGATGAAGTCCTAGATGTCACAGGCATGGGTGATATTGACTTAGTTACTTTAGTCGGATCTACTTGGACTTTGAGAGACGTGAGAGTCATTCCAGGCTTGAAGAAAATGCTTATTTCAGTCGGGCAGCTAGATGATCAGGGTCACGAGGTTAAGTTCGGTAGTGGACAGTGGAAGGTAATTAAGGGAAATTTAGTAGTTGCACGTGGCAAGAAGAGGGGCTCATTGTACATGGTCAGTGTACCACCTGAGGGAGAGGTTATCCCAGTTCAGAAGAAGACCAAGATCCGGTTCACAGAATCTCGTGGGCAGAAAAAGGTTTGCTTTGCAGATGGCAAACCCAGAGTCACATGTCAGATTCAGGTTGAACGTGCTAGAAAAGGTTCAGTGAAACCAGTCAGGGGCATTCGTGGCAGTGGGAGCACGGGTCGTGCTTCAGTCAGAGTTACCAAACGACAGTGGGTTAAGAGAACCAGTATTCTAGCTGTCAAAGTCTCTCCAGTTGATTATCTGCTTTATTCGGAGAGTGTTTGTTCTCAGGATGTTCCAGGATCGGGCAGTTCGTGTCAGTGGGAGCCGATAGGGACAGAGAACGAGTCACGAGTAGTGACTGATGAGTTGAAGCTCAGTGGGAGCTTCAACGGGCCCTCAGGTTAACCGATGAGAAGGCCGCCCACAACTAGTGAAGATGAAGTGTTTACAGAGGTACTTATGAATATGAAGTTGCATGGAGTGCAGTTTGAAGTCGTCAAAGCCTCCAAGTGGGTGATTGTTGGGTTGTGGAGGATTTGACTAGCAGGGGTGTTCTTAGTTACACCCCTTCTGCATCGAGCAGGGGTGTTCTGTATTACACTCCTTCTGCAGCTAGCAGGAGTGTTCTCTGTTAGTGTAGTTTAAAGTCAACAACCCTAATTGTAACCCCTATATATACTTCTTATTCATGTACTGTAACTTTTTGAGCACCTAATACAAAGAAGAACTAGTTGTGGAGAGTGGATGTAGGTCAGATTAGACCGAACCACTATAAATCTTGTGTTCTTGTTCTTGTGATTTAGAGTGTGTGAGTGTGTGTGCTTGCTGCAGATAGTTCTAGTGTTCGTGTGATTCGTGTTCTGATCCTAACAAGATTATCATCCAGACATGGGCATCGTTTGCAATCCACCGGGGAATAACTAGGGTTATCAGTGGTTGAAGAAGATTCACCTTCTTTAGATGCTGGAATGATTGCCATCCACATAATCGAGTAGATTATTTGTAAGCAAGAAAGCTTCGATCATGGCTTTCCAATACCCATAGTTTGTTGGGGTTAGGGTAAAAGCAAATTTGTGTGTGTTATGGGCTGTTTTCTCGGTAGTGGTGAAGGCAGCCAAGGTTGCCATGATTGAAAGAGGCTGGCCGGAAGAAAAAAAAAAAAAAAAACCAGTTTACCAGCGAAGAGAAGGGGATCAGTTGATTGTTGAGCTCTTGGCTCTTGATACCATGTTAAACCAAAGAGTGGGATTTTTATTGAATGAATAGAAAGTTACAATCAGGGAAATATAAAGACTAAAATATTACACATTCAGCCCTAATATGACAGACTTTTGGTTTAACATTTGAGAACTTCTATCTAATTCTCTCTCAGTAATTACCAACCAGAGGTTTCCCTGTAAGTCTGTTAACACATGCAACCACATCGCCGAGGTTTCCCTATAACATATGAAGCCACGTCGCTGCAAGCTATACACAGTCGTTAGACCACTTGGAACAAGGGAGAGATCAAGAGGTTTAGGGAGAGTCGCCAGATGTTCTGGTTAATCCCTATCAAAGAAGAAAGGGAGGTTGGAGTGGAGGTATGGTTGGTGTTAAATTTTTTTTTTAACTTCTACTTATTTTTTATTCGTTATTGTTTTTCTTAATAAAAAAGGTATAATAGTCATTTTTGTTGGTGAAAATTAACAAACCTCAATTAAAATCCTTTTATTCTCATTCTAACATATTAATAAATATGCATTATGGAACCATTTTATGGAACCAACAAGCAGAGCAGAGCAGCACAAACTTGAACATAAAACATCCATACCACTGAGATAATAAAATCAAGCGGTGTAAATGGGCCCAGCTCATAGCAAGCGGCTGTCCCACAGTCCAAAAAGAAGGTTATATCACTCTTCCAAAATAGTAATAATTCGGGTCAACTCGAAACATTTAGCAACCCGAGCCCCCCTCGTTCGATGAGGACTGCTCTTCGGTGATAACCTGGGCATTATTTTCGGGAAGTTTTTTTTTCGGGGTAAGCCTCTTCGCTTCTTCAGTAGTATATATAAAGATCTTTCGCACCATGTCGCAGAACTCACTGCACAATGTACATACAACCAAAAATTATACAATTTACACACCAATAAGGGTGGCAAAATTTGCGGATTGGGTAACAGGTCCAAGGGGCCTGCCGGCCTGGGTTGAATCGGGTAATTTGTTAGCGTGGGTCGAAATGGGTTGGGATGACCCACTAACACTTTTTTACTCATTTTTGTTAATCTTATAAATAATTGAAGCGTTACATTATAACTACAACAAGCCATTTTTTAGTAAAGTGATCTAGAAGGTCTTAGCCATTTAAGAGTTTGGATGACTTTCACCCTGTGTGAATGGCTCGACCCATTTTACTTGTTACTATTTTCAGCAAGTATTTTAGCACATACCCACATTTGACCTGATAGAGATGAAACATAATGCAGAATAGCCTGCTTGTATATTGAGTAAAAAATGTCACCTCTGACAGTAACAGATGGTCAACTTTTTGTTAAGTTTTTTGTTTTACTGAAAAATATATTCATACAGCAATCTCTTATAGCTTCACTAATTTCATGCTTCTTTAATTTAATTATTTTCTTTCCATTTTTCTTATCTGAGGCTAGGAAGTAATAATGGTGATGAAATGTACTTACTTCCATGGATCGTCACCGACCATCATAATGTCATCCTCATCGTCCGTGTATACAACCTGCCATTTCTTAGGAACAACACGAAGTTCACCTTCAATTTCAAACATATTTTCCAGTTTCTCCAGTAAATCCTCATAACAACCGAACTGTGTCAAATCGACAGCCCTACCAACAGCAATCCCTTGCATATGAACCTGCAAAAAAAATAATAATAATGCTCCTTAACATACATTTAACAATATATTTCATATCAGATCTTTTTTTCCAATACATTAAGTAGCATATCCATACTTTGGTACAGCTGCGGGTTTGTCTGGTATGCAACAACTCCTGAGATCTTATGCTAGATTTTTCAGGATCACAACTTGCTGAAGGAATATCAGAACGCCAATCAGATTCTGTATCAAGAACGAAGACTGGTCTTTGTTCAACCACTGCTCTAGACATAGCCACCGGTGAAGTTTCATCCACAGTTGAGTGTTCAAGCAACTCGATTCCAAATAGCCTGTAGCCATTAGTCGGTCTCTTCTCACCGCTTTCTTTCTCAGCAATTGGCTCAAACGATTCCGTCACCGATTCCCATAAGTTAGACCAATGGATACCACCCTTGATAGAAGATGAGCCATTATTTGATGGATACATATCATGTGAACGTTGTGGATCACAATACTGGAAGTCTGAAGGACGGTCAACAGGCGATTTCCACATCCCGAGTGCAGAAAGATCTGGCACAGAAGAAGGTAAAACGGGAAGCCGGGCCCGCTTAATCCTTTGTGGAGGTTGTGAGTTTGACGGGTTCGGTGATGATGCCACAAGTGGTTCTAGTTCCCAAGGAGAAACTCTATCTGGGCGTATTATTGATGACGGTTCGTCCCATTGAACCTGAAGTAAATAGCAGCATGATATACGTTTAAGATGAAGTTAATTGATGTTAGAACTATGGAGAATGTAACAACCTTTAGGGGTCTCCATTCAGAATCCATCCATTTTGATGATGCAGTATCGCCAACGCCAACTATGGTCCCACTAAACCTGCATGAACAAGTTACACAACAGGTTTATTTATCACCTTCCTCGAGCACTTTAATGTTTAAATAATGAGCCATGTCTACCTTCTTTCAGGAACCTCTTCACCCTCAAATCTCATCTTGAACCTCATTCCAACCGACAGCTTATGATTTCGAGCTTCGAGATACTTGTTAAGGCTGACAATGAACTCAGATCGACTGGTCCTGTTCATTTAAACAGCAGACTTACTTACGACTCACTTTAAACACATTAACAAAAGTGGGTTAAACATATTAGAGGAACACAGCTCAAAACAAACTATGTTTAATGAATGCCTTGGTTTATAAAAGACTGAAAAAAGGGTCCCGGTTGCAATTGCGTGGGAGGCAGTAGCCAGCACGCCAAGATGCATGCTATGACTTGAAATTACAGATGATGGCATGTTGTTCAAAAGTCTCATAAGCCTCCTTACTCCAACGTGTAGCTCTCCATTTTCCCCCCTAATGAAAAGATAAACAACTACTGTCACACTGTTAACTCTAGACATTCTATATATGTAATTAATGACAGGTCGAGTTATTCCTTATACAACTTACCTTAGAAAGATAAACGCATCGCCAGCAACCAACTTTTTTGCGCTAACAAAGACGCTCCACCCAGTAGTCAGCAAGTGACGCCGAGGTTGCCCTGGGATATATATATACACAACATCAGTCAAGACTCAAGGTCCGACCAAATAGAAAGAAGCACGCATGAGGAATTCAACATTTATTGATTAGAATCTTTGCTCACTTTGTATCACTGATGACAACAGATTGTTTTCCCCATCCAGGGTATTAGAATGCTTAAGGTTATTAGATATTATTGATACTTTTTAGTTCCTAACTGCAATATGTTGATAGAATTGAAGGTCTGCTTAGAAGTAACATAAGCCATGCAATCAGTTAGGGGTGTGCACGGTTCGCTTTTATGGTAAAACCGAAATGTTCGGTTTTCGGTTTTTGATAGCCATCCGGTTTCGGTCTTTTCTCTTTTAGCAACGGTTCGGTTCAGTTTTCGGTTTTTGGAACAGAATTACTGAAGGGTCTAAAAATAAAAAGTATAATCCAACATTTAAGAATCTTTCTTAGATGATGACATTTAAGTATATTATATCACCTTTTTAATTAATATTGTTCACATAAACCTAACCATCTAATCTTATATTATGTTTCTCCAAAGTTTTTATTAAGACATTTCCTTTTTGAACTTTAAAATTCATTTTATTTTTATGCTCAACTTTGTTATTTCTTGTAGGCAATGGATAAATAATTTCAAAGATAAATAAAAATGTTAATGTTTTTATTATAAATACTTAACAATTTAACATCATTATCATCATCATCACACTTAGTAAATCCCACCAATAGCAAAGCTAAGGTAGGGTCAGAGGACGGTAAGATGTAGACAACCTTACCCCCGTAGGAATAAAGTGGCTGCTTCCAGTGAGACCCCAGGCTCAATAGTAGTTTTGCATCAAGCCTTAGACATAAGGCACGTAACACTCAACAATTGAGACAAAGGCCGATTAGTGCGTGTACCCCCTTGTCTTTCGGCTATCAACGCCACCACATGATGCATGATTAACCATCCCCCTCTTTTAACATTATTTTCACGAAATTAGTAAAATAACGTTAATATTAGTGCACTTTCACTTTTGCCCCCCGAGCGCCCACACATGCATACATTATATGCGCATACTGCAAAGGGCGTTACTTAACATTCAAGAATAAAATTAATAATTCCTAAATCAATATATAACAAACAAACATTAAAAAAAAATGATTTTTTAAGTTATTCGGTTCAGTTCGGTTTTTTCCTGTTTTCATAAAATGCAAACCGTAAATTTCAGTTCCGTTAAATCGCTTTTCAGTTTCGGTTCTGTTTTCTCCCACCCCTACAATCGGTCATGGTGCTACAGTGCAATATTTATGGAAACAAGTGACAAAGTGTAACCTCGAAATATATGACGAAAACGCCATTCATTGCCATGAAGATCACTAGCAACTAGTTCCTGCCAGGGTGGCTGTTGAGACATGTCCTGACCACAAAACGCATAGTTAGATTAATAAAAAAAAACAAAGGCAGACACGAGCTCATAAAAGCTAAATCAAGCTTACGAGTGGAGGCAAACAGTCATCAGCGTGTCTACGAAGAACAGAGAATCCACCATGTGTGCTTGTGTCAGATGCAGTAAGTGTTTTGCAGAACGAATGAACAGTGCAACTAGGAGGTTCCGGGAGTGGAGGGTCTGGGCTTGTTACATCACTTTGCTGATTCATAAAAGAAAATAAGCATAAGAAACCAACGACTGCGCAGCATGTACTTTAAACTAAAAAGAACAATATGCTTCATATATGCTCACATCTCGTTCAGGCAACAGAGTGATTTGTGCATATACTTCATCGGTTTCTGGTTCAGCCTGGAAACAAATCAAGATTCATTAGAAAGGCACCATTATGATGCATCAGACGTATGGCCCCAGCTACAAACTTACCCGCAGCTGAACATTCATCACTTTGCACAGTATTTTCGCTGGTAAGTCAAAAGATGGGAGCTGCTGGTCTAATCCCTGATGCATGGAGGCCTCAAGCTGAAATAAATAACCAAAACTCACTGTCATCGAAGGCACATATAAATGCTTAAAATTGCGCATAACAAGGATATAGTGAAGTTGTTGAACAAAAGAATAAGAGATAAGAAACCTGTTCCATGTGCCCTTGAGGAAAGTAATAAACCCTTTCTCCTTCACGGGGAACATTGACAAGAGGTCCAGCACAGGCGTGCCACAGTTCTTTGTATAACTCATCAACTGATCCTGCAAAGCATAACTATTTTATTACCAATATAGGTTACATGTTGAAGAACTAAAGTGTAAAAGGTGTGCAACTAGCAATATTATAGAGAGATCATTCCAGGCATAATCGGATTGGTGTGTGTTTGTGTGTGGCAAACAAAACAACAACCATACCCAGTAAATCCCACATATAGCAAAGCTACTTATAGGGTCTGGGGAGGGTGGGATGTAGACAGACCTTGCCTCTATCCCTAGGGATAGAGAGGCTGCTTCCAGAGAGACCCTCGGCTCCAAAGCGAACAGCATACCAACACACCAAGTCAAAAAATATAGAAAAAAAGAAGTCACCAATACCAAGAATCTCTAGGCCCATACCGGCTTAAAGGATTAAACAGATTATAACCTGATTGAGGCCCTCCAGCATAATGAGCAGCAGCAATATGTGCCATGAAGAAAACAATATGATATACAAAGCACCGTCCTGTATCAGTAGCTGTAACAAAAACAAACACAACCAATACCCAGAATGGTAATCAGTGTGCAATCAATGGAACTCTTTGAGGATTAATCAATGGCTAGTTAACGGTTAACAAATCGGGATGTCTTCTAAGCCACTGGTATCATGAGCTAAATAAAGTAACGAATCTGCTTCACAACCTAAAACGTAGGCAGCATTGCAGGAAAATCCGTTTTATGGCATTTAAACTCAGAACTCATCAAAAAACATTACCATCAAATACTCACAAAAATGGAGCATCAAAAACTACATCACATCCAATAGTTTGAACAATAAATAAGGCAAATTGCATTTTAATAATCCAAACTATTACCTATAGGCCATTAATTATAATCCATACCAGCAATGTGACCAATGACACTCCTAACTTTCAATTATGGGGTTTCAAAAACAGTTTACAACATTCTTATTATTCAGATAAAAATCAGTTAAATGTTCATTAGGGAGTGAGATTGTCACATTGTCGGTATAGATTATTATCGGTCAATGGTTCATTATTAAAATCCAATTTGCCTGTAAATAAAAACATCATCAAAACACTGTAACAGTATTCGAATTACTCTCCAAACTAATTCCACCTACAAAAAGTAAACCCTCTGATTGCAGATCAAACAAAACATTCCAACAACAAGAGATCGGGCAAAATATATATGAAATAACAAAATCGAAGTTAAAAATAGCCTACTAATATTAAATTAAAATAATAATAATAAATCAACGAAATATCAACAGAAGTACAGAGTAATCACAACCAAACGAAACAAAACAGATTTTAAAGTGCGTACAGCAAATGTACCTACGGATTGAAGCTGAAGTGGCCGGAAATCAAGGAGAAATCAGGCATATTCACAGCAAGTAGAAGCCGAAGAAGTAAAGAGTTGTAGATAAAGTGAGGTAAGCAGTTAGGGTTTGGAAGAGGAGAAAGAGTAAAGGTGAAAAGGGGAAGAGGATTACAGAAGATGATGGATTGATTATTGATGATGGTCCTTGCCTGGTTCAAGCCGACACGACCCCTGCACACACACTATTCTAAACAACAACAATAAATAAATAAATAATAATGGAACTTCTTTATTATTTTTGTGTTTTTCTTTTCTATTAGAGTTAATTACACAAATGAGTCATATGGTTTATATCTGTCACACCCCGATTTCCACGTGTCACCGGTGGGCCCGGTGGGGAGTATCGTGACGTCATGGTTGGCAACATAATAGTCAAACAACACAATATATAAATGCACAGCGGAAGCAAAGGATAAATATTATTACTTTTCCGAATATAAAGTAATATTCAATATTACAACGGAAAGTAAAGGATCCACAGGCGGATCTTAAAACATATCATTTGCTCAACAGACTTTAGACGCCTAGGACTTTCAAGATTTCCTTATTAGCGCCCTGAGCTTCCAGCCAATTATGTTCAGTACCTGTCACTTAACCCTTTTGGAAAATACGTCAGTTTTCACTGGTAAATACACTCAACCGACTCATTTTGGAAAATGATTGAAACTTGGTTTGGATGCACATGGCACAAAATATATTGACACTTTGATTAAAATGCACAGAGGCAAAATTAATCTTTTTATACTTGGAACAATTATATTTATAACCTTGTATACAGATTTACATGTTCGTTGTACGTTCAGGGCCCGATGTAGAAACCGAGTCAAGATTAACAGACACGCCACAAGTATAGGCCCACAAGAGAGTGAGATACCGTTATTACTTAGTAACTGTCAGGTGTATGCCTACACCCCGTACCTAAGACGTGGCCATTTTATAATACAATGATGTCAGGGATATCCGGGACATGGTCATTAACCCCTAAAGGCTTTTATTTCAAACAATACAGATTAAACCGGGTTACCTCAATAATTTAACCTTCATTAAGATTAAATATTCAATACCCGACCAAGCGGTATTATTATACCGTATCCCAAGCCCGTATAGGGAAAATAAGTTAAGAGTATTTACGGTATCATTATACCGTATTTCAAGCCCGTATTGGGAAAAATAAGTTAAGAGTATTTACCTGAGCTAGCTCCTGTCTTAAGTAGCAAGAATCTAATAACTCAGCCGTAGTCACTTAAGTAAGCGTAGGTACAATTTACCGGAAAGCTCTAGTCTGGAATGATGGTGTAAATAATTAATTAGAATGCTAACGGGTCTTTAATTAAGCTTAGACCGGTTAGTCTTACTAGAAGATACGGTTCGTACGCACTATTAAGCGAAGACCGGAATAGAATGTGATTTAGACCCGACATGTTCAGAGACTTGTCTTATATGGGTATTTCATACACATTCTGGATTTTGAGATAAAACCGATAAGGTTTGACCCGTTTCGGCTAACTTATATAAACTAGTTATATAAACCGATCCGAACGCGAATAACGCGTAACGGGTAACCGAATAGGTCGCGAACAGGTTTCCTAAGTTAATATGCTTAAATTATGTTGTGATATCATAATGATACCTTCCATAATGCCCAAAACGAGTTAAATCCTTAATTATGCCCCGTAGGGGTATTTTGGTCATTTTAACGATTATATAAGGGATTTAACGTAACCCTGATGTTCGGGACTGAAGTAATTAGTAAACAACT
This sequence comes from Helianthus tuberosus, assembly GCA_030545235.1. Classification (NCBI taxonomy): domain Eukaryota; kingdom Viridiplantae; phylum Streptophyta; class Magnoliopsida; order Asterales; family Asteraceae; genus Helianthus; species Helianthus tuberosus. Next base: position 108,645,288 of record CM060383.1, read on the forward strand.
TATTTTTAACAGATTATATTAGTTGATAATAATCCGTATGTCTCAAAATAGTTTTAAGCCTAAACTACGCGTATAATACACGTATAAACCCGTTTTAAGCGACGTTCGATTAAAAATACGATTCTGGGTTTTCTGATCAGTTAAACAGGCTCAAAACACTATATTTATTATTTAAAATCAGTAGCCATTGGATTTGCATCAAAATTCCTTGTAGAAATCATTTTATGACCGAAAAGGGTAAATTCGGTATTAACCGAATTAAGGCGATAAGCCTAGCTTAAGATCAGTTTAAAAATCTTCAAAAATCCCAAAATATTATTTACATCAGTGGGTAAAAGGTTTGGTGCCGAAAATCGGGTTTAGATAGGCTATGCGCTAATCGCGCCGATTAATTAATAAAAAGCTTACTATTTACGCTAATGCGCATATCTCCTAATCTGGACCTCATATTGATGTCAAATTTGGAGGGCATGTTTATAATTCAGTAGACAAGGGTCTTGTCCACTTATATTACCAAAAAGCTCGTTTTATAACCGAAAGGGCATTACGATCAATTTTAAGCATTTAACGGAAACTCGCGAACGAATCGGATAATCAACGAAACAAGTAAAGAGGCTTATACCAACATGTAACCCGGCCCTAAAGAAACCTTAAGGCATGTCTACTTCTATCAAAACCGGGTCAGAACCGAAGTCAAGCAAAAAGTCAAACTTTGCGCCTTTCGGTTCCGAATCGATCCTAAATTGAAATTTGTCGAATCAATCATGTTTAGTCATGTTCTAACATTGATTACTAAGTTACATTATGGTTAAAACAGGTTACACGCTTCTCGTATCGCTAATTACCCGATTAAAGCTTCTGTTGACTTTTTCGGTCAACGTTTGACCCGACAAACGACCTAGTTAGGTCTGGAATTGGTATTTGCCCTTATAAGGGTTCAATACCCATATAATTACCTATCTAATGGTACTTTTAATTCGTGATACGACTGGGTTATCGTTACTTAATCACGAAGTCAACCGTTTATTACGATATGTTGACTTTTAAGCTAATTACTAAGCTATAATTAATTTAGAAAGGTTTAGCTGACTTACCAAGGTCCTATGCACGAGATATGGTCAGTTGGAAGCAGGTTTGAGCTCCAAAGTCGACCAGAATTGCAGATGAATGATGTGAAGAACATGTTTGCATAACAAGGCCTTTTATAGTGAAAATTTCACCATGGATCATTGACACTTGGACCCTATGATCGACCACAACTGATATACATGTGTCTCTAGTGCTCTAGGGTAATGTAGGGGTCGTCCAAAGTGCAGAAAAACCAATGAACTTGGTCATAATCGCGAATAACAGCCAACTGTCAAGTTTTCTGGTTCTGGGCGTCCCACGCGGCCCGCCTCACCATTTGCTTAATCTCACGCGGGCCGCCTGGCCCATAAAATCAGATTTTCAATTTTCTTTTATTTTGCAGGTTGACCTTTGGCTTCACGAAGGGGCAACTAGGGTTATTTCTTGCATTTTGACCCCCTTATGTTTACTCACAAGGGCTTTAGGACTTATACCCACTTTTCCAAGTCCCTGAACACTTCCGGTTAACCCGAAAAGCCTTAACTTTCAACGTTAACGCTTTTAACCCTTGTAAACGAATTTGATCACAACTTGCTCATACGATAACGAAACTTTATGAAATTTATATCGTGCATTCCAGTGAGCATAATTTACATTTACAAAGCTTCGGGTTTGTCAAAAGATCACTCATAGGTATATCTTTAACATGTTGACACATTTAACCCCTGTAGTTTGTAATCTCTCACTTTTAGCTTCGTATGATCCATGATTTATTCGTTTGAAGGTATGAGCATCGTGCAGGGTTAATGTACATTATATTTATTCACAGTTGACACTTAGAGTACGTATTTCCACATACTTTCTATGTTTGTCAACTTTAGTCCTTCTATAATATTCCTTCACACGTTCAGACTTTATGACACGTGTCAACACATTATAGGACGTGAATTTTCGAGGTGTTACAATATCTAGTTTTGTCTTTGAATATTAATAATTATTATTTTTAATAGGTTTAGGTTTTATGATTTCAATTTTCCCATTAAATTAACTGGTGCAATATCCCTTTATCATTTGATATATATAATAATTATTTTTAATAGGTTTAGGTTTTATGATTTCAATTTTGTAACACCTTTGGGTACTAACACCAAAATTTGTTAATTAATGACTAAAATACCTTTGCATTTTTTTAAGTTTATCAACGTAACACATTTGGGTACCAACACCTAATTTTATTTAAGTTTAAATCAATTTTACAAAATCTATTTATTTTTTTATTTACATCTTTTTATTATATCTCTTAATTAACATAAAATCTATTTATTTTTTTATTTTCATATTTTTATTAAATTTCTTATTTAACATAAAATCTACTTGTTACACTAGTATTTTTCTTAAATAGATTTTTAAATAAAATCTACTAGCTATATAGTTTTATGTAAATTAAATTTCTTACTCGTTTTAAATAATGTAAACCTTACTCGTTTTCAATTTTGGATAGATATGATTGATAATAATAAATATCTTTCATGTAAAAAAAATTAAGCCTTTTTAACTCGTTTTTTTGTTCATTTACATTTTACTATTTTAGAAAGATATTTAATGTACATAAAATCTGCTAGTTACACCAGTAAAATCTACTAGCTATATAGTTTTATGTAAATTAAATATCTTTTTTTACAAAAAAAAAAAAACGAGTTTAAAAAAGGCTTAATTTTTTTTAGTTTTATCTAAAATACCTAGCTATATAGTTTTATGTAAATTAAATATCTTTCTAAAATAGTAAAATGTAAATGAACAAAAAACGAGTTAAAAAGGCTTAATTTTTTTACATTAAAGATATTTATTATTATCAATCATATCTATCCAAAATTGAAAACGAGTAAGGTTTACATTATTTAAAACGAGTAAGAAATTTAATTTACATAAAACTATATAGCTAGTAGATTTTATTTAAAAAAAATAATGGTGTAACAAGTAGATTTTATGTTAAATAAGAAATTTAATAAAAATATGAAAATAAATAAATAAATAGATTTTATGTTAATTAAGAGATATAATAAAAGATGAAAATAAAAAAATAAATTGATTTAAACTTAAATAAAATTAGGTGTTAGTACCCAAACGTGTTACATTGATAAACTTAAAAAAATGCAAGGGTATTTTAGTCATTAAGTAACAAATTTTGGTGTTAGTACCCAACGTTGTTACAAAATTGAAACCATAAAACCTAAACTTGTTAAAAAAGAAAAGTTAGTACCCAAAGGCGAAATTAGGTAGAAACCACAGGACCCATTTGTGTAATTAACTCTTTGTATTATTATGTTAACTAGATACTGATTCCCGCGCGTTGCGACGGGTTTATTATGCGGGATGATTCGGTTAATATTGGTTGGGTTTGTTACGGCGTCGGTGTAGCAACCAAAAATAAAGTTTTAGTGTGTCTAAAAGAACATCCACATATGTTTTAAATCGATTAAAACAATGAAAACCGAATACTAAAGTAAAAATTCTATATCCTTATGTTGTAGTCAATATAAATAAGTTAAATATGTTGATTAATGGTCTGTTACAAAATGGTATATTATTTTAATTTGAATAAAAGTGATGGCTAAAATTCTTTATATGTTAACAGGTATTTTTTTAAATGGTATTATTTTATTTTATTTTATTTAGTTAATAAAAAATATATTAAAAGGGTAGAGTTAAATGCATAACTTGTATCTTAACACCTTAAATTATGAATACATATAATGAAAATTACTGAATTGTAAATAACACCAAAGTAAGAGAAATAAAAAATATGAAGCATCTTGGAATGGATGTGCACACATCAGATGACACCTTTTGCGTAACAAACCTCCTTCACCAATAAAACCCAAATACTACCCATGGATGTTCCGATAGATTTTCAAAGAAAAAGTAAAACTTTAGTGGCTAAATCATAAAACCCATTAAATTAACTGGTGCAATATCCATTTATTATTTGATATATATAATAATGTTAATTGATTAATTATATTTATATTTAATTTAATATAATTAGTTTATACATGATAAACAAGTAAATATCTCGTTGCGTCAAGTGTTGATTTCCTTTTGGCGTATCCCGATTTTCTTTTTCATTTACTATATCGAATAATGGACTGATACAGATACCGTAATAAACCTAAATGATACCGATCAAACTTTGCCTTAACGCGCCAGAGAATTTCACTACTTATATGTATGTATACTAAAAAATGTAGACGATAAACAGCAAAATATTAATATTTTACTCAGTTTTTTCTATGTTTATTTTTTATTATTTTGTTGCATTATTAGTTGTAATTTTGGCAAAAAATGGTTGTACCCCACTTGATTTTCTTTTTTCTTTTTTTTAATCTTTAATTTTTATTTACTTTTAACCCTAATAATTTTACATCTTTTACAACTTAACCCCAACATTTTTTTTCTTTTTCAACTTTGGTCCCTATACTTTTCACCAATTAGAAATTTTTCGTTTTACGTTTTTGTCTAAATTTTGCGAGTTAACACGCCGCAATGTGCGTTTGTGGCTCAACGTTTTAAGCCTAGTTATAATTAATTTTGAACATATTTTATTTTTATCTTATATAGTTAAAGATACAATGCTACACCGATGGTCGACCTCATACAAATACCATAATGAACCAAACTAATGACCAAATTTCCAACGCAACAAGAGGGGGGATTCCATTCCATTCCATTCCACTCCATTCCACTCCACTATAGTAAAGGGTAGTGTTATGAATAGTAGTTTACAAGTGGGTCAAGCATTAATGTACAAGCCATTTAAGCATGAGTTTTTTTAAGTTACACTATGGACCCTAATGAGGTTACACTATGGCCCCGTTCGGAATTTTATAACTAATTACACTAAATTGTTAAAACAACGAAAAGGGTACACGGCGCCAATTTATATAAAAATAAATAAATATGATGTAACTTTGATAACATGTACTTTTGTGCTTAGATTAGTTGTACGCTATCACTCACAACTTGGTTTCAAAAGAAAAGGTAATATTGAAACGTAGATAAAAATATGTATATCGCAACGGCATATTCGGAATTTTATACAACATCGTATCTTATAAGTTGTTACGAAAGAAAACATAATTTTGTTTCAAACTAATTTAAATAATAATAATACTAGAATATTGTTTTACTGCTTAAACTCTTTGCTTTTAATATAATAAAATAATAATAATAATAATAATAATGTTAATATTAATTAATTAATAATAATATATAATATTATCGATTTTTAAGTTTGAAAAATACATATTTAGTTATCATTTTTCTCTCATTGGTGACATATTTGCTCCTTATACCATGCGTAGTCGTTAGGGTGAATAATGTCCAACCATTGGGCGTTTTGCGCCATGTGACAGCCCAGTCAGCAATGGGGCGTTTTTCTAAAATGGGTGTAGTGGGGATATGGGCATTATGTTAAAAGGGGTGTAAACAATTAAAAAAATAAAAAAAAAAACCATGAAAAAAATTGATTGGCTAAAGAAGAAAAGGGTTAGATGTGATTTGCCCATCAAATGGGGCTTGGGCGTGCTTTTAAAAACGCCTGGGAACCAAAAACCACAAAACACGCCCATGGGGGCGGCCTTGCCGGCGTTTTGGGGCGTGGAAGAGGGCAAAAACGCCCACAATTCTATCCACTACGTATGGTCTTATAACTAACTAATGTAGTCTTCGCTAATGTGGGGTAGCCCACTTGATAGAAACACATTGTGACACCATGTCTAGATATACATGCATCATACATGATTGATACCAACTTTTAAAGAAACACTTATTTTATTAATACAAAATGTAGGGTACAAAAGTTAGAAACGTAAAGTACAAGGTTTGATTAAACTATTCTTAGCCGTAAATACAAATTTCCACCAGATAAGCAATTCTAGGATACTTTATTCTACTAGTCACGCATATCCGAGATAAACAACACGCACAAAACTAACCATCATTACCTGTGACACATGCTTAAAAGACGTCAGTTATTACTGGTGAGTTCATGAATATACCAAATTTATAAAGCACATTATTTAATAAAAACTTGTACCCGCACGTGTCATCATAACCCAACGTCACCACGTGACTTACATCACAATACAATTAATGCCCAATACACCACACGAGTGTAGTACCAACAAATCCCGACATAGAGGCACATATAAGTGACCTCAACAGTTATGCATTATTACAGTGTACGACAAGCATGTTCACATATTAAAAAGCATTTATAAAACTCACATTTGCTCTATGTGTGACATCCGCTGAAAACGGGTCCCCGAAGCCCGACTCGTATTGTAAACTGGACCCAAAGTGATATGAATAAATGAAAAATTTTATTATTTTCATTGTTGTAAGATTGTGTGTTTTAGCTTAATTAATGCAAGTGATAAGTAGTTTCGTTAGTCTTCCTTAAATATTTGTATAAATTTCATTAGATCCGTTAGTTTATAAAAGAAATCCCATAACTAAAGTTCAATTAACTGGTTATTATAGTTAATTTTATAGGGAAATTGATTAATGGGTTAAAAAATTAAAAGTTATAAAGTATGAGGGACTAAAAGCGTCACTTCCGAAAAAGGGTTATAAGGGTAAAAAAAGAGAAGAACCACGCTGGGAAGCGCCTAAGACTGGAGAAATTGAACTATATATAGGGGTTCATGTGTTAGAATTGTCAAGTTTGGAGTTCCCATAGGGGAAATACCGGAGAAATTTTTCTCCAGCTTGTAAATCTTGTAAATGATGTATACTCTTTCGGTATGAATGAAACTTTCGACTAATGAAGAAATCCTCATGCTTCTACTCCATTCTGAATAATATTCTTCCGAATTAGTTCTTTTCTACCTAAACTTCCGTCTAATCCCGTCGGATCCTGGACTCTCAAAAATCTCCATATCCAGCTCGAAGATATTCATATCGACGAGTCAATACATTTTACTGAAAGACCCATTGAAATTATGGATCGTGACGAGAAATTGTTGAAGCGAAGTCGGATCCCGATTATTAAGGTTCGTTAGGAGTCTAAACGTGGACCAGAGTTTACCTAGGAACGTGAAGACCGGATGCGAGATAAATCTCCACACTTGTTCTCAGATGATCCTTCCAAGTGAATTTCAGGATGAAATTTTCAAAAGTATGGGAGACTGTAACATCCGCCGAAAACAAGTCCTCGAAGCCTAACTCGTACTGTAAGCCAGATCCAAAGTGATATGAATAAAATGCAAAATTTTATTATTTTCACTGTTTTAATATTGTGTGATTTAACTTAATTAATGCAAGTGATTACAGGTTTAAAGTTACTAATTATATAAACAAAAAGTAGTTCCGTAAGTCTCCGTTAAATATTCATATAAATTTCGTTAGATCCGTTAATTTATAAAATAAATCCCAACACTAAAGATAAATTAATTGGTTATAGTTAGTTTTATAGGGAAACGGATTAATGGGTTAAAAATTAAAAGTTAAGAAAGTTATAAAGTTTGAGGGACTAGAAGCGTCAATTCCGAAAAAGGGCTATAAGAGTACAAAAAGGAGAGAGAAGAACCGCGCTGGAGCCGACTAATACCTGGGCTTTCAGCCGGCTCACTCTCAAATGCACACACAGGTGGTGTTTGTTTTTGAAGAGGTAAAAGGTCTGCAGTCTGCGGACCACATCTGCAGGCATCTGCAGGAGAAGAGGTGGACCAAAGGTCTGCAGTCTGCAAGGAGAAGAGGGTTTGTTTTTTATTCTACAAAAGATCTTCAAAACACACACTTTACACACACAAACCCATCTTGTTCTCTCTCTCTGCATCACCACCGCCACAACCATCTGCCTCACCACCACCTCAC